>OV702285.1:335812544-337048377 GCA_916181665.1 Avena sativa
GGACTAAAAGAATTGTTTCAGAAACCATCATGTGTGAAAGATATTGTGATATCTGGAACGAAGTTTTGGTTGCAACATGATAGAGTATAATATGGAAAAAGTCATGTTCTCATATTTGATGAGAATTTGCAAAAGGTTGGAGATGCTGGTCGTCCTAATCCTCCAAAAGGCTTTAGAGAGCAACATTATACTCGCAATTCACCGTTATAAGCTAAAGTAGCTTGATCATGAATAGTTCCATGATAAGGATGAATATTTGATGTAGGTAAAATGTTTACTACACTAAAATATTACTAAAGAATGGAATTTTAAAGAACACCAAACATTTGATGATGGTGATATACTTCAAAGTGCAAGTCCAAAGACATTGGTATTTAACTGTGCACGCTTTGGTCCATGTGTCATGAGTATGGCGCCACTGTTGATGTTGATAGATTCTTTTTAAAGGATAAAGAAATACTGAAAGATAAATCTAAGAAATATTTGGAAGAAGAGAAAGGACTAGAATTGTTCAGCTTATGTATATAGAGGATATACATGTTATGGTTGTATCCTTTGCTTGTTAAACAATGTAGTTCTTGAGTATTGGATACTGAATTTGTTGGTGTGAATCGTCATATGAAACAACACAATTCATAAACTACAACAGCCTAAGTAACTAGCAAAAGAATATGTGATGATATTTATCGAGAACAAATAAAGGTTGTTTTGTTGCTCATTAATATCAAAGCTTGCCTTCAAGATTTGTTTTATCAGGTATTATGAGAACAAAAGGGTTTTTCAAATAATTTCCGTATTCCATGAAAGATGGATGATATACAAGTCTAGTTGGAAAAATCACATCCATAAAGATAATGCTAAAAATGTTAAAAGACAATTGATTGAAAGATCACTTAAGAAGTGACATCGCCATTTACATTATAGTGGAAATAAAACATGAAGAAACCCCATACTTGATGGATTTTTAGGAGTCTTTTGATTTTTGATCAAATAACGCTTGTCAAACTTTCCTAGAGATAATTAAAACTCCGTTCATATGCCAAAAGGGAACGAATGACTAGATTATTGGAATTTGTACATATTTGATGTATGAAGTCCATTACATGTAGTCGAGAGCGATGGATTTCAACTTCATATGCTTTCTTAGAAAATTTGAGTGAATATATAAATATTTACTTAATAAGGATGAAGTGTGAAATATTTGAAAAGTTCAAATACTTTCAAGATGAAGTGCAAAATCAATGTAACAAGAAAATAAAGAATTTATGATAGGATCATAAAAATATATATTTGAGTTACAAGTTTAGCATAACACCTAAGATTTGAGGAATCGTTCCGTGGATTTGCATTTTGTGAGACATCATAAGAATATGGAGTGGTCGAGATATGTAAGGAAACCTTGTTTGACATGGTAAGATCAAAGGTGTAATTCATAAAACTGTCATTATATTTTAAAGATTAAAAGCTTTAGAGACTACCGTTTTTCCACTAAAAAGAGCTCCATCATGATCCGTTGAAATGACACCATATAAAGTTATGGTTTGGGATTAAACCCAAGTTGTCCTTTCTTAAACATTCGTATGCTATGCATAAGTAAGATGTTTACAACCAAAGTCGGATGAGTGTGTCTTTGTAAGTTATTTTGAATAAACCATTGAGTATTCCTCCATAAAGACAAAAGTGTTTCTCGCTTAGAACGTCAGGTTTCTTGAGAAGAAATTTTTCGTGAAAAGTTAAGTGGGAGGACAATAGAACTTTGATAAGGTTAAAAGAACCTTAGCTATATGTGCAAAGTTGCGCAGCGCCGAAAAGTGTTCCGGAGGCAGCAACAATGCTCATGGCTCACGTGCCTCAAAGGTTGTGGTCATGGAGGTCTAAGTTCCTATTGAACCTAGTAGTTCGGGTAAACAATCAAATACTAGAATTTGAAAGTAAATCATTGTTGTTTGACAATGATGAACTGACTATATGCAAAGAAGCGATGATGGGCCCTGACTCTATCAAGTGGCTTGAAGCCATAGAATCCATGATAGTTCCATACATGATAAATCAAGCTTTGAACTTGAAAGACCCTCTAGAAAGGTGAAAAACCTTACAGTCATATTTGGATCTGTAAAGAAATAGACATGGATGTTTCACATCTATAAAATAGTCGACATGTTGGGAAAGAGTTCACGACAATGTTCAACCAGTTGACTATGACAAGATTTGATCTTTCATAGCGATATTTAGTCTAGAAGGATTAATGTAGCAACCACTACATATAATTTTGTTATGTGGTAGTTGAATAAACAAAACAAGTTCTTCTAATAGAATTGTTACCTAAGACATTTGCATAACACGATCCAAAGGGTTTTGTTAATTCAAGTGATGTTAAAATCATATGCAAACCTCAATGGTTGAAGTAAGCATCGAGGAGTTGGAATCTTCACCATGATGAAATTGTTAAAAGAGTTTAAATTCATCAGAGATGATGAAGCTGCTTGCACTTGCAAGAAATTAAGTGGGAGCACTAAGACATATTTCTAATACATTATGTGGAATACATATTGTTGATTGGAAATGATGTATCTTTTATTAACACATATTAAGAATTTCATCTCGATGAAAGACTTAGGCAAAACCCAAATATTTGGTATCAATATTTATATAGATAGATTGAGACGCTAATATGGTTGTGCCAAATGTACATAGATGAGATATTGAATGAGTTCAATATGGAAATGACAAGAAAGGTTCTTGTCACACAGAAAGGATTAAATCTAAATTCAAGTGTATCGACACTTGGTAAGTGAAACAGAGATTCAAGTATTGATTGATACTTGATGAATAAAATCACAAAGAGTATTTTTCAATCATATTGTGATATGTACAAATCCAGATATGTCCTATGCTCTAAATGTTATGAGCATATACCAGAGTGATTCATAAGATGATCATTGGACGATAGTAAGGATATTCTTATGATCTTTTTGAAGAACTAAAGAATATATTATTTTTTTAAGAGGTGACAAATAGATGGTTAGTTCATTGTAAAAGTACTACATTGATACTAGTTTTGTCACAAAGTACAAATTAAAGATTATCTCAATCTAAACTAAGGGTGGCATAATATAATGGAAAGTAAGTTTCATAATGGATTTGGATGAGTACCAAAGTTAAGACATTGTGACAGATACTACAACAAAAGGCTAAGTATATGACTGCTATTATAACAACATAAGAGGGCATTTGTGTCAAGTAATTTGTTATCAAACTAGGTGTAGTTCACAGCGGGATAGTACTATGAAGATATATTGTATGAAAATATTGTCAACATATTTTAACCCCAAGGAACTAAAGGTCTCACCAAAGGACAAAAGTTATACAAAGCCATCTCATTAGAGAATGAGTGATGCGTAGAGACGCAAAGTCATGGAATTACACACAGACCTGAAAGTGTCGGATCCGAAGATCGGTTGACCACTAGCAATCGTGTACATACAACACCAGAAAGCCATAGGTGTTGAATACACAAAGATTTGAAACTAGATTATTGACTCAAGTGCAAGTGGGAGACTGTTGGAGATATGCCCAAGAGGCAATAATAAAGTGGTTATTATCATATCTTCGTACTTATGATAAATGTTTACATACCATGCTATAATTGTATTAACCGGAAACATTAATACTTGTGTGGTTTGTAAACATAAAAGAGTCCCTAGTAAAGCCTCTTGTTAAACTAGCTTGTTGGTTAATATATCATGGTTTCCTGATCATGAACATTGAGATGTTATTAACAATAAGGTCGTATCATTAGGAGAATGATGTGATGGACATACTCCTATAGTTAAGCGTAGCATAAGATCAAGTCACTCAAATAGTTCACTTGCTATAAGCTTTCTGATACGTAGTAACCTAATTCCTTCGACCATGAGATCATGCTAATCACCATCACCGGAAGGATGCTTTGATGAAATCAAACACCACACCGTAACTGGGTGGCTATAAAGGTGGCATTGAGTGTTCAGAAAGTATGTGTTGAGGCACATGGATCAAGAGTGGGATTTGTCCATCCATATGACGGATAGATATATTCTGGGACCTCTCGGTGGAATGTCATACAATTAGCTTGCAAGCATGTGACTAGCTCACCAGGGATCACATATCACGGGAACAAGAAAAGAATACTTATCGGTAACAAGGTTGAACTAGGTATGCAGAGATACCGACGATCAGACCTCGGATAAGTAAAATATCGCGAGACAAAGGGAAATTGCTTTCGTATGTAAATGGTTCATCCGATCGCAAAGTAATCGTAGAAATATGTGGGAGCCATATGAATTTCCAGATTCCTCTATTGGTTATTTATCGGAGAAGAGTCTCGATCATGTCTGCATAATTCACGAACCGTAGGGAGACACACTTAAGGATTTGTGGCATCCCGCAAAACCACTACTAGAAAATCGCGTTGAATTTGTGCATTGCATCGTCATCATCATGCATTGTTCGCATAAAACTATTTTTCGCAAGCCCGTTTTGTTTTCTAAAACGCCCCATCTTTATTCAAACGCAAAGCCCGGTTCTCCGGATTAATTATTTTGGCCGCTATCGGTTTGCATACGGCCCGTTTAAAACAAATAAAAAAAGTTTAATTGTTTTAGCGGGGGCAGTCGAACGGGCCGAATCGACCCGAACGACCACCCCCATTTTTAAATCGGTCCACCAGACAAATCCTACAGCTACCTAAAACCCTACCCACACCCAGCCTCCACATCACCCCACCCAATTCCCTAGTGACACCTCACCCTCTCTCCCCCTCTACCCAACCAGGAACTGCCACCTCAGCAGCCCCTGGCCTCTCTCTCTCTTCCCACTCCCTCCACCAGCCCCACCTAACCCTGCCCCACCCTCTCTCCCCACCACACACGTGCGCCCCACGCACCCGGCCCCCTTTCCCCACACCCGCTGCCAACCCTGGCCCCACCCGGTAACCGCACGCGCGCCCACGCAGTCCCTCCTTCCCCTACCTCCCGATCGACCTCACCCCGCCGCCTGGTACCTCCCCTCCGCCTCGTTCCCCTCTGCCGGCGCTCGAGCTCGCCCGGCCGGCCTCCCCTCCCCTCCGGCGTGGCTGCGCCGCCTCCCCGACCCAGGCTCCACCGCCACCGCCCTCGGCTCGCCAAGGACCCCTCGCCTCGCCACCGCCCAGCGACCCCTCTCGCCCTCTCGCTTCCGCGTCGTCCGACGCCGGCCGCCGGCGCTCGCCTCCGCCTCTCTTCCCCCTCCTCCTCGCCGCACCCCGTCCCTCTCCGGCCGCCCTCCACCGTCCGCCTGCCGACCCTCCTCCGCCATGCTCCTTCCCTCCGTCCCGCTCCTCCTCGTGGCCTCCGCCGCCGGAGCCCGGCGCCGCGTCTCGCCGGCGCCTCCCTCTGGCCCGCGTCTTCCGCCGCCGCCCTTCCCTCCTTCATCCCCAGCGCCGGCTCTGCCTGGACCCGGCCGTCTCTGCCCCGGCAGCCTCCGGCCGCCCTCCGGCGAGCCGCGCCCCGCTCTGCTCCGCCCGAGCCCGCGTCCTGCCGGTAGTTCTCGGCCTCCTTTCTGCAAGCTTGCGACGCCCAGACTTGCTCCTGTTTGTCTCCTTGGAGGAAGTGTAGATCGTGGGGTCTTGTGGGAAGTTTGTCGCGGATGTGTTGACCACGTGTCGATGTGGTGAGGGTACTAGTTACCTCGACAAGATCGATTCCGACGGTCCACCACGTGAAGCCGACCAAGATCATCAACGGAAAACCGAGCTCGACACCGGCAAACCAAGATGGCACCACAAGACCGTCGACCAGAAACCGCGAACCGGAACCGGAGATCTCCGTCACGAAACCACAAGGCCTTTGGGAGCGGAACCGACAAGATCTACATCACGGAGCACCAAGAACCCCTTCACGGAACCCGAAGACCGGCACCGGTACCCCCAAGATCTACCACGCGGACGCATCACGGACTCGGAGAAACCCCTGGAAACGACAAGTTCGCCATCGACACCGAAGACGGAACGCTAAGACCGTGCCCGGGATCCGGAGACCGAACCTGATACCGCCAAGGTCGCCGATGCGGATACGACAAGTACTCCCTCGAGGACGCCGAGTACTTCACCCCGGACACCGAGACCCGGATGCGACAAGATCTGCCCGTTGATCGAGAATGTTCAGCCGAGAACGAATCCGTCGAACCCTGAACCCCGAGGCCGAACCCCCCGAACCCCGGAACCCCAAGATCGTCGAGACCCCTCAATGTGTGAACCCCTTTCCGAGAACCCTATTTTATAAATTGTCAACTATATAAATTGTTGCATATTTAATTGACATCTTGCATGCATATTTGTGTGGTTGGGGGCCTTATGCCGATTCACCTAATAATTAAATATGGGGCCCATATGCCGGCAAATCTAGTCTCATATTGGCCTCATTTAAATTGGTGTAGCGAACCGGTAACTCATCTTGCCTTGTTAAACAACATTCATTTAATATTGCGGGTTAGCTAAACAACATGAACCACCTAAATATTGTCGGGACCCCGGTTCCGCTTAATATGACCTAATTGCATCGCATCTTTGCCATGTCATGCATCATACATGCATCATGCCGATCTTCTGCCGTTGTATTAAATAGTGCATCCGGTGTTTATTCTAGTGTTTTGCTTCTTCGTGGATAAGGCCGTTGAGTTGATGTGAGCTTCGCCCCGATCTTCGGATGAACCTTCGACAATGTTTTCAGGCGAGCATCTCCCCCTTTCTACCTATCTTACTTTATAGTATTTATTTCCCTCCTGTTGATCTATTGCTATCTGTGTTGCGATGCTCTAGTTCCGTACCCGTGATATCCTGTGCAGCCCTATATTGCCTTGGACACATCCTATTACCTGTTGTTTGGTAGATAGTTGGACCCGCGCGTCGTAGTCGCTTGCTCAAGTGTTGTTGCGTGTCGTCAAGTACCACAGTTGTTGGAGAAGTGCCGCATGTCCAATGTTGGAGATGATCATGGTTTACTTATCGTTCACTTTAATTACTGTTTAACAACTAAAATTGAATTAAGTAGAGGCATCGGTGGGTGATAGGTAAGATTTGGTTTCCGACCGCCCACTTGTGTCCCGTAGGACCCGAGTTCTTGACACCTGTTCCGAGATCGAGCGCGCTAACCACAGGTGGGGAGATATGGGCCCCCCATTGATTATTACCTGATTTCAAAGTATTGTACTGGGGGCCACAAACTAGTTTGAGGTTTTATTTACGATCCTGTACTTATGCCATGTTTTACTGCTTTATTACGTTTGTGCGAGGAGCACACTGTACTGTTTAGGATCGGGCCACGTTTCGCGGTGTCGACAGTCCCCGTTTGGGGATTTGCTGTCGTTCACAGCCGTTTGCTCAAACCCCAGTCCGTCTCGGAGACCGGCCGACTTCGTTGCGGGTGTCGACTTGGTGGGGTGGCCCCCACGTACTTGCTTTGGGTCTGGGAACGTCGTGACTTAGGCCCCGCCGACATACCGATGGGTGTATGTTAACTGATCTGGCAAAAAGGGTCGAAGTGCCTGTGGATACTTTGGTGCACCCCTGCAGGGTTAAATCTTTTCGAGAAGCCGTGTCCGCGGTTATGGACGACTTGGAGCACAGTGCTTGATCATAGACAACTATAACTAAAGTTTACTGTTATAAATTAACTTGTATCCGATATGACTAGTAATCAGATTCACCACAACGGAATGGCTAAATAAAAGTACCAACAACTGCTGGGTTTTGGGTTGTCTCATGCTAATCGAATCTGACTAGTAAGTGATGCCACTATAACTGAATGATTAACTAAAAGTGCCCACTGTTTACTTTATCAGGAGGAATATCTAAACCTGACTAGTAATTGCTGCAACGATAACTGAATAAGTAAAACTGCCAACTGTGTGAGTTCCTCGGTTGACTTCCTCGTTTGGTCTCGAGGGGGAAACGCCAGGATGGGTTTGTTTGATGATAGTATCAGGTTGGATCCGAATAGGTCTTTCTCACCCCTCTCTGATAGCCGCCAGTTGTATCGAGTCTCTATAGGTTGTTTAGTGCATGCTGCCGCTGCCGCTCAGTCCACCATACCTATGTAGGCGAGGACCGCCGAATTCTAGTCTCGCCGTGTACTGGCCTAAGTACTGACGTTCCTCTTTTTCCTTTGCCCTTTGTCGGCACCCCTTTTGTTTAAGCAGGTTTTGAGATCGACGCTGTTAGCAAGGTTACCCTTCCGGCTTGGCCTGGGCAGGGTTATGGACGCCATTGGTTATTCTTCAGGGCTCTTAGCCCCATTTGCATCTTGTCCGTAGCCGGACGCTGTATCGTTTTCAAGGTGATTTGGATCTTTGTATATTATATCTGTATTCTTGACTCTTTGAGTCGCTGTTATATATATATCTGTTATGTGGGTCCCATCGAGGACTGTTGTGTAATGTTATTACTTCGTTTTCCACCCGCACGAAAGTGCCTGGTGGGCACCTTTGGATCGTTTCTATGCGGGTTTGGCGGGTTTCGCTAAAACTTGCATAGGGCCGATTCTGAGGGTGTTACAGAGTGGTATCAGAGCTCAGCAGTTGCGATACCCCACAAGTCCAGCCTGTAGGATACCCTAGCTAACGGCCGAAGTAGAGTGTCAAAACTATTTTTGCAAAATCGGTTGGATAGTTCTGATTAGGTCTGCTTTTACTCCTTACCCCTCTGCTATTCTCCTCTTACCCCTACGTGTTTTGAATCCGCTCTCTTCTCTCTTCGAGTCCAGGATTTCTCGTGGTTGGGTTCCGTCGTACCTTCAGGTTTTCGCTTCCTCCTTTGATAACGGTGTTGCTACCTCTGGTCTTCATGCTATCCGAGGAATCCTTCGTCTGATGGATTTCTCTTTGTTCTTTGTTTGTGCCTTCCGGTGTTTCCCGACGCGACGACGTCATCTACGCCAGCTCCGATGCAGAGTCTGCATCACTCCTTTGTTTCCGAACCTCGCTTGTCGAGATCTTCAGTCTGAATCCTGAGAGTTGGTTGCATAATCTGTCTATTCGTGTACAGGGTAATGCTTTGAGTGCGGGATGGAGTCGCGACCATACCACTACTCTTATCATTCGCTTATGTACATTGAATGGTGGATCGATGCAATTCTACTCCTTCCATGGAAGTTAGAGGTGGCCTTACCTGTAACTTCGTCCGTTGTTTTCCGGAGTGTTCTCTTGATGGTCAGGACAACGACCTCTTGTTAGTGGTGTCGCGAGGATCTACACGAGGCGAGAAGACGCAGATCGCCGACCTTCCTTCCGGTACCATGAGGCGGATCTCGAGGGCGAGATCCTTTGTTAGTGGTGTCGAATTGTGGCATCCCGCAAAACCACTACTAGAAAATCGCGTTGAATTTGTGCATTGCATCGTCATCATCATGCATTGTTCGCATAAAACTATTTTTCGCAAGCCCGTTTTGTTTTCTAAAACGCCCCATCTTTATTCAAACGCAAAGCCCGGTTCTCCGGATTAATTATTTTGGCCGCTATCGGTTTGCATACGGCCCGTTTAAAACAAATAAAAAAAGTTTAATTGTTTTAGCGGGGGCAGTCGAACGGGCCGAATCGACCCGAATGACCACCCCCATTTTTAAATCGGTCCACCAGACAAATCCTACAGCTACCTAAAACCCTACCCACACCCAGCCTCCACATCACCCCACCCAATTCCCTAGTGACACCTCACCCTCTCTCCCCCTCTACCCAACCAGGAACTGCCACCTCAGCAGCCCCTGGCCTCTCTCTCTCTTCCCACTCCCTCCACCGGCCCCACCTAACCCTGCCCCACCCTCTCTCCCCACCACACACGCGCGCCCCACGCACCCGGCCCCCTTCCCCCACACCCGCTGCCAACCCTGGCCCCACCCGGTAACCGCACGCGCGCCCACGCAGTCCCTCCTTCCCCTACCTCCCGATCGACCTCACCCCGCCGCCTGGTACCTCCCCTCTGCCTCGTTCCCCTCTGCCGGCGCCCGAGCTCGCCCGGCCGGCCTCCCCTCCCCTCCGGCGTGGCCGCGCCGCCTCCCCCCGCAAAACCACTACTAGAAAATCGCGTTGAATTTGTGCATTGCATCGTCATCATCATGCATTGTTCGCATAAAACTATTTTTCGCAAGCCCGTTTTGTTTTCTAAAACGCCCCATCTTTATTCAAACGCAAAGCCCGGTTCTCCGGATTAATTATTTTGGCCGCTATCGGTTTGCATACGGCCCGTTTAAAACAAATAAAAAAAAAGTTTAATTGTTTTAGCGGGGGCAGTCGAACGGGCCGAATCGACCCGAACGACCACCCCCATTTTTAAATCGGTCCACCAGACAAATCCTACAGCTACCTAAAACCCTACCCACACCCAGCCTCCACATCACCCCACCCAATTCCCTAGTGACACCTCACCCTCTTTCCCCTCTACCCAACCAGGAACTGCCACCTCAGCAGCCCCTGGCCTCTCTCTCTCTTCCCACTCCCTCCACCGGCCCCACCTAACCCTGCCCCACCCTCTCTCCCCACCACACACGCGCGCCCCATGCACCCGGCCCCCTTCCCCCACACCCGCTGCCAACCCTGGCCCCACCCGGTAACCGCACGCGCGCCCACGCAGTCCCTCCTTCCCCTACCTCCCGATCGACCTCACCCCGCCGCCTGGTACCTCCCCTCCGCCTCGTTCCCCTCTGCCGGCGCCCGAGCTCGCCCGGCCGGCCTCCCCTCCCCTCCGGCGTGGCCGCGCCGCCTCCCCGACCCAGGCTCCACCGCCACCGCCCTCGGCTCGCCAAGGACCCCTCGCCTCGCCACCGCCCAGCGACCCCTCTCGCCCTCTCGCTTCCGCGTCGTCCGACGCCGGCCGCCGGCGCTCGCCTCCGCCTCGCTTCCCCCTCCTCCTCGCCGCACCCCGTCCCTCTCCGGCCGCCCTCCACCGTCCGCCTGCCGACCCTCCTCCGCCATCCTCCTTCCCTCTGTCCCGCTCCTCCTCGTGGCCTCCGCCGCCGGAGCCCGGCGCCGCGTCTCGCCGGCGCCTCCCTCTGGCTCGCGTCTTCCGCCGCCACCCTTCCCTCCTTCATCCCCAGCGCCGGCTCTGCCTGGACCCGGCCGTCTCTGTCCCGGCAGCCTCCGGCCGCCCTCCGGCGAGCCGCGCCCCGCTCTGCTCCGCCCGAGCCCGCGTCCTGCCGGTAGTTCTCGGCCTCCTTTCTGCAAGCTTGCGACGCCCAGACTTGCTCCTGTTTGTCTCCTTGGAGGAAGTGTAGATCGTGGGGTCTTGTGGGAAGTTTGTCGCGGATGTGTTGACCACGTGTCGATGTGGTGAGGGTACTAGTTACCTCGACAAGATCGATTCCGACGGTCCACCACGTGAAGCCGACCAAGATCATCAACGGAAAACCGAGATCGACACCGGCAAACCAAGATGGCACCACAAGACCGTCGACCAGAAACCGCGAACCGGAACCGGCGATCTCCGTCACGAAACCACAAGGCCTTTGGGAGCGGAACCGACAAGATCTACATCACGGAGCACCAAGAACCCCTTCACGGAACCCGAAGACCGGCACCGGTACCCCCAAGATCTACCACGCGGACGCATCACGGACTCGGAGAAACCCCTGGAAACGACAAGTTCGCCATCGACACCGAAGACGGAACGCTAAGACCGTGCCCGGGATCCGGAGACCGAACCCGATACCGCCAAGGTCGCCGATGCGGATACGACAAGTACTCCCTCGAGGACGCCGAGTACTTCACCCCGGACACCGAGACCCGGATGCGACAAGATCTGCCCGTTGATCGAGAATGTTCAGCCGAGAACGAATCCGTCGAACCCTGAACCCCGAGGCCGAACCCCCCGAACCCCGGAACCCCAAGATCGTCGAGACCCCTCAATGTGTGAACCCCTTTCCGAGAACCCTATTTTATAAATTGTCAACTATATAAATTGTTGCATATTTAATTGACATCTTGCATGCATATTTGTGTGGTTGGGGGCCTTATGCCGATTCACCTAATAATTAAATATGGGGCCCATATGCCGGCAAATCTAGTCTCATATTGGCCTCATTTAAATTGGTGTAGCGAACCGGTAACTCATCTTGCCTTGTTAAACAACATTTAAATTGCGGGTTAGCTAAACAACATGAACCACCTAAATATTGTCGGGACCCCGGTTCCGCTTAATATGACCTAATTGCATCGCATCTTTGCCATGTCATGCATCATACATGCATCATGCCGATCTTCTGCCGTTGTATTAAATAGTGCATCCGGTGTTTATTCTAGTGTTTTGCTTCTTCGCGGATAAGGCCGTTGAGTTGATGTGAGCTTCGCCTCGATCTTCAGATGAACCTTCGACAATGTTTTCAGGCGAGCATCTCCCCCTTTCTACCTATCTTACTTTATAGTATTTATTTCCCTCCTGTTGATCTATTGCTATCTGTGTTGCGATGCTCTAGTTCCGTACCCGTGATATCCTGTGCAGCCCTATATTGCCTTGGACACATCCTATTACCTGTTGTTTGGTAGATAGTTGGACCCGCGCGTCGTAGTCGCTTGCTCAAGTGTTGTTGCGTGTCGTCAAGTACCACAGTTGTTGGAGAAGTGCCGCATGTCCAATGTTGGAGATGATCATGGTTTACTTATCGTTCACTTTAATTACTGTTTAACAACTAAAATTGAATTAAGCAGAGGCATCGGTGGGTGATAGGTAAGATTTGGTTTCCGACCGCCCACTTGTGTCCCGTAGGACCAGAGTTCTTGACACCTGTTCCGAGATCGAGCGCGCTAACCACAGGTGGGGAGATATGGGCCCCCCATTGATTATTACCTGATTTCAAAGTATTGTACTGGGGGCCACAAACTAGTTTGAGGTTTTATTTACGATCCTGTACTTATGCCATGTTTTACTGCTTTATTACGTTTGTGCGAGGAGCACACTGTACTGTTTAGGATCGGGCCACGTTTCGCGGTGTCGACAGTCCCCGTTTGGGGATTTGCTGTCGTTCACAGCCGTTTGCTCAAACCCCAGTCCGTCTCGGAGACCGGCCGACTTCGTTGCGGGTGTCGACTTGGTGGGGTGGCCCCCACGTACTTGCTTTGGGTCTGGGAACGTCGTGACTTAGGCCCCGCCGACATACCGATGGGTGTATGTTAACTGATCTGGCAAAAAGGGTCGAAGTGCCTGTGGATACTTTGGTGCACCCCTGCAGGGTTAAATCTTTTCGAGAAGCCGTGTCCGCGGTTATGGACGACTTGGAGCACAGTGCTTGATCATAGACAACTATAACTAAAGTTTACTGTTATAAATTAACTTGTATCTGATATGACTAGTAATCAGATTCACCACAACGGAATGGCTAAATAAAAGTACCAACAACTGCTGGGTTTTGGGTTGTCTCATGCTAATCGAATCTGACTAGTAAGTGATGCCACTATAACTGAATGATTAACTAAAAGTGCCCACTGTTTACTTTATCAGGAGGAATATCTAAACCTGACTAGTAATTGCTGCAACGATAACTGAATAAGTAAAACTGCCAACTGTGTGAGTTCCTCGGTTGACTTCCTCGTTTGGTCTCGAGGGGGAAACGCCAGGATGGGTTTGTTTGATGATAGTATCAGGTTGGATCCGAATAGGTCTTTCTCACCCCTCTCTGATAGCCGCCAGTTGTATCGAGTCTCTATAGGTTGTTTAGTGCATGCTGCCGCTGCCGCTCAGTCCACCATACCTATGTAGGCGAGGACCGCCGAATTCTAGTCTCGCCGTGTACTGGCCTCAGTACTGACGCTCCTCTTTTTCCTTTGCCCTTTGTCGGCACCCCTTTTGTTTAAGCAGGTTTTGAGATCAACGCTGTTAGCAGGGTTACCCTTCCGGCTTGGCCTGGGCAGGGTTATGGACGCCATTGGTTATTCTTCAGGGCTCTTAGCCCCATTTGCATCTTGTCCGTAGCCGGACGCTGTATCGTTTTCAAGGTGATTTGGATCTTTGTATATTATATCTGTATTCTTGACTCTTTGAGTCGCTGTTATATATATCTGTTCTGTGGGTCCCATCAAGGACTGTTGTGTAATGTTATTACTTCGTTTTCCACCCGCACGAAAGTGCCTGGTGGGCACCTTTGGATCGTTTCTATGCGGGTTTGGCGGGTTTCGCTAAAACTTGCATAGGGCCGATTCTGAGGGTGTTACAGGATTCGATGTTGTTTAGTAGATATGGAATGTGAGTAAAGAGACCGAATGTTGTTCGTAGTCTCGGATGGGATCCGGGATATCACGAGGAGATCCGGAATGGTCCAGAGAATTAGATTCATATAAGGAAAGTCCAATTTCAGAGTTCAGGAATGATTTCGGTGTTTTCACCAAAATGTTCTAGAAGGGTCTAGAAGGTTCACCGATCTGGAAGGGGAAGGGTACATGGATGTGTCATGACAAAGTGGAATGGTTGCATCATGTCCTATTTCACTTGGATGGACACTTGAAAGAGATAAATCAAACTCTAATTTGAAAGTCAAAAAGGCAGTTTGAAAAAGTCAAATCCCAACATGGTTTCCGAGTTAGGGAGGGTTTCTGAGTTAGGGAGGGTTTCCACCTGGGTTGGGAACACCCTTGGACGCCCCCCACCTATATAAGGAGGGTTGGGGGAGCACCCCAAGGTATCCTCCTTGCCCTAGGTGCCCAAGACCCAATCCCTAGGTCGCCGCTGCCCCCCCTCCCCCCAAGCCGCCGGCACCCTAGATCCCCTCTAAATCGTCGCTGCCGTCTAGCCTAAACCCTAGCCGCCGGCTGCCCTCTTCCCTCGAAATCTAAAACCTAGATCGTCGAGGCCCTCTCTACTCCACCATACTCGCTCCGGATTAGGCGGAGCCCTGCGGGATCTCCCCTCTACTTCCGACACCACGCCGTCGTGCTGCCGAAATCACGAGGAGAGAGCTACAACCTCTGATGCCTGCTGGAACAAGGGAGAGGAAGGTCTTCATTGAGTACCGTACGTGTGACCTACTGCGGGAGCGCTGCCGGAACGCGGCGCCGGAAGGATCGCCTACGCGATCTTGAGATCGGCAAGTGAACGACTACATCACCCACGAGAATCTGCTTTCGTTAACCGCTTTGGATCTTTGAGGGTTAGTACTCTATCGACTCGTTGCTACAATCTAGTAGATAGATCTTGGCTTGTGTGTGTTCATGCGATAGAAAATTTTTGTTTTCCATGCTACGAACCCCTACAAGGGGTTACACAAATGCGAGTTATCTTACCTGACTCAGACGAATCTCGTTTGTAATCTGGATACGGGTTTTTTATAAATGTGAGCTGGAAGAGTTCCAAGAAAGAGACTATTTTAGCGTCTACTCCCTCCGTTTTGAAATATAAGATGTTTTAGGTTTGTGAAGAAAATGTATCTAGACATCTTTTAGCGTGTATATTCACTCCAAGCTTGAGTGAACCTACACACTAAAAATAGTCTAGATACATTTGCTTCACAAAGCTAAAACATCTTATATTTTGAAACAGAGGGAGTACAATAGAGGCTAAGTATATTGCTGCCTCGGAGACAGCAAAGGAAGCCGTTTGGATCAGTAATTTCCTGATTAATCTTGGTGTGGTTTAGAGCTGGTCCAATCCATTAGACATGTATTGTAAAAACAATGGTGCTATTGCACAAGTCAAGGAACCTAGATAACACCAGAAAAACAAACATATACTCATGCGGTACCACATAATTCGTCAGTTTGTGGATCAAGGTGATATCAAGTTAAGCAAGATACACATGGATGCAAATGTTGTAGATCCATTAACAAAGTCGCTACCACGGCCTAAGCATGAGGCACACACGAAAGCTATGGGTATTAGATGCCTAGACATGTGATGCCAAGATGATTGACTCTAGTACATGTGGGAGACTGTTGGGAATATGCCCTAGAGGCAATCATATATGATGTAATTCCCAATGTGTCCATAAATTTATTAAGTTGTCCTTGTATAAACATCTGATATATATCATCAAATATGTGATTCGGTTGTGGAACTATATATTCATGTTGTTCATACTAGATGTCCTTGGTCGTTGAGGTTGTGCTGGACACACAATGTAGACTAATGTGAAAGTCGGTTGATGACTTGGTTCCACTTGTCATGGGCATGATGATGCTATTCCGACTTACGTGGACTTGGCTAAAGAGTTCAGCGAATCAGATTGACCCATAGTTGATATGCAACGAGGATGTTGTCATTTGTAGTCTCAAGCAATGGAGTGCTTTGACCTGAGGTGATCGCGTGATCCTAGTTGTGGACCGCCGGCTTAGGTCAAACGTTGTTCTGTAAAAAGGCAGTTAGAAAGGGAGAGTTCGGATTGGTTGTGAATCAAGCTGTGTGACATGAGTTACCAAGATGGGATTTGCCCTCCATAATGGAGAGATATTCTCTAGGACCTCTTGTGTGATATGATTTGGAAGCACGACCGGTACTTCCTTGATTTGTGAATTCTAGGATGCTCCACAACCGAGGCCCTCGTCTTTCACTTGGCATAACATCTGTTTTGGCATGAAACTAGTCAAGGAGGCATGAAGAAGTGGCATCACGCCTGGTAGCACCTCTTTAAACTTGAAGCTTCTACCAGGCTCTACACCATGTTGGTCTCTGCCGCCTTAAGGTTCGGTTTTCATTAATTCTGATGTGGTCTCAGACTGCCTCTGTATGATCCAAAGGATCGATTCTACGATTTTTTTGAACAAGAAACGCCCCAAGGGCATAAAAGCTGCCATAAAACAGTGGGTACAAAATTACATCCAGACCCCTATAGTCATCCACTGCACATACAAGACCTGATGCTTGAAAAAGGGGCTAGAACTTTGCGAAAAGAACCCTAGAACAAAAAAAGAAAAGCAATCTAGTCCCAGGGTTCCATCTCCACCACTCGCCGGTGACCTCAACACGGAGCCGAGATCGGAGACTACGCTCGAGGAGGGCCTCCTGCCCGACGAGGGACAGAACTGTCGGTCGCCAAGACACTCCCGGGGACGAAACCACTTGGGGGTGAAGCAGCGCTGAGCTCCGGCGGAAAGATCTGATGTTGAAGGGCCTCCGAAGGAGGTTGAAATCCCAGGTCGCCTTTCGACCAGAACGGGCAGCGGCACAGTAGCCTCACCGCTGCTATCATACCACTGCGAATGATTTCGAGAAAGTTGTAGCAACGCTGCCTGAGGACACCAGGCGGCCACATCCTTTGCCAGCAGTAGCAGATTTCGGCCACACCCTCTTCTCTCCCTCGTCACCATGGCAGGCCAAGAGCTGGAAGGGATACTAGATGCCGCCACCACCACAAAGACACAAACGAGCTTTATGGTCGAGCTGCCATGGCAAATCCTCCTGCTAGCAGCTACATACACAGCAGCTCTAAGAGGGGGAAAGCCCCGCAACCTCATGGCACCTCTCAATAGCGCCATCGAGTAACTCGGCGATGTTGTGCTTCGCTGCCTCCCACCCAAGCTGGGCCAACTCCCCCGCCGCCACAACCGGCCAGAGAGGGCAACAGATCAAGCTTCTGCAGCTGAGCACCCACATCCACCACAGCTTTATTTGGAAGGTCGTTGTACTCCTCTGCCGCCTCCCACCCACCATGGATGAAGAGATGCCCGATGAAGAACGCAAGAAGGCCAGAGATCTAGCTGCTCAGATCTCCAGCTCCGCCGACAGCCACGGGCATCCGGCCCAACACCGGCACGACGCCAGAACACCTAGGTCTACTACTGCACAGAGGCCAGCTGCTCCCTCCCCATCCTTCCCAGACAGAGCCGGAGAAGAAGGGGAGGGGCGCCGGCAATTTTTCTACGCTCTCAAGTAAAGCGGAGGAAGGGAGAGGAGAGGAAGGTTCCTGTGCATGTCGGATAGGTGGTCGCTTGCATGCAGCTGCATGCGTCAGGTTCTACAATGATCGATCGGAACCCTGTTGGTGTGATTATTTAAGATATTAAATCCTTGTTGGCAGCTTTGAGTCGATCTCGTTCAAGCATGTTCGGGCACATATCTTAGCCCACTTAGCGGAGAGTTTTATTTATTCTACCTTTAGAAATTTGGCTCTGGAGTGTATCTAGAAGACTTTGTATTATGATTTGCTATGATTAACGATGGGAATTGGTTAACCATTTATGTTCCGAACTCAAATCTATTAAGCCCTTTTGTGTAAAGGGGGCAAATGGATTAATCATTAGGTTATTATGGTTTAAATGGTTAACCATGGGTTATTGAGGTTTGAACCACTTTCTGCGTGGTCATGCAACGAAATGGCAAATACTTATTGGAAAGCTCAGCCGGCCAACTCGAATGATTGGTACAGAAAGAACCACTGTAACCTTTGATTAAAAACTGACATTTCACATCCTTAAATAAAACTAACAAGTCACAGGTTCTGAACCTGTTTGTTCTGAAGAAATACAGAGCGCTCGAGACACTCCATGGAGATATATCACTAGTACAATTTTTTTCGATCGAACCGTAAGAATCAATTCATTATAATATATATACAGTACCCAGCATACACAGTACATGCATTCAGATGGAATGTAAAGATTAAACTGACAAAAAGCAAGAACTAGCAGCAACAATCGCAATCTTGGCAGAGTGCACGGCATAAATCTTACAATAAAATGACACGGAACTACATGTATGCATCCATAAATCGTAGTACTACTAGCTAATGGAGAATCTTCTCATGAGGTCGCATCGTCGGTGTCGGGACGACGGCCGGAGAAGCGCGGCCTATAACTTGACGGCCATGACTCAGCAATCGGTGCAGTCCAAGTTAGAACTTTTCCAGCAGGAGGGAGTCGAGGTCAAAGGAGTCAAGGAGAAGCACTGGAACGCCAAGATGAGCGACGCCGGCGCCCGCGCCTTCCCGTGAAGTCGCCGCTGGGAGGAGGGTCAGGACATCGGCAAGATTGACGACGGGCAAGCAGGCGGCTCGTCGGCACGTTGTAGGCGGGCAGGCGGCGCTCGGGAATCGGGATGCTGGCAGGCGGCACTCAGATAATGTCTAATGAGACGTACGTGCGTTGACCACGTGACGGGTAACGATAGGTAGATATGGATCGAACCTAAAGAACCTAAATCATTTTAAGGGTAACCATAGGGCCCATTAGGCTATTTTTTAGGTACGGTTAACCTAACCATTGGTTATATGGTAACCGAGTCCCATCGTTAGCTATGATCAATATAGTGCCGTATTCCCTATAAAAACATGCTGAGCATTGGACTAAAAAGAAAATCATAGAGTAGTTTCTACTCCCTCCATCCTAAAAAAGATGTCGCAAATTTGTCTAAATTTGAATAAATCTATATATTGATACATTCGAAACATGGAGGAAGTATAAGGTTTCCTTTGTACATTCAGGAGGAGAGAATTAAAGTTTCGTCTCATACCTCTTTTTTACATCTGGTAGTGTGGTACCAATCAACAAGGTCGTCAGTACCACAATTACAGAACATACGCTACAGCAACTCCATGCAGTACACACGATGTTAATTCTGAACTCAGATCAAAGCACATGTGCATGGCTACATTCTGTCGTAGTTCTGCAAATTCTATATATCCTCAACTCCATATACAGTTACGGTTTTGTGCAAGCATGACCAGGATTCAGCTCGCAGTTCATCAAGCTTTCCTCGCTGGAAGCTGAAATTTGTTTTTGGCAGGTCCAGCTAGGCCAGGGCTCAAAACCTTTGGCTCTCACTAACGATCTGCACCGTTGATGATCAATGACCGATAAGGCACTCTTTTGATATCAACGAATGTCGAATAGTCGACGCTCAGTGGTTGCTTCCATGGCTCCCCATCCATTTGCATGTATGCATCCCTCCATTGGCCACCTTTGATCTCTAACCGGATTGCTGCTGCCTAAAATAGCAAATTTCGAACAATTATAACACGAAGTCAACAGGGTGTGGCCAACACAACAATAGTGATGCCGACATGTGTTGCTTGCTTCAACTTTTTATTTGCATCTGCTTACAGGAGTAAAAGTAACACACCACTGTGATCACATATTTTCAGTGTTAACGGAGTTAGAATTGAACTGTACTGCGTAGTTAATCATTTGGCATTAATGTTATGCTTTCAACTTCAAAGTTTCGGGTGTTTAGTCAATTCTGAAAGTTTGGTGTAGCTAGAGTTTTGGTTTCATGTATCCATGCAGCATTAACCTGTCACCGTGATAATACGCCAGTTGTTTTCTACTTAGCAGCTCTGCATGCCACAAAACCATATTTTTCTGTAGCAATCGACAAAATGTATTGGAAGCTATTCTAATAGATATTCATGATTTCATATGAGTATCCGAACTAATTTTTATGTACAGAAATACCTGAGCAATGTGTTTGGCAGATATAAGTTCAACCATCACGAGGGATGCATGCCACCCTTGCTTCAACCCAAATATTTCAAGAAGGCCATCATCTGATTGGGCTTCGACAAATCCTTTCTATTGACATAAGGGCAAAAATGTTTGCAAACAGAATAACAATAAATAATCATATTAATGTATTCATCGCACCTTTTCCAAGTATTCAGGTTTCAAATTTCCCCATGGGTTCCTTCCACTCGCATAGTTGTGAAGGTTTAACGCAACAATAGCCCTTACACTGCATCACAACATTTTTCTGAATTGTAATTACATTGTATATATTTGTGCTAAGAGTGACATCTAGCTAACCCTGACACACTGCATATTAGTTTTGCCGAAACATTTGTATCCATACTAGTCTCAGATATACCACGGCAATTCATCACAATCATGTTTGCAAAAGAAGAAGAAGGGTAATGTATCCTATATTTTGGTGTGATGGTCCCAATGTTACCTATAACTAAGTAGTGCTGAGATCAATTTCAAATATGCAGACCAAAAATTTCCACTGGTAGCAAGAAACTGTCAACTTGCCTTGATGGTACAGGGATGTGCTCCCACTCAGAACTGTCCATCTTCTTTATTGATAAACGGATAATGTTCGTCAATCCCCTGATATGACAAAGAATGGACATAATAAGAGGCTTCTACACTTGTGTTATTCTAGCCTGAGCATTAATCTGCAGATGACTGAAATCCTTATCTGGAACCCTATGGGTTAACCAAGTACTTTACTGCTCTACTCTAGCTTAGAAAAATCCACAGTTAAGAATGAGTTTGACTTGGTCATTTGGACATTCCATAATGGAATCAAAGAAACCGAACAAAACTAAAATTAATTCCGAAATAATAAATTTGCAAAACTGGAACAGGGGGGATTGACTGCTATAATTATGGGCATTTAAACTCTAAACTCAACCAATCAGTTACTGCCTGTAACTGGGTACTAATTGATACTGGCATTTACTGTAAACTAGCACAATGTTTCCAAAACCATGTTCTTGAATCACATATGTAACCATTTTAACATGCTGCTCTTTGTACAGAAATCACATTATATACTTACTGGCTCGTTTTTTCAAATGAAAGCAGATAGCAGAAATATGAAAATAATCACTTGATTGATGGTGTACCCAGATTTCCAGATATTAGTTATAGGCATCATACTAATGTAAGGAAAGTATATTGTACCGTAGTTCAGGGTCGCTAATACACTGCGTAAAGAACCATCCTTGCTTGCAGGTATATCCTGCGTAAATTAACTGTCATAAAATCAGCTAATCAGTAATTTAGTTATCAGGGTTCACTCTAAAATCTTGTTACAAGAACTATAGGTACGAATGTTAACTAGACTAGATTCACAAACATGAAACCATCATCATCCCCACCAAAAAGAGAACTGTCCTCTAGGAGTTGAAGTATTCATCAATCTATGCAAGCAAAATAAATTCTGAACTATTTCTGTAGCCATAAAGCCACCCATTTTAGGTTTTGATGCAGTTCACAGACAATTAACCAAATGTTTTGTAAATAATAGCTTGCAAAAACAGAAGCAACATCCCTTATTCGTTTGTTTGTTCCTTTTTCTCATAAAGAAGTTGTATCACCAATGGTCAAAACTTTAACTATAAATAACAGCTTCAGAAGATGTCTTGTAGTCTCTGGACAGTAACGATGATTCTACTCCAAGTCAACATTATGAGTATAGAACCAAAAACGACTTAAAACTTGAACAGACAAAGCTATATGAGAGTTTAGACCAGAAAGCTATAGAATTCTTATTTCGAAGGAAATGGCGTCAGTAAGTTGCATACCTTATTAGATAAAGGACCACTAGCAAGGAATGGCTTGTCATCACGTAGCTGGTGAAATCCATAAGCCACTTGAGCATCCATCCCTGCATTTCAGATCAAGTGCATGGTGAAGGCCTATTTTTTTTGGAAAGATACCTACACGCTAGAAAAATTAGAAACAACAACAAAACAAGCTCGACATATGCACATTAGGTTCTATGTATCATTTTGTCTAACGCTGATATGAATGCCGGGGGTGACAAAAATAACTCCATAGAGATGATTCCAAGGTAGTACAAGCAAATGTGTTATTACTTTCATTTAATTATTAAATAGCATAAAAGAGAACAGACTTATCACCCAGGAACAATATAAAGAAATATGCTCGAATTTTTAGAAGACAGTGAGCCAAGGAGTTTGCTCAAGCTTAGAACGATTTGTAACATGTTTGTTAGATATGCCTATATATATATATATATATATATATATATATATATAGATAGGAAGATGGATAAAGTGAAATAAGTTTCTTTGGTACTCTTTCACCTAGAAGAAGACACTGTAAAGATATATAACCAAGATTATTCCAACAAGAGTCCATCTATTTTTTTTATTAGGAGATACTAGCAAATACGTTCTTAAGTAATGAAGACAAATACAAGCAATGCAACTAGAAATTGACATGTCAAGAAAGAAAGTACCTATACTGAAGTAATTATAGAAGACGCCATCGAAGCATAAAATAGTCTCAGGCAACTCTCCCTCAGCAGTGCCGTCCTGCAGGACAGATTATTACAGTCATGTGGAGTGTGGGCAAATAAACTGCACTGTGTTAAACATTGCTACAATAGAGTCCATAAGAAGTACATCATAAAATGTACACTCTCCGAGGTGCCTAAGGGAGTGGGGAAGATCCAGTTCTTGTTCTTCCTCTCCTTCTGGCATAGAAACAACAACATGCCAACTGCAAAAGGCAACTATGCTACTCAACAACTGAAGTGATCAATTCTGGAAGTATGAAATATACCTACTAAAGAAGGAACTTGATTAAACAGTTCTGCAGTTATAGTGCTATAGCTGGCACACACACAAAATAACACATCATGCAAGAACAGTGGATGAACACAATGTACCAAGTTCAGTGACCAGCTATACTGATGGCATAGGTCACTGAAGCATGAGCATCTTTTGTACGAAGGAAACCTTAATGGCATTAATATGGACACAGAACCTTTCAGCATAGCTATGATGGTCTAGATTTTCAGTTACTGCATGCTCTGTAAAAACGACAGCAACACCTCTAAAGCGGATGCATATTATCAACAGCTGCAGTGGCTACCATAAAACAGGACCATCTGATATACAGACTTGACAGATCACCAGGATCATATTCCTCTTAACATGAGAAATTCCATGAAGATGAGCACATGTAGCACTAAGTGGAGTTGAAATTATTTGGATTAACCACTAGTATAATTAAGTCCAAACTCCAAAATACTATACATCACAATTGCTACAATCGTACACCTAGGGCCAGCAGACGGTGCCCCACATGACAGTAACTCCCTCATTCCAAATAGATGTCATTCAAAAATGGTGTAATCAAAGTTTTGTAACTTCATTTTAAATATGAAATTAGTAGATTTAACGTCAAATGTACTTGAAGTAGTTATTCTTCTTGTAACTTCTGCTAACATAGAAGTAGGAAAATGTAATGGTCAAATCTGTGTTTCAGAGATCGCCTTCATGTCTGAAACGGTACACATTTGGACAGACACTATACATTTCAAGGACAATGCTAGTCCTTGTTTGTTATGGGCGCGTGGCTAGCTAAGGTTTTAAATTAGTTGATACTCCTACTTAATACATATGCATCACATTTGCTAAATTAAAATCAGAATGCGCAGAAAGATCTTAACAACTTTACTATCAGATAAACAAGAATAACCTGTCTAAACAAGAAACTGTGCCCAAAATAGCCTTGTAGAGAGATCGTTTAGCAGCTGCTTTCCATGAGAAAGGAAATGAAGCACCCTGAAAATAACTGTTAAGTGATGAAAACTTGCAGTAAGTATCATTGGGTGAATATAAGAACGAAAAAGGAGATCCCTTTACCCAACCAAAGCTCCTGGAAAGATCATTTCCTGTTCCAAGTGGTATGACAGCAACCGGCGGAACAGGTTCCCGGTTCTGAACATATAGTTCTCCTAAGCATCCCAACACCCAACCTACTGTACCATCACCTCCTGCTACCTAGTTAGGTAAACCACAGGAAATAATTAGAAGCTTTCGAAGAATATAAAATGGTACTGCCAACTACTGTGTGTGCCATTGGATGAAACAGTGAAACAATATACTTCTTGTCCATAATTTAGTCAGAATACCTACTTCTAAATTCAAAATACTTAGCATCAACTACTATAATAATAACTGCAAGGTAGTGATGTCACTACTCAGTAGCACCTTCAAAGGAAAACCAAGAGAAAAGCATACCTAATGTAATGATCCTTGCTTACTGCATCTAACAAAATTAGTACAAACATACTGTTGGACACCATGTTAGTATAAAAGTGGTGTCGTAAGAGAGCCTAGAATATTCTAGTGAGTGTTAGTATAGTAGTGCTGTCCTAGGAGAGCCTAGAATGTTCCAGTGAACATTGGAGTCTAAGTTAGTGTCCTAGTAGAGTCTAGAGTATTCCATTGTACTAGATAAGATGTAGCCTAAGTTTAGCTATATATAAAAGGGTGTGGTGGTCCAAGGGACTAACCCATCCTAGAACTTTTCCCCTAAAGACTACATGGTATCAGAGCCTTGGTGCTCCTGAGAAGTGGCAATGGTGATGAAGCAGGGCTGCTCTGTTGTGCATAAGCTGAGGAAGGGGGCGCTTGGTCCTGGTGGTGACCGGTGGTGAAACAGCGGCTTGTGGAGGAGCTCCAGGCGTTCAGGTGGGAGTGCAGGCAGGGGTAGCTAGCTCAGGTGGAGAAGTGCTGGTCAGGTTGACTTGCAAGGAAGAAGTAAGGAGAAGCAAGGGAGCTGTGGCTGCTCAAAGCAGAGGTAATTGTTGTTTGCGGTGTGTGCTAGCAGAGGACAGAAGAGAGCTTCATGAGCTCGTGTCTCTCAGCAAAAGCAGCAGGGACCGGACGTTGTGCTGCTCTACTTTGAGGGTTGTGGTGGACGGCGGTGTGTGTAAATCTCAATAATTAGAATTGAGAAGCTACTTGAGAAAATGACAATTGATGAAGGAGATAGAAGAATTGAGAGAGTCGAAGAAGATTGCAGAAGTTCCAAAGCAAGGTGAAAAAACAACAGCCCTACAAAATTGTGTAAATCTCGCACAAGCGGAAGAAGGTATGTCAAATCAAGCTCCTACGTTAGACGGAACTTGTTCAAACTGGATACTAGATTCGGGAGCATCTGCACATGTCACAGGAAGGTGGAGTGAGTTCGCATCATATGCTCCAAATCCACCCATGCATAAAGAGACCATCCAAACAGCTGATGGAACTTATCAGCCTATCAAAAGAGTTGGCACGGTGAAATGCACTCCATCAATTACATTGTCTTCGGTCTTGTATGCTCCATCATTTCCAGTGAGTTTGGTGTCTATGAGTGCCTTGGTTGACGACATTGATTGTCGAATTATTGCTGACCGATACAACTGTATAATTGAGGAGAGGACAACTGGAAGGAGACTTGGGGTTGGTGTCAGGCATAAGGGACTATGGTACTTGGATAGACATGAAACAGATGATGCATTATGCACCGCTTTGACAGTTGTTGCCGGTGACGATGAAGCAAAGGTGATACTCTTACATTGTCGGATGGGCCATATGTCCTTTGATACTATGAGTAAGATATTTCCTGAAGAAATGAAGAAGGTGGATAAAGAAAAACTTGTGTGTGATGCTTGTGAATATGGAAAACACACAAGGACATCATATGTGAGCCGTGGACTCCGAAGCACATCGCCTTTCGTGTTGATTCACTCTGATGTTTGGACTTCTCGCACAAGCGGAAGAAGGTATGTCAAATCAAGCTCCTATGTTAGACGGAACTTGTTCAAACTGGATACTAGATTCGGGAGCATCTGCACATGTCACAGGAAGGTGGAGTGAGTTCGCATCATATGCTCTAAATCCACCCATGCATAAAGAGACCATCCAAACAGCTGATGGAACTTATCAGCCTGTCAAAGGAGTTGGCACGGTGAAATGCACTCCGTCAATTACATTGTCTTCAGTCTTGTATGCTCCATCATTTCCAGTGAGTTTGGTGTCTATGAGTGCCTTGGTTGACGACATTGATTGTCGAATTATTGTTGACCGATACAACTGTATAATTGAGGAGAGGACAACTGGAAGGAGACTTGGGGTTGGTGTCAGGCATAAGGGACTATGGTACTTGGATAGACATGAAACAGATGATGCATTATGCACCGCTTTGACACTTGTTGCCGGTGACGATGAAGCAAAGGTGATACTCTTACATTGCCGGATGGGCCATATGTCCTTTGATACTATGAGTAAGATATTTCCTGAAGAAATGAAGAAGGTGGATAAAGAAAAACTTGTGTGTGATGCTGGTGAATATGGAAAACACACAAGGACATCATATGTGAGCCATGGACTCCGAAGCACATCGCCTTTCGTGTTGATTCACTCTGATGTCTGGACTTCTCCCGTGGTCTCTATTAGTGGAATGAAGTACTTTGTCACCTTCATTGACTGTTACTCGCGGATGACTTGGATATATCTCATGAAACAAAAAAGTGAGGTGCTTAGTTGTTTCAAGGACTTCTATGCATATATCCAAAATCGTTTCAACATTGGTATTCAAATTATTAGGACTGATAATGGGACAGAGTATATGAACCATGAATTTGGCAACTTTCTTTCAGAAAAAGGAATACTTCATCAAACTTCATGCCCTGATACTTCTCCACGGAATGGAGTAGCTGAGAGGAAGAATCAACATCTGTTGGAGGTAGCCCGATCGCTTATGTTTACTATGAATGTGCCAAAATTCTTATGGAGTGAAGCAGTTATGGCTGCTACTTATCTCATCAACCGAATGCCATCAAGAATTCTTGGGATGAAGACCCCATATGAAATGATCTTTGGTAAAAATGAGTTCATTGTTCCACCAAAGGTGTTTGGCTGTACATGCTTTGTTAGAGACCATAGACATTCAGTAGGAAAATTGGACCCACGTGCTATGAAGTGCATCTTCATTGGATACCCATCTGGACAAAAGGGCTACGAGTGTTGGAGCCCTAGTGAGCGGAGAACATTTGTTAGCATGGATATGACATTTAGAGAGTCCGAGCCGTTCTACGGAGAGAAGAAGGACCTCAGCTCGTTGTTTGACTTTGACTCTCCTAGCACAACTGATGCTAGTCAAGAGGGGGAGACTGAACTAGTGAGGACAAAGGAAGATGAACAATTGAGAGTTGTTGTTGGTTCAATTCCATCTCCTGCGAGTGAAGAGAGATGGACAAAGCCAAATGAGGAAGAAAATTTAAGGGGGCATACAAGGAGACAAGCTACAAGTGAAGAGAGATGGAGAAAACCGAACGAGGAAGAAAACTTAAAAGTGTATACACGGAGAAAACCGCAACATGAACAGCAGCAACAGGGTCCTACAGCAGGTAACACACAGGTGCAGGGGGAGCAACATGCTCCAACAAGTGTTGAAATTGTTGAATTGACTGAGGGCACGGGTCCATCTAATACGAGAGATTCAATAGACTTGCCCATTGCCTTAAGAAAAGGAATCCGAGTTGGAGCTAGAAAACCTCCAAATTGGTACCGAGATGAGCATGACATAGCTAATTATGTATCATATACATCTCTATCAACAAACTACATGGCCTTCATTGCATCATTGCAATCCGTTGTGATCCCAAGAGACTGGAAAGTAGCAAAGAAAGACCCGAAGTGGCGAGAGGCCATGATAGAGGAGTTAAATGCTCTTGAAAGGAATAAAACTTGAGAACTTGTACATCTTCCAGCAGGAAAGAGAGCTGTTGGGTGTAAATGGATTTACACTGTGAAACAAAATCCAGAAGGGAAAATTGAAAGGTACAAGGCAAGACTAGTTGCCAGAGGATATAGTCAAGCATATAGGATTGACTATGATGAGACATTTGCACCGGTGGCAAAGATGAACACAGTGAGGATCCTTATCTCTTGTGCAACTAACTTTGGGTGGCCTTTTCATCAGTTGGATGTCAAGAATGCATTCTTGCATGGAGATTTACAGAGGAGGTATACATGGAGATCCCACCTGGTTTCTCCACTCCTAGAACATCAGGAAAGGTATGCAGGTTGAGAAAATATCTATATGGCTTCAAGCAATCTCCACGGGCATGGTTTGATAGATTTAGACGAGTTGTATGTGGTATGGGATATAAGCAGTGTAATGGGGATCATTTGGTGTTCTATCGGCTCTCAAATAGCCAGATTACAATCCTTGTTGTATATGTTGATGATATCATAATCACAGGAGATGATGCGGTGGAGATATCACGACTGAAAGACAACCTACGCAAGGAATTTGAGGTAAAGGATCTTGGTCAACTCAAGTACTTTCTTGGCATAGAAATTGCTAGATCCCCCGAAGGGATTGTGCTCTTCCAGCGGAAGTATGTATTGGACTTGCTTAGTGTCACGGGCATGCTTGGGTGTCAGGTTGCATCAACACCTATCGACCAAAATCACAAATTATGTGCCGAATCTAGTGATCCAGTGGATAAGGAAAAGTACCAGAAGCTTGTTGGAAGGCTCATTATCTATGTCACACAAGACCTGATATTTCTTATGCAGTGAGTGTAGTGAGTAGATACATGCATGATCCTAGGAGCGGACACTTAGATGCGGTCAATCAAATCCTCCGGTACTTGAAGGGTAGTCCAAGAAAGGGACTATGGTTCAAAAGGAATGGTCATCTAAATGTGGATGGGTATTGTGATGCTGACTGGGCAAATTGCATGGATGATAGAAGATCAACTTCTGGTTATTGTGTGTTTGTCGAGGGAAATTTGGTGTCATGGAGAAGTAAGAAGCAGCCGGTGGTTTCAAAGTCAACAGCTGAAGCTGAATATAGAGCTATGTCGCGAGGTTTGAGTGAGATGTTATGGGTGAGGAATCTTCTTTCGGAGCTGAAAGTTTTGAGGAAAGGCCCTTTAAATTTGTGGTGTGACAACCAATCGGCGATAAACATCGCAAACAACCATGTTTAACATGATAGAACCAAACATGTGGAGATTGATCGCTTCTTTATAAAGGAGAAGTTGGATGACGATATAATTAAGATAAGTCATGTAACCTCTAGCGAGCAAACCGCTGACTGTTTAACTAAAGGATTACGAATTAAAGAGTGTAGTTCAGTTTGTAACAAGATGGGAATGATAGATATCTATCACCCATCTTGAGGGGGAGTGTTGGACACCATGTTAGTATAAAAGTGGTGTCCTAGGAGAGCCTAGAATATTCTAGTGAGTGTTAGTATAGTAGTGATGTCCTAGGAGAGCCTGGAATGTTCCAGTGAATGTTGGAGTCTAAGTTAGTGTCCTAGTAGAGTCTAGAGTATTCCATTGTACTAGATAAGATGTAGCCTAAGTTTAGCTATATATAAAAGGGTGTGGTGGTCCAAGGGACTAGCCCATCCTAGAACTTTTCCCCTAAAGACTACACATACCATGATTCTGAGGTTATGGCGAACTGATCTTGCACTATGATCCCCAGAACCAGCAAGTTGCTCCAAACAACCCAGAGCATACTCCACAAATTCAGAAGGCTTGACGACCGTAATATCAAAAACCTGGAGTCGAAAAAGCTGGTGTCAGTAACAGGCATTTACTAGTAAATCCCTTTTCTATCTTTTAAAAATAGAATGGTCAAAAAAATTAAAGATATGGCATGTTGACCAACATTCCCACACTTCATCTGAATATAAGTACAAAGAGTGCTTGTATAAGTTACAGTAACAGAGGAAGACATGTACAAGAACTATTTGGGACATCCGCAAGACTAAGAATGCTAGAATCTTCGACAATGTAAATCTTAAGTCTGAATTCTTGTTCCTGACAATTTGGGCTACACCCTCTTCCCCTCTCTTAAAAAAAAATTACTGCCGAGGCCTCCCCTAGAGCTAAAGGACTGGAAAGGTGAGAGTTTTCTAATTTGAGTGATATCCTGCCACTATATACTCTGAGAAATTTTTATGTTCCCTGAAAATAAGGGACAGGTAGTAAGTAAGACTTTGCACAACAGAGCTAATTCAGATTTATATGAAATAAAACAAAATAAACAATTTTAATGCAATTCAGATTGTAACGCGAAAGGCTGTGGCAGTGTTCTTTATGTGCTGTAAGAATATTCATGTATTTGTGTCAGTCGTGAGAACTAACAATTATGATTGTCCTTAGCAGAGAAAATCCTTGAACTTATTTGTACCCCATGCACTGATGTATCATGAGTGAAAATTCTTTGAGAGAATTCCTTACTTGACACATTTCTCAATATGATTCCTTATTTGCCACTGGAAATATTTTACTTCCCTATTTGACACCTAATGTAAATTTGTTTGCCTTAGATGACACTCTAGTGTATTTTGAGAGCTAACGGTGTTAATTGGGCACCTACAAAGATGCTTTTGCCCCTGGTATATAATGTGACAAAAACAATGGCAAGACAAAAGTTGTTGTACTATGATATATCTACTCATGCTGAAATTATAAAATGATACCAACACATGTTAGCCGTGCCCGCTGCAGCCTATGCCGGAGTGGTGCGCCCGCTGCAGCCTAAGCTCATAGTCGCCGACGACTACAAGCAGCGGGCCCCGGGCATACATGCATAACAACTTCCGCTTGTACACGTACAGCATGCCCATGAGGGTCGACATTTACATCCTCATCGGCGAGCATCCCTGTATTTCCACGTGTGCGTGTATTTCAGCGAGGAAGCAAGTCGCCATTGTGTGTGTGTGCGCTGCATATCCATCGAGCCGCCTGCTTGTGGTTTGCACGTTTGTGTTGTGGCAAACAACATCGTCTAGCTACCAGTACTGTATGTGCACGCCTTGGTTAGTATGTGATAGTGAGAACACGCAGTGACCTCCTATTCTATCGGAAATTTAAGAAAACAACAACAGGCTGCCTGGCTTTATTTTTCTAGACTTAAGATTTAACAAATGAACTGCTAACTGGAGGACTGGATTTAGACCTACCGCTAACGACTAACGCAGAGGTACTTTGGTCCATCTGAAAAAAAGTTGACGGAAGTATCTAACAGAACCGACGGGAGTGTCATATAAGGCAAAATATTTAGGCTAGGTGTCAAATAGGGAAGTAAAAAAACGGTGTCAAATAAGGAATCATATTGGGAAGTAGTGTCAAATAAGGAATTCTCTCCAATTCTTTTGGGGGCCAGAATACTCCACGCTCTATAATGAGGCAGGTACAGCTGTTAGTAGACATCTTAGTTACTACCAATAGTCCTTGCACGAACAGATGCCATCTTTAAACAAATGGAAACGTGTTCGATCTCTGACAACAATTTCTCTCCCGTATACTTTGGATATAAGTTTGGTGGCATGATGGCAATCTTGGCAGACTCTGAGGTTCTTGACAATCCGAATGGGCATATTATCACTTGTACTGATCAACGCAAATGCAATCGCCAGCTTCTCACTGTGGCGGGTGAGTGCACCTTCCTTCTCTTCTTCTTCAATGTCAAGTAAAACTTCTTTCTTGTCAGGGACATAACCTTCCTCTAACCTTATCCTACTATCAATCTCATACCACTTTGTCAAAATGTCTTTGATGCAAGGATGAGACAGATCTCCAACAATGAATTGATGGGTAACTCCTTTAATCTCCACATTGCTACATCCAGGTATCTTCTCAACTCCCTTCTCACGCATTACGTGCCTAATTTCCCTCGCAGAAGCATGCCTACCAGAGGCAGAATATATGTTAGCTAGAAGTACATAAGCACCACTTTTGTCTGGCTCCAACTTAATCCAATGCTTTATAACATACTCAGCCAACTCTACATTCTTGTGAAACCTGCAACCAGCCATTAGAGCCCCCCAGATTAAGGCATCAGGTTTCATGGGCATTTTCTCAACCATCTCCCTGGCCTCGCTAAGCAATCCATTCCGTGCCAGGAGGTCTACCATGCATCCATAATGCTCAATCTTCGGTTTAATGCCATACTTGTTCACCATGGAATTGAAAAGCTCACGGCCCTTGCCAACCAATCCAGTGTGTGTGCACGCGCACAGTGCACCAATGAAGGCAATGTCATCCGGCTTAACACCTAAGCTCTCCATTCGGGAGAAGAGCCTCAATGAATCGGAGCCTCGGCCGTGCATCGCCAGGCCCTTTATCATAGTAGTCCAGGTCAGCAGGTTCTTGTCCTTCATTCCCTCAAACACCTCCATTCCAAGCTGTACCTCACCACATTTGGCATACATATCAACCAACGCGGTGCCCAGAAACACGGTAATCCTAGTACAGGTTGCTTTGAGGTAACCATGTACCCACTTCCCCTGCTCCAGAGCCCCCAGTTGCGCACAAGCAGCAAGCACCCCAACAAGAACCCTGTCGTCCGGACAGACACCTTCGGCCTGCATCCAAGAGAACACCACCAGCGCCTCCCTCCCATCTCCCGCCTGCACGTACCCATTCACCATGGCACTCCACGACACAGCATTCCTTTTAGGCATTTCGTCAAACAGCAAGCGAGCGTCGGAGACCCGCCCAGCCCTGGCGTGCGCCGTGATGAGCGTGTTGAACGTGGAGGCATCCACGGAAGCCGAGGTGCGCAGCAGAAGGTGCGCGTCGGGTACGCGGCCGAGGAGACCGGCGTGGACGCGGATGAGCGCGTTGTTCACGAGGAGGAACCCCGTGAGGCCGAGCCTGACAGCGTGAGCGTGGACGGCAAGCGCAAGGCGTCGCGCGCCGGGGACAGTGGGGGAGAGGGCGAGCGATTTAAAGAGAGAGGGGAGGGTGTGCGGGGTGGGGAGGAGGCCCGCGCGGAGGAGGTGGGCGTATAGCGGGAGCGCGGCGTCCGGCCTCCCGGAGCTCGCGAGCGCCCGGATGAGCGCGTCATGGAGCTCCACGCTGCACCAAAGCAGACCCGACGTGATCAGCGCCGCCTGGATCCGCGTGACCGGGCGCGCGTCCCCGCCGCCGCGGCAACGCGACAGGAGCTCCAGGTAGCGTCCGACGACAGCCATCTCATCACGTAGTGGTATGTTCCCCTCACAAACAGGCAACGCCACGCAAGGCGAAACGGATATTCATACGAGGAGATAGAGAGAGCGGTGGTTGACCTGGTCTTCGCCAATGAGCTCCTGGAGGCGGGTCTTGAGGACGGGGCCGAGGCGGCCGCCACTGCGCGGGTTGACAAACGCGACGAGAGGGTTCTCAGGGGCGTCTTCGGGCTCGAGGCCGAACCACGGGTTGGCCGGAGCACCGACCCCCGGGGCTTCTGCCAACGCGAATGCGCCCGCGGACGGGTCGCGCGCCTTCAGCGCGGCGTGCAGGGCGTCTCGGAGGCGCTGCGGGAACGTGGCGCGGAGGCGAAGGTCCTCTTTCTCGAACGCCGATGACGCGGCACGGCCGAACCCGCAGCTCCGGAACGAGAGCGACTCGATCAGCGCTCCCACCAGAGGTGGAGGCGCGGCGGCAGGCGGCGAGCGCGGCGCGCGCAGCGCCTCCCGCTCGGCGGGCGACGGCGCCGCCGACAGCGATATGGACATCTCCGAGCATGACCGCGACCGCGATCGCATCGCGATCGGGGGTTAGGATCCGGGCCGGAACGCGTTTCCCAGAGGTACGTGGGGGGAGAGAACAATCGATGCGGCGGTTGGAACGGAGGAGGGAGGAGGTGGCGGAGTTTTGTACGGTCGGTTTTCCCCGCGGTGGCAAGGAGCTGGCTGCACCGCTCCTCACCGGGCAAGGAAAACGTAAAAAATAGCTAAAGACTTGAGCTGGAAAGGAGCTATGGAGATTGCCCGCACGGGGCGCGGGGGGAGGGGGTTTCAAATTGCACTTCGCGGGAGTTACAAAACGGCGTGCGCTACGTGTCCCTCAAACGATGGAAACTCCCATCGTCCTCCTTCGGAGTCAGTACGTCGAATCCATCAAGGCCGTGCGACCACCACCCGCGGAAGTTGCAAAAAAAAGCAGTACAGTAGTAGTAGTTGCTTCAGAAGCATGCTGCTCATATGGGAGAAGGCAGCATGATTGATCTGATTATAGTCTTCAGTTGATATGCTGCAACTTGATCTGATTGTAGTCTTCGGTCTTCATTGAAATTGGTCTTCACTTGTATGCAGCAACTTGTTTTGATTGTTAGAAAAAACAATTTATATGTTGTGTTAATTTGGTAGTAACAAAATCTGTTGATTTTGTAGCGTTTTGCTTCTTGTAATTTCCATTTCTGAACCTTATGTTGAACTGCAGGGATTTGTAGCTGATAGCATACTTGGTGGTTTTGACCTGAACCAGCCATCGAAAGGCTATGTTGTTGACATGGGAGAAGACAATAATGAAGGACAACAAGATGATATGCTGAAAGAACAAAATTCAACCTAGACCTTAAAGTGCAGCAAGTGATAACGCTTACATTGTCATTGAAGAACGTGGGGAAGAGATTTGCTCACAGTCGGCTGTTCCTTTTGTTGGTATGACATTTGTTGACCTTGACGTGGCGCAGCAAGTGTATAATGAATATGCTTTCAAGCTTGGCTTCGAAACACACATTGGAAACACAAAATACAGCATGGTAAGGGGAGCAGCAAAGGACATTATTCTGAGCAGAGTGTTTGAGTGTGTGCACACCCTGTTGATGAAGCAAAACTACAGCGCAACACAACGGGTCTTGCTGCTAATGGAGAAGATGCTAAAATCGACATGAGCAACACTTCTGCACAGAAACCTTGCAGCAAGCAGGCAGGTTTGAAGAAGGATGTGACTGATTCGAGGCAAAGAAATAGGTTGTTGCGTCTTGGTTGTAAAGCAAAGATGCTTGTCGGGAAGCGAGACGGGAAGTGAACTGTCACAGTTTTCAATGAGGAGCATACCCATCCAATGGTGCAGCAAATTGGGAAGCGGAGATATTATCGTTCTCACAGGAAAGTTTCCGAAGAGGATTTCCAGCTCATCCAAACCTTTCATGAGAAGAACATAACTACATCTCAGATGATGGGGTGCCTCGGCAGTGTTCATGGGGGTGATCTTAGATTCCTTGGCTATGTGAAGTGTGATGTCTCCAACATTAGAACAATGCTGGAAGAAGAAGTTTCGGGGCGTGATCCGAGCATGACGATTGAATACTTCGAGATGAGAAAGGCTGAATGCCCTCAGTTCTTCTTTGAGAAGCAGCTAGATAAGGACAATGTTGTGCGAGCTCTCTTTTGGGTTGATGGAAGGACAAGGGCGCTATACCCCAAGTACAAAGAATGTATGTTCTTCGACATGACCTTTTGCACCAATAAGTATAACCTTTCTTTTGCTCCGCTTGTGGGTATCAACAACCACACACACACACACACACGATAGTCTTGGGATGTGCTCTCCTGCCTGATGAAACAATTGAGACTTTTGAATGGGTCTTCGAACAAGTCAAGCAAGCTGTAAATGGGTTGTGTCCTGACCATATCATGACTGATCAGGACCAAGCAATGGCCAGGGCACATGTGTTTCCTGATGCAGTTCACAAATATTGCCTATTCCATGTGCTACGTCTTGCAAGAACGAAGCTCGGACCTCACTTGAGAGAGGGTCAACCATTTAGAGAAGCATTCTATGCATGTATTTATGGCACTAACACGGTTGCTGAGTTCGAGGTGCTGGCAGACAATGCTGCAAACTTTTGAGATGGCTGAGAACACTCACCTGCAAAACATGTGGAAAACAAGGAACACATGGGCACTGGTATATTTCAGGAAAAGTTTCTTCCCATTCACCAGCACAACTGGCAAATCTGAAGGCCTAAACAACTACTTCAAAACACTAGTTCGGCTAAGTGACACAATATGGAACTTTGTGCAGCAATATGAGTTATGCCAGAACCTAATGCTGGATCATGAAGACAATGCAGGCTTTACAATGGATACAACTAGAACGCCACTTTGGGGTAGGTGAGTTCTATAATGTTTTTTGCTTTAGTAATGTTTTTGCTTCTATAACTTGTTTTTGCTTCAATAATGTTCTGTAATGTTTTTTGCTTTAGTAGTGTGTTTTTGCTTCAGTAACTATGATAGCATTCTTTGACAATGTGTGAAACTTATTTTCTTGCAGTTGGAGCATTGAAAAGCAGGGCCTTGATGTCAACACCCGGATTTTTAATCCCAGATGTCTGTTATGCCATACATCGCAATTCCAGGATTACCATTTTTGCGAGACATAACAGATTGGTACCATAGTTCATCATCCATTACAAATCATAATAAAGGTCTTACAAATAAAGGATCTCATGATCCAGTCTTAATACAATCAACGCAACAGAATAATAATAAGGGTAGCGTGGTCTTGGCTCCATCTTCAGGGTCATAGGCAATGCTAACGATGGGAGATGATCCTAGTTGTCATATACTTCCTGCTGCCCATCATCCTGGTAGTCCTCTTCATAGTCTGGCCACGGGAATAGCCAGGGACAAAGCCATGAGTACTCTTTAAGTACTCGCAAACTATCACTAACAAGTAAGGTAGTTCGAGTAGGAATCCTAAGTTGTAGGTTTATTTGCAAAAGCCAGGTTTATCTCTAACTGAGCTTAGAAGTAAAGAAAACTAGTTTAATGTTTTACAACACCTAAGTGGGAACTTAGTTTTCATGTTCACAGCCCTGTTGTGGTCAAGTCAAAGTCATAGTTCATTTTACAAGTCATTTTAAAAACATCTTACGACGGAACAGTATGGCCACTCCAACTGTCCATAACCGCGGACGTAGCTATTCGAATAGTTTGACACTCTGCAGAGATTGTACACTTTCACCACAACATTCGATACATTCGCTAGGGACAAACCCCGAATCATCATAATTAGTATGCGGATAATCAATCCTAACCTTTCAATTACACACCCTAGTATAGGCACCTCCCCTATGAGTTTGGCCTCCCAACCATGACCATTTGTCATCTTGGGAACTGCATAGGTGGACATTCACATTCACGAGGTAGCCTCAGCTCAACCTCTTCCGCAAGGGAACCCATACTAAGACATATAAACTTCCAGTCAAGCCTTACCCAAATCAGGTATTGTGGTTGTACGGTAAAATTGGAATGGTATCGCATCTGAACCCAACCATCAGTTTTGATAAAGGGCTAAGGCTCATGCCTCAACATATTCATCATCAAATCATCTTGTGTTCATCACACATGTCAAAACATTTCAATAGAATGAATCTTCATTCCAAGGTTTTCATAATCATTTTCACCAAGTATTCCCATCTAAAGTGATCAACTTTTATGCTTAGCATTAGCCACTAAAGTTGGGGGTAATCACTAATGGGGGGTGCTAATCAAGTTTGAATATCCAAATCTAGTCTCATGCCTTAGTATGACATCTAGTTCTAACTATTTAGGCCAAGTTTTATGCTCTTTATGCTACCTATACTATCTTTCCAAAACTCACAAGCCACTAAGTAAAAGTAAAGAACTTTGGTAAAGATAATAGAATAAAACTTGCAAGTAAAACTAGGATTTGGTATAATCAAGGTTGCATAACCAAAGCATGCCTAATTCATCTTGCATAGGTTATATGCAAAGTTCTAGCTTGCAAGTGTTAGCTTGCTAGGATGGCTTGCCTTGATTGGTGCAGTGGTTGAAGGTTTCTTCTTCTTCGTAGTACTCCTCCTCCTCGTAGCCTTGGTCGGTACTAGCGTCTATAAATAAATACTAGGTACACAATCACCAAACATACTTAACTACCTCTATTTAGCACACAAAGATTCACACTAGATGATCTAGCATCATCACAATCATGAAATAAAGACCTAGTCTTATTTATTTTATTTTGGAAAAGTAATTTCTACTCATTGAAAACTACTTAAGATTTAATATTCTCCAATTAGAATATGGGATCATGTTGACACATGTCATCACCACATATTCTAATACTTGGGAATGTGATTTAAAGTGGTGGTCACATTTCATAAAGTTTAAAATAATCATTTTACATAATTAAAGTGACTTGAAATGCCTATGTAGCATTCTTTTAATACTAGTACAAGATCACTGCATGTAAACCTAAATATTTTTACATATTTAGAAAGATATTGTCAAATGTGATTTTTGATAGTTGGAATCAACTCAAAAGCATTTATGGTTGATTTTTGAAAAATGTTTGAATGTGAAAAAGTCTCTGTCTTGTTATTTTCAAATGGTTTGAATCCAGCGGGCTTGGATTTATATTTAGAATACCTTTCTAACAAAATTGGAATCATTCAATTTGGTTCAGTAAATCTCTTTCAATTGAATTTCAAAGTCACTGACTGAACTAGGGTTTTGAATAAAATGGAAAATGTTTGTTTGAATTACTGGGCTACGCACGGGAAAGTTACTGGGCCGGCCCAGCTGCACAGCGCGCGCAGCGGGCTGCTGACAGGGGGGTCCTACTGGTCAGCGGCTCATCTAACCCGAAGCGGTACGTTTCAATCTAGGTCGTGTGATTAGAACAAGATCTACAGCCTACGTTCGTCGTCTCCGGCGGATAGCTCCGACGAGACTGAACCCTAACGGCGATGGTGGGGGTACTCGGTGGCTTACCAGGGCTCCAGCTAGGGTCGGAGATGGGGCGAACGACGTTGTCAATGATGGCGGTTTGAACGGTGGTCACGACGGCTCCTGGGGTGGATCCAATCAACGACTCCTCTCCTCCTCTACAGCAGCAGACTCCGGCCAACTTCCGGCGATGCGGAGCTCGCAATGCTCCGGGGAAGGGTCAGGGGTGTTCTGTGAGGAGTGGGGAGTGAGATGGTGTGAAGAATTGAGGCGGGGGTGGCCTCTATTTATACACCGGTGAGAGGGGCAGTGCGACATGGTCAGGCTCCTCTGGGGACATCGGCACAACGAGCTATGGGCATGGCGAAGGGCGTAGGACGGTGCGGTGTCTCCTGGCGGTCGTCGCCGGCTTAATGGCGCGGCAAGGGGTGATCGAGAACGGTCGGGCGCGTTCAGTGCTCTAAGCGGAAACGGCGGTGTTCGAGATGACATATAGGGGCTTCGTGTCGCGCGGCGGCGAACGGTCGTGTCTGGGAGGTAGCTAGGGTCATGGCGCGTGCATTTACGCGCGGCGAGGGAGATGCGCGGCGTGTGCGAGCGTGTCGGTTGTGGAGCTCTAGCACACTCTCGGCATGGCGCAGAGAAAATGGGCGCGGCGATTGTGTGGTGGTCTAGGGCTTGGCTACGCTCGAGGGGTGGACATGGAGTGGCGGTGTATGGTGGCCTGCCTCCTGGACATCATGGACGGGCACGGCTTTTCCTCCTGCGTGTTGTCCATGGTCGGCCAACGAGTGAGCTTCGGGCGGCATGGCACTGGTGCAAGCAGTGAAGAGGGGGCTGGTTCAATGCGATGCTGGGCATTGAGGGTGACAAGGGGAGTGAATTGGGGACAATGGTTTGATCAAACACTGCTCAAAACAGTAGAAGTTAGGCAAGTTTGATCTGTGCTCACCAGGTGTTTGATGAAATGGCCCCATGAAACTTAAATTTGAATTTTTGGATGAATTTTGGTGAGTGCTCTGGTCATAAGCTTGGTAGTCTGAGGTTTCTTGGGTTTGGCAAGGTGAAGTGGTTTGGTTGGTTTTTGAGAAATGGCCATCTTAGTACCTACACTTGATTCAATTTTGAATTGTCATTTAAATAGATTTGGAATTTGTTTCTGTTGGTTTGTAAAGTGGGCTTGGGTTCATTGTTACTTGTTCTAGCAAGGGGTGAAAAGAATTGGATTTGTTTCTATTAGAAATCTTTGACTAGGAACACCCAAAGTGGTCTAGTGAACAAGTTTGGCCAAAATGACCATTTGCTCATATTTCTTATTTTGAATTTCTCTTCATTTGATTCTGCTTGGAAATGATCTAGATGATATTGTTTTCATCTTTAAACCAATCCTTAGCATTCATAGCAATCAAACATGGTAATTGCAATCATTCATGCATTAATCACACACACATGCATTCATATTAATTTTAATAATAGAGAGAAATCGGAAGCTACATAGCCAAATGTGATATCTGTCAGAGAGTCAAAGCGGGACATCAGAGACCCGCAGGACTTTTGCATTGCAGATCCCAGAATGGAAATGGAATTCAGTTGGAATGGATTTTATCACCGGTTTGCCTACATCTTGTAGGGGAATGACTCTATTTGGGTCATAGTGGATAGACTGTCTAAAGTAGCTCATTTCTTACCGGTCAAGACCATTTATCATAGTTCGAAGCTAGTAGAGTTGTACATTGCTAGGATAGTCAGTTTGCATGGATTCCCCAAGAACATTGTGTCGGATGGAGAAACCCAGTTTACCTTGAGATTTTGGAAGAAAGTCCAAGAAAGATTAGGAACCAGACTGGATTTGAGCACGGCTTATCACCGACAGACTGATGGACAAATAGAGCGAGTAAACCAGACACTCGAAGATATGTTGAGAGCTTGTGTGTTGGAATATGGATCTAAATGGGAGGATTGTCTGCCTTTCGCAGAATTCTCATACAACAACAGTTACCAAACCAGTTTGCAAATGGCCCCATTTGAATTTATGTATGGAAGGAAGTGTCGTACCCCACTTAATTGGTCGGAAGTAGGAGAGAGTCAGATTTTCAGACCTGACATCCTAAGAGAAGTCGAAGAGAAAGTTCACAAGATCCATGAGCACCTTAATACCGCCCAATCCAGACAGAAGAGTTCTAGTGACAAGAGACGTCAAGATCTAGCCTTCACTATCTGAGATTTTGTGTATCTGAAAGTATCACCCTTGAAGGGAATGCAACGTTTCCAAGTGAAAGGAAAGTTAGCCCCCGGATATATTGGACCCTTCAAGATTTTGAATCTCCGAGGACAAGTATCATATCAACTAGAGCTGCCGGAGGAGATGTCAGCCATGCATGATGTGTTCCATATCTCGTTACTTCACAAATGCCTAGAAGTCCTGGAGAAGACCGAAGTTTTCAAGAATATTGATCACAGAACCATAGATCTCAACGAGGACCTAACTTATCGTGAAGTACCCATTCATATTTTGGAAGAAGCCTTCAGAACCACTAGAACCCGGAGTATCAAGTTTCTCAAGATCCAGTGGAGTAACCATAATGAAGAAGAAGCTACTTGGGAATGAGAAGATTACATTAGGACTGAGTTTCCAGATCTCTTTAGTTCCTAGTTTTATTTTTCTTAAATCTCGGGACGAGATTTTGTTTAAGGAGGGAAGGTTTTTAACACCCCCAAAATATTAAACAAGATTATCAAGTTCTAATCACCCAAGTTTAGGGTTAACAAAAACTTTTATTATTAAAATTAATATGAATGCATGTGTGTGTGTGATTAATGGATGAATGATTGCAATTGCCATGTTTGATTGCTATGAATGCTACAGATTGGTTTAAAGATGAAAACAATATCATCTAGATCAGTTCCAAGCAGAATCAAATGAAGAGAAATTCAAAAATAAGAAATATGAGCAAATGGTCATTTTGGCCAAACTTGTTCACTAGACCACTTTGGGTGTTCCTAGTCAAAGCTTTCTAACAGAAACAAATCCAATTCTTTTCACCCCTTGCTAGAACAAGTAACAATGAACCCAAGCCCACTTTACAAACCAACAGAAACAAATTCCAAATCTATTTAAGTGACAATTCAAAATTGAATCAAGTGTAGGTACTAAGATGGCCATTTCTCAAAAACCAACCAAACCACTTCACCTTGCCAAACCCAAGCAACCTTAGACTACCAAGCTTATGACCAGAGTATTAGAGCGTTCTTGCATAGGATTTTTTTTTGTTTTCTGCACTGGAACCCCAACAGTAAGTTGTTGTTCACCTTGCTGTGGAGGCAAGCCTTGTTTAGGAGCCACACCATTGTGTCCTTCATTTTGCTGCATATCATCTGGAGCACTCCTCATGGCAGCAACAATTTTTCTTTCTTCATCAATCATGGTAGACACAACTCGATATGTTTCGTCATTGAAGCATGCATCCGATGCCAAGTCACTAACTTTCTTCATAATGAGTTGTAATTGAGAGTACTTGTGCCCGACGCACCAAATCTGGCTGTATTTGTACCAGGATCAGGGGCAGGTGTCTTTGCTACAGCAGACCAACCTTGGAGCATGTATCGGTCTAGTATTCGATGCACGTTCAGTTGCACCATCACCCTGACGATATGTGGGCATATTAGCCCACACATCTCAAATGTGTTGCAACCACACAAGTATATCCCCGCTCTAATGTTTTCTTCAACCCGATATGTTTTGAGATCAAATCCGAGGTTTGGTACAAGATCGAAACAAAGCATTTTTGCATCTTCCTGGAGGGGATAAAACCTTTTTGATGCTTCAAGTATCTTTTGGAACCTTCCCAAATGTTGGGAATATGCCCTAGAGGCAATCATGTATGATGATATTTCCCATAGTATTCATAAAGTTATTAAGTAGTCCTTGTATAAACATCTGATGTGTATCACTGAATATGTGATTCGGTTGTGGAACTATGCATTCATGTTGTTTGTACTAAATATCCTTGGTCATTGAGGTTGTGCTGGACACACAACTTAGACCAATGTGAAAGTTGGCTTGATGACTCGGTTCCACTTGTCATGGGCATGGAGATGCTATTCCAACTTACACAGATTGGGCTAAAGAGTTTAGCGAGTCGGATTGACCCATATTGAGGTACAACGAACTAGTTGTCATTTGTATATCTCAATCAATGTAATACTTAGACCTGAGGTTGTTGCATAGTCCGAGTTGAGGATCACCAACTTAGGTTCTGTCAAACGCTGATCCGTGACTGGGCAGTTATAAAGGCAGGGTTCGGGTCGACTGAGAATCAAGCTGCGTGATGTGGATAACCAAGATGGGATTTTGCCCCTCCACTCGAAGAGATATTCTCTGGGCCCTCTCGTGAGATATGATTCGGAAAGCATGGCCATGCACGACTCGGTTAAGTGTTAACCGAGGCGATCGGCTAAGAGTTAGTCGGGTGAATCACTTATCTCGGATCGAGAAGAGAGTCGGACTATTTAAGGGATGACATATATTCGCCTATAGTCTGACAAGGTATATCGTGAGGCAAAAGGGACTCAGACGTAAGTCGCATTGGAAAGGCAAGTCGTCATGACTCTTTGGTACTTGGGAATCGGCAAGTTCTGCTAGGAGCCGATGCCGATTGATCGATTGTGAGTCGGACTCTAATCGTGTCCAAGTAACCATGAGCCTGCGGGGTCACACACTTAAGAGCGGGAGCAAGTTCGGATTGGATCCGAATCTGTAATCTGGTTGGGTTGGACCTAAACCAGATTAGGACTGAGTTAGTGAGTTGGACTCGCGGTGACTAGTGTTATATGGGCTTTAGTGAATGGGTCGCGCGAGCAGAGCCCACGTTCACTCCCTATATATAGTGGAGCACAGTAACCCAGAAAGGTTAATCGTTGTTCGGTTAGGTCATTCCATGTGTTGGAAACCCTAGCTCCACAGCAGTCCAGCCGCCGTAACGAACCTAGCAGTTCGCCGCCGGCGCTCCTCCTTGTACGTGTGGATACCAGCAGAGATGCTGTGCGATCAGCACCAGGACGATCGGATCGTGAGGACTGCACTACATCAGCCGACGCGCTTCATCAGTAATCCGCAACTGCGCGTCTAGTGGTAAACCTCGTGGCCTTCTACCTCAGCTAGATCTTGGGATCACCACGTTAGAGGAAAAAGTTTTGTTTTATCTCTGCGTGGCCCAACACCAAAAACCTCCCTTGTGTAGAAATCAAGTGTAACACCCCAAAAATATTAAACAAGATTATCAAGTTCTAATCACCCAAGTTTAGGGTTAACAAAAACTGTTATTATTAAAATTAATATGAATGCATGTGTGTGTGATTAATGCATGAATGATTACAATTGCCATGTTTGATTGCTATGAATTCTAAGGATTGGTTTAAAGATGAAAAAATATCATCTAGATCATTTCCAAGCAGAATCAAATGAAGAGAAATTCAAAAATAAGAAATATGAGCAAATGGTCATTTTGGCCAAACTTGTTCACTAGACCACTTTGGGTGTTCCTAGTCAAAGATTTCTAACATAAAAAAATCCAATTCTTTTCACCCCTTGCTAGAACAAGTAACAATGAACCCAAGCCCACTTTACAAACCAACATAAACAAATTCGAAATCTATTTAAATGACAATTCAAATTGAATCAAGTGTAGGTACTAAGATGGCCATTTCTCAAAAACCAACCAAACCACTTCACCTTGCCAAACCCAAGCATCCTCAGACTACCAAGCTTATGACTATAGCACTAACCAAAGTTCATCCAAAAATTCAAATTTAAGTTTCATGCGGCCATTTCATCAAACACATGGTGAGCACAGATCAAACTTGCCTAACTTCTACTGTTTTGAGCAGTGTTTGATCAAACCATTGTCCCCAATTCACTCCCCTTGTCACCCTCAGTGCCCAACATCGCATTGAACTAGCCCCCTCTTCACTGCTTGCGCCAGTGCCATGCCGCCCGAAGCTCACTCGTCGGCCGACAATGGATAGCACGCAGGAGGAAGCGCCGCGCCCGTCCATGATGTCCAGGAGGCAGGCCACCATCCACCGCCACTCCCTGCCCACCCCTCGAGCGCAGCCAAGCCCTGGACCACCAGACCATTGTCGCTCCCATTTTCTCTGCGCCATGCCGAGAACGCGCCTGAGCACCGCAGCCGACACGCTCTCACACGGCGCACCTCGCCCTCGCCGCACGTAACTACACGCGGCATGACCCTAGCTACCTCCCAAACACGACCGTTCGCTGTCGCGCAACATGAAGCCCATGTACATCGTCTCGAACACAGTTGTTTCCGCTCAGAGCACCGAACGCGCCCGACCGTTCTCGACCGCCCCTTGCCGCGCCATTCAGGCAGGGACGACCGCCAGGAGACACCGTACCGTCCTATGCCCTTCGCCATGCGCGTAGCTCGCTGTGCCGATATCCCCATAGGAGCCTGACCATGCCGCACTGCCCCTCTCACCAGTGTATAAATAGAGGCCACCCCCGCCTCAATTCTTCACACCATATCACTCCCCACTCCTCACAGAACACCCCTGACTCTTCCCCGGAGCAAGGCGAGCTCCGCATCACCGGAATTTGGCCGGAGTCTGCCACTGCAGAGGAGGAGAAGAGTCGTTGATTGGAGCCACCCTAGGAGCCGCCGCGACCACCGTTCGAACCGCCATCGTCAATAAAGTCGTTTGCCCCCCATTGCAGACCCTAGCTGGAGCCCTGGTAAGCCACTGTGTACCCACACCGTCGTCGTTAGGGTTCAGTCTCACCGGAGCTATCTGCGGGAGACGACAAACGTAGGTTGTAGATCTTGTTCTAATCGCATGGCCTAGATTAAAACGTACCGCTTAGGGTTAGATGAGTCGCTGACCAGTAGGACCCCCCGTGTCAACAGCCCGCTTCGCGCGCGCTGTGTAGTTGGGCCGTCCTAGTAATTTTCCCGCGCGTAGCCCAGTAATTCAAATAGACATTTTACATTTTATTCAAAACCCTAGTTCAGTCAGTGACTTTGAAATTCAATTCAAAGAGATTTACTGAACCAAATTGCATGATTCCAATTTTGTTAGAAAGGTATTCAAAATATAAATCCAAGCCCGCTGGATTCAAACCATTTGAAATTACAGATCACATATAGTAAAAATAACAAGACAAAGACTTTTTCACATTCAAACATTTTTCAAAAATCAACCATAAATGCTTTTGATTTGATTCCAACTCTCAAAAATCACATTTGACAATATCTTTCTAAATATGTAAAAATATTTAGGTTTACATGCAGTGATCTTGGACTAGTATTAAAAGAATGCTACATAGGCATTTCTAGTCACTTTAATTATGTAAAATAATCATTTTAAACTCTATAAAATGTGACCCAGTTTAAATCACATTCCCAAGTATTAGAATATGTGGTGATGACATGTGTCAACATGATCCCATATTCTAATTGGAGAATATTAAATCTTAAGTAGTTTTCAATGAGTAGAAATTACTTTTCCAAAATAAAATAAATAAGACTAGGTCTTTATTTCATGATTGTGATGATGCTAGATCATCTAGTGTGAACCTTTGTGTGCTAAATAGAGGTAGTTAAGTATTGTTTGGTGATTGTGTACCTAGTATTTATTTATAGACGCTAGTACCAACCAAGGCTACGAGGAGGAGTACTACGAAGAAGAAGAAAACTTCAACCACTGCACCAATCAAGGCAAGCCATCCTAGCAAGCTAACACTTGCAAGCTAGAACTTTTCATATAACCTATGCAAGATGCATTAGGCATGCTTTGGTTATGCAACCTTGATTATACCAAATCCCAGTTTTACTTGCAAGTTTTATTCTGTTATCTTTACCAAAGATCTTTACTTTTACTTAGTGGCTTGTGAGGTTTGGAAAGATAGTATAGGTAGCATAAAGAGCATAAAACTTGGCCTAAGTAGTTAGAACTAGATGTCATACTAAGGAATGATACTAGATTTGGATAGCCACACTTGATTAGCACCCCTCATTAGTGATTACCCCCAACTTTAGTGGCTAGTGCTAAGCATAAAAGTTGATAACTTTAGATGGGAATACTTGGTGAAAATGATTATGAAAACCTTGGAATGAAGATTCATTCTATTGAAATGTTTTGACATGTGTGGTGAACACAAGATGATTTGATGATGAAAATATTGAGGCATGAGCCTTAGCCCTTTATCAAAACTGATGGTTGGGTTCGGATGCGATACCATTCCAATTTTACCGTACAACCACAATAACTGATTTGGATAAGGATTGACTGGAAGTTTATATGTCTTAGTATGGGTTGCCTTGCGGAAGAGGTTGAGCTGAGGCTACCTCGTGAATGTGAATGTCCACCTATGTAGTTCCCAAGATGACAAATGGTCATGGTTGGGAGGCGAAACTCATAGGGGAGGTGCCTATACTAGGGTGTGTAATTGAAAGGTTAGGATTGATTATCCGCATACTAAGTATGATGATTCAAGGTTTGTCCCTGACGGATGTATCGAATGTTGTGGTGAAAGTGTACAATCTCTGCAGAGTGTCAAACTATTCGAATAATCGCGTCCGCGGTTATGGACAGTTGGAGTGGCCATACTGTTCCATCGTCAGATGTTTTCAAAATGACTTGTGAAATGAACTATGACTTTGACTTGACCACAACAGGGTTGTGAACATGAAAACTAAGTTCCCACTTAGGTGTTGTAAAACATTAAACTAGTTTTCTTTACTTATAAACTGAGTTAGAGATAAACCTAGCTTTTTGCAAATAAACCTAGAGCTTAGGATTCCTACTCGAACTACCTTACTTGTTAGTGATAGTTTGCGAGTACTTAAAGAGTACTCATGGCTTTGTCCCTGGCTATTCCCATGGCCATACTATGAAGAGGACTACCAGGATGATGCATAGCAGGAAGTCTATGACAACTAGGATCATCTCCCATCGTCAGCATTGCCTGTGACCCTGAAGATGGAGCCGAGACCACGCTACCCTTATTATTATTCCGCTGCGTTGATTGTATTAAGACTGGATCATGAGATCCTTTATTTGTAAGAACTTTATTATGGTTTGTAATGGATGATGTACTATGGTACCAATCTATTATGTCTCGCAAAAATGGTAATCCTAGGATTGCGATGTATGGCATGACAGGCATCTGAGATTAAAAATCTGGGTGTTGACAAGTTGTTATCAGATCCATCCTGACCATAGGATACCCTAGTTAGAATGGACGTTTGAATAAAAAATTTAGTTTCAAAACAAAAGAAGTGAGTATTTATGAAAACCTATTCTCATTATTATCACTGAGATTCTTTCAAGAAAATTTATGTTCCTCAAAAATTCTTGTAATCTTACATAAAATTGACACACTTGATCACCTCACTAACTTACTCATCCTACATTCTTATAGATGGAAGTCAAGTATGGCAAGTTCTACCAGTTGTGCAACGGAGGAGAGCTCATCTTTGAGCGCGACTTAAGCCAACTCTCGGAACTTCTTGAGCGCCCGCACCCTGAGTTCTTCGGAGCACAGCTCAATGATCAGCAAGGAGGAGAATTACAGTGGTTGATAGTTGCAAATCTCAGAGCCAAGATGGAGGCACCCACCTCAGAGGGGATCCAATTCAGCTTGAGGGAAAACAACCGGCTAGACGGACTTGCCTGGGCTATGCAGGAAGCTCTTGCCCATCTGTGTGGGTAAAGCATCAACCAGATCAATGGCACTCGCTTTGAGTACTACGCAAGGCGTGATGCTATGGGACAACCATTGGAGGTACCAGGCCATCTGGAGCTAAAGCATCAGGTGGATCATCTCGACTTCATGCTATATGACAGGTAGAAGGAGTTGGACGATGCCCGTGCCTACACCAACCACAACTATGCCATTGCAGTCAAGAAGGAACAGACCCTTGCCATCCTTGTGAAGGAGCGCAAGTCACTTTGCCGTCTGCGTGACAAGAAGGATCGCATCATTGCTCGCCTTCGTCACAAAGTGACAGACTTGGAGGAGACCATCCATGAGTGGGACATGCATCTTGAGGAGAGGGAGAACAAAGGGGAAGATATTCGTGGAGATCTCTACTCCTACCTCAGTGATGATGATGACTACCTGGAGGACCTCAACATGGACTTCCACACTGATGATGATGATTCCACCTTCATTGATGATGAAGAAGCCACCAGTTCTGATGAGTAGTATCTCTTGAACACTACGTAGGTGTGAGTTGTATCCGGTCCCACTGTATCGTAGCTTCACAGAATGGTTCCTAAAACCATCTGTTACCTTAGTGTGGTGTGTGTTTGTATTGGGTGCTATGAATGAATGAATGAATGAAAAGAAAGTTGCTAGTTGGCAAAACCAGAGTCAAACTCAAAGTTTAAAAGCTTTTCAAAAACAAACCCATGAACCTTAGAAATTTCCCTCTTGTCTCATGATCTATCTCAATCTTCAGATGCCTCGCGGAGGAAGCATCTCATCTCAAGATCCAATGCTGCAAATCTTGCAAATGTTGGTTTCTGACCGTGAAGCTAGAAGAGCTGAACGTCAAGCTAACTTAGCCACCCTTCAATAGATAGCTCAGATGGCCAATAATAATCAAGGCCATGGAAACCAGGACAACCATGGATCCAAGCTCAGGAACTTTCAAAACACCAATCCCCCCATATTTAGTAAGTCTGAAGAGCCATTAGATGCTGATGACTGGCTGCAGACCATGGAGAACATCTTAGAAGTCGCAGGAGTGGAAGCCAATGAGAAAGTACTGTTTGCCATCCATCATATGGCAGGTGATGCAAGAGCTTGGTGGAATAACATCCGTACCATGAATGGATGACATATGATGGCTTGGGATGAATTCAAACTCAAGTTCAGCCGAACCCATGTGCTACCGGGTTTGATTCTGCGGATGAGGGATGAGTTCAAGGAGCTGAAGCAGGGAAGGATGACTGTGGTAGAGTACCGTGATAGATTTATGTCTCAGTCTAGGTATGCCCCTAATGAGATTGGTACTGAAGCCAAGAAGAAGGAGAGATTCTTGAATGGTCTACATGATGAGATGCAGACAGTGCTGGTCAACATTCCCTTCGCTGACCTTGAAGCCTTAGTGGATTCTGCAATCCAGATGGAAGGCAAGATCAACCAAGCCAATGAGAATCACAAGCGTCGAATGATGCATCAACCAGGGATCCCACCATACCCCGAAGTATCGCCCCAACCCATCTGTAGGATATGCCACAAGAAACAATAGATCCCCTATGTCCCGTCCGAACTATCCCAACCGTGGAGGAGGAAACCCAAGGCCCGGAGGAAACCACAAAAACAACCCCGACAACTCCAACAACTTCAACCGTGCACCGCCCAAGTCCAACAACAACAACCCGAACAACACCAATACTGCCCATAGGACTGGAAGCAATGGCGTGCCTGTTGCAGGAAAAGACAAGTATCTGATTACTTGTTTTGAATGCAGAGTCAAGGGTCACTACTCCAACGAGTGCCCCAAGAAGCTTGCAGCAGCTACCAATGTGAATGCACCAACTCAATAGCAACGTCGTGTTCACCCTGGAAGAAGATTTTCCCCAGGGAACTCACTCAACCGCAACGGTCGTCTGTTTCACATGAATGTTGAAGAAGCGCAGGAAGCGCTAGATGTCGTGATGGTTATGTTATTTGTTAACTCAGTACTTGCAAGAATTTTGTTTGATTCTGGAGTATCGCACTCGTTTGTTACAGAAGAATTTGCATGCACTAGTAAGATTCAACCAACAAAACTGAAGCATGTTATGATAGTTCAAATACCTGGTTCAACCACCAAAGCTAGACAAATTTGCAAGGCCGTACCTATCAGAATCCATGGAATATATTTTTATGCCAATCTAATAGTACTTGGAACCAAAGGTTTGGAAGTAGTACTAGGAATGGATTGGATGTCGAAACATAAAGGATTAATCGACTGTGCCAAGAAAGCCATAACCATGACTAGTACCACTGGAGTATCAGTAGAGCATGTATCTGAAACCTTGCCCCATCAATTCAAGTGCAACAAGAGTCTAGCCCAACCCACCATTGACCAAGTCAGAGTAGTTTGTGAATACCCCGACGTATTACCAAATGTATTGCCCGATATGCCCCTAGATCGGGATATCGAGTTTATCATTGAACTAATCCCTGGAACTGGACCCATAGCTCAGAGACCTTATAGTATGAACCCGTCTGAGTTAGTGGAGCTAAAGAAGCAACTGGATTCTATGCTAGAGATAGGTTTGATTCAACCAAGTGCGTCGCCATGGAGATCACCTGTTTTGTTTGTGGATAAGAAATATGGTGGTAACCGTTTGTGCATGGATTATCGGAAGCTGAATGATGTCACCATTAAGAACAAATACCCACTGCCGAAGATAGAAGATCTGTTTGACTAGTTGACCGGTGCCAAAGTGTTTTCTAAGATTGATATTAAAACTGGTTATCATCAACTCAAGATTCGTGCAACGGATATTCCAAAGACTGTCTTCGCCACCAGATATGGATTGTATGAGTACACTGTCATGTCTTTTGGATTAACCAATTCCCCCGCTTATTTCATGAACCTCATGAATAAGATTTTTATGAACTTCCTGGATAAGTTTGTAGTTGTTTTTATCGATGAAATTCTGATCTATTCCAAATCAGAAGAAGACCATGAGCTACACCTGAGGACCATCCTTGAAACCCTTAGAGAGCATCAGTTGTATGCCAAGTTTAACATATCGTGTCGGCAGGAGGAATTGCTATCGATCCTGCCAAGGTTAAGGATGTTGAAGAATGGCAAGCCCTAACCACTCAAACCCAAGTTCGCGCATTTCTCGGATTAGCGGGATATTACCTCAAGTTCATAGAAGGATTCTCGATCATCGCAGGACCCATGACCTAGTTGTTGAAGAAGGATAAGAAGTTTGAATGGACGGACAAATGTGAAGCAAGTTTTCAAGATCTCAAGAAGAGATTAATTTCAGCCCCAATCTTGATTATGCTGGATATCAAGAAGCCCTTTGATGTGTATTGTGACGCATCCAAGATTGGTCTTCGATGTGTGTTGATGCAAGAAGGCAAAGTCATATCCTATCTGTCCCGACAACTGAAGCAACATGAGCAGAATTACCCTACCCATGACCTAGAACTAGCAGCCGTAGTTTTAGCTTTGAAGACTTGGCGGCATTATCTCATGGGTAACCGCTGTGAGATTTATTCGGATCACAAGAGTCTGAAGTATATTTTCACACAGAAGGAGCTAAATATGAGGCAAAGGAGATGGATAGAGCTAATCAAGGACTATGACCTTGACATTCACTATCACCCCGACAAAGCCAATGTGGTAGCAGATGCTCTTAGCAGATTGATGTGTGGATTGAACACCATGATAAAAGAAGCCCAGCCAAGTTTGCATGAGGAGATGGAAAATTTCAGAATGGAGCTAGTGAGTGAAGGATTTTTGGCTAGCATAGAACTTCAACCCACTTTGATCAGTCAGATCAAGGAGGCACAGAAAGGAAATGCTAGTATCGACGAAATCAAATGTCGTATCGGTATAGGGAAGGTACCCGGATTTACCGAAGATGAAGAAGGAGTTTTGTGGTATAAAGGACGTATCTGTGTACCAGCAGATTCGGAGTTGAAACAAGCTATTTTACAAGAAGCCCATGATACTCTTTATTCCATCCACCATGGAGGAACGAAGATGTATCAGGATTTGAAGGAGCATTTTTGGTGGCATAAGATGAAGAGAGAAATCGGAAGCTACATAGCCAAATGTGATATCTATCAGAGATTCAAAGCGGGACATCAGAGACCTGCAGGACTTTTGCAACCATTGCAGATCTATCTATTAGTAATATAGTAACGACTGAAGGTTTCGGATACATGTCCTTATAGTCTCGGTTAACGTTCCGAGGGGAACGTGTGATGTAGTCATGCTCGTAGCCGACCTCAAGGTCGCGAAGCTCCTCGCAGGTAACCTCTTGCTCCATCGTGCAGCAGTCCGGCTCACGACATCCAAGGTGCCCAAAGTGTGGCCCCTCGTGGTTTTGTACACATACAATGTACGATGATGACCTTCGGCTCCCTGATCCTGCCGGGAGTGTAGAAGTACATCTTCGGCTTGGAATCTCTGCAGTGCAATGGCGTGTTGCTAGTATGTCATCTCTTGCACGAGCAGTCCTATCATGGGACCAAACTACCACAAGGAGACAACTAGAGAGAGAGGAGAGGGAGGTAGGAGGCGCATAGAGGAGGCATGAGAGCTCCCAACTCATGGCTTTGGTGTGTTTATCCTCCTCTAGGGGGAAGCTCTTTATATAGGGGGTGGGGGTAGGCTTGTCCCTCCACCAAGGCACCAAGCGGTGGCCAAAGGGGGAGGGAGTAGCCCTAGGGCGCCCCAAACCCTAACCCTAGCCACCGGCCAAGGGGGCATCCCTAGGCGCCCCTAGGCGCATGGCCCTCCAACTTATGGTTTCTCTCATGGGCCCTTTTCCCTAGAAAGTTTGGCCCATTAGTGGCATACCCTTTCAAATTAGATTTTAATATTATATTTAATATTGATTACATTAATTAATATGTAAATACATATTAAAAAATCCAATTTGACCTGAAACACATTTTGGTTCCCCTTTGATTTCCTCCGAATGACTTCAGAACTTCCTAGAACGATTCCACATCTCTCAACAGAACTTTTCTAGTTTCCTTTTTTTCTCTGAACACTTCGGATCTCTCTCCACGAAACAATTCCAGCTTTCTCTTTCTCTATTGTGATTCCAACATACAAATGATCTCTAGCTCATCGTACCCTTAAGTGTATCTCCCCATGGCTCAGGAATGGCACAGACATGATATCCATCAATGATCAATAGCGGGACCAAGATGCCCATAATGACCCTTGTATGTTCCATGATGGCGATGTCATTTGAACCGTAAATGTCGAGTCCAATTTCCTTTGTTTCTTTGATACGACTTATTCGAGATCCGATCATTTGGTATCACATATGTAACACCCCGGCCTCTCTGGACCGGTGGCTTTCACTCCTGGAAGCTCAATAGGATCTTTAGACTAACCCCATAGACCAACACTTGTCTTTTCTACGCACTTTGTCCTCACTCATGCGCACCGGTACCCACTTCCCAGCCGGTCACCCATCCTCAAATTTCTCTAGGACAAGCACGCTTAACCTCAAAGTTCTTATTTAGATGAGCTTCTGGAAAAGAAGTTGCAACTTGTTGGTATAGGTATACTATCAATCCTATTAAGCCATGCGCCAGGTCTCACATACACCCACCCTTATAAGATCGACGCCCTTGTCAATCAACCACAAGCCAGGAACGTCCCCTCTTGGCATATGTCTCTGCGTCCAATGCCGGCACATGTTCCATGCCATGTCCACTCCGGGTCACATGCTCAATGCTCCACATGTCCGCCACTGACCCACACACGCCCGTGAGGGTCGGTCCTCATACCACTTGTAACACCCCGGCCTGTCCGGACCGATGGCTGTCACTCCTCGCAGCTCAATAGGATCTCTAGACTGTCCCCACGGACCAACACTTGTCCTTTCTGTGCACTTTGTCCTCACTCATTAGCACCCGGTACCCACTTCCCGGTTGGTCACTATCGTGGGAATGACCACGGCAGACGCTGAAATCGGCAGCGATTAGTAGAACATGGGGCAAGGGCGGCCAGCCATCTGCGGTGCGAGATGAGGGCGGATACACAAGGGTTTACCCAGGTTCGCCCCCCAGAGGGTAAAGACCTACTCCTGCTAGATTGTATTATGGTGAGAGTACAATGGGGCGAGCTCGACGGCTAGGCGGCGAGTCGCTTGGGTGTATGATGGAACGTATCCCCTATGCGTCCCCTAGGGAGGTTTATATAGGCTCACCTCGCTAGGGTTTATAGATCACAACCGAATTAGTTAAGGATCCGGAGATTCTATGACCTAGTCTGACTGGGCCTAGCTACACTTCTGGGCCTCCAGCTTCCAGTCGCCTGAGTCCACGCCAAGTCTTGATCTAGTCGCCGTCCTGCAGGACCACTCGCTGACGGCTTAGGCCAGTAGGAAACGTCCCGCTGGGTATACCCCGGCAGGCATATCCCCATCAGTAGTCCCCGAGGTCGTCATTGATTTGTCGTAGGTGTTTGCTGGTAGTCGGAGTATGCAGGTCCAACGCGAACGCCTAGTCGAATCAGCGACGGACTCCTGAACAAAGGAAAGAACTAGTCATTTTTAGTCGCACTAACGGCGACCAATCGTGTCGCAGCTCGGCGAACGGGTCGGCGAGTACTTAGTCACTGTTATAGTGATCGGGTCGGCGAATCATCGAGTCGCTGGAAGCAACGAGTCGAGTATATGAAGTTGGACCGTCAATTGTGGTCAAACTAGCCGTTGGGTAACCCAACGGTAATATTGGCGTAATCACCGCGTAGTAACGGCTCCCGAAAATGGCGGGTAACAACCGCTATATAAGGATGGTGTAGGGCAAACGGGAAAACTCTTCCTTCACTTCCTCCGATCTCGCATATCTCTGTTTCCCCATTCCGCGCAGCGATCAGAACAATCCCAAAAGTTCCGACCTCCACGATCTTCCAGCCGATGCCCCCCTCCACCGAGCCATGGGGTAGATCCAAGTGCACGAAGGCACTGCTAGCATCTTTCGAGGAAGCGGGGATCCTCCGCGCCGAGAGATGGCGCATCCCCGCGGCCGGAGAAGTAATACCGGATCTGCGCGAGGGGGAGTTCATCTGCTTCACCAGCCACCTGGAGCGGGGGCTTAGGTTCCTAAGTTCCCTCTTCTTCCGGCGTTTCTACGCCTACTACGGAATCCAACCATCGGATCTAGGCCCACACAACATCAAGAAGCTCGCCATTTTCGTGGCGTTCTGTGAGTGCTATCTGGGTTGTAGGCCCTACTTCCCCCTGTGGCAAGACCTGTTCTGTAGGGTTCGCAGCATAGAAAACAAAAATTTTCCTACGATGGGAACTATGTACCAAGATCTATCTACTAGATACAAACAACGGGCGGATGTATATCCGTAGAGAACATACCCTTGAAGACCGACAAAGCTTAACGAGTTCGACTCGTGGTTGATGTAGACGATCTCTTGCCGATCTCAAGATCGAGAGGAAGTCCTAGCGCCGCAAATCAGCAACGCATCCATGCTCGCACACACGTTCGAGGCACCAAGCAACCTCCGCCTCCTCGCTCCAGCGATGCAGCGGAAGCACAACTCTTTCTTGCCGAATAGCCACCGGGAACATGTATCTCGCTAGTCTGAGACCATGGGGGATAAATTCTAGAGGGGGAGAGAGATCCTTCACGAGGAGGTGTGAGTGAGAGAGAGGAGAGGGGGTGCCTTTTATAGGAGGAGGGGGGCACCCAAGGGGGTGACCGCCGGCCATGGGGGCTGCCCCTCCCCTCCTTCATTCATGTGGGTGGACACTCCACTCACAAAAATCCATTCAAATCCCTCCACTCAAAATCCCACTCAAACATGCCATTAAATTTCCACCAAATTTAATGCAAACTCTCATTAAATTAAACTCTTTTATTTTATTCAGAATTTTGTCAATTACTTTAATGACAAACATTCACAAATAACCCCTTGCTAGAATTCTATTTCACATGCATAACCACTTTCTGCAATTTCACCTGAAAACCTATTTCGATATCTAGTGAAATAAATTCCTGCGCTTGTTCATTCTTTCGGCATGAAACTTTTGCTCCAATTGGATGTCAGTGTCTCTTAAGTGTTTCACCCTACGGTTCATGAATAATGCAGACATGATCGAGACCCCTCTCGGATCAATAATCAGAAGCGGGATCTGGAGACCCATACCGACTCCCACACATTCAACGATGACTTTCTTGTGATCGTCGGAACCTTTTACGCTAGTATCTTAATCCCTTTGTTTCACGATATATTACATGTACGAGATTTGATCATCAGTATCTCCATACCTAGTTTGATCTCGTTACTGACATGCACTCTTTTCTCGTTCCCGTGATATAACATTCTAGTGATCAAATCACTTGCTTGCAAGCTAACCAATGTGATATCACCGAGAGGGCCCAGAGTATATCTATCCATCATCGGGATGAACAAATTCCACTCTCGATCCATGGGCGTCAACATAATACTTTATTAGTTCTGAATCCATCTTTATAATCACCCTGTTACGGTGTGACATTTGATGTTATCAAGAAACTCTTCCGGTGTTAGTGATTGACATGATCTCATGGTCTAAGGATTAGGATCACTTCGTAAGTTGTTATAGCAATATAAACTCAATGACTTTGATCGTAATGCTATACTTCGGATGAATGTTCATCACACCATTAAACTAATGTTGTGATCCCGTTATTAACAACATCCAATGTACATGATCAGGAAACCTTGATCGTCTTGTTAATCAACGAGCTAGTTTATGAGAGAGGCATAACTAGGAACTTTCTGTTTGTTTATTAAACACACATGTATTAACGTTTCCGTATTAATACAATTATAGCATGCAAAATAAACATCTATCATATACTTGGAATACACATAATAAACACTTTATTATTGCCTCTCAGGGCATATTCCCTTCAGTCTCCCACTTGCACTAGAGACAATAATCTAGTTACATAGTGATAAATCTAACACCCATTGAGTTTTGGTGTTGATCTTGTTTTGCTCTAGGGAGAGTTTTAGTCAACGGATCTGCTATATTGAGATCCATGTGTACTTTACAAATCTTTATATCTCCATCCTTGACATGCTCGCGGATGGAGTGAAACCGGTGCTTAATATGCTTGGAATGCTTGTGAGACCTTAGCTCTTTGGCATTGGAAATGGCACCATTGTTGTCACAATAGATCACCATTGGGTCCAATGCATTTGCAACCACTCCTAGTTCGGATATGAACTCCTTCATCCAAACTGCTTCCTGAGCCGCTTCCGAAGCAGCAACATATTCGGCCTCTGTTGTTGATCCCGCCACCACAGGTTATTTGGAGCTCCTCCAACTAACCGCTCCGCCATTCATGAGAAATACGTATCCGGATTGAGACTTAGAGTCATCCGGATTGGTATCAAAGCTACGTCAACATAACACTTAGCGACGAGCTCTTCTTCACCTCCGTATACAAGAAACATATCCTTAGTTCTTCGTAAGTACTTAAGGATATTCTTGACCGCTATCCAGTGTTCCGAACCTGGATCCGATTGGTACCTACTAGTCAAACTAATAACATGTGCCACATCCGGTCTTGTACATAGCATGGCGTACATTATAGAGCGTATGGCCGAAGCATAGGGGACTTTGTCCATTATCTCTCTTTCTTCCGCCGAAGCCGGACTTTGAGTCTTACTCAATGTCTTGCCTTGCAACATAGGTAAGAACCCCTTCTTACTTCCGTCCATTTTAAACTTCTTTAAAATATTATCAAGGTATGTACTTTGCGATATCCCTATTAGGCGCCTAGATCTATCTCTATAGATCTTTATGCCTAATATGTATGACGCTTCACCTAGGTCCTTCATTGAAAATTTGTTGTTTAGATAACTTTTAACACTGTTTAAAAGATCTATATCATTTCCGATCAATAATATGTCATCCACATATAATATCAGAAATGCCACATTGCTCCCACTCACTTTCTTGTAAATACAAGCTTCTCCATAAGTTTGGACAAATCCAAACTCTTTGATCACCTCATCAAAGCGGAGATTCCAACTTCGTGATGCTTGCTTCAATCCATAGATGGATCGCTGAAGCTTGCACACCTTGTTAGCATCCTTAGGATCGATAAAACCCTTGGTTGTATCATATACAACTCTTCTTCAATATTACCATTGAGAAACGCGGTTTTTACATCCATCTGCCATATCTCATAATCGAAATATGCAGCAATTGCTAACATAATCCTAACTGACTTTAGCATCGCTACGGGAGAGAATGTCTCATCGTAGTCAACTCCTTGAATTTGTCTAAACCCCTTTGCGACAAGTCGAGCTTTATAGACGGTCACATTACCATCAGCATCAGTTTTCCTTTTGAAAATCCATTTGTTCTCCACGGCCTTTCGGTCGTGAGGTAATTCCACCAAGTTCCAAACTTGATTTTCATACATGGATTCCATCTCGGATTTCATGGCTTCTAACCATTTGTTGGAATCCGGGCTCATCATCGCTTCTTCATACGTCGCAAGGTCATCATTTTCATCAACCATTAAATTCATGACAGGATTTACGTACAGCTCGGGAGCTGCACACGTCCTGCTAGACCTGCGAGGTTTGGTAGTATTCTCTTTTGGAGTTTCATGATCATTATCATTAGTTCCCTCTTCAACTGGTGGAGCCAACTCCGGAACGACTTCCGGCACTGCGCTACTCGCCATACTTTGAAGAGAAGGTTCAATAACCTCTTCGAGTTCTAGCTTTCGACTACTCACACCTTTTGCGAGAAACTCTTTCTCTAGAAAGGATCCATTCTTGGTAACAAAAACTTTGCCCTCGGATCTGTGATAGAAGGAATACCCAATAGTTTCCTTAGGGTATCCTATGAAGATGAATTTTTCCGCTTTGGGTTCGAGTTTATCCGGTTGAAGTTTCTTCACATAAACATCGCATCCCCAAACTTTAAGAAATGACAGCTTAAGTTTGTTTCCAAACCACAATTCATACAGTGTCTTTTCAACGGATTTAGATGGTGCCCGATTTAAAGTGAATGCAGCAGTTTCTAGTGCATAACCCCAAAATGACAATGGCAAGTCCGTCAGAGACATCATAGATCGAACCATATCTAATAAAGTACGATTATGACGTTCCGACACACCATTTCGATGTGGTGTTCCGGCAGGTGTGAGTTGTGAAACAATTCCACACTCTTTCATGTGAGTGCTAAACTCGTAACTTAGATACTCACCTCCACAGTCGGACCATAGAAATTTGATCTTTCTATTACGATGATTTTCCACTTCATTCTGAAATTCCTTGAACTTTTCAAAGGTTTCAGACTTGTGTTTCATCAAGTAGATATAACCGTATCTACTCAAATCATCCGTGAAAGTAACAAAATAACGATATCCACCTCGCGCCGACATACTCATTGCACCACATACATCAGAATGTATGATTTCCAATAAATCTGTCGCCCGTTCCATTGAACCGGAAAACGACGTTCTAGTCATCTTGCCCATAAGGCATGGCTCACATGTATCAAATGATTCAAAATCAAGTGATTCCAAAAGTCCATACGAATGGAGCTTCTTCATGCGTTTAACGCCAATATGACCTAGACGGCAGTGCCACATATATGCGGATATATCATCATTAAGTTTAATCCTTTTAGCATCAACATTATGAATATGTGTAACATTATCATCGAGATCTAATAGAAATAAACCATTCATCATCGGTGCATGACCATAAAAGATTTCATTCATATAAATAGAACAACCATTGTTCTCGGATTTAAATGAATAACCACTTCGCATCAAACACGATCCAGATACAATGTTCATGCTCAGTGCAGGCACCAGATAACAATTATTCAAGTTTATAACTAATCCCGACGGCAAATGGAGAGGTAGCGTTCCGACGGCGATCACATCAACGCTTGATCCATTGCCAACACACATCTTGACCTCACCCCTTGCTAGCGGTCGCTTGTTCCGCAGCCCCTGATTCGAGTTACAAATATTAGCAACTAAACCGGTATCAAATACCCAGGTGCTACTGTGAGCACTAGTCAAGTACACATCAATAATATGTATATCATATATACCTTTGTTTGCCTTGCCGGCCTTCTTGTCTGCCAAATACTTGGGGCAGTTGCGCTTCCAGTGGCCAGTCCCCTTGCAATAGTAGCACTCGGTATCAGACTTAGGTCCAACTCGGGGTTTCTTTTCAGGCACGGCAACCGGCTTGCCTCCCTTACTTCCCTTCCCTTTTCCCTTCTTGTATTTCTTGAAACCAGTGTTCCTATTGATCATCAACACTTGATGTTCCTTTTTGATCTCCACTTCTGCAATTTTAAGCATTGACAGAAGCTCAGGGAGAGACTTCTTCATGCCTTGCATATTATAGTTCATCACAAAGCTCTTATAGCTAGGTGGCAGAGACTGCAGAACACGATGGATGCCTAAGTCAATGGGAATCGATATTCCCAAGGACACAAGCTTATCGGCGTAACCCGACATCTTGAGTACATGCTCACTAACGGAGCTGTGCTCTTCCATCATGCAGCTAAAGAACTTTTCTGAAGCATTGTAGCTCTCTACAGCAGCATGTGTGTCTAAAATCATTTTCAACTCACCCATTGTATCAAATGCATTGCCATTTTCGAAACGCTTTCGAAGTTCCGGCTCTAGCCCATACAATATGCCGCAATGAACTAAGTTGTGGTCCTCCTGACGAGTCTGATAGACATTCTTCTCCTCGTCAGGGGCATCCTCAAAAGGTGGGGGGCCTAGCGGCGCTTCTAGCACATATTGCTTTTGTGCAGCAGAGAGGAGAATCCTCAAATTCATGGCCCATTCGGTAAAGTTGCTACCGTTCGTTGCAAGTTTCTCTTTCTCCATGAACACATTGAAATTAAAAGCAGGTGGTGCCATCTACAACAGAATTTGTAAAGTTTAGACTAAGTTTATGATAGATTAAGTTCAACTAATCCATATTACGAATGAACTCCCACTCAAAAACGACATCCCTCGTGCCATTTTGGTGATTACATGAACCAAATCCACTACACCAAGTCCGATCATCACGTGAGTCGGTATAGCTTCAAAGGCGAGCATCAAATGGGCATCATATCTACTATATGACTCATGCTTAACCTTTCGGTCCGTGTTCCGAGGCCATGTCTGTACATGCTAGGCTCGCCAAGTAAGAACCTTAGTATTCGCATGTGTAACTGTTTTACACCCGAAATATGGTCGTGGATCCAAGAACACCCGATCATCACGTGATGTCTTGGAGCGACGAAAACATAATCGGTTCATACTAAAGGAAGAACACATTCTTATCTTGATATTTAAATGAGGGATCATCTTATTATGCTAGCAAAGCGCTAAACAAGCAATATAAGATGCTATCAAACATCACATGTTTATTAGTGGAATGATATGGTTCCCGCATATGATCTCTATCATGTGCATCGTGGTATGATCACTATCATAACTTTATGTGTAAATCCAAGGTCTATGGAGTTTACACGCTATGTGTGTTGTAAGAGTATCATCTCATACTTCTATTTACAACATCACCATATCATAACACTAGCCCAACAACAATCTAAACTAGACGCCTCTAATTTATCCATTGCAAGTTTTACGTGGCTTAGGGCTTTCGAGATAGAACCGTTCTTACCTACGAACATGAACCACAACGAGGATAACCAAATTGTTGACAAGTCGTTGCAAAATAGATATTAACTATAGTAGGAGAGACAGACACCCTCTAGACACTTATGCAAACTAGTTGCATGTCAAGCGTGGAACAGGTCTCATGTGCGAGGACATGTAAAATTTGTCCAGGCCGCTTCATCCCACTATGCCACCAATATCCAAAATTAAAACTAAGGAGCAAAAACATGATCATCATCTCCCACATACTCATATGTGTACTACCCGTGTAAAGCATCTACGCATAGATCCGGCTCTGATACCACTGTAGGGTTCGCAACATAGAAAACAAAAAATTTCCTACGATGGGAACTATGTACCAAGATCTATCTACTAGATACAAACAACGGGCGGATGTATATCCGTAGAGAACATACCCTTGAAGACCGACAAATCTTAATGAGTTCGACTCGTGGTTGATGTAGACGATCTCTTGCCGATCTCAAGATCGAGAGGAAGTCCTAGCGCCGCAAATCAGCAGCGCATCCGTGCTCGCACACACGTTCGAGGCACCGAGCAACCTCCGCCTCCTCGCTCCAGCGATGCAGCGGAAGCACAACTCTTTCTTGCAGAATAGCCACCGGGAACATGTATCTCGCTAGTCCGAGACCATGGGGGATAAATTCTAGAGGGCGAGAGAGATCCTTCACGAGGAGGTGTGAGTGAGAGAGAGGAGAGGGGCTGCCTTTTATAGGAGGGGGGGGGGGGCACCCAAGGGGGTGGCCGCTGGCCATGGGGGCTGCCCCCTCCCCTCCTTCATTCATGTGGGTGGACACTCCACTCACAAAAATCCATTCAAATCCCTCCACTCAAAATCCCACTCAAACATGCCATTAAATTTCCACCAAATTTAATGCAAACTCTCATTAAATAAAAATCTTTTATTTTATTCAGAATTTTGTCAATTACTTTAATGAAAAACATTCACAAATAAACCCTTGCTAGAATTCTATTTCACATGCATAACCACTTTATGCAATTTCACCCGAAAACCTGTTTCGGTATCTAGTGAAATAAATTCCTGCGCTTGTTCATTCTTTCGGCATGAAAATTTTGCTCCAATTGGATGTCGGTGTCTCTTAAGTGTGTCACCCTACGGTTCGTGAATAATTCGGACATGATCGAGACCCCTCTCGGATCAATAATCAGAAGCGGGATCTGGAGACCCATACTGACTCCCACACATTCGACGGTGACTTTCTTGTGATCGTCGGAACCTTTTATGCTAGTATCTTAATCCCTTTGTTTCACGATATATTACATGTCCGAGATTCGATCATCGGTATCTCCATACCTAGTTTGATCTCGTTACTGACATGCACTCTTTTCTTGTTCCCGTGATATAACATTCTAGTGATCAAATCACTTGCTTGCAAGCTAACCAATGTGATATCACCGAGAGGGCCCAGAGTATATCTATCCATCATCGGGATTAACAAATTCCACTCTCGATCCATGGGCCTCAACATAACACTTTATTAGCTCTGAATCCATCTTTATAATCACCATGTTACGGTGTGACGTTTGCTGTTATCAAGAAACTCTTCCGGTGTTAGTGATTGACATGATCTCATGGTATAAGGATTAGGATCACTTCGTAAGTTGTTATAGCAATATAAACTCAATGAATTTGATCGTAATGCTATATTTCGGATGAATGTTCATCACACCATTACACTAATGTTGTGATCCCGTTATTAACAACATCCAATGTCCATGATCAGGAAACCTTGATCATCTAGTTAATCAATGAGCTATTTTATGAGAGAGGCATAACTAGGAACTTTCTGTTTGTTTATTAAACACACATGTATTAACGTTTCCGTATTAATACAATTATAGCATGCAAAATAAACATCTATCATATACTTGGAATACACATAATAAACACTTTATTATTGCCTCTCAGGGCATATTCCCTTCATGTTCCACGGGAGAATCAGCCGCGAAGAGATAGGCGGCCCGATGCTAGCCGCGGGCGACCTGACGTTCCAGCTGAAGTCGAAGGCATCGTTCTTTGATTTGATGGTGCCCGCCAAGGCGGCAAACAAGTGGAAGAAGTGGCGCCGAAGTGGCGCTTCCAAGGTACTCCACCGACCGGCCCGAGCCGCGTCGGCTCCAGGTCATCAAACTCCCGCTGGATCAGCGGATGGTTGTTGACGAAATGTTACAAACCATCCGCAGCCTGAAGAAGAAAGGCCTCCAGACCATCAACCTCTACAATTGATGTCTCGGGCGGCGGCTCGTGTCCCTGGCCAGCCGTGACCACTACATGTACGAGTATAGGGTAAGGACGACCCGACGAAGTCTTGCCTCGTTGAGTGGAGACTCAACGACTATACACAGGCCCCGAAGAAGATTACCCAGGCGGTGTATCTCGATGCGAAGGCCGGGGTCGCCCCTTATACCGCGAGGCTCCCATCTCCAACGGTTAGCTGTTATTCCATTTGCACTCGCAATCGCAGCCAGTGCATTCGCGGTCGTGCTAACATTGTTTTTCTTGTTGCAGTTGTTTCAAGTGGTGGAAGGGTGGCTTCCACCCGCAGACGACGAGAACTCGAGCTCATCCGCCCAGGACGGAAGCGAATCATCGCCCACCAAGGGCAACGCCTAGAGCGACGGAGGCAACAACGACGACGATGACGACGACGAGCCCGTGGAAGTTGCTGCGTCGACGGTTCGCAAAACTCGCTGGTAGCACCAGCGTGAACTCGAGGCCAGTAAGAGCCTCAAACCCCACGATGACGACAACGAGGTTCCTGAGCACACCTCACATCGCGAGGCTACGCCATCTAAGAAGAAGAAAGCTCCGCCGAAGAAGAAGACGAGGCCGGCGAAGCCGATATCTCTGCCTCGATCTGCAAACATCTCCGACGCCACCAGCTCGGCTAAGGACGCAACGACGCACACGGCCGCGGCAGCTGGCGCTGCCGCCACCAGGGATGAGGCGCTGCTGGCATAGTTGCCACTGCCATTTGCCCCAGTCGCTAGCTTGGGGGCCGCTCCAACCGCAGGGGCCTCGCCACCAAGGGGGGCTCCCATAGCAATTGCCACGGAGGCTCCCGCCGCGGCTTCATATTCGAAGAAGCCGTCAGTGTCTTGGGCACACGATGTGTTCGAGACGGGCCTCACTCGGAAGTTGGGGCCCGAACTGGAGAAGCCGGCCAGCATCAGCACCGGTCTACGATTCCTTCCAGTCGCCAAGTGAGTGCTCCTCTGTCCTTTACTCGTCTGCTTGCTTTGTATTTCAATCGGGCAATTTTATTGATAGAACTGTTTCACAGGACTGGTGTTAAAAAGATCGGCCATCCTTCTGTGGCCAAGGTTCCGCCAGTCGCCATCGAGGTGCCAGCAGATTCCTCGCGGAAGAGGAAAGGCGACGAGGTCGTTGCTCCCGCCGAAGGCGTCAAAAGGGTGAAAGGCAACAATGTCGTCACGGTCTTTGATGATCCGGTGGTTGCTCCGAGCGAACCTCCAACCGTAGCGGAAGTGGCAGCAAGAGCCGAGGAGGGTGTTGAGTCACAGCATGTGGTGCTTGCGGGCTCACCCGATGTGGCTGAGCCGACCCCAAGTGGCGCAGCGGCCGCTGCGACAACCTTCCCCTGCGTCATGGCGAAGGCAGCCACATACGAGTGCCTCGGTGCCGGCGAGCCAGCTTCCTGGGGCCGCTGAGACAGAAGTTGAACAGCGTCGCGGCCACACTCCGGTCGTGCTTGCGTCGGTGGATGCGCTGGAGCTTCATGGCATGCTAGGCACTGCTATCCAGGTATGTCCAGTCCCCGAGAATCTGGCTACTGAATTTCAGTGGTCGGATTCTTAATGTTTTTATGTTATCCAGTCCCCGAGTGCCTAGTCGCTGAATTTCAGCGGGTAGGCACTGAAGAATTTCATTGTCCAGTCCCCGAGTGCCTAGTCGCTGAATTTCAGCGGGTGGGCACTAAGGAATTTCATTGTCCAGTCCCCGAGTGCCTAGTCGCTGATTTTCAGCTGGTGGGCACTGAGGAATTTCATTGTTGTTGATACTGTAGTTTGTGCACAGGGCCTGCAGCGCGAGTGAGCCGAACGGCTTGCTACGAAGTATCGCTTGGAGAAGGAGCTCGTTACCGTCCAGGAGACGAACAAGGAGCTCCAAGCAGCAGCGACCGAGGTGAAGGAGGCCCGCCAAGGCCTTGTTCCGGTGGGTGACTTGACGGCGGCTCAATCCGCTCTGAACGCGGCCGAACAGCGAGTCGCCGACCTAGAGCGTGAGCTCAAGGAGGCAAGGGCGAAAGCGAGCTCAGCGGAGGGACGAGCCAAGGATGTCGTTACTTCTGCCGCTGAAGAGCGGAAAGTATTTGATGCGCTCATTGCTGGGTTGCAGAATGACTTTTCTTCTCTTCAAAGCTTCACCACGGACCTTTGCCGACCGCTAATTGGTAAACCCTCCTTCAGCCAACTTCTGACTACAATAACTGTATTGTGATGTTGATGTTTTGCTTACTGCTTGCTTCTGTGCTGCAGGCCGGATCATTGATAATGCGGAAGAGGCGCAGTCGTATGACGCGCGGCAATGTGTGACCACCCTGGTCGACTCAGCCGCGTTGTCAGCAACTTGCCTTCGTGCATATCTTCAGGAGATATCGCCCACAGAGGTGATCCCCAACGACCTTGTCGAGGTATGGCGCTTCCTGGAGAAGGCTCCGTCGGTCGTCGAGTTCATGACGTGGTCGGCCTTCCGTCGTGGGGCAGCGACGGCGCTCAGCCTTGGGCTCGCCCACTTTACGGAGGACTTCGACCTCGACGATGTCACGACTGGTTACCCCTTGTCGACATGCTCGGTGGAGATTGCCGAGGTGCTGAAGGTGACGGACCGGGCCGCGGTATACTCCGATCGTGTTTGGGCGATGGGCGACCTCATCCCCTATCAGGAGACAATTGTCGCTCCTAATGATCCTGAACCGAAGCATTGAGACTTCAAGGTCGAACAGCCGCTCCGTGCAGCGATGGCGGGCGAGCTGACGACGTACCCGTCAAACCCGTACGTGCCCTTCATCCGCAGCAGCAGGGACGGTGGCGCGTCTGCATCAAAACCTGCGAAGTGAAGGTATTTTGCCGTTTGGCATTAGTATGTAATGACTATGTAACTTTCCTTGTATGTGGAACAAATTGTGCTGCTATAAAGGAAGCTCGTGTTATTTGGTCATTCGTTTTGTGATTTTGGATGTTGATTGTGCGAGTCCCCGAGCGCGTCCGCCCTTTTTATGGGGTTTACCTTGTTGTTATATGTTTTGTGAATTTTTTAGTAAGTTAGGGTCGACTCGCCATGGCTCGGAGAGCCAGTCGCATGGCGACTCCCAAGGGTGCTCTTTACTTGACCGTATTCCCGGGCGCGAACGGGGTCGGTTGCCGAGTCCCCGAGCGTGGTACTTGGCCGTTCTAGTCGCAGGCCCAGGGTAGGTGAGGACTAAGCGCGTAATTTTAAGCGTGTCACTCCTGCCTGATCCGGAGGATCAGTCGCGTGGCGAATCCTGGGCGCGCTCTTGTACTTGGAGGTTTTCCCTAGTCGCTCGTATTTGACCGAGTGTCAGTCCCCGAGCGTGGTACTTGGCCGTTCGAGTCGATGCGCCAAGGATGCGGAGGACTTGGTCGCTGTGGGGAGCGAGTGCAGTTGTCTTGGCTCGGGGAGCCAGTCGAGCTGGGCGACTCCAATGGGGCTCCGGGTTGGCATTTTTCGTGGACGTTACGAGGCCTGAGGTTTCCCAGTGCCCTCATACCGCACTACTTGGCCGTGCCGATCGCTTTGCCAGAGGTTGACTTCTGCGAGTAGCGTAACGCTGTTATTACAAGTGTGAGTGGCACAAGACACAGAGAGTAGACACATTTTTGCGGTAACCGATCTATTTTATTTCATAGCGGGTGGGGGTACATGTCTGGATTTCCAGGAGTAGAACTTCCGTAAGAGGTTTACATTCCATGGCCGCTTGACGTCGAGTTTTCTGTCCCCTCGGATGTCGGTGAGGTAGTAGGCATCGTTGCCCAGGACTCGCCCGATGGCGAATGGTCCCTCCCAAGGGGGTGAGAGCTTGTGCATGCCTTTCTTGTCCTGGATTAGACGCAGCACCAGGTCGCCTTCCTGGAAAGTGCGAGTCCTCACTCGTCGGCTATGGTAGCGACGGAGCCCTTGCTGGTAGATGGCAGTGCGGGAGCGAGCCAGGTCGCATGCTTTGTCGAGCTGGTCGACTCCGTCCTGGCGTGCGAGCTCGTTTGCGGCCTCAGTGTAGTTGACCACCCTTGGTGAGTCGTGCTCGAGGTCGGTTGACATGACTGCCTCGGCGCTGTAAACCATGAAGAAGGGGGTGAATCCTGTCGACCTGTTGACGGGGGTGCGGATGCCCCAGATGACGAAGGGTAGCTCCTCGACCCAGCACCCGGCGATGCGCTCGAGTGGGACTTGTAGCCGTGGCTTCAGGCCATGGAGGATGCTCTGATTGGCGCGTTCGCCTGGCCATTGGACTCTAGGTGAGCGACTGAGGCGAGGTCGAGCCGGATGTGGTGTTCCTCGCAGAACTCGGCCATGGATCCTTTGGCGAAGTTGGTGCCGTTGTCCGTGATGATGCTGTTTGGGAACCCGTAGCGATAGATGAGCTCGCGTAGGAACTTGGTGGCGGTCTTCCCATCGCACTTGCGGACTGGCTTGGCCTCCACCCATTTTGTGAATTTGTCGACTGTGACTAGGAGGTGGGTGAAGCCGGAGGGGGCCTTCTTGAAGGGGCCTACCATGTCCATGCCCCATACGGCGAACGACCAGGTGATGGGGATTATATTGAGCGCCGAGCTCGGCACGTGGGTCTAGTTGGCATCTTTCTGGCATCCGACGCACCGCTGGACAATGTCGACAGCGTCTGCGTGTGCGGTGAGCCAGTAGAAGCCGTGCCGCATAGCCTTTGCGACCAGAGAGCGGGCGCTGGCATGGTGGCCGCAGTCGCCGGAATGGATGTCTTGGAGGATTTTGTGTCCTTCAGCGGGTTGAACGCAGCGTTGGAACACGCCGGTCACGCTGCGCTTGTGGAGCTCGCCGTTGATGATGACGAAGGATTTGCAGCGGCGTGCTATCATCCGGGCCTCCGTTTCATCCGTGGGTAGGGTGCCTCCCTCCAGTTAGGCGATGTATGGCGCGGTCCAGTCGCTTGGCTCGGCGATTAGTGCGACCAGGGCTGCTTCTGGTTGCAGCGGGATTCCGATGTCGATCTCCCTTGGGGGAGATACGGAAGGTTTGGTGATGGTGTCGAGGAATACACCGGGGGGTGGTGCGAGTCGATCCGAGCCGATGCGAGAGAGTGCGTCGGCCTCCTTGTTTTTCCGCCTGTCGATCCACTCGACGAAGTAGCCTGCGAAGTGTCCACCCAGCTGATCCACTGCCTGGCGGATGCCGCCATGGTGGGGGAGACGGCATCGCAGGTGCCGGCGACTTGCCTGGCGACGAGGTCAGAGTCTCCGTAGCAGCGCAGGCGATTGACGTTCCTCTCCTTGGCTGCTCGCATGCCATGGAGTAGTGCCTCGTACTCGGCCATGTTGTTGGTGCAGGGGGTGAAGTCGAGGTAGAGGACGTAGCAGAGCTTGTCGCCCTTCAGAGATGTTAGCACGATCCCCGCCCCTGCGCCGTCCGCGTTCTTGGAGCCGTCAAAGTGTAGGCTCCAGTAATGGAGGTATGGCAGGTTCTCTTGCTGCTGGGCCTCCTCCCAATCGGCTAGGAAGTTTGCGAGAGCCTGCAATTTGATCGCCTTGCGCGGCTCGTACTTGATGTTGTGGATGCCGATCTCGACGGCCCACTTGGCGACTCGCCCGGTCGCCTCATGGTTGCGGATGATGTCCTGCAACGGTGCTGAGGAGACGACCGTTATTGGGTGCTCCTGGAAGTAGTGCGGCAGTCGCCGCTATGCTCTGAAGACCGTGTATACCAATTTCTGGTATTGCGGGTAGCGCAGGCGCGACTCGGTTAGGACTTTGCTGATGTAGTACACGGGTCGCTGCACCAGGCGCTCCTTTCCTTCCTCTGGACATTCGACGACCATGACGGCGCTGATGACGCGTTTGGAAGCCGCGACATAGACCAGCATGGGTTCCTTGTCGACGGGGGCGGCGAGTAGCGGTGCTACGAGTAGCACCTCCTTGAGGGCGTGGAGCGCGTTGTTTGCCTCCTTGCCCCACTGGAAGGTGGGGTTCTTGCACATTAGGCGGTAGAGGGGCATCGCCTTTTCGCCTAACCGGGGGATGAAGCGACCGAGAGCCGCGACTCGCCCGACCAGCTTCTGGACGTCACACGGGCACTCGGGTCTGCCGAGTCGAGCGATCGTGTTGATCTTTGCGGGGTTCGCCTCGATTCCTCTCTTGGAGACGACGTATCCCAGTAGCTGTCCGGTTGGCACACCGAAGGTGCACTTTCCTGGGTTTAGCTTTATCTTGTACTTTCGTAGGTTGGCGAATGTTTCCGCCAGGTTGGCGAGTAGATCGCCCTGGCGAGTGGATTTTACCACCACGTCGTCGATGTAGACATGGATATTGCGGCCAATCTGGCTCGCAAGGCACTCCTGCATGCACCGCTGGTAGGTCGCTCCGGCGTTTTTGAGGCCGAAGGTCATGGCAATGTAGTAGAAGGCTCCGAACGGCGTGATGAACGCCGTCTTCTCTTTATCCCCGACGGCCATTTTGATCTGGTTGTACCCAGAGTAGGCGTTGAGGAAGCATAGCGCCTCCGAGACCATGGTGGAATCGATGATTTGGTCGATCCGCGGGAGGACGAATTGCTCCTTCGGGCAGGCGCTGTTTAAGTTTGTGTAATCGATACACATTCTCCAGGTCCCGTTTTTCTTCTCGACCAGGACTGGGTTTGCCAGCCACTTGGAGTACTTGATTGGCCGGATGAAGCCTGCAGCGAGTAGACGCTGCACCTCCTCGGCGATGGCCCGACGACGTTCTTCATTGAAGGGCCGCAGCGACTGCTTGACGGGTCGCACTTTGGGGTCGGCGTTGAGTTTGTGCTCAGTGAGTTCCCTCGGGATACCAAGCATGTCGGATGGCTTCCATACGAAGATGTCCCTGTTCTCACGGAGGAACTCGATGAGCGCGCCTTCCTATGCTAGGCTCATGCTCATCCCGATCGTCACCGTCTGGCTGGAGTCGCCTGGGACCAGCTCGACGATGCGGGTGTGCGTCGTTGCCTCGAAGGCGGTGGAGTTGCCACCCTCCGAATTGGGCTTCTTGAGTATGGTGGGGTCGTCGCTGTTGACCCCGCTCGCGTACTTGGCGAGCTCCTCGGCGTGGTTGGCCTCCGCCGCGATGATGGCGTCAGCGAGTTCGGCCCCTTTGGCCTCGCATTCTGCGGTCATGTCGGGGTCGCCATGGATAGTGATGATGCCACACGGCCAAGATATCTTCATCGCGTTGTACGCGTAGTGGGGTGCTGCCATGAATTTGGCGAACGCCTGGCGCCCCAGGACGTAGTGGTAGGGGTTGTCGAAGGGCACCAGCTCAAAGACGATCCGCTCGGTGCGGAAGTTTGCTAGTGTGCCGAAGGTGACTGGCAGCGTCACCTTGCCGATCGGGTACGCCTTCCGACCGGGGACGATGCCGTGGAAGGTGGTGTAGGTCATCTCGATCATCGACTGCGGGAGCCGCAGTCGCCTGAAGGTGTCCAGGTACAGGATGTTGATGGAGCTGCCGCCGTCCATCAGCGTTTTGGGGAGCCAGTAGTCTCCCACCTTGGGCTTGACCACTAGGGCGACTCGGCCCGGATACTCGATCCGTGGCGAGTGGTCCTCGCGGCTCCAGGTGATTGGTTGCTCAGACCAGTTGAGGAACTGGGGGATGTCTATATGGGACACCGTGTTGACGGCGACGGCGCGGGTGATGAACTTCTTCTTGCGCTTTGTGTTGAAGCCTGTGAAGGTGTGGAGCGAGCCGGCGACACTGCCGAACTTTTCGCCGTTTGGCGGGTTGTTGTCGGGGTCTTCCCGCGCGCGCCATGCCTTCTCGATCTCCTTGAGAGAGTGGCAGTCGACGGTCGTGTTCGTGGTGGGCTTTCCTTCCCTGCTATGAAACACACATGGTTGGTTGAGAAGGGCCGTGGGATCGAACCTCGGCTTTGCCTTGTAATTGCCACCGTCGCGGCGCTGTCCTCCGTCGCGGCGGAAGCTCTTGGGCTCATGCCGCGCGTATCCGGCATTGGCGATGAAGTCGACTCGCCCGTCACCACGGTGCTTGCGAATGAGGCGAGTGTTGCTGTAGCGTAACTCAGGTCGCCTCCCGTTGTCGTGGCCGCTCACGCGGCGATGTCCGCCCGACTCGTCGTCGGTTTCTTGGTTTGGGTCCTCCTCCGCGTACTTCTTGGCGATCTCTAGGAGGTCCGGTATGTTGTCGAGTGTTCTGTACACTCGTTTGAGCTTAGCGACCAGGGGCTCGTAGCGGCACGAGGTCTTGAAGCAGTGGATCGCGGTGTCTGGGTGGATTCCGGCCGCGTTGTACCACAGATCTTGCCACCGTTGGACCCAACTGCGGGTCCACTCGCGGGGTCCCTGGACGCATCGCTCCAGGTCCTCGATGGTGGTGGCGCGGGTGTATGAGCCCTCGAAGTGCCTGACGAAGGCGTCGCGCATTTCCTCCCAGGAGTCGATGCTGCCCATCATCAGTGGGAGGTAGCGGGCGGCGAGTAGGTCGGTGTGGCCGGCAATCCCCATCGCCATGAGGTAGGTGTCCAGCCACACGGACGGATCGTACGAGGGGTCGTACTTCTCTATTTCCTTCGGTGCTTTAAAGTTCGCCGGGTATCTTTCGCCTCGGATCATCGGTCCAAAGCACTAGGGCCCGACATGGCTCAGCGATCCCCTTGGTTCACCGTCGTGGCGGTTGGTGAGGGTGTGCCGCAGGTCTTCAGGCTGACGTGCGCGCCAGCTCTGGTTGTTGATGATGTGGGTGCGGGCGTCGACGGGCTGCCCGTTGGCGGTGACGAAGTTGTTCGCCGGCCGTGGGTCGTTGGTGGAGAGTTCCGCGTTCGCGTGTCGGTGTTGGAGCTGCAGGGGCTCGGGTGGTGGGCAGTTGAGGGTGTTCGCCGCCATGGGGCGGCCGCTCGAGGCCGCCCTGCTGCCTGATGAGCGCGAGTACATCTGACCCTATGAGTCGGCGCCCGCGTTTTGTTGCTCCATGCTTTGGTGAGTAGAGCTTTGGCGTACTGGATCTGCAGGGCGCCTTCGCCGGTGACTTGGATGTTGTCGACCGCAGCTCGGCTCGCGATGATGTTGTCCATTGGGGTGGAAAACAGCGGGAGGCCGTTCGCATCTCGCTCTCGTGAGGAGACCACGATCCTTGGTTGGTCCCTTGGGGGCGCGCGGTCGGGCGGTGGTGGTGCGCCATTGGTCGTCGCCCCTGGTGGGGGTCGAGCGCTTCCTCCTGGCAGCGCGTTCTCGCAGATCGCGCGCTCGGCCGCGCGAGCCGGGTCGTTCTCGTCATCGAAGTTCAGGGCACATCCCTGGATGGTAGGTTTCAGGCGCGACCTGATCCGAAGTTGGTGATAGCGCGACAACTCCTGCGCTGTCACCTGCTCGAGGCGAAATTTTTCGCGCTCAGCTTGCTCCTTGCGGACTGCCTCCGCCAGCTTCAGGCGGAGTTCCTTGACCTCTGTTGCCGTTGCATTTGGTGGGATCGGCGTGGAAAAGGGGTCTTCCAGCGGGTCGGCGCCGGTCGCCATGTAGGTCGCGGTGTGGCGACCGGTTCCGTCATGGAGGTCGGCGGAGTTCTCCGACCCGGAGTCGAAGATCCCAAGGATGGAGGGGTCCTCGAAGTCTTTGACGTTGGAGACCTGGGTGATGGAGCCCGCGGGTGATGCGGCGACGATAGATCCGGCGAGTGACGCCGGGGTCGCCGAATTGGCGTCGTCGTCGAGGGCCGTGTCGTCCGTGGACGCGGTGGTTTTGGCCACGTTGCTGTGGGCCGAGTCGTACTCGGAGGCGAGGCGGTGAATCGTGTGGACCTGGCTCTCAGAGAGCCGGTCGCGTGGTAGCGACTCGCGGATGCGAGCCGAGTCCTCCAAGGCGATGACGTCGGTGAGGCCGACGAAGAGGCTGATCGTGCTGACTGGCAGAATCATGCTGTGCGTGACGGGTCGCGCCGCCGGGACGTAGCTGCTCGGCAAGATCTGGAGCATCTCGTCGATCGCGATCATGCGGCCGGTGGCGATCGACTCATTGATGGGCAGATTGGATCTCGCCGCAGAACACCGGCCTGACCGGCCAGGCCCCACGGTGGGCGCCACTATCGTGCGAATGACCACGGGAGACGCTGCAGTCGGCAGCGAGTAGTAGAACATGGGGCAAGGGCGGCCAGCCATCTGCGGTGCGAGATGAGGGCGGAGACACAAGGGTTTACCCAGGTTCGGCCCCCCGGAGGGTAAAGATCTACTTCTGCTATATTGTATTTTGGTGAGAGTACAATGGGGCGAGCTCGGGGGCTAGGCGGCGAGTCGCTTGGGTGTATGATGGAACATATCCCCTATGCGTCCCCTAGGGAGGTTTATATAGGCTCACCTCGCTAGGGTTTACAGATCACAACCAAATTAGTTAAGGATCCGAAGATTCTATGACCTAGTCCGACTGGGCCTAGCTACACTTCTGGGCTTCCAGCTTCCATGAGTCCACGCCAAGTCTTGATCCAGTCGCCGTCCTGCAGGCCCACTCGCTGGCGGCTTAGGTCAGTAGGAAACGTCCCGCTGGGTATACCCCGGCAGGCATATCCCCATCAGTCACCCATCCTCAAATTGCTCTAGGTCAAGCATGCTTAACCTCAAATTTCTTTTTCAGATGAGATTCCGGAAAAGAAGTTGCAACTTGTTGGTATGGGTATACTATCAATCCTATTAAGCCAAGTGCTAGGGTCTCACAGCATATCTTGTTTAATCTCGTTACCAACAAGTACTGTTTCACTTGTTACCGCGATATTACATCCTCATGACCTAGTCACATGTTGCAACATTCTAGATGTAATCTCACCAAGTAGGCCTTAAGTATCTTACCCGTCATTGGGTGAACAAATCCTGGTCTTGATGCATAGGCCTCAACCTGTTCCTATTGAATACACAACATACACCTTTATAATCACTATTTCATTGAGTGACGTTTGATGCAGTTCAAGCAGCCTCGGGAGATAGTGATTAGTATGATCTCACGGTCTAAGGAGAAGGAGACTTTGTTTCTAACTATTGCAATGATGAACCACGTGACTTGATCATGTCACAATATTTGGGTAATGTCCATCACATCATTCACCAATGATATGACCTCGTTGTCAACTGGCAGTATTTCATGATCAGGAAACCTTGATCATCTGTTTCCCAACGAACTAGTATGAATAGAGGCTACTAGGGACTTCTGTTTCATATCACACCTGTATGTAATATTTCCACTTGATACAGTTATATATGAAACTATCACGAACTTATTGGAATATGACAATAATAACCATTTATTTATCTGCCTCTAGGGAATATTCCCTTCACCTATAAGCACACGACAGCAACAACAAGAAGATCTAGATGATGTTCCTAGTAGCATGGTCAAGAACCTAGCACGAGTTAAGCCAAAGGGGCGTCTGAAGGAGAAGTCAGTTAGAAGAAAGCCATTGGTTGAGATCCGGGACGAAAATAATACGAAGAGAAGTAATAAAGCACAGGAAGGTGAACAACATCCCAAGGAGAAGACAAAGAAGGCAACAACCAAGCGGAAGCCAAGGGCACATCCCGTACTGCCATCAAGAGGGTCACACGGTGCAACAATGTGTCCTATTCGAAGCTTTGATGTCAGGAAATGCTATGAAGATAAATTTGAATATCTAGGTCTGAGTAGCTATTTTGTCTTCCATACATACAATCACCATTCACATGTAATAGTGTTACATAGGAAAGATATTACCACTGCCATAGTATTGCTACATAGCAAAGATATTGAGTGTGTGTGTGCAGCAACATGTTTGAACAATTGTAGCAACTATTTTGATTTTCAGTAGCATGAAAGTTCTCCATATTGTCTATACATATTCCTGTATGAAGCTATTTTCATCCTGGTACAAAGCAACACAATTTCTGATTATTGTCATCTTGGAACCTTATCTGGCAGCAATTTTTGATTACATTGTGAGCAGCAAAGTTCAACCATACTAGCATTTATTCTCTTATAATGTAGCAAAATCCAATTATGTCCAGAATTCATAATTTTGGGATGAATACCTCAATTACAATTTCACTTGTTTATATGAACTCTATTTTTAGCATGCCTGGTGTTCACAGGTAGCAAAAAAATCTGGAACGAAAGTCCATCATGCGTTGTCATAAAATTCGAAGTAAAATTCTGGTGTTAATAGGTAGCATTTCCTATTTACTGTTGTAGATATTAAGATCATGATTTGTAGCATTTATATATTACCCATGTAGCAAACATGCTCTTTTACTTCAAACATAAAGGATCTCAGTATTTTTTTATAGAAAAAACATGTATATTTATTGGAGCATGCACGTGACAAGAAAATGAGGAAATAAGCATCAACACCAAATTTTCATAACCATTTGTCTTAACATCACAAAAACTAGTTATGCGAGTACACCGAACCATCATTCACGGTTACATCAAAAGTCAAGAAAAAAATACATAGAAAGTATCTGAGCTAACAACTTGTTTACATCACACTACTTGTTGGAATTATGCCCTAGAGGCAATAATAAAGATGTTATTATTATAATTCTTGTTCATGATAAAGTTTATATTCCATGCTAGAATTGTATTAAGCGGAAACATTAATACTTATGTGGTTTGTGAACAACACCGTGTCCCTGGTACGCCTCTAAGGACTAGCTCATTGATCAATGATGGTTAAGGTTTCCTAACCATAGACATGAGTTGTCAATTGATAATGAGATCATATCATTGGGAGAATGATATGATGGACATACCCAAACTAAGCGAAGCAATTAGATCGTTTCATCGTGTTCATCTTTGCGAAGCTTTTCCTATGTCAAATATTGTATTCCTTAGACCATGAGATAATGCAACTCCCTGGTACCGGAAGAAAGCTTTGAGGTCATCAAACGTCATCCTATGAGAGGGTGATCATAAAGGTGTCTCTCAGGTGATCGGAAAGTATCTGTTGGGTTGTATGTATCGAGATGGAATTTGTCCCTCCCAAGTCGGAGAGATATACTTCGGGCCCACTCGGTAATCGATATCAACACCGCTTGCAAGCATGTGGTTAAGGAGTTAATCACAAAGTGATATCGGATTACAGAACGAGTAAAGTACTTGCTGTGAACGAGATTGAACTAGGTATGACGGTACCGACGATCGAATCTCGGGCAAGTAAAATATCGCGAGACGAAGGGAATATATATATGGGATTGATTGAATCCTGGCATCGTGGTTCATCCGATATGATCATCGATGAATATGTGGGAGTCAATATGGGTGCCCAGACCCCGCTGTTGATTATTGATAGAAGATCATGTCTGCATATTCTCGAACACGCAGGGTCACACACTTAACGTATCTCGACGCTAGGATAGATTGGATAATTGGTTTATGAATTTTTGTTCGGAGTCTCGGATGGGATCCGGGACATCACTAGAGGTTCCGGAATGGTCCGGAGAATAAGATTCATATAAGGCAGTGCAGTTTTTGGAGTTCGGAATTGTTCCGGGTTAATCGGTATTGTACCGGAAGCTTCTAGAACCTTCCGGAAGGGGACCAACGTGGCCCCACCTTCCGGGAGGGGGCATGGGCCTATGAGGGAGTGTCCTGGCCGCATTGGGCCAGGGGCACAAGGCCCCATAGGGCCCAGCCGATCCTAGAGAGTTTAAATCGTTTAAACTAGAGATAGGGTTTCTAGAAGAGGGGAGAGTCCATGCCCCCCACTCCTTATCCTTTGGGCTTGGGGGAGGGGCTAGGGCTGCGCCCCCCCTCTATATAAAGAGGGGTGGGGGCGCACCAACCCCCCACACCTCTCCTCCAAACCCTAGCCGCCTTGCTAGCTTTCCTCTCTTCCTCCCGACTGTTTGTAGGCGAAGCCCTGCTGCAGAAATTCTCCACCATATACACCACGCCGTCGTGTTGTAGATCCAATCTATCTCTCCACCATACTTGTTGGTCCGAGGAAGGAGGAGACGTCGAGGTGCTGCACGTGTGCATCTCACGGAGGCACCGCCACTTGTGGTGCTAGATCGGATCGGATCGCGAGGAGGAGAAGCGAGTACGACTACATCACCCACGTTCCGACGAACGTTCCGCTGTGCGAATCTTCAAGGGTATGAAGATCTAATCCAGTCTCTCTCGTTTATTGCATCTCCTAGATTAGATCTTGGCTTTCCCTCTGTTCGCATCCGTAGAAAATTTTGATTTACTATGCCGCGAAACCCTTCAGTGGTATCAGAGCTAGATCTATGCGTAGATGTGTTTCACGAGTAGAACGCAACATGGTTGTTGCGGACGTTGATGTTTTCTGTTGCAAGCCTCTTGTTTGTGTTCTTCTTATGACGCGGGATAGTGAGATTGAAGCGGTCCAGGCTAACCTTACGCGACGTCGTTCACGAGACCGGCTCCGCACTTGACGTGTGGCTTGTTCCACACATGCGGCTGGTGGATGTCAGTTTCTCTAACTATAGTTGTCATGGGATTAACACCGGAGTTTGGCAACCATAATATCACCGTTGTGGCTTTCCGTAGGTAAGAATCGTTCTTAGCATCTACTCCCATAAAGCCACGTAAAACATGCAACAACAAAGTAGAGGCGTCTAACTTGTTTTTGCAGGGAGTGTTTTCTGTGATATGGTATGGCCCAAGATGTGATGTGTATAATGTATGCGATGATCATGTTTTGTAATGTTTCACGACTTGCATGTCGATGATTACACAACCGGCAGGAGCCATATGGTTGTCTTTATAATTGTGTATGACCTGCGAGTCAACTTCTTATACGCCATGTAATAGCTTTACTTTATCGCTAAGTAGTTAGCAATAGTTGTAGTTGCTATTAGTGGTGGAGGCAATCATGGTGGAGTGATGGAGATCATGCCGGAACGCACAAGATGGAGATCATTGCGCGAGGATTGGCTATACCATGTCACATAAAGTTATATGCATGTGATGTTTATCCCTTTATGTATCTTATTATGCTTAGATCGCGACGGTAGCATTATAAGATGATTCCTCACTTAAAGATCAAGATAAAAACTGTGTTCTCCCCAAGTATGCACCGTTGCGAAAGTTCGTCGTGTCCAAGCATCACATGATGATCGGGTGCTATAGACTCTACGCTCACATACAACGGGTGCAAGCCAGTTTTGCACACGCGGAAATACTTGGGTCTAGCTTGACGAGCCTAGCATGTACAGACATGGCCTCGGAACACAAGAACCGAAAGGTTAAGCATGAGTCATATGAGTGATATGATCGACACTTTGTTGTCCACCATTGAAACCACATCTCTTCTCGTGATGATCGGATTAGGTGTGGTGAATTTGGATCGTGTTCACTAAACAACTTGAGGGATGTTGAATTTAGTGGGAGTTCATCTAGTAATTTGATTAAATTGAACTATTTATCATGAACATAGTCTAAATTGTACTTGCAAATACTGTAGATCACATGGCCAAGTCCAACTTCAACTTCAACGTTTTTGCTGAGAAGGAAAAGCTTAGAAACAATGGGTCTAACTTCACCAATTGGTTCCGCAATCTAAGAATCATTCTGTCTGGCGGACAAAAGGACTATGTCCTTGGGAAAGCGTTAGGTGACCCCCCTGCTGCAACTGCGCCGGCTGATGAGAAAGCTGTCTATCAGTTGCGCAAAGATGATTATGGTGTGATTAAGAGCACCATGTTGTTTGCTATGGAACCGGAGCTTCAAAATCGTTTTGAAGAGTATCCCGGGCCCTTCGAGATTCTCGAGGAGCTGAAAACCATGTTTCAGACTCAGGCCCGTTCTGAGAGATATGAGATCTCCGAGAAGTTCTTTAACTGCAAAATGGAGGAAGGGAGTTCTGTTAGTGAGCACGCCATAAAGATGTCGGGCTACACTCAACGCCTTGAGCAACTGGAATGCACGATTCCAGAGGAGATCAAGATTGACAGGGTTCTGCAATCACTCCCTCCCAGCTACAAAAGTTTTGTAGTGACTCATAATCAGATTGGTTCCACTGATACGATCACCGAGCTCTTCGCAAAGCTGAAGGCTGCAGAGGTGGACATCAAGAAGGATAATCATGTGTTGATGGTCAACAAGCCCTCCTTTAAGAAAGGTAAGGGAGCAAAGAAACCCTTCAAGAAGGGCGGCGGCAAGCGCAATGCCCCTGCTGAGAAGAAGCTCAGGTCTGGTCCCAAGCCGGACACTGAGTGCTTCTATTGCAAGGACAAGGGTCACTGGAAGCGTAACTGTCCGAAGTACTTAGCGGACAAGAAGGCTGGCACCATCAAAGGTATATTTGATATACATGTTATTGATGTTTTCCTTACTAGCCCTCGTTGTAGTGCCTGGGTATTTGATACCGGTTCAGTTGCTAATATTTGTAACTCGAAACAGGAGCTACGGAATAGACGGCGGCTTGCGAGGGATGAGGTGACGATGCGCGTTGGCAACGGATCAAGAGTTGATGTGATGGCCGTCGGCACGCTCTCCTTAGTTTTACCTTCGGGATTAGTTTTAAACCTTAATAAGTGTTATTATGTGCCTGCGTTGAGCATGAACATTATTTCTGGATCGTGTTTATTGCAAGACGGTTATTCATTTAAATCGGAGAATAATGGTTGTTCTATTTATATGAGTAACATCTTTTATGGTCATGCACCTCTTGTAAATGGTTTATTTCTTCTAAATCTCGAAAGGGATGAAACACACATCCATAACATTGAGGCTAAGAGATGCAAAGTAGATAGTGATAATACTACTTATTTGTGGCACTGTCGTCTGGGTCATATTGGTGTAAAGCGCATGAAGAAACTCCATTCTGATGGACTTTTGGAGTCTCTTGATTTTGAATCATTTGACACATGCGAACCATGCCTCATGGGCAAGATGATCAAAACACCATTCTCCGGTATGATGAAGCAAGCAACGGACTTGTTGGAAATCATACATACCGATGTATGCGGACCGATGAGTGTTTCGACGCGCGGTGGATATCGCTATTTCCTCACTTTTACCGATGACTTAAGTAGATATGGGTATATCTATTTAATGAAACATAAATCTGAAACATTTGAAAAGTTCAAGGAATTTCAGAATGAAGTGGAGAACCATCGTAACAGAAAGATTAAGTTTCTACGATCCGATCGTGGAGGTGAATATTTGAGTTATGATTTTCTCACGCATCTTAAAGCAAGTGGAATCGTTTCACAACTCACGCCACCCGGAACACCACAGCGCAATGGTGTGTCTGAACGCCGAAATCGAACCCTATTAGATATGGTCCGATCAATGATGTCTCTTACTGATTTGCCTTTATCATTTTGGGGTTATGCATTAGAAACCGCTGCATTCACTTTAAATAGGGCACCATCTAAATCCGTTGAGACGACACCGTATGAACTATGGTTTGGTGCTAAACCTAAGTTGTCGTTTCTTAAAGTTTGGGGATGCGAAGTTTACGTCAAGAAGTTGATGCCGGACAAGCTCGAACCCAAAGCGGAGAAATGCGTCTTCATAGGATACCCTAAGGAAACTATTGGGTATACCTTCTATCACAGAACCGAAGGCAAAGTGTTTGTCGCAAAGAACGGTTCCTTTCTTGAGAAGGAGTTTCTCTCGAAAGAAGTGAGTGGGAGGAAAGTAGAGCTAGACGAGGTTATTGAACCTTCTCTTGAATTGGAGGGTAGCGCAGCACCTGAAATTGTTTCAGTGCCGCCTGCACCAACAATAGAGGAAGCTAATGACAAGGATCATGAAGCTTCGGACGATGCTGCTACTGAACGTCGCAGGTCGACAAGGTCGCGTGCCCCCCCTGAGTGGTACGGAAACCCTGTCTTGACTGTCTTGCTAGTAGAAGACAGTGAACCTACGAACTATGAGGAAGCGATGATGAGCCCAGACTCTGAGAAATGGCTAGAAGCCATGAAATCCGAATTGGGATCCATGAGCGAAAACCAAGTATGGACTTTGGTGGACCCTCCTAGCGACCGAAAGGCCGTTGAGTGCAAATGGATTTTCAAGAAGAAAACGGACGCGGATGGTAATGTTACCGTCTATAAAGCACGGCTTGTCGCAAAAGGTTTTCGACAAGTTCAAGGTGTTGACTACGATGAGACTTTCTCTCCCGTAGCGATGTTTAAGTCCATTCGGATTTTATTAGCAATTGTTGCGTTTCATGATTATGAAATATGGCAGATGGATGTCAAGACTGCGTTCCTCAATGGCAACATTGATGAAGAGTTGTATATGATGCAACCCGAAGGTTTTGTCGATCCTAAGGATGCTGATAAAGTATGCAAACTTCAGCGTTCCATTTATGGACTGAAGCAAGCATCTCGGAGTTGGAACCTTCGTTTTGATCAAGTGATCAAGAGTTTTGGATTTGTTCCAAATTGCTACGAAGCTTGTATCTACAAGAAAGTGAGTGGGAGCTCGGTGACGTTTCTGGTACTGTATGTGGATGACATATTGATTATCGGAAATGACATCAACATGCTTAACAATGTGAAGAGTTATTTGAACAAGTGTTTTTCAATGAAAGACCTAGGTGAAGCTGCTTATATATTGGGCATCAAAATCTATAGAGATAGACAAAGACGCCTGATAGCTTTAACCAGAGTACATACCTAGACAAGGTTCTGAAAAGGTTCAGAATGGATAAGGCAAAGAAAGGTTCAGTGCCTATGTTGTCAGGTAAGATATTGAGCAAGGCTCAGTGTCCAGCTACGGTAAATGATAGGGAAGCTATGAGCAAAGTGCCTTATGCCTCGTCCATAGGTTCCATCATGTATGCCATGTTGTGTACTAGACCGGATGTGTCCAATGCTCTTAGTTTGACGAGCAGATATCAAAGTGATCCAGGAGTGGAACACTGGACAGTCGTGAAGAACATCCTAAAGTACCTAAATAGAACTAAAGAAATGTTCTTAGTCTATGGGGGTGATGAACAGCTTGTCGTAAAAGGTTACGTCGATGCTAGTTTCGACACCGACAAGGATGATTCCAAATCTCAGACAGGATACGTTTATATTTTGAATGGAGGAGCTGTGAGCTGGAGAAGCTGCAAGCAAAGCGCGAACGCGGGATCTACAGTGGAAGCGGAATACATGGCTGCTGCAGAAGCGTCAAGTGAAGGAGTTTGGATCAGAAACTTCATCACTGAGCTTGGCGTGGTTCCAAGTGCATTGGACCCACTGGAGATATTGTGTGACAACACTAGCGCCATAGCACTCGCTAAGGAACCAAGATATCATCCAAAGACCAAGCATATCAACCACAAGTTTCATATAATCCGAGATTATATAGCAGATGGAGATCTGAAGATTAGCAAAGTACATACGGATCTGAATGTCGCAGATCCATTGACTAAACCTCTTCCACGTGTAAAACATGATCAACACCTCAGTGCCATGGGTGTGAGATTGTTGCCAGATGTAAACTAGATTATTAACTCTAGTGCAAGTGGGAGACTGTTGGAATTATGCCCTAGAGGCAATAATAAAGATGTTATTATTATAATTCTTGTTCATGATAAAGTTTATATTCCATGCTAGAATTGTATTAAGCGGAAACATTAATACTTGTGTGGTTTGTGAACAACACCGTGTCCCTGGTACGCCTCTAAGGACTAGCTCATTGATCAATGATGGTTAAGGTTTCCTAACCATAGACATGAGTTGTCAATTGATAATGAGATCATATCATTGGGAGAATGATATGATGGACAGACCCAAACTAAGCGAAGCAATTAGATCGTTTCATCGTGTTCATCTTTGCGAAGCTTTTCCTATGTCAAATATTGTATTCCTTAGACCATGAGATAATGCAACTCCCTGGTACCGGAAGAAAGCTTTGAGGTCATCAAACGTCATCCTATGAGAGGGTGATCATAAAGGTGTCTCTCAGGTGATCGGAAAGTATCTGTTGGGTTGTATGTATCGAGATGGAATTTGTCCCTCCCAAGTCGGAGAGATATACTTCGGGCCCACTCGGTAATCGATATCAACACCGCTTGCAAGCATGTGGTTAAGGAGTTAATCACAAAGTGATATCGGATTACGGAACGAGTAAAGTACTTGCTGTGAACGAGATTGAACTAGGTATGACGGTACCGACGATCGAATCTCGGGCAAGTAAAATATCGCGAGACGAAGGGAATATATATATGGGATTGATTGAATCCTGGCATCGTGGTTCATCCGATATGATCATCGATGAATGTGTGGGAGTCAATATGGGTGCCCAGACCCTGCTGTTGATTATTGATAGAAGATCATGTCTGCATATTCTCGAACACGCAGGGTCACACACTTAACGTATCTCGACGCTAGGATAGATTGGATAATTGGTTTATGAATTTTTGTTCGGAGTCTCGGATGGGATCCGGGACATCACGAGAGGTTCTGGAATGGTCCGGAGAATAAGATTCATATAAGGCAGTGCAGTTTTTGGAGTTCGGAATTGTTCCGGGTTAATCGGTATTGTACCGGAAGCTTCTAGAACCTTCCGGAAGGGGACCAACGTGGCCCCACCTTCCGGGAGGGGGCATGGGCCTATGAGGGAGTGTCCTGGCCGCATTGGGCCAGGGGCACAAGGCCCCATAGGGCCCAGCCGATCCTAGAGAGTTTAAATCGTTTAAACTAGAGATAGGGTTTCTAGAAGAGGGGAGAGTCCATGCCCCCCACTCCTTATCCTTTGGGCTTGGGGGAGGGGCTAGGGCTGCGCCCCCCCTCTATATAAAGAGGGGTGGGGGAGCACCAACCCCCCACACCTCTCCTCCAAACCCTAGCCGCCTTGCTAGCTTTCCTCTCTCCCTCCCGACTGTTTGTAGGCGAAGCCCTACTGCAGAAATTCTCCACCATATACACCACGCCGTCGTGTTGTAGATCCAATCTATCTCTCCACCATACTTGCTGGTCCTAGGAAGGAGGAGACGTCGAGGTGCTGCACGTGTGCATCTCACGGAGGCACCGCCACTTGTGGTGCTAGATCGGATCGGATCGCGAGGAGGAGAAGCGAGTACGACTACATCACCCACGTTCCGACGAACGTTCCGCTGTGCAAATCTTCAAGGGTATGAAGATCTAATCCAATCTCTCTCGTTGATTGCATCTCCTAGATTAGATCTTGGCTTTCCCTCTGTTCGCATCCGTAGAAAATTTTGATTTACTATGCCACGAAACCCTTCACTACTGCTGCTACATAAGCTAAGCTACTTTGGGTTTAACTCCCCTTCCATGAGCTTCTCCATCGAATCTTTGTTATCCCTTGCTTCAATGAGATCTACTGCAAGAGTCCTGTGAAGATCCGGGCAGTAGTTATTATCGAATTCCACCATGACCTTGCCAATGAATCTCCATGAATAGGATGCCAAAGAATCCACAGTCAAATCTGAAAAATGGAGAAAAGAAGAAAATAAGAAACTTAATGTGATCAATAAACTAATGATGGAAGCATTTGAAAAAAGGATATGCTAAAAGATGAAAACTTAAAATGTTACTTGTTGCGGATGATCAGGAGTCTTGAGAAGGGATAGCTCCATGTATTTAGCAAGTTTAGGTGCTTTCTTTGATGCATCGACAGGAGTGGTGAAGTTCAAAAACTGCAGCATTGAAGCAAATAAGTATGGTTAAAATAAATAAATAAATAAGAAAGGAAGGAAGCTACTGAAAATAACATGCCATATGTCCTGCTATAGTACTAACCAGATTCGGTGCAAGGTCATCCAAGATACCAGCCCCCTTTCCATCTTCATCGAATCAAATATGTGGTATTACTTCATTATTAAGTTGATAGTAGGTACAACCTAGTGCTCATTTCTCACAGTAGGAAAGTAAATCTAGACCACAACATGTAAACAAAAACCAGATTAAGCAGCATGTAGTGGTACATTCAGAAGATCTTGCTACAATGAAGAGAAAAACAGCAAAAAATGAAGAGAAAAGCAACAAAAGAAAAAGAAAATTAAATCACAATATCACATTTGAGGATCTTATACTTTGCAAACTTTTCATTAAACTCATCCATACAACCTGCTGTGTTGAATGTCTTGGGATCAACAACCAGTTTTTCCTATTATCCAGGGTAACAAAAACAAAGTTAGATGACAAAGCAAAACAAAATGAACCAAAAGTACTATGCAGGGTCTTACTCAGCATAATGTGATGCGTGGACGCATATCTCCTTTTCTGGCATGCGCTGTTTTTGCAGACAATCAGAGCCTCGTGGTTGAACGTCTTAATCCACACATACATCAACTCGGTACTAAGAAATGCTCGTGGCTTCAGAGATTCTTTAAAACCCTTGTATGTGCAAAAGTAGCATCCGATTTGCATGAAACATCTCCTTCAACCAAGCAATAAAAAGTCAGCATTTTAAGAACAACAATAATCTTCCCCTAGTAATGATGCTGCACAATTTGAAGGAAGAACACAAAATATGATAGTCATGTAGTAACTAATATGTACTAAACAAGCTAACGAGTAACACAAATGTAGCAAAAATAAAAATGTACTAAAGCATATTAAAAACATGAAAGGTACACAATTGACAGAAAGCATTGTAGCAACTACTTTATAATAGATAAGCTACTGGATAACACAATTGTAGAAGAAATAAAAAACTAATGAAGCATCTACAAAAAAAAAATAGGAAAGAACACAAGACATCTAATAAGTGTAGCAACTAGTACACAGATAGTGAGCTAACATTTAAAACAATTATAGTAGAATTCAAGAGCTACTGAAGCAACAATCAATAGATGACATAAAACTCACTGCCCCTGACCCTCCTCCTTCCTCTTCTTTGTGAGCCTCTTCAATGTCCTTCCATTTGAGACAAACTTGGAATAGATTGCATCCTGATCTTTAGAGACCTTGATCTTCTTAATCTTCAGAGGTGTAAGTTCATCCTTTGATACCCTCTTGAACCTCGTCTTCTTCTCATGTCTCACCATCCCAGATCTTCCATCGCCCTTAGCATTAGCATCAACAGTCACAACACCTTGCAAAGCCAAAAAAATCAAGTTTTACGCACACGTCGTATGTAGGTTAGACCAACAGTAACAAAATTTAGCAAAACAAATATGCAAAGCACTGCATAAAAAGTAAAAATTGCTACAAGGGATAAAGGAACATACATGGTTCAGCTGGCTCCACTACACTAGTCGCCTCGGCAGTAGAAGGGCAGCAAAATATGGTACCTTGACAGCTGGTATACCTGTAGGTATGTCACCTGCGTCACCTTTGCCATCAACATATTCTTGCAAAAACAGCTTGAACGCTGGAGCTTCAGGAGAACGATTCCATGCTTCAGAGTCTATATGTGGAGGACAAGGGGATGGGTCATGGCACCACGTTGACCTGACCGGGCTATCGACAGGTTGTTGCTCTGGGACATCAATTCCTCCCATGGGTGATGAATCCAAGACTACAGCAGACTATGGCATATCCGAGACGTGTGTGTGCACCTCAAACTCTTGCTGCTTGTCACCTCTTGCTTTTGTCTCATTCTCTTTTGCTTCATCCCTTCTTGCTTCAGTGACGTCCTCTTTTGCTGCATACACTCTTGCTTCAGCATCGTCAGACTTCCAAACCGCCGTATGCTTCTTCCTCCTTGTTAACATTTTCATGTTCTTCTTCATTGTACAGTACTACATCAGATGGAAAGACGACGCTAGGACTAGCTCCTTTCAATTCTATGTCAATGTCGACCAAAAGGGCAGCCAAGCGTTGGGAATGCATCCGTTTCAACCCAACAACAAGATTCTTCACTATTGTTTTAACATTAGCTTCCCAAAAGGCCTTATGCTTATTGTCCAAGTGCTTGAAGCGAGCAGGTACTTGTTGTTATACAGAAAATAAAAGAATCAAAACATTAGAAAACTAAACATAAGCATGGCAGCAAAGAAAAATAGTAAACAGATCATTTAATGCAACATATCATTTGATGTTCATATAATAAAGTGAACCACTAGTATAGCAGCTCGGCTTCGTCGCCCGTCGCCGTTGTCGCGGCGTACGGGCGAATTAACCTCGAAGGGCGTTAGGGTACCGATGCTTTGTCGCCCGTCGCCGTGGTAGGTGTCTGGTGCTCTTATCGCGGGGCTGCAGAACGACTTTTCGGTTCTTCAAGATTTCATCATGGGGCGCTGCCATCCCATCATTGGTGAGTTTCTTGTGCTTGTAGTTGTTTTACCAGCGAGTCCCTAAGCGTGCTGGTCGCCTTTGGAATTGAGTCCCCGAGGGGGTGGACCTGAGTTGTGCGTCCTTCTAATGCTAGGTTGTTTGTTGTTTGAAGGGAACATTCTTGATGATGAGCCCGAGCGCAATCATATGACGCGAGGCAGTGCATCACCATGCTGGTGGATTCTGCCACCCTTTCGGTGACCTGCAGGAGATCTCACCAACAGAGGTGATTCCTAGCAAGCTCACGGAGGTGTGGCGCTACCTGGAGAGGGAGCCAGCGGTGGTGGAGTACATGTCACAGTCGGCTTTCTGCCACGAGGCCGTGACTGCGCTGAGCCTTGGGCTTGCGCACTTTCTGATGACTTCGATCTCGACGATGTTACCAGCGGGTACCCATCGGCGACTTGCTTGGTTGAAATCTCCGAGGTGTTGAAGTTGACCGATAGGGCGGCTGTGTACCAGGAGACGATTGTTGCTCCGAACGACCCCGAGCAGGAGCATCGCGACTTCAAGACAGAGCAGCCTTTCTGATCGGTGATGACGGGCACCTTGACCACGCACCCGTCGAACCCGTGGGTCCCCTTCATCCGCGTTCGTGGTAGCGGTGGCGCGTCGTCTTCGAAGCCTGCGGAGTAGATAGTTTTGCTGTTTGGCATTAAATCAAATAAGTGTATGTCTGCCCTTATAAGTGAACAATTTTTTGTTGCCGTAAGGAATGCAAGTATGCTTGTGTCAGCTTTGATTTGAGTTTGAATTGTTTTGTTGTGTGAGTCCCCGAGCGTGTCCGCCCTTTTATGAGGTTTACCTCGTGTTTGTGTATTTATGTTTATTTTTATATTGTTAGTCAGCTGAGGTCAACTCGCCGTGGCTTGGGAAGCCAATCGCTTGGCGACCCCAAGGGGTGCTATGTAATTAGCCATTTTCTCGGATGCGAACGGGGTCTGTTGGACGAGTCCCCGAGCGTGGTACTTAGTCGTTCTAGTCGCATGCCTAAGGTAGGTGAGGACGGAGCGCGTTATGCTTGGCGCGTCTCTCCGCCTGAATCGAAGAGCCAGTCGCATGGCGAGTCCAGTGCGCGCTCTCGTACTTGGTGTTTTCCCTAGCCGTGTAGGTTTAGAATGACGTCAGTACCCAAGCGTCATACTTGACCGTTCGAGTCGCTGCGCTGAGGATGCGGAGGACTAGGTCGCTATGAGAAGTGAGTGCGGTTGTCTTGTCCCGGTGGGCCAGTCGAGTGAGGTGACTCCGATGGGGGCTCCGGGTTGGTGTTTTCATGGACGAGCAAGGCCCGACTTTCGTCGATGCCCTTGCGTCACACTACTTAGCCGTGCCGGTCGCGCAACCAAGGGTTGACTTCTGTGATTAGCTTAATGCTATTATTACGAGTGCGAATGGCACAAGGGTTGGAGAGTAGACACAATTTGTCCGAGTTAAATAATTTATTGCATGGCAGGGGGATACAGGTTGGAGTTCTAGGTGTAGAACTTCCTTAGGAGGTTTACATTCCATGTCCACTTGACGTCGAGTTGTCCGATGCCTCGGACGTCGATGAGGGAGTAGGCGTCGTTGCCCAGGACTCGCCATAGGGCGAATGGTCCCTCTCATGGAGGAGAGAGCTTGTGCATGCCCTTCTTGTCCTGGATCAGTCGCTGGACCAGGGCGCCTTCCTGGAAGGTGCGAGTCCGGACTCGGCGGCTATGGTAGCGGCGGAGTCCCTACTGGTAGATGGCGGTACGGGAGAGAGCCAGGTCGCGTGCTTCGTCAAGCTGGTCGACCCCGTCTTGGTGTGCGAGCTTGTTGTCGGCCTCCGCGTAGTTGATGACACGAGGCGAGTCGTGCTCGAGGTCAGTCGGCATGATGGCTACGGCGCTGTACACAATGAAGAAGGGCGTGAACCCAGTTGATCGGTTGATGGAGGTGAGGATTCCCCAGATGACGGAGGGGAGCTCCTCGACCCAGCATCCCGAAGTTCGCTCGAGGGGAACTTGCAGTCGCGGTTTGAGGCTGTGGAGGATGCTCTGGTTGGCGCATTCCGCCCGACTGTTGAACTCCGGGTGGGCGACTGAGGCAACGTCGAGCCGTATGTTGTGCTCCTCGCAGTATTCATCAATGGCCCCTTTGGCGAAGTTGGTTTCATTGTCCGTGATGATGCTGTGCGGGAATCTATAGCGGTAGATGAGCTCCCGTAGGAATTTGGTGGCGGTCTTCCCGTCGCACTTTCGGACTGGCTTGGCCTCCACCCACTTGGTGAATTTGTCGATTGCGACCAGGAGGTGGGTGTAGCCAGAGGGGGGCTTCTTTAAGAGGCCCCACCATGTCCATGACCCATACGACGAATGTCCAGGTGATAGGGATGGTCTTGAGCATCGAGCTGGGTACGTGTGTTTGGTTGGCATACTTTGGGAACCCGACGCAGCGTTGGACGATGTCGACCATGTCGGCGTGCGCGGTGAGCCAGTAGAAGCCATGTCGCATGGCGTTGGCGACCAGGGACCGGGCGCCGGCATGGTGGCCGCAGTCGCCGGCGTGGATGTCTTGGAGGATCTTGCGGCCTTCCGCAGGCTGCACGCAACGTTGAAACACGCCGATCACGCTGCTCTTGTGGAGCTCGCCATTGATGATGACGAAGGATTTACAACGGCGCACGATCATGTGTGCCTCTGTCTCGTCTGCTAGCAGGATCCCTCCCTCGAGGTAGGCGATGTATGGCGTGGTCCAGTCGCTTGGCTCCACGATCATGGCGACCAGAGCTGGTTCTGGCTGCAGCGGGATCCCGAGGTCGATCTCCTTCGGAGGAGAGACAGAGGGCTTGTGGATGGTGTCGAGGAAGACACCGGCGGGTGGCGCGTGGTGTGCCGACCCAATGCGAGAGAGGGCATCGGCATCTTCGTTCTTGCGCCGGTCGATCCACTCGACGGAGTAGCCGGCGAAGTGGCCCCCAGCTGGTCCACTGCTTGGCGGTATGCCGCCATGGTGGGGGAGACGGCGTCGCAGGTACCGGCGACTTGCACGGCGATGAGGTCAGAGTCGCCATAGAACCGTAGGCGATTGATGTTCATCTCCTTGGCAGCTCGCATGCCGTGAAGGAGGGCCTCGTACTCGGCCATGTTGTTGGTGCAGGGGGTGAAGTCGAGGTACAACATGTAGCGTATATTGTCGCCCTTGGGGGAGGTGAGTACGATTCCTTCCCCTATGCCGTTTGCGTTCTTGGACCCGTCGAAGTGGAGCGACCAGTAATGTAGGTACGGCAGATTCTCTGGCTGCTGCGGCTCCTCCCAGTCGGCGAGGAAGTCCGCTAGGTCCTGTGACTTGATTGCCTTGCGCGGCTCATACTTGATATTGTGGACGCTGATCTCGACGACCCACTTGGCGATTCACCCAGTCGCCTCACGGTTGCGGATGATGTCCTGCAACGACTCGGAGGAGACGACCATGATTGGGTGCTCCTAGAAGTAGTGCGGTAGCCGCCGCTAGGCTCGGAAGACCGCGTACACCAGTTTTTGGTATTGCGAGTAGCGCTGTCGCGACTCGGTGAGGACCTCGCTGATGTAGTAGACGGGGCGCTGCACGGGGCGCTCCTTGCCCTCTTATGGTCGTTCGACGACCATGACAGCACTAATGACTCGCTCGGATGCCGCGACATAGACGAGCATTAGCTCCTTGTCGATGGGGGCGGCGAGTAGCGGGGCCGCGAGTAGAACTTATTTGAGTGCGTGGAGCGCGTCGTCTTCCTCCTTGTCCCACTGGAACATGGGGTTCTTGCGCATTAGGCGGTAGAGAGGCATTGCCTTCTCTCCTAGCCGGGGGATGAAGCGGCTGAGAGCCACAACTCGCCCGGTCAGCTTCTGGACGTCCCAAAGGCACTCGGGTTTGCCGAGCCGAGAGATCGTATTGATCTTGGTGGGTTTTACCTTGATGCCTCGCTTGGAGACTACGTAGCCCAGTAGTTGTCCAGTGGGTACACCGAATGTGCACTTCCCTGGATTGAGTTTGATCTTGTAACTCTACAGATTTGTGAAGGTTTCGGGCAGGTCGGCGAATAGATCGCTCTGGCGATTGGAATTGACCACCACGCCGTCGATGTAGCATGGATGTTGCGGCCAATTTGGCTCGCAAGGCACTCCTGCATGCACCACTGATAGGTCGCTACAATGTTCTTGAGGCCGAACGTCATGGCGGTGTAGCAGAAGGCGCCGAATGGCGTGATGAACGCCGTCTTCTCCTCGTCCTCGACTGCTATTTTGATCTGGTTGTAACCAGATTAGGCGTCAAGGAAGAGCAGTGACTCCGAGCCCGCGGTCGAGTTGATGATATGATCGATGCGCGGGAAGACGACTGCTCCTTTGGGCAGGCATTGTTGAGGTTTGTGTAGTCGATACATATTCTCCAGGTCCCGTTCTTCTTTTTGACCAGGACTGGGTTTGCCAACCACTTGGAGTATTTGATGGGCCGGATGAAGCCTACAGCGAGTAGACGCTGGACCTCCTTGGCGATTGCTTGACGATGCTCTTCATTGAAGGGCCGTAGTGACTGCTTGACTGGTCGCGCTTTGGGGTCGGCGTTGAGTTTGTGCTCAGCGAGTTCCCTCGGGACACCTGGCATGTTGGATGGCTTCCATGCGAAGATGTCACAATTCCCACGTAGGAACTCGATGACCGCACTTTTCTATGCGGGGCTCATGCCTATCCCGATCGTCACCGTCTGGCTGGAGTCTCCTGGGACCAGCTCGACGGTGCGGGTGTGCGTGGTGGCCTCGAACAAGGTCGACCCGCCGTTCTCCGTGTTGGGCCTCTTGAGTATGTCATGGTCGTCTTTGTCGACCCTGCTCGCGTATCTAGCGAGCTCCTCCGCGTGGTTGGCCTCCACGGTGATGACGGCGTCTGCGAGCTTGGCGCCTTTCTCCTCACACTCGATGGACATGTCGGGGTCGTCATGGACGGTGATGATGCCGCACGGCCCTGGGAGCTTCATCGCGTTGTATGCGTAGTGCGGCGCCACCATGAACTTGGCGAACGCTTGTTGCCCGAAGACGTAGTGGTAGGGGCTGTTGAAGCTGACCAGCTCAAAGATGATCCACTCGGTGTGGAAGTTCGCTGGTGTGCCGAAGGTGACTGGTAGCATCACCTTGCCGATCGGGTACGTCTTCCAACCAGGGACGATGCCGTGGAAGGTGGTGAGGGTCGTCTCGATCATCGACTGCGGGAGCCGCAGCCGCCTGAACGTGTCCAGGTAGAGTATGTTCATGGAGATCCCACCGTCCATCAATGTCTTGGGGAGAAAGTAGTCGCCCACTTTGGGCTTGACCACCAGGGCGACTCGCCTCGGATATTCGATCCGTGGCGAGTCGTCCTCGCGGCTCCACGTGATGCGTTGCTCAGACCAGTTGAGGAAGCGGGGGACGTCGACCTGGGACACGGCATTGACGGTGACGACATGGGCGAGGACCTTCTTCTCGCGCTTGGTGCCGAGCCCGGTGAAGGTGTGTAGCGACCCGACGTCGTTGCCGAATGCATTGCCATTTGGCGGGTTGTTGTTGGGGTCCTCCCTTGCGTGTCGTGCCTTCTCGATCTCCTTCAGGGAGTGGTAGTCGGCGGTCGTGTGCATGGAGGGCTTCCCCTCCCTGCTGTGGAACACACAGTGTTGGTTGAGGAGATCCGCAGGGTCGAATTTCGGCCTCTCTCGGAAGTTTCCGCTATCGCGGTGTAGGCCTCTATCACAGCGGAAGCTTTTGGGGTCACGTGGCGCATAGCCAGCGTTCTCGACAAAGTTGACTCGCCTGTCACCGTGGCGCTTGCCGGTGAGGCGAGTGTTGCTATAGCGCAGCTCGCGCTGCCTGCCGTTGTCGTGGCCGCTTGGGCGGCGATGTCTACCCGACTCGTCGTCGGTTTCCTGGTTCGGGTCCTCCGTGTACCGCTTGGCGATCTCCAGGAGGTCTAGGATGTTGTCGAGTGTCTTGTACACCCGCTTGAGCTTGGTGACCAGGGTCTCGTAGCGGCACGAGGTCTTGAAGCAGTGAATTGCCGTCTCTCGGGGATGCCGACCGCGTTGAACCACAGGTCTTGCCACCTTTGGAGCCAATTGCGGGTCGACTCGCAGGGTCCCTAGACGCATCGCTCTAGGTCCTCGATGCTGGTGGCGCAGGTGTAAGAACCCTCAAAGTGCCTGACGAAGGCGTCACACATCTCCTCCTAGGAATCGATGCTGTCTGCGGGGAGGGTGTTGATCCATTGCCGAGTCGCTCCCTACATCATCAGGGGGAGGTAGCGAGAAGCGAGTAGGTCGGTGTGGCCGGCGATTCCCATCGCCATGAGGTATGTGTCTAGCCACACGGCCGGATCATACGAGGGATCTTACTTTTCGATCTCCTTCGGCGCTTTGAAGTTAGCCTGATTTTTCTCGCCTCGGATCATCAGTCCGAAGCACTGGGGGCCGACTCGGCTGAGCATCCCCTTGGCTCGCCATCGTGGCGGTTGGTGAGGGTGTGCCTCAGGTCATTGGGCTGGCGTGCGCGCCAGCTCTGGTTGTTGATGATGTGGGTCCACGCGTCGATTGGCTGCCTGTTGGCAGCGACCGTGTTGTTCAGCGGTCGCGGGTCATTGGTGGAGAGCGCCGCATGCGCGGCCCTTGGCTGGAGATGCAGGGGCTCGGGCGGCGGGCAGTTCAGTGTATTCGGCATCGATGGGTGGCCACTCGAGGCCGCCCTGCTTTTGGAGGAGCGGGAGTACATGCGCCCCCGCGAGTCGGATCCTGCGACTTGCTGCTTGATGGCCTTGGCGAGTAGGGCAGTGGCGTACTCAATTTGCAGCGCGCCCTCCCCTGTGACGTTGAGTTTGGCAACTGCTGCTCGTCCCGCGATGATATTGTCCATCGGGGTGGAGTATAACGGGAGACCGTTCGCGTCTTGCTCTTGCATAGAGATAAGGACTCTCGGCTGGTTGAGAGGGGGCACGCGGCCTGGTGGTGGTGGGGGAGCTCCATTCGCTGTTGTGTCTGGTGGTGGCCGGGAACTTCCTCCTGGTGGCGCGTTCCCGTAGATCGCGATCGGCCATGCGAGCCGGGTCGTTCTCGTCGTCAAAGTTCAGGGCGCGACCCTAAACCATGGGGTTCAGGCGCGTCCTGATGCGGCGCTGTTGGTAGAGCGATAGCTCTTGCGCCGTGGACTGCTCGAGACAGAATTTCACGCGCTCAGCTTGTTCCTTGCGTACTGCGTCCTCCAGGCGCGCCTCCTCGACCTGCTCTACCGTTGCGATTGGTGGGATCAGCGTGGAGAAGGGGTCCGGCGGGGCGCTCATGCCACTCACCATGTAGGTCGCGATGAAGCGACCGGATCCAGCGTGGGGGTCACCGGAGTTCTCCGACCCGGAGTCAGAGTCGAAGATCCTGAGGATAGATGGATCCTCAAAATCCCCCATGTTGGAGACTTGGGTGATGGAGCCCGCTGGCGACACGGCGACAATGGATCCGGCGATTGAGGCCGGGGTCGCCGAGTCGGCGTCGTCATTGAGGTCTGCGTCGTCCACAACCGTGTTGGTCTCGGCCATGTTGCTAGTGGCCGAGTCGTACTCGGAGGCGAGGCAGTGGATGATGCGGACCAGGCTCTCAGAGAGCCGATCGCGTGGCGGTGACTCTCCAATGCGTGCCGTGTCCTCTGAGACGATGACGTCGGTGAAGCTGACGAAGATGCTGATCCTGCCGACAGGTATGATGACGCTGTGGGTGACCTGGCGTGACGCCGGGACGTAGCTGCTGGGAAAAATCTGGAGGATCTCGCCGATGGCGATCATGCGACCGGTGGATATCGTCCGGTTGATGGGCAGATAGGGTCTCGCCGCAGAACACAGGCCTGACCGGCCAGGCCCCACGGTGGGTGCCACTGTCGTGGGAATGGCCACGACAGATGCTGCGATTGGCATCGAGTAGTAGAACGGGGGGAAAGGGAAGCCAGCCATCTGCGATGCGAGATGAGGGCAAAGACACAGGGATTTACCCAGGTTCGACCCTCTAGAGGGTAAAGACCTAATCCTACTAGATTGTATTGATGAGAGAGTACAAGGGGCGAGCTCGGCGGCTAGGCGGAGAGTCGAGGGGGTGTATGATGGAACGTAAGTGCTATGCGTGCCCTAGGGAGGTTTATATAGAGTCACCTCGCTAGGGTTTATAGATCTACAACCGAGTTAGATAAGGACTCGGAGGGCTATGACCTAATCCGACTGGGCTTGGCTATACTTCTGGGCCTTCAGCTTCCAGTCGCTTGGCTTCCTCTTGGGTCGCGGTCCAGTCGCGGTCCTGCAGGCCCACTCGCTAGGAGTATGATCCAGTAGGGAACATCCTGCTGGGTATACCCCACTCAACATATCCCCATCAGGGGCCTATTCAACCTAGGCTGGCCGATATTACCGGATTGGGCCGATACTACCGGACCTAGGACAACCTGCGCCAACCAACACGAGAAAGCGAGCAATCGGTGGGAGAGCCCGCGTTAACGAGTGAGAACGTAGGGGCGAGACAACCAGTGGTGCATGGTATCGGTAGCAAGGCAGGCGCGCGACAGCGAGCTGGCAGCGAGCAGACTAAGCGAGTGGGGCGGGTTCGGCAGCGCGTGTGGGGTCAACACGGGAGGGGCACGCACGGGATCGAGCGAGTGCGGGAGCACGCGTAGGCGATGCAACGAAGGCCTGTAGGAAAGTGGTGGTGGCAGGCTGGTCCTAGCGAACCTAGGCTGGCCGCTAGTACCGGCCTGGTCGGGTGGTACTACCGGGCTGGGCCGGTAGTGCCGGTCCAGGCCACCGGGCGAGGCAGAAGAATATGGGATGCGTGATCAGATTGGGCTGGTAGCGGCAAGCGATACTACCACGACCCAAAAACATGTTTTTCTTTTTTTCTTTTTTAAAACAAACAAACGGGCAAATACAAATGTTCATAACTTGGGCTAGGAAACTCCGATTGACCCAAAACCAATTTTGTTGAAAATATCAGTTATCACGAAGTGAGAATACTTCATATATTTTAAAGTGAGATACCTGCCTTGGTGAGAAATCGGAAAACCTCAGAGATCAAATCCGCAATAAGATATAAAGGGGAAATCCTATCTTTGATGAACTAGAGCTTGTTATGAATACCACAAGCACTAGAACCTCACAAGGATAAGATCCAAATAACAACCAAGAACGATGATGCCTATTATGCAAAGGTTTGATTTCTCTCCAAACAATATGATCAAGTTACTCACTCGAGAGCCCCTCTTGATAGTACTACTATCGATCCTAAACCTGGTCTCCCATGTAACAACATGAGACCGGCAATAGGGAAAACCTATCAAGATTATACCTTTGCCTTGAGAATTCCACTTGATCTTGATGTAGACGATCTTGCCCTTCTCAAGATGGAACACCTTTCTTGATTCCTTTTCATCGATCCATGGCCACCGAGAATGGCAAGCATCAAACATGAGATCTTTTAGAGATGGCACATTTTGAGCTTGCAAAATACTTCTTCTTCATATCATCAACCTTGAAGCCAACACATGCTTCAAGCGATGCCAATGGACAATTCCTACAAGTACAACTTAATACACACATTAGTCCATAAAGATGGTCATTAATTACCAAAACCGCACATGGGGGCCCACATGCTCTTTCACAAACAAAAAAGGTATGAAGAGGTATAACATACACCAAGGAAGGCAAATGGGCCAGTGATCCTGAACTCATATTTTATGTCTCCCTCGGTGAGCTTCAGTGGCATCAACTTTTGCTTCCGAATATGTTTCACCTATGCCATAACTAAATCTAGATGGTGTTCATCCCAAGCATACTCATCGGTTTTGGTGGGGTCTACCATGGAGGAAAGATATTTAATGCTAATGTCGTTGGAGCTTTTAGGAGCAACCACGAGAGCCAAGCAAAGCAGATCCCATGTTTGGATTATCATTGCCTCATCCGTGTTGGCACACAATTTGAGAAAAGCTACTGTAGTAGTGTGGCATCCCGCAAAACCACTACTAGAAAATCGCGTTGAATTTGTGCATTGCATCGTCATCATCATGCATTGTTTGCATAAAACTATTTTCGCAAAACATGTTTTTGTTTTCTAAAACGCCCCGTCTTGTTTTTCAAACACAAACCCGGGTCGCCGGAATATTTTATTTGTCTACTATCGGTTTGCAAACGGTGCATTTAAAATAAATAAAAGATTGAATTATTGTTAGTGGGGCAGTCGGACGGGCCGAATAGACCCGAACGACTACCCCCAGAAATTAAATCGGTCAGCCCCTATAAATCCTAAAGCTACCAACCTATCTACCCACACCCCTTTGGCCACCTCACCCCGGCCAACCCCGTCGCGCCACCTCACCTCTCCTCTCCCCACACCCAATCAGATGCTGCCACTTGGCCTCTCTCTCTCTCCTAAACCCACCCCCACCCTGCCAGCACACCCCACACTCACACCACCACACACACCACGCACGCCTGCCTGACCCACCCAGACCACCACTCCCACTCACCGCTCCGGACCCCACCGAGCCAGGCCCCACCCTGGTCCCGCGTGCCCCCACCCTCTCCTCTCTCCCCCCGCAGGCCTTCTTCCCCACTCCGTCGGCCGCGCACCGCCCTCATCTCCCTCTCTCCCTGCGCGAGCTTGCCGTGGAGCCCCTCGCCGCCGGGCTCCGTCTCCTTCCGCTCCGCTCGCCCTCCTCGCTGCTCCCGCGTCCCCCCTCGAGCGCCAGCCTCCGCGCCGCTGTCGCGCCTGCCGCGCGCCTCCCACCTCCCCCTTGCGCCGCTCCCGCGTCCTGCCTCCTCCCCGACGCCCGCCGGCCGCCGCCGGACCCGCTCTCCCCGCGCCGGCTCCGCTCCGCCCCGCCTCCACCGCCACCGTCGCCCGCCCCGCCGATCCCGCGACCTCCTCCTTCTCGTCGCAGCGGGCCGGCCCCGAGCCGCCGGTGCTCCCCTCTCTGCGCCTCCCCGCGACTGCCGCGCGAGTCCCTCGACGTCGACCTTCCTCTTCAGTGGGCGGTGCCGCTGGCCTCTGCTCCGCGCCCCGCCGACCCGCACCTCCATCGTCGCCGGCCCGTTCCCCTCGTCAAGCTCCACCGCCTCTGTCGTGCTTCTGCCGAGCACCCTGCAAGCTTGCCGCCGCCCCGCATGGTTCTGTTGCCGCTCAAGCTCGTCCATCGAACATGGCCCCTGTGTCCGTCCTTGTGTTTCCTTCCGTGCACATGCGCCTTTGGTGTGGGGATATCACCGGTGTTGTCCTGGACGTGAAGGACTTTTTGGTGATCTGGAAATGTTAGGGAGTTTTAGGTGTGTCACATGTTGCAGCTGTTTAAGAATCAACTCAAGTCCGTTCACGGAGACCATCAGGTGGGTTCCGAATAGGACTTTCTTACCCCTCTCTGATTGCCGCTAGTTGTATCGAGTCTCTATAGGATGTTTAGTGCATGCTGCCGCTGCCGCTTCAGTCCACCATACCTATGTAGGCGAGGACCGCCGAATTCTAGTCTCGCCGTGTACTGGCCTCAGTACTGACGCTCCTCTTTTTCCTTTGCCCTTTGTCGGCACCCCTTTTGTTTAAGCAGGTTTTGAGATCGACGTCGTTAGCCGGGTTACCCTTCCGGCTTGGCCTGGGGAGGGTTATGGACGCCATTGGTTATTCTTCAGGGCTCTTAGCCCCATTTGCATCTTGTCCGTAGTCGGACGCTCTATCGTTTTAAAGGTGATTTGGATCTTTGTATATTATATCTGTATTCTTGACTCATTGAGTCGCTGTTATATATATCTGTTCTGTGGGTCCCACCGAGGACTGTTGTGTAATGTTATTACTTCGTTTTCCACCCGCACGAAAGTGCCTGGTGGGCACCTTTGAATCGTTTCTATGCGGGTTTGGCGGTTTTCGCTAAAACTTGCATAGGTCCGATTCTGAGGGTGTTACAGAGTGGTATCAGAGCTCAGCAGTTGCGATACCCCACAAGTCCAGCCTGTAGGATAACCTAGCTAACGGCCGAAGTAGAGTGTCCAAAACTATTTTTCAAAATCGGTTGGATAGTTCTGGTTAGGTCTGATTTTACTCCTTCCCCCTCTGCTGTTCTCCTCTTACCTCTACGTGTTTTGAATCCGCCCTCTTCTCTTTCTTCGAGTCCAGGAATTCTCGTGGTCAGGTTTCCGTCGTACCTTCAGGGTTTCGCTTCCTTCTCTGATAACGGTGATGCTACGTCCGGTGTTCAAACTGCCTGAGGAATTCGTCTTCTGTGGTACCATTCTTTGTTCTTTGTTTGTGCCTTCCGGTGTTTTCCGACACGGCGACATCATCCACGCCAGATCCGATGCAGAGTCTGCATCACTCCTTTGTTCCGACCCTCGCTTGTCGAGATCTTCAGTCTGATTCCGAGAGTTGGTTGCATAATCCGCCTATTCGTGTGCAGAGTAATTGGGTGCGTGATGGACTGATCACCATCCGACTACTCTTATCATTCGCTCTTGTACATCGAATCAGTGGATCCAGCAATTTTACTCCGTCCACGGAAGTTAGGGGTGGCTCTATTTGTGGATACCTCTATCTTCGACCTTTTGTTCCCGGAGTGTCCTCTCGACGGTCACGGACAACGACCCCTTGTTAGTGGTGTCGCGAGGATCTACACAAAGCGCGAAGGATCAGACCGCCGACCTTCTTCCCGGTACCATGAGGCGGATCTCGAGGGCGAGATCCATCGTTAGTGGTGTCGAATTGTGGCATCCCGCAAAACACTACTAGAAAATCGCGTTGAATTTGTGCATTGCATCGTCATCATCATGCATTGTTTGCATAAAACTATTTTCGCAAAACATGTTTTTGTTTTCTAAAACGCCCCGTCTTGTTTTTCAAACACAAACCCGGGTCGCCGGAATATTTTATTTGTCTACTATCGGTTTGCAAACGGTGCATTTAAAATAAATAAAAGATTGAATTATTGTTAGTGGGGTAGTCGAACGGGCCGAATAGACCCGAACGACTACCCCCAGAAATTAAATCGGTCAGCCCCTCTAAATCCTAAAGCTACCAACCTATCTACCCACACCCCTTTGGCCACCTCACCCCGGCCAACCCCGTCGCGCCACCTCACCTCTCCTCTCCCCACACCCAATCAGATGCTGCCACTTGGCCTCTCTCTCTCTCCTAAACCCACCCCCACCCTGCCAGCACACCCCACACTCACACCACCACACACACCACGCACGCCTGCCCGACCCACCCAGACCACCACTCCCACTCACCGCCCCGGACCCCACCGAGCCAGGCCCCACCCTGGTCCCGCGTGCCCCCCACCCTCTCCTCTCTCCCCCCCGCAGGCCTTCTTCCCCACTCCGTCGGCCGCGCACCGCCCTCATCTCCCTCTCTCCCTGCGCGAGCTCGCCGTGGAGCCCCTCGCCGCCGGGCTCCGTCTCCTTCCGCTCCGCTCGCCGCGCCCCACCCCGCTCGCCCTCCTCGCTGCTCCCGCGTCCCCCCTCGAGCGCTAGCCTCCGCGCCGCCGTCGCGCCTGCCGCGCGCCTCCCACCTCCCCCTTGCGCCGCTCCCGCGTCCTGCCTCCTCCCCGACGCCCGCCGGCCGCCGCCGGACCCGCTCTCCCCGCGCCGGCTCCGCTCCGCCCCGCCTCCACCGCCACCATCGCCCGCCCCGCCGATCCCGCGACCTCCTCCTTCTCGTCGCGGCGGGCCGGCCCCGAGCCGCCGGTGCTCCCCTCTCTGCGCCTCCCCGCGGCTGCCGCGCGAGTCCCTCGACGTCGACCTTCCTCTTCAGCGGGCGGCGCCGCTGGCCTCTGCTCCGCGCCCCGCCGACCCGCACCTCCATCGTCGCCGGCCCGTTCCCCTCGTCAAGCTCCACCACCTCTGTCGTGCTTCTGCCGAGCACCCTGCAAGCTCGCCGCCGCCCCGCATGGTTCTGTTGCCGCTCAAGCTCGTCCTATCGAACATGGCCCCTGTGTCCGTCCTTGTGTTTCCTTCCGTGCACATGCGCCTTTGGTGTGGGGATATCGCCGGTGTTGTCCTGGACGTGATGGACTTTTTGGTGATCTGGAAATGTTAGGAAGTTTTAGGTGTGTCACATGTTGCAGCTGTTTAAGAATCAACTCAAGTCCGTTCACGGAGATCAAGATCCTAGTGTGCCACCTGAGCCCCGACCCCGACAAGATCTACCCCGCGAAACACCAAGATCTTCTTCATAGATGCGGACCCGATGCCCCGTTCACGGAGTCCGAAGCGCCAGGACCCGAACCGGAAGAACCCCAAGACCGCCTCACGGATTTAAAGATCGATCCCGTAACCGGCGCCACGCCAAGTTCTCCCTCCCGGACCCCGAAGGCCGGACCCGGCCCGACAAGTTCTTCCGCTCGGATCCGAGGACACCGAGACGCTGGACCCTCAAGTTCTCCTTCACGGACGCCGAGTACTTCACCCCGGACACCGAGACCCTGGACGACAAGTTCTCATTCCCGGACGCCGACCTCGCCGAGAACCCGGATGCGACAAGATCTGCCCTGTTGTTCGAGAATGTTCCTGCCGAGACCGATCCGTCGAACCCTGGACCCTGAGACCAACCCCGAACCCCGGAACCCCAAGTTCGTCGAGACCCCCCTAATGTGTGACCCCTTTTCTCGAGCCCTATTTTATAATTGTAATAACAACTTGTTGCATATTTAATTGTCATACTTGCATGCATCCTTGATTGTGGTTAGGGGGCCTTATGCCGAATCACCTAATAATTAAATATGGGGCCCATATGCGGGCAAATCTAGTCGTATATTGGCCTCATTTAAATCTGGGTAGCGAACCGGTAACTTATCTTGCCTTGTTAAACAACATTTAAATTGTGGGGTAGCTAAATAACATGAACCATCCAATTAATTAACGGGACCCCGGTTCCGCTTAATCTTGTCTAATTGCATCGCACCTCGCCATGCCATGCATCATACATGCATCATGCCGATCTTCTGCCGTTGTATTAAATAGTGCATCCGGTGTTCTTCTAGTGTTTTGCTTCTTCGCGGATAAGGCCGTTGAGTTGATGCGAGTGTCGACCCGATCTTCGGTTGAACCTTCGACAATGTTTTCAGGCGAGCATCTCCCCCTTTCTACCTATCTTACTTTTATCGTATTTATTCCCTCCTGTTGATCTATTGCTATCTGTGTTGCGATGCTATAGTTTCCGTACCCTTGATATCCCTTGCAGCCATATATTGCCTTGGACACATCCTATTACTTGTTGTTTGGTAGATAGTTGGACTTGCGCGTCGTAGTCGCTTGCTCAAGTGCTGTTGCGTGTCGTCCAGTGCCACAGTTGTTGATGTATTGCCGCATGTTGATGTTGGAGATGATCATAGTTTTATTTATCGTTCACTTTAATTCCTGTTTAACAACTAAAATTGAAGTAAGCAGAGGCATCGGTGGGTGATAGATAATATTTGGTTTCCGAACGCCCACTTGTGTCCCGTAGGACCCCGAGTACTTGATACCTGTTCCTTGATTTATCGCGCTATCCACATCCGGGAGGTATATGGGACCCCCCTGAGCCAGAGCTTGATTCAGTCTTATTTCTTGGGGCCACAAACTAGTTTGAGGTTTTATTTATTATCCTGTACTTATGCCATGCTACTGCTTTATTTACGATTGTGCGACAGATAGCACCTGTACTGTTTTGGACCGGGACACGATTCCGCGGTGTCGACAAGCCCAGTTTTGGGTTCCCAGTCGTTCACAGCCGTATACCCAAACCTTGAGTCCGTCTCGGAGCTTGCTTACTTCGTTGCGGGTAGCTTAATGGGGTGGCCCCCTGAAATATTTCTGAATCCCGTGATTGCTTTGCCGTGAAAGCCTCGTTGGGTTTTGATTTGGTTTTTCCGAGGTTGATCGAGTGTGTGTTGCTATTGGTGCACCCCGGCCGGGTAAAACTTTCTGAAAGCCGTGTCCGCGGATATGGACGACTTGGAGCACAGTATCTCGATCATAGACAAGCATAACTAAAGTTTATTGCTGTAAATTTGACTTTATAATGACTAGTAATCAGCTTCACTATAATGGAATGGCTAAATAATACTGCCCACAATTGCTTGTTTGGATTGTCGCTTGCGACCATTGTACCTGACTAGTAAGTATTGCAACTACAACGGAATGGCTGAATAAAAGTATCAACAACTGCTGGGTTTTGGGTTTATCTCATGCTATCTGTATCTGATTAGTAATTGTTGCAACTACAACGGAAGGATTAACTAAAAGTGCCCACTGCTTATTTTATCAGGATGATTGTCCAAATCTGACTAGTAATTGCTGCAACGATAACTGAATAAGTAAAACTGCCAACTGTGTGAGTTCCTCGGTTGACTTCCTCGTTTGGTCTCGAGGGGGAAACGCCAGGATGAGTTTGTTTGATGGTAGCATCAGGTGGGTTCCGAATAGGACTTTCTTACCCCTCTCTGATTGCCGCTAGTTGTATCGATTCTCTATAGGATGTTTAGTGCATGCTGCCGCTGCCGCTTCAGTCCACCATACCTATGTAGGCGAGGACCGCCGAATTCTAGTCTCGCCGTGTACTGGCCTCAGTACTGACGCTCCTCTTTTTCCTTTGCCCTTTGTCGGCACCCCTTTTGTTTAAGCAGGTTTTGAGATCGACATCGTTAGCCGGGTTACCCTTCCGGCTTGGCCTGGGCAGGGTTATGGACGCCATTGGTTATTCTTCAGGGCTCTTAGCCCCATTTGCATCTTGTCCGTAGTCGGACGCTCTATCGTTTTAAAGGTGATTTGGATCTTTGTATATTATATCTGTATTCTTGACTCATTGAGTCGCTGTTATATATATCTGTTCTGTGGGTCCCACCGAGGACTGTTGTGTAATGTTATTACTTCGTTTTCCACCCGCACGAAAGTGCCTGGTGGGCACCTTTGAATCGTTTCTATGCGGGTTTGGCGGTTTTCGCTAAAACTTGCATAGGTCCGATTCTGAGGGTGTTACAAGTAGCTACCTCATCCCTGTTGCTGCTAGCTTTGTACACGTCCTGGAGCTCACAGTCGTCACTTTTATTCAGGAAATCTACGTGCTTATTGCCGCAGCAAATTCCAAACACCTTCTTCACCATATTTCTTGTGAAAACCATCATGTTCTTGCGTGTTTTATGAAGGAAATATGCCCTAGAGATAAATAATAATGTTGATTATTAGCATATTTCATAAAGTCTATGATTAAGTTTTATATCATGCTATAACTGTATTGAAAGGAAACATCAATACACATGTGATATACAACAACAAGGAGTTCCCAGTGAAACTCTAGTCACTGGTTCATTGGTCAAGGATGATCAAGGTTTCCTGATCATGTTGGTGCCTCAGCCCCAATTGACAATGGAGTCATCTCATTGGAGAATGAGATAGTGAACATACCCTATCTATAGCATCGTATCACGATCATGCCACAGAGTTCAGGTTAGACCGTGAGGCCATATCTAATCACTGTCTCCCTAGGATACATTGATGGCACTTAACGTCACTCGGTGGAACGGTGATCATAAGGGTGACATTGGGTATCTAGAGGAGTAGGTTGAAGCGTATGTGTCAAGAGCAGGATTTGTCCATCTGCATGACGGAAGATATTCTACACCCACTCGGATAAGTTATATCCATAAGCTGCACAGCGTGTGACTAGGTCATGAGGGATATCACTTATCAGATTGAGTAAAAAAGCTATTGTCAGTAACGAGATTAAACCTAACATGGTGATATCATTTGATCAAGCCTTAGACAATAGAAGTATCGCATAGACAAAAGGAATAAGACACAACATTTATGGTTCAACGACAAATTTCGTGGAATGCACAGGTGGTCATCATGGCCATCTAGGTCCCTCTGATGATCATTGGTCAGAGAGGAGTCTCGACCATGTCTGGAGTGTTCTCGAACTGTTTGATAGTTCGGAATCACTGAAGAAATTAGAAGAGAGAAACCATAAAATTTCTAGAGAGATCCGAAGATGTTCGGAGAAAGAATATAGGAAAAGGGACCGACAGGAGTTTCAGATAAATGATGATTTAAATATATATTTATTATATGTCAATTGTGTATTAATATATTATAAATAAATATTTGAATGAAGACTTATAAAGGCGTCTTTCCTATTAGGCAGAAACCCCAGAGGGATTTTACCTAAAAAGAAATGGACGAAAAAGGCTAAAGGAAAAATCTGCAGCGCAAGTGGGCAAAAGATAGTTGCCGCTGCCCATGGCGGCAGATAGACGAGGATGCACGCGGGCGCGTTGTGCTGCGGTAGGGCAACCGGCCCACTCGGCGCTAGCCGTCGCGCCTCCAGGCTGCGTGGGCTACGCGCGCTGTGCTGCGGAAGGGCAGCTAGCCCACTCGGCGCCATCCGCCACGCCTCTAGGCCACGTGGGCCACACGCGCTATGCTACCGGGAGAGCGACCGACTCCCCGGGCGCCAGGGCACCGCCACTTTGGTGCCAGGCCACGAGGTGGGAAGGCAACCCACCCTCGCCCCAGCATCGCCACCGCCTCCAGCCGCCGCCTTCTGCCGGTGGGCCGGCCCCGGGTGGCCCACCCGGGTGCTATGGGGCCTAGCCAGCGGGAGGGATCCGGATTTTGCCCTATTTCCCTAGTTTTTTAGTCCCACATGGGGTTCATAAGGTGGAGAGAGCCCCTCCCTCCGCCTAAATGGGGTGCCCATAGGAGGATTAAAAACACACCAAATACACACGAAAATATAGAAAAGGCATGTGTAGCCTATATCTCTCTCCCTCTCTTGCGACCGTGGCCCCCTTGTCAGGGCTATGCTAGCGAGGAGTGTCGTGGGAATGACCACGGCAGATGCTACAATCGGCAGCGAGTAGTAGAACATGGGGCAAGGGTGGCCAGCCATCTACGGTGCGAGATGAGGGCGGAGACACAAGGTTTTACCCAGGTTCGCCCCCCCGGAGGGTAAAGACCTACTCCTGCTAGATTGTATTATGGAGAGAGTACAAAGGGGCGAGCTCGACGACTAGGCGGCGAGTCGCTTGGGTGTATGATGGAACGTGTCCTTTATGTGTACCCTAGGGAGGTTTATATAGGCTCACCTCGCTAGGGTTTACAGATTACAACCGAATTAGTTAAGGATTCGGAGGGTCTTTGACCTAGTCCGACTGGGCCTAGCTACGCTTCTGGGCCTTCAGCTTCCAGTCGCTTGAGTCCTCGCCAAGTCTCGATCCAGTCGCTGTCCTGCAGGCCCTCTCGCTGGCGGCTTGGGCCAATAGGAAACGTCCTGATGGGCATACCCCGGTAGGCATATCCCCATCAGTAGTCCCCGAGGCCGTCGTTGATTCGTCGCAGGTGTTTGTTGGCAGTCGGAGTATGCGGGTCCAATGCGGATGCCCAGTCAAACTGGTGGCGGACTCCTGAACAAAGGAAAGAACTAGTCATTTTAGTCGCAATAACGGCGACCAATCATGTCGCATCTTGGAAAGCAGGTCGTCGAGTAATTAGTCACTGTTATAGTGATCAGGTCGGCGAATCGTCGAGTTGCTGAAGGCAACGAGTCGAGTAGACGAAGTTGGACCGTCAGCTTGGTCAAACTAGCCGTTCGGTAACCCAACGGTAATATTGGCGTAATTACCGCGTAGTAACGGATCCCGAAAATGGCGGGTAACAATCACTATATAAGGAGAGTGACGAGTGAAGGGGAAAAAGCTTCCCTCACTTCCTCTGATATCGCGCATCCTCATTTCCCCATTCCGCGCAGCAACCAGAACGATTCAGAGCGATCCGAATCCCACGATCCTCTAGCCGATGGCTCCTCCTACCGAACCATGGGGCAGATCCAAGTGCACGAAGGCACTGCTAAAATCATTCGAGGAGGCGGGGATCCTCCATGCCAGGAGATGGCGCATCCCCGCGGCCGGAGAAGTAATTCCGGATCCGCGCAAAGGGGAATTCATCTGCTTCACTAGTCACCTGGAGCGGGGGCTCGGCTTCCCAACCTCCCTCTTCTTCCGGCGTTTCTGGGCCTATTACGATATCCAGCCGTCGAACCTGGGTCCGCACAGCATCGAGCCGCTCACCATTTTCGTGGCGTTCTGTGAGTGCTACCTGGGCTGCCGGGCCTACTCTCCCCTGTGGCAAGATCTATTCCACGGGAGAATCAGCCGCGAAGAGGCAGGCGGCCCAATGCTAGCTGTGGGCGGCTTGACTTTCCAGATGAAGTCGAAGGCATCATTCTTCGATCTGATGTTGCCCGCCAAAGCAGCGAACGAGTGGAAGAAAAGCTGGTTCTACGTTACCAAGTCGACTCCAGGCGACAAAGTGGCGCTTCCAAGGTACTCTACCGACCGGCCCGAGCTGCGTCGGCTCCAAGTTACCAAACTCCCGCTGGAACAGCGGATGGTCGTCGACGAGATGCTGCAGACCATCCGCAATTTGAAGAAGAAAGGCCTCCAAACCATCAACCTCTAGAACTGCGGGCTCGGGCGACGGCTCGTGCCCCTGGCCAGCCGTTCCCACTACATGTACGAGTATACGGGCAAGGACGACCCGACGAAGTCCTACCTCGTTGAGTGGAGACTCAACGACTACACCCTGGACCTGAAGAAGATCACCCAGGCGGTGTATCTCGACGCGAAGGCTAGGGTCGCGCCTTATTCCCTTTGCACTCACAGTCGCAGTTTGTGCATTCGCGGTTGTGCTAATATTGTTTGATTGGCGCAGTTGTTTCAAGTGGTGGAAGGGTGGCTTCCCGCCCACTGACGACGAGAACTCGAGCTCATCCACCCAGGACGGGAGCGAGTCATTGCCCGACAAGGGCGACGTCGAGAGTGATGGGGGTGGCAATGGCGATGATGATGACGACGAACCCGTGGAGGTTGCTGCCCCCACGGTCCGCAAGACTCGCGGGCAGCACCAGCGCAAACTCGAGGCCAGCAAGAGCCTCGATGTCCACAACGACAACGACGACGAGCTCCCTGAGCATACCTCACACCGTGAGGCCACGCCATCGAAGAAGAAGAAGCAGGCGCCACCGAAGAAGAAGGTGAAGCCGACCAAGCCGGCGTATCCGCCTCGGTCCGCGAGTAGCTCCGATGCTACCAGCTCGGCCGAAGAGACAGTGGCGCATGCAGCCGCAGCGACTGGCACTGCCGTCATAGTGGACGAAGCACCGCTGGCGTCGTTGCCACCGCCGTTCGCCCTAGTCGCCGGTGTGGCAGCCGCTCCAGCCGCAGGGGCCTCGCCGCCGTGGGGGGCTCCCGCAACAATTGCCACGGAGGCTCCCGCCGCGGCTTCATCTTCGAAGAAACCATTAGTGTCTTGGGCACACAATGTGTTTGAGACGGGCCTCAGTCGGAAACTGGGGCCAGAACTGGAGAAGCCGGCCAGCATTCGCACCGGCCTGCGATTTCTTTCGGTCGCCAAGTGAGTGTTCCTTGATCTTTTATCCGTCTTGCTTTGTGTTTTGATCGGAGAGTTTTATTGACAGAGTTGTTTCGCAGGACTGGAATTAAGAAGATAGGTCACCCTTCAGAGGCCAAGGTTCCACCAGTCAGCACAGAGGCGCCAACTGACCCCTCTAAGAAGAGGAAGGGTGAAGAAGTTGCTGCTCCCGCCGAAGGCGCCAAAAGAACAAAGGGCGATGACGTCGTCACGATCTCTGATGAGCCGGCGACTGCCCCGAGCGAACCTCCGACCGCAGCGAATGTAGCTCTGAAGGCCAAGGAGGACGCGGGGTCGCAGCATACGGTGCCCGTGGGTTCGACCGAGGCGACCGAGCTGCCCTCGAGTGGCGCGGGGGCCGCGGTGGCAACGTTCCCTCGCTTTATGGCGAAGGCCGCCGCGGCGAGTGCCTCGGTGCCGTCGAGCCAGTTTCCTGGTGCCTCTGGCATGGAGGTTGAGTAGCGTCACGGTCATACTCCGCTTGTGCTTGTGTCGGTGGACGCGATGGAGCTTCACGGCATGCTAGGTGCCGCCATCCAGGTATGTCCAGTCCCCGAGGATCTGGCCACTGAATTTCAGTGGTCGGATTCTTCATTTTTTGCGTTATCCAGTCCCCGAGTGCCTAGTCGCTGAATTTCAGCAGCTGGGTACTTTGGAATTTTGTCATCCAGTCCCCGAGTGCCTAGTCGCTGAATTTCAGCGGCTGGGCACTTAGGAAGTTTTGGTTGCTGACGCTGTGATTGTTGCACAGGGCCTGCAACGCGAATCGGCCGAGCGGCTTGCTGCGAATTGCCGCGTTGAAAAGGAACTTATCGCCGTCTAGGAGATGTACGAGGAGCTTCGAGCGGCTGCGGGTGAGTATTTACCTTATTTGGCGCTTGTCGCAGACTTTTTGCGGTGTTGACCGTTTTGTTTTGGAAACAGAGAGTAATGCGGCTGAGGTGAAGGAGGATCCCAAGGCCTTGTCCCGGCGGGTGATTTGACGGCGGCTCAGTCCGCTCTGAGCGTGGCGGAGAAGCGGATCGCTGATCTGGAGCATGATCTCAAGGAGGCGAAGGCGGAAGCGAGCTCGGCGGAAGGACGAGCCAAGGCCGCTGTCACTTCTGCCGCTGAAGAACGGAAGGTGTCTGATGCGCTCGTTGCCGGGTTGCAAAAAATGATTTCTCTTCTCTTCAAAGTTTCATCACGGACCTCTGCTGCCCGTTGATTGGTAAGCTTTCCTTCGGCCGACTTCCGATTGCACGTACCGTGTTGTGGTTTTGGTGCTTTGCTTACTGTTTGTTTGTGTGCTGCAGGCCGGATCACTGATAATGCGGAAGAGGCGCATTTATACGACGCGCGGCAGTGTGTGACCACCCTGGTCGACTCAGCCGTGCTGTCAGCGACTTGCCTCCGGGCATACCTTTAGGAGATCTCGCCCATGGAGGTGATTCCTAGCGACCTCGTCGAGTTATGGCGCTACCTGGAGAAGGCCCCGTCGGTCGTGGAATTCATGACGCGGTCGGCCTTCCGTCGTGGAGCGGCTACGGCGCTCAGCCTTGGGCTCGCACACTTCCCGGACGATTTCTACCTCGACGGCATCACGAGCGGTTACCCCTCGTCGACAGGCTCGGTGGAGATTGCCGAGGTGTTGAAGCTGACAGACCGAGCCGCGGTATACTCCGACCACGTTTGGGCGATGGGCGACCTTATCCCCTACTAGGATACGGTCGTTGCCCCCAATGACCCTGAGCCGAAGCACCGTGACTTCAAGGTGGAGCAACCATTCCGTGCGGCGATGGCAGGCGAGCTGACGACGTACCCGTCGAACCCTTATGTGCCTTTTATCCACAGCCGCAGGGATGGTGGCGCGTCTTCATCAAAGCCGGCGGAATAGAATGTTTTGCCATTCGGCGTTAGTATAGGATAACCATGCAACTCTCCTTGTATGCGAAACAAATTTTGCTGCTATGAAGGAATGCTCGGGTTATTTTGTCAGTCGTTTTGTGATTTGAATGTTGGTTGTGCAAGTCCCCGAGTGCGTCCGCCCTTTTTATGGGGTTTACCATGTTTTTATATGTTGTGTGAACTGTTAGTGAGTTAGGGTCGACTCTCCATGGCTCGGAAATCCACTCGCGTGGCGACTCCCAGGGGTGCTCTTTACTTGGCCGTTTTCCCGTGCGCGAACGGGGTCGGGTCGCCGAGTCCCCGAGCGTGGTACTTGGTCATTCTAGTCGCAAGCCCAAGGTAGGTGAGGACTAAGCGCGTTATGTTAGGCGCGTCACTCCTGCCTGATCCTTAAGATCAGTTGCATGGCGAGTCCTGGACGCGCTCTCATTCTTGGCGTTTTTCCCTAGCCGCTCGTCTTTGGTCTGGTGTCAGTCCCCGAGCATGGTACTTTGCAATTCGAATAGCTGCTCCGAGGATGCGGAGGACTTGGTCGCTGTGGGAAGCGAGTGCAGTCGTCTTGGCTCGGGGAGCCAGTCGAGCTAGGCGACTCCAATGGGGCTCCGGGTTAGCTTTTTTCGTGGACGGTACGAGGCCTGAGTTTTTCCAGTGCCCTCATACCGCACTACTTGGCCGTGCCGGTCGCTTTACCAAAGGTTGACTTCTGCGAATAACGTAACGCTGTTATTACGAGTGCGAGTGGCACAAGGCACGGAGAGTAGACGCAATTTGTGGTAACCAATCTGTTTTATTTCATAGCGGGTAGGGGTACATGTCTGGAGTTCTAAGAGTAGAACTTCCGTAGGAGGTTTAAATTTCATGGTCGCTTGATGTCGAGTTTTCCATCACCTTGGACGTCGGTAAGGTAGTAGGCGTCGTTGCCCAGGACTCGCCCGATGGCGAATGGTCCCTCCCAAGGGGGTGAGAGCTTGTGCATGCCTTTCTTGTCCTGGATTAGGCGCAGTTCCAGGTCGCCTTCCTGGAAAGTGCGAGTCCGTACTCGTCGGCTGTGGTAGCGGCGGAGCCCTTGCTGGTAGATGGCGGTGCGGGAGCGAGCTAGGTCGCGTGCTTCTTCGAGCTGGTCGACTCCGTCTTGGCGTGCGAGCTCATTGTCGGCTTCCGTGTAGTTGACCACCCTAGGTGAATCGTGCTCGAGGCCGGTTGGCATGACTGCCTCGGCACAGTACACCATGAAGAAGGGGGTGAACCCTGTCGACCTGTTGACGGAGGTGCGGATGCCCCAGATGACAGAGGGGAGTTCTTCGACCCAGCAGCGAGGCGGTACGCTCGAGTGGGACCTTTAGCCGTGGCTTCAGGCCATGGAGGATGCTTTGATTGGCGCGTTTCGCCTGGCCATTGGACTCCGGGTGGGCGACTGAGGCGAGGTCGAGTCAGATGTTGTGCTCCTCGCAGAACTCAGCCATGGCTCCTTTGGCGACGTTGGTGCCGTTGTCCATGATGATGCTATTTGGGAACCCGTAGCGATAGATGAGCTCGCGTAGGAACTTTGTAGCGGTCTTCCCGTCGCACTTGCGGACTGGCTTGGCCTCCACCCATTTTGTGAATTTGTGACTAGGAGGTGGGTGAAGCCGGAGGGGGCCTTCTTGAAGGGGCCTACCATATCCATGCCCCACACGGTGAACGACCAGGTGATGGGGATTGTCTTGAGCGACGAGCTCGGTACGTGAGTCTGGTTGGCGTATTTCTGGCATCCGATGCACTGCTGGACAATGTCGACAGCGTCTGCGTGTGCGGTGAGCCAGTAGAAGCCGTGTCGCATGGCCTTTGCGACCAGAGAGCGGGCACTGGCGTGGTGGCTGCAATCGCCGGAGTGGATGTCTTGGAGGATTTTGCGTCCTTCAGCGGGTTGGACACAGCGTTGGAACACGCCGGTCATGCTGCGCTTGTGGAGCTCGCCGTTGATGATGATGAAGGATTTGCAGCGGCGTGCTATCATCCGGGCCTCCGTTTCGTCTGCGGGTAGGGTGCCTCCCTCCAGGTAAGCGACGTATGGCGTGGTCCAGTCGCTTGGCTCGGCGATTAGTGCGACCAGGGCTGCTTCTGGTTGCAGCGGAATTCCGATGTCGATCTCCCTTGGGGGAGAGACGGAGGGCTTGGTGATAGTGTCGAGGAAGACGCCGGAAGGTGGTGCGAGTCGAGCCGAGCCGATGCGAGAGTGTGTGTCAGCCTCCTCGTTTTTCCGCCTATCGATCCACTCGACGGAGTAACCTGCGAAGTGTCCTCCCAGCTGGTCCATTGCTTGGCGGTATGCCGCCATGGTGGGGGAGACGGCGTCGCAGGTGCCGGCGAGTTGCCCGGCGAGGAGGTCGGAGTCTTCGTAGCAGCGCAGGCGATTGATGTTCATCTCCTTGGCTGCCCTCATGCCGTGGAGTAGCGCCTCGTACTCGGCCATGTTGTTGGTGCAGGGGGTGAAGTCGAGGTAGAGGACGTAGCGGAGCTTGTCGCCCTTCGGAGATGTTAGCACGATCCCCGCTCCTGCACCATCTGCATTCTTGGAGCCATCGAAGTGTAGGCTCCAGTAATGGAGGTATGGTAGCTTCTCTGGCTGCTGGGCCTCCTCCCAATCAACGAGGAAATCTGCGAGGGCTTGCGACTTGATCGCCTTGTGCGGCTCGTACTTGATGTTGTTGATGCCGATCTCGACGGCCCACTTGGCGACTCGCCCGGTCGCCTCGCGGTTGCGGATGATGTCCTGCAATGGTGCTGAGGATACGACTGTTATTGTGTCCTCCTGGAAGTAGTGCGGCAGTCGCCGCTGTGCTCTGAAGACTGCGTATACCAATTTCTGGTTCTGCGGGTAGGGCTGGCGCGACTCGGTAAGGACTTCGCTGATGTAGTATACGGGTCGCTGCACCGGGCGTTCCTTCCCTTCCTCTGGCCGTTCGACGACCATGACGGCGTTGACGACGTGCTCGGAAGCCGCGACGTAGAACAGCATGGGATCCTTGTCGATGGGGGCGGCGAGTAGCGGTGCTGCGAGCAGCACCTCCTTGAGAGCGTGGAGTGCGTCGTCTGCCTCCTTGTCCCACTGGAAGGTGGGGTTCTTGTGCATTAGGCGATAGAGAGGCATCGCCTTCTCGCCTAGCCGAGGGATGAAGCGACTGAGAGCCGCGACTCGCCCGGCCAGCTTCTGGACGTCGCGCAGGCACTCGGGTCTGCCGAGTCGAGCGATCGTGTTGATCTTGGCGGGGTTCGCCTAGATCCCGCGCTTGGAAACGATGTATCCCAATAGCTGTCCAGTAGGTACACCGAAGGTGCACTTTCCTGGGTTTAGCTTTATCTTGTACCTTCGCAGGTTGGCGAAGGTTTCCGCCAGGTCGGCGAGTAGATCGCCCTGGCGAGTGGATTTCACCACCACGTCGTCGATGTAGACGTGGATATTGCGGCCAATTTGGCTCGCAAGGCACTCCTGCATGCACCTCTGGTAGGTTGCCCCGGCGTTTTTGAGGCCGAAGGTCATGGCAGTGTAGCAGAAGGCCCCGAATGGCGTGATGAATGCCGTCTTCTCTTCGTCCTCGATGGCCATTTTGATCTGGTTGTACCCAGAGTAGGCGTCGAGGAAGCATAGCGACTTCGAGCCTGCGGTTGAATCGATGATTTGGTCGATCCGCGGGAGGACGAATTTCTCCTTCTGCCAGGCACTGTTTAAGTTTGTGTAATCGATACACATTCTCCAGGTCCCATTTTTTCTTCTCGACCAGGACTAGGTTTGCCAGCCACTTGGAGTATTTGATTGGCCGAATGAAGCCTGCAGCGAGTAGACGCTGCACCTCCTCGGCGATTGCTCGGCGGCGCTCTTCATTGAAGGGCCGCAGCGACTGCTTGACATGTTGCACTTTGGGCTCAGAGAGTTCCCTCGGGACACCAGGCATGTCGGATGGCTTCCATGCGAAGATGTCCCGATTTTCACGTAGGAACTCGATGAGCGCGCCTTCCTATGATGGGATCATGCCCGTCCCGATCGTCACCGTCTGGCTGGAGTCGCCTGGGACCAGCTTGACGGTGCGGGTGTGTGTCGTGGCCTCGAAGGCGGCGGAGTTGCCACCCTCCGAATTGGGCTTCTTGAGTATGGTGGGGTCGTCATTGTTGACCCCGCTCGGATACTTGGCGAACTCCTCGGCGTGGTTGGCCTCCGCCGCGATGACGGCGTCAGCGAGTTCGGCGCCTTTGGCCTCGCATTCTGCGGCCATGTCGGGGTTGCCATGGACAGTGATGATGCCACATGGCCCAGGTAGCTTCATCGCGTTGTACACGTAGTGGGGCACTGCCATGAATTTGGCAAACGCCTGGCGCCCCAGGACGCAGTGGTAGGGGCTGTTGAACGGCACCAGCTCGAAGACGATCCGCTCGGTGCAGAAGTTTGCTGGTGTGCCGAAGGTGACTAGCAGCGTCACCTTGCCGATTGGGTACGCCTTCTGACCGGGGACGATGCCGTGGAAGGTGGTGTAGGTCGTCTCGATCATCGACTGCGGGAGCCGCAGTCGCCTAAACGTGTCCAGGTACAGGATGTTGATGGAGCTGCCACCGTCCATCAGCGTTTTGGGGAGCCAGTAGTCCCCCACCTTGGGCTTGACCACTCAGGCGACTCGACCCGGATATTCGATCCGTGGCGAGTGGTCCTCGCGGATCCAGGTGATTGGTTGCTCGGACCAGTTGAGGAACTGGGGGATGTCTATCTGGGACACCGCGTTGACGGCGAAAACGCCGGCGATGACATTATTCTCGCGCTTCGTGTTGAAGCCTGTGAAGGTGTGGAGCGAGCCGGCGATGCTGCCGAACTTTTCGCCGTTTGGCGGGTTATTGTCGGGGTCTTCCCGCGCGCGTTGTTCCTTCTCGATCTCTTTGAGAGAGTGGCAGTCAGCGGTAGTGTGCGTGGCGGGCTTCCCTTCCCTGCTATGAAACACATAGGGTTGGTTGAGGAGAGCCGTGGGATCAAACCTCGGCTTTGCCTTGTAGTTGCCACCGTCGCGACGCTGGCCTTCGTCGCGGAGGAAGCTCTTGGGTTCGCGCGGTGCGTATCCGGTGTTGGCGACGAAGTCGACTCGCCCGTCACTGCGGCATTTTCCGGTGAGGCGAGTGTTGCTGTAGCGTAGCTCGGGTCACCTCCCGTTGTCGTGGCCGCTCGTGTGGCGATTTCCTCCTGACTCGTCGCCGGTTTCTTGGTTTGGGTCCTCCTCCGCGTACCGCTTTGCGATCTCCAGGAGGTTGGGTATGTTGTCGAGTGTTCTGTACACTCGCTTGAGCTTGGCGACCAGGGGCTCGTAGCGGCACGAGATCTTGAAGCAGTGGATCGCGGTGTCCGGGTGGATTCCGGCCGCGTTATACCACAGGTCTTGCCACCGTTGGACCCAACTGCGGGTCGACTCGTGGGGTCCCTGGACGCATCGCTCTAGGTCCTCGATGGTGGTGGCGCGGGTGTAGGAACCCTCAAAGTGCTATCAGCGGGGAGGGTGTTAATCCACTGCCTGCACGCTCCCTCCATCATCAGGGGAAGGTAGCGGGTGGCGAGTAGATCGGTGTGGCCGACGATCCCCATCGCCATGAGGTAAGTGTCCAGCCACACGGAAGGATCGTACGAGGGGTCGTACTTCTCGATATCCTTCGGCGCTTTGAAGTTCGCTGGGTATCTTTCGCCTCAGATCATCGGTCTGAAGCACTAGGGTCCGACTCTGCTCAGCGATCCCCTTGGTTCGCCGTCGCGGCGATTGGTGAGGGTGCGTGCGTCAACGGGCTGCCCGTTGGCAGCGGCGAAGTTGTTCGCCGACCGTGGGTCGTTGGTGGAGAGTGCCGCGTTCACGGGTCGGTGTTGGAGCTGCAGGGGCTCAGGTGGTGGGAAGTTGAGGGTATTCGCCGCCATTGGGCAGCCGCTCGAGGCCGCCCTGCTGCCTGATGAACGCGAGTACTGTTGGAGATATGCCCAAGAGGCAATAATAAAATGGATATTATCATATCTTCATACTTATGATAAATGTTTACATACCATGCTATAATTGTATTAACAGGAAACATTAATACTTGTGTGATTTGTAAACATAAAAGAGTCCCTAGTAAAGCCTCTTGTTAAACTAGCTTGTTGGTTAATATATGATCATGGTTTCCTGATCATGAACATAGATATGTTATTGAAAACAGGGTCATTTCATTAGGAGAATGATGTGATGGACATACTCCTATAGTTAAGCGTAGCATAAATATCAAGTCATTTAATATAGTTCATTTGCTATAAGCTTTCTGATACATAGTAATCTAATTCCTTCGACCATGAGATCATGTTAATCACCATCACCGGAAGGATGCTTTGATGACATCAAACACCACACCATAACTGGGTGGCTATAAATGTGGCATTGAGTGTTTGGAAAGTATGGGTTGAGGCACATGGATCAAGAGTGGGATTTGTCCATCCATATGACGGATAGATATACTCTGGGCCCTCTCGGTGGAATGTCATCCAATTAGCTTGCAAGCATGTGACTGGCTCACAAGGGATCACATATCACGGGAACGAGAAAAGAGTACTTATCGGTAACGAGGTTGAACTAGGTATGCAGAGATACCGACGATCAAAACCTCGGATAAGTAAACTATCGTGAGACAAATGGAAATTGGTATCGTATGTAAGTGGTTCATTCGATCGCAAAGTAATCGTAGAAATATGTGGGAGCCATATGAATTTCCAGATTCCTCTATTGGTTATTGATCGGAGAAGTGTCTCGATCATGTCCGCATAATTCACGAACCGTAGGGAGACACACTTAAGGATTCGATGTTGTTGAGTAGTTATGGAATGATGAGAAAGAGACCGAATGTTGTCCGGAGTCTCGAATGGGATCCGGGATATCACGAGGAGATCTGGAATGGTCCGGAGAATAAGATTCATATAAGGAAAGTCCTGTTTCGGAGTTGGGGAATGATTTCGGTGTTCTCATCGGGAATGTTCTAGAAGGGTCCGGAAGGTCCGACACTCCGGAGGGGAAGGGTACATGAATGTGTCATGACAATGTGAAATGGTTGCATCATGTACTAGGTATCATGGCTGAGCAAAATAAAGGGATAAATCAAATCCTAGTTTGAAAAGTCAAACGCCAATTTGAAAAGTCAAACAACAGTTTTGTTTGGTGGAGGGGAGTAGGAAACCTACTTGGGGAGGAAGTCCCACTCCCTCCAACCGCCAGCCAAGGAGGAGGAGTTGGAGGAGGACTCCCTCCTCCTAGCCGCCTCCCTCCCACCTGTTGGGAATATGCCCTAGAGGCAATCATGTATGATGATATTTCCCATTGTATTCATAAAGTTATTAAGTAGTCCTTGTATAAACATCTGATGTGTATCATTGAATATGTGATTCAGTTGTGGAACTATGCATTCATGTTGTTTGTACTAAATATCCTTGGTCATTGAGGTTGTGCTGGACACACAACTTAGACCAATGTGAAAGTTGGCTTGATGACTCGGTTCCACTTGTCATGGGCATGGAGATGCTATTCCAACTTACACAGATTCGGCTAAAGAGTTTAGCGAGTCGGATTGACCCATATTGAGGTACAACGAACTAGTTGTCATTTGTATATCTCAATCAATGTAATCCTTAGACCTGAGGTTGTTGCATAGTCCGAGTTGAGGATCACCGACTTAGGTTCTGTCAAACGCTGATCCGTGACTGGGCAGTTATAAAGGCAGGGTTCGGGTCGACTGAGAATCAAGCTGCGTGATGTGGATAACCAAGATGGGATTTTGCCCCTCCACTCGGAGAGATATTCTCTGGGCCCTCTCGTGAGATATGATTCGGAAAGCATGGCCATGCACGACTCGGTTAAGTGTTAACCGAGGCGATCGACTAAGAGTTAGTCGGGTGAATCACTTATCTCGGATCGAGAAGAGAGTCGGACTATTTAAGGGATGACATATATTCGCCTATAGTCTGACAAGGTATATCGTGAGGCAAAAGGGACTCAGACGTAAGTCGCATTGGAAAGGCAAGTCGTCATGACTATTTGGTACTTGGGAGTCGGCACGTTCTGCTAGGAGCCGCTGCCGACTGATCGATTGTGAGTCGGACTCTAATCGTGTCCAAGTAACCATGAGCCTGCGGGGTCACACACTTAAGAGCGGGAGCAAGTTCGGATTGGATCCGAATCTGTAATCTGGTTGGGTTGGACCTAAACCATATTAGGACTGAGTTAGTGAGTTGGACTCACGGTGACTAGTGTTATATGGGCTTTAGTGAATGGGTCGCGCGAGCAGAGCCCACATTCACTCCCTATATATAGTGGAGCACAGTAACCCAGAAAGGTTAATCGTTGTTCGGTTAGGTCATTCCATGTGTTGGAAACCCTAGCTCCACAGCAGTCCAGCCGTCGTAACGAACCTAGCAGTTCGCCGCCGGCGCTCCTCCTTGTACGTGTGGATACCAGCAGAGGTGCTGTGCGATCAGCACCAGGACGATCGGATCGTGAGGACTGCACTGAATCAACTGACGTGCTTCATCAGTAATCCGCAGCTGCGCGTCTAGTGGTAAACCTCGTGGCCTTCTACCTCAGCTAGATCTTGGGATCACCACGTTAGAGGAAAATTTTATTTTATCTCCGCGTGGCCCAACAGTGGTATCAGAGCGATAGCTTCTGGTTTTAGGCTCGAGATCTCGTATATGTGATATGCGGTAGGCTATAGATGAGATCTATGTGCTGTTTTGGTGGTCGATCTATGAGATAGATCAGTTTTGTATGAAGTTGATTGGATCAACTGTACTCGGGAAATGGTAGATCTGATTTCCGTGATTATACTGCTGAGGTCGTGGAACGACATACCCCTACCGGTCGGCTTCCACCATCGGGGTAGACTGTGACATGTAAATCCAGAAGCGGTGATCGAAGATCAAAGAGTTTGATCGAATCGGAACGATGGTCGGAATCCATGTCCGGATCGTAGATGAGATCTACGTTTTCGGAAAAATCGTCGGGCGCTGCCCGCACCCGCGAGGGGAGCTGCCCCTTCGATCCCCGCCTGCTATCCGGCTAGCGGGACCGCCGGCTTCGCCCTGTCGTAGCGCCTTAGATGTCGTTGCGAGTTTCACAACGCCGGTAGATATTGTATCTATGCATAACTTGTTTTTGCAGGAAGTTGTCAATGGTATGGTTCATGTGCATGTGATGTATGTGTGTAATCCATACGTGATCTGCGAATCATGGTTTTTGTCAGCCGGCTGGAGCCTAGGTGCTGTCATTTTATTGTATAACGACCTGCGTGTCGGATTCTCTATGTAATTTACTTTACTAAGCTAGTGTAGCTATTTGAGAACCCGGAAGGCATGCAAGGCGTTGTACATGTCGGCGACATGGAGTAAGACGGCAAGTGACAAGAGTTGGCACGAGTCGGTTTACAGGCTTTATGGAGATGGAGATCGCCATGAAGAGAGCCATACCATTTCACATTATAATTGCTTTATTTTGTGTTATTGTTATGTCTCAGTTTTACCTCTATTAGATAGTCGGTAAAATTTAATCCCTCAAAGAAGGTCTAGTCGGTTTTCCCGCCAGTGTTTGCACCATCACAAGTCGGACATTTTTGGTAGTGGGCTCATAAAATTGAGGTGCTGCCAATTCTTTCTGACTAGGTGTGTTCGAGTCGGACTCTTACTGCAGAAACACTCGGTAAGCTAGACGGGTCTATCACAACGGTTGTGGGACTCGGGAAAAGGTCGGATGGGAGCCGGGGCATGTGATGCCACCCGTCCAACAGGAGTCGCATGAGATGCGATTGACAAGGAGTTGTCTACCTAGATCACTTGGCGGCTAGCGGTGATGCTAAAGCTCACTAGCCGACTTGCTTATTTAGGATCCTGAATCACTAAGTAACCATCGGAGGGGTGTTGGTTCTAGTGGGAGCATAAAATATTAAAATGTTTAATATGCTTGCTCTTTTATGAATACATGTCTTAAGTGTTTTTTGCATATTTTCTGTTGTAGATCATGGCACCAAGTAGCAGTCACTCTCAGATATCCGGTTTTGCGTTGAGAACCATTCTTGAGAAAGATAAACTGAACGACACTAATTTTACCAACTGGTATCGAAATCTGAGAATTGTTCTCAAACAAGAAAAGAAGGACCATGTCCTAGACAACCCACTTCCAGATGAGCCGAATGAGAATGCGACTGTCGCAACCACCAATGCCTACCGTCGGGCTAAGGATGAGTCCACGGATATTAGCTGTCTTATGCTTGCTCACATGGAACCGGACTTGCAAAAGCAGTTCGAGCATGTTGAGGCCTACGATATGATCGAAAGCCTCAAAAGTATGTTCCAGGCTCAGGCGAAGACTGAGAGGTATCAAGTCTCTCAGGCTCTGCTGAGTTGCAAGCTTAAGGATGGTGATCCACTGAGTCCGCATGTGATCAAAATGGTTGGTTACGTGCAGTCTCTGGAGAGGCTTGGCTACCCCATAAGCGAAGAGTTCGCTACGGATATAATTCTGAACTCTCTTCCTAGTGCATATGGGCAGTTCATTTCGAACTACCACATGCATGGTATGGATAAGAAGCTCACTGAATTGCATGGGATGCTCAAGCAGGCAGAGGCGGATCTCAAGAAGGGCACCAGTCAAGTGTTGATGGTGCAGAATAAGGCTAAGTTCAAGAAGAGTTCTTGGACTAAGAAGAAGGCTAAGTCAGGAGGAAAGCAGGCTCAGGACCCGGTCCCAAGCGCTTCCTCAGGGACTAAACCATCTCCTTCAGCCGGATCCACTTGCTTCTACTGCAAGGCGGTTGGTCACTGGAAGAGGAACTGCAGCAAGTACTTGGCTGACAAAGCCAAGAGTGGAGGTATGACTTCCGACTCAGGTACACTTGTATGCAATGTTATAGACATATATCTTGCTGATGAACCTAATAGTTCTTGGGTATATGATACCGGATCAGTTATTCACATCTGCAACTCGTTGCAGGGACTGGTAAGAACTAGGAGCGTAGCAAGAGGAGAGGTTGATATTCGAGTCGGCAACAAAGCAAGAGTTGCTGCATTGGAAGTCGGCACGATGCAACTTCATTTACCTTCCGGATTCATTATGGAACTAAATAATTGTTATTATGTTCCAGTGCTCAGTCGAAACATTATTTCTGCTTCATGTTTGATGAGGCAAGGCTATGAGTCGAATATCAAGAATAATGGTTGTTCTTTGTATTTGAATGATATGTTTCACGGCTTTGCACCTGTCCAGGACGGGTTATTTATTTTGAATCTTGATGGTGAGTCGGTTTATAACATAAATGTTAAAAGGTTGAAACCAAATGATCTGAATATGACTTACTTTTGGCACTGTCGGCTTGGTCATATAAGTTGGAAACGCATGAAGAAGCTCCATGATGATGGACTCCTAACTTCATTCGACTTGGAGTCGTTCGAGACATGCGAATCTTGCCTACTCGGCAAAATGACCAAGACACCTTTTGCAAAGAGTTGTGAAAGGGCGTCCGACTTGTTGGGACTAGTACATAGTGATGTATGTGGACCAATGAGCACGACAGCCAGGGGTGGTTATGAGTACTTCATTACCTTCACTGATGATTTGAGTAGGTATGGATATATCTACTTAATGAAACATAAGTCGGAAGCCTTTGAAAAGTTCAAAGAATTCCAGAATGAAGCACAGAATCAACTCGGCAAGAAAATTAAGTTTCTTCGGTCGGACCGAGGAGGCGAGTACATGAGCCATGAGTTTGATGACCATCTGAAAAGTTGTGGAATAGTTCCTCAACTTACTCCGCCAGGAACGCCACAAAGGAATGGTGTTTCGGAAAGGCGGAATCGGACCTTGTTGGACATGGTACGATCAATGATGAGTCGGACAGATCTGCCTTTATCATTTTGGGGTTATTGTCTAGAAACAGCGGCGTTCACACTAAACAAAGTACCATCAAAGTCGGTAGAGAAGACACCGCATGAGATGTGGACAGGCAAAAAGCCAAGTTTGTCTTTTCTTAAGATTTTGGGTTGTGAAGCATTTGTCAAGCGACTTCAGTCGGACAAGCTTACAGCCAAGTCGGATAAGTGTATTTTCGTGGGGTATCCGAGGGAAACCTTGGGTTACTACTTCTACAACCGAGAAGAGGGCAAAGTGTTTGTCGCTCGGAACGGTGTCTTCCTTGAGAAAGAGTTTCTCAGTCGGGGAGTAAGTGGGAGCACGGTGCAACTCGAAGAAATTCGAGAGGAACCGGCTAGTAGCGAGTCGGCAAAAACCTTGGAGGTTGAGCCGGTCGTGGCAGCTGAGCCGGAAGCAGCACCTGTACTACGAAGATCGGCAAGATTACGAAGTGTTCGTGATGTGTTACTGTTAGACAGTGATGAGCCGGCAAATTATTCGGAAGCGATGGTGGGATCTGATTCCAAGTCATGGCTTGGAGCCATGAGATCCGAGATAAAGTCCATGGATGAAAATCAAGTTTGGAACTTGGTTGATCTGCCAGACGGTGCAAGACCCGTCGAGTGCAAATGGGTCTTTAAGAAGAAAACTGATATGGATGGAAATGTTTAAATCTATAAAGCACACCTTGTCGCGAAGGGGTTCCGACAAGTTCAAGGAGTTGATTACGACGAGACTTTCTTGCCTGTAGCGATGCTTAAATCAGTTCGGATCATGTTAGCTATAGCGGCCTATTTCGACTATGAGATATGGCAGATGGATGTCAAAACGGCTTTCCTTAACGGAAATTTAACCGAGGACGTGTATATGATACAGCCCGAGGGTTTTGTCGATCCGGCTAATGCTGACAAGGTATGCAAACTTCAGAAATCCATTTATGGGTTGAAGCAAGCATCTCAGAGTTGGAATATTCGCTTTGATGAGGTAGTCAAATCGTTTGGCTTCATCAAGAGTGATCATGATTCTTGTTTGTACAAGAAGTTTAGTGGGAACAAAGTAAATTTTCTAATCTTATATGTGGATGACATATTACTGATTGGAAATGATGTCCAGATGTTGCAAGAAACCAAGGAATCATTGGAAAGGAGTTTCTCAATGAAAGACTTGGGTGAGGCAACATACATCCTAGGAATCCGGATCTATAGAGATAGATCAAGGAGGCTCATTGGATTGAGTCAGAGTACTTATTTGGACAAAGTGTTGAAAAAGTTCAACATGGAATCGTCTAAGAAGGGGTTCTTACCGATGTCCCATGGTATAAAACTTAGCAAGACTCAGTGTCCTTCGACAACTGATGAGCGAAGTCGGATGAGTGCGATTCCATATGCTTCTGCAGTCGGATCCATCATGTACGCCATGATTTGTACTAGGCCGGATGTTTCCTATGCTCTAAGTGTTGTGAGCAGATACCAGGCTGATCCTAGAGAGATCCACTGGACAGCGGCTAAAAATATCCTAAAGTACTTGAGAAGGACTAAGGATATGTTCTTGGTTTATGGTGGTGAAGATGAACTCAGTGTAAAGGGTTACACGGATGCGAGTTATCTCACCGACTCTGATGATTCTCGCTCGCAATCCGGATACGTGTTTATTATAAACGGAGGTGCTGTGAGCTGGAAAAGTTCCAAGCAAGAGACTGTGTCTGCGTCTACAACAGAGGCTGAGTATATTGCCGCCTCGGAGGCAGCAAAGGAAGCTGTTTGGATGAGGAATTTCCTCATGGATCTTGGTGTGGTTCAGGGCTCGTCCAATCCGTTGGACGTGTATTGTGACAACAATGGTGCTATTGCACAAGCCAAAGAACCTAGACAACACCAGAAGAACAAGCACATACTCATGCGGTACCACCTAATTCGCCAGTTCGTGGATCAGGGTGATATCAAGTTATGCAAGGTACACACGGATGCAAATATTGCGGATCCGTTGACAAAGCCGTTACCCCAGCCGAAGCATGAGGCGCACCTGAGAGCCATGGGCATTAGATGCCTAGACATGTGATGTCGGAAGATTGACTCTAGTGCAAGTGGGAGACTGTTGGGAATATGCCCTAGAGGCAATCATGTATGATGATATTTCCCATTGTATTCATAAAGTTATTAAGTAGTCCTTGTATAAACATCTGATGTGTATCATTGAATATGTGATTCAGTTGTGGAACTATGCATTCATGTTGTTTGTACTAAATATCCTTGGTCGTTGAGGTTGTGCTGGACACACAACTTAGACCAATGTGAAAGTTGGCTTGATGACTCGGTTCCACTTGTCATGGGCATGGAGATGCTATTCCAACTTACACAGATTCGGCTAAAGAGTTTAGCGAGTCGGATTGACCCATATTGAGGTACAACGAACTAGTTGTCATTTGTATATCTCAATCAATGTAATCCTTAGACCTGAGGTTGTTGCATAGTCCGAGTTGAGGATCACCGACTTAGGTTCTGTCAAACGCTGATCCGTGACTGGGCAGTTATAAAGGCAGGGTTCGGGTCGACTGAGAATCAAGCTGCGTGATGTGGATAACCAAGATGGGATTTTGCCCCTCCACTCGGAGAGATATTCTCTGGGCCCTCTCGTGAGATATGATTCGGAAAGCATGGCCATGCACGACTCGGTTAAGTGTTAACCGAGGCGATCGACTAAGAGTTAGTCGGGTGAATCACTTATCTCGGATCGAGAAGAGAGTCGGACTATTTAAGGGATGACATATATTCGCCTATAGTCTGACAAGGTATATCGTGAGGCAAAAGGGACTCAGACGTAAGTCGCATTGGAAAGGCAAGTCGTCATGACTCTTTGGTACTTGGGAGTCGGCACGTTCTGCTAGGATCCGCTGCCGACTGATCGATTGTGAGTCGGACTCTAATCGTGTCCAAGTAACCATGAGCCTGCGGGGTCACACACTTAAGAGCGGGAGCAAGTTCGGATTGGATCCGAATCTGTAATCTGGTTGGGTTGGACCTAAACCATATTAGGACTGAGTTAGTGAGTTGGACTCACGGTGACTAGTGTTATATGGGCTTTAGTGAATGGGTCGCGCGAGCAGAGCCCACGTTCACTCCCTATATATAGTGGAGCACAGTAACCCAGAAAGGTTAATCGTTGTTCGGTTAGGTCATTCCATGTGTTGGAAACCCTAGCTCCACAGCAGTCCAGCCGCCGTAACGAACCTAGCAGTTCGCCGCCGGCGCTCCTCCTTGTACGTGTGGATACCAGCAGAGGTGCTGTGCGATCAGCACCAGGACGATCGGATCGTGAGGACTGCACTGCATCAACTGACGTGCTTCATCAGTAATCCGCAGCTGCGCGTCTAGTGGTAAACCTCGTGGCCTTCTACCTCAGCTAGATCTTGGGATCACCACGTTAGAGGAAAATTTTATTTTATCTCCGCGTGGCCCAACACCACCTATAAAAGAAGGGGCAGGGGTGCCCACTCTTCCCTACACCCAACTCATCTCAAACCCTAGCCCCAAGCCGCCGGCCTCCTCCCAAGTCGCCGCCGCCTAGGGTCCTCCCAAGTCGCCGACTAGGGTTTCCCCAAACCCTAGACGCCGGCTACACCTCTCCCCTTGGTGCCTCTAAACCCTAGACCACCAAGGCCTCTCTCATAGTCCACCATACTCGCTCCGGCTTAAGGCGAAGACCTGCGAGATCTCCCCTCTACTTTCGGTACCACGCCGTCGTGCTGCCAGAATCACGAGGAGAGTGCTACAACCTCCGCTGCCTGCTGGAACAAGGGAGAGGAAGGTCTTCATCGAGTACCGAACGTGTGAACGACTGCGGAAGCGCTGCCGGAACGCAGCGCCAGAAGGATCGTCTACGCGATCTTGAGATCGGAAGTGTATGACTACATCACCCACGAGAATCTGCTCTCGTTAACCGCTTTGGATCTTCGAGGGTTAGTATTCTATCGACTCGTTGCTACAATCTAGTAGATAGATCTTGGCTTGATCATAGATTAGATCTTGATTGTGTGTTCATGCGGTAGAAATTTTTTGTTTTCCATGCAACGAACCCCTACAGTGGTATCAGAGCCGTGTCTATATGTAGATCTGTTGCACCAGTAGAACACAATGGTCATTGTGGGCATTGATGCTTTTGTTGTCGATTGCTTCTTGTGTACTTTGCATCTTGCGGGATGGTGGGATGAAGCGGCCCGGGCTAACCTTACATGACATCGTTCATGAGACTTGCTCCACACTTGACATGCAACTTGTATTGCATAAGTGGATTTGCGGGTGTCTGTTTCTCCCAACATAGTTAAGATTCAATTTACAACGGGTGATTGACAATACTAGTATCAATGTTGTGGTTCTTGTTCGTAAGTTAGAACGACACTTATTGAAAGCCCCAAACCACGTAAAACATGCAAAGAAAATTAGAGGCGTCTAACTTTGTTTTGCAGGGGTGTGTTGTGATGTGATATGGCCATGATTGTGATTATATTTGATGTATGCAATGTTCCTTATTGTAAGTTGGCAACCGGCAGGAGCCATATGGTTGTCTTTTAAATCCGTTAAGTCCTGCGTGACTATTATTCAAGATAGTTGTAATAGTTGATGCTGGTGGAAGACAACCATGAAGCGGCGCCATTGACCTTGACGCCACATCGGTGATGATGGAGATCATGTTCGTGCTTGAAGATGGAGATCGGAAGCACAAGAAGAAAGGCCATATCATATCACATATTATGAATTGCATGTGATGTTAATCCTTTTATGCATCTTGTATTGCTTAGTTCACGACGGTAGCATTATAAGATGATCCCTCAAGCACACAATTTCAAGTTTTAAAGTGTTCATCCTTAGTAAGCACCGTTGCTAAAGCTCGTTGTTTCGAAGCACCGCGTGATGATCGGGTGTGTTAGATTCTGCGAGTGTATACAACGTGAGCAAGCCAGATTTGCTCGTGCGGAAGCTAAGGTTTGATCTTGACGAGCCTAGCATGTACAAACATGGTCTCGGAACACGGATCACCGAAAGGTAAAGCATGAGTCATATAGTAGATATGATGAACATGTTGATTGTTCGCCATTGAAGATACATCAACTCTCGTGATGATCGGTTTTGATCTGGTGGATTTGGTTCGTGTGATCACTAAAACAATGTGAGGGATATTGTTTTCAGTGGGAGTTCAACGGCAATATGATTAAAAGTTGAACACTATTTATCATAAATTAAATCAAAGTGAATTTGCATAATTGTTGTAATCATTGGCATCCGTTTACCACCTTACGCTTAGTTATAATTGAGATAATAGAACTATAGAATTCTGGTTAGTTACTTTACGAACTGGTATCGTATTGTTTTGAAGTGTTAATCTAAAGTTTTAAAGTCCTATTGCAAACTTTCACTAAGTTCTGGTTACTCCATGAAGTTTAATAATTGGTATTAAATCAAGAGTGACAATTCCAAGTGTTAGTGTATGAGTATCATGTTTGTCTCCATGATTCTTGATATTCAAAGGATTGTCTTAATATCAAGGTTATCTAGGATCTAAAAGAATTGTTTCAGAAACCATGATGTGTGGAAGATATTGTGATATCTGAAATGAAGTTTTGGTTGCAACATGATAAAGTATAATATGGCAAAGGTCATGTTCTCATATTTGATGAGAATTTGCAAAAGGTTGGAGACACTAGTTGTCCTAATCCACCAAAAGGTTTTGGAGAGCAACATTATACTCGCGATTCATCGTTATAAGCTAAAAGTAGCTTGATCATGGATAATTCCATGATAAGGGTGAATATTGTTGTAAGTAAAATGTTTACTACACCAAGAGATTACTAAAGAAAGGAATTTGAAAGAACACCAAACATTTGATGATGGTGATCTACTTCAAAGTGCAAGTCCAAAGACATTGGTATTTAACTATACATGATTTGGACTATGTGTCAAATATATGGCTCCACTATTGATGTTGATAGATTCTTTCAAATAGAAAAGGAAATACTGAAAGAGAATCTCATAAATATATGGCAGAAAAGAAAAGACTAGAATTGTTCATCTTAAGTATATAGATGATATACATGTTATGGCTATATTCTTTGCTTATTAAACAATGTGGTTCTTAAGTATTTGATACTGAATTTGTTGGTGTGAATCGTCATACGAAACAACACAATTCATGAACTACAATGGCCTAAATAACTAGCAAAAGAATATGTGATGATGTTCATCGAGAACAAATAAAGGGTTATTGTGCTGCTTGTTAAACATCAAAGCTTGCCTTCAAGATTTGTTTTATCAGGTATTATGAGAACAAAAGGGTTGTTCAAATAATTTCCGTAATCCATAAAAGATGGATGATTCACAAATCTCATTGGAGAAATCACATCCATAAAATTAGTGCTAAAAATGTCGAAAGACAAATAGATTGAAAGATCACTTAGGAAGTGACATCACTGTTTAAATTATATTGGAAAGAAAACATGAAGAAACTCCATGTGGATGGAATTTTGGAGTCTTTTGATTTTGATCAAATGACGCTTGTGAAACTTTCCTAGAGATAATTAAAACTTCGTTCATAGGCCAAAAGGGAACGAATGACTAGTTTATTGGAACTTGTACATATTGTTGTACGAAGTCCATTATGTGTAGTCAAGAGCGATGGATTTCAACTTCATATGCTTTCTCCAAAAATTTGAGTGAATATATGAATATTTACTTAATAAGGATGAAGTATGAAACATTTGAAAAGTTCAAAGACTCTCAAGATGAAGTGCAAAATCATTGTAACAAGAATATAAATAGTTTATGATAAGATCATAAAGGAAGATATTTGAGTTACAAGTTTAGCATAATACCTAAGATTTAAGGAATCGTTCCGTGGGTTTGCATGTCCCGAAACACCATAAGAGTATGGAGCGTTCGAGATATGTAATTAAACCTTGTTTGACATGGTAAGATCGAAGGTGTAATTCATAAAACTGCCATTATATTTTAAAGATTAAAAGCTTCAGAGACTACCGTTTTTCCACTGAAAAGAGCTCCATCATAATCCGTTGAAATGACACCATATGAAGTTATGGTTTGGGATAAAACCCAAGTTGTACTTTCTTAAACATTGGTATGCTATGCATAATAAAGATGTTTGCAACCAAAGTCGGATGAACCTGTCTTTGTATGTTATTTCGAATAGCTGTTAAGTATTCCTCCATAACATCGGAGACAAAAGTGTTTGCCACTTAGAACGTCAAGTTTCTTTGAGAAGGAATTTTTCGTGAAAAGATAAGTGGGAGGACAATAGAACTTTGATAAGGTTAAAAGAACCTTAGTTATATGTGCAAAGTTGCGCAGCGCCGAAAAGTGTTCTGGAGGCGGCAACAATGCTCATGGCTCACGTGCCTCAAAAGTTGTGGTTACGGAGGTCAAAGTTTCTATTGAACCAAGTAGGTCGAGTAAACAATCAAATACCAAGATTTGAGGGTTGAATCATTATTTGAGAATAATGAATGTACTACATGCAAAGAAGCGATGATGGGCCCTGACTCCGTCAAATGGCTTGAAGCCATAAAATCTGTGATAATTCCATATGCGAGAGATCAAGCTTTGAACTTGAAAGACCCTCTGGAAAGGTACAAGACCTTACAGTCGTATTTAGATCTATAAAGAAACAGACATGGATGTTGCACATCTATGAAATAGTCGACATGTTGGGAAAGAGTTCACAACAATATTCAAAGGTTGACTATGACAAGATTTGATCTTTCATTAAGCGATATTTAGTCTAGACGGATTAATATAGAAACCACGACATATAATTTTGTTATGTGTTGAATAAACGAAACAAGTTATTCTAATATAATGGTTACCTAGGACGTGTGCATGACACAGTCCAAAGGGATTTGTTAATTCAAAGGATGCTAAAAGCATATGCAAACTTCAATGGTTGAAGTAAGCATCGCCGAGTTGGAATCTTCACTATGATGAAACTGTTAAAATAGTTTATTTCATCAGAGACGATGAAGATGCTTGCATTTGCAAGAAATTAAGTGGGAGCGCTAAGACATGTTTCTAATACATTATGTGGAAGACATATTGTTGATTAGAAATGATGTATCTTTTATTAACACATATTAAAGACTTAGGCAAAACCCAAATATTTGGCATCAATAGACGCTAATATGGTTGTGCCGAAAGTACATAGATGATATATTGAATGAATTCAATATAGAAACTACAAGAAAGGTTCTTGTCACACAGAATGGATTGAATCAGTTCAATATTGATGATATATTCAAGTGTATTGACACTTGGTAAGTGAAACAAAGATTCAAGTATAGATTGATACTTGATGTATGAAATCACAAAGAGTATTTATATCAATCATACTGTGATATGTACAAATCCAGATATGTCCTATGCTCTAAATGTTATGAGCATATACCAGAATGATTCATAAGATGATCATTGGACAATAGTAAGGATATTCTTATAATCTTTTGGAAGAATTAAGAATATATTATAGAAGTGACAAATAGATGGTTAGTTCATTGTAAAAGTGCTACATTGATACTAGTTTTGTCACAAAGTACAAATTAAGTTTATCTCAATCTAAACTAAGGGTGGCACAATATGATGGAAAGTGAGTTCCATAATGAATTTGGATGAGTTCTAAAGTTAATACATTATGACAGATACTACAACAAAAGGCTAAGTATATGACTGCTATAATAGCAGCTAAAGAGGGCATTTGTGTCAAGTAGTTTGTTATCAAACTAGGTGTAGTTCACAGCGGGATAGTACTATGAAGATATATTGTACGGCAATATTATCAACATGTTTTAACCCCAAGGAACTAAAGGTCTCACCAAAGGACCAAATTTATACAAATCCATCTCATTAAAGAATGAGTGATGCGTAGAGACGCAAAGACATGCAATTACACACGGACCTGAAAGTGTCGGATCCGGAGATCAGTTGACCACTAGCAATCGTGTACATACGTGTAACACCCCGGTTCTGAAAAGACCGTGGCCTCTATGTGACATGCCAATCCCTGGATCGGTTCATTGGCCCACAATAGAGTAAGATGAATAACATAGCAAAATATCCGTGTATCATAAATAACGAAGATCCAGAGTACCATTATTACAATAAAAGCTTAGCCCAAAGCTAGCTCAATTATTCAGGTAGCAACATAAATAAAGTAAATCCTCCATTCTTCAAATTGCCCACAAGTGAACAAGTGCCGAGTGGAGTACCGTGGCCTATAACGATCAATCAGAATCGGAATAACCTGCAACATGAAACGTAGCAGCCCCGAAGGGTCAATACATGGAATGTATGGCAAGTAGAGCTAGTAATGGAGACAATAGTACTAACATCTACATGCATATTTGGCAAGTGGAGCTGTGTCTGGCTTGCATTTGCAAATACATTTGTCCTACTTTCATAAAAAGTTTTTGATTTTCTTTGAAAAGATCCCAATTAAGTTAACCCAACAATATTAAAACAATTATGAAATTAGAATGAGCGAGAAACATGTCATGGAATCAATATCAAGCAACTCAGATGTCCATAACCGGGGACACGGCTAATCGATTAGATTATACACCCTGCAGGGGTTAGTACACTTTACCCATGTGACTTGGCCAGCCCAGCTCGTACCATCACTCTCATTTTGGGTGATGATAGGGAGAAGTCCAAGAAGAGACTGTTCGAGAAGTAGCATCCCAATCCCGACGCGCACCGGTCCAACCTACCAAAATTCTACATCTCTGGATACGCGGGTTCGGGTTACCACAACCTACTAAGTCCAACCAACCGCCCATTCCATTATTGGCACATGGTTGTACACGTAAACTACACAATAAAGAAGCCAATCATTCTCTCTTGATACCTGGGTGTCTTTCCACAATGAAACCACCAAAAATTATCAATACCATCACACCCAGGAGATTCATTGATTAAGTTGTTTTAGTTTTCACAAACCAATACTTTTAGAAACAAGCCTCAATGATGTAACCCAGCCCATGTTCAACATAGCATGGCTAAGCACATCTACCAACGGTGGTTCATCTACAAAGAGGGTCCTACCACATAATAGGACATAGCATAGCGATAGTATTATCCTACACATGCATCTACAAAATACACGACAATGCATTGAAAATAGTAGGACGATATCATGAACAAAGTAGCATCTACTTGCCTTGGTTGTAGCGGTCGGAAGAACAATCCACACAAGAGCAAGCGTTGCACTCGTCACAATCTACACGATACAATTGCATTCATAAACAAACAATTCCACAAGCATATGCAACAAATATGATGCATGAAGGTATGCAAGACAAGTGAATTGGTGCCACAGCTGCACCACATAATAGTATTCAGTAGAGGTACTGATTGCATGCATGGAAAATCGTTTTAGCGCTAGGAAAACTATTATGCAAAATATAATGCTCAAAACTAGAGCTAGTACTCAATTAATTCATTACCGGTAGTATACTGTTTGTAAAATCTCGGGAAAATTCTATAGTATAGGCATCGCTGATTAGAAACAGTACCAATTGGAATTACTCAAAAAGGAATTATAAAACTCCCTGAGTAATTAAAACACTACAGAAGGCCACTAGACAGTTTCTGCAGAAGTTTTTACTGTAAGCCTATCTTTTTAATTCATGATGAGATTCCTCTCGTTCCACTGAATCCAGGAACATACCATACGCGATTTTTGGAGCTACGGATCTTTTTCTACGAATTTATTACTCCGAAAAGGCCACTAACTAGTTTGATTAAACTGTACTAAACCTCACTGCAAAAGCCTGAACCAAAGGTACAGCGAGATTCTACACGACTCACTGAATCTGCACATATTTTATTTGCAATTTTTGGCCAAGCGGTTTAATTACTACGCAATTTACAAGATTCTACCGAAATCTGTCAACTGAAAGGATTAACGAAATTAACCAGTCAATTGTGTCTGTTGACTGGTCAACACGTCTGCTGACTGGGCGCTGACTGGGCGTCTGACTAGTCAACGCCTGAGTCTGACCGGTCAACGAATGATCTAAGCCGCTGATCTGAGATCTGACGGTGGCTGCAGTCTTACTAGAAACAAACGGCGAAACGGACGGCGGCGGAGATCGGTTCCGGCGTCGGGGTCTTTCCTGCGCGGGTGGAGAGGATCAATGCAACGGATTAAAACGGTCACGCAACGGTGGCGGCGTTCGGCACGCGTGCATGCGTGCACGCGAAGGCGCAGCAGCTAGCGCACAGCAGCGGCACGCAGCGCGCGCAGCGTGGGCGGCGCGGGCAGCAGCTGCAGCGCAGCGGCGAGGCGGCGGCTGGGCGCGCGCTCGCGGCGGTGGGGGGGGGCGCTGCAAGGCGGCGAGGTGGGGCAGCGGGGCGGGGCGAGCGAGAGAGAGAGAGAGAGAGAGAGAGAGAGAAGAAAGGAGGCGGTGGCCTCACCTGGCGGCGGGGATGGCACGGCTTGGCGGCGGGGATGGCGCGGCTTGGCGGCGGGGTCGGCGACGAGGCGGCCGGCGGCGGCGGGATGCGGCCAGGAGGTGGCGTGCGGGGGCGATCCCGAGGAGGAGGGCGATGGCGGCGGGCACGCGGAACGAGGCGAGCGGGGCGGCTCGATCGCGGGCAGGGTGGGGTCGGCGGGCACGGTTCCTGAGGCCTGGTGGCCTCTTATTTGTGGGGCCCCACGTGGAAATCAAAACTGATTCGGTTCGGAGTTGTTTTCGGACTCGGAAATCGATCCAAAATTCGGACCGTTTTCCGACGATTCACTAAAACGGCGACAACTTCTCCGTACGAGCTCCGATTCGAGCGATTCTTGCTCCTACGGGTTCGTATAGTAGAGGGGAACAATCTAGGGTCAAGGGTTGAGCGAAACCACTGAGATACAAGGGTGGACAACACTAGTTCTTCTAAAGCCTCCCGCAGGAGCCTCGTAGCAAAATAGAACAGGGTTTCGAAAATAGCGTTTCGCCGAACCTTTTCACTCGACGGTTTTGCATGGAAAAACATGATGCAATGATATGAATGATATGCAAGACCAAATCAAAAATTTGGGATGTGACAAGACTAACCCCCTTAAGATGAATCTCGTCCTCGAGATTCGACGCGGCTAGCAAGTAGGTGTGGGTAGTCCTCTCGGATGTCATCCTCACGCTCCCAAGTGGCTTCCTCTTCGGTGTGGTGGCTCCACTGTACCGTGCAAAATCTGATCGTCTTGGTACGGGTAATCCTCTCTGATGTCTCCAGAATCTTGACCGGCTTCTCCTCATAGGTCAAGTCGTTCTCAAGCTGAACCTCCTCTAGCGGTACAGTGTCTCTCAATGGTGTATCCACCATCTCCGGGTGTCACTTCTTCAGCTGGGACACGTGGAACACGTTGTGAACAGCGGACAGAGCTTCTGGCAACTCCAACTGATAAGCAACTTCTCCTTTGCGTGATAAGACCCGATACGGTCCAATAAATCGAGGTGCCAGCTTACCCTTAATTCCAAATCTCTTGATTCCATGAAGTGGCGACACACTGAGGTATGCTCTATCTCCTATCTCATACACCACTTCCTTGCGCTTGGCGTCAGTGTAGCTCTTCTGCCTTGATTGTGCTACCTTTAGCCTGTCCCTAATCAAGGCGACCTTCTCCTCAGCGTCCTTGATCAAATCAGGTCCAAACAACTGACGTTCTCCTACTCCATCCCATAGCAATGGTGTTCGGCACCGTTTCCCATATAGCACATCGAACGGTGACGTCTTGATGCTGGTTTGATAGCTGTTGTTGTAGGAAAACTCCGCATATGGCAAATTCTCATCCCAACTAGAACCATGAGCCAAAGCGCAAGCTCTCAGCATGTCTTCCAAAATCTGATTCACCCGCTCGGTCTGTCCATCAGTCTGTGGGTGAAACGCTGTGCTAAACTCCAATCTAGTACCAAGTGACTCGTGCAGTTGGCGCCAGAAGTGTGAGGTAAATTGGGTGCCTCTATCAGATACGATACTCTTGGGAACTCCGTGTAGGCACACAATCTTGTCCATGTAAATCTTGGCCAACTTTGCACTCGTATAGGTCGTCTTCACCGGTATAAAGTGGGCTACCTTGGTCAAATGGTCGACCACTACCCAAATAGAGTCATTTCCTGATCTGGTCCTGGGCAATCCCGTGATAAAGTCCATTCCTACTCTATCCCACTTCCAATCCGACACAGGCAATGGCTGTAGCAGTCCTGCTGGCTTCTGGTGTTCCGCCTTCACTCGGCTGCACACATCACATAGCGCAATATGCTTGGCGATATCTCCCTTCATGTTGTTCCACCAAAATCTGCTCTTCAAATCCATATACATCTTTGTGTTGCCCGGATGTATGGAATACGGCGAGTTATGAGCCTCCTGAAGAATCAACTCCCTTATCTCCGGGTCGCTGGGCACACACAAACGGTCTCCGTACCACAAGGTACCATGCTCATCCTCGCGTATATCTTTTTCCCGATTCTCCTTCATCTTTTCCTTTATCTCCTCTATTTCCTTGTCTCCCACTTGAGCCTCTTTGATTCTGTCCTGTAGCGTTGGTTGGACTTCCATTGTTGCCAAGTATCCTTCAGATACTACCTCCAGTCTAAGGTCCTTGAATTGCTTGCAAAAATCCTCAGGCAATTCCCCAATTGTCAGTCCATTGGCGTAAACCTTCCGGCTAAGAGCATCTGCTACTACGTTGGCCTTTCCTGGGTGGTATTGCAAATTCATATCGTAGTCCTTGATAAGTTCCAACCATCTCCTTTGCCTCATGTTCAGTTCCTTCTGCGTGAATATGTACTTCAGGCTCTTGTGGTCGGTGTACACATCACAGTGTTTTCCCATTAAGTAATGCCTCCATACCTTGAGCGCATGCACCACTGACGCTAACTCCAAGTCGTGTGTGGGGGTAATTCCGCTCATGGTGCTTGAGTTGTCACGAGGCATATGACACTACTCTCCCATCTTGCATCAGCACACTCCCAAGTCCCTGTCGAGAAGCATCACAGTACACTTGGAAATCCTTCTGAAGATCTGGTAAACACAGAACAGGCGCAGTCACTAGTCGACGCTTCAGTTCCTGAAAGCTGGCTTCACATACGTCTGACCATTCAAACTTCCTCTCTTTCTTCATAAGTTCAGTCATCGGCTTAGCAATCTTGGAAAAGTTTTCAATGAACCTCCGGTAATATCCAGCAAGTCCCAAAAAGCTTCGAATCTCTCCCGCATTCTTGGGTGCTTCCCACTCTGTCACTGCAGTCACTTTGCTTGGATCAACAGTGACTCCTTCTCCTGACACTACGTGTCCAAGAAATCCAACAGTGTTAAGCCAGAATTCACACTTGCTGAATTTGGCATACAACTTGTGTTCCCTCAGCTTCTCCATAATCAGTCTCAGATGCTTCTCATGCTCATCATCATCCTTGGAATATATCAGTATGCCATCAATGAACACCACCACAAACTTGTCCAAGTACTCCATAAATACCTTATTCATCATGGTCATGAAATACGCCGGGGCATTCGTTAGTCCAAAAGACATAACCGTATACTCATATAGACCATACCTAGTGGTGAAGGCGGTTTTTGGTACGTCCTGCTCTCGGATCTTCAATTGGAAGTAGCCTGATCGCAGATCAATCTTGCTGAACACCTTCTCTCCTTCCAGCTGATCAAACAAATCATTTATGTTCGGCAGAGGGTACTTGTTCTTAATAGTTACTTCATTCAGCGAGTGATAGTCCACCACTAATCTCTTGCTGTAGGGGTTCGTAGCATGGAAAACAAAAAAATTCTATCGCATACAAACAAACAAGCCAAGATCTATCTACTAGATTGTAGCAACGAGTCGATGGAATAACTTACCCTCGAAGATTCCAAAGCGGTTAACAAGAGCAGATTCTCGTGGGTGATGTAGTCGTACTCTTTCCGATCTCAAGATCGCGTAGACGATCCTTCCGGCGCTGCGTTCCGGCAGCGCTTCCGCAGTCGGTCACACGTTCGGTACTCGACGAAGACCTTCCTCTCCCTTGTTCCAGCAGGCAGCGGAGGTTGTAGCACTCTCCTCGCGATTCCGGCAGCACAACGGCGTGGTACCGGAAGTAGAGGGGAGATCCCGCAGGGCTTCGCCTTAAGCCGGAGCGAGTATGGTGGATTATGAGAGAGGGCTATTAGTGGTCTAGATATTAGACACGCCAATTAGAAGGCTCTAAACCGCAGGCTAGAGCAATTAGAAGCTCTAAACCAAACGGCTCTAAACCGGAGATTAGAGGTAGAAACTTGTGTGTAGAGGAGGAGACCCTGCCCCTCCTTTTATAGGTGGAGGGGCTAGGCGCGCCAGGGAGGGAGGGAGTCCCTCCCCAACTCGGCCTAGGGCTGGCCGCCGGCTTGGAGGAGAGGAACTCCTCCTCCAAGTTGGTTTCAACCTCCTCTTGCTTGTTTCCCACAGTTTCCTGTTTTAGCCGTTTGACTTTCAAACTGGCAGTTTGACTTTTCTGTTTTAGGATTCAATTTAATCCTTTATTTGGAACAGCAAGAACACTTAGTACATGATGCAATCATTCAATATGTAATGACACATTCATGTACCCTCCCCCCCGGAGTGCCGGACAATCCGGAACCTTCTAGAACATTCCCGATGAAAACACCGGAATCATTTCCGAACTCCGAAACGGGACTTTCCTTATATGAATCTTATTCTCCGGACCATTCCGGATCACCTCGTGATATCCTGGATCCCATCCGAGACTCCGAACAACATTCGGTCTCTTTCTCATAATACCATAACTACTCAAACAACGTCGAATCCTTAAGTGTGTCTCCCTACGGTTCGTGAATTATGCGGACATGATCGAGACACTTCTCCGAACAATAACCAATAGAGGAATCTGGAAATTCATATGGCTCCCACATATTTCTACGATTACTTTGCGATCGAATGAACCACTTACATACGATACCAATTTCCCTTTGTCTCACGATAGTTTACTTATCCGAGGTTATGATCGTCGGTATCTCTGCATACCTAGTTCAACCTCGTTACCGATAAGTACTCTTTTCTCGTTCCCGTGATATGTGATCCCTTGTGAGCCAATCACATGCTTGCAAGCTAATTGGATGACATTTCACCGAGAGGGCCCAGAGTATATCTATCCGTCATATGGATGGACAAATCCCACTCTTGATCCATGTGTCTCAACCAATACTTTCCAGACACTCAATGCCACCTTTATAGCCACCCAGTTACGGTGTGGTGTTTGATGTCATCAAAGCATCCATCCGGTAAAGGTGATATGCATGATCTCATGGTCGAAGGAATTAGGTTACTATGTATCAGAAAGCATATAGCAATTGAACTATTGAAATGACTTGATCTTTATGCTACGCTTATCTATAGGAGTATGTCCATCACATCATTCTCCTAATGATATGATCCTGTTGTTAATAACATCTCTATGTTCATGATCAGGAAACCATGATCATATATTAACCAACAAGCTAGTTTAACAAGAGGCTTTACTAGGGACTCTTATTTTAGTTTACAAATCACACAAGTATTAATGTTTCCGGTTAATACAATTATAGCATGGTATGTAAACATTTATCATAAGTGTGAAGATATGATAATAACCACTTTATTATTGCCTCTTGGGCATATCTCCAACACTTGCTGCTGTCTTTCTTCTCCACAAATAGAACAGGTGCACCCCATGACAACGAACTAGGCTAAATGAATCCCTTTTCCAGCTGCTCTTTCAACTGCTTCTTCAATTCCTTCAGCTCATCCACATCCATCTTATATGGTTTCTTTGCTATTGGTCCTGTTCCCGGCATCAGGTCGATAAGAAACTCTACTTCCCTGTCAGGTGGCATCCCTGGCAGCTCTTCCGGAAACACGTCGGGGTAATCCCTAATCACTGGCACAGTATCCATGCTAACCCCCTTAAGAGAATTCAACTTACACCTTCCTGGTCGTGCAGCCGACTTGAATCTAATCCTCTTACCATCCGGGGTTTTGAGTGAAACAGCTCGCTGTGCACAATATATGTGTCCCCCATGCATAGACATCCAATCCATACCCAAAATAACATCTAATCCTTGTGAATCCAACACTACCAAATGTGCAATGAAGTTGTGTGTTCCAATCCTCACAGTTAAATCGCGGCATCCCGCGCTAGCTATCATATCTCCTCCAGGTGAACTCACTCTAAAAGACCTCTTCATAGACTCAGTAGGTAACTTATACTTATCCACAAATTCCCTTGATATGAATGAATGCGATGCACCAGTATCGAAAAGTATAAGTGCAGGGTAAGTGTTGATTGGGAACTTACCAATCACAAGGTCAGGCTCATCTGGAATCTCCTCCACATTCATGTGGTTCACTGTGGCCTTCTCGCTGTTGGTTGGCTTCAGTCCTTTCCTCTCCGGACAGTTGTCAGCATAGTGTCCCTTCTGTTTACACTTGAAGCATGTCACCTCACTCAGATCCTTCTTCACAAAGCTGCGACCACGGTTGCGGTCATGTCAACCGTGTCCTCCAGAGTGGTGAGAGTGTCCTCCCTTGTGGCTGTGGTGGCTGCTCCTATGGTTGTCATGACGATGTCCATCGCCTCCATGGTGGTGGCGATCATGGCTCCCATGGTCACTTCCTCCATGCTTGGAGTATCCATCATACGAAGTGTGTGACTTGTGATGTGAACCAGAGTGGTGATTATTGTTCTTCCTCTTGCGGATTTCTACTTTCTTGTGCTTCCCTTCCAAGATCCTGGCCTTGTCCATAAGCTCCTGGAAAGTGGGGCAGTAAACCACCAGTAGCTGTACTGAAAGCTCATCACTGAGGCCATCCAGGAATCTCTCCCTCCTTTTTGCATCAGTGTCAACATCCTCAGGTGCATAACGGGACAGGTTGTTGAACTCCTCAATGTACTCGGCCACGGTGCGATTGGTTTGGCGCAAGTTGCGGAACTCCTTCCTCTTCAGGATCAGAACTCCTGAAGACACGTGGTTGGTCCTGAAACCTTCCTCAAACATTGCCCAAGTCACAGTATCCAGCGGGTGGGTGATCTGAAAAGTGTCCCACCAAGAAGCGGCTGGTCCCTCCAGTAGGTGAGCGGCAAACCTCACCTTCTCAGCATCAGTGCATCCAACAGTTACCATATCCTTGTTGACTGAACGCAACCAGTCGAGAGCAACCATTGGTTCCGTTGCAGTAGAGAACTTAGCTGGCCTTAGCCTCAGAAATCTGGTGAGAGCATCTCCCTGAGGCTGATTGTTTCCATTGTTGTTGTTATGATTTGCCATGAACTGAGTCATCACTTGGGTCAGCTGTGCCTGAGCTGCCATGAGCTGCTCCAACTCAGTGGGGTGACGGCGGGGAGGCATCTGCGGTTCAGCACAGGTAAGTTTAGAAAGAATCAACTACGACAATAGGATTCTACCCATGCATATGATCAATCAACAACAAACAATAGCAGACAGTCACAGGCAAGCAACACATCAACAAAAAAGTGATCCAGCAACATCCCAGGGGTTATCCTAGCAGTATATACCTACTGAAATAGTTTTGCAAGAGTTGGCAATGGTTAACTAAACAGTTGATCAACTAAACAACCAAAACAGAAATCTGCCAGAACAGTCCAGCAGCGTTCACGAATTTTTCCGCCTGACTTAAACTCGTTAGAAAATTTAGCTGATTTTTGCACATATAGTACAGAGAGTTTCGCAACAGCCCAATGTTTTTCAGATTTTTCCGAGTTACCAGAAAAATATGAAAAAACACGCAGTACTGCTGTATCAGCATAAAAACTGCAGCGAAAATAACACAGATGATAACCAAATTGCCATAACTCTTTCATAAAATTCGCACAAATTATTCCTGGGATATTGGAGTACACAGATAAGCAACTAAACACTCTTAAACTAACACGAACTAAGTTTCAAATCGATCGATACTAATCCTAACGAATTTGCCTAACGAGGACTAATTGGTGGACTTCTATCTACTTCTTGAAGAGGTTGAGGTAGGTCCTTGCGGTCATGCGTTGGCGCTTCGGCTCGCGATACAACCATGGCGGCGGAGTGTACACCTCTCCTGAATCATCACTTGAGATCTCAAACTCCACCTCTTCTGGATCCTCCTCTTCTTCTTCACTCTCAGCTGCAACTGCAACAGCTTCATCTCCTCCACCATCATCGTCTCCATCATCATCATCCTCGTCCTCATCATCATCATCGTCTCCACTGTCATCATCATCCCCGTTTTTTCCATCATCTCCGTTGTCATCATCAGAGGGTGGGTTTAGCTGTGCTTGGAGAGCGGCAATCTGGGCTGTCATAGCTTCAATAGTTTGATCCCTTTCCTGGACGGTCCCTTGCAACTGTTGTATGTTGTGGGTGTTCTCCTGCACAGTACCATGAAGATGAGCTATGGTTGCATCTCTGGCTATCAGGGCATTCTCCAGAACTTCCACAGCTTCATGCCAAATGTCAATCTCCTGTCCTTGGACCACCATACCATTGCTAGCAAAGTCTGCAATCTCCTTTATCATCATCACCTTCTCAGCTAGAGCTCCATTCTCCTTTTCCATGTCCTCTATGTGCCTCCGACGGGGCGGCATGTTGTTCCTGTCGCCCGGGGTAACCACAACGCGTCCATCTTTATCACGCCTTCCATAGTCACGGTAGGGTGAATCTGCTGGCAGTAGGTGTCGGACATTATGGCACTGGCGAGACAGGGCTTCATGTATGGCCAAGTTGATACCAAGTCCCCAGTTGCAGTATGTCTTGGTGTAGGTTAAGTGCACGGGGTTTGGCAAGGCGGCATCTCTGAATATGAAGGTAGTGATCTCCCATGCATCCTCTCCATATCCATAGGTGTACAACCTTCTTGCCTTGAACATGGGCAGTGGCAATCCCAATGACTGCGAGAGCTGAGCTAACTGCCTTGCAAAGGGCCTTGGTGACTCCATGGTGGCATACTCAGTCCTGACTTCTCCCATCTATCAAGTAAAAGAGGAAAGTGTGAGAATAGCATATGGTAAGAATTTACGAGGGTGAAAGGCATAAGATGAAAGACAGAGTTAATATAGGCTTTAATAATTCTATGGCTTCCTATTCCAATCCTAGGTCACGATCCTACAGTCGACACACGGGCTCTGATACCATCCTGTAACACCCCGGTTCTGAAAAGACCGTGGCCTCTATGTGACATGCCAATCCCTGGATCGGTTCACTGGCCCACTATAGAGTAAGATGAATAACATAGCAAAATATCCGTGTATCATAAATAACGAAGATCCAGAGTACCATTATTACAATAAAAGCTTATCCCAAAGCTAGCTCAAATTATTCAGGTAGAAACATAAATAAAGTAAATCCTCCATTCTTCAAATTGCCCACAAGTGAACAAGTGTCGAGTGGAGTACCGTGGCCTATAACGATCAATCAGAATCGGAATAACCTGCAACATGAAACGTAGCAGCCCCGAAGGGTCAATACATGGAATGTATGGCAAGTAGAGCTAGTAATGGAGACAATAGTACTAACATCTACATGCATATTTGGCAAGTGGAGCTGTGTCTGGCTTGCATTTGCAAATACATTTGTCCTACTTTCATAAAAAGTTTTTGATTTTCTTTGAAAAGATCCCAATTAAGTTAACCCAACAATATTAAAACAATTATGAAATTAGAATGAGCGAGAAACATGTCATGGAATCAATATCAAGCAACTCAGATGTCCATAACCGGGGACACGGCTAATCGATTAGATTATACACCCTGCAGGGGTTAGTACACTTTACCCATGTGACTTGGCCAGCCCAGCTCGTACCATCACTCTCATTTTGGGTGATGATAGGGAGAAGTCCAAGAAGAGACTGTTCGAGAAGTAGCATCCCAATCCCGACGCGCACCGGTCCAACCTACCAAAATTCTACATCTCTGGATACGCGGGTTCGGGTTACCACAACCTACTAAGTCCAACCAACCGCCAATTCCATTATTGGCACATGGTTGTACACGTAAACTACACAATAAAGAAGCCAATCATTCTCTCTTGATACCTGGGTGTCTTTCCGCAATGAAACCACCAAAAATTATCAATACCATCACACCCAGGATATTCATTGATTAAGTTGTTTTAGTTTTCACAAACCAATACTTTTAGAAACAAGCCTCAATGATGTAATCCAGCCCTCGTTCAACATAACATGGCTAAGCACATCTACCAACGGTGGTTCATCTACAAAGAGGGTCCTACCATATAATAGGACATAGCATAGCGATAGTATCATCCTACACATGCATCTACAAAATACACGACAATGCATTAAAAATAGTAGGACGATATCATGAACAAAGTAGCATCTACTTGCCTTGGTTGTAGCGGTCGGAAGAACAATCCACACACGAGCAAGCGTTGCACTTGTCACAATCTACACGATACAATTGCATTCATAAACAAACAATTCCACAAGCATATGCAAAAAATATGATGCATGAAGGTATGCAAGACAAGTGAATTGGTGCCACAGCTGCACCACATAATAGTATTCAGTAGAGGTACTGATTGCATGCATGGAAAATAGTTTTAGCGCTAGGAAAACTATTATGCAAAATATAATGCTCGAAACTAGAGCTAGTACTCAATTAATTCACTACCGGTAGTATACTGTTTGTAAAATATCGGGAAAATTCTACAGTATAGGCATCGCTGATTAGAAACAGTACCAATTGGAATTACTCAAAAAGGAATTATAAAACTCCCCGAGTAATTAAAACACTGTAGAAGGCCACTAGACAGTTTCTGCAGAAGTTTTTACAGTAAGCCTATCTTTTTAATTCACGATGAGATTCCCCTCGTTCCACTGAATCCATGGACATATCATACGCAATTTTTGGAGCTACGGATCTTTTTATACGAATTTATTACTCCGAAAAGGCCACTAACTAGTTTGATTAAACTGTACTAAACCTCGCTGCAAAAGCCTGAACCAAAGGTACAGCGAGATTCTACACGACTCGCTGAATCTGCACATATTTTATTTGCAATTTTTGGCCAAGCGGTTTAATTACTACGCAATTTACAAGATTTTACCGAAATCTGTCAACTGAAAGGATTAACGAAATTAACCAGTCAATTGTGTTTGTTGAATGGTCAACACGTCTGCTGACTGGGCGCTGACTGGGCGTCTGACTAGTCAACGCCTGAGTCTGACCGGTCAACGAACGATCTAAGTCGCTGATCTGAGATCTGACGGTGGCTGCAGTCTTACTAGAAACAAACGGCAAAACGGATGGCGGCGAGTTTCGGACGGCGGCGGCGATCAGTTCCGGCGTCGGGCGGGTGGAGAGGATCAATGCAACGGATTAAAACGGTCATGCAACGACGGCGGCGTTCGGCACGCGTGCATGCGTGCACGCGAAGGCGCAGCAGCTAGCGCGCAGCAGCGGCACGCAGCGCGCGCAGCGTGGGCGGCGCGGGCAGCAGCTGCAGCACATCGGCGAGGCGGCGGCTTGGCGCGCGCTCGCGGCGGCGGGGGGGGGGGGGGGGGGGGGGGGCGCTGCAAGGCGGCGAGGTGGGGCAGCGGGGCGGGGCGAGCGAGAGAGAGAGAGAGAAGAGAGGAGGCGGTGGCCTCACCTGGCGGCGGGGATGGCGCGGCTTGGCGGCGGGGTCGGCGACGAGGCGGCCGGCGGCGGCGGGATGCGGCCAGGAGGCGGCGCGCGGGGGCGATCCCGAGGAGGAGGGCGATGGCGGCGGGCACGCGGAACGAGGCGAGCGGGGCGGCTCGATCGCGGGCAGGGTGGGGTCGGCGGGCACAGTTCCCGAGGCCGGGTGGCCTCTTATTTGTGGGGCCCCACGTGGAAATCAAAACTTATTCGGTTCGGAGTTGTTTTCGGACTCGGAAATCGGTCCAAAATTCGGACCGTTTTCCGACGATTCACTAAAACGGCGACAACTTCTCCGTACGAGCTCCGATTCGAGCGATTCTTGATCCTACGGGTTCGTATAGTCGAGCGGAACAATCTAGGGTCAAGGGTTGAGCGAAACCACTGGGCTACAAGGGTGGACAACACTAGTTCTTTTAAAGCCTCCCGCAGGAGCCTCATAGCAAAATAGAACAGGGTTTCGAAAATAGCGTTTCGCCGAACCTTTTCACTCGAAGGTTTTGCATGGAAAAACATGATGCAATGATATGAATGATATGCAAGACCAAATCAAAAATTTGGGATGTGACAATACGACACCAGAAAGCCATAGGTGTTGAATACACAAAGGTTTAAAACTAGATTATTGACTCTAGTGCAAGTGGGAGACTGTTGGAGATATGCCCAAGAGGCAATAATAAAATGGTTATTATCATATCTTCATACTTATGATAAATGTTTACATACCATGCTATAATTGTATTAACATGAAACATTAATACTTGTGTGATTTGTAAACATAAAAGAGTCCCTAGTAAAGCCTCTTGTTAAACTAGCTTGTTGGTTAATATATGATCATGGTTTCCTGATCATGAACATAGAGATGTTATTAACAACAGGGTCATATCATTAGGAGAATGATGTGATGGACATACTCCTATAGTTAAGCGTAGCATAAAGATCAAGTCATTTAATATAGTTCATTTACTATAAGCTTTCTAATACATAGTAATCTAATTCCTTCGACCATGAGATCATGTTAATCACCATCACCGGAAGGATGCTTTGATGACATCAAACACCACACCGTAAATGAGTGGCTATAAAGGTGGCATTGAGTGTTTGGAAAGTATGGGTTGAGGCACATGGATCAAGAGTGGGATTTGTCCATCCATATGACGGATAGATATACTCTGGGCCCTCTCGGTGGAATGTCATCCAATTATCTTGCAAGCATGTGACTGGCTCACAAGGGATCACATATCACGGGAACGAGAAAAGAGTACTTATCGGTAACGAGGTTGAACTAGGTATGCAGTGATACCGACGATCAAAACCCCGGATAAGTAAACTATCGTGAGACAAAGGGAAATTGGTATCGTATGTAAGTGGTTCATTCGATCGCAAAGTAATCGTAGAAATATGTCGGAGCCATATGAATTTCCAGATTCCTCTATTGGTTATTGATCCGAGAAGTGTCTCGATCATGTCCGCATAATTCACGAACCATAGGGAGACACACTTAAGGATTCGATGTTGTTGAGTAGTTATGGAATGATGAGAAAGAGACCGAATATTGTTCGGAGTCTCGGATGGGATACGGGATATCACGAGGAGATCCGGAATGGTCCATAGAATAAGATTCATATAAGGAAAGTCCTGTTTCGGAGTTGGGGAATGATTCCGGTGTTTTCATCGGGAATGTTCTAGAAGGGTCCGGAAGGTCCGGCACTCTGGAGGGGAAGGGTACATGAATGTGTCATGACAATGTGGAATGGTTGCATCATGTACTAGGTATCATGGCTGAGCAAAATAAAGGGATAAATCAAATCCTAGTTTGAAAAGTCAAACGCCAATTTGAAAAGTCAAAAGGCAGTTTTGTTTGGTGGAGGGAGAGTAGGAAACCTACTTGGGGAGGAAGTCCCACTCCCTCCACCCGCGGCCAAGGAGGAGGAGTTGGAGGAGGACTCCCTCCTCCTAGCCGCCTCCCTCCCACCTATAAAAGAAGGGGTAGGGGTGCCCACTCTTCCCTACACCTAACTCACCTCAAACCCTAGCCCCAACCGCTGGCCTCCTCCCAAGTCGCCGCCTAGGGTCCTCCCAAGTCGCCGACTAGGGTTTCCCCAAACCCTAGCCGCCGGCTACACCTCTCCCCTTGGTGCCTCTAAACCCTAGACCACCAAGGCCTCTCTCATAGTCCACCATACTCGCTCCGGCTTAAGGCGAAGCCCTGCGAGATCTCCCCTCTACTTTCGGTACCACGCCGTTGTGCTGCCGGAATCACGAGGAGAGTGCTACAACCTCCGCTGCCTGCTGGAACAAGGGAGAGGAAGGTCTTCATCGAGTACCGAACGTGTGACCAACTGTGGAAGCGCTGCCGGAACGCAGCGCCAGAAGGATCGTCTATGCGATCTTGAGATCGGAAGTGTACGACTACATCACCCACGAGAATATGCTCTCGTTAACCGCTTTGGATCTTCGAGGGTTAGTATTCTATCGACTCGTTGCTACAATCTAGTAGATAGATCTTGGCTTGATCATAGATTAGATCTTGATTGTGTGTTCATGCGGTAGATTTTTTTGTTTTCCATGCTACGAACCCCTACAAGTACATCCGACCCTGTGAGTCGGCGCCCGCATTTTGTTGCTCGACTGCTTTGGCGAGCAGAGCCTTGGCGTACTCGATCTGCAGGGCTCCTTCCCCGGTGACTTGGATTTTGTCGACTGCTGCTCGGCTCGCGACGACATTGTACATTGGGGTGGAGAACAGTGGGTGGCCGTTCGCATCTCGCTCTCGTGAGGAGACCATGATCCTTGGTTGGTCCCTCGGGGCGCGCGGTTGGGTGGTGGTGGGGCGCCGTTGGCCGTCGCGCCTGGTGGGGGTCGGGTGCTCCCTCCTGGCGGCGCGTTCTCGCGGATCGCGCGCTCGGCCGCGTGAGCCAGGTCGTTTTCATCGTAGAAGTTCAAGGCGCGCCCCTGAATGGTAGGGTTCAGGCATGACCTGATTCGGAGTTGGTGATAGCGTGAAAGCTCCTGCGCTGTCACCTCCTCGAGGCAAAAAAATTCGCGCTCGGCTTGTTCCTTGTGGACCGCCTCCGCCAGCCGCAGGCGGAGTTCCTCGACCTCCGTTGCCGTCGCGTTTGGTGGGATCGGCGTGGAGAAGGGGTCTTAAGGAGGGTCGGCGCCAGTCGCCATGTAGGTCGCGGCGTGGCGACCGGTTCCGTCGTGGAGGTCGGCGGAATTCTCTGACCCGGAGTCGAAGTCGAAGATCCCAAGGATGGAGGGGTCCTCAAAGTCTCCGACGTTGGAGACCTGGGTGATGGAGCCCACGGGCGATGCAGCAACGATGGATCCGGAGGCCGACGCCGGGGTCGCCTAATCGGCGTCGTCGTTGAGGGCCGCGTCGTCCACGGCCGCGGTGGTTTCGGCCATGTTGTTGTGGGCCGATTCGTACTTGGAGGCGAGGCGGTGGATCGTGCGGACCTGGCTCTCAGAGAGCCGGTCGCGTGGCGGTGACTCGCGGATGCGAGCCGAGTCCTCTGAAACGATGACGTCGGTGAGGCCGACGAAGAGACTGATCGTGCCGACTGGCAAAATCACATTGTGTGTGATGGGTCGTGCCGCCGGGACGTAGCTGCTCGACAAGATCTTGATCATCTCGCCGATCGCGATCATACGGCCGGTGGCGATCGACTCGTTGATGGGAAGATTGGATCTCGCCGCAGAACACCGGCCTGACAGGCCAGGCTCCACGGTGGGCGCCACTGTCGTGGGAATGACCACGACAGATGCTGCAATCGACAGCGAGTAGTAGAACATGGGGCAAGGGCGGCCAGCCATCTACGGTGCGAGATGAGGGCGGAGACACAAGGTTTTACCCAGGTTTGCCCCCCGGAGGGTATGAGCTAGTACAAGACTTCCTGTAACATCCCAAAAATCATGATTTGAAAAGTTGGCATATCATTCATGCATTCATAACATTTGGTCATTTCAAACAAGATTTCAAATTAAGAAACCATATTATGCCTATTATTTTGTGCAAATAAGGCAATGGTTTTATTTTTAATTTCAAAGTATGAGAATGCTTTGGATTGATCAGAAATGTTTTAAAGTTGAATGCAAAGCTTGCACAAAGATTTTCAAAACAAAATTCAATATAAAATCATTTATATGCCTATTATATATATTTAAATAAGGCATGGTTTTATTTTATTTTTCAATGGGTCAAAGTGCTTTGGAATAAACAGTAGGGTTTTATACACAAATAAGTACAAGGATTACACTACAAAAATTCAGAGGTGATTTGAAATCAAACCCATTTGATTTTAGTTTGAAGTTGATTCCTGAAAATCCAAACACAAAAAGAAAAGAAAAAAGAAAAAAGAAAAAAATAAAACCAACCGCTGCCTATTTGGCCCAGCACCAGATCCAGCCCATCTAGCCCACCCTGGTCGTTTCTTTCTCTGTCTCTCTCTCTCACGCGCGCAACTCTACCCACAGTCACTGACGCGCGGACCCCACTGCCACCTCAGCCCTTTTTCTCCAAATCATGCCCACGGACTGCGTCGTCGTTGCCATTGCTGCCGATAATGGCGCGGCTTAATTAGCCATGAATTCACAGGTGTTTCCTGTCGAGCTGTTTCCTACTTAAGCCCCTACAACCCACGGTCATTCCCCCACTCAGCACACTCTCTCCACCACCAGGCTGCCGACAATTCGCTCTGCACCTCCGCTGCCCGACGCGCTCCGGCAAAATATTCCAATGAGTCCAACGCGCCCCTCTACCTCTCATTCATAAGAGCGTACTTGCCAGGCCCTTGCACATCTGCTCACACCTTTCGTTTGCTCTAAACCGCCCAGGAACGTCGTCTCCGTCGAGCTTCGCGAACGATAGGAGCGCTGCCCAACTCCGGTGAAGAATCACGGTAAAGTTAGACCACCCCTTGACCCCTGAGCCATACCACTAAGTCTGTCGTGTCTCTGTTCGTCTCCTAATGCCTCTGGTTCATCTTATTTCGCCGTAGAACGTCACCTTCGTCTCTTGCAGTAAGCATTAGACGCGGGCACGAACTCCGTTGAGGTCTTTAGGCCACCACAACACGCCCCCGTCTACACCAACGATTCGTCGAGCTTCCTCGCAACTTTGTGACGCTGGTAAGACCAACCACAGCCCCCAAACCCCTCTGTAGCTGTCGGAACCTCACTGGTAGAGCGCCGCCCCGTGTTGCCGTCGCCAGCGCCGCCAAGTTTTGGTCATTGAATCTGCGCTGTTAGATTTGAATCGCAGGGATATGATTAGATCGAGTACGAAGCAGTATCCTTTGATCTGGGCCACTGGATCTAACTTAGATCCAACGCTCCATGTTGGCCGATCCGCGCGAAGCGGTACCATCCAATCAGAGCACGCCACATGTGGGTCCTGTTTAAATTAAAATCCAGAAAAGATTTTTGAATGTTTAAACTTGCAAAATTTATAACTTTTGATCTGTTTGTCCAAAATATGCAAATAATATATCAATGGATTCAAAAAAATAAATCCTACACTACTGTGGGTTTGATTTTGTATTTTAATTATGTTAAAATGGAATTTTATGCAGAGACATTTGTAGGCTTATTTTGAGTATAAAAATTGTTTAAAAAATGTTTTTAAGACTAATTAGAGTTTATCTAGTCTATAAAAGTTTAGTTTTGTGTTTAGTACTGTTTACTTGTCTTGGTTGATTTGGGAAAAATCATCACATGGAATTTGCATGCATTCATATATTTTTGCTTGATTAATTTGAATGTAAATTTGGTGCTATCATTTTATGTGTAGATTTTGGTGCTAGTGGTGATTGTGATTGTGAGGATTGTTGCTACTCCCCCAACTACCAAGGCAAGTGGTGCTTCATGTTTTTATCCCAATATTTTGACTATGCACTTGTGATATTTTGTATAGGGATTGCATGATATTTTGCTAAGTATCTATATGCCATGCTATGGGAAATCCTAGTAGTTGTAGTCTTGGTAGAATTATTCTCTATGTTAAGATACTTGTTGATATCATGCTTAGCCTAGCTAGTAGCAAACAAGGGTGGATTATATATACATGCTATGGAAATTTTGCTAAGTCTTTGACTTATGTTTTTGCTTAATAAAACAACTAAGTGAATGAATCACCTAGGTGGAATGGAAAGAATGGTTTATATTGAGTGGTTACTCAGGGCCCATTTTTATGGCCTCCCTGGTGTATCTCACTTGTGGAAAGCCACCCAGGAACAAAGGGATTTGAGATACTTAGTGTTTAGAAGCTTCTAGTGCAACCACATGGCATATGGGCTCTGCCTTGATCATATAGGTTGCAATAACTTAGCCAGATGGACAGTTGGTGGTAGGGTGATAGGTTGGAGCGCGTCCATTTGGTCTAAGGGAAGGCTTCTGAAAGATCTCGTCTCGATGCATGTCGAGTCTTGTGGGGAAAGTGCACCACCTCTCGAGAAGGAAAAATCTAAGTACTTAGTCGTGTCCCCGACAACGGACAATTTGAGCATCAAGACATTGAAGCTATCAAGGATCTCCTCATCCCAATTTCTAAGTTAAAAACTTGTGGTTGAACAAGGGTAAAGGTTCACCAATGTCTATTGGTGGTTCCTTGGGGTTTTTTGTCAAACAAAAACTTAGTGTTTTCAACTGATAGGCAAAACCTATTTTGGGCAAAGCAAGCCTAAGCTACACTTAGCCAAATTCATATAGAAGCTAGAAACTATTATTCTACTAAGGTATCACTTACCAATACTATTCCAATGTATTGACCCACTGTGGCTGTAACTTGTGATGTTGCAGGTTACTTTGATGAGGATTAGGGTTATGAGTCTACACTCAACATGTTTGCCTGTGGCACATGAAGATGAAGACTTTACTTTATTTTGTTAAGTTGAACTCTTGTACTAGCCTAAGTCTATGGAGCTGTAAAATACTATGTTATCTCTGGAATGACGATGTAATAAAGACCTTTGTATCTGTGTACTTCATCTTAAACTGAGGATGCTAGCATTTGATCCAGGGACTAGCATTGCAATCACAGGGACCTTTACCTTTACAAAGGTGGGGTCTTACAGATGGTATCAGAGCATTGTGTTGCCTGTAGGATTATGACCCTAGGTTGGATTAGACTAAGAAACCAATAAGGAAAACTACAACACTTTGTAAAATTCCACACTTGTCTTTTCTTCTCGTAAACTTTTCTAATCTTCTTTCTCATCTCTATTTGTAGATGAACTCCATCAACGAAGCCGTCAGGAAGGGACCACTCATGACCATGACTTTGGAGTGTGAGACGAAGTTTCCCAAGGCACTCAAGAACCTTATGGTTACCATGGGAATACATGGTGCAGCTGTGTACAAGGGATTCCCTGTGATGGATGAAGGAGATGGAGGCCAGATTCGAGGAGCCAGGACAAGAAGTTCAAGAATCAGGAGAAGAGATTCCAGGATAGAAACAAGAAGATCAGGGATATGAAGGATGAGTTAGAGGCCAAGGACTTCGAGCTTGAGCACCAGCAGGGAGTGATTGAGAGGCTTCGCTCACATAAGAGGACCCTCAGGGCCAAGATCGAGGCCTTGACCACTAGTGTAGAGGAGTACAAGGCCGCCATGGAGAATGCATGTCTTGCTCTTGTTGACGTGGAGGTCGACATGGAGGAGTAGTGTAGACTACGTGACTATCATTTATCTATCATACTTTGAATATTGAGTCGCAATGACCATCCAACATGTGGATGGCTTGCTATTGTGTGTTTGCATTTTCAAAACCTGTTGATTATGTCGTTCAAAATCTATGTTATTTTGATCTTGGTTATTATGATTGTTTCTATGTGATGTATTGTGCATGTTAAGCATCTATGGGTATCTCATTCTTATCCTTCTTGAAACCACAGATGCCTCCCCGTCGTGCCAACCCCAACCCAAACAACAATAATAACATCACGCCCGAGATGCAGCAGTTGATCACAACTCAAGCTCAACTGATGCAAATGATGACACAGTTCATGCTAAATCAGAATCAGAACAACAACAACAACAATAACAACAACAACAATCAGAATAATCCTCCAGCATTTGACATGCTCACCAGATTTCTGAGACTGAGGCCTGCAAAGTTCTTGGGAACCACTGATCCAATGGTAGCCAATGACTAGTTACGTTCAGCGAAAAAGGACTTAGTCACTGTCGGCTGCACCGACGAGGAAAAAGTCAGGTTTGCAGCACATCTGCTCGAAGGACCAGCAGCAACCTGGTGGGATAACTTTCAGATCACCACTCCCCTTGAGGATGTGACATGGGCTATATTTGAGGATGGATTCCGTAGAGCTCACATCTCATCCGGAGTGATGAACTTGAAGAAAAAGGATTTCCACAACCTGAAGCAGCGTCACCTGCAGTGTGGCTGAGTACATTGAGGAGTTCAACAATCTGGCGCGCTATGCACCGGATGAAGTTGATACTGATGCTAATTGAAAGGAGAAATTCCTCGAAGGACTTAATGATGAGTTGAACCTACAACTGTCTGTTGCCTATGTCCCAACCTATCAATCACTTTGTGACAAGGCTACCATCTTGGAAAACAAGATGAAACAGGTTGATGGCATGAAGAGGAAGCATAGCTTTGATAAGCACATCTCAGGATCGTCTCACAAGCGTTCCCATCATGATGATAGTGGAAGTTCTGGATTCCACAAACATGGAAAGTACAACAGCCACCACAACCACAACCGTCATCATGACAACAAGTATCATCGCAGTCATGATAATGACAAGTATAAGAACCACAAGAGTGGACACAAGAGCCACCACAGTGGGAGTGGAAATAGAAGTCAGCCTGTAAAGAAAGATCTCAGTCAGGTTGAATGTTTCAAGTGTAAGAAGATGGGGCACTATGCTAATGAGTGTCTAGAAAATAAAGTTGAAGGTGCCAACAAGCCCAATCCCTTCCAAAAGGGACAAGTGAACCACATTAATGTGGAAGAAATATATGAAGAGTCTGATGCCGTGGCTGGTAAGTTTAAGCTCAATTCTTTTCCAGCACTTGTTCTTTTTGATACTGGCGCATCGCATTCATTCATATCAAGAGCATTTGCTGATAAAAATGGACTACCAACTGAAAATATTGGGTGTCCTATAAAAGTAAGCTCTCCCGTTGGAGAGATGATAGTGAGCCTTGGATGTCGTGGTCTAGTGATAGAATTTGGGAAGTATAAGTTTCCAGTTAGTTTGATAATCCAGGATTCCCAAGGATTGGATGTTATTCTGGGCATGGATTGGATGACCAAGTATGAAGGAGTACTAGATTGTGCCAATCGTACTGTCACACTCACAACCCCGGATAATAAAAGGATTAGATTCAAGTCTAACTTTGAATCAAAAGGGAGTAAGCTAAAGTCTCTTAAGAGGGTTAGCATAAACAGTGTGCTAATTGTGAGAGAGTACCCGGATGTGTTTCTGGAGGAATTACCTAGAATGCCACTAGATAGAGATGTTGAGTTTCTGATTGACTTGCTTCCAGGATCTGGACCAATAGCAAAGAGACCTTACAAGATGTTAGTTGATGAGTTGAAAGAACTCAAGAAACAGCTTGGAGAATAGTTGCAGAAAGGATTTATTCAACCAAGTTCTTCATCTTGGGGTGCACCAGTTTTGTTTGTTGAAAAGAAAGATAGAAGTCAAAGGTATACATAGATTACCGTTCACTCAATGAGGTAACTATCAAGAATAAGTATCCTTTGCCTAGAATCAATGATCTGTTTGATCAGCTAGAAGGATGTAACATCCCAGCATTTAGGAACCAACGAAGGGTAGATTTAGGTATCTGTGAAATTGCATGCATTCATCGTGAAAATGTGGGTAAATTTTTCGCCAAATAAAAACCTAAAGTGATCAAAGTTTCTTTCATGCTTTGAGATTAGGTATAGTCTTGGAGGATGATTGTTATAAACTTTGATATGATCTTTGTGGATTAGTGTGTTTTGGGAAATGAAATTTGAATTTAAACTTGAGTGTTGGATTTATAATTCAAAAGGATTTACAATTATGTTTGAGTATTATGATTTATTCAAGATTTGATAATTAGTAGCTCAAATTTTAAATAAATAACATAATCAAGAAAAGGAGTATTCATTCCATAATTTTCTTCCATAAATAAGTTATAAAATGTAACTGATGAAAATGATTAAGAATCTTTACAATAATAATGAAATAAAAGAAGAACCTTTATATATTGAGTAATAGTACAATCCTTATTACAAAAGTATAAAATAAAAAATTACAAAGGAATAAAATAAATATTACAAGTGACTATTCTCTAAAAAAACCCTAAACTAAAGTCTTGAATTTCCAAGTCTTGTACCTGCAAAACAAAACAAAAACTAAAGAAAGAAAATTAAGGATTAGAATATGTACTCTCAGAATTGACAGTGAGTTGCACTATTCACCTTTTTATCATTGAGTAATCTTTAAAGGGGCAAGTTTCACCAATATGAAAGAACTGAATCTTTCATAATTTAAGACAGAAGTCGAATAAACAGCAAGGAGGGGCAAGTTTCACCAGACAAGTGAGTGTAATCGGATAAAAGTAACTTTCATATCCAGAGCATACCCACAAGGTGTGCAGCAGGCACACAGGCAGCACACACACCAAACTGCATGGTGTGTGATGTCAGCACAACATCAACATGCCACACACACAAAACTACACAACACAGCCGTGGGCAAGCCAACCCCACACCATTTCCTTGTTCTTTCACACCAAGCACTGCTGCCAAACCAAACCAAACCAGAGTACATCAACCATAACCTTGACCATCTCACCAAGATGGTGACATAAGGAGGGAGCTTGCCACCAGGACCAGGAGGTGGAGAGCTAGATCAAGGACAAGTCTAGGAGATGGAAGTATCAGGAGGAGCACCAGATCAAGCTAGCCACACAACCACAAGACCAACAACTTACAACCCCAACAACACCCAAGTGTGGTGAGTATCATAAAACATCCACATATTTTGTTCATCTTATTCAAACAGAAAAACATGTGTTGTTTTACAAGTTAAACCTCTCAGTGATCACCCAAGTGGGGTGAACCTATCATAGAGGAAATTTGAAATATAAAGGCCAGTAGTAAACTCTACCAAATCCACCAGCATCATAGATCCTGGTGATCATAAACAACTCATATATTCCAATATGCTATCAAATAGCTTATAAATTTTGGGCACATCTCCTAATGGAGTAGAACCTCAAATTTCATAAACTATATGCACCAACAATAAGCTATAAGAAAACCAATCATTTTATCCAACTAGGATCCAAGGTCTAGTGAACAACCTTGATACTTAAGCATATCTATGAGGGACAGCAAGATAGGAATCTAGTTCCTAAGCCTCGGACCAACATCATAGGCATTGATCCTTAAAGAAAGAAGCTTACAATTTATCTTTAACAAATATCCAATCTTAAGCACTGACCATAGTAAAGCCCAGTAGTAGAATCACCACTTGTGTGCCATTCTAGGATGGTGTCACAAGAACAAATTCTAAAACCAAGCTAAATAATTACTTAGCTTTCATAAATAAACCAGTAAGACAATAACTATCATTTTCCTGGAAACAATAACCAGGAATCAGGATCAGGTTTATATGTGCAAAGTGTAACTGTAAGAAACTAAGTAACCTCAATCTGCACAGGAATCCACAAGCCAACCTTTACTGGTGCAGTTAATCACCAATGACAGTGCTACTATCAGTACTAGAGTACTAATAGTAGATAAACACACTAAGCATCAACCTAACCAACCAGGTTTCACAGATATACCATCAGCTTGACCAAGCTTTATCACCCATTAGAGGCAACACTACTGAACCACTAGCATCATATCAAGAATATCATCAGATAATCAAAACATGACAGAAAGCACTGAAGTGCAGTGAGCACAATCTTCACTAGGCATCACTACCAGATCAAATCATCATCTTACAAGCACAAAGAGGGATGAATCCTAGAACCAGGGATGAACCCTAGAACAAATATGAACCCTAATGAGGGATGGCCACTAGTTACACACAAATGAACTCAGAGGAGGTAGAGGCACGGGTGATAACCAAGAACCAACTCACCTGTGGTCCTCGCTGTAGAATAGAAGAGGAAGCAGAGGAGGTCGACGAGCACGGTGGCACGGGGAGCACCCCAAGGGGGCGCTGCGACCCACACCACACCGAGGCGGCGACCATAGCCACGCCTGGAGGCGAGGAGCACCACCACAACACTCGGGAGCAGCGGCGACAACAACACCAGGATCACCCCAAACCCTAGAGTTCGAGATGGAGCTAGTCTGGCCACAGGGGAGCTCTAGATCCAAATCGAGTTGGACAGTAAGGTGGAGCATGGTCGACAACCTTGCCCTATACCACGGCAGCGGCCAGGGAGGACCACGGCGGCGAGCAGCGCACGGCGGCGGCGCCATCGACCACGGGGTTGAAGAGGAGAAGAGAGATGAGAACGAGAGGGTGACAGAGAGTGTGGGATGGATTGGGCCAGGACCCTTCGGGTGTCATTTTGGCTCTGCCCTATTGGGCCACAAGGGCCCAATAAACCCAACACAGTCAGCCCAAATCACTTAAAGCCAGTTTTAATAAATGAGAAAAGACCAAAATTCCCCTGAATTTAAATAAATTCTAATAAATAAAATAAAATCCAAAAATTAGAAATAAAATATTTTTTGGATTCATAATAATCCAAACTATCCAAATAAATTAAGGAATAAAATTTTAGACACATAAATTTTATTAAGAATTTTGTAATATATATAATCCTTATGGAATTTTACAAAATTATTGAAAGATGATAAAAATAAATAAAAATCACTTTCATTATATATTAATATTTTAGTATTTTAGAAAAATATTAAACAAATATTTAATATCCATTTTTGGTATTTAAAGGATAATTCTGAAAGGAATTATTAAATAAATAAAATGCAAATAAAAGAAATAAAATAAAAGAATACAATATTCAATAAATATTAAAAATTAATATTTAAAAAATCTTTATTAGTAAAAGAATTTTTATAATTTAAATAATGGGGGAGAATACACACAAGGCTAAATAATGCATTACATTACTTTGCATAATCATTTTGCTTCTTTAAATATTGTCCTTACCGGGCAATAATGATGGTTTTGTAGACATAGAAGCTCAAGGTCCAGTGCAAGCATCCGACTTCACTACCTTGCAATCACAAGGCAAGTTCATCACTTGCTCATGTCCTTTGAAGAGTCTTTATCAAAGTATTTGCAAATTGTGTGTTATCAGCTATATTTTAGAAAAAAAATATTATTTTCTCAAGATAAATAAATCTTAGATATCATCCTAAGTGATGATATGATGGAGCAATGGAACTTAGGTTTCTAATTGCAATAATGATGAACAATTAGGGATCAATAACCCATGACATCAGTGAATCTAGCGCCGTATATTGCGCGTTAACCATGAGATTTGGAATGGGACGGAGAAGTCAGTTGTATCCTTTTCCTCTTGTATGGAGGCAAGACGACCTGAACGTGACATTGTGATTCCTTGTGCGGATCCAACATATGGGTGGGCACCCATACGCCCCCCCACTTTTGTTGTCTAGATTATCTATGAATGGTGTTTAGGGATATAGTCCATTTAAATGGTACTCGTCCTGGCATCACCATGTCATAGAGTCTTCGGGAACTCATCAGGGTTTTAGACTGCCCGAAAGGGGGCTTAACGGAGGTGAGCCTGCCCCAAAGGATCGTTCCGACATATGAGCTCATGGAGGGGGCAGTGATTAGCTTGGACCAACTACTGGGCCCCACATCATGGAATTGTGGACGGGAAAGTATGCCCGGTTGTGCAACAAGGAAGTTGATCTCTCATGGGAAAAGTAACGCACCTCTGCAGTGATACAGATCGTCCCGATGATCCTTAAGTTTTGTCCCGATCTTTCATAGCGAGTCAACCAGGTAGCTAATCTCCCAATTACGCGATGAACGCAACCTGAAGAAGAGGAATCAATCCAGCAAGCAACGTATTGATAAACAACACGCCTCGAAACCACAGCTCGATAATCCTTGATGAACACAAGAACCCTTGTCAACTAGTTTGCAAGCCTCACCATGTACCCGCTTGAGTTGCATATTCAATCCACTCAATGGTTCAACCTCTTCTACTGTAGTTTCAGCGCACACAACAACCTTGGCAACAACAGGTTGCTTCTCTTCAGAAGGTTTTGTCAGTGCCACACTAACCGTTTGCACTGGAACAACTGCCGGAGCCTCCTGTGCATGAGACGGAATATACATGGTTGTAACCTTGTTAGGAATATGCACGATCGCTAACTGTTCCTCGGAACGAATAGTCACAACCATAGCTGCCTTTGGCTTTGGACAAGGAACCTCGGTACTAGCAGGTATAAAGTACTCCGGGAGAAATTTCCTGAAATTCGCCCAAGTTGCAGAGGCAATGCTCTTCTTCCACACTGCTTGATGCCACCAATTGTGCAGCTTTAGATTGACGTGTCGGCCTGCAAGAGTCAAACGTGTAGAATCGTCCATGTCGCGATCATAGGTAGCACATCTGTGAAAAACCTGTAGCATATGACGTTCTCATGACTCAAAGTCTTCGGCTGTTGCATCATTGTTCAGTTGCCATTTTGATCTCAGCTTCATCATATGGTAAAACACCGTCCAGCAGGTCAAGATAGTCATTGAAAATATCGCTAGACTTCTTGCCATTACGACATCTTTGTCCATAGTAATCACTCGAAAAAGAATTCATCTTGTCCTATCTTGGTCCATCACACAAAAATCTGCACAAAGATCCAGCCAACTGAAGCAAATCGTAGCAGCATAAAAATAACTCACAACAGTCCGCGGAAGAGAAAAAACAGTCCACAGCAGCATAAAACGGGCAGAAAATGAGTCCCAGTAGCAAACTCTTTGTTTTTTTAACAATGGACTACTTCCCGTAAGAGGGCAAACGTCTCTGTGCTCGAGCGACACCCAGCTGACTTTTTTGTTCACGTACACGAGCTGTTGGGACTTGGTACCGATCCAAATGTAGCGATTGGTTCCTGCTTTTTTTTTCAACACTCCTTGACCCCAACGATGATTTTCCTTTCCAAATTTCTTTTCTAGAGTCCACGTGACTCCTTTGATTCTTTTCCTGTTTTTCTGTACTCCACGTATCAAGGCTGGACTCACATACGTACCAAGGGATCAACTCCTTGACGAGAGCACCAAGCAGGAAACAGCTTCAATCGGCAGGCACACACGGGACGGAAATCTTGGTCGTGAAGCCGGACGGGTGGCCTCCTCTTTTTTTTAACTAATCGATCGGATCTTATACTCAGGAATATGAATCAGATCTCGTACCTGATCGGAACGACCTGAAAATCGGTGGACTCTCCTTTCTTCTGAACTTGGATCGGATCGATCGGAAATTAGAAGCAATGAACGAACTCGATTCCAATCCCTGGCTGCCGGCGAAGACAACGAACACTAGATCTCATCCACCAATACTCACCGATCTGAAAATCAACTTTGCAAACAATATGATATGTAAACTGCTCGAGGAAGAACAATTCGCAGAACAGCAATTAACAGAAAACACTCGCCGTGATCAACCCAGCGCTCTGATACCATATGATACGAATCGTCTCGATGATCCTTAAGTTTTGTCCCGATCTTTCACAGCGAGTCAACCAGGTAGCTAATCTCCCAATTACGCGATGAACGCAACCTGAAGAAGAGGAATCAATCCAGCAAGCAACGCATTGATAAACAACACGCATCAAAACCACAACTCAATAATCCTTGATGAACACAAGAACCTCCGCAGCAATCTCTAAAATCTGATAAACGGTATCGCCGTCCCCGGAAGGATGATACACGATGGAGCACAATATAGTTTTTAGACTAAACAGTTGAACTTCCTAAACCCTAACTCGGCCAGCTCCTTATATGAGGGCTGGGGGCGCCCCACTAATGGGCCACGACTTGACTTGGTTGGACAAGTTCAAACCAAGCCCACACACATAATAAAACCTAATTGTCCCAAAACATGACCAGAAATAATAAAACCTATTTATTAAACTACAAAGACACGCCTAGATTGGTGGAGTCCTGAAATTGGGCTGCACCTCCTCTGTCGTGCCCATATCATCAGATGATATGGGGTGGCCCGATCTTTTCAGCAAGCTCTTGTCGATGATGATGGTAGATGTAAGATAACTAGCCTGTAGCTATGAACTCTCCCGCTCGAACCCTGATGCCAATGCAACAGATCTCGAACCCTATGGGATATTCACAACACCACGCTCTTGCGCACACAATCATCGACCACGAATGGTAGTTTGCAATCTACTGATTCCCAGTGGAACAACAGATCACACTCAATTGCAATTGTATAACTCGATCACAGGTAATTTCAGAGGTTCTAGATAGAAACAACTCCAAAATATTTTAACGTGGTCTGACTGGAAAGAAACGGTACCCCCATCTATTTAAGAGAGAGGGGGCGGCTAGGCTAAGAGTCCACAACGCAAACGACTACAACTAAGATACATGCTGACCCGGGTGGAACAACTTTCTAGGCGCACATGCCTGTTTCCTGCCGTGGCAGCATATTGGGCCTAAAATGTGCCGCGGCAGGACTCTCTGCCATGGCAGAATTTTAGCCACTTTCTGTGCCGCGGCAGCCTGCCATGGCAGGATTTGGCATCATTTCTCTGCCGCGGCAGAGACTCTGCCAGGTGTTGATCCCTTCCTTTGTAGCTCCTTGCGCTTCCTCCCTCTCCTCCCTCGCGCTTGCTTTATTGATCAACACACCTTGCTCCATGTGCTTCACCTCCTTGCTCCGTGCTATGCCTTCTTTTCCAATGTACCTGATCATACAATAACACAGAGACTTAGGCAGTATAAAATTCTCATTAAGTAAAACATCAGGCTCATTAAGAAACAAATTCACCCGTTGTTCTAGTAGCTTAGCATGAGCTCTTGTAATTGGTCCAATTCTAATCTCATTGGACTTATCCTTGTTAGTAGTAGCTGGAACATCATTAGTAGTAACTGGGGTAGGTGTAAGTATAGGGATGTCATCATCTCCCCCCCTTCAAAAGGCGTCGACCTCGACGCTCCAAGGTCTTCTCCATCATATGGTGATAAATCAGCAACATTGAAACTGTTGCTAGCTCCACCGAATTCAGCAATAGGTATATCAATCGAGTAGGAATTATCATTAATCTTGGCTAACACCTTGTAAGGACCAGCACCACGCGGCCTCAACTTGGATTGGCGTAGCAATGGGAACCTATCCTTGCGCAGATGTACCCAAACCATATCACCAGGCTTGAGCAACACTTCCTTCCTTGCTTGATTTCTTGCAGCAACAATGTTCTTGCCTTTATTCTCAATAGCCTCTCGAGTCTTCTCATGAAGCTTCTTCACATATTCTGCACGTCTTGATGCCTCCATATCAACTCTCTCATGCAATGGTAGAGGCAACAAATCCAGTGGTGTCAATGGCTTGAAACCATACACCACCTCAAAAGGACAAAGCTGAGTGGTTGAATGCACTGCCCTATTGTAAGCAAACTCGACATGTGGTATGTTCTATTCACCACCTCTGTTTGACCATCTGTCTGGGGATGGCAAGTAGTACTAAATAGTAGCTTCGTTCCCAGCTTCCCCCATAAAGTCTTCCAAAAGTAGCTCATAAACTTCACATCCCGATCAGAAACAATTGTTCTTGGTACTCCTAATCTCACAATGTCCTTGAAAAACAGGTTAGCAACATGCGACACATCGTCGCTTTTGTGGCAGGCAATAAAATGAGACATCTTAGAGAATCTATCTACTACCACAAATATAGAATCATGCCCTCTCTGGGTTTTAGGTAGACCTAGCACAAAATCCATACTAATGTCTTCCCATGGTGCAGTTGGTGCAGAGAGAGGGGTATACAAACCATGAGGATTCAATTTGGATTTTGACTTGTGGCATGTAATGCATCGGCTTACAAATCTGTACACATCACGCCTCATCTTGGGCCAATAAAAATGATCAGCAAGCATGCGTAATGCCTTCTCACGCCCAAAGTGACCCATCAAACCACCAGCATGTGATTCCTGCACTAAGAACAAATGCAACGACGATTCTGGAATACATAGTTTGTTAGCTCGAAACAAATACCCATCATGTATATGATACTTATCCCATGCGTTTCTAAGAGCACACAAACGATATGGTTTAGCAAAATCATTGTCAGTTGCATAAAGTGCACAAATACTCTCTAATCCTGGAATTTTAACATCAAGATTCGTTAATAGCATGTTTTTCCTAGACAAAGCATCAGCAACTACATTCTCTTTTCCCTTCTTATATTGAATGATGTATGGAAAAGATTCAATAAACTCAACCCATTTAGCTAATCTCCTATGCAAGTTTGATTGAGCTTTTAGATACTTTAAAGCTTCATGATAAGAATGTATGATAAACTCTTTTGGTCACAAATAATGTTGCCAAACTTCTAGTACTCGAACAAGTGCATATAATTCTTTATCATATATAGGATAGTTCAATCTAGCACCAGTAAGTTTCTCAGAAAAATATGCTATAGGGCGACCCTCTTGCATCAAAACGCCACCAATACCTATACCACTAGCATCACATTCAACAGTCCTGGTGCTGATCGTACATCACCTCTGCTGGTATCCACACGTGCAAGGAGGAGCACCGGCGACGAACTTCTAGGTTCAGTATGACGGTAGGACTGTTGTGGAGCTAGGGTTTTCAACACATGGAATGACCTAACCGAACAACGATTAACCCTTCTGGGTTATGGTGCTCCACTATATATAGGGAGTGAACGTGGGCTCTACTCGCGCGGCCCATTCACTAAAGCCCATATAATATTAGTCCCTGTGAGTCCGACTCACTGACTTAGTCCAAATCAGGCTCGGGTCCAACCCAACCAGATTTCCAGTTCAGATTCAATCCAAACTTGCTCCCGCTCTTAAGTGTGTGACCCCGCAGGCTCATGGCTACTTGGACACGATTAGAGTCCGACTCTCAATCGATCAGTCGGTAGTGGCTCCTAGCAGAACGTGCTGACTCCCAAGTACCAAAGAGTCATGACGACTTGCCTTTCCAATGCGACTTGCGTCTGAGTCCCTTTTTCCTCACGATATACCTTGTCAGACTATAGGCGAATATTCGTCATCCCTTAAATAGTCCGACTCTCTTCTCGATCCGAGATAAGTGATTCACCCGACTAACTCTTAGTCGATCACCTCGGTTAACACTTAACCGAGTCGTGCATGGCCATGCTTTCCGAATCATATCTTCCGAGAGGGCCTAGAGAATATATCTCCGAGTGGAGGGGCAAAATCCCATCTTGGCTATTCACATCACGCAGCTTGATTCTCAGTCAACCCGAACTCTGCCTTTTTAGCTGCCCAGTTACGGATCAGCGTTTGGCAGAACCTAAGTCGGTGATCCTCAACTCGGATTATGCAATAACCTCAGGTCTAAGGATTACATTGATTGAGATATACAAATGACAACTTGTTCGTTGTACCTCAATATGGGTCAATCCGACTCGCTAAACTCTTTAGCCGAATCTGTGTAAGTTGGAATAGCATCTCCATGCCCATGACAAGTGGAACCGAGTCATCAAGCCAACTTTCACATTGGTCTAAGTTGTGTGTCCAGCACAACCTTAATGACCAAGGATATTTAGTACAAACAACATGAATGCATAGTTCCACAACCGAATCACATATGCAATGATACACATCAGATGTTTATACAAGAACTACTTAATATCTTTATGAATACAATGGGAAATATCATCATACATGATTGCCTCTAGGGCATATTCCCAACATGTATGTTTGTAATATGGACACGCAATGTTTCTGTTGTACCACTCTGAGGGATGTGATATTTACGAAATGGTGTTCTGTGGATGTCATGTCAACGACTATAGTGTACTACACATGCAGTGGTATGCTGGGTCACCGCAAAGGAGCCCGAGTGTTCTCAAAGATTGATCTCCGGTCAGGCTACTTTCAGCTAAAGATCAGGGAACAAGACATACCAAAAACTGCTTTCACCACTAGGTATGGTTTGTATGAGTACACCGTGATGCCATTTGGTTTGACAAATGCACAAGCCTATTTCATGAATATGATGAACAAGGTGTTCGTGGAATTTCTTGACAAGTTTGTTATCGTATTCATCGATGACATTTTGATCTACTCCAAGAGCAAACAAGAGCATGAAGAACATTTATGATTGATACTTGAGAAGCTTAGGGAGCATAAGCTGTATGCCAAATTCAGCAAGTGTGAATTTCGGCTGAATGAAGTCGGATTTCTCGGACATATTGTGTCAGGAGATGGTGTAGCGGTTGATCCCGCAAACGTTTTAGCTATAACTGAGTGGGAAACTCCTAAGTCGGTGAAACAAGTGCGTAGTTTCCTCGGCTTGGCAGGATACTATAGAAGATTCATTGAGAATTTCTCAAAGGTAGCAAAGCCAATGATGGGATTACTTAAGAAAGACAAGAAATTTGATTGGACTGAAAGATGTGAACCCAGTTTCCAAGATTTGAAGAAGAGACTAGTGACAGCACCAGTCTTATGTCTGCCAGATTTGGAGAAGGATTTCCAAGTGTATTGTGATGCATCACACCAAGGATTAGGTGGAGTTATGATGCAAGAAGGGAAAGTTGTGGCTTATGCCTCGAGACAACTCAAAACTCATGAAGTGAGTTATCCTACGCATGACTTAGAGTTAGCCTCTGTTGTCCATGCACTCAAAACATGGAGACATTATCTTTTGGGAAAGCATTGTGAAGTGTTTACAGATCACAAGAGTCTGAAATATATCTTCACTCAGAAAGAAATCAACATGAGACAAAGAAGATGGCTAGAACTCATCAAAGACTATGACTTGAGTTTGCAATACCACCCCGGTAAAGCAAATGTTGTAGCAGATGCATTAAGCCGTAAGGTTTATGTGAATGGCCTCACTAAGGGAGAATTGCCAGATGATTTGTGTGCCCAATTCAAAGATCTCAGATTGGAGATAGTGCCTGGGGGACATCTGATGTCATTGGATGTTCAACCCACCTTGTTGGAAAAAATCAGGGAAAACCCAAAAGACGGACAAGGAAATTGCAGAGATTAACGGAAAAATTATCAAAGGGAAAGCCAAAGGATTCCAAGAAATTGCAGAGATGAACAGGGTACTTTATGGTATGGAAAAAGTATATGCATTCCGCAAGATCCAGAGCTTCGGAAACTAATTTTACAAGAAGCACACAACTCACCATATTCCATTCACCCGGGTAATACCAAAATGTACATGGATGTGAAGGAAACATTTTGGTGGAATAATCTCAAGAAGGACATCGCAGAACATATTGCTTTATGTGATGTGTGTAGTAGAGTGAAACATCAGAAACCAGCAGGATTGTTACAACCACTACCTATTCCTGATTGGAAGTGGGGCAAGATTGGCATGGATTTCATCACCGGACTGCCAAGGACTAAATTAGGATATGATTCTATTTGGGTCGTAGTAGACCGCCTAACTAAAGTGGCACATTTCATACCCGTGAAGACAACCTATACAAGTGCTAAGTTAGCCAAGATTTATATGAATAGGATTGTGTGTCTGCATGGAGTACCCAAGAGTATTGTGTCAGATAGAGGGACTCAATTCACTTCGCATTTTTGGCGACAACTGCATGAGTCATTGGGAACGAGATTAGAATTCAGCACTGCTTTTCATCCTCAAACATATGGACAGACAAAAAGGACCAACCAAATTCTGGAGGATATGTTGAGAGCTTGTGCCCTGGACTATGGTGCTAGTTGGGATGAAAGTCTGCCTTACGCAGAATTCTCTATGATAGACAGAAAGGACAACAACTATCAAGCCAGTATTGAGATGGCACCGTTTGAATTTCTCTATGGAAGAAAGTGTACTACACCATTGTTATGGAGTGGTGTCGGAGAAAGAAATTTGTTCGGCCTAGAACTAATCAAGGAAGCTGAAGAGAAAGTCAAGTTGGTAAAGGACGGATTGAAGATAGCACAGTCCCGACAGAAGAGCTACACAGATCTAAAGCATAGAGAAGTCACCTATGAGGTAGGTGATAGAGCTTATCTTAGAGTCTCACCACTTCGAGGAGTGAAGAGATTTGGAGTCAAAGGAAAATTGGCACCAAGGTATGTTGGACCATTCAAGATTCTGAGTTGCAGAGGAGAAGTAGCTTATGAGATTGAGTTGCCTGAATCACTGCCTGCCGTTCACAATGTGTTTCACGTAAGTTAGTTTAAGAAATGCCATCCGGAGATGGAAGAGACTTCTTTGAAGGATAATATACCTTTGGAAGAGTTTCAGTTGGAAAGTGATCTCACTTATGAAGAGAAATCTATCAAGATTCTTGAAACTGCAGAAAGAGTTACTCGTACAAAGACTATCAAGTTTTGCAAAGTTCAGTGGAATCATCATTCCGAAGAGGAAGCAACTTGGGAAAGAGAAGATGACCTTCGGAAAGATCACCCTCACCTATTTGCTAGCCAATCTGAATCTCGAGGGCGAGATTCACCTTAAGGGGGTTAGATTTGTAACATCCAAAAAATCATGATTTGAAAAGTTGGCATATCATTCATGCATTCATAACATTTGGTCATTTCAAACAAGATTTCAAATTAAGAAACCATATTATGCCTATTATTTTGTGCAAATAAGGCAATGGTTTTATTTTTACTTTCAAAGTATGAGAATGCTTTGCATTGATCAGAGATGTTTTAAAGTTGAATGCAAAGCTTGCACAAAGATTTTAAAAACAAAATTCAATATAAAATCATTTATATGCCTATTATATATATTTAAATAAGGCATGTTTTATTTTATTTTTCAATGGGTCAAAGTGATTTGGAATAAACAGTATGGTTTTATACACAAATAAGTACAAGGATTACACTACAAAAATTCAGAGGTGATTTGAAATCAAACCCATTTGATTTTAGTTTGAATTTGATTCCTGAAAATCCAAACAGAAAAAGAAAAGCAAAAAAGAAAAAAATAAAACCAACCACTCCCTATTTGTCCCAGCACCAGATCCAGCCCATCTAGCCCACACGTGTCATTTCTTTCTCCGTCTCTCTCTCTCACGCGCGTAGCTCCACCCACAGTCACTGACGCGTGGACCCCACTTCCACCTCAGTCCTTCTTCCCCAAATCACGCCCACGGACTGCCTCGCCGCTGTCGTTGCTGCCGATAATGGCGCGGCGTAATTAGCCATGAATTCGCAGGCGTTTCCTGTCGAGCTGCTGCCTACTTAAGCCCCCTACACCCCACGGTCATTTCCCCCACTTAGCACACTCTCTCCGCCACCAGGCTGCCGGCAATTTGCTCTGCACCTCCACTACCCGACGCGCTCCGGCGAACTATTCCGGTGAGTCCAGCGCGCCCCTCTACCTCTTATTCATACGAGCATACTTTCCAGGCCCTTGCGCATCTGCTCTCACCTTTTGTTTGCTCTAAACCGCCTAGGAACGTCGTCTCCGTCGAGCTTTGCGAATGACAGGAGCGCCGCCCAACTCCGGTGAAGAATCACGGTAAAGTCAGACCACCCCTTGACCCCTGAGCCATACCACTAAGTACGTCGTGTCTCTGTGCATCTCCTAATGCCTCTGGTTCATCTTATTTCGCCATAGAACGTCGCCTTCATCTCCGGTAGTAAGCATCGGACGTGGGCACGAACTCCGTCGAGGTCTTCATGCCACCACAACACGCCCCCGTCCACACCGACGATTCGTCGAGCTTCCTCGCAACTTTGCGACGCTGGTACGACCAACCACAGCCCCCAACCCCCTCTGTAGCCTCCGGAACCTCACTGGTAGAGCGCTGCCGCCGTGTCGCCGTCGCCAGTGCCGCCAAGTTTTGGTCATTGAATCTGCACCGTTAGATTTGAACCACAGGGATAGGATTAGATCGAGTACGAAGCGGTATCCTTTAATCTGGGCCGCTGGATCTAACTTAGATCCAACGCTCCACGTTGGACGATCCGCGTGAAGCGGTACCGTCCAATCAGAGCACGCCACGTGTGGGTGCTGTTTACATAAAAATCCAGAAAAGATTTTTGAATGTTTAAACTAGTAAAATTCATAACTTTTGATCTGTTTGTCCAAAAAATGCAAATAATATATCAATGGATTCACAAAAATAAATCCTACACTATTGTGGGTTTGTTTTGGTATTTTGATTCTGTTAAAATGGAATTTTATGCAGAGACATTTTTAGGCTTATTTTGAGTATAAAAATTGTTTAAAAAATATTTTTAAGACTAATTTGAGTTTATCTAGTCTATAGAAGTTTAGTTTTGTGTTTAGTACTGTTTACTTGTCTTGTTTGATTTGGGAAAAATCATCACATGGCATTTGCATGCATTCATATATTTTTGCTTGATTAATTTGAATGTAAATTTGGTGCTATCATTTTATGTGTAGATTTTGGTGCTAGTGGTGATTGTGATTGTGAGGATTGTTGCTACTCCCCAAACTACCAAGGCAAGTGGTGCTTCATGTTTTTATCCCAATATTTTTGACTATGCACTAGTGATATTTTGTATAGGGTGATGCAGCCCAACACATGGCATTCACCATTGGTCCACATCATGCTACATCAACCATACCCACAAAGGTGAATTCATTCCATATCTTGCCCTCCTTTGGTTATCATGTGGATGGGATCCTACTTGAAACAAGTACCAATGCTATTCCCAGGCCCTTGACCATGACACCAAGAGGAGATGACAAGAAGACCCCAGGAACCAAGACCCCCAAGCAAGAGGCGTGGAAGAGAAGGCGGAAGAAGACTTCTGGCGCTAGGTCCGGTGCCACCGGAAGCCCCGTCGGCACTTTTGGCGCCCAGCCCGTCGAACCTTAACCACCGCCGGAACTTCCGGCACACAAAACGGCCCTCCCGCTGAAATCGCTTACACAGAGCCCTTTTGGTTGATGATCGGAAATATCGGTGACCTCCGGAAATATCGGCACCAGCCCCGGCGCCGCCGGACCTGTCGCCGGAACTACCAGTCTGCGTGCTGTAAAGGATTTGATGCCCAGAATATTCCCTCCCACCTACCCCTTCGCCCCTAGTACTATAAATAGCCCCTTTGTGGCTCAGATCTAGTTGGAGTTGATGATGAATGAAGGCTTGTGCCTAACCCTAGATGGTAACCCCTCTCTATAGTTAATCCATGAGTCGTACAAGGCCTTGGAGTTCGGTGTTCGTCTCCAAGTCGTCAAGACCCTCCTCAAGTGTTTGGTCTCTCCTCATCAAGGATTCTAGTAGTTCTAGGTCTCTCCCCTTTGGGATTCTACTTGGTTGCTACTCTCTCCTTTGATTTGGATTCTATCATCCGCTTATCGATCTCTCCTTTGGTGATTCTACCTAACGGTCTCTCGCCGAGGATTCTATTGGATTGGTTGTTCGAACCAATGGGAGCAAACCGAATCGGGTTGTGTTTGTGTGCGTTTGTATCTTTACCTTGCGTTTGTGTTGCGTTCATCGTGTTCATCGTGTTTTCCCTCACTTCCCGCCTCAAATCCGTGAAGATCGGGCCACCCTAGGGGCAACCCCATAAGGGAACCCATATCAACTGGTATCAGCAGCTTTTGGTTGCCACGGATTTGACTTCATTTCCCCATATCCACCATAAATTCGAAAATACCAAAAATATTGCCTAATTTGCTTTTGGATCAATCTCTCGATTTGGTGAGTTTTTCGTGGTTTTGGTCCACAGATATGTTACTTTGGGTGTCGATCTACCTTTCTTGCCCTATCCCCCAGCCCAAATTCCACTAATTTTGACAAATTTCTCAATTTGACTTTTGGAAGTTCGTCACGAACAAATTTCGGCGAGCACCTCGGCGAACCTGTTCTGTCACCGAAAATGCCGGCAAGAATTCCGGCGACGCTGAAATCACGACCGGAATTTCCGGCGCCAGCACAGTCCGCCGGCTGTTTTGCCGAAAACCTACCAGACCCCAAATTTTGACTGTTTCCTTTTGTGTATTGTTCGTCTTTCGCGTGCGTGTCACCAAAAATAACTTCAAGCTTCCGCAACATCTATACATACCGCACTCTTCGACACCGTGACACCCGAACATCTCCCCCAACACCGGTCACAAGTCGTCAACAATACCAAAGGTATAACTTGCACCACCCTTGTATAGCCTTTGTTCCTTTGTGTGATACCTAACCTATCGAGAGTGGCTCATTTTTGTGTTTGCCGAAACATTGTGCGCTTGCTCTTGCGAAGTGATAGTGCATAGACAATAGAAAAAAGGTGACTCCATAGCATAGAATAGAAAAAGAGATATAAAAAGAAAAAGAAAAAGAAAAAGAAAAAATACCAATACAAAAAAGAGTCCAAACTTCTAAGAAAGAGTGCGAGTTAGAGCAAGGCAAGCGTGCAAATCCGTTGCTTCTCAATCTTGTTGCAAACGAGCTATGGTCTCTCCTTGTGTTGGCACGGCACCGAGCTTAGTCGTCGTTAGGAAATTTTGTGCTCCTTTTTATAGTCGTGCTAACCCCATTTTTTTCCACGTGTGTGTTTTTCCCGTGTTTTTGTAGATCGTATCCTTTTTGCTTTTGATCTTTGGTCCATTAACACTTTTGACAATAACCTTTTCGTTTGGTTGTTCCATTTGCTTTCCACCCTTCTAACCTACCATCATAGGCCTTTGTGTGTGTTTGTTTTGTGTACTCGCTATTCAATTTGCTCTCGGCAAGAACAATCTTTCCAATCTTTGACTCTGGTGAGACAAGGTAGCAAGTACCATTCCACCAAATCTCACCCTATCTATCAAGTGTGTTTTGTGCACCATGTCTAGGGCAAGTGGCACTAGTGTAGATAGCAACTTCAACAACCATGACGGCTTTTCCACGCACCATAACTTATGGCGCCAAGAATTCAATACTCAATTTGAGAGACTTGAGCACCGTATCGATGATACTTTTCGAGAATTTGAGTACCGTAAGCGGCAACGTCAAGAATAGCACCACGCGCAATTCCAGTCTCTTCACCAAGCTATTGCCAACCTTGGCAAACGACATGGTCATCGTTCAAGTTCATCAAGTTCCTCTTGCACGCACTCCTCAAGTCGACATGGCGAGTCTTCAAGGTCACACTCTCGCCGCGGAGAACCCCACCACCATAATGGGGACCAACAAGCTCGTCATCGTCATCCTCAAGCGGTGGACCCAAATGCTCCTCAACCTCAACAACAACGCCAAGAGCATGGTCCACCACCACACCAAGAAATCATCGACGTGCAACTCCAACGGGAACGTCATGATGAAGCGAACCACAATGATCAGCGTCGCTATCCCCCTCATGACCACCATGTGCAACTTCAACACAATCAAGCACCGACATGGGATACAAGTGATGATAATGAGGATGCACGCCAAGCTCAACGCAACAACCGGCATGCAAAACACCACCACCGACACCGTCAAGCTATGAATGTCAATGATGCCGACCAAAGACGAAGAAGAGACTTCGAGCATCATCAAGCTCATCCACCACAACAACCTAAAGGCAATCAAGAGCCTCCTCCTCCGCCTCCACGCCCTCCAAGTGACGCAAGTATGCACCATGAGCGTCGCAATAACCACCATGAGCGTGATGTTGGCAAGTTTGGGAAGCTCAAGTTTATTATGCCCAAGTTCAAAGGAGAAGAAAATTCCGATGCATACCTTGAATGGGAACTCAAAGTCGACAAGATCTACCGAGTCCACAACTTTTCCGAAGAGAAGAAAGTCGCAATGGCATCTCTTGAGTTTGAGGACTACGCCAATGTTTGGTGGGAAGACTACCAAAGCAATCGTGAGAAGCTAGAGGAACCACCGGTCACCACTTGGACCGAGATGAAGAATGTGATGTATGCAAGGTTTGTCCCCGAGCACTCTCGCCAAGCTACAAAACTTGAAGCAAGGCACATAGACAATTGAAGAGTTCTACAAGGAGATGGAGATGACTATGATGAGAGCCGATGTGAAGGAGCTCGAGGAGCAAACAATAGCACGGTCCTCAATGGTTTGAACCGCCCAATACGCAAAATAGTCGATTTCCAACCTTACAAGACCCTCGTGAACCTTCTTCACCAAGCAACCAAGGCCGAATGCCACTTCCAAATGGAACATGCTTATGAGAAGCAAAGGGCGTACTTCGCTTCAATCAACTCGAGTCTCCCCTCAAAGCCAACAAACCAAGCAACAAGCTCCTTCAAGCAATCCGAGACACCTATGGCATCCTCCTCCAAAACAACAACGGAAAGTCAAATAGTTTGCTACAAGTGTGGAGGAAAGGGACACAAGTCTTATGAGTGCATCAACACAAGAGTCATGCTAACGGATGAGAACGGTGCAACATACTCCATGAGCGAATATGAATATGAAGCTTTGACTCAAGCCGCTATCACAAAGGATGCCGCAATGCAAGATGAGGACACGCCTATATGTGAACATGATCCAAGCCCCTCACTTGTCATCGCCCAAGTCTTGACGATCAACTCTATCCCTAGAGAGGACCAACGCCTCAACATCTTCCAAACCCGAGCCGGAATTGATGGCAAGTCCATAAAAGTTATCATTGATGGAGGAAGTTGTCACAACCTTGCGAGCATCGATCTTTGTGAGAAACTCAAGTTACCATACATGGAGCACCCTCATCCTTATCATTTCAAGTGGCTTGATGACAATGGCACCATTCAAATCAAACACAAGGTCAACGTCTCCTTCAAGATTGGTCCATATCAAGACACCGTCGAGTGTGATGTCGTGCCAATGACCGTGTGTCACATGCTCCTTGGAAGACCATGGCAATACGACAAGGGTGCCCTACATGATGGTTGATACGAATTATTGGCCCGATCTTTCATGATGCACCTCCTGATCCAATGGATCTGATAGATCTCCCAATCACATGAGCGGAACACGTAACCTGGAGATTGGGGAATGCCAATCCTGCAAGCAACTCGACGATGAATGACGAACCTCACGCCGGAATAGACACGCCAAAGCTCGACAACCCTCGATAATTCGAGGACCTTCGCGCCCACACGATTACTCTTGACAATTCAAGAACTCTCGTGTCTTTATTCATGGATAACTAGACGAACGTCCGAGACGCCGTCACACACGCCGATCCCAGAGGGACGGTGATAATAGGAACTTTAAGTTCTACATTATTCTGAATAAAATCAAAGCTAATCTAAACCCTAGACCGGCCAGCTCCTTATATGAGGGCTGGGGCGGACAGACTTGACCTAGTCGGTTGGACAGACCCAAACCGACATCTAAACTAATTGGACTCTAAATAGGATACATCCGGTTCGAACTGGTCCAAACACGGCCGGACTATTCGGTTGGCACAGGCCGGACTGTCCGGGGTAGCCAGACATTCCGAGGTGAATCATCTGGATTCTCCGGGCTTGGTTCCCCATCGTCCTCCCATTCTTCAAAAGGCGTTGTCCTCAACGCTAAAGGGTAGTCTCGAGAACATGGCGTCAGATCAGCAACATCGCCACTCTCCGTCTTCAAGTTTCGCTAGTCTCCACACCTCATCCTCCCGCTCGACTAGCTATCTTCAAGTTTTGCTCGCCTTCCACGCCTCATCCTCCCTCTCGGCTTGCTTCACTTGATACGGTTCTTGTCACTCTTTGGTCTTCGACACCATCAACCTGACCGAGACACAAGCATCCTCCAACTGCAACTGACGGTATACCATGCATATCACCCATAACACACAGAACAAATTTCTGTACACCATGAATCCAAATAAGATGAATACACCTGAGTATACACTCAACTGAAACAAGTGCCCATAGTCCGTTTGACGATATTCATAGACTGATTCATGAACTGTAGAAAATAATAACCTAACTCAGTCTCTCCGGATACTCCGGTCGGTAGACCCGAATATTCCGGCCTGATTCGGTGAGATCTCTTCCTGGAACGATCGTTGTTCCTTTCTTTTCTTAGTCCATGCGACAGACTCCTTCTCTTTTCCTTGACGCGCGTACTCACGGCAGAAGAATCAGAACATACGCACGCGAAAGGAAATAGACCAATGTGTACTTGACGCGTGTATTTCCTTTTTTTATGACTCCACGAGACTTGGCGCGTGCATGCCGGCAGAAAAATTAGGACTCCTTTGATTATTTCCTTTTTCCAAAGCATGTCACCAATTACCAATCTGAGTCAAACTTTCCTTGATCGGTTCAGATGCCTTTTCTTCTTTTCACGTACTCTACACGGCAGGAAACGAGCATATACGATCTGGACTCTTCGAAATCAATCTCGATGGAAATCGATCTCCACCAAGGCGCTAGCGATCGTTTTTTTTATCGCCTCCAATCGTACATGCCAGTTTGCAGCCGGATCTGCATCACCTCCAAACAAATCAAACAACTTCCCTGCCACCAATAAATCTCGCCACCTAACAGATCAATAGATCAGCCCGACGACTGCAATCGCACCATGATCAACCTGGCGCTCTGATACCAGATGATACGAATTATTGGCCCGATCTTTCACGATGCACCTCCTGATCCAATGGATCTGATAGATCTCCCAATCACGTGAGCGGAACACGTAACCTGGAGATTGGGGAACGCCAATCCTGTGAGCAACTTGACGGTGAACGACGAACCTCCGGAATAGACACGCCAAAGCTCGACAACCCTCGATAATTCGAGGACCTTCGCACCCACACGATTACTCTTGACAATTCAAGAACTCTCGTGTCTTTATTCATGGATAACTAAACAAACGTTCGAGACGCCATCACACACGCCAATCCCAGAGGGACGGTGATAATATGAACTTTAAGTTCTACATTATTCTGAATAAACTCAAAGCTAATCTAAACCCTAGACAGGCCAACTCTTTATATGAGGGCTGGGGCGGACAGATTTGACCTAGTCGGTTGGACAGACCCAAACCAGCATCTAAACTAATTGGACTCTAAATAGGATGCATCCAGTTCGAACTGGTCCAAACACGGCCAGACTATCCGGTTGGCACAAGCCAGACTGTCCGGGGTAGCTGGACATTCCGAGGTGAATCATCCGGATTCTCCGGGCTTGGTCCCTCATCAATGGTACCTCCAACCAATACTCCTTTAAGTGAAATGACAAGACATTTGTGCTCCAACCTATGACGCAAGCCAAATTATCGCTTCCAACGTGACGTCGTTGCCCAAGATAAAGCAAGCTAAGGATCCTTGTGAGATGAGTGGTGAGAGAGTGACCCACCAACACGTGAGTGAGATCCACAAGCCTCAAATGAGTGGAAAAATCATGAGTGCCACGTCGCATGCCACCAAACGTGAGAAGAGTGATTTGAGTGTGATCCATACTAACAATCCATCATACAACTCTTTCTCCTTGTTATCGGTTTTGCAGGGTACACAAACTCACCCACCACCTACAAGGAACACGCTACAAGATCTCCAACCACACTTTGATGACAAGCTCAACTTCAAGATCTTCAACCAATTTGAACAAGGCTATGACATCGGAGATCCAACAACATACAAGCTCAAAACCATGTGTACACCTACCTCCCTAGATGATGATGGAACTTCGTCGAGGTCGACTCATTTTCAAGCGGGGGGAGATGATGCAGCCCAACACATGGCATTCACCATTGGTCCACATCATGCTACATCAACCATACCCACAAAGGTGAATTCATTCCATATCTCGCCCTCCTTTGGTTATCATGTGGATGGGATCCTACTTGAAACAAGTACCAATGCTATTCCCAGGCCCTTGACCATGACACCAAGAGGAGATGACAAGAAGACCCTAGGAACCAAGACCCCCAAGCAAGAGGCGTGGAAGAGAAGGCGGAAGAAGACTTCCGGCGCCAGGTCTGGCGCCACTGGAAGCCCCGCCAGAACTTCTGGCGCCCAGCCCGGCAAATCGGAACCACCGCCGGAACTTCCGGCGCACAAACCGGCGAACCGGCCCTCCCACCGAAATCGCTTACAGAGAGCCCTTTCGGTTGATGATCGGAAATATCGGTGACCACCGGAAATATCGGCACCAGCCCCGGCGCCGCCGGACCTGTCACCGGAACTACCAGTCTGCGTGCTGTAAAGGGTTTGATGCCCAGAATATTACCTCCCACCTACCCCTTTGCCCCTAGTACTATAAATAGCCCCTTTGTGGCTCAGATCTAGTTGGAGTTGATGATGAATGAAGGCTTGTGCCTAACCCTAGATGGGAACCCCTCTCTATAGTTAATCTATGAGTTGTACAAGGCCTTGGAGTTCGGTGTTCGTCTCCAAGTCGTCAAGACCTTCCTCAAGTGTTTGGTCTCTCCTCATCAAGGATTCTAGTAGTGCTAGGTCTCTCTCCTTTGGTATTCTACTTGGTTGCTACTCTCTCCTTTGATTTGGATTCTATCGATCTCTCCTTTGGTGATTCTACCTAACGGTCTCTCGCCGATGATTCTATTGGATTGGTTGTTCGAACCAACGGGAGCAAATCGAATCGGGTTGTGTTTGCGTGCATTTGTATCTTTACCTTGCGTTTGTGTTGCGTTCATCGTGTTCATCGGGTTTTCCCTCACTTCCCGCCTCAAATCCATGAAGATCGGGCCACCCTAGGGGCTGTCGTGGTATTGCCGACGAGGACGCCATGGAGGGGTCCTCACAGTGCGTGTTTAGAGATGTGGGGGAAGGCGGACGGTTGATGGGTACGAGGTAACACAGCTTACCCAGGTTCAGATCCCACAACAGTGGCGGAATCCTACTCCTGCTATAAATCACTATAAGGGAAATATGCCGAGTTACAGGGATTGGTTCGTTGTGCGAGGTTGTAAGTTATCGTCCGAGATTGTGCCCTAAAGGCTCCCATAGGCCCGACTTATATAGTCACCAGGTCCTAGGGTTACAGGGAAAAGTCCTAGCCGGACAGGTTACAGAGTCCTACACCGTCTATTACTAGTCTTGTGTGTCTTGTACTCCAAGGCTCCGGGTACGTCGGTGACTCCAACCGTAGCCTTCCTTTATCCGGCATGGGCCTCCCTTCTGGATCCATCTAACTGGGCCGCCCACCAGGCCATGGGACATGCTACCAACTGTGGGCCACCCGGGTTATCTGGATAGGAGACATGCTATGAGGATACCCATATAGCATATCCCCAACAGTAGCCCCCGGAGAACTCCGAGATCTTGCGCCATCTTGCCTCTTCACGTGAAACGCTCCGTCTAGATGGATGTCGGCAAATCGTCAAGCAACATCTTGTAGTCCTCCCAAAGAACCCTGCAAGGTTTTCTCCGTCTTCAACTTTGTAAGTCGGAGAAATGCTGAATCTTCCATCGTACTCTTCCGTAGCCGGATTGGATTCGTCCATGCCAGAATCTTCTGATGTGACGGCTCATCTTCCTGTGTCAGCTAGAGCAACATAGACGTAGGTCAACGACGCCTCGTAACTCACACGTGCAGAGAACGCAATCATGTCCACTTTTCCCGCGCGAGCGATACGAACCGTTGGCGGCAGCGGTTGGGACGTGGCGAAATTTATGCACAAGTCTGCACACACGTCGTCTACGCGGCAACCGTCCGATCAAGCTGCACGAATCTTGATGCTGGAGATCATAAATAGTAACTGCGGTGGAACTTTTTAATTTTTACCTCATTCTCTCCTCGCATCGTCTTCTTCCTCCAGCGAGCGCCTCCTCGAGCTCTCCGCGCAATCTTGCGAAAATCCCTAGCTCCAATTCTCGCCAGTCACCTCCAAACCCGCACAATGGCTAGCAGCAGCTCTTCTCCCTCGATGGCGGCATCGGGCAAAGCCGCGGTGAAGCCGGCGAGCTCCGTCGTCGTGCCCCGAGAAGGTCTGGTCATCCCCATCACTGCGGTGGTCGAGACCACCGGCGGCGACCACAATCCAGCGGCACTGGAGCCGCTGGAAGAGGAGCTTGACTCCCACAAAGGCGATTGGCGCAGTTCGGACATCACGGACCGCGACATCAAGGAACTGATCACCGAAGGCTACCTCCCTGCGACGGAGGGGCTCGCCTGGCGGGCGGCGCCGGCCGGCAAGGTGACACATTTTCCCCAAGACGGAGAAAGGGTGTACCTCAAAGCCCAATTGGTACGCGGTGTCTCCCTGCCCATCTCTAACTTCTTCCTTTTCGTCTTGAATCACTATCGAGTCCAGCCCCAAAACCTCTCTCCCAATAGCATCCTAGCGCTTAGCAATTACGCGGCGCTCTGCGAGGGTTACTTAGGGATTAAGCCTAGGCTAGATCTCTTCGTGTATTTCTTCACCGTCAAGCGTGAATCCGGAGCCAGTAAGGACGAACTTAGAAATTGCGGCACCATAAGCTTCAAGATCCGTCCTGGTCGACGGTTCCCCGACATCGTTGGCCACGAGTCCTGCAAAAACTCGCAGCATACTTACTTCTACGGCCCAGATATCCCTCTGGCCGACCGAGAAGTAACGTACCCGTACTTCATCGATGGAGCCGCCGCCGAAACTTCGACATGGAGATCCCAGGCCTCCTTTCCCTCCGACATCGATGCTTCCCGCGCCATAAGGCGGATAGAGTGGTTCGTAGAGACGGGTTTGACCGGCTTGGACCTAGCCATGTGCTGGTACATCGGGCGAATCCAACCTCTGCAGCATCGTGCGAAGCTGATGCACGAGTATACCAGCGATAGAAGGGATAGCCTCCGCATCTCCGTGGACAATTTCTCAAGCGACTCCGTCAAGCTCCATCTTAAGGACATCGTCAAGGTGAAGGACAAGAAGCGTGGCTTCACCATCACCTATGACATGTTCGTAGACATCAAGTGCCCAAAGGTAACTGTTTATTTTCCGTGTATGACATATATTCCAGTTCTTCCGTCTAGCCATCTCCATCCCATCTAACACGGTGACTTCTCACTTAACAGCTTAGCGACATAGATGAGGACAGCATGGCTCCTCAAATCTATGATCCAAAGATGAAGGAAGTCACTGTCGTGTCCGACGATGATGCTCCATTGGCGCGAAAGCGGAAGAGCTCCACCTCTGACGCTGCCGACGGAGGCAAGAAGAAGAAGACGGAGGGTGGAGCCTCCAAGAAGACTGTCACCCTGGAGGCGGAGAAAAGAAAGACTACCGGGTTCCCTTTTGCCAAAGCAGCCCCACTTGTGTAAGCTTCTTTCTCTCCGACATTGTCTATTTATCTGTCTTGCTCCTGTATTTATGCATGTTGCACATTTCAGGCAGAAAGCCACGACCAGCCTGAAGAAGACCTCCAAAACATTGGGGGCTTATAGAACCATTAAGGACATGCTACATCGCGAAGCATCTCCCGCCATCGCCCCTGCTACTCCCAGCGTCAAGCCCTCCTCCGCTCCGACAAGCTCACAAGCCAAGGAATCATCTGGCCCTTCTGCCATGGAAGTGGACTCAGGTGCCTCTACAGAGATTGCTGTCGTCGGCGAGCAGGCGACGCAGAAAAGTGCCGCACACCCAATGGCTTAAGCTCCGGCTAAGGATGCCATCAGTTGCGGTAAGGCGGTGGTGGAAGATGGTACTTCTGCCGTAGGCGGCGCTCCCGCGCCCAAGAAAGCCATAGAATATCCAAAGATAGTCTATCTGGTACTTACGCCGGATAGAACTGCTCTGGTTCCTGGTGTGGCGCTGACATCTCCGACGTGCGGTCTAGAGGAGCTCCTCCAACAAGCAGAGATCTTGCAAGGAAACAGCGTATCCTTTGGCAAGCTGCTGGCCGAGAGTGCTACTAACCTCAAGATCATTGCACTTGTAAGTTTTATTTGCCTTTTGCATTTCATATGAGTATCCCACTGTAGCCCCCGAGGATGTAGACGGAAAACCATAGGTTTTTACGTCTAGATGCTCTAAGAATGACTAAGCTAGAAAACCTCTCACTGTAGCCCCCAAGCATATAGGTGGAATGAATTATTCTGACTAGATGCTTTAAGAATAGCATACGCACAATACTGTAGCCCCCAAGCCTCTAGTTGTAATTGAATTAGTTCCGACTAGATGCTTAAAGAAAAGCTAAGCATATATCCGAGTTAAAAACTTTATACTGTAGCCCCCAATCTTCTAATCGAGAACTGAATTAGTTCCGACTAGATGCTTAAAGAAAAGCTAAGCATATTGCTAAGTCAAAAACTCTCGCTGTAGCCCCCGAGCGTCTAGGTGGAAAATTTCCGGATAGATGCTCCAAGTAGACCAAACAACATTTTGATTTCTCCTTTGTTCCACAGAACGAGAATGCTCGGAGGGGCATGGCCAACGACAAATACCAGAAGATGCGCGCGGATCTGGAAGCCGAAAAGGGTAAAACTGCCTTCTTGAAGGAACAGATCATCAAGAGCAAGCGTCTGTTTTTCCTTTCTTTTTTGTAATCTGACTTGAACTTGTGTATTCTCCGAGTACTCACTGTGTACTTTGTGTTCTCTGACTTGTAGAAACCATTGCCAAGGCGAAGGACATTGTCGAGCAATCCAAGCACATTCAGGAGCTGGATAGCGAGAACAAGATCCTTAAGCAGGAGATGAAGGACATGCTAAAGATGCATGAAGAATTCATGAAAGACCTATAGGACTCCGCCATCGAGGAGATGAACCGCTTTAAGGAGGAGATCTCGATCTTAAGAGATCAGAAGAAAGCTGCCGATGAGCAGAATCAACGCCATCATGAGGTGTACAAGCTCCTCCAACAAGAACGGGACTCCTTGGCGGATACCCTCTGGCAAGCTGAGCCTAGCATCTTCAGTAAGTGTTTCTCTGTCTTGGATTTCTGTGGTCTAGATACTCTGAATGTTTGAACTCATGTTTTCCTTGTCGGAATTTGCACCTCCTATGGGTTTAACCCGTTCGTCTCCTCCAGCAAAGGAATGCATGGTTCTTGCCGGCAACTTCATCAACACCACCATCGCGCAAGCAAAAGAAATTGCTAAGCCCCTCCAGATCAACATCAAGGCATCGGGCTCTGTGGCAAAGTACTCGGAGATCCTGCGCCGAGCCCCTAAGCGTATCACAAGCTGGAAAGCTTCATGTGCATGGGCTGGCGCAAGGATGGTGCTGTCAATGGTGAAGGCACACTACGAAGATGCCGACATCGACACGGTGACCTCTGTCATTCCTGACGTAGATGACGATGACAAAGAGATTAATCACGAATCCATCTTGTCATCACTCGCGGGCTATGACACGAGAGTTTCTGAGTTAGTCGACGTCAACGTCTTTGTGCCGATGAATACCATCGATAGCGGCAATCAAAGCTCTTCCGAGTCTCTTCACACCGCCGACTTCGAGGGTGGTTCTCCTGCTGCCGATGACGCTGCTTCCAAGTCGCCTGCGCCAAAGGAATGAAAAACAACTTGTAATATTTGTTTCACCTTTGATGCGTATGCAGAAAAAACTATGTATTTAACTTAAGGCGGAAAACAATGTTGTATGTCCTGCTACTTAAGAACCAGTTTACAACATGTATATATTTTAAGTAAGTGCTGGCTTATCCATTACTTTGGTTCTTATGCTTGGCTTTTCGTGGGTCGAAAGACTCGTTGTCAGAACCATGCGCTTAGGTGATGATGCCTAATGGCACCGTCAATAACCTAAGCACAAAATCACCGACAATAAGTGCCGAAAGTCACTACTCCAGAATCCACATAAAAACGACAAAGAACGTGTAGACCAAAAAACTTAAGCTAACGCCCGTAGGTGGAATTTTCACAAGTGCAATCGCAAAACTTGTGCATAAAGGTTTTATATGATCCAAAAATGAACACTAAAGGAGGTAAAAGACTCATAAATATGAGTGAACCAGAGAGATTTATTTCATTGATCATATAAGAGGTACACAATTAGATAAAAAATGCTAAGTGTAAAAAGGACGTAGCTGTGCTATGTTCCATGGCCGATCAAGCTTCGAGTAGTCATCATCCGGGTCACGTCGCTTACGCTTATGATCCTCGTTGGGTCTATCCTTCAGTTCACGTTTATCAACGAGGTAGTAAGACCTATTGAACAACGCCTTGCTTATGATGAATGGTCCTTCCCATGGCGGGGATAATTTGTGTGACTTCTTCTGCTTAAGTCGGAGCACCAAATCCCCCTCTTTAAACGAGAAATGCCGAACACGGCGACTATGGTAGATACGTAGCTTCTGCTGGTAGATGGCGGATCTTTGGCATGCCAAAACGCGCTCCTCCTTGAGAAGGTCCACATCTAGGCGTCTAGATTCTTCAGCGTCATCTTTGTCGTAGGCGGCGACTCTTGGTGCATCGTGAAGTATGTCGGAAGGTAGGATGGCTTCTGCTCCATATACCATGAAATAAGGGGTGTAGCCGGTGGATCTGTTGGGTGTAGTTCGTAAACTCCACAACACGGATGGCAATTCTTCCGCCCAGGCTCCAGCTACTCTATGTAGCGGTGCCTCAAGACGTGGCTTGATTCCTTGCAGAATTAATCCATTGGCTCGCTCAACCTGACCATTGGATTGTGGGTGTGCCACAGATGCAAGGTCAAGTCGGATGCCCTTCTCCCAACAATAAGCCTCCACTTCTCCGAGTGACAAGTTGCTGCCATTGTCGGTGATAATGCTATGTGGGAGACCAAATCTCACCACTAGATCTCGGACAAACCTGAGGGCAGTTGCCCCATCAAGCTTTCTAATGGATTTAGCTTCTATACATTTAGTGAATTTATCAACTGCTACTAGCAGATGTGTAAACCCACATGGTGTCGTCTGCAATGGTCCCACCATGTCTAGCCCCCAGACTGCAAACGGCCAAGTTATTGGTATTGTTCGCAATTCTTCAGCAGGAATATGTGGTTGTCGGGCATAATACTGGCATCCCATGCATGTCTCAACCAGCTTGTCGGCGTCCGCCTTCGCGGTCAGCCAGTAGAATCCTTGCCGGAAGGCTTTCGCGACCAACGATCGAGGAGCGGCGTGATGCCCGCAATCTCCGAGATGAATTTCACGTAGGATTTCCATACCTTCTAGCTGAGAGACACACTTAAGGTATACACCAGTAGTGCTCCTTTTGTAGAGTTGTCCATTGATTATGGTATAACCCTTTGCTCGTCGTACCATTTGCCATCTTTCGACTTTGTCGTCGGGCAAAGTTCCGTGTTCGAGATATTCCATGAATGGTTTTTTCCAAGACGGAGGGATCTTTGCCACCATGTGGACAAAAGAGTCAGCTCTATCCGGGTTGTCGATGTTGGCTCCCTTCACGGATGGTGTGCACAGATGCTCTAGGAAAACTCCTGGAGGAATTCGCTTGCTCCCTGATCCAAGCTTAGATAGCAGATCAGCCGCCTCGTTTTGCTCCCTAGGTACATACTTGAATTCGTAGCCCAAGAAGCTCTTCGCTATCTCGTCCACTTTGTCTCGATATGCCGCCATCATAGGGTTCCGCGCATTCCAGGTGCCAGCCACCTGCTGGGCAATCAAGTCGGAATCTCCATAGCAAACTATGCGCTTGATGCCAATATCCTTGCCTACACGTAGTCCGTGAATGAGTGCTTCATACTCCGCCATGTTGTTTGTAGCTGTAACACCCTCAGAATCGGCCCTATGCAAGTTTCAGCGATTTCCACCAAACCCGCATAGAAACGATTCAAAGGTGCCCACCAGGCACTTTCGTGCGGGTGGAAAACGAAGTAATACCATTACACAATAGTCCACGATGGAACCCACAGAACAGATATATACAACAACGACTCGAAGAGTCAAGAATACAGATATACAGTACAAAGATCCAAATCACCTTGAAAACAATACAGCGTCCGAGTACGGACAAGATGCAAATTGAGCTAAGAGCCCTGAAAAATAACCAATGGCATCCATAACCCTGCCCAGGCCAAGCCGGAAGGGTAACCCTGCTAACGACGTCGATCTCAAAACCTGCATAAACAAAAGGGGTGCCGACAAAGGGCAAAGGAAAAAGAGAGAGCGGTCAGTACTGAGGCCAGTACACGGCGAGGCTAGAATTCGGCGGTCCTCGCCTACATAGGTATGGTGGACTGAAGCGGCAGCGCAGCATGCACTAAACAACCTATAGAGACTCGAGATAGCTGTCGGCTATCAGAGAGGGATAAGAAAGGCCTATTCGGTACCAATCTGATACTACCACCAAACATACCCATCCTGGTATCTCCCCCTCGAGACCAAACGAGGAAGTCAACCGGGAACTCACACAGTTGGCAGTTTTAGTTATTCAGTTATCGTTGCAGCAATTACTAGTCAGGTATAGATAGTCATCCTGATATAATAAGCAGTGGGCGATTTTAGTTAACCATTCCGTTGTAGTTGTGACACTTACTAGTCAAATACAATTAGCATGAGATATCCCAAACCCAGCAGTTGTTGGTATTTTTATTTAGCCATTCCGTTATAGTTGCAATACTTACTAGTCAGGTACAATGGTAGCAAGCGACAACCCCAAACAAGCAATTGTTGGCAATTTTATTTAGCCATTCCATTATAGTGAAGCTGTTTACTAGTCATTATAAAGTCAAATTTATAGCACTACTTTAGTTATAGTTGTCTATGATCGAGATACTGTGCTCCAAGTCGTCCATAACCGCGGACACGGCTTTCAGAAAGTTTTACCCTACAGGGGTGCACAAATAGCAACACACACTCGATCAACCTCGGAAAAACCAAATCAAAACCCAACGAGGCATTCACGACAAAGCAATCACAAGATTCAGAAATATTTCAGGGGGCCACCCCATTGAGTACACCCGCAACGAATTTAGCTGACTCCGAAACGGACTCAAGGTTTGCGTCAATGGCTGTAAACGACTGGGAACCCGAAAATGTGACTGGGCTTGTCGATACCGCGAAAACACTCCGCTTACCTAAACAGTACAGGTGCTCCTCGCACAATTTAAATTAAGCAGTAAAGCATGGCATAAGTACAGGATAGTAAATAAAACCTCAAACTAGTTTGTGGCCCCAACAAATAAGAATGAATCAAGCTCTGGCTCAGGGGGGTCCCATAATCCTCCCGGATGTGGATAGCGCGAATATTCAAGGAACAGGTATCAAGTACTCGGGGTCCTACGGGACACAAGTGGACGGTTAACAACCAAATAACATCTATTTCCCACCTGTGCCTCTGCATTTACCTACTTCAATTTTAGTTATTAAACAGTAATTAAAGTCTTGATCATCTCCAACAATAAACACACGGCAATACTCCAACAACTGTGGTACTTGACGACACGCAACAGCACTTGAGCAAGCGACTACGACGCGCAGGTCCAACTATCTACCAAACAACAGGTAATAGGAGGTGTCCAAGGCAATATAAGGCTGCAAGGGATATCACGGGTACGAAAACTAGAGCATCGCAACACAGATAGCAATAGATCAACAGGAGGGAATAAATACTAGAAAAGTAAGATAGGTAGAAAGGGGGAGATGCTCGCCTGAAAAACATTGCCGAAGGTTCAACCGACGATCGGGTCGACACTCGCATCAACTCAACGGCCTTATCCGCGAAGAACCAAAACACTAGAATAAACACCGGATGCAATATTTAATACAACGGCAGAAGATCGGGCATGATGCGTGTATGATGTATGGCATGGCAAAGATGCGATGCGATTAGGCAATATTAAGCGGAACCGGGGGTCCCGACAATTAAATATATGGTTCTAGTTGTTTAGATACACCGCATTTTAAATGTTGTCTTAACATGGCAGAAGATAGCACCGGTTCGCTACACCAATTTAAATGGAGTCCGGAATAAGACAAAGTTATTCCGCATATCGACTCCATATTCAATTATGAGATGAATTGGCATAATGCTCCAACCCACATGACAATATGCATGCATGAACAATTTAATATGCAACAAGTTTATATTTCATTTTATAAAATAGGGCTCGGGAAGGAATCACACATTAGGGTTCGATAGATCTTGGGGTTTCGAGGGGTTCGGGGTTTGACAGGGTTCGACGGGGGCGAGGTTCGATGGGATCGGTCTCGGACAACGGAAGTAGATCTTGTCGCATTCCGGAAGAAGGACTTGGTTGGCGTCGGGGGCACATTGGGTTCGCCCGGGTCGGTGTCGATCTTGTCGTCGCGAAGATCTTGTCGAATCCGCGGTCGTCGGGCCATGTCATCGGTCTTGTCGTTCGGGATGAAGATCTTGGCGTCCTCGAGGAAGTACTTGGCGTATCCGTGTCGACGTCCTTGGCATCCGGGTTCTCGGCATCGCATCCGGGAAGGAGGACTCGTCGCATCCGGGGAGATCTTGGCGTCGGTCATATCCTCGGTGTCGAACTTGCAGGTCATCGTATTCGGAAGATCTTGTTGGCTTGTGCAGCCACTACTCTATCATCCATTCGATATCCACCGGAACACCACCACATCGGCCTCATATCAGCAATACCGAAACGGGAGCCAAGCAAAACCGATAAGGTTAGCTGTACTGAGGTTGGTGGCGGAAAAAGGGCACCGCGCGGACTGCAGGGAGGCATGCACTTGGCAGGGAAGGTCATGGCCGAGGCGGCTCGGGCAGCACGCGTCGAGGAACGGCGTCAGAAGCAGGGGCGTCACGGACGGCGCTAGCACGGGGCGTGGCGGCACCGGCTCGGCGGCAGAGGAGGGCTACCAGCGGCAGGAACACTAGGCCCGCAAGGACGACGTCCAGTAGGGCGAGGTTGATGCGGAGGGGCTCGAGCAGCGACCATGGCACGGTGCAGGGCTCGAGGTCGGCCCGGTCGGCATGGGGCGACACTGGGAGTCGCAGAACGGGAGGCGCGACCAGGGCGGCGTGCAGGGGCTCCTGCGGGAAGGGGACCGGAGGCGAGCAGTAGGGGAGGAGGCCGGCGTGGCTCCAGGGTGCGGTCGCGGAAGATCTCAGAGGCGTGCGGCCGGTTGAGGAGGGAGGCGGTGCAGAGAGGCGGACGGGGCGGGGGCGCCACAGGCGGAGGGAGTGGGGAGGGATTAGGGTTGCGGTTGGGTGAGGCTAGGGTTTTGGGTAGGTGTGGTGTCGTTTGTGGGGTGGTAGGTGGCGGTCGGCTGGGCCTTTTGGGCCTGGCCGGCGGCTGCCTCCCCCACTAAAATATTTATTTTTATTAAACTTTTAAAATATTTTATAAATAGTTTTTAGACAAATAAAATATTCAGAAGGACCCGGTTTCTGATTTGAAAATAAAGGGGCTAATTAGAAAACAAAATAGGGTTTTTGCAAAGTACTTTTATGAACAAACATGCATGATGATGACGGTGCTCAAATGCAAGGTGGCATGATGACATGAGCACGCGGTCATGATGATGCAATGCACAAAAACAACGCGATTTTCTAGTAGTGGTTTGCGGGGCGCCACAATTCGACACCACTAACAATGGATCTCGCCCTCGAGATCCGCCTCATGGTACCGGGAAGAAGGGCGGCGATCTGAATCTTCTCGCATCGTGTAGATCCTCGCGACACCACTAACAAGAGGTCGTTGTCCGTGATCGTCGAGAGAACACTCCGGGAACAAAAGGTCGAAGGTAGAGGTATCAACAAATAAAGCCACCTCTAACTCCGATAAAAAGAGAGAACCGATGCATTCTCACCCACTTCAATGTACAGAAGCGAATAGAAGGGGTAGTCGGCATGGGGGCCAATCCATCACGCACCCAAACTATTACTCTGCACAATCAGTAGAAAAGCGTGCAACCATTCTCGGAATCAGACTGAAGATCTCGACAATCGAGGTTCAGGAACAAAGGAGTGATGCAGACTCTGCATCAGATCTGGCGTAGATGATGTCGTCGCATCGGAAAACACCGGAAGGCACGAGAAGGAACAAAGAGAAGTCCACCAGACGAAGGGTTCCTCGGATAGCATGAAGACCAGATGTAGCAACACCGTTACCAAAGGAGGAAGCGAAACCCTGAAGGTACGATGGAACCCAACCACGAGAAATCCTGGACTCGGAGAGGGAGACGAGAGCGGATTCAAAACACGTAGAGGTGAGAGGAGAGCAGCAGAGGGGTAAGGAGTAAAATCAGACCTAATCAGAACTATCCAACCGATTTTCCAAAATAGTTTTGACACTCTACGACGTCCGTTAGCTAGGTTATCCTACAGGCTGGACTTGTGGGGTATCGCAACTGCTGAGCTCTGATACCACTCTGTAACACCCTCAGAATCGGCCCTATGCAAGTTTCAGCGATTTCCGCCAAACCCGCATAGAAACGATTCAAAGGTGCCCACCAGGCACTTTCGTGCGGGTGGAAAACGAAGTAATACCATTACACAATAGTCCATGATGGAACCCATAGAACAGATATATACAACAACGACTCGAAGAGTCAAGAATACAGATATATAGTACAAAGATCCAAATCACCTTGAAAACAATACAGCGTCCGAGTACGGACAAGATGCAAATTGAGCTAAGAGCCCTGAAGAATAACCAATGGCGTCCATAAGCCTGCCCAGGCCAAGCCGGAAGGGTAACCCTGCTAACGACGTCGATCTCAAAACCTGCTTAAACAAAAGGGGTGCCGACAAAGGGCAAAGGAAAAAGAGAGAGCGGTCAATACTGAGGCCAGTACACGGCGAGGCTAGAATTCGGCGGTCCTCGCCTACATAGGTATGGTGGACTGAAGCGGCAGCGCAGCATGCACTAAACAACCTATAGAGACTCGAGATAACTGTCGGCTATCAGAGAGGGATAAGAAAGGCCTATTCGGTACCAATCTGATACTACCACCAAACATACCCATCCTGGTATTTCCCCCTCGAGACCAAACGAGGAAGTCAACCGGGAACTCACACAGTTGGCAGTTTTAGTTATTCAGTTATCGTTGCAGCAATTACTAGTCAGGTATAGATAGTCATCCTGATATAATAAGCAGTGGGCGATTTTAGTTAACCATTCCGTTGTAGTTGCGACACTTACTAGTCAAATACAATTAGCATGAGATATCCCAAACCCAGCAGTTGTTGGTACTTTTATTTAGCCATTCCGTTATAGTTGCAATACTTACTAGTCAGGTACAATGGTAGCAAGCGACAACCCCAAACAAGCAATTGTTGGCAATTTTATTTAGCCATTCCATTATAGTGAAGCTGTTTACTAGTCATTATAAAGTCAAATTTATAGCACTACTTTAGTTATAGTTGTCTATGATCGAGATACTGTGCTCCAAGTCGTCCATAACCGCGGACACGGCTTTCAGAAAGTTTTACCCTGCAGGGGTGCAAAAATAGCAACACACACTCGATCAACCTCGGAAAAACCAAATCAAAACCCAACGAGGCATTCACGACAAAGCAATCACAAGATTCAGAAATATTTCAGGGGGCCACCCCATTGAGTACACCCGCAACGAATTTAGCTGACTCTGAAACAGACTCAAGGTTTGCGTCAATGGCTGTAAACGACTGGGAACCCGAAAATGTGACTGGGCTTGTCGATACCGCGAAAACACTCCGCTTACCTAAACAGTACAGGTGCTCCTCGCACAATTTAAATTAAGCAGTAAAGCATGGCATAAGTACAGGATAGTAAATAAAACCTCAAACTAGTTTGTGGCCCCAAGAAATAAGAATGAATCAAGCCCTGGCTCAAGGGGGTCCCATAATCCTCCCGGATGTGGATAGCACGAATATTCAAGGAACAAGTATCAAGTACTCGGGGTCCTACGGGACACAAGTGGACGGTTAACAACCAAATAACATCTATTGCCCACCTGTGCCTCTGCATTTACCTACTTCAATTTTAGTTATTAAACAGTAATTAAAGTCTTGATCATCTCCAACAATAAACACACGGCAATACTCCAACAACTGTGGTACTTGACGACACGCAACAGCACTTGAGCAAGCGACTACGACGCGCAGGTCCAACTATCTACCAAACAACAGGTAATAGGAGGTGTCCAAGGCAATATAAGGCTGCAAGGGATATCACGGGTACGAAAACTAGAGCATCGCAACACAGATAGCAATAGATCAACAGGAGGGAATAAATACTAGAAAAGTAAGATAGGTAGAAAGGGGGAGATGCTCGCCTGAAAAACATTGCCGAAGGTTCAACCGACGATCGGGTCGACACTCGCATCAACTCAACGGCCTTATCCGCGAAGAACCAAAACACTAGAATAAACACCGGATGCAATATTTAATACAACGGCAGAAGATCGGGCATGATGCGTGTATGATGTATGGCATGGCAAAGATGCGATGCGATTAGGCAATATTAAGCGGAACCGGGGGTCCCGACAATTAAATATATGGTTCTAGTTGTTTAGATACCCCGCATTTTAAATGTTGTCTTAACATGGCAGAAGATAGCACCGGTTCGCTACACCAATTTAAATGGAGTCCGGAATAAGACAAAGTTATTCCGCATATCGACTCCATATTCAATTATGAGATGAATTGGCATAATGCTCCAACCCACATGACAATATGCATGCATGAAAAATTTAATATGCAACAAGTTTATATTTCATTTTACAAAATAGGGCTCGGGAAGGAATCACACATTAGGGTTCGGCAGATCTTGGGGTTTCGAGGGGTTCGGGGTTTGACAGGGTTCGACGGGGGCGAGGTTCGATGGGATCGATCTCGGACAACGGAAGTAGATCTTGTCGCATTCCGGAAGAAGGACTTGGTTGGCGTCGGGGGCACATTGGGTTCGCCCGGGTCGGTGTCGATCTTGTCGTCGCGAAGATCTTGTCGAATCCGCGGTCGTCGGGCCATGTCATCGGTCTTGTCGTTCGGGATGAAGATCTTTGCGTCCTCGAGGAAGTACTTGGCGTATCCGTGTCGACGTCCTTGGCATCCGGGTTCTCGGCATCGCATCCGGGAAGGAGGACTCGTCGCATCCGGGGAGATCTTGGCGTCGGTCATATCCTCGGTGTCGAACTTGCAGGTCATCGTATTCGGAAGATCTTGTTGGCTTGTGCAGCCACTACTCCATCATCTAGTCGATATCCACCGGAACACCACCACATCGGCCTCATATCAGCAATACCGAAACGGGAGCCAAGCAAAACCGATAAGGTTAGCTGTACTGAGGTTGGTGGCGGAAAAAGGGCACCGCGCGGACTGCAGGGAGGCATGCACTTGGTAGGGAAGGTCATGGCCGAGGCGGCTCGGGCAGCACGCGTCGAGGAATGGCGTCAGAAGCAGGGGCGTCACGGACGGCGCTAGCACGGGGCGTGGCGGCACCAGCTCGGCGGTAGAGGAGGGCTACCAGCGGCAGGAACACTAGGCCCGCAAGGACGGCATCCAGTAGGGCGAGGTTGATGCGGAGGGGCTCGAGCAGCGACCATGGCACGGTGCAGGGCTCGAGGTCGGCCCGGTCGGCCTGGGGCGACACTGGGAGTCGCAGAACGGGAGGCGCGGCCAGGGCGGCGTGCAGGGGCTCCTGCGGGAAGGGGACCGGAGGCGAGCAGTAGGGGAGGAGGCCGGCGTGGCTCCAGAGTGCGGTCACGGAAGATCTCAGAGGCGTGCGGCCGGTTGAGGAGGGAGGCGGTGCAGAGAGGCGGACGGGGCGGGGGCGCCACAGGCGGAGGGAGTGGGGAGGGATTAGGGTTGCGGTTGGGTGAGGCTAGGGTTTTGGGTAGGTGTGGTGTTGTTTGTGGGGTGGTAGGTGGCGGTCGGCTGGGCCTTTTGGGCCTGGCCGGCGGCTGCCTCCCCCACTAAAATATTTATTTTTATTAAACTTTTAAAATATTTTATAAATAGTTTTTAGACAAATAAAATATTCAGAAGGACCCGGTTTCTGATTTGAAAATAAAGGGTCTAATTAGAAAACAAAATAGGGTTTTTGCAAAGTACTTTTATGAACAAACATGCATGATGATGACGGTGCTCAAATGCAAGGTGGCATGATGACATGAGCACGCGGTCATGATGATGCAATGCACAAAAACAACGCGATTTTCTAGTAGTGGTTTGCGGGGCGCCACAATTCGACACCACTAACAATGGATCTCACCCTCGAGATCCGCCTCATGGTACCGGGAAGAAGGGCGGCGATCTGAATCTTCTCGCATCGTGTAGATCCTCGCGACACCACTAACAAGAGGTCGTTGTCCGTGATCGTCGAGAGAACACTCCGGGAACAAAAGGTCGAAGGTAGAGGTATCAACAAATAAAGCCACCTCTAACTCCGATAAAAAGAGAGAACCGATGCATTCTCACCCACTTCAATGTACATAAGCGAATAGAAGGGGTAGTCGGCATGGGGGCCAATCCATCACGCACCCAAACTATTACTCTGCACAATCAGTAGAAAAGCATGCAACCATTCTCGGAATCAGACTGAAGATCTCGACAATCGAGGTTCAGGAACAAAGGAGTGATGCAGACTCTGCATCAGATCTGGCGTAGATGATGTCGTCGCATCGGAAAACACCGGAAGGCACGAGAAGGAACAAAGAGAAGTCCACCAGACGAAGGGTTCCTCGGATAGCATGAAGACCAGATGTAGCAACACCGTTACCAAAGGAGGAAGCGAAACCCTGAAGGTACGATGGAACCCAACCACGAGAAATCCTGGACTCGGAGAGGGAGAAGAGAGCGGATTCAAAACACGCAGAGGTGAGAGGAGAGCAGCAGAGGGGTAAGGAGTAAAATCAGACCTAATCAGAACTATCCAACCGATTTTCCAAATTAGTTTTGACACTCTACGACGTCCGTTAGCTAGGTTATCCTACAGGCTGGACTTGTGGGGTATCGCAACTGCTGAGCTCTGATACCACTCTGTAACACCCTCAGAATCGGCCCTATGCAAGTTTCAGCGATTTCCGCCAAACCCGCATAGAAACGATTCAAAGGTGCCCACCAGGCACTTTCGTGCGGGTGGAAAACGAAGTAATACCATTACACAATAGTCCACGATGGAACCCACAGAACAGATATATACAACAACGACTCGAAGAGTCAAGAATACAGATATACAGTACAAAGATCCAAATCACCTTGAAAACAATACAGCGTCCGAGTACGGACAAGATGCAAATTGAGCTAAGAGCCCTGAAGAATAACCAATGGCGTCCATAACCCTGCCCAGGCCAAGCCGGAAGGGTAACCCTGCTAACGACGTCGATCTCAAAACCTGCTTAAACAAAAGGGGTGCCGAGAAAGGGCAAAGGAAAAAGAGAGAGCGGTCAGTACTAAGGCCAGTACACGGCGAGGCTAGAATTCGGCGGTCCTCGCCTACATAGGTATGGTGGACTGAAGCGGCAGCGCAGCATGCACTAAACAACCTATAGAGACTCGAGATAGCTGTCGGCCATCAGAGAGGGATAAGAAAGGCCTATTCGGTACCAATCTGATACTACCACCAAACATACCCATCCTGGTATTTCCCCCTCGAGACCAAACGAGGAAGTCAACCGGGAACTCACACAGTTGGCAGTTTTAGTTATTCAGTTATCGTTGCAGCAATTACTAGTCAGGTATAGATAGTCATCCTGATATAATAAGCAGTGGGCGATTTTAGTTAACCATTCCGTTGTAGTTGCGACACTTACTAGTCAAATACAATTAGCATGAGATATCCCAAACCCAGCAGTTGTTGGTACTTTTATTTAGCCATTCCGTTATAGTTGAAATACTTACTAGTCAGGTACAATGGTAGCAAGCGACAACCCCAAACAAGCAATTGTTGGCAATTTTATTTAGCCATTCCATTATAGTGAAGCTGTTTACTAGTCATTATAAAGTCAAATTTATAGCACTACTTTAGTTATAGTTGTCTATGATCGAGATACTATGCTCCAAGTCGTCCATAACCGCGGACACGGCTTTCAGAAAGTTTTACCCTGCAGGGGTGCACAAATAGCAACACACACTCGATCAACCTCGGAAAAACCAAATCAAAACCCAACGAGGCATTCACGACAAAGCAATCACAAGATTCAGAAATATTTCAGGGGGCCACCCCATTGAGTACACCTGCAACGAAGTTAGCTGACTCCGAAACGGACTCAAGGTTTGCATCAATGGCTGTAAACGACTGGAACCCGAAAATGTGACTGGTCTTGTCGATACCGCGAAAACACTCCGCTTAACTAAACAGTACAGGTGCTCCTCGCACAATTTAAATTAAGCAGTAAAGCATGGCATAAGTACAGGATAGTAAATAAAACCTCAAACTAGTTTGTGGCCCCAAGAAATAAGAATGAATCAAGCTCTGGCTCAGGGGGGTCCCATAATCCTCCCGGATGTGGATAGCGCGAATATTCAAGGAACAGGTATCAAATACTCGGGGTCCTACGGGACACAAGTGGACGGTTAACAACCAAATAACATCTATTGCCCACCTGTGCCTCTCCATTTACCTACTTCAATTTTAGTTATTAAACAGTAATTAAAGTCTTGATCATCTCCAACAATAAACACACGGCAATACTCCAACAACTGTGGTACTTGACGACACGCAACAGCACTTGAGAAAGCGACTACGACGCGCAGGTCCAACTATCTACCAAACAACAGGTAATAGGAGGTGTCCAAGGCAATATAAGGCTGCAAGGGATATCACGGGTACGAAAACTAGAGCATCGCAACACAGATAGCAATAGATCAACAGGAGGGAATAAATACTAGAAAAGTAAGATAGGTAGAAAGGGGGAGATGCTCGCCTGAAAAACATTGCCGAAGGTTCAACCGACGATCGGGTCGACACTCGCATCAACTCAACGGCCTTATCCGCGAAGAACCAAAACACTAGAATAAACACCGGATGCAATATTTAATACAACGGCAGAAGATCGGGCATGATGCGTGTATGATGTATGGCATGGCAAAGATGCGATGCGATTAGGCAATATTAAGAGGAACCGGGGGTCCCGACAATTAAATATATGGTTCTAGTTGTTTAGATACCCCGCATTTTAAATGTTGTCTTAACATGGCAGAAGATAGCACCGGTTCGCTACACCAATTTAAATGGAGTCCGGAATAAGACAAAGTTATTCCGCATATCGACTCCATATTCAATTATGAGATGAATTGGCATAATGCTCCAACCCACATGACAATATGCATGCATGAACAATTTAATATGCAACAAGTATATATTTCATTTTATAAAATAGGGCTCGGGAAGGAATCACACATTAGGGTTCGGCAGATCTTGGGGTTTCAAGGGGTTCGGGGTTTGACAGGGTTCGACGGGGGCGAGGTTCGATGGGATCGGTCTCGGACAACGGAAGTAGATCTTGTCGCTTTCCGGAAGAAGGACTTGGTTGGCGTCGGGGGCACATTGGGTTCGCCCGGGTCGGTGTCGATCTTGTCGTCGCGAAGATCTTGTCGAATCCGCGGTCGTCGGGCCATGTCATCGGTCTTGTCGTTCGGGATGAAGATCTTGGCGTCCTCGAGGAAGTACTTGGCGTATCCGTGTCGACGTCCTTGGCATCCGGGTTCTCGGCATCGCATCCGGGAAGGAGGACTCGTCGCATCCGGGGAGATCTTGGCGTCGGTCATATCCTCGGTGTCGAACTTGCAGGTCATCGTATTCGGAAGATCTTGTTGGCTTGTGCAGCCACTACTCCATCATCCAGTCGATATCCACCGGAACACCACCACATCGGCCTCATATCAGCAATACCGAAATGGGAGCCAAGCAAAACCGATAAGGTTAGCTGTACTGAGGTTGGTGGCGGAAAAAGGGCACCGCGCGGACTGCAGGGAGGCATGCACTTGGCAGGGAAGGTCATGGCCGAGGCGGCTCGGGCAGCACGCATCGAGGAACGGCGTCAGAAGCAGGGGCGTCACGGACGGCGCTAGCACGGGGCGTGGCGGCACCGGCTCGGCGGCAGAGGAGGGCTACCAGCGGCAGGAACACTAGGCCCGCAAGGACGGCGTCCAGTAGGGCGAGATTGATGCGGAGGGGCTCGAGCAGAGACCATGGCACGGTGCAGGGCTCGAGGTCGGCCCGGTCGGCATGGGGCGACACTGGTAGTCGCAGAACGGGAGGCGCGGCCAGGGCGGCGTGCAGGGGCTCCTGCGGGAAGGGGACCGGAGGCGAGCAGTAGGGGAGGAGGCCGGCGTGGCTCCAGGGTGCGGTCGCGGAAGATCTCAGAGGCGTGCGGCCGGTTGAGGAGGGAGGCGGTGCAGAGAGGCGGACGGGGCGGGGGCGCCACAGGCGGAGGGAGTGGGGAGGGATTAGGGTTGCGGTTGGGTGAGGCTAGGGTTTTGGGTAGGTGTGGTGTTGTTTGTGGGGTGGTAGGTGGCGGTCGGCTGGGCCTTTTGGGCCTGGCCGGCGGCCCCCTCCCCCACTAAAATATTTATTTTTATTAAACTTTTAAAATATTTTATAAATAGTTTTTAGACAAATAAAATATTCAGAAGGACCCGGTTTCTGATTTGAAAATAAAGGGGCTAATTAGAAAATAAAATAGGGTTTTTGCAAAGTACTTTTATGAACAAACATGCATGATGATGACGGTGCTCAAATGCAAGGTGGCATGATGACATGAGCACGCGGTCATGATGATGCAATGCACAAAAACAACGCGATTTTCTAGTAGTGGTTTGCGGGGCGCCATAGTAGCCTCGAAGTGGATCTGCAGAACGTAGTGTACCTTGTCTCCTGTCGGTGACTGTAGCAATACACCAGCCCCCAAGCCATTGAGCAGCTCTGATCCGTCAAAGTGCATCACCCAGTACTCTGGTTCCGGCAACGGAGTGGCATCTGTCATCTCCGTCCAATCTGCAACAAAATCCGCCAAGGCTTGTGACTTGATAGCGTCGCGTCTCTTATAGGTGATCTCGAAGGCGGCAAGTTCAATGCCCCACTTCGCGACCCTTCCCGTAGCGTCGCTGTTGTTGATAATGTCGGACAGTGGAGTCTTGCTCACCACTGTGATTGGGTGCTTCTGAAAGTAATGCCTCAGCTTCTTAGAAGCAAGGAAAACTCCATAAGCTATCTTCTGGTAGTGCGGGTAACGCTGCTTGGACTACTTCAAGACCTCGCTTACATAGTAAACTGGTCGTTGAACTCCGTGCTCATGGCCTGGTTCCTTCCGCTCTACCACGACGACGATGCTGATTACCCAGTTGGTTGCCGCCATGTAGATTAACAGGGGCTCCCTAGGCTCGGGTGCTGCAAGGATGGGCGCTGAGGAAAGAATCTCCTTGAGCTGCTTCAATGCTGCATCTGCTTCGTCCATCCACGTGAATTTGTCCGCCTTCTTCAACAACTTGTACAGTGGCAGAGCCTTCTCTCCAAGTCGGATGACGAACCAACTAACTACTGCAACACAACTTGTTAGTCGTTGAATGTCCTTTAGGCATGTCGGACGGTTTATGTTTAAGATGGCCTTGATTTTCTTCGGGTTGACCTCGATTCCGCGCTGGGAAACGATGAAACCCAACAATTTGCCGGCTGGAACCCCGAAGACACACTTCTTAGGGTTAAGCATCATGTTGTATTTCCGGAGATTATCAAAGGTTTCTTTTAAGTCGGAAATTAAGTCATTTGACTTTTTAGACATCACCGCGATATCGTCCACATAGGCGTGAACGTTCTGACCAATTTGGTCGTGAAGGCAATGTTGCATTGTCCACTGGTACGTAGCACCTGCGTTTTTCAGCCCAAAGGGCATCGTAACATAGCAAAACATGTCGTACGGGGTAGTGAACGAAGTGGCCAATTGGTCCGACTTCCTCATCTTGATCTGGTGGTATCCTGAGTATGCATCGAGAAAACAAAAAAGTTCCGAGCCAGCCGTCGAGTCAATGACTTGGTCAATGCAAGGCAAAGCAAACGGATCTTTGGGACATGCTTTGTTCAAGACGGTGTAATCAACACACATTCTTAATTCTTTGGTTCCCTTTTTGGGGACAAGTACAGGATTGGCCACCCATCGGGTGTGAAGGACTTCTCGGATAAATCTAGCCTGAAGTAACCTAGCTATCTCTTTTCCAATGGCACGTCTCTTCTCGTCTCCGAAGCGTTGCAGAGGTTGTTTCACTGATTTGCATTTTGGATCAATGTTTTAGCTGTGCTCGGCAAGTTCCCTAGGTACAACTTTCATGTCGGTAGGTTGCCAGGCAAAGATGTCCCTGTTCTCACGGAGGAACTCGACGGGCGCGCTTTCCTATTTGGGATCCAGGTTCGTCCCAATGGCGGTGACCTTGGATGCATCGCCTACCACAAGTTCCACCGGCTTGGTATCGATGGCGGCATTGAATGCAGGAGTAGAGTCGGAGATCTGTTTCTTCGACGCGGGCATCTCTGAGTCATCAACCTTGCTCTGGATCTCTTTGAATTCTTCGCTGTAGAGGACAGCTTCCGCGAAGGCTGCTTCGTTAATCTCGCAGTCCCTTTCCTTGGTAAAGCTTCCGGATACGGTGATGACACCGTTTGGTCCGGGTATCTTGAGTTTGTTGTAGACGAAGCATGACTTGGCCATGAACGTGTGGAATATGTCGCGGCCGAATATGACGTGGTACACGCTCTTGAAGGGGACCACCTCAAAGGTCACACGCTCTTGGCGGTAATTATTAACATCGCCAAAGGAAACCTGAAGTGTAATGCACCCAAGGGACCAAGCCTCCCGACCAGGAACTACGCCGTGGAAGATGGTGTTGGTCTGCCTTAGGTTTGCCTCCGTCAAGTTCATCTTCTACAGTGTATCCAGGTACATGATGTTGATGCTGCTTCCACTATCCACCATACACTTTGTGAACTCCACGCCGTCAATCAAGGGGTTGATGACCATGGCGTATTGGTTCTCCGTAGGGATAAGGTCTGGGTGGTCCGTCCTGTCCCAAGTAATTGGAACCTCCGACCAGCGTAGGCACTAGAGAACTGGGGGCAGAGTAGCCATCAGGATCCTCATAGAGGTCTTCTGTTGTCGGACGGTGGGGGTGCCATGGAAAGTATGGTAGGCTGGTGCCTTCTTCACGAAGGGGTTCTTGCCCTTGTCGTCGCTCTTGGCGGCATGCTTGGGGTCAATGTCCTCGTCCATGTCACTTGAATCCTTGGATTCCTCCTCCTTCTTCTTCCCCTTGCCCTTGCCTCATGGTCCATTCTTCCAACTTTTCTTGTAGCCGGACTCCGGGTCTTCCTTGAGGTCGTTGACGAACTTGCAGTGTCGATTGGTATGGGTGGCCTTGCCATTGACATCGAGGTGTACGAGGCACGACATATCGCGGTACTCCTCGTAGGTTTGGGGAACGCGGAGCGGCGCCGAGGTAGTTTCACTTTCTCGTTGCTGCCCACGACCAGCTCCCCGTCCTCGGCCATGCTGTCCGCCATCACCTCGTCCTGCAAAAGTCATAGCGACCATGTCGGTAGATTGCTTTTCTTCTGGAGCGGTTTTCCGCTTTGTACTGATGTTCCTCCGATCTTGAGTTGGAACGACCGTTGCCGGCAAGGAGCCGTGAGCATCGTCGTCGGCAGCTACGAACTCACTAGCCAACTGAATCATCTGGTTCAAGTCAAGCTGGTGATTATCCTGCAAGCACTTCAGCTTATGTCGGAGCAACGTGCTCCTTTCCAACCCATCGATGAAGGCAGCCATGGCGGCCTGAGCGTGCACTCCTGCGCAGGAATTCTTCATGTCCAGCCAACGGGAGAGGTAGGCGCGAGATTTCTCGTCTTTCTCTTGCACGCACCACTGTAGATCGCCAACAGTGCAGGGACGCTTGTATGTACCCTCAAAGTTCTTGGTGAACGCTTCTTGCATGTCCAACCAATTGCAGATGGATTTCTCTGGCAAGTCGTCGATCCATTGACGGGCTGTGCCCGCCAACATTAATGGGAGGTACTTGACGGAGATGTTGGGGTTGCCTCCGGCAATCTCCACCGCGTTGTCGTAGTCCTACAACCATGTGGCTGGCTTGGCGGTGCTGTCATAGGGCTTGATGGTCTTGTTAATCCGGAAACCTTTGGGGTAAGTTGCGGACCGTATTGCAGGTCCAAAGCAACATGGTCCTAGGTATGGTCCTTCCCGGGCCTCATGGATCTTATCGATCCGCGAACGTGCATTGTATGGCTCCGGGTTCTTCTTCTTCTTGTCAACAGGGATGGGCTGCGTGAACGATGCAGGCCTCCTCCGCCATGGTGACTGCTAGGTGGTGACGGAGGCGGAGGTGGTGGTGGGTTAGCCTTCTTGCTGTTACCCTCCTGCGACGCCTCACGCCTATCACAGTTTCTTGTCGGACGTGGAGGGTCATGGCGTCACCTGCTCTTGTGTCCTTGGTTGCGCTCTCCGTCATGACGGGTATACTCCGCTTTGTCGCGGATGACGATGCCGCACTGCCATGGCGGGGGCATATCCGTATGATGGTGAGCCTTGGGATCTTCGCGATGTCGGGGGGATCGGGGTGGTGGCGATGGGCGACGACGTCGGGCCTTTTCTCTGTGGTCGGAGGATATGGGGATAGCATCCTTCCTGTTGCGCTCATCCCTCCTTCTTCGCTCTGATGAACCCGTCTGGGACCCGACATCAAGAGGAGATCTGTCCCTTGGCGGCTTATACTAGCTAGACTGGAAAAGCGATGGGTCAGACTCAAGCCTCTGAGAGGTGGCCTTTTCCTGCTGCTTCGCCGCCTTGGCCACTAGGTCATAGACCTGTTCCACTACCTCGGGCGATCTATCCTGCTCCAGAAGGGTCTTGGCGACGGCGAGGTTAAGGAAAGGGGTGGGCATCACCTGTTTGCCTTCACTGTCAATGTATGGCTTGGCCTGTGTCGACTTCGAGGGAGCCCATCCTAGGTTTTGCCGTACACCAGGATCGTTGATGACGTGAACCGGAGCTTTCTTGGCCTTCTGCTGCTGCAGCAGAGTCTTGTATTCGGCCTCCATTGCTCTAGCTTTCTCTATGGACTTCTGCGCGTTGACTAGATCTCGATCCAGCTTAGCGCCTTGCTCCGCGATGGCCTGCGCTTCCTCCAGTAGCTGCTGGCGCTTCTCGTCGAGCCGATTCACGTTTCGGATATGAGCTACGGTCAGTGGCTCAACGAGGAGATTTCCATACATCACTCTATCAGCTGGAGTAACTTGGGCAGCAGCAGACGTAGATGCTGGAGGCGGCAAGTTTGCGGTGTTGTTGTTGCTTGGGCCGGTGCCGAGTTCCTGCGGCTGCTACAATGGGTTATGCGGAGGAGGCATGACCTTTGCGCGATCATCGTTAGCAGAAATAAGTGGCCCCTTCCCCTTTTCCAGCGTTGTAGGCGGAGCTCGTCCGGGTTGGTCTTCATCCATCGTCGTCCCAATGGTGACGAACACCTCTCGAGACGTGACGGCATTGTTTGCTTCTTTGTCCCGCATGTACTCCTCCTCCATTTCCTGCATGGCGGAGTCTAGCTCTTCTGGACTGAAATCTATCTCCTCCGAGTCTACGCTGAATTCGGCGTAGAGCGCGTCAACCACAGAGTCGGAGGGTGCCAGGACTTCCTCGATGACGGGGGGTGGAGGTGCAACAACAGCGACGATGACTGGAGGTGGCGGTGCGACTGCAACAATGGCAGCCAGAGGCGATGGTGGCGGTGGCTGAATCAGAGGGGCTCCGTCAATGAGCGCAAGCGCTGTCTGAGTTTCCGCTTCAGCCTCCGCATAGTTGTTGACGGTGTTCACCATGCATTCAAAGGTAAGGCATCCTGACGCCTGCTGCCGTCTTAGAGAATACCGGAGAAGCGTGCCATGGTCCAGTCCTTCCACAAAGTGATACATGCATCATCATTGGGGTAGTGGGCCAGATTGGCTCGTATGCGGAGCCACATGGCCAGGTAATCGCAGGAGTTTTCGCCCTCTCTCTGAACGCAACGCGCCAGATCGAAGATGGTAACCACGCCGACGAACTTGGATCTCTGCTGTCCAGATGCACGGGCGAAGCCAGCGGACTTGCAGCGATCTTCCACCTTTATATCCTGCACATGGGCGGTTTGGGTGGGCCTTGAATTTTTCCAATCTTTGCTGGCAAACTCCAAAGAGAGATCCGACATCGATCCTTCCGCGGACGTATCCTGCCCGTAGGCGGTCCGTGCGGGCCTTGATGCTCCTCCGTCTCCTAGGGAACTAGTGCCCGAGTCGGTTTCGCCAATGAAGAGGTGTATGTGTCTGATAGGAACGATCGAACACCGTGTAGGGTTCGTCTTCGCCGGGATCCAGAACTTGTCGGGGGGGGGGGGGGGGGGATGATCGAAATGTTGCCGGAAAAGAGAATGCGACCGATGGCCACGGTTTCGCCGATTCCGGCGAAGATCTTGGTCCTCGCCCGCTGAAGAGCCCGAAGCGCCTCTTGCCCCACGGTGGGCGCCAACTGTCGTGGTATTGCCGACGAGTACGCCATGGAGGGGTCCTCACAGTGCATGTTTAGAGACGTGGGGGAAGGCGGACGGTTGACGGGTACGAGGTAACACAGCTTACCCAGGTTCAGATCCCACAATGGTGGCGGAATCCTACTCCTGCTATAAATCACTATAAGGGCAATACGCCGAGTTACAGGGATTGGTTCGCTGTGCGAGGTTGTAAGTTATCGTCTGAGATTGTGCCCTAAAGGCTCCCATAGGCCCGACTTATATAGTCGCCAGGTCCTAGGGTTACAGGGAAAAGTCCTAGCCAGACAGGTTACAAAGTCCTACACCATCTATTACTAGTCTTGTGTGTCTTGTACTCCAAGGCTCCGGGTACGTCGGTGACTCCAACCGTAGCCTTCCTTTATCCGGCATGGGCCTCCCTTATGGATCCATCTAACTAGGCCGCCCAGCAGGCCATGGGCCATGCTACCAACTGTGGGCCACCCGGGTTATCCGGATAGGAGACATACTATGAGGATACCCATATAGCATATCCCCAACAGGGGCAACCCCATAAGGGAACCCATATCATAGGGCTTGCATGATATTTTTCTAAGTATCTATATGCTATGCTATGGGAAATCCTAGTAGTTGTAGTCTTGGTAGAATTATTCTCTATGTTAAGATACTTGTTGATATCATGCTTAGCCTAGCTAGTAGCAAACAAGGGTGGATTATATATACATGCTATGGAAATTTTGCTAAGTCTTTGACTTATGTTTTTCTTAATAAAACAACTAAGTGAATGAATCACCTGGGTGGAATGGAAAGAATGGTTTATGTTGAGTGGTTACTCAGGGCCCATTTTTATGGCCTCCCTGGTGTATCTCACTTGTGGAAAGCCACCCAGGAACAAAGGGATTTGATATACTTAGTGTTTAGAAGCTTCTAGTGCAACCACATGGCATATGGGCTCTGCCTTGATCATATAGGTTGCAATAACTTAGCCAGATGGACAGTTGGTGGTAGGGTGATAGGTTGGAGCGCGTCCATTTGGTCTAAGGGAAGGCTTCTGAAAGATCTCGTCTCGATGCATGTCGAGTCTTGTGGGGAAAGTGCACCACCTCTCGAGAAGGAAAAATCTAACTACTTAGCCGTGTCCCCGACAACGGACAATTTGAGCATCAAGACATTGAAGCTATCAAGGATCTACTCATCCCAATTTCTAAGTTAAAAACTTATGGTTGAACAAGGGTAAAGGGTCACCAATGTCTATTGGTGGTCCCTTGGGAGTTTTTGTCAAACAAAAACTTAGTGTTTTCAACTGATAGGCAAAACCTATTTTATGCAAAGCAAGCCTAAGCTACACTTAGCCAAATTCATATAGAAGCTAGAAACTATTATTCTACTAAGGTATCACTTGCCAATACTATTCCAATGTATTAACCCATTGTGGCTGTAACTTGTGATGTTGCAGGTTACTCTAATGAGGATTAGGGTTATGAGTCTACACTCAACATGTTTGCATGTGGCACATGAAGATGAAGACTTTACTTTATTTTGTTAAGTTGAACTCTTGTACTAGCCTATGCCCATGGAGTTGTAAAAGACTATGTTATCTCTGGAATGACGATGTAATAAAGACCTTTGTATCTGTGTACTTCATCTTAAACTGTGGATGCTAGCATTTGAACCAGAGACTAGCATTGCAATCACAGGGACCTTTACCTTTACAAAGGTGGGGTCTTACACTTGCTTTCCATAAAGATGGAAAAACACACTTGTTTGGATAGTCACTTGGATCACATACTTGATGCGCACATGAGACTGGTCTATTTTGTGGACTACTGGATGACTAAGTCTTTTGCAATAGGAGTATTGCTTAGGTCTCTACCTCACAGTTTCAAAGGACATGTTTGGACCTGCATCATGAGAGGTGATGCAGAGTGGATGGAGTTCTATGAGTTCATTGAACGTTTTAGAAACGTGCATGTTAAACCCATAGCTGGAGAAGTCGTAAATGGCAAAGGTATATATGATCTAAAAAGTTTATAAATGTTATAATCTTGCAAACACTTGTTGCAGTATTGAAGTATCTGATACTTGTTATGTTTTATGAAAACCGTTCCTTCTGCATGAGAGCTTCTTGCGAGAGAGGAGGTGCCGTTGCATATTGATGGCGAGCATGATGATGATGGCCGACAACACTCTCCCTCGAGATTTATCGTTTAGTTTACAATTTTTGAATAATTATCGTAATCGGTGGAATATGAACCTTCTTTAGTGTGTCTTAAGTTTTGTGAGATGGTTATTCATACAAGTTTGTAACAAATCAGTTGTTCTGCTTTTAAGAATGATTTCTATTGTGTTCATATGTTGTTTCGATTATGTCTGAATTATTCGAATTAAGAAACTAATTGATAATACATGAACATTTGTAAAATGCCTTATTGGCATTAAGTGGGAAATACATCTAGCAATAAACCAAATAGTACTAAATAGAATTAGTAAAGACCATTGAATGGAAATGGCAAACACTCATCTAAAATAAATTAAACCATCTAGAATTCATGAAAGATTTTGGGTTTATTTGATAAATCCAGAGTAATAACGAATAAGTCCTTGAAAACTTGTAAGACAAATTTCATGACAAGAACCAAAGAAAGGCAAAGCTAGTATTGCTAAAGGTTTGGTGCATTCTAGAGAAAGTGCGTTTCTTGACAATGGTGTTAATGGAATAAAGTAAGATCATGATAAAGGTCTGCGACCATGCATCAGAATGTTGAGAAACGCGACGAAATATGTTCCGGAACGTGAATCTTCATGTTAAATAAAAGGGATCAATGATTCTAATCATTGTGTTTTTAGTTATGCTTTTATGTAAAACTGTTACTGAATCTCTTCGAGTAAAGTAGTTACTTGATATTTCTGAAGGACCGCAAGGTCATAAGAAATAAGTGGAAATATTAAAAGAAAAAGCACGATTTGTTAAGAAGTGTCTTGGGAGAATTGAAATGAATTTGATTCAGAAATGCTAAAGTCTGGTGGACTTTAGAATCTTGTAAAAGCAAGTCTCGTATTTATAGTTGATCAAGAGATTTTGAATCTGTTTGGAATATCGAGAATATATGCAATTGGCATAAAATTGAGTGGGAGTTAGGGGCATTGTAAAGTTCAAACTCATATATGTAGTCGACATATTTTTAGTGGGAGCCTGATAGGATTCATGTGTGCATATGACACATTATGAATTTGGACCAAAAGCCAATAAATAGATAAATATTGATTTATGGGAATAAAAGTTGAAAGTGTTGGGGTTCGGTGTAGAAAATAAAAAAAAATTGCTAGCTACGTGAACACGACAACCAAAATCTATTCTATATAGACATAAGTAACAAAGATGGAGAATAGTATTCATACCCTTGAAGATCTTGGCACACCTTATGCTGGAAGGCGTATAGAAATGAAGACAACACCTAAGTGTTGCGCCTCGAATATCTACACACGTTTGGTGTAGAGACGTCTCTCGGGCTCCGATCCAACCAAGCAGCGGGAGAAGATGGAATCCGGACCATCCTGCGCATGACTATAGTGCGAAGGTGGAGATCTAATCCCAACAGCTAGATCTAATATAATGGAGAGAGCTCTAGGGTTTAGAGGGAGAGGAGAGAACTTGTTGTTGTGGTGCAAATAGAGGGGAAGTGGATCTTCTATTTATAGGTGGGAGGGGGTAGGGTCAAACCCTAGGGCAAGGGGGAGGGAACCCCGAAGAAGACGCCGTGAGTGATCTGCCGCCGCTGGCCCTAGGCCCCACCGCGCCTGTAACATCCCAACATTAGATCTTAGAAATAAGCTGAGATCAGGTGTGTGCATTGCATTCATGCATAGAAAATCTGAATAATTTTCGCGCTTTTTAATAAAACTTGTCAAAGTGACTGAAGCTTCTCTTAACTTGGTGGAACTGAAGTAGATTATCAAGTTAATTGCAATAAGTTTCAATATGACTTTTTCTAAAACCTTATTTTGGGTAAAGTTGATTTGATCTAAGGGTAGATCAATAGTAATAAAACTAAACCACAACACATTACTTAATGATAAAATACGAGATCATCTAGAGATCATATCATGGTATTCATTACAACAACTCTTGGATGCCAAGTTAAGAATATAACTCAAGTAAAAATAATGTAATAACTAAATCTTGATCTATCTTATCCTTATCCATTCGTACTATGAGCATCATGGTAGTTCTTAAACCTTTTAACTCTTTGGTTTATATGGAGTAGGAAGGAAACCAAGTCAAGACTCTTCACCATATATCCTTCTTTCCATACTAATCCTTATCATCTCTACTGAACCATGTTCTAATATCCGTTTAATATCAATGTTGCATAATCCACTATGCATACATAAATTCTTAGCCTATCAATTCTTGATCTATCAACTCTTGTCCTTATTAGAGCATTCACTTAAAAGTTTAGACAAAGAAGTAAGAAGAGGTAAGTAGTAATGCTAGTTTTAGATATCATCTATATGATGGGAGTGTTTGAAGAGAATGAAAACAATATGATAATTGATGGAGTTAACTCACTCCTGAATTGGTAGAAGAGTTATCTGAAATAAAGATATATGTGGTAACAAAGAGGATCATAAGGATGAAATTTTGAAGATAGTTACTAAGGAGAAATCTTATTGGATCAAGTAGGCATAGTCAATGAATAATACATGTTATTCAAATGCAAATTCTAAGAAGATGATTATAATACAATTGCAATGTTGTATTGATGAAAGCCTTGATTAGCCAACTGGAAACCTAAGCCAAAAATGATCAAAGGATCAAAATAATCATGCTTAAGTCACTAAAAGTGATTGATGACATGATGCATAAGTGACATTGGTGGATGGTATAAGATGAAGTAGGAGTAGGAGTTACTAGGGGTAACTAAAGTTAAGATAGTATAACCAAGCTCATACTAGAGCAAGATTGAGCTATAGAAGTAGTACCATTCCTCTAAGAGAATAATAACCATTTGAGGTATCAAAATGAAGGAAGTATACACTATCAGAATGATGTGATGATGAATGATAAAGGAGAATATGAGTAAATCTAGAAGTAGTTGTTTGATGGTTTGGTAGTTATCATTAATAGTATGATATAATCAAGTGTATATATATGAAGATTTTCAGATATGGGAAGATTATGAAAATCTTCAGTGATAAGCTTTTGAGATTTATAAGTGAGATTACAAAGTAATTATGAAGTAAGAGAGTAACCATTCAGGTGGACTTGGATTCATAAAAAGAATTCTAGAGATGAGAGTTATCTCTATGAGCAGATCATGTAAAGCTTTATTGTCAAGCTCATTGGATTTACAAATGGATTTAGAAGGAGGAAGTATTGGTAAGAATATACTTGTGAAGTAGAGATCATCATGTTAATACATGATGATTGTTATGAAGAATTAGTATATCCAGGAAAGGAATTCTAGAGTTCGAAGGCAAGGTATATGAGGTTAGAAAAATAGGAGCTCTTGATAAACATTCCACCTTAATTCTATAACAAGATTAATATTTATCTCATGTTCTGGATCAACCATTCTGTTTTCACGATGGCTTGTAGGAATATTTTCCTATAACCAATCACTTAGCACATCCTTTGTCAATTCAAAACATCAAAATAATATGGGCTTAGGAACCATAATTATCAACTCTTTCTCTTAAGCCATCATAGAGAACAACCCCACTATTTTACTTTAGATGGTGATATCATTCATGTTCACAAACATGAAGGCAGTATGTCTTAACCATTAATGTTCATCCTATTGGAGATATGCCCAAGAGTCAATAATAAATTGTTATTATTATATCTTTGTGTTTATGATAAATGTTTACATCCCATGCTATAATTGTATTAACCGGAAACATGAATACTCCTATGTTTTGTAAACATAAAAGAGTCCCTAGTAAGCCTCTTGTTGATTAATAGATGTTATTAATAAAAAGATCATATCATTAGGATAATGATGTGATGGACACACACCGATAGTAAGCATGGCATAAGATCAAGTCAATAAGTTCGTTTTGAGACTACCTTTCAAATACATAGTAACCTAATCCTTTGACCATGAGATCATGTTAATCACCGTCGTCGGATGAGTACTTAGATGACATCAAATGCCACTTCCGTAACTGGGTGGTTATAAAGGTGGCATTGTGTATTCTGAAAGTATGTGTTGAACCACATGGATCAACAGTGGGATTTGTCCAACCAAATGATAGATAGATATACTATGGGCCCTCTCGGTGGAATGTCATACAATTGGCTTGCAAGCATGTGACCAGGTCACAAGGTATGTCATATCACGGAACGATTAAAGAGTACTTATTGGTAATGAGGTTGAACTAGGTATTGAGATACTGACGATATAACCTCAGATAAGTAAAGTATCGTGCGACAAAGGGAATCGATATCGTATGTTAATGGTTCATTCGATCACAAAGTCATCGTTGAATATGTGGGAGCCATTATGGATCACCAAGCCTAAGGGGCCAAACCAACCACCAAGGGGATTGGGGAAAAACCCTAATAAGGAAAGAAGGGGAAACTTGGGGAGCAAGTTCCCCCTCTCCCTCTTCCGTCGCCGACTTGGGGAAGGATTCGACCAAGGTGTGGGAACCCTGGAAGCACCCCCTCTATATAAAGATGGGAGGGGAGGGCACACCCCTTCCCCTTGACATCAACCCTAGCCGCCACCCTCCTCCCTCCTCCATCGTCCTGCTCCGGCTTAGGCGAATCCCAGCAGGTCTTGTCCTCCACCACCACACCATCGTGTTGCTGGGATTCCGAGGGGATCTACTACCTCCACTGCCCACTAGAACGGGGAGAGGAAGGTCTTCATCGACTCCGTACGTGTGACCGAGTGCGAAAGAGCTGTCGAAATGCGGCACCGAAATGATCGTCTATGTGATCTTGAGATTGGAAAGTGATCGACTACATAAACCACGAGATCCGGTCTTGTTAACGCTTTGGATCTACGAGGGTTAGTTCTCTATAATATGGTTGCACCGGTCTCGTAGATTAGATCTGCGGTGACCCAGCATACCACTGCATGATGTAGTATACTATAGTCGTTGACATAACACCAATGAAGCACCGTTCACTAGTATTACATCCCTTAGAGTGGTACAACAGAAACACAGCAGGTCCAAAACATGGCTAAAGGTTACAACTCGACTCTTTACAAAAAGATCCAGAGAGCACTCAAGGTTAAAAAGAGAGAAAGAAACTTCTTATATAAAAATATAAAAAATAATCAACTCAAAACTATTATGCTATTAAGGTTAGCAACAAAAATGTTGGCTGGTATTGCTACTGTTGCAATACGCTAAAGAAGTAGGTTCTAAGGCTAGAGATTATATTTCTATCTAATCATAAACTTTGTCTTCACTTGTATTGATGTATAAGTTGAATTCCTTGACTTAATTGAAGAGCTTGAGCTGTTGATGAAGATTCCCTTGAGCATAATTTGCTGTAGGCGTCGTCTATATTGGCTTCAGAATCTATCAAGGGTTAAGAAGATACGTTGAGTACAAGCGTACTCAGCAAATTCACTAGAAAGGGGTGTTTGATGCACTATATCTACATCCAAAGACCATAGGTCGTAGGCAATGCGGGTTTTCGTAAACATTTCTTTAAAGGTTGCTTTTATTCTGAAAAGCTATGTCCGTCAGCCTTCACAGGTTTACTAGAACTTTCAAGGAGTCCCTTTCCTGCCGCGTTCGTAGCTCCTTACCGGAACACGGAGTAACAAGTTACAGTTCTTCCACTCTATAGAGGTGCGTTACTTTACCCATGAGAGATCAACTCCTTGTTGCACAACCAGGCAGCTTACCCATCCACAATTCCATGTTGTGGGGCCCAGTAGATGATCCAAGCCTATCACGACCCTCTCCGTGACCCCATATGTCTGCACGATCCTTCGGGGCTGGCTCATCTCCGTTAAGCCCCCTTTCGGGCAGGCTACAACCCTGATGAGTTTCCGAAGAATCTATGAGTTGGTGATGCCCCTAGCAAGTACCATATAGGTCCGGCTATACCTCCGATAGCCACTCATAGATAATCTAGACACCAAAAACGTGGGGCCTAAGGGTGCCCACCCATATGTTGGATCCACACAAGGAATCACAGCGTCATGTTAAGGTCGTCTTGCCTCCATATGAAAGGAAAAGGATACAACTGACTTCTCCATCTAGTTCCAAATCTCATGGTTAACGTGTAACGTCCCAAAAATATTGATCAAGATTATCAATTCCAATCACCAAAATTAGGGTTAACAAAAACTTTTGTTAATTAAAGTCATATGAATGCATGTGTGTATGGGATGAATGTATGAATGCATGAATGGACTTGTGTGATTGATGTGTATAGCAAGGAATGGTTTAAATATGAAAAAAACATCATATAAATCAAATCCAAGCAGAAACAAATCAAGAGAAATTCAAAAATAAAACAAAAGAAGCTAATGGTCAGTTTTTGCCAATCTTGCTCACTAGGCCACTTTGAGTGTTTCTAGTCCAAGATTTCAAATAGAAACAATTCCATTTGTTTTCACCCCTTGCTAGACCAAGTAAAAGTGAACCCAATCCCACCTTTCAAACTCACAGAAACATTTGGCAACTTGATTCAAATGACAATTTAAAATTGAATCTGTATCATATGTGAAGATCACCATTTCTCAAAAACCAACCAAACCAGTGCACCTTGGCAAAACCAAATAACCAAAGACTACCTAGTATGTAACTAGTACACCCACCAAGTTTGAACCAAAAATTCAAATTCAAATCTCTTTCGACCATTTCATCAAACACCCCGCAAACATAAATCAAACAAAACACAAAACACTATAGTGAGCAGTGTTTGGGCCTAACTTGTTCCCTCTCTAGCTCACAGCACAATCTTAGTAGATCATCTAGTTCATTTAACAAGATTTAGCTCACTATGAGCTTGCCATTGCCATCAATGGTGAGAATGCCGAGCGTCAACTTGCCACCCCATTTTCGACAGCAAGCTAGGATAAACTCTAGCCTCGCCAACCTTGTCTGGGACACTGACCACCGTCCACCGCCACCCCCTGTCCAACGCCAAAGCGCAGCCAGCCCCTGGACCACTCAGCCCGAGCGTGCCTAGCTTCTCTGCAAGCATGCCGAGAGCGCGCCAGAGCGCCGCACTCGACACACGAGCACAGACCGCACGCCACCCTTGCCGCTTGCGTGCGTGATCACCACCGCCCCAGGAACCTCCAGGACATGCCCATTCATTGCCGCGCGACCAGGACAGCCCGTGCGCCATTAATTTTCTCGTCGGACCAGCTCAGAGCACCGCAACATTCCAACCGCGTTGCACTGCCCCACGCCTCGCGACCATGCCGTTGAGCTTTGCCAGGAGGTAGAGCATCGTCCCTTACCGTCGCCCATGCCAGTATCTCACTATGACGATGAGCTCATCCCGCGCCCTTCAGTCTCCTCGCTGCACTATAAATAGAGGCCACCCCGTTCGAATTCTTCACACTAACACACTTCCCTCCCTCTCAGAACCAACCCACCTCATCCCCGGAGCAAGGCGAGCAGCAGGTCGCCGGAATTTCGCCGGAGTCTGCCGCGGAGGAGGAGAAGAGGAGCCAGCGATTGGAGCCGCCCTAGGAGAAGCCACCGGTACCAGGAGGTTCGCCGTCATCGACTTCGTCGTTTGCCCCCATCACCAACCCTCGCCTGATCCCTAGTGAGCCTTACACGACCCCCACTGGCCGCACTAGGGTTCTTTCTCGTCGGCGTTGCTCGACAGAGACGACAAGCCACAACTGTCGATTAGATGTTGATCGTGTGGTCTAGATTGCCCCGTACCCCTTCGCACCCCCTGTCTCACTGACTGGTGGGGGCATTCACTTAAACCCACCCGTGCGCGTTGTGCGCCGTGGGCCGGCACAGTTAACTTCCCGCATGACTCAGTAGTTTGAATTTAGGTTTATTAATTTAGTTTCAAACTTAGGTCTGTACCTGGATTGAAAAATCAACCCAGATCGATTCACTGAACCAAATTTCATGAAACTAATATTGCTAGAAAGGTACTGGAATTCTTAATCCAAGCCCATTGGATTCAAATCATTTGGATTTGTAGATCATCTATAGTAAAAATAACAAGGCAGAAGCTTTTCTGCATTCAAACATTTTTCAAAATTCAACCACAAAAGCTTTTGAGTTGATTCCAACTCTCAAAAATCACATTTTACAAGACCTTTCTAAATATATAAAAATATCAAGGTTTACTTGCAGAAATAATGGACAAGTAATAAAGGAATGCCCCATAGGCATTCCTAGACACTTTATTTAATTAAAATAAAAAGGTTAAACCTTATTATATTGGACACCACTTTAAATCACATTCCCATGTACTAAAATATGTGGTGATGACATGTGTCAACATGATCCCATGTTTTAGTTGGAGAATATTAAATCTTCATTAGTTTTTCAATGAGTAGAAATTACTTTTCTAAAAATAAAATAAATAAGACAAGTGCTTTAATCTTTGTGTTAATAGAGATTATGCTACATCATCTAGTGTGAACCTTTGAGTGCTAAATAGAGTAGTTAAGAATTGTGTGGTGATTGTGTACCTCGTATTTATTTATAGACGCTAGTACCGACCAAGGTTACGAGGAGGAAGGAGAGTACTACGAGGAAGAAGCCGAGGAGAACTTCAACCACTGCTCTACACAAGGCAAGCTAAAAATTGCAAGTTATCTTACTTAGCAAGTTAATATTTGCAACCTACTAACCATGCAAGTTTTACTTGCAAGCTTACACCACTTGATACCCAATCCTAGTTTTATTTACAAGCTTAGTTATTTTATTTTATTTTATTTATCAAAGCATTTTTATTGGAGTTTACTTAGTGACTTGTAGATTCTAGAAAGATTATGAAAGGTAGCATAAAGAGCATAAAACTTGGCCTAAGTTAGATAATCTTGATGTCATCCTGAGGCATGAGATTGAACTTAGATCATTCACACTTGATTACCACCCCTCATTCGTGTTTACCACCATTTGTAGATGCTAGTGCTAAGCATGAAACTTGATCACTTCAGATGGGAATACTTGGTGAAAATGATTATGAAAACCTTAGAATGATGAGTCATTCTACTGAATTTTTTTGGGCATGTGTTCTTGAACACCAGATGATTTTGATGATGAAAATGTTGAGGCATGAGCCTTACCTCTTTATAAAATTGATGGTTGTCTGGATGCGATACCATTCCAATTTTACCGTACAACCACAATACCCGAAATTTGGGTAGGGATTGACTGGAAATTTTTATACCTTAGTATGGGTTCCCTTGCGGCCAAGGTTTGAGCTGTGGCTACCTTGTGAAGATTGTCCACCTGTGCAGTTCCCAAGATGACAGTTGGTCATGGTTGGGAGGCCAAACTCATAGGAGAGGTGCCTATACTAGGGCGTGTAATTGAAAGGTTAGGATTGATTATCCGCATACTGAGTATGGTAAATTCAGGATTGTTCCTGACGGATGTATCGAATATTGTGGTGAAAGTGTACTACCTCTACAGAGTGTCAAACTATTCGAATAGCGGCGTCCGCGGTTATGGACAGTTGGAGTGGCCATACTGTTCCGTCATCAGATGTTTTCAAAATGACTTGTGAATTGAATCATGATTTTGACTTGATCACAACTAGGTTGTGTTATTAAACTCAAGTTCCCACTGAGGTGTTATAAAACTTTCAACTAGATTTCTTTGCTTCTGAACTCAGTAGAGATAAATCTGGCTTTTTGCAAAACAACCTAGAGCTTAGTGTTCCTACTCAAAACCACTTCACTTGTTAGTCTTTGTTTGCGAGTACTTAAAGAGTACTCATGACTTTGTCCCTGGCTATTCCCGTGGCCAGACTATGAAGAGGACTATCAGGAGGATGGATCGCACGAAGGTTATGACAACTAGGATCATCTCCCATCGTCAGCATTGCCTGTGACCATGAAGATGGAGCTTCGCCTATGCTATCGTTGTTATTCCGTTATTCCACTACTATGATTGTGATGCAGCCCGTCGTACGGATGCGTCTACATCCCCACCAGCTAGTCCCCCAAGTGGACCGATGACCCATGCTCGGGCCAAGCTCCTACAAGCTAAGGTAACTTGCTCCTCTCCTCGTGTGATTTCAATACACCATTGGATGGTTTGCTACTTCATTCCCAAACCCTGTGCATTCTCAGCTATGAACCCACTGAAGCATCGCCAAGGGAGGGACCAAAGGCAGCCCGAGGAGATTCGCTAGAGCAAACTGGCGCCAGGCCCGGCGGACAGGTTCCCTCGCCGGAAGTTCCGGCGACAGGCCCGGTCGACCGGCCTCCTCGCCGATAATCCCGGCGATGACCGGAATCTTCCGGCGACGATCGAAAGCATGTTCTGTAAGCCCTATATGTTAGGGGTGACCCCTTGGGGTGGGCCAATCTTTCATGAATTCCGTGGGAATCGAGGGGAAAGCGGTGGTAGGGGGAAGGAGATGAAATCCACGAACACACACGCGAAGAACTCGATGAACACACACACGCAAAAACACGATACAAGCCGATAGCTCACGCCGGTGGCAACCGGTCCAACACAATCCCTAGGATCGGCATTGGGCAAGACACTCTCCCACGACCAACAACGGGGGGTGAGAGGCTTGATGAGATCTTGACTACTTGGGCACGAGACACCGAGATCCCAAGGACTTGTACAACTTGAACGCACTAGATAAAATCCAAGAGGTTTGTGGATAATTTGGTGCTCCTTGTCAAGGAGCATGAGACAAATAGTTGATAGATCCTCGAAGGGGTGTCTTCAACTAAAATTATCCAAGTCTAGGGTTTACAATAGAGGGTGGGGGCTATATATAGGCCAGCCACATAAACAGGGGTAGTTCAGGTACGAAACGGTAAAGTCTAGGCGAAATAAGGAGTTACACGGGCCCAACCCGAAAGTTGACTTGTCTCAGGAGATTTCCGGCGAGGCGTCCGACGGCGCCGGGATGGTCGCCGGAAATTTCGGCTGTCGCCGATATTTCTGGTCGCGAACCGGAAGGGCTTACAGAACATGCTTTCAGTCGTCGCCGGAAGATTCCGGTCGTCGCCGGGATTGTCGGCGAGGAGGCCGGTCGACCGGGCCTGTCGCCGGAACTTCCGGCGAGGGAACCGGTCCGCCGGGCCTGGCGCAGGTTTGCTCTGGCGAATCTCCTTGGGATACCTTTGGTCCCTCCCTTGGCGATGCTTCAGTGGGTTCATAGCTGAGAATGCACAGGGTTTGGGAAATGAAGTAGCAAACCATCCAATGGTGTATTGAAATCACACGAGGAGAGGAGCGAGTTAACCTTAGCTTGTAGGAGCTTGGCCCGAGCACGGGTCATCGGTCCACTTGGGGGACTAGCTGGTGGGGATGTAGACGCATCCGTACGATGGGCTGCATTAGCTCCCCCCCTTGGGAAAGAGTCATCCTCGACTCTTCAACCTTCTCAACTTCATCTTCTCCATGGTAGGGTGAAAGGTCCTTGACATTGAACGTCGGACTCACAAGGTACTTTGATGTTGGAATATCGATGATGTAGGCATTGTTGTTGATTCTTTTGAGGACCTTGAAGGGACCATCTCCTATTGGTTTGAGCTTGGAGTCGCGATTATTGGGAAAGCGGTCTTTGCTCAAGTGTATCCACACAAGATCGCCTTCCTCGAAGATCATCTCTTTCTTGTTCTTGTTTAGCCGTGATGCTTGGCGAAGGACTTGTTTCTCGATTGTAGCTCTTGTGTCTTCATGTAACCTTTTCATTGCTTGGGCACACTTGTCAACGTCCATGTTGGTGTGGTCGTGTAGCGGAATAGGTAATATGTTGAGCGCGGTGAGAGGCTCGAACCCATAGACGATCATGAAAGGGCTCCTCATGGTGGTGGAGTGTTTTGCGCGGTTGTAGGCGAACTTGGCGTGTGGGATGCATTCCTCCCAATCTTTAAGATTCTTCTTTATCAACACACGGAGAAGTGTGCCAAGGCTTCGGTGGACGACCTCGGTTTGTCCATCAGTTTGAGGATGTGAGGCGGATGAGAATAGGAGCTTGATGCCGAGCTTGGCCATGAGGGTCTTCCAAAAGTACCTCATGAATTTGACGTCGCGGTCGGAGACGATTGTTCTTGGTACACCGTGTAGCCGAATTATTTCCCTGAAAAACAAATTTGCTACATGTGAAGCATCATCGGTCTTATGGCACGGAATTAAGTGCGCCATTTTGGAAAAGCGATCCACTACCACAAATATAGAATCATGTCCACGCTTAGATCTAGGCAATCCTAACACAAAGTCCATGCTAATGTCCGACCAAGGTGCATGAGGAATAGGTAGTGGCATATAAAGACCAAAGGGGTTAGACTTAGACTTAGCTTGGATACATGTAGTGCATCATTGGACGTGGCGTTCCACGTCGCGCTTCATCTTTGGCCAAAAGTAGTGAGTGGATAGCATGTCATATGTCTTGTCACGGCAAAAGTGACCCATAAGGCCTCCACCATGGGACTCTTGAGGAAGCAAAATTTGGAGAGACGACTTTGGAATGCAAAGCTTATTTTGTTTGAAAAGAAAATCCTTATGCAAATAGAAATTGTCAATCCCTTTGTCCATTGAACACTTTGCAAAAATTGGTCCGAAGAATGGGTCGGACTCGTACAACGATTTGATGTCATCAAGACCCAAGACATTTACTTCAAGTAGCGTAAGAAGGTTTGTGTTTTTGCGCGACAAGGCGTCCACTACCACATTTTCTTTGCCCTTCTTGTACTTGACAATGTAAGGAAAAGATTCCATGAACTCAACCCATTTGGCGTGCCTTTTACTCAAATTGGCTTGGCCCTTAAGATATTTTAACGACTCATGGTCGGAATGGATGATAAATTCTTTGGGCCAAAGGTAGTGTTGCCACACTTGAAGGACACGAACCAAGGAAAAAAGCTCTTTGTCATAAATTGGATAGTTAAGGCGTGCGCCATCAAGTTTCTCACTATGGTATGCAATAGGACGCCCATTTTGCATAAGGACGCCTCCAATGCCAATACCACTAGCATCACACTCGATCTCAAAAGTTTTTGTGAAATACGGTAAAGCGAGGAGTGGTGCTTCGGTGAGCCTCTTTTTGAGCTCATCAAACGCTTTTTGTTGTGCTTTGCCCCAAACGAATGTGACATTTTCTTGGTCAATTCGTTGAGAGGGCAAGCAATGTTAGAAAAGTCTTTCACAAAGCGACGGTAAAAACCGGCCAACCCATGAAAACTGCGAAGTTCACTAACATTGGTAGGGATGGGCCAATCTCGTATGTCCTTAACTTTTGAGACATCGACTTCAATGCCATTAGAAGACACAACAAAACCAAGGAAAATCAGTTTGTCTTTTGCAAAAGTGCACTTTGGGAGATTAGCATAGAGCTTTTCAGGACGAAGTATTCGAAGGACCTCCTTAACATGAGTAACATGCTCCTCTAGTGACTTGCTATAGACAAGGATGTTATCAAAGTAAACAACGACACTCTTGCCAATGAGAGATCTCAAAATATGGTCTTGAAGGCGGTTTTCCACTCATCACCTTCGGCCATGCGGATTTGATGGTAACCACTACGAAGATCAATTTTCGAAAATATAGTGGCTCCACATAACTCATCAAGCATGTCATCAAGGCGCGGTATAGGATGTCGATAACGCACGGTGATAGAATTGATTGGATGGCAGTCCATGCATAACCGCAACGTATCATCCATTTTTGGCACGAGAATCACAGGTACCGTGGTTGGGCTAGTTCTTACTTGGATCAAACCTTTGGAGACGAGTTGGTTGATTTGTCGTTCTATCTCCTTCGTCTCTTCCGGGTTCGTGCAATACGCGGCGCGGTTTGGGAGTGGAGCATCGGGTATGAGGTAGATGCGGTGCTCGATTCCGCGAAGAGGGGGTAGTCCATGAGGAAGCTCTTCGGGGAATACATCTTGGAATTCCTGCAAAATAGCCATCAAAGAAGGAGGAACATTTGTCAAGTCATTAGTTCCTTGCGCTAGTCCCTTGCATACAAGGACATAGTGCAAGATGGATGGGTTGTTCCGCACTTCTCTCATCTCACTTTTGGTGGCAAGAAGAACACTCTTTGTTTTTCCACTCGAGTTTGGTTTGTGGCTCTCACTCACTATAGTGTGGTTCTCTCGCTCACCGCTCTTCTCACAAGGTGGTTTTGTGCTTTGCGCCCTCGCCAAAGCCTTTGCATTGTCCGCAATTATTTGGCTAGGAGTCATTGGTTGCAAAACACAAGTCTTTTCAAGCCATTTGAAGGTATAAGTGTTTGTGTGACCATCATGTAAAGCACGCTTGTCATATTGCCACGGCCTTCCTATCAACATATGGCAAACCGTCATGGGGACCACATCACATTCCACCGTGTCTTTGTATGGTCCAATTGAGAACGTTACCAAGACGGTATGCTTGATCTTGACGGACCCTTGGTCACTTAGCCATTGTATATGGTAGGTATGCTTATGCGGATGGAGGGTGAGGTTGAGTTTCTCACACAATTCCGTGCTTGCAAGATTGTGGCAAGTCCCTCCATCAATGACAACTTTGATGGACTTCCCATTGATACCGGCACGAGTTTGGAAGATGGTTGATCGTTGGTCTTCAATCTCATTGACTTGAGTATTTAAGACCCTTATGACGACAAGTGATGGACTTGCGTCATGCTCACACACAAGTAGTTCTTGGTCATCTTCCAAATGTTGCCTTTCCATTGCTTCCTTGACCCTTGCATCAAACTCATCTTCACTCAAGTATTCTTCATCGCCATTGTCGTGGATGAACAAAACTTTCTTGTTTCCACATGCGGCCGACTTGTGTCCTATGCCTCCACACTTGTAGCACTCACCATTGAATGGTTGTTCATCCTTTGTGTATTTGCCACTTGGGGGCGGTTTTTCTTGAGGAAGTGTTGGCTTGAAGGGAAGCTTGGTGGTACTTGATGAGCTTCCACTTGGTGTTGTTGGAGTAGTGGTTGGCGCTTGCTTGTATGTGAAGTACATCTTTGGCTTGTTGTACTTGATGTCCTCTTGCACTTGACGCTCGGCTTTTGATGCTATGTGTACAAGCTCAACCATGTTGTTGTACTTTTGGAACTCGGTGATGCGCTTGATTGGATGGTTCAAGCCATTGAGGAAACGTGCCATTGTTTGTTCATCACGCTCTTCAATGTTGGCACGGATCATGTTTGAAGCTTGTTGAAAAGGTCACGCGTGTAGTGCGAAGGAACAAAGCGGGATCTCATATGAGCCTTCATATCTTGCCAAGTTAAGATTGGAGTCTCTTCTTTTGCTTCACGAGCGAGTTGGACTTGTTCCCACCAAAGGTTGGCATACTCATCAAACTCGAGGGATGCCATGGCCATCATCTTGTCATTGCTATAGTTGTGCATGTGGAAGATCTTGTCAACCTTGAGTTCCCACAAGAGATATACTTCGGGTTCATTGGAACCGGTGAACTTGGGCATGGTAAATTTGAGCTTGCCGAAAGTTTCTTCTTCATTGCGGTGCTAGTGTTGGCGGTTGCCATGATTTTAGCGGCCATCGTCATCATCCGAGCTCTCATGTCTTGCTTGGTGATGGTTGCGTTGCCCTTGCGATTGGTGGAGGAACTTGGTTTTGACAACGAGCTTGGGGAGCTTGCTCGTGTTTTTGGCGCGGTTGAGGACGAGGAGGGGTTTGTTGGTCCTCACGACGAGCTTGGGGAGCTTGCTCTTGTTCTTGTCGTGGTTGATGCCGATGAGCATTGTCTTGCGCCATGTGGCGAGGAGGACGACGAGCCGCTTGCGCAATGGGATGCTCCCATTCTTATTGATGTGGAGGAGGCTCGTCATGATGATCATGTTGTCGACGTTGACATTCATGTCGATGATGACGCCTTGGTGGATCTTCGAGTGCTTAACGCCGACGGCTATCTTGTTCGTCCACTTCGGAAGCTTAACTTGTTGTTGAAGGAACATATCATTGGCGATGGGCTTGGTGGTCCACGTGAGGTTGCTCTTGTTGAATCACAAGTGCCCTTGGTTGTGGACGGTTCGCTTCATGTCTTGGAGGTATTGCGGAGAGGTCACCATCATAGCTTGATGTTGCGGCGTGTCGCGGAGACGGTAACGCTTGAGAAGAGCTCATGGAGTGGAGGACGGGTCCATCCCGGTGCCTTGAAGCGTGACGGCGAGGTGCGCTTGATTCACTTGAGGAGTGCCGTGACGAGCTTGAGTCGCGCGATCATGGCCTTGCTAGCCCATCAATGAGGCGTTGAAGCTTCTCATCCGTTGAGGCGAGGGCACGACCAAGAGCTTCATTTTGATGGCCGAGGTTGTGTTTCATGGCATGCATTTGTCGATGTTCTTGAATTCCACGCGGGCTTCGCTAAATTCTTTGTCTTGGCGCCACTCAAGGGCTTCATAACGGCAGTTGAATTATCCTCGGACCTTCCAATGATCCCATCTTGTCATGTATTGTGTGTCGTCCTCTAGAGGTGGTGGTGGTTGGGACGAGTTGCCATTCCTGTCCATGATGCAAAGCCGACAAGGGTTATATATGGAGAAGAAGAACGCGGGGAGTTAGCCTTTTAGCTCACCTTGGAGATTGTATCAAACCAATTGCCACACAAGAGAGCTAATAGCTTGCAAAGTGAAATCGCAAAGAAACTCACACACAAATAAGCTACAACTCTCAAAGGCTTTTGGTGGAGGGTTAGGATTATGGAAAACCAAACGAAACGATCCAAGCAAAAGGGTATTGTTCTACGTGGTAAAGAACCAAAGATCAAAAGCAAAAAGTATACGATCTACAAAAACACGAGAGAACACACACGTGGAGATTAAAGGGGTTAGAACGACTATGAAAATGAGCACAAAAGGTCCTAACGAAGACTACGCTCGATTGTCGTGCCAACTCAAGGAGAGACCACAACTCGTTTGCCAAAAGAGGATAAGCAACGGATTTGTGCACTTGCCTTGGCGCGCTCTTTTCCTCTCTCTTTTATCTTACAAGCTTGATACTCTCTTTGTATTGGGAGACTATGTATCTTTATATATTTCTTTTGCTTCTTTTTTTTCAATTCTTTTTCTCCCTTTCTATACTACTATGTTAACTTTTGTATTTGCCCTCACACTCTCACTTTCCAAAGGCAAGTGCACAATGCTTAGAAAAACACAAAATGAGTTGCTCTCATAGGATAGATACAGACAAAGGAAGATATAGGGATGTCAAAGTGGCGCAAGTTATACCTTCGGTATTGTTGACGACTTGCAACCGGTGATGTGGAAGATGTTCGGAAGTCGCGGTGTCGAGGAGCGTGTGATGTAGGGATTTGCGGAAGCTTGTTGTTAGTTTTTGGCGACACGCACACGAAACACGAACAAAACAAGGAGGAAACCGACCAAATTTGTGAACTGCCAAAATTTTCGGCGCAGGAACCGGCTGCGCCGGGTGTGCCACCGGAAATTCCGGTCGCCGGTCCGGTCTGACCGGAGCTGTCGCCGGAATTTCTGGTTGCAGAACCGGTTCGCAGGATCTGGTGCCGAAACCTGTTCGAGATGAACTCCAAAAAGTCAAACTGAGAATTTCGTCAAAATTTCGACAAAATCAGGCTGGGAAAGGTCAAGGGATGTAGATCAAGACCCAAAGCAACAGATCTATGGACCAAAACCATGAAAAACTCACCAAATCCAGAGATCGATTCGAAGGCAATTTGGGGCTCTTTTTTGGGGAAATTTCTATTTTATGGTGGATAGAAAAAAATTGAGGGTAAATTCATGATCAACCTTGCTCTTGATACCAATATGTTAGGGATGACCCCTTGGGGTGGCCCGATCTTTCACGAATTCCGTGGGAATCGAGGGGAAAGCGGTGGTAGGGGGAATGGGTTGAAAACCACGGACACACACGCGAAGAACTCGATGAACACACACACGCGAAAACACGATACAAGCCGATAGCTCACGCCGGTGGCAACCGGTCCAACACAATCCCTAGGATCGGCGTTGGGCAAGACACTCTCCCACGGCCAACAACGGGGGGTGAGAGGCTTGATGAGATCTTGACTACTTGGGCACGAGACACCGAGATCCCAAGGACTTGTACAACTTGAACGCACTAGGCAAAATCCAAGAGGTTTGTGGATAATTTGGTGCTCCTTATCAAGGAGCATGAGACAAATAGTTGATAGATCCTCAAAGGGGTGTCTTCAACTACAATTATCCAAGTCTAGGGTTTACAATATAGGGTGGGGGCTATAAATAGACCAGCCACATAAATAGGGGTAGTTTAGGTACGAAACGGTAAAGTCTGGGCGAAATAAGGAGTTACACAGGCCTAGCCCGAAAGTTGAATTCTCTTAGGAGATTTCCGGCGAGGGGTCCGGCGGCGCCGGGGTGGTCGCCGGAAATTCCGGCGGTCGCCGATATTTCCGGTCGCGAACCGGAAGGGCTTACAGAACATGCTTTCGGTCGTCGCCGGAAGATTCCGGTCATCGTCGGGATTGTCGGCGAGGAGACCGGTTGACCGGGCCTATCGCCGGAACTTCCGGCGAGGGAACCGGTCCGCCGGGCCTGGCACCAGTTTTCTTTGGCGAACCTCCTCGGGCTTCCTTTGGTCCCTCCCTTGTCGATGCTTCATTGGGTTCATAGCTGAGAATGCACAGGGTTTGGGAATGAAGTAGCTAACCATCCAATGGTGTATTGAAATCACACGAGGAGAGGAGCGAGTTAACCTTAGCTTGTAGGAGCTTGGCCCGAGCACGGGTCATCGGTCCACTTGGGGGACTAGCTGGTGGGGATGTAGACGCATCCGTACGACGGGCTGCATCAGATTGTATTAAGACTGGATCATGAGATCCTTTATTTGTTGTAAGACCTTATGTATGGTTTGTATTGGATGATGTACTGTGATATCCAATTTATTATATCTCGCAAAAATGGTTATCCTAGGATTGCGATGTATGGCATAACAGGCATCTGGGATTAAAAATCCGGGTGTTGACAAGTTGGTATCAGAGCCATCCTGACCGTAGGAGACCCTAGTTTAGAATGGACGCTTGAATCAAAAACTTAGTTTCAAAACCAAAGAAGTGAGTATTTATGAAAACTTATTCTCATTCTTACCACTTAGACTCTTTCATGAAAATTCATGTTACTCGAAACTTCTTGCAAACTTACATAAAATTTGACACACTTGATCACTCTACTAACTTACTCATCCTACATTCTTATAGATGGACGTGAAGTATAGCAAGTTCTATCAGTTGGGGAATGGAGGAGACCTCATCTTTGAGCGTGACTTGGACCAGCTTTCGGAACTTCTGGAGCGTCCTCACCCTAAGTTCTTCGGAGCTCAGCTCAACGACCAGGAAGGAGAAGAATTGCAATGGTTGATTGTTGCAACTCTTTGAGGAAATATTGAAGCCCCCACCTAAGAGGGAATTCAGTTCACCATTAGAGAGAACAACTGGCTCGATGGACTTGCCAGGGCCATGCAGGAAGCTCTTGCCCGTCTGTGTGGGAAGAGTATCAATCAGATCAAGGGTACCAGTTTTGAGTTCTGCCCAAGGCGTGATGTTATGGGACAGCGACTAGAGGCACCATATCACCTCGAGCTGAAGAACCAAGTGGACCACCTCAGCTTCATGATGTATGACCGGTAGAAGGAGTTGGACAATGCCCGTTCCTATGCCAACCACAAGTATGCCATTGCTGCCCAGAAGAATCAGACCATCGCCATGCTGGTGAAGGATCGCCAGTCTCGTTGCTGTCAGCTCGACAAGAAGGAGCGCATAATTGCCCGCCTTCGTCACAGGATCACCGAGTTGGAGGAGACAGTCAACGAGAGGGACATGCAGCTTGAGGAAAGGGAGAACGTAGGAGATGACCTTCGTGGAGACCCCTACTCCTATCTCAGTGATGATGATGACTTTTTGGAGGATCAGGCCATGGACTTCTTCACCGACGAGGATGACTTCGCCTTCATTGATGATGATGATGAGGACGATGAGGACACCGACTCCAAGGAGTAGTAGCACTTGAGAACTAGCGTTAGTGAGTTGTATCCGGTCCCACTGTATCGTAGTTTCACATAATGGTTCTTAAAACCATCTGTTTTTCCTTGTTGTGGTGTGTGTTTGTATCATATGTTATGAATGAATGAAAAGCAAGTTGCTAGAAAAATCTGATTCAAACTTCAAAAACTTTTCAGAAACAAAAACCCCTAAACCTTAGAAATTTCCCTCTTTTCTCATGATCTATCTGTAACACCCTCGCCTGATAAGGCTGAGTTCATGTGTATAGTGCCAATCCCTGGATCGGTTCACTGGCACACACAGTACAAAATGATACCAAATATAACTATGCATCATAAATACAACGAATATGATCCAGAATTTACATTATTTATCCAAGTACACAGCGGAAAACGAATATAAGGTAGATCTCCATCCTTCAAATGTGCCACAGGCGAACAATTGTTGAGTGGAGTCTCGCGACCTATGAACGATCACTCAGATACGATATAACCTGCAACATAAAACGTTGCAGCCACGAATGGTCAATACATTGAATGTATGGCAAGTAGGCTAAAGTGGTTAACAACAGATCTATCAACTACATGCTTATTTGGCCAAGTGGAGTTCAGGCTCATTTGCATAAAGCAATAGTTTTATCCTAACATTTATAACAAAGTAGTTTTCCAATACGATAAATAGGACACTCTGGTTCACTCCCAGGTGCTCCTACCCAATTATGTTCACCCAACAAATTTGAAGTAATTAAGAAATAAGGATGAGTGAGAAATATCATAGCATCAGTATCAGGTCGCTCAAATTGTCCATAACCGGGGACACGGCTAATCGATTAGTTTATACACCCTGCAGGGGTTAGTACACTTTACCCATGTGACTTGGCCAGCCCAGCTCGTACCACCACTCTCATATTGGGTGATGATAGTGAGAAGTCTAAGAAGGAACCGTTCGGGAAGTAGCTCCCCAATCCCGACGCGCACCGGTCCAACCTACACTATCTACATCTCTGGATACGCGGGTTCGAGTTACCATAACCTACTGAGTTCAACCAACCGCCCATTTCATTATTGGCACATGGTTGCACACGAAAGCTTCCAAACAAAGAAACCAATCCTTTCTCAGTGTCCTGGGCGGCATTCCCCACAAAAATCCACACTCGATGACCCAATCAATGCCATTCTGCCCAGGTGGTTCATTAAAACATGTTGGTTTGTCATTTAGCAAAACATAAGCCTTTCAAAACATATAACTTTTCATGATGTGATTCCCTTCCTCGTCTAAATAGCATAGCTAAGCAATCTACCAATACGATGGCTCATAAACAAGGAATACTAGGGAATAATATGGGACATAGCATAGCATATACACATCAATTCCTACATATGCAATTCTACAAAAACATCTACGATGCATAGGAAAACAGTAGGACATTTATGACCAAGATAGCACCACTTGCCTTTGTTGTAGATGTAGTCGATTAGATAATCCTCACAATTCTCATAGATATAATGGTTGCTCTTGTCATAACCACAATACTTGCAATCATAGTAGTTGCAATCACACACGTTGCACTCCTCGCAATCTATCGATCAAACAATTGCATACAACATAAACAATAGCACATAGAGATCAAACAAATGCAAAAAATGCATGCATGACAATTTAATAAGTCACAATGGTTGTTACTTTAGTTCTCTACACAATACTGGAGTATATGATGCATGCAAGAGACCAATTAATGCAATGGAGTACTTGTTATTAATAATTACTTGCCAATATAGGGTTTTTAATAGTTCTGTTGTAACGAATGTTCTAACTATAGAATTAAATTTGTTTCTTAGGTTTACTAGATAGAGGACGTTAATACGAACCAGTAGGCGTTGGATTCACCCTAATCTGAGTTATAGATCTTTTTGTATGATTTAAATAGTGTTTAATAGGTTTTATATGATTCATATAGTTTCTGTTGTCTAAAAATCAAACTAAAATTCTATCTGTAATCTCCACGGAATTGTGATTTCAGGGACATATTATTTGTAATTTTCTGAATAGTATTTATTTTCTTATGAATTTATTACTCTAAATAGGCCATTAAACCATTTCAATTTCCACGGCAAAACCTTACAATAAAATGCTTAACTAATTGCATATTGATGATCTACATGGAACCAGCTTTGCATCGGTATATCATTTATATTTTTGTGACAAGCAATAAATTTACTATGAATTTAATGATTTATAAAGCCATTAAAACTAATTAAAATGCTAAGGGTTAAATAATCCGCAAAGGCTAGATCCAACCAGATATTATTAAAGTACATTACAGTAGCTTCAATTTGATATATTATTCATATTTTTCGGAGTTATAGATAATATCTTATGAATTTATTAACCTAAAAGACCATTAAAACTAATTAAATTACTGCAGTAACCACGCACAGTAAAAGTTGGATCTATTCTGATAAGATGATTCTACGTGAAATTATCTTCAATTTGATATATTATACGCAATTTTTGGACGTGGTATGAATTTCTAATGAATTTTACAAGTTAGATCTATAATATGCAATTTTAAATTCGAACGGAATATTTCAGGGAATATTCCGCTGACTGGACATGTTGACTTTGCATGCTGACTGGGACTAGATGTTGACCTTACGTTGACGTGGCGTTGATGAGGAAGATGACCGGAATGACGACATGGCACGCACCGGTTTGATTGGATCTCGATCGTCTGGATAGGATCCGGTGGCTAGAAGAAGAGATTGACCCGATTTTGGCTCAGAATAGACAAGAAATAGATCTGTGTTAGAGAGACAAATCCGTAGATCAAATCGAAAAACTCAGAACATGAAAGTTGTGGGGAATCATTATTCCTACCTTCTCACCAAAGGAATTTGGATTTGAAGAAACGAGCGCGAGTAGATCTTGGATTTACACCGTAAGATCTGAAATATTGCGATACGAAATTCTCCGGCTGTGGTGCATGAAAAGAGGTGAGGTTTGTCGGGATTGAAAGATTTCGACGCGATCTTCAACTTTCGTTTTTTGACCAAAGGCAAACGACAAAGTCTAGATGGGTTAAAAAGCGAAATAAGATTCGGGCATATGTAGATTCGGGATTTCGAGAAGAAAAACTCGTACAGCTATGGATCCACGAGTTTATATGGATATTTAGGATGGTTTAGAGATAGGCCTTGGAGTAGGTAACAAGTAGACACAAACGGAAGTTGATTCGAAGTTGTAGATAAAAAGTTATAGCAGTTTGAGTAGAGATAGGTTTTAGAAAATAGGTTTCGCACGCTTTTCAAAGCGCTCAGATCGATCCTCACGTATGTGCTGGCTGCGTGGTGCTCCCGTCGGTCCGGGTGGGCCGGCCCATTAGTTTTTTTTGTTTTTTTTCTTTTCTTTTTCTATTTACTTGTTTCACTCGTATCTTTTGCATACGAACTCCAAATGGCACGATTCTTGTTTCTAAATTTTTCTAAAATCAAATAGATCATTGTAGGATCAAATTTGTAATATTTTTACTAGTTTGGAAGTAGTGAGTTTATAAATCCTTGTATATTCTATTTTATTTATATCTTTATGTGTTTGTATTTATTTCATAACTTTTTCATACTAGCTCCAAATGAGCTCAATTTTGTTTCTAAAATTTTGTAATATTAATTGGATCTTTTTAGGCTATAATTTAGCAATAATCATTGTCTTAGCAATAGTGGGTTTTATAAAGTCAATTTAATTTCCTTTAGGAACATTTGGGCAAATCAACTATAGGATTTTAGATACCAGGATTTGGATTCAGTTTGTGAGAACTTTGCATGGATGTAATAAAATGCTTATGAATGCTTCATGATTTTCATTTTCAAATCTTGCACACCAATTCTACAATCCATAATCAATCCATGCCCTTTTGCCTATATGGCTACTTAGGTCATAACAAAAGAATATAAGATTTTGAATTCAAGGTTGAGAGGATTTTCTATTCAAAAAGTTTCTTCTCATTGAGAATTTTCAACATAGTCAAACAATCAATCAAACTTATTTATTTATTTCACATTCCAAAATTAGGAGAATTTTGGGATATGACAGACTACCACCCTTAAAAGAAATCTCGTCCCGAGATTTGGGAAGGCTAGAAAGAAAGAAAGGTTCCGGATCCATTAGGACGCTACCACCCTTAAAAGAAATCTGACTAGGTCACTTCTTGAGGGTTCACTTGGCTATGGTAAATTCTCCTCTAGACATTTATTGACACAATGTCTCTTACACATTCTAAACTTCATGATTGACAAATTCCAAGAAAACACTACTTGAACTTGCAGAACTCTCATGGTGGTCAATTAGGGGATGTTTACTTCACGGTGCCCATTAATAATGGTTGGAATTCATCCTTACCGTATATTCCTACGCTTAGCAATGAATGCTTTTATAGAGGTGGAACAATCTACCATTCTAGGGTTTAGGCTCAACGTCGACTCTCTGCTAAGGTTGAAGAGGGCACTCAAGATTCGCTAAGCCAACAGTACAAGAGCGAATAATAAGAGTAGTAGGAATGGTGATCAATCCATCCTGCACCCAAATCATTACCCTGTATGAGGATAGGTGAATCACGTTTTTCTATCACTCGGTCATTCTCACTTGCCTTGAAGAATGTTTCCATGGGCACGAGCTAATGCTCTATGTATACTCCCATGTATTCAATCAACAAATCTACTACTAAAACTAAGCTATCGATACTTCAACTTTCAGGTTGGGTAATCTACTACATAACATCATGTGCAACACTTCATACTTCCACATCCTTTTTCCATTAGGTGAAGCATTCTCCTTCCTAAATTCATTGTGTTGTCAAACCTTCCACTTAGCACATCATTATATCTCCAAGGGTTCAAGATAGTAAAGAATAAATTCTATAGGAAAGAAACGACTAAGAAAATAATCCTACCCATAACTATATGAAGCAATCAATGTCACAAACAAGCAAACAACCATAAGAAATCAACACACAAGCAAACACTTGTATAATAACATTACAGGGGTATAAATTTAGTAGTATATAACCACAAAATAGTTTGAAAGCATTGGGAACAATACTAGAGTAAAATAGAGCAACATATAAGCAATAAACAAAATCTGTCAAAGCGGTACAGCAGACTTCACGAATTTTCCTGACCGACCTAAACTCGTCAGGAATTTTAGCCAATTTTTGTGCATGTACTACAGGTAATTATGCTCCAGATCCTATTTTTTTTGGATTTTTCTGAGTTACCAGTAAAATATGAAAAATCGCGCGGTACAACAGGTCATGCAGAAAACTGCAGCAGTAAAATCACGAATTTCAGTCAATTCACACCATTAAACTAATTTAAAAACCTCATCACAATTTCAGAAACATTAGAGTTCAAAACTAACTGATCCTAAACAAAGCATCACACAAAATAGCTCAATACAACCAAGCAAACAACCTATATTGTCATACCACATAAGTTGATAAGAACAATATGCTAACACGATAGCGATGATCTCCTAAAGAGATAGAACATGGTGGTCTAGACCTAACAAAACTTGATGAGATGTTAATTTATTTCATCTTATTTATTGTTTTACTTATATGCTAACCCTCATATAGGTATCATAAGAATGGACAACTATAAATTTTGAACAAGGAATATAAGAACATCTAATAAGTAGAAAATATGATAGTTCTCCTAGTAGAGGTCTCTTATTGCTAATCCATTTCTAAGGTCACGATCCTATAGCCAACACACAGCTCTGATACCATCTTGTAACACCCTCGCCTGATAAGGCTGAGTTCATGTGTATAGTGCCAATCCCTGGATCGGTTCACTGGCACACACAGTACAAAATGATACCAAATATAACTGTGCATCATAAATACAACAAATATGATCCAGAATTTACATTATTTATCCAAGTACACAGCGGAAAACGAATATAAGGTAGATCTCCATCCTTCAAATGTGCCACAGGCGAACAATTGTTGAGTGGAGTCTCGCGACCTATGAACGATCACTCAGATACGATATAACCTGCAACATAAAACGTTGCAGCCACGAATGGTCAATACATTGAATGTATGGCAAGTAGGCTAAAGTGGTTAACAACAGATCTATCAACTACATGCTTATTTGGCCAAGTGGAGTTCAGGCTCATTTGCATAAAGCAATAGTTTTATCCTAACATTTATAACAAAGTAGTTTTCCAATACGATAAATAGGACACTCTGGTTCACTCCCAGGTGCTCCTACCCAATTATGTTCACCCAATAAATTTTAAGTAATTAAGAAATAAGGATGAGTGAGAAATATCATAGCATCAGTATCAGGTCGCTCAAATTGTCCATAACCGGGGACACGGCTAATCGATTAGTTTATACACCCTGCAGGGGTTAGTACACTTTACCCATGTGACTTGGCCAGCCCAGCTCGTACCACCACTCTCATATTGGGTGATGATAGGGAGAAGTCCAAGAAGGAACCGTTCGGGAAGTAGCTCCCCAATCCCGACGCGCATCGGTCCAACCTACACTATCTACATCTCTGGATACGCGGGTTCGAGTTACCACAACCTACTGAGTTCAACCAACCGCCCATTTCATTATTGGCACATGGTTGCACACGAAAGATTCCAAACAAAGAAACCAATCCTTTCTCAGTGTCCTGGGCGGAATTCCCCACCAAAATCCACACTCGATGACCCAATCAATGCCATTCCGCCCAGGTGGTTCATTAAAACATGTTGGTTTGTCATTTAGCAAAACATAAGCCTTTCAAAACATATAACTTTTCATGATGTGATTCCCTTCCTCGTCTAAATAGCATAGCTAAGCAATCTACCAATACGATGGCTCATAAACAAGGAATACTAGGGAATAATATGGGACATAGCATAGCATATACACATCAATTCCTACATATGCAATTCTACAAAAACATCTACGATGCATAGGAAAACAGTAGGACATTTATGACCAAGATAGCACCACTTGCCGTTGTTGTAGATGTAGTCGATTAGATAATCCTCACAATTCTCATAGATATAATGGTTGCTCTTGTCATAACCACAATACTTGCAATCATAGTAGTTGCAATCACACACGTTGCACTCCTCGCAATCTATCGATCAAACAATTGCATACAACATAAACAATAGCACATAGAGATCAAACAAATGCAAAAAATGCATGCATGACAATGTAATAAGTCACAATGGTTGTTACTTTAGTTCTCTACACAATACTGGAGTATATGATGCATGCAAGAGACCAATTAATGCAATGGAGTACTTGTTATTAATAATTACTTGCCAATATAGGGTTTTTAATAGTTCTGTTGTAACGAATGTTCTAACTGTAGAATTAAATTTGTTTCTTAGGTTTACTAGATAGAGGACGTTAATACGAACCAGTAGGTGTTGGATTCACCCTAATCTGAGTTATAGATCTTTTTGTATGATTTAAATAGTGTTTAATAGGTTTTATATGATTCATATAGTTTCTGTTGTCTAAAAATCAAACTAAAATTATATCCGTAATCTCCACGGAATTGTGATTTCAGGGATATATTATTTGTAATTTTCTGAATAGTATTTATTTTCTTATGAATTTATTACTCTAAATAGGCCATTAAACCATTTCAATTTCCACGGCAAAACCTTACAGTAAAATGCTTAACTAATTGCATATTGATGATCTACATGGAACCAACTTTCCATCGGTATATCATTTATATTTTTGTGACAAGCAATTAATTTACTATGAATTTAATGATTTATAAAGCCATTAAAACTAATTAAAACGCTACGGGTTAAATAATCCGCAAAGGCTAGATCCAACCAGATATTATTAAAGTACATTACAGTAGCTTCAATTTGATATATTATTCATATTTTTCGGAGTTATAGATAATATCTTATGAATTTATTAACCTAAAAGACCATTAAAACTAATTAAATTACTGCAGTAACCACGCACAGTAAAAGTTGGATCTATTCTGATAAGATGATTTACGTGAAATTATCTTCAATTTGATATATTATACGCAATTTTTGGACATGGTATGAATTTCTAATGAATTTTACAATTTAGATCTATAATATGCAATTTTAAATTCGAACGGAATATTCCAGGGAATATTCCGCTGACTGGACAGGTTGACTTTGCATGCTGACTGGGACTAGATATTGACCTTACGTTGACGTGGCGTTGATGAGGAAGATGACCGGAATAACGACATGGCACGCACCGGTTTGATTGGATCTCGACCGTCTGGATAGGATTCGGTGGCTAGAAGAAGAGATTGACCCGATTTTGGCTTAGAATAGACAAGAAATAGATCTGTGTTAGAGAGACAAATCCGTAGATCAAATCGAAAAACTCAGAACATGAAAGTTGTGGGGAATCATTATTCCTACCTTCTCACCAAAGGAATTTGGATTTGAAGAAACGAGCGCGAGTAGATCTTGGATTTACACCGTAAGATCTGAAATATTGCGATACGAAATTCTCCGGCTGTGGTGGATGAAAACAGGTGAGGTTTGTCGGGATTGAAATATTTCGACGCGATCTTCAACTTTCGCTTTTTGACCGAAGGCAAACGATGAAGTCTAGATGGGTTAAAAAGCGAAATAAGGTTCGGGCATATGTAGATTCGGGATTTCAAGAAGAAAAACTCGTACAGCTATGGCTCCACGAGTTTATATGGATATTTAGGATGGTTTAGAGATAGGCCTTGGAGTAGGGAACAAGTAGAAACAAACGGAAGTTGATTCGGAGTTGTAGATAAAAAGTTATAGCAGTTTGAGTAGAGATAGGTTTTAGAAAACAGGTTTCGCACGCTTTTCAAAGCGCTCAGATCGATCCTCAGGTACGTGCTGGCTGCGTGGTGCTCCCGTCGGTCCGGGTGGGCCGGCCCATTAGTTTTTTTTTGTTTTTTTTCTTTTCTTTTTCTATTTACTTGTTTCACTCGTATCTTTTGCATACGAACTCCAAATGACACGATTCTTGTTTCTAAATTTTTCTAAAATCAAATAGATCATTGTAGGATCAAATTTTTAATCTTTTTACTAGTTTGGAAGTAGTGGGTTTATAAATCCTTGTATATTCTATTTTTTTATATCTTTATGTGTTTGTATTTATTTCATAACTTTTTCATACTAGCTCCAAATGAGCTCAATTTTGTTTCTAAAATTTTGTAATATTAATTGGATCTTTTTAGGATATAATTTAGCAATAATCGTTGTCTTAGCAATAGTGGGTTTTATAAAGTCAATTTAATTTCTTTTAGGAACATTTGGGCAAATCAACTATAGGATTTTAGATACCAGGATTTGGATTCAGTTTGTGAGAACTTTGCATGGATGTAATAAAATGCTTATGAATGCTTCATGATTTTCATTTTAAAATCTTGCACACCAATTCTACAATCCATAATCAATCCATGCCCTTTTGCCTATATGGCTACTTAGGTCATAACAAAAGAATATAATATTTTGAATTCAAGGTTGAGAGGATTTTCTATTCAAAAAGTTTCTTCTCATTGAGAATTTTCAACATAGTCAAACAATCAATCAAACTTATTTATTTATTTCACATTCCAAAATTAGGAGAATTTTGGGATATGACACTATCTCAATCTTTAGATGCCTCGCGGAGGAAGCACTTCATCCCCGGACCCGATGTTGCAAATCTTGCAAATGTTGGTTTCTGACCACGAAGCTGAAAGAGCCGAACGCCAAGCCAACTTAGCCACCCTTCAACACATATCTCAGATGGCCAACAACAACAACCAAGGCCATGGAAACTAGGACAACCATGAATCCAAGGTCAATAATTTCTAGAACACCAACCCACCTATCTTCACTAAGTCTGAAGAGCCCGTAGATACAGATGATTGGCTGCAAACCATGGAGAACAACTTGGAAGTTGCAGGAGTGGAATCAAACGAGAAGGTACTGTTTGCCACCCACTATCTGGCAGGAGATGCAAGAGCATGGTGGAACAACATTCACGCCATGAATGGATGACAGATGATGACTTGGGAAGAATTGAAAATCAAGTTTAGCAGAACCCATATGCCACCGGGTTTGATCAAGAGGATGAGAGATGAATTCAGGGACTGAAGAAAGGGAGAATGACAGTAGTTGAGTACCGTGACAAATTTCTGTCATTGGCTAGGTATGCACCGGATGAGATTGACACTTAAGCTAAGAAGAAGGAGATATTCCTGAACGGTCTGCATGATGAGATGCAAACAGTTTTAGTCAACATCCCATTTGCTGACATTGAAGCCCTAGTGGATTCTGCCATTCAGATGGAAGGCAAGATCAACCAAGCCAATGAGATCCACAAGCGTAGAATGATGCATCAACCAGGAACCCATCATACCCGAAAGTATCGCCCCAACCCATCTCCAGGATTTTCCCAAAGAACCAATAGACCCCCGATTAACCGAACGACCTATCCCAACCGTGGAGGAGGAAACCCAAGGCTCGAAGGAAAACACAACAACCCCGGAAACTCCCACAATTTCAACCGTGCACCACCCAAGTTCAACAATAACAATGTCACCACCAACACCAATACTGCCCCAAGGCCTGGCAGCAATGTTGTGCCTGTTGCAACAAAGGACAAGTACCAAGTGACTTGTTATGAATGTGGAACCAAGGGTCACTATTCCAATGAGTGCCCCAAGAAGATTGCCATAGCCCACAATGCAAATTCCCCAGCTCAGCAGTAGCATCGTGTTCAGCCCGGAAGAAGGTTTACCCCCGGGAATTCGCTCAACCGCAATGGCCGTCTGTTTCTCATGCATGCTGAAGAAGCCCAAGAAGCGCCAGAAGTCGTGATGGGTATGTTTTCTGTTAACTCACTACTTGCAAGACTGTTGTTTGATTCTGGAGCATCACGCTCATTTGTTACTGAAGAATTTGCATGCACTGGTAAGATTCAACCAACCAAATTGAAGCATGTTATGATAGTTCAAATACCTGGTTTAACCACCAAAGCTAGACAAATTTGCAAGGCCGTACCTATCCGAATCCATGGTATAGATTTTTATGGTAATCTAATAGTACTCGGAACTAAAGGTTTGGAAGTAGTACTAGGAATGGATTGGATGTCGAAACATAAAGGATTAATCGACTATGCCAAGAAAGCCATAACCATGACCAGTACAGCTGGAATATCAGTAGAACATGTATCTGAAACCTTGCCCTGTCAATTCAAGTGCAATAAGAGTATAGCCCAGCCAACCATTGACCAAGTCAGAATAGTCTGTGAATACCCCGATGTATTTCCAGATGTTTTGCCCGATATGCCCCCAGATCGGGATATCGAGTTTATCATTGAACTAATCCCAGGAACCGGACCCATAGCCCAGAGACCATATAGTATGAACCCGTCGGAATTAGTGGAGCGGAAGAAGCAACTGGATGCTATGCTGGAGATAGGACCGATTCAACCAAGTGCGTCACCATGGAGATCCCCTGTTTTGTTTGTGGACAAAAAAGATGGAGGTAACCGTTTGTCTATGGATTATCGGAAGTTTAACGATGTCACCATCAAGAACAAGTACCCACTACCAAAGATAGATGACCTGTTTGACCAGTCGACTGGTGCCAATGTGTTTTCTAAGATTGATCTTAGAACTGGCTATCATCAACTCAAGAATCGCGCAGAGAATATTCCAAAAACTGCCTTTACCGCCAGATATGGATTGTATGAGTACACTGTCATGTCTTTTGGATTAACCAATGCCCCCGCTTATTTCATGAACCTCATGAATAAGATTTTATGGACTTCCTGGATAAGTTTGTCGTTGTTTTCATCGATGACATTCTGATCTATTCCAAATCAGAAGAAGAACATGTGCTACACCCGAGGACCATCCTTGGAATCCTTAGGGAGCATCATTTGTATGCCAAGTTTAGCAAATGTGAATTTTGGTTACAGGAAGTAGGATTCCTTGGACATATCGTGTCAGCCGGAGGAATTGCTATTGACCCCGCCAAGGTTAAGGATGTTGAAGAATGGTAAGCCGCAACCACTCAAACCCAAGTTCGTGCATTTCTCGGATTAGCGGGATATTACCGCAAGTTCGTAGAAGGATTCTCGAGCATCGCAAGACCCATGACCCAATTGTTGAAGAAAGATAAGAAGTTTGATTGGACGGACAAATGTGAAGCAAGTTTTCAAGAGCTTAAGAAGAGATTGATCTCATCCCCAATCTTGATTATGCCGGATATCATGAAGCCTTTTGATGTGTTTTGTGAAGCATCCAAGATCGGTCTCGGATGTGTGTTGGTGCAAGAAGGAAAAGTTATATCCTATCTATCCCAACAACTGAAGCAGCATGAGCAGAATTATCCTACCAATGACCTTGAACTAGCAGCCATAGTTTTAGCCTTGAAGACATGGCGGCATTACCTCATGGGTAACCATTGTGAGATTTATTCAGATCACAAGATCCTGAAGTATATTTTCACCCAGAAGGAGCTGAATATGAGGCAAAGGAGATGGATAGATCTAATCAAGGACTATGACCTTGACATTCACTATCACCCCGGTAAAGCCAATGTGGTCGTGGATGCTCTTAGCAGAACTCCATGTCGATTGAACTCCATGATTCTGAAGGAGCAACCAAGATTGCCATGTCGATTGAACTCCATGATTCTGAAGGAGCAACCAAGTTTGCACAAGGAGTTGGAAGATTTTAGAATGGAATCAGTGAGTGAAGGATTTTTGGCTAGCATAAAACTTCAACCCACTTTGATCAGTCAAATTAAGGAGGCGCAGAAAGGAAATGCTAGTATCGACGGAATCAAACGTCGCATCGGTATAGGCAAAGTACCCAGATTCACCAAAGATGAAGAAGGAGTTTTGTGGTACAAAGGACGTATCTGTGTGCCAGCAGACTCAGAATTGAAGCAAGCTATTTTGAAAGAGGCCCATGATACCCTTTATTCTATCCACCCCGGAGGAATGAAGATGTATCAAGGTTCTGGTGGCATAATATGAAGAGAGAAAATGGAAGCTACATAGCCAAGTGTGATATCTGTTAGAGAGTCAAGGCGGGACATCAGAGACCCACAGGACTGTTGCAACCATTGCAGATTCCGGAATTCAAATGGGATTCTGTAGGAATGGATTTTATCAGCGGTTTTCCTACTTCTAGTAGGGGAAATGACTCTATTTGGGTCCTAGTTGATAGATTGTCCAAAGTAGCCCATTTCTTACCTGTCAATACCACGTACCAGAGTTCAAAGCTAGCAGAGTTGTATATTTCCAGAATCGTCAGTTTGCATGGAGTCCCCAAGAACATTGTATCGGATCAAGGAACCCAGTTTACCTCGAGATTTTGGAAGAAAGTCCAAGAAGGGTTAGGAACCAGGCTGGATTTCAACACAACTTATCACCCTCAGACTGATGGACAAACAGAGCCAGTAAATCAAATACTCGAAGATATGTTGAGAGCCTGTGTGCTGGAGTATGGATCTAAATGGGAAGATTGTCTGCCTTTCGCAGAATTTTCGTACAACAATAGTTACCAAGCTAGTTTGCAAATGGCCCCATTTGAATTCATGTATGGAAGGAAGTGTCGTACCCCTTTGAATTGGTCGGAAGTAGGAGAGAGTCAGATTTTCGGACCTGACATCCTACGAGAAGCGGAAGAGAAAGTTCACAAGATCCGTAAGCACCTCAAGACCGCCCAATCCAGACAGAAGAGTTATGCCGACAAGAGACGTCGAGACCTCGTTTTCAATATCGGAGATTTTGTGTATCTCAAAGTGTCGCCTTTGAAAGGAATGCAACATTTCCAGCTCAAAGTAAAGTTAGCCCCCAGATATATCGGGCCTTTCAAGATTCCGAATCTTCGAGGAGAAGTATCGTATCAACTAGAACTGCCAGAAGAGATGTCAGCAGTGCATAATGTGTTACATATATCGTTACTTCGAAATGCCTAGAAGTCCCGGAGAAGACTGAAGTTTTCATGAACATTGATCATCGAACCATAGAGATCAACGATGACCTGACGTATCCCGAAGTACCTATCCGTATTTTGGAGAAAGCTTTCAGAACCACCAGGACCCGAAGCATCAAGTTTCTCAAGATCCAGTGGAGCAACCACACTTAAGAAGAAGCAACCTGGGAAAGAGAAGACTACATCAAGACGAAGTTTCCCGATCTCTTTAAATCCTAGTTTTCTTTTCTTCTTTCTCAAATCTCGGGACGAGATTTTGTTTAAGGGGGGAAGGTTTGTAACATCCCAAAAATATTTATCAAGATTATCAATTCCAATCACCACAATTAGGGTTAACAAAAACTTTTGTTAATTAAAGTCATATGAATGCATGTGTGTATGAGATGAATGAATGCATGAATGGACTTGTGTGATTGATGTGTATAGCAAGGAATGTTTTAAAGATGAAAACAACATCATCTAGATCAAATCCAAGCAGAAACAAATCAAGAGAAATTCAAAAACAAACAAAAGGAGCTACTGGTCATTTTTGCCAATCTTGCTCACTAGGCCACTTTGAGTGTTTCTAGTCCAAGATTTCAAACAGAAACAATTCCATTTATTTTCACCCCTTGCTAGACCAAGTAAAAGTTAACCCAAGCCCACCTTTCAAACTCACATAAACAATTTACAAATCAATGCCAAGGACAATTCAAAATTTAATCTTGTTCATATGGTAAGATCTACATTTCTCAAAACCCCACCAAACCAGTTCACCTTGACGAATCCAATCAACTAGATACTCCCTAGTATGTGCCCAATACATTCACCAAGTTTCATCCAAAAATTCAAGTATGAATTTCTTTCAGCCATTTCATCAAACACCTGGAGACACAAACTAAATTCTGCCAAACTTCACTGTTTTGAGCAGTAATCTTTCCAAACCTTGTTCCCCATTGATCACCCTTGTCTCACCCAGTGACAACTAGCGCAAAACCAACCTAGACCCCTACCATTGCACCATGTCGTGCATGCGCGAGCAAACCCTTGCCAGCCGACCATGTCATGCTAGCCAGAGCCATCGCCGCGCCTAGCCACCATGTCTAGGAAGCACGCCACCGTCCACCACCACCCCTTGTCCAGCCCTCGAGCCTTGACAAGCAGTGGACCACCGAGAACACATGCGCCCAGTTTGTCTCAGACAAGTCTAGAGTGCGCCAGCTCGCCGCGCTCGACATGCTCACACAGACCGCGCCTTCCCTTTGTCGCCCATGCCTGTGATCACCACTGTCCCAGGAGACCACCAAACATTGCCGTTCACCGCCGCGCGACCAGGAGCGCCTGTGCGTCGTCAAAACATCGTCGGTGCTGCTCAGAGCACCAGCGTGTTCTGACCAAACCGCACCGCCCCTTGCCGCGCCATCAAGCCGTTGAGCACCGCCAGTAGATCGTGCACCGTCCCCTAGCCTCAGCCATGCCCGTAGCTCGCTGTAACACCGACCCCGACGAGCACTGCCCATGCCGCTCGGCCTCTCTCGATCGCCTAAGAAAGGAGGTCTCCCTCGCTCGCTTTGTTCACTCCAGTTCACTCCCTACCTCTCACTGATCCTTCCCACCTCTTCCTGGAGAAAGGCGAGCTCTCCCTCGCCGGAATTCACTTGAGCCTGCCGCAGCTAGAGGACAAGGGCGCCATCGATTGGAGTCACCCCAGGAGAAGCCGCCAGTACCAGGAGGACCGTCGGCATCGACTTTGTCATTCGCCCCCATCGCCGACCATCGCATGAGCCCCAGTGAGCCGCCCCAGACCCCCACTGGCTGTGCTAGGGTTAACCACCGTTGTGTTCTATTCGACAAGGACAACGGCCGTGAGCCGTTGATCCTTAGTCTAATACAACGATCGTAATCACCTCGTACCCCTTCGCCAACCCCTGTCTCACTGACGTGTGGGGACACCACTTAACCAGCGCACGCACAGGCTGTGCGCAGTGGGCGGCCCAGTTAGATCTCCCGCGACCCAGTAGTTTGAATATAGATTTATCTATTTAGTTTCAAACCTAGTTCTATCTGTTAATTCAAAAATCAGTTAAAGAGTTTTAATGAATCAAATAGCATGAAACCAATTTTGTTAGAAAGGTATGGAAATTCTTAATCCAAACCCGTTGGATTCAAACCATTTGAAATTCTAGATCACCTATATTAAAAATAACAAGGCAGAGACTTTTCTACATTCAAACATTTTTCAAAATTCAACCATAAATGTTTTTGAGTTGATTCCAACTCTCAAAAATCACATTTGATAAGACCTTTCTGAATATATAAAAATATCTAGGTTTACTTGCAGTAATAATGGACAAGTAATAAAAGAATGCCCCATAGGTATTTCTATTCACTTTAATTAATTAAAATAATAAGGTTAAACATTATTAAATTGTGACACCACTTTAAATCACATTCCCAAGTATTGAAATATGTGGTGATGACATGTGTCAACATGATCCCATATTTTAATTGGAGAATATTAAATCTTAAATAGTTTTTCAATGAGTAGAAATTACTTTTCTAAAATAAAATAAATAAAAATATTGCCTTAATTCTTGTGATGATTGTGATGATGCTAGATCATCTAGTGTGAACCCTTGTGTGCTAAATAGAAGTACTTAAGTATTGCTTGGTGCTTGTGTACTTCGTATTTATTTATAGACGCTAGTATCGACAAAGGATACGGAGAGGAAGGATACTACTACGAAGATGAAGCCGATGAGAACTTCAACCACTGCACTTCTCAAGGAAAGCTAGAACTTTGCAAGCTAACACTTGCATGATAACTATGCAAACTAGATGCTTTAGGCCTATGTGATTACAACCATTTGATTACATCCCAATTTTACTTGCAAGCTTTATTATTTTATTTCTTTATCAAAGCTTTTATTTATGTTTACTTAGTGACTTGTAAATTTTCGGAAAGATATTAGAGGTAGCATAAAGAGCATAAAACTTGGACTAAGTTAGTTAGAACAAGATGTCATCCTGAGGCATGAAATTATACTTAGATAAGTCACACTTGATTATCACCCCTCATTAGTGTTTACCCCCAACTTTAGTGGCTAGTGCTAAGCATAAAACTTGATCACCTTATATGGGAATACTTGGTGAAAAGGGTTATGAAAACCTTAGAATGACGAGTCATTCTAATGAAATGTTTTGACATATGTTATGAACACTAGATGATTTGATGATGAAAATGTCGAGGCATGAGCCTTAGCCCTTTATAAACTCATGGTTGTGTTCGGATGCGATACCATTCCAATTTTACCGTACAACCACAATACCCGAATTTGGGTAGGGCTTGACTGGAAGTTTATATATCTTAGTATGGGTTCCCTTGCGGCCGAGGTTTGAGCTGAGGCTACCTCGTGATGATTGACCACCTGTGCATTTCCCAAGTTGACAGATGGTCATGGTTGGGAGGCCAAACTCATAGGAGAGGTGTCTATACTAGGGTGTGTAATTGAAAGGTTAGGATTGATTATCCGCATATTGAGTATGGTGATTCAGGATTGTTCCTGACGGATGTATCTAATATTTTGGTGAAAGTGTACCACCTCTATAGAGTGTCAAACTATTTGAATAGCCGCGTCCGCGGTTATGGACAGTTGGAGTGGCCATACTGTTCCGTCGTCACATGTTTTCAAAATGACTTGTGAAATGAATCATGACTTTGACTTGACCACAACAGGGTTGTGAAAGTGAAACTTATGTTCCCACTTAGGTGTTATAAAACCTTAAACTAGCTTTCTTTACTTCTGAACTCAGCTAGAGATAAACCTGGCTTTTTGCAAAACAACCTAGAGCTTAGTATTCCTTCTTGAACCACTTTATTTGTTAGTGATAGTTTGCGAGTACTTAAAGAGTACTCATGGCTTTGTCCCTGGCTATTCCCGTGGCGTATGAGGAGGACTACCAGGATGATGGACAACAAGAAGTATATGACAACTAGGATCATCTCCCATCATCAGCATTGCCTGTGACCATGAAGATGGAGCCTCGCCCATGCTACCGTTATTATATTATTCCGCTTTGTTGATTGTATTAAGACTGAATCATGAGATCCTTTATTTGTAAGACCTTTATTATGGTTTGTAATGGATGATGAACTATGGTACCAATCAGTTATGTCTCGCAATAATGGTAATCTTGGGATTGCGATGTATGGCATAACAGGCATCTGGGATTAAAAAATTCGGGTGTTGACAAGTTGGTATCAGAGCCATACTGACCATAGGAGACCCTAGTTTAGCATGGACGCTTGAATCCAAAACTTAGTGTCAAAACAAAAGAAGTGTTTATTTAATAAAACCTATTTCCATTCTTACCACTTAAATTCTTTCATGAAAATTCATGTTCCTCAAAACATTCTTGAAATTTTTTACATAAAATTTGACACACTAGATCACTCAACTAACTTACTCATCCTACCTTCTTATAGATGGACGTGAAGTATAGAAAGTTCTATCAGTTGGGCAATGGAGGAGATCTCATCTTTGAGCATTATTTGGACCAACTCTCAAAACTTCTACAGCGCCCGCACCCCAAGTTCTTCGAAGCCCAGCTCAACGATCAGCAAGGAGGAGAATTGCAATGGCTGATTGTTGCAATTCTCAGAGAGAAGATTGAAGCCCCCACCTCAGAGGGAGTCCAGTTCACTTTAAGAGAGAACAACTGGCTAGATGTACTCACCAGGGCCATGCAGGAAGCTCTTGCCCGTCTATGTGGGAAAAGCATCAATCAGATCAAGGGAACACGCTTTGAGTATTACCCAAGGCGTGATGCTATGGGGCAGCCATTGGAGGTACCACATCACCCGGAGCTGAAGCATCAACTGGACCATCTCAGCTTCATGATGTATGACATGTAGAAGGAGTTGGACAATGCCCGCGCCTACGCCAACCACAATTATGCCATCATAGTCAAGATGGACCAGACCATCGCCATGCTTGTGAAGGATCGCTAGTCACATCGCCGTCAGCTTGAAAAGAAGGGCGCATCATTGCCCGCCTTTGTCACAGAGTGACAAATTTGGAGGAGACCATCCCCGAGCGGGACATGCATCTTGAGGAGAGGGAGAATGCAAGGGAAGATATCCGTGGAGACCCTTACTCCTACCTCAGTGACGATGATGACTTCCTGGAGGATCAAGCCATGGAATTCTTCACTGATGATGATGATTCCACCTTCATTGATGATGATGATGAAGCCACTGATTCCGAGGAGTAGTAGCACTTGAGCACTAGCGTATTGAAGTTGTTTCTGGTCCCATTGTATCGTAGATTCACAGAATGGTTCTTAAAACCATCTGTTACCTTCGTATGGTGTGTGTTTGTATTGTGTACTATGAATGAATGAAAATAAATTTTCTAGTGGAAAAACCAGAGTCAAACTTTAAAAGCTTTTTCAAAAAGAAAACCCCGAACCTTAGAAATTTCCCTCTTTTCTCATGATCTATCTCAATCTTTAGATGCCTCACGGAGGAAGCAGTTCATCCCTGGACCCAATGCTATAAATCTTGCAAATGTTAGTTTCGGACCGCGAAGCTGAAAGAGTCGAACGTCAAGACAACTTAGCCACCCTCCAACACATAGCTCAGATGGCCAACAACAATCAAGGCCATGGAAACCAGGACAACCATGGATCCAAGCTCAAGAACTTTCACAACACCAATCCACCCATCTTTAGTAAGTCTGAAGAGCCATTAGATGCCGATGACTGGCTGTAGACCATGGAGAACAACTTAGAAGTCGCAGGAGTGGAGGCCAATGAGAAAGTACTATTTGACACCCACTATCTGGCAGGAGATGCAAGAGCTTGGTGGAACAACGTTCGCGCCATGAATGGAGGAGAAATGATGACTTGGGATGAATTCAAACTCAAGTTCAGCAGAACCCATGTGCCACCGGGTTTGATCAAGAGGATGAGAGATGAATTCAGAGAATTGAAGCAAGGGAGGATGATAGTAGTTGAGTACCGTGACATATTTGTGTCATTAGCTAGGTATGCACCAGATGAGATTGACACTGAAGCCAAGAAGAAGGAGAGATTCTTGAATGGTTTGCATGATGAGATGCAGACGGTGTTAGTCAATATTCCGTTTGCTAACATTGAAGCCTTAGTGGAATCTGCCATTCAGATGGAAGGCAAGATCAACCAAGCCAATGAGAACCGCAAGCGTCGAATGATGCATCAACCAGGAACCCACCATACCCCAAAGTATCGCCCCAACCCGTCTACAGAATTTGCCCCAAGAAACAATAGACCCCCGACGAACCGTCCGAACTATACCAACCGTGGAGGAGGAAACCCAAGGCCCGGAGGAAAACACAACAACAACCCCAACAACCCCAGCAATTTCAACCGTGCACCGCCCAAGTTCAACAACAACAATGTCGCCAACAACACCAATACTGCCCCAAGGACTGGAAGCAATGTTGTGCCTGTTGCAAGAAAAGACAAGTCTCAGGTGACTTGTTATGAATGTGGAACCAAGGGTCACTACTCCAATGAGTTCCCCAAGAAGCTTGCAGCCGCCCCCAACGTGAATTCACCTGCTCAGCAGCAGCGGCGTGTTCAACCTGGAAGAAGATTCACCCCAGGGAATTCGCTCAACCGGAACGGCCCTTTGTTTCTCATGAATGCTGAAGAAGCCCAAGAAGCGCCAGATGTCATGCTTGGTATGTTTTCTGTTAACTCAGTACTTGCAAGAGTGTTGTTTGATTTTGGAGCATCGCACTCGTTTGTTACAAAAGAATTTGCATGCACTAGTAAGATTCAACCAGAAAAATTGAAACATGTTATGATAGTTCAAATACCTGGTTCAACCACCAAAGCTAGACAAATTTTCAAGGCCGTACCTATCATAATACATGGCATAGATTTTTATGCTAACCTAATAGTACTTGGAACTAAAGGTTTGGAAGTAGTACTAGGAATGGATTGGATGTCGAAACATAAAGGATTAATAGACTGTGCCAAGAAAGCCATAACCACGACCAGTACAGCCAGAATATCAGTAGAGCATGTATCTGAAACCTTGCCCCGTCAATTCAAGTGCAACAAGAGTCTAGCCCAACCGACCATTGACCAAGTCAGAGTAGTCTGTGAATACCCCGATGTATTTCTAGATGTTTTGCCCGGTATGCCCCTAGATCGGGATATCGAGTTTATAATTGAACTAATCCCTAGAACTGGACCCATAGCCCAGAGACCTTATAGTATGAACCCGTCTGAATTAGTGGAGATGAAGAAGCAACTGGATGCTATGCTGGAGATAGGATTGATTCAACCAAGTGCGTCGCCATGGGGATCACCTGTCTTGTTTGTGGATAAGAAAGATGGAGGTAACCGTTTGTATACGTATTATCGGAAGCTGAATGATGTCACCATCAAGAACAAGTACCCACTGCCGAAGATAGAAGATCTGTTTGACCAGTTGACCGGTGCCAAAGTGTTTTCTAAGATTGATCTTAGAACTGGTTATCTTCAGCTCAAGATTCGCGCAGAAGATATTCCAAAGACTTTCTTTACCACCAGATATGGACTGTATGAGTACACTGTCATGTCTTTTGGATTAACCAATGCCCCCTCTTATTTCATGAATCTAATGAATAAGTCTTTTATGGACTTCCTGGATCATTTTGTCGTTGTTTTCATCGATGACATTCTGATCTATTCCAAATCAGAAGAAGAACATGAGCTACACATGAGGACCATCCTTGGAACCCTTAGGGAGCATCAGTTGTATGCCAAGTTCAGCAAATGTGAATTCTGGTTACACGAAATAGCATTCCTCAGACTTATCGTGTCAGCCGGAGGAATTGCTGTTAACCCCGCCAAGGTTAAGGATGTTGAAGAATGGTAAGCCCCAACCACTCAAACCCAAGTTCGTGCATTTCTCGGATTAGTGGGATATTACCGCAAGTTTGTAGAAGGATTCTCGAGCATCGCAAGACCCATGACCCAATTGTTGAAGAAAGATAAGAAGTTTGAATGGACTGACAATTGTGAAGCAAGTTTTCAAGAGCTTAAGAAGAGATTGATCTTAGCCCCAATCTTGATTATGCCGGATATCACGAAGCCTTTTGATGTGTTTTGTGACGCATCCAAGATAGGTCTCGGATATGTGTTGATGCAAGAAGGCAAAGTTATATCCTATCTATCTCGACAACTGAAGCAGCATGAGCATAATTATCCTACCCGTGACCTTGAACTAGCAGCCATAGATTTAGCCTTGAAGACATGGCGGCATTACCTCATGGGTAACCGTTGTGATATTTATTCGGATCACAAGAGCCTGAAGTATATTTTCACCCAGAAGGAGTTGAATATGAGGCAAAGGAGATGGATAGAGCCAATGAAGGACTATGACCTTGACATTCACTATCACCCCGGTAAAGCCAATGTGGTAGCGGATGCTCTTAGCAGATTGCCGTGTCGATTGAACTCCATGATTCTGAAGGAGCAACCAAGTTTGCACAAGGAGTTGGAAGATTTCAGAATGGAGCTAGTCAGTGAAGGATTTTTTGCTAGCATAGAACTTCAACCCACTTTGATCAGTCAAATCAAGGAGGCACATAAAGGAAATTCTAGTATCGGTGGAATCAAACGTTGTATCGGTACAGGGAAGGTACCCGGATTCACCAAAGATGAAGAAGGAGTTTTGTGGTACAAAGATCGTATCTGTGTACCAACAGATTCGGAGTTGAAACAAGCTATTTTGAGAGAAGCCCATGATACTCTTTATTATATCCACACCGGAAGAACGAAGATGTATCAGGATTTGAAGGAGCAATTTTGGTGGCATAAGATGAAGAGAGAAATTGTAAGCTACAAAGCCAAGTGTGATATTTGTCAGAGAGTCAAGGCGGGACATCAGAGACCCGCAGGACTGTTGCAACCATTGCAGATTCCGGAATGGAAATGGGATTCAGTTGGAATGAATTTTATCACCGCTTTGCCTACATCTAGTAGGGGAAATGACTCTATTTGGGTCATAGTAGATAGACTGTCCAAAGTCGCCCATTTCTTGCCTATCAAGACCACCTATTAAAGTTCAAAGCTAGCAGATTTGTACATTGCTAGAATAGTCAGTTTGCATGGAGTCCCCAAGAACATCGTGTCGGATCGAGGAACTCAGTTTACCTCGATATTTTGTAAGAAAGTCCACGAAGGATTAGGAACAAACTGGATTTCAGCACAGCTTATCACCCTCGGATCGATGGACAAACAGAGCGAGTAAATCAGATACTCGAAGATATGTTGAGAGCTTGTGTGTTAGAATATGGATCTAAATGGGAAGACTGTCTGCCGTTCGCGGAATTTTCATATAACAACGGTTACCAAGCCAGTTTGCAAATGGCCCTATTTGAATTCATGTATGGAAGGAAGTGTCGTACCACCTTTGAATTGGTCGGAAGTAGGAGAGAGTCAGATGTTTGGACCCGACATCCTACAAGAAGCCGAAGAGAAAGTTCACAAGATTCGTGAGTACCTCAAGACTGCCCAATCCAGACAGAAGAGTTATGCCAACAAGAGACGTCGAGACCTAGCCTTCAATATCAGAGATTTTGTGTATCTCAAAGTGTCACCTTTGAAAGGAATGCAACGTTTCCAGCTCAAAGGAAAGTTAGCCTCCAGATATATCGGAACTTTCAAGATTTTGAATCATCGAGAAGTATCGTATCAACTGGAACTGCCAGAGGAGATGTCAGCCGTGCATAATGTGTTCCATATCTCGTTACTTCGCAAATGCCTAGAAGTCCCGGAGAAGACCGAAGTTTTCAAGAATATTGATCGCAGAACCATACAGATCAATGATGACCTGACCTATCCTGAAGTACCCATCTGTATTTTGGAGAAGATTTTAGAACCACCAGGACCCGGAGTATCAAGTTTCTCAAGATCGAGTGGAGTAACCACACTGAAGAATAAGCTACCTGGGAACGAGAAGACTACATTAGGATGGAGTTTCCAGATCTCTTTAAATCCTAGTTTTCTTTTTCTCCAATCTCGGGACGAGATTTTGTTTAAGGAGGGAAGGTTTGTAACATCCCAAAAATATTAATCAAGGTTATAAATTCCAATCACCCAAATTTAGGGTTAACAAAAACTTTTGTGAATTAAAATCCATATGAATGCATGTGTGTATGTGATGAATGCATGAATGCTTGTATGGAATTGTGTGATTGTTATGAATGGCAAGGATTGGTTTAAAGATGAAAACAACATCATCTAAATAATTTCCAAGCAGAATCAAATCATTAGAAATTCAAAAAAAACCAAATAAGAAAATGATCATTTTTGCCAATCTTGTTCACTAGACTGCTTTGAGTGTTTCTAGTCCAAGATTTCTAACAGAAACAAATCCAATTATTTTCAACCCTTGCTAGACCAAGTAAAAGTGAACCCAAGCCCACCTTGCAAACCCACAGAAACAATTTACAAATCTATGCCAAGGATAATTCAAAATTGAATCTAGTTCATATGGTAAGATCACCATTTCTCAAAACCCCACAAAACCAGTTCACCTTGACAAATCCAATCAACCAGATACTCCATAGTATGTGCCCAATACACTCACCAAGATTCATCCAAAAATTCAAATATGAATTTCTTTTGGCCATTTCATCAAACATCTGGAGACACAAACCAAATTCTGCCAAACTTCACTGTTTTGAGCAGTAATCTTTCCAAACCTTGTTCCCCATTGATCACCCTTGTCTCCCCAGTGACAAACAGTGCATTAAACCAGCCTAGACCCCTACCATTGCACCATGCCGTGCATGCCCGAGCAAACCCTTGCTAGCCGACCATGGCAAGCTAGCCAGAGCCATCGCCACTCCTAGCCACCATGTCCAGGAAGCACGCCACCGTCCATCGCCACCCCCTGTTTAGCCCTCGAGCCTTGACAAGCAGTGGACCACCGAGAACACACGCGCCCAGTTTTTCTCTTCCATGTCTAGAGCGCGCCAGCTCGCCGTGCTCGACACCCTCGAACAGACCGCGTCTCGCCTTCGATGCCCGTGCATGCGATCACCACCGTCCCAGGAGACCACCAGACATTGCCGTTTGCCACGCGACCAGGAGCGCATGTGCATCGTCATAAACGTCGTTGGTGCTGCTCAAAGAACCATCGTGCTCCGACCAAACCGCACCGCCCCTTGCCGCGCCATCAAGCCGTTGAGCACCGGCAGGAGACCGCGCCATCAAACCCAGTTCTGTCTGTGAATTCAAAAATTAGTTCAGAGAGTTTTACTAAACCAAATAACATGAAACCAATTTTGTTAGAAAGGTATGGAAATTCTTAATCCAAGCCCGTTGGATTCAAACCATTTGAAATTCTAGATCACCCATAGTAAAAACAACAAGGCAGAGACTTTTCTGCATTCAAACATTTTTCAAAATTCAACCATAAATGATTTTGAGTTGATTCCAACTCTCAAAAATCACATTTGATAAGCCCTTTCTGAATATATAAAAATATCTTGGTTTACTTGCAGTAATAATGGACAAGTAATAAAAGAATGCCCCATAGGCATTTCTATTCACTTTAATTAATTAAAATAATAAGGTTAAACATTATTAAATTGTGACACCACTTTAAATCACATTCCCAAGTATTGAAATATGTGGTGACATGTGCCAACATGATCCCATATTTTAATTGGAGAATATTAAATCTTAAGTAGTTTTTCAATGAGTAGAAATTACTTTTCTAAAATGAAATAAATAAAACTATTGCCTTAATTCTTATGATGATTGTGATGATGCTAGATCATCTAGTGTGAACCCTTGTGTGCTAAATAGAAGTAGTTAAGTATTTTTTGGTGATTGTGTACTTCGTATTTATTTTTAGACACTAGTATCGACCAAGGATACAAAGAGGAAGGATACTACTATGAAGAGGAAGCCGAGGAGAACTTCAACCAATGCATTGCTCAAGGCAAGCTAGAACTTTGCAAGCTAACACTTGCATGATAACTATGCAAACTAGATGCTTTAGGCCTATGTGATTAAAACCCTTTGATTACACCAAATCCCAGTTTTACTTGCAAGCATGATTATTTTATTTCTTTATCAAAGCTTTTATTTATGTTTACTTAGTGACTTGTAAATTTTGGGAAATATTTTAGAGGTAGCATAAAGAGCATTAAACTTGGCCTAAGTTAGTTAGAACTAGATGTCATCCTGAGGCATGGGATTGTAGTTAGATAAGTCACACTTGATTATCACCCCTCATTAGTGCTAAGCATAAAACTTGATCACCTTAGATGGGAATACTTGGTGAAAAGGGTTATGAAAACCTTAGAATGATGAGTCATTCTAATGAAATGTTTTGACATATGTTATGAACACCAGATGATTTGATGATGAAAATGTTGAGGCATGAGCCTTAGCCCTTTATAAAACTGATGGTTGTGTTCGGATGCGATACCATTCCAATTTTACCGTACAACCACAATACCCAAATTTCGGTAGGGCTTGACTAGAAGTTTATATATCTTAGTATGGGTTCCCTTGCAGCCGAGGTTTGAGATGAGGCTACCTCGTGATGATTGACCACATGTGCAGTTCCCAAGATGACAGATGGTCATGGTTGGGATGCCAAACTCATAGGAGAGGTGCCTATACTAGGGTGTGTAATTGAAAGGTTAGGATTGATTATCCGCATACTGAGTATGGTGATTCAGGATTATTCCTGACGGATGTATCGAATATTGTGGTGAAAGTGTACCACCTCTGTAGAGTGTCAAACTATTCGAATAGCCGCGTCCGTGGTTATGGACAGTTGGAGTGGCCATGTTGTTTTGTAGTTAGATTTTCTCAAAATGAGTTGTGAAATGAATCATGACTTTGACTTGACCACAATAGGGCTCTGAAAGTGAAACTTAAGTTCCCACTTAGGTGTTATAAAACCTTAAATTAGCTTTATTTACTTTTGAACACAGCTAGAGATAAACCTGGCTTTTTGCAAAATAACCTAGAGCTTAGTATTCTTTCTTGAACCACTTTACTTGTTAGTGATAGTTTGTGAGTACTTAAAGAGTACTCATGGCTTTGTCCCTGGCTATTTCCGTGGCCAGACTATGAGGATGACTACCAGGATGATGGACAATAGGAAGTAGACGATAACTAGGATCTTCTCCCATCGTCAGCTTTTCCTGTTACCATGAAGATGGAGCCTCGCCCATGCTACCGTTATTATATTATTCCGCTGCGTTGATTGTATTAAGACTGGATCATGAGCTCCTTTATTTGTAAGACCTTTATTATGGTTGTAATGGATGATGAACTATGGTACCAATCTGTTATGTCTCGCAAAAATGGTAATCCTGGGATTGCGATGTATGACATAACAGGCATATGGGATTAAAAAATCCGGGTGTTGACACTTATAATCTTCTTGGTTACCATATATATATATATATATCTACTCAGGAGTGAATTAACTCCATCAAGTATTCTATTAATTTGATTCTCTTCAAACATTCCCATCTATAGATGATAACTTAAGCTAGCATTACTACTTACCTAATCTTACTTCTTTCTTTACAAGCTTTAAGTGAATACTATGATAATGACAAGATTTAATAGATCAAGGGTTGATAAATCAACAATTGATCCTTCAACATTGATTAACATCAGATACAAGAATGTGGTTCAATAGAGATGATAAAGATTGTTATGGAAAGAAAGATATATGGTGAATGGTCTTGACTTGATTTCCTTCCTACTCAACAAGTGATAAAGAATTAGTGTTAAAGAATTACTTTGATGCTCATGGTAGGAATGGATGACAATTTGGTAAATCGGTATTTTGGTTATTGGATTCTTATTACTTGAGTTGTATTCTTCACTTGGTATTCATGAGTTGTGTAATGGATACTAGAATATAATCTCTATAAGATCTAGTATCAATCATTAAATAAGATGTTATGGTTTAGTTTTACTGCATTTGATCTAGATCAAATCATGTTTACCCAAAATAAGGTTTTAGCAAAGGTCATATTGAAACTTGTCGCAGTCAATTGATGATCTACTTCGATTCCATCAAGTTGAGAGAAGCTTCAATCACTTTGACAAGTTTTGTTCAAAAGCGCGAAAATTATTCAGATTTCCTATGCATGAATGCAATGCACACATCTGTGTTCAGCTTTTTTCTAAGCTCTAATGCTGGGATGTTACAGACTCTCCCCCTTAAAATAAACTTCGTCCTCGAAGTTCATATACTCTCACGTTTCAGAATGAGGAATTGACTTGTATCGGTTATGTTACGTCTCAGCTCCATGGTAACCTCAATGGGAATAATTGTAGTATCCCATGTCCAGGTCCTTTTCTTGAATTCTCATCATACTCTTCAATCTTCAACTTGTTGTCTCCAATTCTCCAAGTTCCTTTTACTTCACTCCCTTAGGGATATGTCCTTATTATGAACTCCTTAAGTTGGGGTCTCTTCTTTAGTTGTTTTCCCTGATTAGGTATGATGAGTGCAGTAGCACTTCATTGGGAGACCCCAAGCGGAAGGTATGATGTAGTACAGCAGGCAAGTTTCCCTCAGTAAGAAACCGAGGTTATCGAACCAGTAGGAGGAAGGAAACGTCCCAAAGGTGCTGCAAGCAACGTGGAGACCTGCACAACACAAACTCAAGACTTTGCCCCAACTAACAGTGAGGTTGTCAATCTCACCGGTTGCTGTAACAAAGGATTAACTGTATGGTGTGGGTGATGATGGTTTGCAGCAAGTAAACAGTAACAGTGGAAAATGTATCAATAGTAAGGATTGGACCGGGGTCCATACTTCACTAGAGGTGCTCTCCTTAGATAAACAATAAGGCATGAAGGGTAAACAAATTACAGCAGTGCAATTGACAGGAACTGAGCAAGGCATAACAATGCAATACTAGAAAAAAAGATCCTATGAGATTCGATTGGGCAATACAATAATATACATAGACTACCATCCAACTGCATCTATGACTAGAAGTCCACCTTCAGGTTATCATCCGAACCCCCTCCAGTATTAAGTTGCAAGCAATAGACAACTGCTTTAAGAAAAGTGTCTAAGGTAAACAATCCACTTGTTCCATGAACAAAAGACTGTTGTTTTCTCTCTAGTGGCAACAACACATCTACAACCGAAGAGATTTCTGTCACTTCCCTTGGAAACTAGAGGCATGAACCCACTATCGAGCATAAATACCCCCTCTTGGAGTCACTAGCAACTACTTGGCCAAGATGGCTACTAACAACGGAGAGCATGCAAGATCACAAACAACACAGACATGATAGAATCAAATAGACAAAACCATTAATCAATCTGACATAGTAATCTCAATATCCATCGGATCCCCGCAAACACAACATGCATGATTACAAATATATTATATCTTGATCATGAACGGAGCTCACAAGATCTATACATGAAAGCACAAGGAGGAGATACAACCATCTAACTACTACATGGACCCATAGTCCAAGGTGGAACTACTCACGCTTCATACCGGAGGCTGGCATGATGAAGAAGAAGGCCTCCGGGATGATCTCCCCTTCGGCAGGATGCTGGGAAGAACTTCAGATCCCCCCGATCTAGGGACGATGGTGGCAGTGGCTAGAGAAGGTTTTGTGGAGTTTTAATCGGGGGCTTCTTATAGGCGAAGGGGCGAGTCAGGGGGGCCACCAGGGCGGCTGCACCCCCCCAGGCACGGGGTGGGCCCACCTGCGCAGCCAGGGAGTGTGGCCCCCTGGTGAGCCTTCTCCGTATCGTCTTCTTGCTTCATGTTGCCCACAGTAAAATATTAACTTTGGCTTTTGTCCCGTCCAATTCCAAGAATATTGATTTTCTGCCTTTCTGGAACCAAAAAACAGAAAAAAACAGGCAACTGGCACTGTGGCAACTTGTTAAAAGGTTAGTTCTAGAAAACATATAAAAACACCTCAAAAGTGTAGACAAAACAAAGCAAAGTAGATACTAAACAAGCATGGAGCATAAAAAATTATAGATACGTTTCTGACATATCAAGCATCCCCAAGCTTAACTCCTGCTCGTCCTCGAGTAGGTAAGTGATAAAAGAATAATTTTTGACGTGACATGCACCATCAAAACCAAGACCAAACCATTTTCAAGCATTGAAAGTTGGGATCAAAGAACTCTAAACATGTGCATGAAAGATGGAGTTCTAACAATAAGACAAAGTAACTATGCATGCAACATGAAAGTCTACAAACAAAGATCATGAATAACATGCATTGAAAAACGTTTTTTTGTTTCACATACAGAAAACATGGCATAGTGGCAATCAGCTTGTCCCTCATAGAGTAGCAAATAGATGCATAGGACACCTTCAAAGTTCATAACAGTGACTAGATACAAATAACACAAGAACAAGTAATATCACAATATGCATCAATCAATAAGTTTTGGGACACTGCACATAGAACTAAGAACGGCAACTATGCTCTCTTAATGGTGCCTAAAGGTAGAAGGTGGAGACTCAATATAATAGTGGAAGAAAGGCCCTTCATAAAGGGAAGCAGGGATTTCAAGTTTCAAAAATAGCTTCCAAAAATTATGGTACTTGTTAGCTTTCAGCCCTCATTGCCCCTATCATAAGCATCTTGAAGTGATTAAGGTTAAAGTGAACAAACTATGGAGTATATGCTTGACAAAGTATAAGTTGGCAATCTCAAGTCCCTTGAATATGAGGGCCACACCTCATGCTACTCAATTTCAGTCACCTGTAAGTTCTTGTCATAGTAAGTACATGCATATCATAGAGAACCGCCAATGGGGTACCCCTTGCACATGGTACAAGAGTTATCCCATAACTAAAATGACAAGGCAAGCAGACAATGAGCATCTTAGCAATCTTTTTATTTACTATGTGCATAGCTTTATATTGAGGATGCTTCACAGAATGCTCATTATGGTGATGTTGCAAGTTTCCACCATGATTAGGCATGGCTTAGGCTAGTCGCCCAGGTGTTTCTCTAACACAAAATACATAACTCCATGGACTTACAAGCTCCCTCTTTATTTCACACCGGTGACATCCATAGACAAAAGAGCATGATATCAACTATGTACAAAGTACAAGTGCAATGTTGAAAACGTTCCCCATGACAGCATGGTTCTACTAATTCCAACGTATAAGTGCAAGCATATACAACATATATGACACAATGGTTCAAGTTTATTAGGGTCAAAGAATATAAAGTGTGCCATCAAGTTTGTGAGGGCTTTAATCACTAAGTTTTCACATAACAAAATACTGGACACTTTGGAATAACTTGGTTTCTTGGGAGTTGGAAGCATGAGTAGAGATTACTCATACAAGTGGAGGCTAGCAAAATACTGGGAGCAACCAACTAAGAGAGAAATAATGGCCGTAATCATGCAGAGTGACAAAACATTACTAATCAAAGCATAGAGTGGTACTACAAGTCAAGGACTAAATGATCATAGAGGCTATGGTGACTTGTTCATAGTTATAACATGGTGTGAGCATGTGCCAAGTCAACCCAAACAAAGCATCAAAGGAGAATACCACAATACTATGCTTTTGTATGCTAAAACAACGCATAATTCTTTCAAGGCACACTAAGAAATCCCAATTGTTTGGAAAAAATACATGCTACAACAATAATCACTAAGCATAAGGTCAAAACAACACCTAGCATGTCATGCTAAAGTCTAAGTCATAGTTAATGCAAGCTCCTCTTGCACTTTCAAGCAAGAACTTTATACTCCTTTCCAACACCAATTGACTTATTTGAAACAACACAGCGAGAACGGGGGTCCAAACTACTTTATTCAAGCAAACTAAACAAACTAAGCAAAGAAAATGAAAACTAAGACGCTCCAAGAACAACACAACAGTGAATGAAACAATAAAAACGAAGTGTCTAGGAAGAACTGAGCTTTTTATTGATGAAGAAGGGGATGCCTTGGGCATCCCCAAGCTTTGACGCTTGTACCTCTTGGATATTTCTTGGGGTGACACCGAGGTGGCATCCCCAAGCTTGAGCATTTGTCCATTCTTCATCTCATTACATCATTCTCTCTCTACACCTGAATTTTTTCCTTCATACAAAACTTCACACAATCTTCATTAGCAACATTAGTGTATTCAAAAGATAATAGAACTTTGGGCTTAGCTTTGGAACAACAAAACTTTTCAGTAAAAACACAAGCTACTGTAGCAACTCCTTCAAAAATCTCAATTCCCCAAAAGAGAACTCAAAAAGGAATCAATAAGAAGCAAATGCAAATAATGGCAGAAATTTGTCAAAATAGACCAGCAGGTAGAAACCGATTTTTTTCTAAAATCTTTTGTTCCTCAAATCAAAAAGTGTTGAACTAACGAAAGTTAGCTAACATACTGGGAGATTTATTCGTACATTTTCAGCTCAATCCGACTTACAGAGACTCCTCACGAATGTTTATGGTGGAGGACAGAAATCTGTTTCGGGATAGCAACTCCCCAAATCTTACTTCCCTCTCATTAGATGTCATTCTTGGCACAAAAAGAAAACAAAAAAAGAATAAGGAGAGGTCATTACTGAAGTAATAACTTCCAAGACTCATGGAAACTCTTGGGTTATCTCCCAACAAGTACTTTTCTTTAACGCCTTTAAGTTAGGCACAAGAAGCAAGAAATCAAGTATTTTCAAATGAGAAAGCATTAACATCAAACCTTTCTTTCAAAGGAGGAGCAAAAAGCAACTTCTATCTCCTCATAGGGAAGTGTTCAATACCTTTCTTGAATGGAAATTCATATTTAATGGTGCCTTCTTTCATATCATTGATGGCACCAATAGTTCTAAGAAAAGGTCTTCCCATAGTAATAGGACAAGAAGCACTGTATTCAACATCCAAAACATAGAAATCAACAGGGACATAAGCATTATTAACCATAACGAGAACATCATTAATACTCCCCATGAGTTTCTTTTTAGCATTATCATCAAGTGGAACATCCAAATAACAATCTTCCAAAGGTGGCAAATCAAGAATTTCATAAATCTTCCTAGGTATAATAGAGACACTAGAACCAATATCACATGAAGATTTGAGATCAAAATCATTCACTTGCATATTAATAATGGGTTCCCAACTATATTCTACTTTCCTAGGAATAGAAGCTTTGTGTTTTAACTTCTCTTCCTTAATCTTAACAAGAGCATCTGTAATGTGTTTGGTGAAAGCAACATGCATATCACTATCATCAAGACTTCTTGCAAGCTTTTGCAGGAACATAATCACTTCAGAAATATTGCAACCATCTATATCAAAATCAAACTTAGCATCACTAGTAGTAGACTCATTAGGCTTAGGCATTGTAGGAGGAGGAATAGGCACTTCTTGTGGTTTAGTGGTGATGGTGCACACACTATTGTTTCTATCAATTTCAGCTTCCCTTTCCCACTTAGCATGAAGTTGAGCTAACAGTCTAACATTTTCATCAATAGTAACTTGTATGGCATGAGTAGCAGCAAAGGTACTTTCCATGGTTTCAGGTTTAGCAACCATTTTATTAATCAAGGAGGACTGTTCTTCAGACAAAGAGGAAATATTCTTCTCAACAGTTAAAAGTTTTTCCTCCACAGTCTTGTTGAAAGCGGTTTGTTTACTAATAAAATCTTTGAGCATAACTTCAAGTTCAGAGGGGGCACTTCTAGCATTGTTGTAGGAGTTTCCATAGGTATTGCCCTTATTAGGAGGATAAGGCCTATAGTTGTTACCACCAAAATTATTCCTATAGGCATTGTTATTGTTGTTTCTAATGAAGTTCACATCAACTTGCTCTTCTCGAGCAACCAAAGAGGCTAAGGGAACATTATTTGGATCTAAAGGAGCTTTCCCATTAACAAGCATAGCCATAATGACATCAATCTTATCACTCAAAGAGGAGGTTTCTTCAACAGAATTTACCTTCTTACCATGTGGAGCTCTCTCAGTGTGCCATTCAGAGTAATTAACCATCATATTATCAAGGAGTTTTATTGCAGCACCCAAAGTGATGCCCATAAAGGTACCTCCAGCAGCTGAATCCAACAGGTTTCTTGAAGAGAAGTTCAAACCTGCATAAATAGTCTGGATAATCATCCAAGCAGTGAGTCCATGAGTGGGACAATTCTTAACCAAAGATTTCATTCTTTCCCAAGCTTGAGCAACATGTTCATTATCAAGTTGTTTAAATTTCATAATGTCACTTCTCATAGATATAATCTTAGCAGGATGATAGTACTTTCCAATAAAAGCATCTTTGCACTTAGTCCAAGAATCAATACTATTTCTAGGCAAGGATAGCAACCATTCTTTAGCTTGTCCTCTCAAAGAGAAAGGAAACATCTTGAGCTTAATAATATCTCCAACTCCATCCTTATACTTTTGCATCTCACAAAGTTCAACAAAGTTATTGAGATGGGCAACAGCATCATCAGAACTAGCACCAGAAAATTGCTCTCTCATCACAAGATTCAACAAAGCAGGCTTAATTTCATAAAAGATAGCATCAGGAGCAGGTGGAGCAATAGGAGTGCTAAGGAAATCATTGTTGTTTGTGCTAGTGAAGTCACACAACTTGGTGTTCTCAGCAGAGTTCATTTTGGCAAAGGTGGAGCAAGCCAAAAACAATAGCAGCAACTAGAGCATGAACTAATTTTTGTGTGTTTTTATAAGAGAAAGCAAACCAAACTAAACTATTTTTTTTGGAGTTTTTGATGAAAAGAGGCAAATAAAACAAAGCAAAAGAAACTAAGCAAACTAAAGACAAAGTAAAGAGAAAGGTTGAGGATGACTCCCCTTGTGAAGACGTCCTTAGCCTCCCCGACAATGGCGCCACAAAAAGCCTTGATGAGTGCAGCAACACTTCGTTGGGAGACCCCAAGCGGAAGGTATGATGTAGTACAGCTGGCAACTTCCCTTAGTAAGAAACCGAGGTTATCGAACGTAGGAGGAAGGAAACGTACCAAAGATGATGCAAGCAACGTGCAGACCTGCACAACACAAACTCAAGACTTTGCCCCAACTAACACTGAGGTTGTCAATCTCGCCGGTTGCTGTAACAAAGAATTAACTGTATGGTGTGGAAGGTGATGATGGTTTGCAGCAAGTAAACAGTAATAGTGGAAGATGTATCAATGGTAAAGATTGGACCGGGGTCCATAGTTCACTAGAGGTGCTCTCCTTAGATAAACAACAAGGCATGAAGGGTAAACAAATTACAGCAGGGCAATTTACAGGAACTGAGCAAGGTATAACAATGCAATACTAGAAAAAAAGATCCTATGAGATTCGATTGGGCAATACAATAATATACATAGACTGACATCCAACTGCATCTATGACTAGAAGTCCACCTTCAGGTTATCATCCGAACCCCCTCCAGTATTAAGTTGCAAGCAATAGACAACTGCTTTAAGAAAAGTGTCTAAGGTAAACAATCCACTTGTTCCATGAACAAGAGACTGTTGTTTTCTCCCTAGTGGCAACAACACATCTACAACCGAAGACATTTCTATCACTTCCCTTGGAAACAACAAGCACGATCCCACTATCGAGCATAAATACCCCCTCTTGGAGTCACTAGCAACTACTTGGTCAAGATAGCTACTAACAACAGAGAGCATGCAAGATCACAAACAACACAGACATGATAGAATCAAATAGACAAAACCATTAATCAATCTGACATAGTAATCTGAATATCCATCGGATCCCCACAAACACAACATGCATGATTACATAAATATTAGATCTTGATCATGAACGGAGCACACAAGATCTATACATGAAATCACGAGGAGATACAACCATCTAGCTACTACATGGACTCGTAGTCCAAGGTGGAACTACTCACGCTTCATACCGGAGGCTGGAATGATGAAGAAGAAGGCCTCCGGGATGATCTCCCGCCGGTAGGGTGCCAGGAAGAACTTCAGATCCCCCCGATCTAGGGACGATGGTGGTGGCGGCTACAGAAGGTTTCGTGGAGTTTTGATCTGGTGCCTAGGGTTTCTGCATTGGGGGCTTCTTATAGGCGAAGGGGCGAGCCAGAGGGGCCACCAGGGCGGCTGCACCCCCCTGGCACGGGGTGGGCCCACCCGTGCGGCTAGGAGGTGTGGCCCCCTGGTGAGCCTTCTCCATCTCGTCTTCTGGCTTCGTGTTGCCCACGATAAAATATTAACTTTGGCTTTTGTCCCGTCCAATTCTGAGAATATTGATTTTCTGCCTTTCTGGAACCAAAAACAGAAGAAAACAGGCAACTGGCACTATGGCAACTTGTTAATAGGTTAGTTCCAGAAAACATATAAAACACCTCAAAGTGTAGACAAAGCTAAGCAAAGTAGATACTAAACAAGCATGGAGCATCAAAAATTATAGATACGTTTCCGTCGTATCAAGGTATCCTAATCCAACCCCTTAACTTAATCATTGAACTTCTTTATTATGCTCTGTAAGGTCTAGGAGTCTCACAAGTAAAAGTAGGTTCTTAATTTTATTAGTCAATAGTTAAAGCCAAAAGACTAATCTTTAATTTATAGTTATACTGTTTGTCCTGGTAGTCCTTCCGAAGATTGGTGTTGAACACATTTAGTTCATACCCATCGGAATTCCTTGATCCACTATACATGACCAATTGGATGTGTTGTATCACCTACTAAGGATTACTTAAGAGTTGTCCCCTTCAGAATTAGTCCATTAAGACTAACCTAATCTATCATCTTCAAGCTCTTACCCTATCAAGCTTTTAAACAACCTTTTGTTATTAACTTAAATACTTTTTCCAGTACCATTACTCAGATATTTAGATAACAATTCTTACATTTACTATTTACTCTCCCCCTTTGGGTTTACTAAGGTCTCTATCTATCTATACAAAAACCACTGGATTTTTAACTCGCATATTGGTCTATGTTCAACTTATACTCTACTTATTTATGGTTTCATGAAAGGTTTACGGTATACCCACTCAATTGTGGATCTCTAGAGTGAATCTACCAACATTACTTGGCTTACCTCTTGTTTGGATCTCCTATCCTTAGCAGGTCTGATTTCGCGAGGCATCTCGAAAGACGGTCGCCTTAAATTATATACTTCTTTATATCATTTCTATTTTAGGCCAAGTTTTATGCTCTTTATGCAACAACTAAGATGATCTAGTTAACTATGTCAACCAAATACCAGCTGTGGACTAGATACCGGCTGTGGATCAAATACCAGCTGCGAATCATCCTAGGGTGTATGTCTTACCCTACGGTTTCTGACCTATTACTGATATTCTCTCTGAATTGTCAGAGCTTAAATACCATTTTGTTCCAAAACTTTTTATTTTTACTTATTCATGATACTTCCATGAATAGGGTATAACTACTTTATTAAGTTTTTAACAACATCACCTATTTTTGTTGAACTTAATTTCACCACTTCTTCTTGCTTCATTCTTTATGTAAACCTCCTTCTTGGTCTTTGGAACTGGTCACTCCCTTACACGAATTCCCATTCCTATCTAGGTCTATAACATCAAGTAATAACTGAGTGTTACATCATGCATTTGCACACCAAGTCAAACTTATGTACAGATCTAGTCAATCAAGAAGATTCAAGGAAATCCAAAAGTCGATAAACAACAAAACATATAACATGTATTATACATAGGTTTTAGATAATTTACAGATGAACTGCATGTTCTAGCTGTTTGCCTCTCATATACATTACATAACTTTCTTACAAGAACTTCTTGTTCCTGTGAGTATATCTTCACCTATTTCAGCAAACCTCTCAAAACTACAATACAAATTACCCTCTATGTACATTATTCAAGCATTCATCCCTTGGGACTTCCTTCCATTCTTACTTCCATCTCCTTCTAGTGCTTCCTGGAGTTCCGTCCATAATGACGTGAAGTCCCATGACTGCCTTCTAGTGCGTAAGAGCATCCAGGAGGTGCGTATTCTTGATCAGAAGTACCTAGACTGAGATTAGTCATTGAAAAATGACTAGAGTTGGCGTAGTTTTCTACAGGATATTCCTGCGTTTCTTTCAACGCTTCCTCAAAGTAAGATGGTTCCTTTGCCTTTTCTTGGATCTATTCATACATATTGGTATAGTAACTACCGGAATATTCCTCTAAGTCAATTGGATTGGTATTACCCCCATATGGTCCATAAGGCTCTCTAAGGTTATAGTTGGTTTCTTTTCTGATACCTGTATCACAAGGTATAGGATTTCCTATAGTTCCATCCTTAGATTCTACTCCCCATTCATAATAGTCCTTCTCGGGATTATTTGGAATGGCTCCTTCCCAAATTCTGTTCGGAGGTATACTTTGTCGATGGATCTTTAGGTGACTAGGGTTTATTTTGGTAGTAGGCATAGGTTTCTGACTGAGGATCATCGAATTCGGTTTCTTCATACACTTCACCTTAAAAGATGTTTTAGGATGCCTAGCTTCTTTATCTAACTTGTTTCTACGTGTCATTGATTTGGCAGGATCAATAAAATCCTTAATGACAGTATCCAGCTCCTGAACTAGTACTTGGTGAGTGTTATGGTAAGTGTTTAATAAAGACCTATAACAATCCATATACTCTATGGCTAGAGTAGGTTCAGTTTGGACCAGAGTAGAGTGATCTAGCTCATGCTCTATACTTGAGGTTTCATGGGGTATAATGGTATGAGTACTACCTTCTAGAGCTTGGGATTTCTGTTCTCAGATCATGGTTATGGCTGCTGTTACTGCAATCTGATATGCAGATGCCATGCACCTTTCCTCTCCTGATGACATTTCTCCATTAAGTCCTAACTTCTTGGGTAACATGATCATGATACGGTATTTAGCTAATACCTTCCCATCATAGTAACTGTAAATCTTGACCAAAAGTCTTAATTCACAATCCAAACTCCATAAAGTTGTCGGAGAGTGTTTGTCCAATCCCCTCCATAGTCATTTAACGTCATGTTCATCACTTGAACATTCCGGGGTGGATACCGAGGTGCCATGTAAAACTGTAGATAAGAAATTATCATCAGTCACATAGAGTTAAAACTCTTGGTAATGATTGGAATTGCAATCATACTAAAGAATTATCGCACTAGCAACATGACAAGATTATTCTTAGTTGAATATCCACCAATCACTAGAGAACTCTTTATTATTGTAGGTATCTTTCCTACAGGTTCTATCCATTTACTAGGTTTCCAACGTAAGGTCAAAGCATCTGCTCTGATACCAACTGCGGTGACCCAGCATACCACTACATGATGTAGTATACTATAGTCATCGACATAACACCAATGAAAGTATCGCGCGACAAAGGGAATCGATATCGTATGTTAATGGTTCAATCGATCACAAAGTCATCGTTGAATATTATAACATCCTAAAAATATTGATCAAGGGTTATCAATTTCCAATCACCAAAATTAGGGTTAACAAAAACTTTTGTTAATTCAAATCATATGAATGCATGTGTGTATGTGATGATTGTATGAATGCATGAATGGACTTGTGTGATTGTTGTGAATAGCAAGGAATGGTTTAAAGATGAAAAAACATCATCTAAATCATTTCCAAGCAGAAACAAATCAAGAGAAATTCAAAAACAAACAAAATAAGAAAATGGTCATTTTTGCCAATCTTGCTCACTAGACCACTTTGAGTGTTTCTAGTCATTTTATAATGTTTCTTTAAAGTTACTTAAGAGTGATATTACTTTTATTTGAGTAGTGGTTTCTTAATATTATAATGGACTAGAAACTTTTATCTCCTTATGAAGGTGTGGTTACGATTTGTAATCAAGAAAATAACATTACTTAGCTACTTATGAATTCACTATAGTGTCTTGGTATGTTGATAACTTGTGGTTGAAGTAAAGGAATAAGTTTTATTTAGCCATAATTTATTCTTGAAGATTATATATTTGATAAGGATGTTATTTAAAGATATTCTACACTTTTGGTGGAATGATATTCAATAAGATTATATTTAAAATGTGTTGAACCATTTTGTATTCATATATTATCAATGTTTAAGACTAATACTATTTATTAGACCTTAATTAGCTAATCTTAAAATATTAGAAATTTTTTATTTACCCTTTTAAGAATTATCAATTAAGAAAATAAGTTTAAACTCAATTTATTAGAGTATTAGACTTTTACTTACTTCAAAAGTGGGATATTATATTTTTAACATGAAGGTATTATTTTTGTGATCATTTTGGTATATTACAAGTATTTTTATGAATTTTAAATAATAAGATATGATTTTTATAACATTTATTACTATAGAATCACTTAATAAATAATAGACATTTACTTAGGTGAAATAATAATACATGATTATAATATTAAATTTAGTTCTTATTTTTCTAAGGATTGTTGGTATATTTATATATTTTATTAATTACCATTATTAAAATATGAATTATTATAGTTGTATTACTTTTAAAATCTTTATTAAATAAGATTTATTTAAATAATTAACAAATAATGTTAGATAATAAAGTTAAATTATAGATTTTATTTTTCTAAACATTTTCATATATTACACATATTTTTCTGAATTATAAAATAAAAGTTATTGAATTTACAATTTTTAATCATTTTATTTATTTTCTGGAAATATTTACATTTAGAGTTATTATGTTTTATCTATTTCCTAAACAGGAAAATAACTTTTCACATCACACCCGGACCTACCCTACTCACCGACAGGTGGGGTACTGGCCACGTCGACATGCCACGCAAGTAGTGGACTGATCAAATGGTGGACTAGGTCAAGGGTGATGCCGGCATGACGTCATGATGACATCAGCACTGTCCTCACCGCCGGTGGATGGTCGCCGGCGACGATCTATGGTGCCCCAGCAAGCGAAACTAACTTAGTTCGAATCAGCGCGACATGCTAAACCCTAGAGTGGCGGCGCCGCTCGGAAATGGTCATCGGAGCCTCGACTCCGTCGAGCTCCGACGGTATCTTATGGTGTGATGGCGATTTACAACGAGATAATGCGATTTAGGGGTACTAGAGGGTTTAGGAACTCACCCTGATGACGATAGAGAGGTCGAGGAGATGTGGGTAGGCGTGACGACGGTGAATCGACGATAATGGCCACGGTGGCCGATGAAAGGGAACGCTTGATTTCACATGATTCACGGCGCGCCAGCTCCCGTGCTTAGTCCTAGATGAACAAGGACACGACGACGCGTCCAGTGGTGGCTTCAACGAGGCGAGGGGTGGTCGGATTTAATCGGAACGACATACTCCGGCGAGCTACGGTTTCAGTGAGGAAGAGAGATAGGTCTAGAGAGCGAGATAGAAGATAAGTTTGGTATGAGAGTATAGGGGAGGAAGCGACGATCTTATCTACTCCTCTCAGGGTCGACGGCGAGCATCACGCTGGTCGATTCATGCTGACGATGGCGGACAACATCGGCGGGGCGCACACAACTATCTATGTGCATGAGGATGACGACAACAGAAGTTTTGCAGAAACCCCCTGGCAACTCTCTCCTCTCAACCCATGATCCCTCCTCTGGCCCCACTCGTCAGTCACCGTGGTTGGCCAGTTGGGATCGTTATTGGGCCATGGTGTACTGCGCGTGAGCAGCAGATAGAAGGTTAGGAAATGGGCCTCGGGCCAGATTCTAAGCTGAGCTGTTTATTTGATTTATTTCTTTTCAAATTCGGTTTACTTTTCTAACTTTTATATTTTTAACAATTGTTTTGAATATTCCTTATAGAATTTTATTAGCTAAATAATTGTAGCAATACATAAAATATATTTGGATTCTTTTAGTGAACCTTTATTATATAAGGTTTATATTTTTTTATTTCCTTTATATAAATCCTTTTTCTATTAATATTTCGTAGAGGTTTATGTTATGAGTTTAATGTATCAAAATACTCCATAAATTATTAAAGGATGTATTTCTATTAATTCATGAGATTTGATTCTTATTAACTTGTCATATTAAAGGAATTTTATATATAGTGATCCTTCTTATTATAAGACACATAAATTCTTGGGAATTAAAATGGTGAAGCGATCCAACCCATTAAGAATTGGATCCTGTGTATACAGTGCTAGTCCCTTGGATCGATTAGCTAGCACACACAGTTCCGATGAATAAAAGAGTATCAATGTGTCACATTATTACAACGATTGATCCAAGAATATAAATATTACAAAGTTGCTTAGCTCATAGCTAGCTCAAATAACATAGTTCAACAAATAAACAATATATAAAGGCTCCATCACTTCACAGGCAACTCGCTGAGTGGAGATTCGCAACCTAAACAATAACCTTACTTGTCGTCAAAATAACCTGCAACATAAAAAGTTGCAGCCATGAATCGTCAATACATTTGGATTGTATTGGCAAGATGTCACTGTTATATGGACAGAATTGGCAACCTATCATATACATGCACACTTTGGCTAGTGGAGTTCAGGCTATTTGCGGAAAGCAGCATTTTCTCCTACCTTTTTAAATTAAGTTTTAGTTCTTCAAAATAACTAAGAACAACTCGAGTCACTCGAGAGCTCCTAAAAACTATGGACACATTGAGTCAATCAAGTGCTCCTATAACTCATTAAGTTCACCCATCAAGTTTTATAGATAAATTGGAATGAATGAGACTTTTCAACTCGGTCAAGAGAAGTTACTCATGATTGTCCATTACCGGGGACACGGCTAAGTACTTAGTTCATAAACCATCTGCAGAGGCTAGTACACTTTACCCACAAGACCTGATCAACCCCTTTTGAGAGAAGACCAGGACAAGACCTTTGGGAAACAGAATCATGAGCCTAACTCCAGACCGTACCATCCTTTAAACACCTACATCTGCTAGTCACGGTAGGACATGATCCCATAACTTACTCAGTCAAGTCAGAGCCCATATGACATGTGGCTGTACATGGAAGTTACTAATCAAGACCGCCTCTTTGAAGCCTGGGTGGCAATCCCCACCAAAATCCACACTCGATGACCCAATCAATGCCATTCCACCCAGGTGATTCATTGATTAAGTGTTTTTAATTTAAGCAAAACATAATCCTTCTCATACACATATATATCATGAAAACCACCCACGCAACTAATAGCATGGCTAAGCATCTACAATACGATGGATATCAAGGAATCAACTGGGGTCTATGAAAATTCTATTGGGTACTCACACCATAGTATAACATATATAATATAAAACATTTCCTTCAATGCAAGCTACTGAAAACTAAATTCATAAGAAAACAATAGGAGATTCATGATAGTGACACTTGCCTCGGTTATAGTAATCGTTCACACAGTCGTTGCAATCACAATAATCGCACTCTGGGCAATCTATCGCGCAAAACAGTAGTTGCAATCAATCATACAGTACAGCAACACAACAAGTATGCATGCATTTTAGAAAAGAGAAACAAGATCAAAAGCTTTCCATAAATATTTTCCATTAAACAAATAGGCTTTAAATAGGCATTATTGGAATCTGAATAATTTCAGTACAAAAAGGTTTCATAAAAATATGGGAACCATCCTACTGGATAGGTAATATTCATAGCTTTCATTTGCCACTGTAAAAAAAGATTATAGATTAAAAGTTAAAGACAAAATACTCATTTAATGGATTTAATAAAAGGTAATTATTTTGCACTGTAACAAAATCAATTAATGCTATAGTGACGTAGATTACAATTTTCTGAATCAATAGACACCAAATTTGCCAATTTTGGAGTTGTGGATATTTTCCTATGAATTATTTACCATATAATAGATTAAAATATTCCAGAAACTATGCATTGGTAAAATTACGAATTTTGTTGCATGATAATATTCTACACATTATTCTGAATCCAGGGATATATCACATGTATTTTTCTGATCAGTATTCAATTTTATATGAATTTTACAAGTTTGCACAAATTTTTGTCTATTTTCTTATTCTAAAAATCCCGGGGGAATATTCCCTGGCATATTACCGCTAATGCGGCAGCTGACTCGGCGCTGTGTTGACTGGTCAACGACCATCCACGCGGTCAAAAAATGATCTGGGCCGCGGGTTCACGATCCGACGGCATGGGCTAGTTGGGCTTGGTGCTCACCAGCAAGGTGGAGGGAAGCAGCGGCGGATGGGGCAGATGGTGGCGATGGGCGGTAATCCGGCGGTCTTCGTCGGTGTCCAGATGGTCGACGGGGTGTGTCGCGGAATGGGTAGAAAGATGGTGAGGACGGAGGCGTCGTTTTCTTCCCCTAGCGACAGTGAGGGGCGGCTGGAGACGGTGGTTTGCTGCGGGGCTCTAACGGCTGATCCTCGGTGCTCTGGTGACCCTATGGGCAAAAGAGAGGCACGAGGAGAGGAGGTGAAGCGAGGGAGGTCGATTAGAAGGAAGAATGGTGGCGCGGGAGGCTCGGAACCACGTTCTCGAGTTCGCGGTGAAGCTCCGATGGCGGCGGCGTGACCTCCAGAGAGGTCGCGGGAAGGCAGCTAGGGTTTCGTATAGGGCAAAAAAATCGCACGGGAGAGGGCTGAGGAAATATATGGAGGGGTGGTGTGCGGATAGGGCAAGGGATCAACGGAAATCGACGGAAAAATTGGGATCTCCATTCGGGACCGAACGAAGGCGTACAGGACGCGGTGTCCATCGCGTGAGGAAGGAGACGATGCGGCGGGGCCCACGTGACGGCGGCACAGGGGAGGAAGGCGGGATCTGTGGGTGCTAGGTGGGCTGGCGCTAGGCCGCGCTTGCTACGGTAACTGCTGCTACGCGCGAGAGAGAAGGGGTGGGCTTAGCTGGCGCGCGGGCGGCAGAGAAGGGCTGGGCCGGCCTGGTGGCTGCCCGGTTAGAGTGAGCTTAGTTTTTTTAATTATTATTTTCCTTTTTCTGATTTCTTTTGTAAATTTTGAAATATAGGTCCAAATGAGCTCAAACCTGTTTGTAAATTTTTCTAAAATTCATAATATGAATATGGACTACTAGGGATACATAATCCTGTCCATTCAAAATATTCAAACATAGGTTTTTGAAACAAGACCTAACTGATGCATAGAAGGGTTTTTCAAATAGGGTTCTTCACAAATGCTTTTGAAATTGCGATTTTTCCAAGATGCTTAATGCAATGCATATGAATCCTATGAATCTTTCCCATTTTAAAATCTAGGATGTTATAGACTAAGCCCCTTAAGATAAATCTCGTCCTCGAGATTCGAAATGGCTAGCAAATAGGTTCTAGTGGTGTTCTCGAAGATTGTATTTCTAGCATCCATGTGGCTTCTCTTTATATGGGTACATCATCAAGCTAACCCCCTTAAGAGAACTGAACTTGCATCTCCAAACATCTAAGACTTAATTGTGGCATCTTGTACTAGCTATTAATTTCTTCTCCAATGAATTCACTTTAACATATCCTCTAAGTAACTCCATATGTGACTAATATCATCCATGGATGCCTTGATATGAATGAATGCGATGCACTAGTATTGAAGAGATATGAGTGCATTGCATAAATTAACTAGACGCTTACCAGTCACGGAGCATGGCTTATTATATCCTCTCTTCATGTTCATGTGGTTCACAGTTGCCTTCTCAGTTGAGTTTGTCTTCGTTCCATCTTCTGGACAACTGTAGGCATAGTGTCCTAACTTCCTGCATTTGTAGCATTCCACATTACTGAGATCTTTATTTCCATTATGCTGAGGGCCATTGCTACCTTTGTTGTGGGCATTACCGTTGTGGCCATTACCTCTGTTGTTGTGGTCATCAGAATTGTCATTGCCATCATGGAAGGTACATTTCTGATATGGTCCTGAGTTGTAATGGCCATTGTGCTTCCTCTTGCGTTGTTCCACTTGCTTGTGCTTCCCTTCAAGAATTCTAGCCTTATCCATCAGCTCTTGGAAAGTGGGGCAGTAGACCACAGACAACTGCATCGAGAGCTCATCACTAAAACCATCCAAAAACGTCTCTCTCCTCTTGGCATTAGTGTCAACATCTTGTTGGAATTTTTGCCTAAATAGGCCCAGCCCATATTATATGCCAATAAATTCCTGAAATCCTAGAGGCCCATTTGGCCCATTCATGCAAGGCAAGAGCTGGGACAAATGTTTAGTCCCACATTGCTAGTTGAGTGGAAGTTGGACCAGCTTATAAGGTGAGATCTTCCACCACTTGTACGAGCTTGAGAAGAGAAGACATATACACGCGTGCTCCTCCTCCTCGCTTGCCACGCCACGCCTCGCCTCGCCTCGTCTCGTCACGTCACGACGTGCGCACGCTGCGGGTTGCGGGAATCTCGCCGAGCCAAGCTTTATTTTGCCACGCCTGACATCGCCTTTGCTGTAATAAAACTCAGTCGATTTGTTTCAAATCCAGGAGATGATCACTGGCATGCTATTGAGAGAGTTATGCGATATCTAAAAGGCACTGCGAGCTATGGCATACACTATACCGAGGGTACTAGAGGGTTATAGTGATTCAAATTGGATATCTGATGCTGACGAGATAAAGGCCACAAGTGGATATGTATTCACACTTGCTGGTGACGCTGTTTCTTGTAAGTCTTGCAAGAAGACCATATTAACAAGGTCAACTATGGAAGCAGAACTCACAACATTAGACACAGCCACTGTTGAAGCAGAGTGGCTTCATGAACACTTGATGAACTTACCTGTGATTGAAAAACCAATACCCACAATCCTTATAAACTGCGATAATCAAACTATGATTTTCAAGGTAAATAGTTCTAAGGATAATATGAAGTCATCAAGACATGTGAAGAGGAGACTAAAATCTGTCAATAAAATGAGAAATTCCAGAGTTATTGCATTGGATTATATCCAAACATCTAAAAACTTGGAAGATCCCTTCACAAAGAGTCTATCATGCAATGTGATAAAAAATGCATCGAAGGAGATGGGTATGAGACCCACAAATTGAGATTTCCATAGTGGTAAACCACTCTATGTGATCGGAGATCCCGTGAATTAGAATTGGGAGACAAGCTGTTGGTTAGCTGAGAGGAAAGTAACCCTACTTTAATAAACACCAATCCATAAAGATGCAATACTTTCCTATTCTGCAAGGAAGGTTGATTTATTATCTTAATGTGTTCTGTGTGGCTTATCCTAAGCAAAGATGTTGTCCTGCAAACATCTTATGAAGAACACACCTATATGAGTCTGACTGTTAAAACGTCGCAGTATATGAGAGTAGGGTGCTCTTTAATAAACTCATGAAAGGTCATGGAGTATGACGTATAAGCTCCACCCGTGGGGAAGTCCCACGGTAGCCTAGTATCGGTCAAGACTTTTTGTGAAGCTAGGTTCGCAGCAAACTTGCAGTTCAAGGCATAGTCCACTGTACAAGTTGCAGCCTAGTATAACATAAAACTCTAGGTGGAAGTTCAAGTTTATAGTCTCCACTACAGTACCGGTATATAAACAACGTTTTGGAACCAAAGGCAAACTTCATGTGCCTCTGGGATCTGGTGGGGGATTGTTGCAATTTTTGCCTAAATAGGCCCAGCCCATTTATTATATGCCAATAAATTCCTGAAATCCTAGAGGCCCATTTGGCCCATTCATGCAAGGCAAGAGCTGGGACAAATGTTAGGTCCCACATTGCTAGTTGAGTGGAAGTTGGACTAGCTTATAAGGTGAGTTCTTCCACCACTTGTACGAGCTTGAGAAGAGAATACATATACACGTGCGCTCCTCCTCCTCGCTCGCCTTGCCATGTCATGCCTCGCCTCGCCTCGTCACGTCACGTCACGACGCGCGCGCGCCGCGGGTTGCGGGAATCTCTCCGAGCCGAGCTTTATTTTGCCACGCATGATTGGTATATGAACAGTCGTACAAAAGTTGAAATGTTTTGATCGAGTGGACTTTTAATACGAGCTAAATAAATACGAACTGAGTGGAGGCAGTCCGTGGGCTGCCGCCTGTTCACTTCAACTTCTGTCCGTTTGTTTCATCTTCTGTGCAGCCTGTCTGCCTTCCCCTCTATGCCTATATAAGAGAGAGGTCGCGCCTCCTCTCAGACACACAGCTACACATCCTTTGCGCCTCTAGTTCCAGTGCACTGCGCTACCTATATCTTCCCTATCCCGTCTTGCGGTGTGTACCGCGAGCCAGGACAGTAGGCCTCCAAGACCCCGCTGCTTCGAGTCCTGTAAGGGAGAAGGGCGATAAGGTTTTTGGGGAGCGCTATCGGCGCGACTACTGGCTTCATCACAGACTCCCTCTCGAATAGCGATTGCGCCGACATCTTCCCCAACGAGGACTTCTTCCCCGACATCAGCACCATCTTCCTCGAAGACATGTCTAACGACGGTGCCAACGCGAACACCGGCGGTTCCTCTTCTGCTGCTGTCGTGTATGTTTTCTTTTTAATATTGTTCTGATCGCATCTCAAGATCTTCGTCGTGCAGTCTGTTTGATTACCTGTCTTAATATGTTTACGCTATTTCACATGATTAGTATTTTGTCTATTACTCTAATCATGTTTTATCTAGCGTTTATTATGGGTAATTCGCTTGGTAAATTGCTCTTTTTTTCAACACATCTTTAGGTTCATAGCGTGAAAGATTGTTGAATTCCTCTATGTAGTCCGCCACTATGCGTTTAATTTGGCGCAATTTGCGAAACTCCTTCCTCTTTAGACTCAGGACCCCTGAAGAAACATGGTTGGTCTTGAATCCATCTTCAAACATGGCCCAAGTAACAGTGTCCAGCGGGTGGGTGATTTGAAAAGTATCCCACCAAGAAGCAGTTGGTCTCTCCAGTAGGTGAGCAGCAAATCTCACCTTCTCAGCATCAGTGCATCCAATAGTCACTAAGTCTTTGTTCACCGAGCGCAGCCAGTCAAGAGCAATCATAAGTTCAGGTGCAATAGAGAATTTGACAGGCCTCAGCTTCAGAAACCTGGTGAGAGCATCCTCATGGGGCTGGTTATTCCCGTTATAGTTGTTGTTGTTGTTGTTGTTGCTATTCTGGGAAGCCATGAATTGAGTCATCACCTGTGCTAGCTGTGTCTGGGCTGCTATCAGCTGCTCCATCTCAATGGGTTGGTGGCAAGGCTGCATCTGTTGGGACAACATAGATGATTTATAGATAGAAGGGACTAGAGAACGTAGTACTGCCCATAACTATATGAAGCAATCAGTGACACAAACAAGCAAACCATCATAAGCAATCAACACACAAGCAACCACTTGCATAACAACATTACAGGGGTCTAATCTTAGCAGTATATAACCATAAAATAGTTTGAATAAGTTGGGGACAATACTAGAGTAAGATAGAGCAACATATAAGCAATACACAAAATCTGTCAAAACGGTATAGCAGGTTTCACGAATTTTTCTGACCGACTTAAACACGTCAGAAATTTTAGCCAATTTTTGTGCATATATTACAGGAAGTTTCGCACCAAACCCTATTTTTTATATTTTTCCTAGTTACCAAAAAAACATGAACAATCGCGCTGTACAACAGGTTCAGCAGAAGACTGCAGCAACAATATCATGAATTTCAATCAATTCACACCAATAAACTAATCTAAAAACCTCACGAAAATTTAAGAAACTTTAGAGTTCAAAAATAACTGATCCTATACAAGGCATAACATAAAATATCTTAATACAAACAAGAAAGCAACCTATATTGTCATACCACTTATGTTGATAAGATCAATATGCTAACACGATAGCGATGATCTCCTAAAGAGATAAATATGGTGGACCAAAACTAACAAATCGTGGTGAGATATTCATTCATGTCATTCTATTTCTTATTTTACTTGTAGGCAAACTCTCATATAGGTATCAAACGAATGGACAACTATAAATTTTGAACAAGAAGAGGTTCTAAAAAAGATAGACAAGGAATATATGAACTCTAATAAGTAGAAAATATGATAGTTATCCTAATAGAGGTCTCCTATTTCTAATCCATTTCATAGTCACGAACCTATAGTCAACGCAATGCTCTGATACCATCTGAAGCGATCCAACCCATTAAGAATTGGATCCTGTGTTTACAGTGCTAGTCCCTTGGATCGATTAGCCAGCACACACAGTTTTGATGAATAAAAGAGTATCAATGCGTCACATTATTAAAACGATTGATCCAAGAATATAAATATTACAAAGTTGCTTAGCTCACAGCTAGCTCAAATAAGATAGTTTAACAAATAAACAATATATAAAGGCTCCATCATGCAACAGGCAACTCGTTTAGTGAAGATTCGCAACCTAAACAATAACCTTACTTGTCGTCGAAATAACCTGCAACATAAAAAGTTGGAGCCACGAATGGTCAATACATTTGAATTGTATTGGCATGAAATAAACTACAACATAAAAAGTTGCAGCCACGAATCAGATAAATGATGATTTAAATATATATTTATTATATGTAATTTTTGAATTAATATGTTATAAATAAACATTTGAATAAGGATTTATAAAGGAATCTTTCTTATTAGGCAAGAACACTGGAGGGATTTTACCTAAAAATAAACATACGAAAAAGGCTAAAGGAAAAATCTGCAACGCAAGTGGGCGGTAGATAGTTGCCGCCGCCCATGGTGGCAGATTGATGGAGCCGCATGCGAGCGTGTTGGGCCGTGGGAGGGCTGCCGGCCCACCCAACGCCATCCACCGCACCCGTGCCTCCAGGCCGTGTGGGCTGCAAGGAGAGCGACCGGCTCCCCGGGTGCCAGGCCACCGCTGCTTTGGCGCTGGGCCGCGAGGTGGGCAGGCGGACCACCCGGCTCCAGCATCGCCACCGCCTCCAGCCACCGCCTTCTGCCGCTAGGCCGGCCCCGTGTGGCCCACCCGGGTGCTATGGGGCCCAGCCGGTGGGACGGATCCGGATTTTGCCCTATTTCCCCAGTTTTTAAGTCCCACATGGGGAACCTAAGGTGGAGGGAGCCCCTCCCTCCACCTATATAAAGGGGTTCCCATAGGAGAATTAAAAACACACTAAATACATAGGAAAATATAGAAACAACCTATGTAGCCTCTCTCTCTCTATCTATCTCTCTCTCTCTCTCTCTTTGTGGCCCCCTTGTCAAGGATATGCATGCGAGGAGTTCTTCACCGTAGAGCACCGTCGCGTTGGGGAATTTGAAGCCGGGAGATCTACTTCTGCAATCTCGGCTGGATCAGGGAGAAACGGGAGTCGTCGTCAAGCACCGTATATGTGTGACTCCCTCTGGTGGCGCCCTGCTTTCGGCACTAGGAGTTGTCAGAGCTGTTAGACTTCGTGACCTTGAAGTCAACATCGGGGCGTCTTCTTCAACCACATTCCTCGTGGTACATTAACCACACTCGATCTTCAAAGGTATGAATACTGTAACCCCTCCTGTTACTACATTACTCGTAGATAGATCCTGGCATTAGGGTTTCATTCATAGGAATTTTTTGTTTTCATCCCTCGAACCCCTACATTTTATACTCCCGCAGATGAGGATTGGTGTTCAGTGCAATGTAATCAATCAACCCACTAGGAATCCTGAATGGCGACACATTTAAATAGGCTCTGAACGCACTCTTCGCAGCAATAACTTCTCTCTTTTCAGGATTAAGACCATTAGCCAGGGTTCGCAAACGCTTCGCAAATAGATGGTGTTTTATCGAAGTCTTCGCCCTATCCTCCTACACAACATCAAACATGACAACAAACTCACAAAAATATACAATGTACCAGCCACATTGAAGCAAAAAAATATAAATAGATAGGTGCAATGTAGGAAAAAAACTAAGGACAACTCTACCTAGAAAAGCCACTTAAAAAATTTAAAGGGGAGGACACATGCATAATGTAGCTAAACTAATTCAATGGGGCACCACATCAAGCAACAATGTAGCAAAATTATAATTCAAAAGAAGACCAGATTAACAATATTGTAGAAAAACTACCAAACTAGTTATGCTAATGTTACTAGTGTTGTTGCAGGAGTAAAACCTAGCAAATAAAACATATTTAGCGCAAAGACTAGGACAAAAATCCGACTAAACACAAATACATAGGAACATCTGGCAGTGGAACACAAAAAATGGACAAAAAAGCTAAAACCCTAACTACCGGTGAAGGATATGAACTCACCGCCATGGCTAAGGCCGCGCCGGTTCTCTTTCCCTTTCGAGCGGTCTTCTTCAATGTCTTCATCCTTGATTTTTGCCCTACAAATCACACTGGCTACCTAGGGTTAGAGAATCAGGGAGGAAATCGCGTGCACAACTAGGAGAGAAGCTGGAGGTAAGAGGAGAGTGAGAGGACGAACCGGAAGATCTTCCCGCGGGTGGCGCCATCCCTAGAAGCAGCACCCGCCATCGTCGAGCAGCCTCACTCCATGGTCGCCTCCGTCTCCGTCTCGGTCGCCCCTCTCTGCTTCGACACTGAGCGCCACGGTAGCTGCGCCTATGCACCAAACCCGGGGACGGGTATAAGGTGTTCGGGAGGCTTCGGTGAGGTTCGGGAGCTGGTGGACGCGGCGCATGGGGAACGGTTGGATCGTGTCCGATCCAACGGTGCGCGAGCAGGACGACGGGATGACATACACATCATTTTTCTTACAAAATTTCACTTTGGGTCATGTATTATTTGTGCCTCTCGGTTCACCTTTGAATGAACTACCATCAAGGAATATGCATGTTTTGGACTAGATATACATATATGCTTTGTAGCAGACGTACAAACTCGTGGCCAGATTTCGTGGAACACACTATCAGTGCCACAAGACCACAACATTATAGATATAGATACTACTCCCTTCGTTTCATAAAATTATGAAACATATGGAGTTTCTTTTAAAGATGGAAGTAATAACGCGCTATTAGTGACCCATGTTGATCATGGTGTTGTTGATCTATTATACTACTATAAATTCCTGATTTTGTCCAATAAAAACTCAACTCGTGTCTTCCGGTTTTCCATTCACGTTCGGTCATGAATGAGTCCATGCCTCAGTTAAAGCATTGCCTCTTCAATTGGGACCATGAAAAGGTAATATCTCTCAAATCCCCTTTGATTCCACCAATTAGAATGTCAAATTTTATCTCATTCATCTCTTTTTTGTTGAATCCCTAGAATATCATAAATATGTTATCCAGATTTCTTTATAACTAATATTTGTTTGAAAAAAGTGTAGCTAGTGTATGTGTGCATTGGATATGAGCTCTGTCTTAGTGTTTTCTATTTTAGTTTACATATGCCAAAACCAAAATATGCACATGTGGGAATATATTTGTAGGGATTCAATTTTATAGTGTTTGCTAGTGTATGTATGCATTTGGTATGAGCATGTCTTAGTGTTTGCTATGTTAGGGAGCACTTCAATGGAAAATTTGTCGGTTGTATAATAATATAGCTTATGACATTATAAGTGATAGTGTCAATCCCTTCTATGTTAATTATCACAATGTTTGAAGATTCTCCAGACGTGTGGACAAAGATTGCACATCAGATGAAGTTTGTGGAAAGTACCAAATGCAAGTATACCAATATGTCATGAAAAGATGCTCCGGTGCTACCAAGATATCCGGTACCAAAATGTTGTTGTGGTAAACCTTGTCATATCCAACAATCTAACTATCACACTACCGATGGCTGCGCATTCTACCGTTGCCCCGATACACGCGTGGGTTTTGTTGGCTTGTGACATGGTATCTATCATACTTGATTCATCATTAAATGTTGATATGGTAAAGTTTATTTGACAGGAACATTGTGCATGATATTTATTCCAGTGGATTGATCGCCCCGAGTGTTATGATGACTATCTTCTTTCATGGGATATTAGCATTGTTTTGGGCCCAAAACCAACCGAAAGGTGGAAACACATTGTGCGTCTTCCTCCATCTCCACCTAAGTATTGGAAATTACACGAGACCATACCCAAGGATCCTCCACTTGTTTGGTGTGAGCATTCTCAAGATATGACACGGTGGTGTCCCCTTTACGGGCCTGACAATTTGGAGGAGTCTTGGAAGGTTTTTGATGAGGAGAAAAAAGAAGCATGAGGATGAAATAAACTTGTAGTTGAAAGGGATTGCAGAAGAATGGAAGGAGCGCTCAAGGAAGTACGAGTTAGAAGCTAAAAGGAAGAAAGAAGAAGAGGCAAGGAAGAAAGAAGAACAAAGGGAAGATAAGAGAAGGAAAGAGTGGGATGATAGCAAGGCTTGTTTGAATAAGGAAACACTAAGTAGAAGATGTGGAAATATTGAGCATATTCTGATATCATCATGTATTAGCCTTGGTTGTAAGCTGTGGAACTAATTTGGCACCGTTTTTATTATGTTTGTAATGAGTACTTGAGATGATGCAGTCGATGAAATATTTGCAGCTCATTTTGTTTTCTACTTAGATGATAAGTACATTGCATGGCACAAAATGATGATAAATTGTTAGACGGTACAATTTATTTGTTGCTACTGCTGGTGCTCGGGGAATGGAAACCATTCACCCCTCTAAATCGAAGATACAAGAGCACCTTTTTGAAATGGAAACTAAATTAGAAGGAAATAATACTGTAGCAAGGTTTTCTAGGCCTACCAAGACCTCCCAACAAGTTCTAGCCAAAGAACTAGCCTAGACATGGTGAGCCCTAACTCAAGCAAAGTAGCGAGCAAGATCTCCATTAATGGAGGGAGTTGAGGGCAAATACCGGAGTCCATGGCGGGAGATCGAGGTGGAGAAGGTTCCCACAAAGTAGATCTGGAAAAGGTTGGCCGAAGACGGAGGGGCCGGAGCACCTCCGTGGAGTAGTTATCGCCGGCGGCTGCTCCAAATAGAACGTGGGTCTTGGGGAAAACTAGGAGAAGACCCCGTTTTTTCCAGGGCCCACATTATATAGGTCGATGAGCCTCACCGAAAGTTCCGGTGAATGACCGGAAGTTCCGGTGAACTAGAACTTCTGAGCACAGGCGGCAGGTCAGAGAGAAGTTCCGGAGAACTTCGCACTGACCGGTACTTCCGGAAGTTGGCCGGAAGTTCCGGTGACGTGAGAAACACTTTCCCAGGATTGGAACAAAACAAGGAAGAACTTGTGCAGGGAATAGAAGGGGCTTGAGTAAAGAAAGGGCTTGGGGTAGAGAGCTCAAACTATGAAGAAACAAGACAACAAAAGACACCAAGAAAACACAAGAACAACCAAGCACAAAAATACAAGGAAAACCAAACAAGAAACACAAAAGGTTCGGTGGCCGAGGCCACCTTATATAAGAGTAAATGGCTTGACACCGTGAAGATATATCTTGGGTTCATTACCAACACTCATCATGAAGCTCAAATGGTCTCCTTAAGAGGAATTACACTCCCCCTAAGTCCATGCCTACATCCAAACAAATATACACATTGAGACACGGGTAGGTGTGCAAGGTACTCAAACCACATTGCTCGAATCTATGATATTTAGATCATGCCTTAACTCTCGGAACCTTGCTTGATCTAGAGGCTTCGTGAAAAGATCCACAAGATTTGCCTTGGTGGGAACATACTCCAAAGAAATGTCTCCTCTTGCAACATGGTCCTGAACGAAATGATGACGTATCTCAATATGCTTGGTCCGGTTGTGTTACACAGAGTTGTGAGCAATGGAAATAGCACTCTCATTGTCACAAAGAAGAGGCACCTTGTCAAAAGAAAGTCCAAGATCCTTAAAGGTTTGTTTCATCCATAGCAATTGAGCACAACATCTTGCGACGGAGATGTACTCAGCTTTGGCAGTGGACATAGACACACAGTTTTGCTTCTTCGAGGACCAACATACCAAGGATCTCCCAAGAAATTGACAAGCTCTGAAGGTTGAATTCCTTCCCACTTTGTCTCTAGCCCAATCCGAGTCCGTGTATCCAATGAGGTCAAAGCTAGATCCCTTGGGGTATCACAGCCCAAAGTTTGGGGTATGAACCAAATATGAAAAGATTCTCTTGACCGCCACCATGTGTATTTCTTTTGGTGTGGCTTGGAATCTTGCACACATACCCACACTCAACATAATATCCAGTCGGGATGCACAAAGATAGATCAAAGAACCAATCATAGAATGATAAAGTTTTTGATCCACATCCTTACCCTTAGGATCGAGATCAAGATTAACCTTAGTTGGCATGGGAGTCTTGGCACCTTTGACTTGATCAAACTTGAAATTCTTGAGCATGTCTTGAATGTATTTGGCTTGGTTGATGAAGGTCCCCTTCCTCAATTGCTTGACTTCAAATCCAAGGAAGAACTCCAACTCTCCCATCATAGACATCTCGAAGTGGTTGGTCATGAGCTTGGCAAATTTCTCATTAAAAGCTTTGTTAATAGACCCAAAGATAATGTCATCAACATAGATTTGGAAAATAAACAAGTGGCCTCCTACTCTCTTAGTAAAAAGAGTGGGATCAGTGAGGCCCACTTCGAAACCACGGTCTAATAAGATCTCTCTAAGGAAATCATACCACACACGTGGGGGCTTGTTTGAGACCATAGAGTGCCTTATTGAGCTTGTAGACATGGTCCGGGAAAAGTGGATCCTCAAAGCCCGGAGGTTGCTTGACGTATACCAACTCTTTCAAAGGACCATTAAGGAAAGCACTTTTAACATCCATTTGATGCAACTTGAAGTTATGATGAGTAGCAAAACCAAGAAGCATACGAATGGATTCAAGGCGAGCAATGGGGGCATAAGTCTCACCATAGTCGATGCCCTCAACTTGTGAGTATCATTGGGCAACTAACCTTGCCTTGTTGCGCATGACTATCCCATTTGCATCACACTTGTTCTTGAAGACCCACTTGGTTCTGATGACGTTTTGATAATCCTTAGGCTCTCAACCAAAGTCCATACTTTGTTCCTCTTGAAGTTGTGAAGTTCTTCATTCATAGAATCGAGCCAATCATCATCTTCAAGAGCCTCGAAGACTTTCTGTGGTTCCACATGAGAGATAAAAGCATGGTGAGAACTAAAATAGGCTAATTGCCTCCTAGTAGTGGAACCTCTATTGAAATCTTCATAAACATTATCAAGGATATGGCCATCTCGGATGAGCTTGGAGAGACGATAGGCTTGACGGCGGGCTTGAGCATCAACACGAGATTCTTGAGCAACCACTTGGTCATTGCCACCATTTGAGTCCCCTCCTTGACTATAATCACGAACACGAGGATCATCTTCATCAATTTCCACCTCCGGGGAGTGATCATTTGGGGAGGAAGTATTAGAGCCTTGATCGACATTAACTTTCCCTTGTTCTTGACTAGCTTGAACTTTTTCTTGACGAGCTTGAGCTTGGCAGATGTCATGAGAAGGAGCCCCATCTTGGGGAGGTAGATGTTGATGATGAAGAGCTTGAGTATTGGGGCTTGAAGAGTCATGAGCATGAGGAACCTCGGAAGATATTGAGGGAGCTTGTGCCAATATAGTGGGTCTTTGAGGGGCAAGATGATCGTGTGAGAGTGAGGGCTCCACTTGAGTAGAGCTTGGTCCTTCTTCTTCGGCCACAAGGAGATCCTCAATGGGGAGGTGGAAACTCACACCCATTCTTCTTATGGCCTTGGGAGGAATTTCATCATTTGGATCACGAACACCATCTTGCCTAACAAGGGACTCATGGTCTTCATCAAACCTCACATTGCTCGTGTCTTCAACCCTTCCATTGGCTTTTTTGTAGACTCTATAAGCATGGGACTGATTTGAGTACCCAACAAAACTTCCTTCTTGTGCCTTGGATTCAAACTTGGACAAACGAACTCCTTTAGCACTTGCAACCAAACACTCGAAAGTAGCTAACATTGGGCTTTTTCCCGGTGAGCAGCTCATAAGGGGTCTTGTTCTTTTTCTTGTGAAGGTAAAGCCGGTTGGTTGCATGACAAGCGGTGGAGATGGACTCGGCCCAAAATTTGTATGGTCACTTGAATTCAGCTAGCATAGAACGAGCCGCATCCATCAAAGCACGATTCTTTCTTTTGGCAACACCGTTTTGTTGAGGGGTATAAGGAGTGGAGTATTGATGCTTGATGCCTTCATCACTAAGAAACTCATCCAATGTATAGTTCCTGAATTTGGTGCCATTGTCACTTCGTATGGAGAGAATAGTTGCATTGTGTTTCCATTGAACTTCATTTGCAAATTCAATGAAGGTTTGTTTAGTCTCACTCTTGTACTTGAGAAATCATCCACAATGACCAAACAATACTTCTTGCCTCCAAGACTATCATGAGAGGGAGGGCCAAAGAGGTCCATGTGCAAGAGTTCCAAGCATCTTTCCGTGGTGATTTGATTGAGAGCTTTGTGAGGAGTTTCATGCATATTTCCTTCAATACAAGCCGTACACACACGATCTTTGGAAAAACAAACATCGGCAAGACCAAGGATGTGGCCCTCGGAGTGAAGTCTTTGCAAAGTTCTCATGTTAACATGGGCTAGGCAGCGATGCCACAACCATCCCTTGTCGGCTTTAGCATAGAGACATAGAGCATGAGGAGTGGTGGTCCCCAAAAATTCCACCACATACAAGTCATGATCTATATACCCTATGAAAGCCACCTTGAGAGACTTGCTCCACATGAGGACCACGGAGTCCTCATTAAAGAAATAAGAGAGACCCATAATGGCAAGAGCATGAACTGAAATTAAATTGTAACCGGGGTTTTTGACAAGCATGACGTCAACCAAGGATACATCCAGGGTTACCACCACTTTGCCAAAACCCAATACCTGAGAACTTGTTTTATCACCATAGGAGACCATAATGTTGCAAATATTTGTCCTTATCTCCTACATGATAGACTTGCTTCCGGTCATATGAATTGTGGCGCCGCTATCAAGAACCCATTTTGCTCCACCGGAAGCATAGTCCTACAATAAAATAAAGCTTTGATTTTAGGTACCCATTTTGCAATGGGTTCCCTTTTGTTAGTAACAAGAATCTTTGTCACCCAAATGGCCCAATGATAATCATGCGTGTAAGAAGTTCCAACATATTTAGCATAGACATGACCATCATAGGATTTGCAAAGAATATAAGAGGGATTGTTCTTTCTGGAAAAGTTGTCACTTTGCAAGATGGAGGGACCATTAGAAGGTCCTTGAGCTTTGACCTTGTTATTTCTCCTCTTCTTCTTCTTCTTCTTCTTCTTAGCCTTGGCAAGTTGATCCTTCAATACCTCGTTCTCAATGAGATGCTCATTCTTGCAACAAGAGTTAGAAGGGCTAGACAAGTCTATAATTTGCATAGCGGAAGACTTAGCATGTTCACAAGTTAGTTGAGTTTGAAGTTGTTCATGGGCTTCAAAAAGACTTGAGAATTTACTCTCCAAGGCTTTGTGTTCCTCTTTGATTTTCTCAAGGTCTTCTCGATTCCTATCAAGACCAACACCAAACTCAACTTTCTCCTTCTTAAGCACCTTAACCAAAGCTAGAGAATGATAACGTTCTTTAGTGAGAGAGCATATGGAGTTGTTATGGTCATCTACAAGCTTAGACAAATTTTCCTCAAGATTAATTCTCATATTTTTTTCATCCTCAAGACTTTGAGTGAGAGAGGCAATTTCATCGGCGGCATCCCTTTCATTTTTACTTAGCAAGTCAAGAAGTTCTTCCTTTTCATCTAAAGCATCCCTAGCATTATCAAGTTGTGCAAGCAAAGAATAAAAGAAAGTTTTAGTTTCTTCATCCAAGGTAGCAATAAACTCACACATGTCTATCATCTCTTTCTTTATCTCTAGACATTCAAGGTCAAGAGAGGAAGGCTCACTAGAGATGGGTTGAGGAGTGGGTTTAGATGTTACCTCGGTGGCCTTGGCCATGAGACACTTTTGGTTGGAGGAGATAACGTTCTCGTTTGGTGAGTCGAAGAGGGACAACCATGGAGTAGAGGTAGTGGAAATAGCAGAAAATCCCACATCATCATCTTCATCCGTGCCTGAAAGGTATTCTTCATGGACCACAATAGACCTTTCCTTGTTGAAGACATTCTTGACTGCATAGTTCTTGTTCAAAGGATGAGGAGGCCTTGACTTGATCTTGCGGATGAGACGACCACCATTGTCTTCACGGTTCTCCAAGGGACACTTGGCCACAAAGTGACTCTTGTCATTGCAATTGTAGCATGATCTCCCCTTGGGAGACTTGTTGGATGAGTTGAATCTTGTGTTGTCCCTTGATCTTGACTTGATGCCGGGGTTGTTCCAAAAGGCTCTTGAAGAGAGGGCAAGATGTTAGTTGAAGGCACACTTGAGGTCCTCTTGAGACCACTCACTTGATGTATCATCATCATCAACTTCAATAGCCTTGGACTTCAATGTAAGATTCACTTTTGTTGATCCTATCGCTCTAGCACAAGCGGACTCCGTGTTCTTCTTGGCAATGTTCATGGCAATCACTTCACTCAAGACTTCTTGGGAGGTCATTAGGTGAAATTTGGTTCTTCCCTTAATGGACTTGAGCTTTTGTTCTTCAAATGGAAGGAGAGCTTGAATGAAATTACTCTTCATGAACTTGTCATCAACATAGATGGCACCAAGATCCCTCATAGTGCAACAAAGGACCTTGAGCCACCTATACATGTCTTCGGGAGTCTCATCATCTTCCATAGCAAAACCATCACACTCATTGTTGAATTCATCAAACTTGGAGCTTTGAATGCTTGCATTCCCAACAAATAGTTTGGTGAGATGATCCCATGCTTCATTGGCAGTGTTGAATTGGCGAATGTGAGCAAATTCCTTGGGAGTCAATGCCTTTTGAATCATTCCCAAAGTCGTGGCATTGAGTTGCTTTTCCACCACTTCACCTCGAGTCAACTTCTTTGGGTCATATGGAGAGAACCCATCCTCCACAATCCTCATTAACTCAATAGAAGAGCTAGAAATATGTGAGCACATTAGATATTGCCAATTGGCGAAATTTGAAGTATCTAACATAGGTGGTGCTCCTTGAGGAATGATGTGTGGCATGGGAATGGGTGGATCCGTAATATACTTTGGCAGTGGGGGCTCCATCTAGTAGTCCTTTGCTCCACTTTCCTCTTTGGAAGTTGAGTCTTCGAGCCCCTCGGTGTTCTCGCTTGGGACCTTGGTAGACGTTTGAGCAACAAAACCAAGTCCCAAGTGAGTGGTGACGGCCACGGGATTCACCACGCGGCGGTCACGGGAACGGTGGGAGGAAGCTCAATGGTTTGGGGTGTGTCAAGAGGAACCATGGGGTTTAGCTTGAGGGACTGCAAAATATTCATCATTTCCTCAAACTTAGACATCATGGATGACTCCAATTGCTTGAGGTCATCCATGGTGGCCAAGTTCTTGGAGTTGTCATTCTCACTACCCCCTTCGTCGGCCATCATCTCTTAGGCAGTAAAACCCGAAATAAGAGCCTTGGCTCTGATACCAATTGAAAGTACCGACTTTGAATCGACTAGAGGGGGTGAATAGGCGACTACCAATTTTTAATTTGTTTCTCAATTTTAGGCTTGGCAAGAATATAAGTTCTCTATATATGCAATTAGGTGAACAACCTATATGCTAGAGAACTAATAACAAGAGCGGTAAATAGCAAGTAGTAAAGGTAAGGAACGAGATAACCGGAGCGGGGACACGGAGATGTAATTCCCGTAGTTCACTTACAAGGAAGTTACGTCTATGTTAGAGAGGTGTTAGGGCCACACAAGGTCACCCGAGCGCGACAAAGGCTTCACCTTCTTGTCCGGTGAGCTCCCCCACAAAGGAGGCCTCATAATCCACTAACCGGTGACCTTGAAGGCGCCAACCGAAACATCTACAACAAGGTTGAGGGGGAAGCTCCACAACTCAATTGGAGGCCCTCAATAACACCACGGAGCTTTACAACACATGCCCTTAGCTCTGAGGATGCCCTACACCATCTAGGGTTCCAATAAACCCAAGAGTAACAAGATCCACAAAGGATATGTGGGGGGAATCAAATCTTCTTTGGTGGAAGTGTAGATCTAGGTCACCTCTCCCACCTCTCAAAAGATCAAGTGATTTGAGTGGCTAGAGAGAGAGATCTAGTGAGGTGAAGCTCTAGTATTAATGGAGGAGAGAGAAAAAATGAAGAGATAGGTAGGAGGAAAAAGTAGGGCGCCTTAAATAGGCCCCCTCCAATCTGAACCGTTGGACTGTTCGCGACACCACCGGAAGTTCCGGTGGGGGGCCATAAGTTCCGCTCAGCGTGGCTTTAACGTCTCGAAGACCGTTGACGCACACTCCAAAGTTCGACCGGAAGTTTCGGTCAAACACGACCGGAAGTTCGGGTGGAACTTTTAGAGCAACTTCCGAGCCAAGTTTCGTCAAATAGACAATTTCGAAACAGAGGCATACAGTACTTGACTGGAACTTGGAGCGGAAGTTCGAGCAGAACAACTGGGTCGCGAAACTGCCTGACCGGAAGTTCCGATGCCTGGGCAGAAGTTCCGCTCAGAGTCTCGGTGGAACTAGCAAACAAAAATCCCGCAGCTGGAACTTCCGGTGGAAGTTCTGCCAAATAGAACACTACAATACAGTAGGTTCTGAACTGGGCTGGAACTTCTGCTGGAAGTTGGACCGGAAATATGGCCAGTTCCATTTAACAGAGAACCCTGGGCGGAACTTCCGGCTCCTGGTCGGAACTTCCGATCAGACAAAAACAGCACCAACGACTCAGAAACTCGCTCTCTCGCTGATGGATAGGTTGGTTGTGGCGGTGAAAATATGGTTTGTGCAAGAACAAATGATTCCCCACAACCTTCCTAGGTGGACCCCCTCTTGATAGTACGACAATCTAAATCAATAAAATAGAGAAAGAGAAAAACAAAAGACCACCATCTTCACGAGACTCCAAGAATGGCATCCACACACTCCATAAGCTCCATCAATAAATAATTAACCTGAAACTCAAGCACAAGGTTAAATCACTAGTGGGATTGTCATCATCACCAAAATAGCAAGGAAAACATAGTCCTTTCAGCAGGGTACCCATTTGGTGTGGGTAAAGTGTACAACCTCTACAGAGTGTAAATCTGTCACATCCCAAGATTTTAGAAATTGGTACTAGAAAACAATTCCATTTGCATCGCGTTCATGAGCCTTGCATTGCATATTTGCATCAAGAAAAATCCTAAATAGAAATAAAGGACTAAAACCCTAAATAGTATATGCCACTTTGTTCTAAAGGGAATTAAATTGGATTTATAAAAATACACTATTGCTAAGTCAGCAATTATTGCTAAATATTATCCTAAAATAATCTACTCGAATTTATAAAATTTTAGAAATAAGTTTGAACTCATTTGGAGTTTGTATGCAAAAGATATAGAGAAAATACCAAAATAGAAAAAATAAAAAGAAAAAAATTAAATGGGCCAGCCAAGCCATTCGACGGCCCACTCAGCCGACCGACCCGACAGCAAGGCACCGTGCACTGATCGATGTCTCGGGTGCATTAAAAAGCATGCAAAATTGATTTTCTAGACCTATCTCTATTCAAACTCGTATATCTTTTTATCTATAATTTCAAATCGACTTCGGTTTGTTTCTAATTGTTCCCTACTCCAAGACCTATCTCTCCACCATCCTAAACCTTCATATAAACCCGTGGAGCCACAACTGTATGAGTTTCCCTTCTCGAAATCCTGAATCTACACATGCTCGAATCTTATTTCGTTTATTCACCCATCTAGACCTCTTCGTTTGCCTTTGGCTAAAACATGAAAGTTGTAGATCTCGTCGAAATCTTTCAATCCCGACAAACTTCACCTATTTTCATCTATCACAGCCAGAGAATTTCGCACAATAATATTTTTGATATGACGGTGTAAATCCAAGATCTACTCGCGCTCGTTTCTTCAAATACAAATTCCTTTGGTGAAAAGGTAGCACTAATGATTCTCTATAACTTTCATGTTGTAAGGTTTTCAATTTGATCTACGAATTTGTCTTTCTAACAAAAATCTCTTTCTTATCTATTTTGAGCCAAAATCGGGTCGATCTCTTTTCCTAGCCATTGGATCTCATCCCGATGGCCAAGATTAGATCATCTCGATGAAGGGATACGAACCAACCACATCTTGCCACGTCATCTGCCAGGTCAGCACAGCGCCCAGTCATCGCAGCATATTCCAGGGAATATTCCCTCTAAATCTGAAATTGAATTTGCAGAAAATTGTGTGAACTTGCAAAAATCATATAAAAAGATTCGTAGATCCAAAAATAGCAAATTATATATCAATGGATTCAAAAAATTGAGTAGAATAATAATATCTAATTGGATCTAACTTTTACAGTACGTATTTACTATAATAATTTAATTAGTTTTAATGGTCTTTTAGGTTAATAAATTCATAGGAAATTATCTGTAACTCCGAAAATATGAACAATATGTCGAAACAAAGCTACTCTAATGTAGATTAATATTGTTAGATTAGATCTAATCTTTACCATACATATTTACTGTAATGATTTAATTAGTGTTAATGGATTTTTAGATCATTGAATCTATAATAAATTATTAATAGGTCATAGAAATATAAATAATATACCAATGGAAAGCTAGTTACAAGTAGATCATCAATATAGAAATGGTTCAGGCAAATATAGTAAGGTTTTGTTGTAGATATTAAAACAAGCTAATACCCTATTTCGAGTAATAAATTCATAAGAAAATAAATAACATTTAGAAAATTGTAAGTAATATGTACCTGGAATCACAATCCCATGTATATTATATATCTGATTTTAGTTTGATTTTTAGGCAATAGAAACTATATAAATGATTTAAAACTCATTAAACACTATTTAAATCATAAGAACAGATCTATAACTCCGATTAGGGTGAATCCAATTCCTAGTGGTTCGTATTAATGCCCTCTATCCAGTACACTTCAGATCCAAATTTAATTCAACAATTAGAATAGGCATTACAATAGAACTATTAAAAACCCTATATTGGCAAGAAATTATTAATAACAAGTACTCCATCGCATTAATTGGTCTCTTGCATGCATAATATACTTCACTATTGTTTAGAGAACTAAAATAACAACCATTGTGACTTATTAAATTGTCATGCATGCATTTGTTGTATTTGTTTGATCTCTATGTGCTATTGTTTATGTTGTATGCAATCGTTTGCTCTATAGATTGCGAGGAGTGCAACGTGTTTGATTGCTATGAGTGCTTGAATGACTCCAACAACTATCAAGGAAAGTAGATGCTATTTTATTCATGATTATTGTCCTACTATTTTCAATGCATTGTGGTGTATTTGGTAGCTGCATGTTAGGGATTACTTGTTAGGGATCTCTTGTAGTTTAGCCACCATTGGTAGATGTGCTTAGCCGTGTTGTGATAGACGAGGGCTGGGTTACATCACTTGAAAGTTGTTTCTAAAGTATTGGTTGCAAAAACTAAAAACAACTTAATCAATGAACCTCCTAGGTGTGATGGGATTGACATTTTTTGGTGGTATCATTGCGGAAAGGCACCCAGGTATCAAGATAAAATGATTGGCTTCTTTATTTTCTAGCTTACAAGTACAACCATATGCCAATAATGAAATGGGCGGTTCGTTGGACTTAGTAGGTTGTGGCAACTCGAACCCACGTAGCCAGAGATGTAGAATTTTGGTAGGTTGGTACGGTGCGTGTCGGGTTTGGGGAGCTACTTCCCAAACGGTCCCTTCTTGTACTTCTCCCTATCATCACCCAATATGAGAGTGGTGGTACGAGCTGGGCTGGCCAAGTCACATGGGTAAAGTGTACTAACCCCTGTAGGGTGTATAATCTAATCGATTAGCCATGTCCCCGGTTATGGACATCTGAGTTGCTTGAAATTGTGTTCATGACATGTTTCTCGCTCATTCTAATTTCCTAATTTATTTAATTTTGATGTGTTAACTTAATTGGGATCTTTTCAAAGAAAATAAAAAACTGTTTATGAAAGTAGGACAAAGATATTTGCAAATGCAAGCTAGCCACAGCTCCACTTGCCAAATAAGCATGTAGATGCTAGGTTTATTGTCTCCTTTAATAGCTCTACTTGCCATACATTCCAAGTATTGAACCTTCGGGGCTGCTACATTTTATGTTGCAAGATGTTCCGATTCTAAGTGATCGAATAGGTTGCGATACTCCACTCAATAGTTGTTCGCCTGTCGCACAATTGAAGATGGAGCCTATCAATTGTTTATGCTTTTGTACGCTACTTGATATTGATCTAGCCTTGAGCTAAGCATTATTGTAATAATTGTAAATTCAGGATTAATTCATTATTTATGATGCACTGTTAAATTTTTGGTATTCATCCGTACTGTGTGTGACAGTGAACCGATCCAGGGATTGGCACTATACACATGAACTCAGCCTTATCAGGCGAGGGTGTTACAAAATCTATTCGAATAGCCGTGTCCACAGTCATGGACGGTTGAGAAGCCTGCTGTAGGGCAGTGTTGGATTTGTTTTCAAAATGGATTTCTAAAAAGAAAGTGTTTTCTAAAATCTGGTGGTCCGAGGGACACCAGAAAATGAAGAGGATAACCCGGTCAGTTGAGGACCGTGGAGATGGAATAGGGTGACCCGCTCCTAGTGTTTCCCAAAGCTTTCCAAAATGTTTTACAAACCTTTCAACAAAACCTTGTAGATTCTATATCTACAAGGGAAGCTATTTTTTAAAAGAACCATTTTTGGAGCCCTCCTATTACCATAGCCATATTGCATATCCTTGTATTGTTATTTTCTTAAGGAGGTTTGGAGTACATTCAAAGTACACACCGGCATTGTCCCTGGGTATTTACTTGGCCAGATTTCCAAAAGAGAGAGGAACGAGGAAGAAGCTAACGTCTATGTGATCTAGGCTGTCTCCCAGTCAGTTGCCTATAGGTTATGGCACGACATGGGCTCTGTGATTGCCGACTTCCGCTATTTGTGTTGTAATCGCCATAATGGCAACGATGTAAACTTTGTACCTATAAACCTCTAGATGTTGTAATGATACTAGTTGGTTATGCTCACGGCTCACTGATCATGGGAACATGAATTGCAGGCATAATGGGTATGCTCGGACCGTAAATCCGAGGTCCAACAACTGACGCTGAGACTCAGCTGTACCATTACATCAAATCACTCAAAATAAGAAGCATTGCTTCGTTGGTTATGTTGGCTCTAGATCCGACTCTATCGATGATGGAGCCAAAAATGACTCAGTTCTTGACGCGATCAGAGAAAATACTGACTTACCTGCTTCTCCTCATGAATCAATGACGTTGGAAGAGCTTCGAGAAGGAGATGGAGACGTATGGTGAAGAATACACCTCCAAAGCAGCGCAAGGTGAAGAGGAGATAGCATGGATGAAGACTACAACTCACAAGATGATATGGAGACTGGAGATTCTTTCGAGGTCCAAAAGTGCAAGTGATGGCACCCAATACTTGTCGTGGAATGCTTCGTTGGAAACCCCAAGAGCAAGGTATGAAGCAGCACAACAACAAGTTTCCTTCAGTAAGAAACCGAGGTTATCGAACCAGTAGGAGGAAGGAAACGTCACAAAGGTGTTGCTGGCAACATGGAGACCTGCACAACACAAACTCAAGACTTTGCCCCAACGAATCAGTGAGGTTGTCAAGCTCACCGGTTTGCTGTAACAAAGGATTAAATGTATTGTGTGGAAGATAATGGTTTGCAGCAAGTAAACAAGTAACAGTGGAAGATGTATCAATGGTAATGATTGGACCAAGGTCCATAGTTCACTAGAGGTGCTCTCCTTAGATAAACAACATGGCATGAAGGGTAAAAAATTACAGCGAGGCAATTGATAGGAACTGAGCAAGGCATAACAATGCAATTACTAGCTAGAAAGATCCTATGAAGTTGATTGGGCAATACAACAATATACATAGACCGTAATCCAACTGCATCTATGACTAGAAGTCCACCTTCAGGTTATCATCCGAACCCCCTCCAGTATTAAGTTGCAAGTAACAGATACCTGCTTTAAGCTAAGTGTGTAAGGTAAACAGTCCACATGTTACATGAACAAGAGACCGTTGTTTTCCCTAGTAGCAACAACACATCTAAAACCGAAGAGATTTCTGTCACTTCCCTTGGAAACTAGAGGCATGAACCCACTATCGAGCATAAATACTCCCTCTTGGAGTCACTATCAACTACTTGGCCAAGATAACCACTAGCAACGGAGAGCATGCAAGGTCACAAACAACCCAGACATGATAGAATCATAAAGATATAACCATTAATCAAACCAACATAATAATCTCAATATCCATCCAATCCTCGCAAACACAACATGCATGATTTCAAATAGATTAGATCTTGATCATGAACGGAGCTCACAAGATCTATACATGAAAGCACAAAGGAGGAGATACAACCATCTAGCTACAACATGGACCCATAGTCCAAGGTGGAACTACTCACGAATCATACCGGAGAGAAGGCCTCCGGGATGATCTCCCCTCCAGTAGGGTGCCGGGAAGAGCTTCAGATCCCCCCGATCTAGGGACGATGGTGGCAGTGACTACAGACGGTTTCGTGGATTTCTAATCGGGTACTAAGAGTTTCTGCATCGGGGGCTTCTTATAGGCGAAGGGGCGAGTCCGGGAGGCGATCAGGGTCGCCAAACCCGAGCCAGGCGCGGGCCCACCTGCCCGCGCGCCTAGGGTGGGTCTGGCCCCCTGGCCAGCCTCTCCGGCTCTCCTCTGGACTTCTTGTTCCCCACGGAAAGTTATTGACTTTGTCCTTCGTCCCGTCCAATTCCGAGAATATTTCTTTACTAACTTTTCTGAAACCAAAAACAACAAAAAAAGGCATCTGGCACTGTTGCAACTTGTTAATAGGTTAGTACCAGAAAACACGTAAAAAGCACCTCAAAGTGTGGACAAGTAAAGCAAAGTAGAAATAAAACAAGCATGGAGCATCAAAAATTATAGATACGTTTCCAACGTATCAGCATCCCCAAGCTTAACTCCGGCTCGGCCTCGAGTAGGTAAGTGATAAACAGAATAATTTTTTAGGTGACATGCACCCTCACAATAAAGATCCAACCATTTGAAAACATTGAAATTTGGGATCAAAGAACTCTAAACATGTGCATGAAAGATGGAGTTCTAACAATAGGACATAGTAACTATGCATGCAACATGACAAGCTACAAACAAAGATCATGAATAATATGCATTGAAAAACGTTTGTTTGTTTCACATGTAGAAAACATAGCATAGCGGCAATCAGCTTGTCCCTCATAGAGTAGCAATATAAATACATAGGAAACTTGCAAAGTTCACAAGGGTGACTACAAACAAATAGCACAAGAGCAAGTAATAACACAATATGCATCAATTAATAATCTTTGGAACATTGCACACAGAATTACAACTATTCTCTCTTAATGGTGCCTAAAGGTATAAGGTGGAGACTCAATAATGGTGGAAGAAAGGACTTTTTGTAAAGAAAGCAGGGATTAGAAGTTTCAAAAAGAGCTTCCAAAAATTATGGTACTTGTTAGCTTTCAGCCCTCATTGCCACTATCATAAGCATCTTGAAGTGGTTAAGGTTAAATTTGCAAAGATGGAGTATATGCTTGACAAAGTATAAGTTGGCAATCTCAAGTCCCTTGACTATGAGGGCTACACTCATGGATACTCAACTTAGGGACCAGTCAAGTTCTTGTCATTGTACGTATTTGTAGGGGTTCGTAGCATGGAAAACAAAAAAATTCTACCGCATGCAAACAAACAAGCCAAGATCTATCTACTAGATTGTAGCAAAGAGTCGATACAGGAACTCACCCTCGAAGATTCCAAAGCGGTTAACGAGAGAAGATTCTCGTGGGTGATGTAGTTGTACTCTTGCCGATCTCAAGATCGCGTAGACGATCCTTCCGGCGCTGCGTTCCGGCAGCGCTTCCGCAGTCGGTCACACGCTCGGTACTCGATGAATACCTTCCTCTCCCTTGTTCCAGCAGGCAGTGGAGGTTGTAGCACTCTCCTCGAGATTCCGGCAGCACAACGGCGTGGTACCGGAAGTAGAGGGGAGATCTCGCAAGGGCTTTGCCTTAAGTCGGAGCGAGTATGGTGTACTATGAGACAGGCCCTTGGTGATCTAGGGTTTAGAGGGACCAAGGGGGGTTGTGTCCGGCGACTAGGGCTTGGGGAAGCCCAAGTCGGCGGCTTGGAGAAACCCTAGGAGGCGGTGACTTGGAGGAGGCCGGCGGCTAGGGCTAGGGTTTTGGGTGTGTTGGGTGTAGGGAAGAGGGGCAGCCCTGCCCCTCCTTATATAGGTGGGAGGGCGCGGCTTGGGAGGAGGGAGTCCTCCCCCAAGTTGTCCTCCTTGGTCGGAGGGTGGAGGGAGAGGAACTCCTCCCCAAGTAGGTTTCCTACTCTCCCTCCACCAAGCAAACTTGCCGTTTGACTTTTTCAAATTGGCGTTTGACTTTCAAACTAAGATTTGATTTCTCCCTTTATTTTGCCCAGCCATGTTACCTAGTACATGATGCAACCATTCCACATTGTCATGACACATTCATGTACCCTTCCCCTCCGGAGTGTCGGACCTTTCAGACCCTTCTAGAACATTCCTGGTGAAAACACCGGAATCATTCCCCAACTCCGAAACAGGACTTTCCTTATATGAATCTTATTCTCCGGACCATTCCGGATCTCCTCGTGATATCCCGGATCCCATCCGAGACTCCGAACAACATTCGGTCTCTTACTCATCATTCCATAACTACTCAAAAACATCGAATCCTTAAGTGTGTCGGTTCGTGAATTATGCGGACATGACCGAGACACTTCTCCGATCAATAACCAATAGAGGAATCTGGTAATTCATATGGCTCCCACATATTTCTACGATTACTTTGCGATCGAATGAACCACTTACATACGATACCAATTTCCCTTTGTCGCACGATAGTTTACTTATCCGAGGTTTTGATCCTCGGTATCTCTGCATACCTAGTTCAACCTCGTTACTGATAAGTACTCTTTTCTTGTTCCCGTGGTATGTGATCCCTTGTGATACAGTCACATGCTTGCAAGCCAATTGGATGACATTCCACCGAGAGGGCCCAGAGTATATCTATCCGTCATATGGATGGACAAATCCCACTCTTGATCCATGTGCCTCAACCCATACTTTCCGAATACTCAATGCCACCTTTATAGCCACCTAGTTATGGTGTGGTGTTTGATGTCATCAAAGCATCCTTCCGGTGATGGTGATTAGCATGATCTCATGGTCGAAGGAATTAGGTTACTATGTATCAGAAAGCTTATAACAATTGAACTATTAAAATGACTTGATATTTATGCTACGCTTATCTATAGGAGTATGTCCATCATACCATTCTCCTAATGATATTAACAACATCTCAAATGTTCATGATCAATAAACCATGATCATCTATTAATCAAAAAAGCTAGTATTATGAAGAGGCTTTACTAGGGACTCTAATTTAGTTTACAAATCACACAAGTATTAATGTTTCTGGTTAATACTGTTATAGCATGAATGTAAACATTTATCATAAACACAAAGATATAATAATAACCACATTTATTATTGCCTCTAGGGCATATCTCCAACAGTCTCCCACTTTCACTAGAGTCAACTAATCTACATTACATGGTAATATACTGAAAACCCATGGCAGTTTGGTGTTGGTCATGTTTTGCCCTCGGGAGAGGTTTAGTCAACGGATCCGCCACATTCAGATCTGTGTGTACTTTGCAAATCTTTATGTCACCATCTTGGACATGTTCTCGAATAGCGTGAAAACGTAGCTTGATGTGCTTCAGCTTCTTGTGTGACCTTGGTTCTTGCGCATTGGCTATGGCGCCCATGTTATCACAGTAGATAGACATTGGGTCCAGCGCACTTGGAACAACACCGAGCTCTGTAATGAACTCCTTCATCCATATCGCTTCTTGTGAAGCCTCCGAAGCAGCTATGTATTCTGATTCAGTTGAAGATCTCGCCACAACGCTTTGCTTTGCACTCCTCCAGCTAACTGCTGCACCATTCAAAGTAAATACGCATCCAGATTGAGATTTAGAATCATCCGGATCGGTGTTCCAACTAGCATCGGTGTAACCATTAACAACGAGCTGTTCATCACCTCCATAAGAAATAACCATATCCTTAGTTCTTCTCAAGTACTTAAGGATGTTTTTGACCGCTGTCCAATGATCCACTCCTGGATCACTTTGATATCTGCTAGTCAAACTAACAGCATATGCAATGTCGGGTCTAGTACATAGTATGGCATACATTAGAGATCCTATGGCTGAGGCATAGGGAGTATTACTCATCCTTTCTCTATCTTCTGCCATTGCTGGATTTGAGTTTTACTCAAGGTCGTATTGGGCAACATGGGAAAGAACCCTTTCTTGCTATCTTCCATTCCAAACCTCTTTAGAAGTTTGTCCAAATATGTACTTTGTGACAATGATATTAGGCGTCTTGATCCATCTCTATAAATCTTTACGCCTAATATGTAAGCTGCTTCGCCAAGATCTTTCATTGAAAAACTATTATTCAAATATTCTTTGACACTATTAAGAAGGTCTACATCATTACCAATCAACAATATGTCATCTACATATAGTATTAAGAATGCTACAGAGCTCCCACTCACTTTCTTGTAAATACAAGCTTCTCCATAAGTTTGTATAAAACCAAAAAATTTGATTACCTCATCAAAAAGTTGATTCCAACTTCGGGATGCTTGCTTCAATCCATATATGGACCGTTGAAGTTTGCATACCTTGTTATCATCTTTAGGATCGACAAAACCTTTGGGTTGCATTATATACAACTCTTCATCAATGTATCCATTGAGGAACGCCGTTTTGACATCCATCTGCCATATCTCATAATCGTAATATGCAGTGATTGCTAACATAATCCTCACAGACTTTAGCTTCGCTACCGGTGAGAAAGTCTCATCGTAGTCAACTCCTTGAATTTGTCAAAACCCTTTTGCGACAAATCAAGCTTTATAGACAGTAACTTTACCATCAGCATCTGTTTTCTTCTTGAAAATCCATTTGTTCTCGACAGCCTTCCGGCCATCCGGTAAGTCCACCAAAGTCCATACATGGTTTTCGTACATGGATCCAAACTCGGGTTTCATGGCATCTTGCCATTTATTGGAATCTGGGCTCATCATCGCTTCCTCATATGTCGCAGGGTCATCGGTGTTTTCTACCAACATGACACTCATAACGGGATCATACCAATCAGGAGTGCAACGAGTTCTTGTTGACCTGCGAGGTTCTGTAGAAACTTCAACCGAAGTTTCATGATCATCATCATTAGCTTCCTATCTTATTGGTGTAGGCGCCATAGGAACTACTTTCGGTGTTTCGCTACTCGCAAGTTCGAGAGAAGGTTCAACAACCTCGTCGAGTTCTACTTTCCTTCCAGTCACTTCTTTCGAGAGAAATTCCTTCTCTAGAAAGGATCCATTCTTGGCAATGAAGATTTTGCCCTCGGATCTATGATAGAAGGTATTTTCCGCTTTGGGTTCGTAGCATGGAAAACAAAAAAATTCTACCGCATGCAAACAAACAAGCCAAGATCTATCTACTAGATTGCAGCAACGAGTCGATAGAGGAACTCACCCTCGAAGATTCCAAAGCGGTTAACGAGAGCAGATTCTCGTGGGTGATGTAGTCGTACTCTTGCCGATCTCAAGATCGCGTGGATGATCCTTCCGGCGCTGCGTTCTGGCAGCGCTTCCGCAGTCGGTCAGACGTTCGGTACTCGATGAAGACCTTCCTCTCCCTTGTTCCAGCAGGAAGCGGAGGTTGTAGCACTCTCCTCGCGATTCCGGCAGCACGACGGCGTGGTACCGGAAGTAGAGGGGGGGATCTTACAAGGGCTTCGCCTTAAGCCGGAGCGAGTATGGTGGACTATGAGAGAGGCCCTTGGTGATCTAGGGTTTAGAGGGACCAAGGGAGTGCGCGGCTTGGGAGGAGGGAGTCCTCCCCCAAGTCGGCCTCCTTGGCCGGCGGGTGGAGGTAGAGGAACTCCTCCCCAAGTAGGTTTCCTACTCTCCCTCCACCAAGCAAACTTGTCGTTTGACGTTTTCAAATTGGCATTTGACTTTCAAACTAGGATTTGATTTCTCCCTTTATTTTGCCCAGCCATGTTACCTAGTACATGATGCAACCATTCCACATTGTCATGACACATTCATGTACCCTTCCCCTCTGAAGTGTCGGACCTTCCGGACCCTTCTAGAACATTCCTGGTGAAAACACCGGAATCATTCCCCAACTCCGAAACATGACTTTCCTTATATGAATCTTATTCTCCGGACCATTCCGGATCTCCTCGTGATATCCCGGATCCCATCCGAGACTCCAAACAACATTCGGTCTCTTACTCATCATTCCATAACTACTCAAAAACATCGAATCCTTAAGTGTGCCTCCCTACGGTTCGTGAATTATGCGGACATGACCGAGACACTTCTCCGATCGGTAACCGTTGCAAACTTTACTCGGATCATCAAAGCCTAAAGTACCTCTTTACCCAGCCAGATCTGAATCTCAGGCAAAGACGATGGTTGGAACTCATCAAAGATTTTGATTTGGGTCTCAACTATCAACCCGGCAAAGACAATGTCGTAGCTGATGCGCTAAGTCGGAAGTCTTATTGCAACAATCTGATGATTTCACAAGCCCAACCTGTTCTCTACGAGGAAATCAAGCGTCTTAATCTTGAAGTAGTTCCTTGTGGATTCCTTGCCAACCTTGAAATAAAATCTTCTCTTGAGGACCAAATCAAGGAAGCTCAAAAGCAAGATGATGAAGTTACCAAGATCAAAGAACGTGTTGGAAGCGGTGAAGCTAAATGTTTCTCTATCAATGATCAAGGTATTCTATACTTCAGTAACCGGCTAGTGGTTCCAAACAGTCGGAAAATCAAAGATCTAATTCTTTTGGAAGCTCACGAATCCCCTCTGTCTATCCATCCTGGTGGTACCAAAATGCACCGAGATCTCCGTCAAAGATTCTGGTGGAGTGGAATGAAACCAGAAATCGCTCGTTTTGTTGCAGAGTGCGACGTTTGCCGTCGTGTAAAGGCTGAACACCAAAGGCCTGCTGGACTTCTGCAGTCGTTGAAATTTCCTGAGTGGAAATGGGATGAAATTGGTATGGATTTTATCATTGGACTCCCAAAACACAATCTGGACATGATGCCATATGGGTAGTTATTGATCGACTATCCAAAGTTGCTCACTTCCTTGCTGTTCGGGAAAGCATTACTGCAAGCCAGTTGGCAGAGCTATACATATCACGGATCGTCGTTCTTCATGGTGTTCCCAAGAAGATCATATCTGATCGTGGAAGCTTGTTCACTTCTAAATTCTGGGCTAGTATCCAGCAAGCAATGGGAACTCAAGTTTCCTTCAATACAGCTTATCATCCTAAAGTCGGTGGTCATACTGAAAGAGTGAATCAAATTCTTGAAGACATGCTTAGAGCATGTGTCATATCCTTTGGAAAGAACTGGGAAAAATGTCTTCCTTTTGCGGAGTTCTCTTATAACAACAGTTTTCAATCCAGTTTGGGCATGGCACCTTTCCAATTCCTGTATGGGAGAACATGTCGAACACCACTAAACTGGACATAAACCGGCGAAAGACAATTCTTTGGTCCGACATGATCCAAGAAGCAGAAGATCAAGTTCGCATAATTCGAGAGCTTCTGAAGGCTGCTTAATCCCGTCAGAAGTCCAACTATGATCGTCATCATCTTGATGTTCATTATGAAGTTGGTGATCAAGTTTACCTCCGGGTCACCCCTCTGAAGGGTGTCCATTGATTCGGTATCAAGGGCAAATTGACTCTTCGCTGTGTTGGTCCCTTTCACATTCTCTCCAAGCGGGGTGAGCTTGCCTACCAATTGGATCTACCTTCAACTTTTCCAGAGGTACATGATGTTTTCCATGTGTCTCAACTCAGGCGTTGCTTCAAGGATCCCATTCGTGGTGTGGACCATGAAACTTTGGATCTCCAAGATGATCTAACCTATCGAGAATACCTTGTTCGTATTCTTGATGAAACCGAGCTTAAGACTCGTCGTCAAACCATCAAGTTCCTGAAAGTTCAATTGTCTCATCACTCTAAGTCAGAAGCAACCTGGGAATGCGAAGATCGTCTTCGATCTGAGTACCCTTCCTTCTTTTCTAAAACCTAGGAATCTCGGGTCGAGATTCTTGTAAGTGGGGTAGAGCTGTAACATACCACCCTTTTGTGTAATATAAATAAGGACATGTTTGAGCATTGCATGCATGCATAACACTTGCACTTTGGTTTAATCAAGAAAGAACCAACAAAACCCTAAATCCTAACTCCCCTCTCTATTTGGAAACATTCATCTGGATTTGAAAATATTTGGAAAGAAACACAAAATGCATGGAGCCCAATCAGTACCAAGGGCCCCTTAGTGTTTTCAGTTATATTACAAAAGTTTCTTGTGATTTGAAATTATTCAAACAGATTTGAATTCAAAATATAAAAGGGAAATCAGAAAATAGAAAAGAAAAAGGATTCCTGGAAAAAAAATCTAAACCTAACCCTCTCTGGGCCGAGCCCATCTTCCCTCTCCTCTCTTCCTGCCGCCAGCAGCCAACCCAGTAGTCGGCCCAGCAGCAGCCCGTCCCCGGCCCCGTACCGCTTCAGCCTTTCTGTCTCGCGTCGTTTTCGTCGACGACGAGCAAGCATCTCGCTGTCGACACCGCCGCCGTCCGTCGTCCCCGCTGTGCGCCAGGATTCGTGCCGCCGCCCTAGTCATCTATAAACCACCACCGTCGCCGCCGATGAACCCTACCCCATCATTTTCCCCCTCTCCCTAGCTTTCCAGCGCCATGGCCAAACCCTAGTTCGTCGGATCCTCCTCGTCCCCGTTGTCTCCGGCCACCCCGCGCCACGCTGAAACCATCGATGGATGCGCTGTGTCGCCCTCGTTCTTCCCCTTGAAGCTCGCGTGCTGGGACACTCTCATCTCCCGGGAATCGAGCTCAAAGCGCCGTCGGACGCCGCCGTTATCGCCGTCGATCCGCCGCCGTCTGGCCTCCCCAAGCTTCGCCACCACCCCTGTCGTGCTCGCAGTGAGCCCACGGTGCTAACGAACCCCTCCATTTGCCCCCTCCCCCTCTGTGTTGCCTTCCCCGCGAGAGCCCAACGCCGACGCTGCTGTTCGTCGATGCGCCGCCGTCTCCGGTGACCACCTACAAGTGGTGCCGCCAGTTTCTGGTAGCCCGCATCACCCTCTTCCTAACACCCCCAACCACACCTCCCCACGCGCTCTGGATCGATAGATCCATCAAGGATCTGCAAGCACGCCATTGATGATGTCAGCATGACATCATCATGATGTCATATTTTCTTTTTATTTCTTTTATTGTTTTCTGTAATTGTTTTATTAAATGGGAAATGTATGACAGGTGGGCCCTGCCTGTCAGGGTTTTTATCATTTCCATAAATATTTTCTGAAATTCATAAAAGTCTGACATGTGGGACCAAGTTTGGAAATTAATTCAAATATTCCAAAAATGATTTAAAATGAATTAAAATTTGGGAAATTCATAACTAATTCATTTTAAATCAGAAAAATACAAATAATATACCAAAATGTTCGAAAAAATGAAACCTATCTAACTAAGCTATAATCATACATTGTTAATCAACATTGATAGCAAGTTTAATTAGAAGAACCAATTGAACCCCATAGGTGATTCCGATGATCCCCCTGTTTTCGGGTTTGGACTTTCGGAACCCCCTTTAAAGTGACCAAGCATGTTTTAGAGTTCAATTCAACACTACTTAACTTGTCATATCATCCATATTGTATGAGCATTGCACATGCCATGTGTTGAGTGTTGTTTTCTCTTTTCCGATGATTGGTTCTCGCGAATAGGAACCAGACCCGAAGCTGAAGTCAACGCCATCGAAGAACAGTATCAGTCCAACAACGGACAAGGCAAGCGAAGGCCCACTCATACATATGAATCCTATGATTACAAAGTATTTCATTCTCGTCATATGCATTCGGTTCAAACAGTCGTTTATCAGTAGGCAGAGTAATCCTATATGATGCATGTTTTCCTTTGCGAACTATATTACCTGATCCACCGCTCCTAGCATAACTAGGGTTTGGCTTATGAGCGTCGCTAGTGCCACAGTTCAGTCAAGCTTAGCCATGCTTAGTGGTTTGATGCTAATCACTCATGTGATGCACCAGAGATGCGAATGAATATGGTATGATAGGATGTGGTGATGTCATCAGAAGTGGATGATAAACATGCTAAGGTTTGTATGGGAGGCCATGTGGGTTGTGGTTTTTGTAGTTCCATACTTGCCACCCTTAGGACCTTATGTTCTCGCCTCTTGAACCAAGACGAGCGTACAACCACACGGGGGCCTGGAAACTCCCTCGACCAACTAACTTGCCTAGTAGATTCCATGAGTCACATAGTTCGGGCTTTCCATTTGACATACGCGTATTGGTTGTTCTTGAATGGAGGTGAAGGAGGTGCATTCATACAGGTAGGTAAGCGTGGCACGGAATGGGAAATGCCCGGCATCCATAATCTCAAACCCTGTTCACATCGCTAAGGACCGACTTCGGGACTCGACCCGTTACGGCAGCATCTCCTTAGTGCGTGACTCACGGTCTCGGTGAAAGCAAGGTAAAGGTCATGGTCAACCACTCCCTGTCGGCCTTCCAAGGAAGAGGGCTAATAATTTGGCATTAAGAATCGGTTGGTACGTGTGGGTAAAATTGTGCACCCCTGCAGGGTTATAATCTTTTCGAAAAGCCGTGTCCACGGTTATGGACTACTTGGGAACGGACTCTGTGATCAGAGAGAACTATAACCGAATGATAAAACTTGCCAACTAAAGTGAGATCCGGAATACTTCCTCGGGGTTGTTGAGGGGGTAGTCCAGGAAGAGAGGTTCTGTTGATGAGATTCTTGGTGGATATCAAAGATGATTATAAGAGCTAGAGTTGTAGTCCTCTTGTCCCCTTTTGACAATGATCTGACTAGACGAGTTCATTCTCCCTCTTGTTTTGAAAACAAAAGATGTCTTTACGCAAAATAACTCCACTAGCCATAAGTCTTGCGGAGTACACCATGTACTCAGCCTTGCTTCGTTGATGTTTTCTATGGATGATGCTACTCCAACTGAAGGTGGTTTCTACGTCGAGGTCGACGAGTAGTCAGGGTTCCCGGGCAGCAGCCTAGGATCTATGGAAGGGTCGCTACCTCTATTTATGGCCTCTTAGGCCCCTTGCTAAGTTTGCTGTTTAGAACAACTTGTTTGCTTCCGTTGTTTGATGTAATGATGGGTCTGTGACCCCTGGCTTGTATGACTGGTTTGTAACTCCCTTAAGAGTTTACCTTATTAATGTATGGTTTGTATGTTCTGTAATGTTACCGATCTTTCCTTGCGCGTTTCAGAATTTAGGTTAGGCTTATATTAGATAAGGATCTGGTATTTGTCTAGCCCTAATCCCGGGTCATGACAGATTTTGGTATCAGAGCAGGACTGCCTGTAGGAAACCCTTCTAGCTGGTCGATGTTGAGTCTAGAGTATGAGAAAACTACTTGAAAGCTAAAATAATTTGCAAAACTCTGAATAGGACTCTTTTTACTCCTTATCCAAGGTTGTTCTATTGCTGAGTTATCTTACCTCGTTTGCTATGCAAAGTTTTCACTTCTCGTCTATCATTTCAAACTCTTACTATATATGGGTTTGGGTTGTTTTTTTACCTAGTACTCCGTACTTGGTTGCAAGACTCAGAGTTTCTAAGATATATCTGTGCAACTGAAGCAATGTTCTTCAACTTTGCTAAGGATGCCTCTAATCCCGCTATCTATTCTTTTGTGATTTGTTGGTACCATATCATGCTTGCATTCCATTGTTATGGTTTGTATCTAAGTTGGTAGTGTATACGTTTCGTATGCTTGATCTACTGCCATACTTAATGCATTGATATAGTTTTCATCCACATGTTCACCTCTACCATGATCCTTTGATATGGTTTTTCCATCCTTTGTTGTACCTTTTTGGTGAATCCATTCTCATGGTTTCTGTTTTCTCCTCAGGATGTCGGCTGGTACTCGTGGTTCTGTTGGCCGTCGAGGAAACAACGATGCTGATCAGGAACTTCCTCCACCTCCCACAATGGCCGAGGTTCTCAACAACATTGAGACCAACCGTCTGCGGAATGAACGCCTTCTAGAGCGTGTGGCGCAGAACACTGAACGTCGTCCTGACGACTGTGTCACACTTGGAGATTTCATCCTCTCTTTTCCTCCAATCTTCACCCACTCCAAGGAGCCCCTTGAAGCTGATGATTGGCTCCGTACCATAGAGAGCAAGTTCAGTGATCTTCGTGTCCGTCCCGCTGATCGTGTTAACTTCGCCACCTATCAACTGGAAGGTGAGGCTGGTGTTTGGTGGGAAGGTTTTCAGAATCTGCAAGCTCAGGGACATGTCGTTACCTGGGAGGAGTTTGTTGCAGCATTTCGTGCCTCTTATATCCCTAAGGCCGTCATGGATCTCAAAAGGAGGGAGTTTCTGGATCTGACTCAGGGGCGCAAGGATATTGAAACCTATGGGCATGAGTTCACTCGCCTGGCTCGTTATGCAACCAGGGATGTGGCCAATGATGAAGATAAGAAAGAGTTGTTCCATAAGGGACTTAACCCTACACTTTGCTATGAGTTGCTGCCCTTCAAGTTTCAGTCTTTCCAGGACTTGCACAATCAGGCTCTTACCTTAGAGCATGGAAGGAAGGATATGGAAGTCTCTCAGAAGCGTGAAGAAGGAAATTCTTGTGCTTCTTCCTCTGGTAACAAGAAGCACCGTGTCTTTGTTCCATATAGTGTTATGCCTCGTGCTCCTTATGCACCCAAGTCTTCTAGCAATAATCCTCATAAGCAACAGTCAAATACTGGTGGATCAAACTATCATCCTCCTGCTGGTTATCACACCAGGGTTACCTGTTACTCCTGTGGTCAGCCTGGTCACTACTCAAGGGAGTGTTCCCAAAGGGCTGCCGGACGCAATGATCAGCAGGCAAAGAAGAATGACAAATCTCAAGGTGCTGGACGTGGTCGTCTGACCCATGTCACTGTTGAGGAAGCTCAGGAAGATCCACGCGTCATTCTGGGTACGCTCCATGTCAATTCAATTCTCGCAACAGTCTTGTTTGATTCCGGAGCATCACATACATTCATGTCAAATTTGTTTGCTCAAGAGCATGGGATAAATTTTGAACCCCTATCCACCCCTTTGACCATCCATTCCCCGGGTTCTAGCTGGTTCACCACTATGGTTAGTCACGGGAATGAGATTGACATAGCCTACCAGAAGTTCCCCACTTCTTTCGTTGCACGCAAGTCATGTGACATTGATGTCATTCTGGGCATGGACTGGTTAACCAAGTATCAAGCCGTTATTGACTATGCACACAGAACAGTTTCTGTGACCTCTCCTGCTGGCATAACTATCAAGTATTGGAATGATGGTTCAAAGTCTCCGTCAGCAGTTCTTAACCCTTTCTCGGAGTTGTATGCCATGGATGTCCTACCTACTCTCGAGGTCCAAGATGTCCTAGTGGTCTGTGATTTCCCGGACGTCTTTCCTGAAGAGTTGTCTGGCATGCCACCTGATCGAAGTGTGGAGTTTGTCATAGAGCTAGTTCCTGGAACTGCTCCTATTTCCAAAAGACCTTACCCCATGCCTCCTCATGAGTTGGTTGAGTTTAAGAAGCAACTTGAAGAGTTAGAGGGTCTAGGATACATCCAACCTAGTACATCCTCTTGGTGTTGCCCTACCATTTTTTTCAAGAAGCGGGATACAAATATTCCAAGATTGGTGGTTGACTACCGTCCACTCAACACGGTGACAATCAAGAATAAGTACCCACTTCCCCGGATAAATGACCTCTTTGATCAATTAAGTGGTGCCACTGTCTTCTCCAAAATGTACTTAAGATCAGGGTATCATCAAATCAAGATCAGAAAGGAAGATATCCCAAACACAGCATTCACAACTTGTTATGGTCTTTACGAGTATACAGTGATGTCCTTCGGGTTGCAACGTCACACAGGTGTTGCAAGCAACGCGGAGACCCAGAACACAAACTCAAGACTTTGTCCCAACGATTCAGTGAGGTTGTCAAGCTCACCGGTTTGCTGTAACAAAGGATTAAACATATGGTGTGGAAGGTAATGGTTTGCAGCAAGTAAACAAGTAACAGTGGAAGATGTATCAATGGTAAAGATTGGACCGGGGTGCATAGTTCACTAGAGGTGCTCTCCTTAGATAAACAACATGGCATGAAGGGTAAACAAATTACACCGGGGCAATTGACAGGAACTGAGCAAGGCATAACAATGCAATTACTAGCTAGAAAGATCCTATGAGGTTGATTGGGCAATACAACAATATATATAGACCGTCATCCAACTGCATCTATGACTAGAAGTCCACCTTCAGGTTATCATCCGAACCCCCTCCAGTATTAAGTTGCAAGCAACATACAACTTCTTTATGCAGAGTGTGTAAGGTAAACAGTCCACATGTTCCATGAATAAGAGACCGTTGTTTTCTCCCTAGTAGCAACAAAACATCTACAACCGAAGAGATTTCTATCACTTCCCTTGGAAACTAGAGGCATGAACTCACCATCGAGCATAAATACTCCCTCTTGGAGTCACTAGCAACTACTTGTCCAAGATAACCACTAGCAACGGAGATCATGCAAGATCACAAACAACACAGACATGATAGAATCATAAAGATAAAACCATTAATCAAACCAACATAATAATCTCAATATCCATCGGATCCCCGCAAACACAACATGCATGATTACAAATAGATTAGATCTTGATTATGAATGGAGCTCATAAGATCTATACATGAAAGCACAAAGGAGGAGATACAACCATCTAGCTACTACATGGACCCATAGTCCAAGGTGGAACTACTCACGAATCATACCGGAGAGAAGGCCTCCGGGATGATCTCCCCTCCGACAGGGTGCCGGGAAGAACTTCAGATCCCCCGATATAGGGACGATGGTGGCGGCGGCTACAAACGGTTTCGTGGATTTCTGATTGGGTACTCAGGGTTTCTGTATCGGGGGAAACTTATAGGCGAAGGGGGAGACCGAGGCGGCTAGAGGGGGCAAAGCCAACCCAGGCGCAGGGTACATCCCAACCGCGCCTAGGGGCATTTAGCCGCCCTGGAACGCCTCCTCATCTCTCCTCTGGACTTCTTATTCCCCACGGAAAGTTATTGACTTTGGCGTTTGTCCCGTCCAATTCCGAGAATATTTGTTTACTAACTTTTCTGAAACCAAAAATAGCAGAAAATAGACATCTGGAACTGTTGCAACTTGTTAATAGTTTAGTACCAGAAAACATGTAAAAAGAACCTCAAAGTGTGGACAAGTAAAGCAAAGTATATACTAAACAAGCATGGAGCATCAAAAATTACAGATGCGTTTCCAACGTATCAAAACCCTAAGCACCCGATCATATCTCCACGAAACAGTCCGTAGCAGCCGCCACCATCGTCCCTAGATTGGGGGGATCTGAAGCTCTTCTCGGCACCCTGCCGGAGGGGAGAGATCATCCCGGAGGCCTTCTTCATCACCATGCCAGCCTCCGGTATGATGCGTGAGTAGTTCATCCTTGGACTATGGGTCCATAAGGTAGCTAAATTGTTGTTTCTCCTCCTTTGTGCTATCATGTTTAGATCTTGTGAGCTCCGTTCATGATCAAGATCATTTATTTGTAATCATACATGTTGTGTTTGCGGGGATCCGATGGATATTGAGATACTATGTCAGATTGATTCTTGATTCTATCATGTCTTTGTTATTTGTGATCTTGCATTCTCTCTGTTGCTAGTAGCTATATTGTCCAAGTAGATGCTTGTGACTCCAAGAGGGAGTATTTATGCTTGATAGTAGGTTCATGCCTCTAGTAATCTGGGGAAGTGACAGAAATATCTAAGGTTGTAGATGTGATGTTGCTACTAGGGAGAAAACAACAATCTTTTGTTCATGGAACAATTGTATTGTTTACTTTACACACATTGCTTAATGCAATTATCCATTGCTTGCAACTTAATACTAGAAGGGGTTCGCATGATAACCTGAAGGTGGATTATTAGTCATAGATGCAGTTGGATTACGGTTTATGTATATTGTTGTAATGCCCAATCAAATCTCATAGGAGTCATGATGTCTAGTATATGCATTGTTATGCTTTCTCAAACTGTCAATTGCCCCGCTGTAATTTGTTCACCTAGCATGTTATCTATCTTAAGGAGAATACCTCTAGTGAACTATTGACCCAGGTCCAATCTCTATCATTGATACATCATCTACTGTTACCATTTACTTTCTACAAGCAACTATTATCTTCCACACTATACGTTTAATCCTTTGTTTTCAACAAACCGCTGAGATTGACAACCTCACTGTACGTTGGGGCAAAGTTTTGAGTTTGTGTTGTACAGGTTCCATGTTTTTAGCAACACCTTGGAGTTGTTTCCTTCCTCCTACTGGTTCGATAACCTTGGTTTCATAACTGAGGGGAAACTTACTACTGTGCTCTTCACACCTTCCTCTTGGGGTATCCCAACGAAGCTCTACAGTGAACTGAGCCGCATCAAGAGATCCCTCTGAGGCAACCAACAGAGGGGTAGGTTTATGCCTTGCATATGAATGCGTGCTCGTCGAGTTCCTCAAAGCTAATAAAGATATCTTCGCATGGAAATCTTATAACATGACCGAAGTATCTAGGGAACTTGTCAAGCACTCCCTTAATGTTTATCCCAATGCTAGACCCTTCAAACAGTCTTTGCAACAGTTTGGTGATGACAAACGCAAAGCTATATCTTTTTTTAATGGAACAATTCTATTGTGTACTTTACACACATTGCTTAATGCAATTATCCGTTGCTTACAACTTAATACTGGAAGGGGTTCGGATGATAACCTGAAGGTGTATTATTAGTCATAGGTGCAGTTGGATTACGGTCTATGTATATTGTTGTAATGCCCAATCAAATCTCATAGGAGTCATGATGTCTAGTATATGCATTGTTATGCTTTTTCAATCTGTCAATTGCCCCGTTGTAATTTGTTCACCCAGCATGTTATCTATCTTAAGGAGAATACCTCTAGTGAACTGTGGACCCCGGTCCAATCTTTATCATTGATACATCATCTACTGTTACCATTTAATTTCTACAAGCAACTATTATCTTCCACACTATATGTTAAATCCTTTGTTTTCAGCAAACCGGTGAGATTGACAACCTCACTGTACGTTGGGGCAAAGTTTTGAGTTTGTGTTGTGCAGGTTCCAAGTTGTTAGCAACACCTTGGATTTGTTTCCTTCCTCCTACTTGTTCGATAACCTTGGTTTCATAACTGAGGGAAAACTTACTGTTCTGCTCTTCATACCTTCCTCTTAGGGTATCCCAACGAAGCTCTACAGTGAACTGAGCCGCATCAAGACGTTTTCTAGCGCCGTTGCCAGGGAGTTAAGGGCAACTTCAATATCTTCCTCCTCGTTAGTCACCTTTGAGGGAGAAAGAAGATTCTCGCAAGGGGAGTCTCTCACAACCATTCTCTTTACTTTGTTTTCGTTTTGCTTAGTTTCTTTTGCTTTGTTTTTCTTCTTTCTTTCTTTCAAAAATACAAAAAAATTAGTTTCATTTGGTTTGCCTTTTCTTATCAAAAACACAAAAAACAATTAGTTCCTACTTCAAGTTGCTTACATGTCTAGTGATGTTCCAATCACTATGTCACCTGTGTAAATGATCTTTACTTTCAAACAAGGAAGTGAAGAGAGTTTCAAAGAAGCTTGGTCTAGAATTTCTGATTCCGATGAAAAAACTTAGCCTAAAATGACTCTAGGCTTGGTTCTTAGCAGTTTCTACTATGGTCTTGCTCTTTGTTATAGATATACTTTGGATGTTGTAGTAGGAGGAGATTTTCTCCAGTGTAATGAGGATGAAGCTTTGAATGCCATAAAGAAATTGATTACAATATATGATCTGCCTAGCAAATCTGATTCTTCCATTTATAAACATCTATGCTAGCTTAAACACACTTGAGACCAATACAGCTAGTTTAAAAGATTGCTATAACATGCTTAGAGAGCATCATGATTATGTTCCAATAAATTCTGAACCTTCAAAATGGTTTCCTATAGTAAAAGTTGTCATAAATAATGAAACTTTTTATGCTCATTGTGATATCATTTTAGAATTTTGTCTTATGCCTAAAGATATCTATGAATCTTTGAATCTTTGGGGACTTTCTAAAGGAGGAGAAGAAATATCTCTTACCAATAATGCAACTATATTACCCATTGGAATAGCTGAAGGAGTGTTTACAAATATCTTAGGGAAAGTGGTGTCTACTGATTATCTTGTTATTGAATGTGTAGGAAATGGACAAATTACACTTGGAAGATCCCTACTAAAACTCCTTAGAGCAATAATAGATGTGGGGAAAGGCATTATGCATTTTGCTTCTCCAACAAGCAATCATATGTTCCCTAAAGATAAGAGTAAAGGAAAGAAAGGTAGGGGCAAGAAATTTGATGTTAATGCTTCTTCATTTGAAAATACTTGATTCTTGCTTCCTATGCCTAACTTAAAGGCGTTAAAGAAAAGTACTCCTTTGGAGATAAACCAATAGATTTAATTGAGTCTTGGAAGTTATTACTTCTGTAATAACCTCTCCTTATATTTTTTGTGAGGCTTTTGTGCCAAGAATAACCTCTAACGAGAGAGAAGTAAGATTTGAGGAAGTTGCTATCTCGAAACAGATTTTTGTGCTTCACTGTAAAAATTCGTGAAAACTCTTTGTATGCCGGATTGAGCTATAATTTTTTGATCTTATGCCCCAGGTTGTTGTCTAACTTTTGTTAGTTCAACACTTTCCGATTTCAGCAAAAGAAGGTCTTCGAAAAATTTGTTTTTTACCTGCTGGTCTGTTTTGACAGTTTTCTGCCATTATTTGCATTTGAGTCTTAATCAGTTTCTTTTTGAGTTCTTCTTGATCAGTTGAGCTTTTAAAATGAATTGATACAGTAGCTTGTGTTCTAATGAAATTTTTACTTTTGTTGAAACTAAACCCAAAGGCCTATTATCTTGAATACACTAATGTTGCTAATGAAGATTGTGTGAAGTTTTGTATGAAGGAAATTTTCAAGTGTAGTGGAAGAATGATGTGATGAGATGAAGAATGGACAAAATCTCAAGCTTGGGGATTCCATCCCGTGTCACCCCAAGAAATATTCAAGAGGTACAAGCGTCAAAGCTTGGGGATGCCCAAGGCATTCCCTTCTTCATCAATAAAAATCTCAGGTTTTCTTGCAAAACACTTCGTTTTTATTGTTTCATGCACTGTTGTGTTGTTCTTGGAGCGTCTTAGTTTTAGTTATTGGTTTTCTTTTGTTTAGTTTGCTTGAACAAAGTAGCTTGACCCCCACATTCTCTATTTTGTTTCAAATAAGTTGATTGGTGTTGGAAGAGAGTTGGAAGTTTCATGCTTATAGTGATACAAAAGGGTGCTTGTTTTGACCATGACTTAGACTTTATCATGTCATTCTAGATGTTGTTTTGACCTTATGCTTAGTGATTATTGTTGTAGCATGACTAGTTCCAAACAATTGAGATTGCTTAATGTGCCTTGAAAGAATCATGCATTGTTTTAGCATACAAAAGCATAATATTGTGGTATTCTCCTTTGATGCTTTGTTTGGGTTGACTTGGCACATGCTCACACCATGTTATGACTATGAACCAGTCACCTTAGCATCTATGATCATTTAGTTTTTGACTTGTGATACCACTTTATTCTTTGATTGATAATGTTTTGTCGCTTTGCATGATTATAGCCATTATTGCTCTCTTAGTTGGTCGCGCCCAGTCTTTTGCTAGCAACCACTTGTACTAAGTAAGCTCTACTCATGCATCCAACTCCCAAGAAACCAAGTTATTCCAAAGAGTCAACTATAAATTCGTATGCACGGTGTGTTACACCATTCCAAGTATATTCATGTTTTATCTATCTTCCAAATTAAATTTGTTATGTGAAAATTAGTGATTAAAGCTCTCACAAACTTGATGACACACTTTATTTCTTGCATCTAATAAACTTGAACCATTGTGTCATCTATGTTGTATTTGCTTGCACTTATAAGTTGGGAATTAGCAGAACCATGTTGTCATGGGGAATGGTTTCAACACTTGTACATATTACCTAGTTGATATCATGGTCTTTTGTTTATGGATGTCGGCGGTGTGAAATAAAAGGGGAGCTTGTAAGTACATGGAGTATTATATATGTGTTATATAAATGACTAGGAGGCTAGCCTAAGCCATTCCTTATCATGGTGGAAACTTGCAGCATAACCATAGTGAGCAATCTATGAAGCATCTTCAGAAAAAATATAGAAAAAAAGGAAAATAAAAATATAGCACCATACCCATGGTAAATAAAAAGATTGCTGAGATGCTCATTGTCTGTTGCGTTGTCATTTTGATATGGGATAGCTCCTGTGTCATGGGGCAAGGGGTACCCCGTTGGCGGTTATCTATGATACACATATACTTACAATGACAAGAACTTGCTTATGACTAAAGTTGAGTAGCATGAGGAACGACCCTCGTACTCAAGGGACATGATATTGCCAACTTATGATTTGTCAAGCATATACTCCATATTTGTTTCACTTAACCTTAATCACTTCAATATGCTTATGATAGGGGCAATGAGAGCTGAAAGCTAATAAGTACCATAATTTTTGGAAGCTCTTTATAAAAATTGAAATCCCTGCTTCCCTGTGAAGGGCCTTTCTTCTTACTTTTATATTGAGTCTCCACCTTCTATCTTTATGCACCAATTAAGAGAGCATATTTGTCATTCTTAGTTTTATGTGCATTGTCCCAAAACTTATTGACTGATTCATAATGTTGATATTGCTTGTTTTGAACTATTTGTATCTAGTCACCCTTATGAACTTTGAAGATGTCCTATGCATTTATGTTTTGCTACTCCATGAGGGACAAGCTGAATACCACTATGCTATATTTTCCATATGTGAAACAAACAAATGTCTCTCAATTCATTGTTATTCATGATCTTTATTTGAACCTTTTCATGTTACAACATAGTTGCTTTGCCTTCTTGTTAGAACTACATCTTTCATGCTCATGTTTAGAGTACCTTGATCCCATCTTTCAATGCTTTGCAAATGGTTTGATCAAGATTGTGATGGTGCATGTCACCTCAAAAATTATTCTTTTTATCACTTACCTACTCGAGGAAGATCAGGAGTTAATCTTGGGGATGCTTGATATGTCGTAAACGTATCTATAATTTTTGATGTTCCATGCTTGTTTAGTATCAACTTTGCTATGTTTTGTCTACACTTTGAGGTATTCTTATACATTTTCTGGGACTAACCTATTAACAAGATGCCACAGTGCCAGTTGCCTATTTTCTGCTGTTTTTGGTTTCAGAAAAGCTAGTAAGGAAATATTCTCGGAATTGGACGGGACAAAATCCAAAGTCAATATTTTACCAGAGAGAACACATAGTCTGAAGGTCAGCCGAAGGGGTCCACGAGGTGGCCACACCCTAGGGCCATGCGACCTAGGGGTGGTGCGCCGCCACCAGGTGTGGGCCCCTCGGGCACCCACCAACCTTGCCCCTTCGCCTATAAAGTCACCCTGATGCAGAAACCCTAAGCACCTGATCAAATCTCCACGAAATAGTCCATAGCCGCTGCCACCATCATCCCTAGATAGCGGGATCTGAAGCTCTTCCCAGCACCCTGCCGGAGGGGAGAGATCATCCCAGAGGCCTTCTTCATCACCATGCCAGCCTCCGGTATGATGCGTGAGTAGTTCACCCTTGGACTATGGGTCCATACACTAGCTAGATGGTTGGTTCTCCTCCTTTTTGCTATCATGTTTAGATCTTGTGAGCTCTGTTCATGATCAAGATCATCTATTTGTAATCATACATGTTTTGTTTGCGGGGATCCGATGGATATTGAGAAACTATGTCAGATTTATTATTGATTCTATCATGTCTGTGTTATTTGTGATCTTGCATGCTCTCCGTTGCTAGTAGCTATCTTGGCCAAGTAGATGCTTGTGACTCCAAGAGGGAGTATTTATGCTCGATAGTAGGTTCATGCCTCTAGTAATCTGGGGAAGTGACAAAAATCTATAAGGTTGTAGATGTGATGTTGCTACTAGGGATAAAACAACAATCTTTTGTTCATGGAACAATTGTATTGTTTACTTTACACACATTGCTTAATGCAATTATCCATTGCTTGCAACTTAATACTAGAAGGGGTTCGCATGATAACCTGAAGGTGGATTATTAGTCATAGATGCAGTTGGATTACGGTTTATGTATATTGTTGTAATGCCCAATCAAATCTCATAGGAGTCATGATGTCTAGTATATGCATTGTTATGCTTTCTCAAACTGTCAATTGCCCCGCTGTAATTTGTTCACCTAGCATGTTATCTATCTTAAGGAGAATACCTCTAGTGAACTATTGACCCAATCTCTATCATTGATACATCATCTACTATTACCATTTACTTTCTACAAGCAACTATTATCTTCCACACTATACGTTTAATCCTTTGTTTTCAACAAACCGCTGAGATTGACAACCTCACTGTACGTTGGGGCAAAGTTTTGAGTTTGTGTTGTGCAGGTTCCATGTTTTTAGCAACACCTTGGAGTTGTTTCCTTCCTCCTACTGGTTCGATAAACTTGGTTTCATAACTGAGGGGAAACTTACTACTGTGCTCTTCACACCTTCCTCTTGGGGTATCCCAACGAAGCTCTACAGTGAACTGAGCCGCATCAAGAGATCCCTCTGAGGAAACCAACAGAGGGGTAGGTTTATGCCTTGCATACAAATGCGTGCTCGTCGAGTTCCTCAAAGCTAATAAAGATATCTTCGCATGGAAATCTTCTAACATGACCGAAGTATCTAGGGAACTTGTCAAGCACTCCCTTAATGTTTATCCCAATGCTAGACCCTTCAAACAGTCTTTGCAACGGTTTGGTGATGACAAGCGCAAAGCTATATCTAAGGAATTAGCCCGACCAGAATTAGCCAGATTTATCGTAGAGGTCATCCATGTTGAATGGGTGGCAAATCCTGTACTCGTCCCTAAAAAGGACACTATTAATTTAAGGATGTGTGTTGGTTATACTGTCTTAAACAAGGCTTGTCCCAGAGATCTGCTTCCTTTGCCAAGAATCGATCAAGTTATTGATTCCACGGCAGGATCAGAATTACGATGTTCCCTCGACGCAGATTCCGGATATCACCAAATACCGATGAAAAATCAGATCAACTCAAGACGTCTTTCGGCACTCCCTTAGGAACCTTCTGGTACAAAACTATGCCCTTTAGCTTAAAGAATGCAGGAGCAACATATCAACGGACTATGCATCGTTGCCTCAACGACCAAATCGGATGCAATGTCCATGTATATGCGGATGACATAGAGGTTATGTACAAAAGGAATGAAGCACTAATTTCCAACTTGGAAGAAACATTTGCTAATCTATGCAAATTCAACATAATTCTCAAGCCGAAGAAGTGTTTCTTTGGAATACCAGCTTAAAATTTGTTAGGTTTCATCGTGTATAAAAGAGGCATAGAGGTGAACTGGGACAAAAATAATGCTATACTCAACATTACTAGGCCGAATCGCCTGACAACTCACTGGATGCATTGTAGCAGTTAGTCGGTTCATCAGTTGGCTGGGACAAATAGTCGCACCTTTATACAAGCTCTTGAAGAAAACCAACAAATTTATCTGGACCAAAGAAGCCAACACTGCCATGCAAAGTTTGAAAGATCTACTTTCGAATCCACTGATCCTTGTCGCACCTAAGCCACAAGATCCTATGTTACTCTACATTGCAACAACAAATAGAGTTGTGAGCATTGTAACATCAGTGGAGCGCAAGGAGGAAACTCACGAGCATCTAGTACATCTTCCAACTTATTATTTAAGAGAGGTCCTGATAGAGTCAAAACAAAGGTATCCACATTAACAAAAGCTAGCCTATGGTGTGTTCTTTGCCGCCAGAAAGCTAAGACATTATTTTCAAGAGCACAATATCGCAGTGGTGAGTACCGCTCCATAGCGAGATATAATAAACAACCGCGATTCCATAGGATGTGTCGCCAAGTGGGAATAGATCTTGCAGCTTTTGACATTGAGTACAAGCCACGGACAGCAATAAAATCCCAAATACTCGCCGATTTTTTTCATTGATTAGACAGAGAAAGCAAAAAAACACAAGTCCTCCGGACCAGTAATTTTGGTCTCTCAACTTTGATGTGTCAAAATATCGAGGGGGTTCGGGGGTTGGCATGGTGCTCAAATCACCCCAAGGAGATAAGTTGTTCTATGTGTTACAGATTCACTTCACGACAACCAATAATATTGCAGAATATGAAGTGTTGTTACATGGAATACTCATAGCCAAAGACATTGGCGTAAACTGACTCATGTGTTACGGAGACTCGGATTTAGTTGTACAGCAAGTATCTGATATCTGCAACACAAACAAGCACATGGAAGCATACAAATCTATTGTGGATGAACTATCTAAATCGTTCAAGGGTTTTGAGGTTCAACACATCCCTCGAGCAAAAAATGAGGAAGTCGATGCTCTATCAAGAATAGGCTCTGCACGGAACCAGTTCTGGATGGTGATTTTTTAGAACACCTCAAAGTTCCCTCTATCATAGGAGTTGATGAGTGTAGCACCCCGGGTAAAACCACTACTATAAATATGCGTGTTGTTTTTATTTTGTGCATCTTCATGACTGCATGCTCATGTCAGCATGCCACATTGCATTTGAGCATCATCATGTCTGCATGCATATTAATTTTCCTAAAACTATTTTTGTTAAAATCCCTAGTTCATTTCCTAATGTAATCCCCTCTTTATTTTAAATATAAAACCCGAGTCTTCCTAAATATTTTGTTTGACTAAAAACTATTTACAAATGGTATTTAAAACAAAACAAAAATAAATAAATTAAATAGTTTTACCATCCCCGGGGAAGGCCGCCGGCCAGGCCCAACATCATAGCTAGCAGCAACCTACAACCCCAGAGGGAAAAACCCTAACCCTAAAGATCCACTCACACCCCATCTACTCCCCACTCCCCGCTGCCAGAACCCACCAAAACCACGTCCCGCGCCTACCGCTCTCCCATGCACCGCACGCACACAAGCCCCACCCCTGGCCTAACCACTGGCATGCTCTAGGCGTGCAACACCCGGTACCCGACCCGATCAACAACACACGCATGCCCGACACGCACACATATCGCTACCACCCTTTCCTGCCTGCACTACTAGGAAAATGTCTGTTTGTGGTGCACATGGAATGGCCATCCGTGGCGCACTAGCAGTGCGCCACTAGCCTCGCGCTGCGGCTATCTCCTAGCCATGGCGCACTGCCTGGTGCGCCACGGTTGTGTCGAGATAGGCGTAGCGCACTGCTAGTGCGCCACGCCTATGTGGGCAGGTGCGCTACGTGTTGGATCTTCTGTGGCGCATGTTGCAGTGCGTCACTAAGCTGCGCAGGTGCGCTTTAGATGTAGTGCGCCACAAAAGCTAGGTCATGTGCGCCACGGTTGTTTTTTTTTGTTTTTTTATTTCAGAGCCAGATGATATACAATACAAATTATATACAATATTACAGGCAGATATACATACACAGATACAAGATATACAATTATATATATAAATACACAATTTGCAAAACAAGATTGAAACAAATACATATAGATAAGTCTCATACATGAATACATAGTATAAGTTACATTGTTTCGATCAAGTTACAAAGTAGTTGGTGACATGCGAATACATGTGTCTCGAACAAGTTAGAGCTCGGAAGCTCGCCTAGACATCTAAACTAGCTAGATACAAACGCGGGATAAACAACCAAAGACGATAAGCATGATCACCGCGGCGAAGGTGTAGGTATTCATCCGGTTCCTCGTCCTAACTCCCGCTAGATAGCGCGTGTATCTAGCTTCCGCCTCCGCCATAGTGTTGTACCCTTTGTAGCTATTTCCGCTGAAACAGTGCACCTGTCTCCGGCAGTCTTCCCAATCATCGTAGACTCCGGGAACCCGTCCCTTGTACACGACGTACCACATCATCTACAAGTTGACAATAATAATTAACCGGTGATTTAAAAAAACATGTATAATTAAATTCGCATATGAAGATACACTTATAGAAATTACTCCTAAATCAAAAAGACCAAACTCAAAAAGCATGCCTCATATATAACTAGGTTGTTCGACACAGGAATATGCTACGATGGAACCGTCCGCCAAGTAGGATGCACAACACCTGGACCTATGCATAGCACAAGGCGGACAATCCTATCGCAGCACATTCACATATATAGTGTGCCACGATATTTCAATCATCGATATTATTCTCGAAAAAGACCAAAATAACTCGAAAAGAATGCCTCATATATAACTAGCTAGGTCGTTGGACACAAGAATATGCTATGATGGAACCGTAAGCCAAGTAGGATGCACAACATCTGGACTTGTGCATAACACAAGGCTTACAATCCCATCACAGCACATTCACATATATAGTGTGCCATGACATTTCAATCATCGACATTATTCTTGAAAAAGACCATAGTAATCAAAAAGAATGCCTCATATATATATACATAGGTCGTTGGACACAGGAATATGCTACGATGGAACTATGAGCCAAGTAGGATGCACAACACCTGGACTTGTGCATATCACAAGGCTCACAATCCCTTCGTAGCACATTCACATATATATTGTGCCACGACATTTCAATCATCGACATTATTCTCGAAAAAAGACTAATAAAGTAAGGAAAAAAAGAAGGACCAAAATGAGCAAAGGACCAAAGAGTAAGCAAAAAAACCAAGCATTGATTGATATATAATAATAATAAGCAAAATAAGTAAGCGATGATTCATAAACCTAATAAGATAAGTATAGTAGCATGTACACTTGTCCACATACACACAAAGGACATCTATAGTTTGTAACTACAACTAGGCCAACATCAAGCCTTCTGGCTCGGCTTAGGGAACGGGAGGACGCCTTGTCTCGTCATGAACTTCCTATAGTCACCATGCATCTCTAAGCAATCTTCTATGTCACGGTTATTCGGGATATTTCCTCCGTAGAAGATTCCCCCCCCCCCCCGAAGTCATGACATCACGAAAGATGATTGCCCCAAACTGCTGCTGGATGCGATACATCTCTTGTCTAATATCTGAGTCAGTGATCTTGGCCTTTGCTTCGGCCCACTGTTTGAGATGATCTGGCAGCATAGAATTCTGCTGGTCAAGTAGGAACGCCCTCATGTGATGGAGTGCGTAGTAGGCTTCCTTCTTACTGTTCTCCGGCTGCTTCACGTAGGGGAACTCTGTTACGTGGTTGAAGACGTGCCTGCCGAACTTGACCTTTGTACGCACGAAGGTGGTGCCTTCCGTCGAGGCATAGCCAGTGAGAGCATCATCCAGAACTTCCTTGATCTTGTCGTAGTTTTTCTTCTTTTCTAGACTCCCCGAGTCGAAATGCGTGGCGTGGGAATGCTTAGGCGATAAGGAGATGAGCGTGCAGTGTTCATCTCTGTGCAAAAAAATCAAATGGAATGTGTTGGAAAAAGAATGATGATAATCTAATAAAGCCAATCAACGGTGGCGAGTGAATAACGACTTACTCGGGAAAGTAAGGCACGAGAATGTATTCCTTTGTCTTGTTCGCCACGAGGATCCCTTTTAGGTATGAGGCCACGATACGTCCTTCAGCGGGGGAACCCAAGCAGCCGTCACACATGTAGTAGGGGTCCACTATAGCGATGCCCGGTGTGTTCTCTCTAATGATCTACATGGCCAGGCTGAGAGAAAACAGGCAGACCATGGTATAGTGCAGCGGGTATAGGTGGAATATATTGAAGATGTCGTCGAACCACAGGAAGAACAGATCCGCAGGGGCATTGTCGACGAATCCCAAGCCCGGTGGAACCTTAACCACGAATACCGGATGCGAGGGATCTTTCTCCGATAGAAGGCGTCTCTCTATCGTCAGCACGCCGTCATGCACACTCTGCAGTTCTGAACTGGCGAGCCTCCGCAAATTCTTAGGTAGCATGGGTTCACCCGCCACATGAATCCTCCACATAATACCCTCGGGTCTTGGTGGCCCGTCCCGAAACCTGATCGGATTCGCAGTTGACGCCATCGGCTGGCTCGAGCTGCTAGATTTTCTTTTCCTGCCCTTTTTTCCTTTTGGAGAGCGGGCAGGCACCGCAATCTGAGAACCGTCCGCCCTATGTAGTGTGTCAGGGCTTAGAATAAAGGGCCGGTTGGTTGTATCAGCTGGCTCTATAAAGGTGCAAGCTGGAGGCATCTCTTGAGAAACAAACAGACGCTTGGTGATAGTGGCTTTCTCTGTGGGGCCACCAGCTAGGTCTTCGTTGCTAAACTGAGTGTTGAAGAAGTTATCATTCCAGTCTCCGTCGTCCTCGACGGATCCTGCGCCATGTGCATATCATCAACATGATCATCCGACCCACTGCGTGGAGGTGACGGCGAGGGCGGTAAGGGGGCCTTGCCACCGCTTGTCACTGGCACGACAGGCGGTGCTGTTGTCTGTAGCGTGATGGCCCCCGCCGTCCCCAAACAAATCATGCTCTTTGGCCATTGCAAGAATAAGCCAAAGCAACTTCTGAGGACAGCAGGCTCTTCTTCATCCGCTCCTGGGGGTTGAGTGGGAGGTTCCAGGTCGTCGCAACCCCTTAGCACCCGACTAATTTTAACCCTGTGCACGCTATCTGGCATCGGCCTTGAGTGGAACGTGCACTGCAAGGGTTGAACGATGGTACCCTTGGCAACATCCCTCAGCTTGTTGTTCACGTAGCATAAGAGAGTGCAAGGAACATCCGTCTGCAGAAAACATGTACGGCATCATCAGAGATGCCATAAGAGTAATAAATGGCGTGAAAGGCGGTAAAGCAATTTGTTTACCGTGATGGCGTCAAGATTGGCTAATGTCGAGGCACCGCATACGGCGACGGGCGTGCAAGAGACGGAATGGCTGCTTAATGGCGCGGTGCTGGCCGCCGGTGTATTTTCCCTACCGGGTGCTTGGAGCTCCGGTGCCGCCGCGACGATGGCAGGGGGCCACCAACATGTTCGGCGCCGTGGTGATGGCAGGGGGGTCACCAACACTTGCGGTGCCGCGGTGCTAGAGGGTGGAGTCACAAACACGTAGTTCGCCTGATTCGTCGGCGCCGCGTTGTTCGAGTGGCTGCTGACCATGCTTGGAATCGGGCACGGCCCTACTCGACCACCCGCACTCTAGTTCGCTATTGACTCCACCAAGGTAGGCAGGAAGGACGTGAGGGTGATTGCCAGGTTGTCTTGGATGATCTGCGGGATCCGCGCCACTTGTTCCTTAAGTTCTTGAACCTCGCGGTTTTCCTCCTTGCTCCTTCCCGACGGCGCCACATGCATCCTCGGCGGTGGACCAAAATGATCCACCCAATTCTTACACCCAAGGCCGGCCAGACGGCCATCCGATAACGGCTTCTTCGTAACCGGCTCTATTTTCTTGGCCCGGTTCATCGCCCTGTTAAAAGGGTTATCCCACCGGGTGGCCGCCGTCGACCCCTGGGATGAGGAACCTTGGGATCCATGACTAGCAACAATTTCCTCCTCCAGCAGAAGAAGTAACAGTGAATCGTTTAGATCATCGATTAGAATGCAATTGAGTTGATCCGCGGTAATTATATTACTTACCACAATTTCCTCGAATTCCTTCACCGCAGGATCCGCGGTGAGTTGTTTGGTTTTTTGGTCCACATGGTAACGGGCCCTGATGAAGTTTCGAACCTGCCCGGGTTCGAATTTCGCAAAGTGGTTTTCTATCCCCTTGGATCTATAATCTTCGTCCTCCTTATTCCATTTGGCCTCCGCGGTTCTGTATCCACCATATCCGAGATGGTGATGACCTATATTCATCGCCTGCAGCACCTTTCCCCGATTACTATTGGCCAGGGCTCTTTCGGATTCACACCTCTCCTTGAACTCCCGGAACTGATCTTCGGTGATCTGCGAGTCAATCTTCTGGATCTCCTCGAGACTTTTTCCTTCTTTATAGATCTTCTTTATCCGGGTTCTCCAGCTGGCCAGGGCGGTGCTCATCTTTGTGAGGGCGGATTTGTTTACTTCGTTCCCATGATAATTTGTGTTCTGATACTTAGCGGGGAACTTGTATCTTGCGTGTAGCTTCTCAAAGAGGAGTGTGCGCAAGTGGCCATTATCTTTATGCCGGAGATTCTCGGTGTTGATCGAGATGGTTGTCCAGGTGATCATCGCCACTTGCCCACCGTACCCTTTGACGACAAGGGCGGGCTCCAAAGGAACCCCTGATGGGCTCACTTCGGTAATTTCCTCCCTGACGGTGCCGACCGTGTTCGGGCGCCATTCCTTCGGCTTCTTCTTCTTAGGAGGATTGCTACCACTCCCTGTGCCATCGCCGCCATCAGTGGTTTAATCACCCGCCGTTCCTTCATCTTCTTCCTCCGCGTCTTCCATCTCATCATCCTCGCTCTCCGAAGGATGGTATTATTCATCGTCTTCTAGCCGCTAGGCCGCCTCCCAGAATGTCAATTGTTTATTCGGAGGTCTGAGTTCTCCTTCAGCGCTGATGCGCTTAGAACATCCAGCCTCTTCGTTGTCACACATCTTTGCACTAATAAAAAACAAATAATTGGTTAAATGCACGGAAAAATCCGGCATGACCTTTGCTAATTTGCTTAAACTAGGAGTGCCCGATTTCTGCCGAAACGGAAGTTAATAAACATTCCGGCAAAAATCAGGACTCATTTCATGCAAGAACCTGCATACACGACATTACAAAGTGCTTCATACAAGCACAAGCACAATTTGAAGTGCTACAACAATAAAAAAATGAGAATACACCGTAACCAAGTGCTTCTGATCATAACCAAGTGCTTCCAATCATACATATCATACAGCATAACCAAGTGCTTCTGATCATAACCAAGTGCACTTTAATGCTTGCTGTCATTTGCTGCAATCCTACAACATATAACTTAGAAGAACAAATGATACCAAGCAAGCAAATGACAGCAAGGAACTTACAGGAAGCAAATGACACCAAAGTTCCATTTTAAACAGATATTGAACTTGACATCAAGCAAATGACAGCAAATAGAATTCATTTTTTGAACAACAAATAATTACCTGAACAAATAAAACCTACAAAATTTACAAGCTAACCTACTGCAGCCTAAACAAAACCCAAAACCTACAAACTTGATAGCAAGCAAATGACAGCAGAAATAATTACCTGAACAAATAAAACCTACAAGCTAACCTATTGCAGCCTAAACAAAACACAAAATCTATCTCTCTATATATCTCATCATTTAAAGAAGTGATGATCTCATCAAACACCACCATATTTTCCTAGTTTAAATGGCTAGGAATCATCTAGATATCATTTGGAATATCCTAAGCTAGGATTTGGAATATCCAATCCTAAGGAAAATGCTTTATTTTTCTGTTTCTGAAACTGGAAACTAATGTTGTTTGTTGTTTCAAATGTTCATTTTTATAAGGTTGAGATAGTTTGTACAATGGTGAACCTACATGGCCACTAATGGTACTAGTATAGAACATGATTGTACTGGTTCATTGTTCTATCCTACATGGCCACTAATGGCAGATCCTATACCTAGCAATCCTTGGTGTAAAATTATGACCTGTGTAACATCTACAGACTGTACTGGCTTGTCTGATTCAGTGTTCTATCCTGCAGTAAAATATAGACCAGTGTAACATCTGCAGATGTTCTACAAGATGTTCTGCATACTGAACCCTAGCTTTTGAACCCAGCATATGCATAATGAACCCTAGCTTCTGCAGTCTAAAATTCAAACCTACATGTAAAATTCAGACAAGCCAGCATATGCATACTGAACAATTTTCTGCATACAAGATGTTATGCATACAAGAACACTTTTCTGTCTCTTGCAATTGGTTCACCAGTGCTGAATTGTTGAACTATCAGCAGTTGTCCAGAGTTCTGGAGATTTTAGAGGCATCAATTGAATCATCAGGTGCTAACCCTAACCATTGCTCGTGAGGAGAGAGGGAGAGAAGGATAGAAGGGAGGGGCAGCGCTCACCTCTGAGATGAGAACGACGTGGGCTGGCGGACGAGGTAACGAGGGGGGAGCAGCAGAGCACCTTGCCGCCGGAGGAGCGGAGCCGACTCTGCAGGAACCTCGCCACCACCGACCTCCTCCTCCACGAAACGAGCGCGCGGGCAAGGCGGCCTGCTCCTCCTAGCATGGAGGCCTCCTCCTCCTGGCGTGGCGGCCTCCTCCTCCTGGGATGCGGCGGTGGCGCGTCAATGGGGATGGGGACGATGCGGGGAGGGACTGTGTCTGAGGATGATGGGGAGGGCGTGGATCACGGTGACTAGTCCTACCCACTTAGGCGTAGCGCACCCTGGCCAAGTGCGCTACGGTTATCCGTAGCGCACTTGGCCAGGGTGCGCTACGCCTAAGTGGGTAGGACTAGTATAAGAGGGCTTCCACCCACATAGTTACCACTAGCACGCCTTATCCCACTGGTTCCAACCACTGCTCTATTTTAAACCTGTGAGCACCCAGGTTCGAATCCTGGTGCCCACCTTTTTATTTTATTTTAAAAATATTTTTAAATGTTCCAAAAAATGCCCAAAAGTGGTGATATATGCCATAAAAGTTTTGTTTTGTTTTTAAAATACTTTTAAATATTCCAAAAATGCCCAAAGGTGATAATATATGTCATAAAAATGGTACAAATATGATTCAAATATGTCATAATAATTTGTCCATGATACAAATATGTCATAATAATTTGTCCATGAATATTACAATCTTTTTCGACCATGCGTTTTACAATATTTTTTGAGCTAGCGTTTTACAATCTTTTTTCCCTTCTTTATCGCGGTTGAATAATTTATCCCCGGCACTTTAATGTTTCTTCTTTCAAACGGGTTACCTTTTTTGGTTAGGGTTGTCCTTTTTCTTCTTGTTATGTATGTTGTTGCATCGTAGTCATCGTCATCTTCAATCTTTGGATCGCCGTACTGGTCGAAGTCTTGCTCGTTGGCGACTCCATCCATTCCGATGATGTTTCTTTTTCCTCTCCTCACGACAACACGACTAGGCTTTGTCGGGTCGGTAATGAAAAAACATTGGTCCACTTTGGTAGCCAGTACCCACGGTTCATTTTTGGCGGCCACGTTCGCACCGGCGGCCTTGGATTTGGCTGCTTCGGGTATAACCATGGTTGTGAAATACCGGTCTTCTCTTTCGACGCTCTTTGCCCATCTGACATGGAACATCGGCACCTTTTCTCCACAGTAGTCGAGCTCCCAGATCTCCTCGATTCTTCCGTAGAATCTTTCCTTCACGTTGTCATCGGTGTAGAATTCCGATGTTACGCCTGAGTTCTGATAATCACACTTGTTGTCCTATTCCTCCGTGTAGAATGTGTAGCCGTTGATATCATACGCCTGATAGTTCACCAGGTTTTGCATCGGTCCCTGCGACAAGGTGAATATGATATTTTCCGTGTCAGAAGAATGTGATCGCGGGGGATTATCAAGGAGCGTCTGCCTAAACCAACACGTGAAATCTGAGTTGTGCTCTTTGATTATTTCTCCCTGTGTCCTCTGTATGCCCCGGTCACTGTACTTCTTCTCGATTAACCTTTTGTGCTTTTGTACCCAAGGATCGACCAGTTCTAAATGCTGTAGCGCGACGAGGTTTGCTCGACCAAAGTCTGCGCGTCGAAAATCGAAGTCTGCATGCAGTATGCGACGACCCTCTTGGTGACCAGATCCGTCGAGCTTGCCAAGGTGCCTGTTGACGGGAAGACCGATAGGGTTCCTGATGTCTAGATAATTCGTGCAGAGATGCACTCTTCGGCCAGAAAGCCCTTGGCTATGCTTCCATCTGGACGGGACATGTTGTGAATGTATCCTTTGATGTGTCCGTTCATCGTTTCGAACGCCATCATGCTGTGGAGGAACATCTGCCCGAGTTGGATGATGTCCTCCACGACATGGACCAACAGATGCACCATAATGTCAAAGAATGCGGGTGGGAAGTAGACCTCAATCTCGCATAGTATCACCACGATCTCCTCCTGTAGCCTCCCGAGCTGATTCACGCCAATCGACTTCCTAGAGATGACGTCGAAAAACATGCAGAGGCCAAATAACGTTTCATGGACTTGCTTGTCCATTATCCCTCTTTGTGCAACCAGAAGTACCTGCATCATTAGCATGGCACAGTCGTGAGACTTCATGCCACTTAACCTCTGCTTCGTCTCGTCTAGGTATCTGCTTATCTTGCCCGCGTAGCCGTAAGGAAATTTGACTCCTAGAAGGCACTTGAAAAACTGTTTGATCTCATCCTGGCTTAGAGTGAAGCAAGAAGGAGGGCAGTAATATTCGTTCTTCTTGAACATTTTACCCTTCCGACGACCTTGTGTCGTCTCCGACTCATGATCATCGTCATCTTCCTGATCATCAGGAGTAGTGCGTCCTCCGTGAAGCTCCTTCTGGATACCCATGAATATCAGGTCGTGCCTTGCTTTCGAACCATCTTTCGTCCTATCTGGCATGTTGATTATGGTGGCGACCAGACTCTCACACACGTTTTTCGTGATATGCATGATGTCGAGGCTATGAGGCGTGCGGAAAAACTTCCAGTATGGCAACTCCCAGAAAACATACCTTGTTTTCCATACATTCATCAACGGCTTGTCTTGCTGCCACTTTCGCTTCTTTCCAGGCTTAGGACAATCTTTCCAGTTTTTCAGCAACTCTTCCACTTCTTCGCTGCTCCTACGCTCTGGGATTCCTCGGGTCTCGGATTTGCCATCGAACGGGTCTCCACGTTTTCTCCATGGATCATTCTTGCTGAGCCACCTCTGGTGCGCCATGAACACGGTTTTCGAAGACCCTGGATCTTTCTCTAGCTGGAGATAGCGTTTGTTATCCATGCACCTAACGCATGCGCAGAATCCTTGGATAACCTACCCCGAGATATACCCGCAACCTCGATAGTCTTGCACCGTAGTGACCAACGCGGCTCTCATAGTAAAATAATCTTGTGCGACGGCGTCGTAAGTATTGGCTCCAGATTCCCATAACGTGGCTAGCTCCTCTTTCAACAGCCCGAGATACAGATTGATGTCGGTACCAAGTTGTTTCGGCCCTTGAATTAGCATACTCATTTGTATGTACTTCTTCTTCATGCACAACCATGGAGGGAGGTTGTACATCCATACAAACACGGGCCAAATGTTGTGCGTGCTGCTCTGGCTACCGAACGGATTGAGTCCATCGGTGCTCGCACCAAGCCTGATGTTCCTCGAATCTCCACCGAATTCTGGGAATTCAAGTTCCAATTCTTTCCACTGGCTAGCATCTGAAGGGTGCATCAGCAGCTCATCCTTTTCGGGGTCATCATCGTCATCTCCTGGCTTCTTCCATTCCGCATGCCATTGCATGAGCTTCGCTTCCTTAGGGTCCGCGAAATAGCACTTCAGACGAGGAGTGATAGGAAAGTACCATACCACTTTTCGAGGTGCTTTCTTCCCTTTCTTGTATCGACTCACGCCGCACAACGGACATGTGGTTTTCTCCGCGTCCTCGCCCCGATAAATTATGCAATCGTTGATGCATACGTGATATCTAACATGCGGTAGATCGAGAGGACAGACGATTTTCTTGGCGTCCTAGATACTAGTTGGACATGTGTTCCCCTCCGGGAGACGATCGTGCCAGAATGCCATCATATCGTCGAAGCTTGCGTCGCTCAATTTGTGTTTTGCCTTCATCTCCATAGCCTTGAGCGTTACATTCAACCGGGTATCATCGGGCCTGCATCCTTCATACAATGGAGTAACCGCATCTTTCTCGAGTTGCACAAGCTTGGCTTTCTCTCTAGCGGCAGCCCTGGCGTTACTTGTCTGCTTGAGAAGTAGCTCTTGCACATAAGGGTCCCGCACCCAGCCTGACATTGTTCCATCGTCGTCTGCTCCTACGGCATCTAGATCATCATCATCCTGGTCTGCTTCCGCACCTTCACCATCTCTAGGAGACTCTTCATCATCTCGCCCGTTCTCGCCGTGATGATCATCGTCATGTTGCCCACCTTCATCGTCTCCATCGTCTTCGTCATCGCTTATCCAATGAGTGTATCCATCCATGAAACCATGGCGGAGCAGGTGCGCCTGCAGATTCCCGGAATCTTGGTCGATCACCCAGTTGAGTTTGCATCTTCTGTATGGACATCTTATCTCCGTCTTGTTATTTCGTATCATGTCGGCCGTCGCACATTTCAAAAATCTAGCCACAATGTCTTCGCTCATTATGAGCACCATTTTTGCCTGCACCATGTACACGGTACAATTATAAGTCTATTAGAACCACATAATCAATGCATGCATGCAATGGTCGATACAAAATTTCGGCATGACCTATCCTAAAATTATGACCTTTGCAAAATGCCAAAGTCTTGCCAAAATGGAAATGAATCAACATTTTGGCAAAACAAATGGCAACTTGTTCACATACAAACACAAGAGAGAGACCGATCCATACACACATGAACATATCATTATCCTCTCCATACACACATGCATGAGCATCATCGATACTCTCCATATACACACACATGACCATCGATCCTCTCCATACACACATCATGAGCATCGATCATCTACATACATATGAGCATATCATCCATATACACATGAACACATCCTTACATGGACAACTTACCGAGATGAGAGACCGATTGCGAGAAGATGGAAAGGAGAGGTGCGCGCGAGACCGGAGAAGGAGATGAGAGACCGGAGAGCTTCCTCTATTCCGTATGTAACATCCAAGGAAAGTTCTACATGCTAAAAATGGTGAATGAGTGGAGAAATTGAGGTGGGAAGGAGAAGGATCCCGACTAGATCTAAGGAGGAAGAAGAAGGGGAAAGTGAAGTGTGGGGTGGTGGATGATCACGCATGTGCACAAAGTGGAGCTGCCAAAAAAAAGGGTCACCACATCCGTGGCACACGTGGCCCCAGTGCGCCATATGGAATAATACCATCTGTTTTAGCCGTGGGGCACTTCAACCATGTGAGCCACGGATGTGCTGATTACCTATAGCCATTTTGCTAGTAGTGCTGATCGAGGCCACCAACCCCCGCGCCAGGGAACCTCCTCCCCCCCCCCCCGCAATGTACAACCGTGAGATGACTCACCACTCGACCCCTGTATGCACGCCCCTAGCCCTACATCTCTACCGCCCGCACCCCACATTCTCTCTTCCCCCGATTCTGCGTCCTCCCCCACCAACCACCCCGCTCTTCCACGTGTTCTCAGGCAAGCGTTGCTGCCACGTGTGCCCCGCTGCCTTCTTCCTCCTTCGCTGGCCTCAAACACCTCTGCCTACCGCCTACCTTCTCCCAACCCGCGCAGTCCCGCCTCTACAACATCCTCCGCCGCTGCAGTTCACCTTGCCTTCCCCACCTCCTTCCTAGCGGCCTTCGCTCGCCGCCTGCGCCCGCATGCCTGTCGCCGCATAGTCCATGGCCTCCACTCCCCGCCATGGTCACCTTCCTCCCCCCGACCTGCAGAGCCTGCTGTCGCCTCCCTGCTTCCCCTCCGGTCGCCTTGCCTCTGCCGCGACTAACCCAACACGTCCATAACTCCTCCCGACCTCACGCAGGCCTGCCTCCCCGCGTTGTCGTTCGCCGCAAGGGGCTCGGTAGCCTCGAGCCCGACCCTCCCCAGCAGGGCGCCTGCATCACGCCACCTTACGTCCTCGACACGGACACCTTCCATGCCCGATCGCTGACTTCTCCTGTGCCGTGAGAGACGCCATCGTTTCCTGCTTGTCGCCCTCACATCAAGTCTCCGTGAGCTGGTCGCGCCCACAACGACCCCCAATAGAGCCTCCGCCTATGGCTAGACTATGTTCCCCTGCAGTGCATGCTACTCATGTGATACTGCTCATATGTGAAGGCCAAAAGAGTTGGTGGAGTCGCATATGCATCATTTGCGATAAGTCGTTGCTAAATATCGGTTAGTTGGTGTACTGATGTGGTGGTGGCATGACTATTGCGCAACGCACAACAAGAACTCGCCATGAATTCGACGATTGAGACCCTGGAGACATCTCCTTCATAGAACCCGAAAGGGATGCCACTCAAGTGCTTCTTCTCGAACCATTCCATCGAAACCCTGAGCTCTTATTCACGGAACTGAAGACCGATCCCGTCGAGGCCAAACTGAACCCTCGGAACTAAGTTCGCCAAAACCCATGTATGACCCCATTTCCGAGACCCATATTTTTATAATATATGATAACTACCTATTGCATACAATTGTACATGTTTGCATGAATAATATGGATGTTTGGGGTATTTTGTTGATTCACCTAATAAATAAATATGGAGACAATATGCGGGCTTTTTTAGTCTTATAATGACTCCATTTAAATTTATGTAGCGAACCGATGACATATTTTGCCTTGTTAAGCCAATATTTAAATTGCGGGGTACCTAAACAACATGAAACATCTAATTAATTGTTGGCGCCCCGGTTCCGTTTAATATTTCCTAGTCGCATCGCATATTTTCCATGTCATACATCATACGTGCATCATGCCGATCTTCTGTCGTAGTATTAAATAGTACAACCGGTGTTTTCTCTAGTGCTTTGCTTCGTCACGGATTAGGCCGATGAGCTGATGCGAGTGTCGAACCGATCTCCAGATGAACCTTCGGCAGTGTTTCTCAGACGAGCATTCTTACTCTTTCTACCTATTTTTATATTTCTAGTCTTTACTTCATCCTATTGATCTATTGCTATCCATGTTGCGATGTTTTAGTTTCCGTACCCCTGTTATATTACTTGCAGCCCCTATATTTCTTTGGACACCTCCTATTGACTGTTTTTGGTTAGGCAGTTGGCGCTGCGAGTCGTAGTCGCTTGCTCAGGTGCTGCTTCACATCGTCGAGTTCCACCGATATTGGGGTTGGCACATACTTAATCATGGAGATGATCATGGATTTAATTATAGTTTAATAATTAATATTTGAAGTAGGTATAATTAATGTAGAGGCACATGTGGGTAATAGTTGAGATCTGGTTATTATCATCCCCCATGTGTCCACCTAGGACCCGAGTTCTTGACACCTGTTCCGAGACTGAGCGTGCTAACCACATGTGGGGGTGCATGGGCACCCCTGTCAGCTTAGTACCTGATTTGAAAGCACTGTTCTGGGGGCCGCAAATTTGTTCAGGCTTTATACGTTACCTACTTTACTTGTTCCATGTATGCCATGTATAAGATGTTTATTATCTATTGCTTGATGAGTGTTTATTACTATTGCGTAGGTGCGGCACTTTGTCATGGGAATATATTGTCTATGGCCTCTGCTCGCGTGACAAGTGCATGCAACCTGAGGGTCCGTACGAGGAAAATTAGCTATACCTCGTATGGGTAGCTCTTTCGGGTGGCCCCCATGTACTTGCTTTGGGTCTAGGAAAGCATAGTGTCTAAGGCCCCGCAAACATATCGATGGGTGTATGTTAATTGATCTGGCAAGAAGGGGCGGAGTGCATGTGGAAACTTTGGTGCATCCTTGCAGGGTTAAATATTTTCGATCATAGACAACTTATAGCACAGTATCTCAATCATAGACAACTACAACTAAAGTTTACTGTTATAATTTTACTTGTATCTGATATGACTAGTAAGTTGGATAACCACCATGGAAAGAATGAATAAAACGACCGACTATGTGAGTTTCCTCGACATGACTTCCTCGTTTGGTCTCGAGGGGCAAATACCAGGATTGATATGTTTGGTGGTAGTATCAGGTTGGTTCTAAATAGGTCTTTCTTATCCCTCTTTGATAGTCAACAGTTGTATCCAGTTTCTATAGGTTGTTTAGTGCATGTTGCACCGCCGCTTTAGTCCACCATAACTATGTAGGCGAGAGCTGCCAAATTCTAAGTCTGACCGTGTACTGGCCTCAGTACTGACTGCTCTCTTTTTCCTTTGCCCTTTGTCGTCACCCCTTTTGTAGTAGAAGGTTTGAGATCGACGTCATTAGCAGGGTTACCAGTCCGACTTGGCTTGGTCAGGGTTATGGATGCCATTGGTTGTTCTTCAGGACTCTTAGCCCCATTTGCATCTTGCTCGTAGTTCGGTGTTGTATCGTTTTCAAGGTGACTTGGATCTTTGTACTGTATATTGGTATTCTTGAATCATCGAGTGACTGTTGTATATATATATATGTTCTGTGGGTTCCATCATGGACTATTGTGCAATGATATTAATTCGTTTTCCACCCTCACACAAGTGCCTGATGGGCATATTTGAATCGTTTCTATGCGGTTTGGTGGGAATCGCTGAAAATTGCATAGGACCAATTCGAGGGTGTTACAATGAGGACTATCAGACGAAATCCGACTCACCTTTAGTAGAAGTTCTGGGTGTAACTCCCAGCTGGACAAAACCCTACCTGGATTTGCTTGTAGACGGAAAATTACCCAAAGATGAAGTTCTGGGTCAGCAAATCGCCCGATGAGCAAAAGCCTATATGATTATCAATGGTGAGCTCTATAACTAGAGTGTTTCTGGGGTTTTCTAGCGTTGTAATACTCCGGAAGGAGTGAAAATCTTACGAGAAATCCATGAAGGCGAATACGGTCATCACACTATAGCAAAATCCTTAGTGGCAAAAGCTTTTTGACATGGATTGTTTTGGCTTAGAGCTAAGGTAGATGCCGAGAAACTGGTCAAAACGTGAAAGGCTACCAAAAGTATGCCCGTCAAGCACATGTACTAGCTGATCAGCTAAGAACAATCCGTATTACATGGTCATTTGCGGTCTCGGGGCTTGATATGGTAGGGACGTTCAAAACAGCAAACTATGGACTTACCCATCTCTTAGTGATGGTGGATAAATTTACAAAATTAATTAAGCCTAAACCCGTAATAAATTGCGACGGAACCACAACCAGAAAGTTTGTCGAGGACTAATTATCCGATTCAGTTGTCCACACTGTATTATTACCGGCAACAGGAGCAAATTTTTCATTGGAGAATTGGCCGAATTCTGAGAATATCAAGGGATCCGACTTGATATTGCACTAGTCGTGCATCCACAAGCCAATGAACAAGTCGAAAGGGTAATCAGCCTCATTTTACAAGGACTCCGACCTTGTCTTAAAGCACCACTTCATCGTGCTGTGGGATCTTGGGCAGAATAATTACCGTCTGTGATATGGAGCTTACGAAGTACTCCTAACAGATCAACCGGATACACCCCTGTCTTCTTGGTCTATGGTGCAGAGGCAGTACTTCTGATTGATTTAATCCATCAACCTCCCTGAGTCAAGGCGTATATCAAAGAGGATGCAGAAGTTTCTCGACAAGATTCTCGATATAATCGAAGAAGTTCGTGTTGTTGCTGAGCAGAGATCTATAGCCTATCCGCAGAAGTTATGCAGGTACCATAGTAAAAGAGTGTGAAATCTCTCCTTCAGAAAGGGTGATTTGGTTTTCCGACTCACGTAAAAAAGAAAGCAAAAAATTTCCCCGATTTGGGAAGGACCTTTTATGATCAACCAAATTCTGCATAATGGGCCATATTATTTAACTAATATGGGACCAATCAAGGAAAGACCTGGCACTCAGAAGAGAAAGAGAGCTGGTGGTAGTACAGACCCGGAAGAATTAGACTGTCCGTGGAATATTGCATAGCTACGTCCCTTCTATTCTTAAGTTTCTTTTCTTGTAATCATATGTACATGTTCAAAGTGAAATAAAATATTGGTCACCTCATAATTTTTTGAGAAGTTTTTTACCATCTTATTTCCAAAAAGAGCATGTCTATTTCAAAACTCCTAGGATGCTTGAAATACTTTATGCTCATGTTTGTTCTGGTTATGATTTATCAAAACCTATAAAAATGTTACCTTCCGGTGTAAATCTCATTTTATTTTTATTCTTTGCTTTTTTATCTAATTGCTCAGACTTGGGTATTTTCTGAGTAATGAATTGTTGGTACTGGAAGCTGGCTTTGTTTCCGAGTTTAAACTAGTTTAGCAAGTGAGCTCCATTGCTCGACAAAGGTTCCATGCTAAAGGCTTCCCGGCTCATGAAAGGGACGAGGTAGAAAGCCATATAAAAAGATAAGGATAAACACAAAGTGCTTAAGAAATATTCGAGCACATCCAAATATATAAAGTGCTAAGAAGTAAAGCATCAGTTCTTACATAACAGCACCACAAAATAAAAGTAGTTTAACTTTTACATAATGCATGCCTCTGAATAATGCAAAGTTTTCTATTGAAATCTATGTTGTAGGTGGAGGAGAAGGATTTTCTGACTCAGCAGTGCTACCACCCAAGTCACCCTGATCTTTTTTTGGGAGAGGAAAGCCAGAATAGTATTTTTTTCATCCTCAGAATCTTCAACAACTTTGGCAGGGGGGCTTGGGGCACTTCGACGGAGTTAAGGAATGGTTTCTAAAAGTTGGTCATCTCGGCCACACGACAAGCGTATCTTGGCACAAGAATCCCAAATTTCACCGACATTATGAGCCTTGCCATCTTCATCTTCAGTCGCATAACCCTTGGTAACTTCACAAATTTTCATGTTTCCATGGTGGCTCACTACCATTGTCAGGGTGTTCTGCGCAGCCGTACAAACATATGACATTTTCCAGTCCTAGACTAGCTTAGGAATATCCTTTTCCTTGCCGTGCACCTCAAAATTTGAGAGCCTATGCAGGTCGGAGAGACCAATGGTCTCGCCAATCTCAAAAATCATGGATTAGATCTCCAACTGATGTAATCCGGCTGGTGCGGGGCTCGGTCGATGAAGAATCCGGGAGATTGAGAGGCTCTACAGATAAAAGCATAATAAGAAAAGTCCAACTCACAATTTTTGGGAAACCAAAATAACAAATATAAGGAGATAGAATGATAGCAAAACATACCGAAGGTTGACTCGTCTACTTTGACATTTTCCTCTCTCAAACTCCGTAGTTCGTCCTGAAGTGTTTGAGTGGTTTCCTTTTGCTGGTCCAGTTATGCCTTCAGGTTCGAGAATTCCTTGTACTTGCGAGCAATGACTTGGTCATTCTCCTCGGTAGCCATGTTGCTAGAGTCCAAAATATTGCTGATACTATGTTTGTGGTTAGCTCTTATCTTCTGGATTTGTTCCCAAAGTCCAGCATTCTCCAATTCCAAGGTCTTGAAATTCTCGACCTGCTTCACGAGCTTGAAATATTGATTCATCAAGTTTAGAACAAAGAAAAAAGTCATTCGAATTCTAACAATTTGGCAGAAAAACAAAATCCGAGAAGAGGAAGTCGGAAAATATTACCTTCAGCTTCATCCTTCTCAACTTTTAGATGGGCATTTTCAAGTCGGAGAGTTTTTCAATAATTACTGATTGTAAACATTCACTTTCTGTAAGTCACAATGATAACCAGAGTCAAAAGTTTTACTAAGACTTGGGCTGCAATTTTAACTAAGTTAAATTTCAGAACGATCTTTGGGGCTACACTACTTCATTCTTTGGCATTCTATAAAATCATAAATCATGATTTCTATCCAAATACATGCATGGGGGCTAGAGGATAAGATATAAATACAGTAAAAAGAGTCGAATAGACAACTTACGACATGCTCATGTTGTAACTTTTGGAGGCTATTGTTGATCTCAATGGAAACATTTTTAGCAACCGTCAACGAGACGAAAGGTGGAGGCGGAATTGCACTGGCCTTCAGCTTCTCGTCACGATGACGGACCTAATCCAATAGGTCTACCACCTTCACATCCTCAGCTTCTTGGGCCTCCTCATCTGCTTTGATATTCCGGATCTCCAGGAAGTCACGAACACGTTTCTTCAATTCTTCAGCACTATTCCTGGTGAGGCTACCCGAAGTCTTCTGCGGATCATCGGCAACATTCTTTAACGAGGGATCATTACCTTAGAGGTTTCACCCTTATCATTTCCCGAGTCACCCATGGTCACGTCGGTTTGTGAACCTAGGTTTCCAGGCTTAGTTTATGCATCGCGTAGAGATGGAACATCTTCCAGCACCAAGGAGTTGGTCAGGTTGGGGGCCAGAGGTGCAACAGCAGGAGAAGACAATAATAGTTTCTACTGGCGCATAACTTTTCATGTCTTTCCCTTTCCCTTGATCAAAGACTTAGCTCTGAATGGTAACATATTACAATCATTATGATCCAGAAAGAACACAATCAAAAACATGAAAGTCTGGTGGTACCAGTGTACCTCTTGACAATAGACACTGTTTGTGGGCCAATGGATACAACCGGTGTTTTGTGTTTTGGGGATAATGCTTCAGGTACTTCCTCAGATTCTTCATGCTCCAGAGAGTCAGAAACCTCTGGGAGACATCACTCGACAGGAGAAAGCTCCAACTCGGGAGGGCAGCGAGTTAAAAGTCGGAAAACTAACTCAGCATTGCGAAACAAAAGATAAAACAACAGTATAGAGTATTCGGAAATCTTACCAGGGTCAGAGGCCTTCCAACCATGTACATATGCATTGAGATCCCCAGCATTTTTCGGTTAACTCGCTCCTTGATTAACCACTTGACCCTAGAGTCGTACTCCTTGGCAGGGATCAAAGTTGGGCTCATCTTCAAGCTGCCCTTCTTGTCGAGGGTGACCGTGTGCATCAGCCGCTCCCCATGGTGCTGTAAAGGTTGAATCCAATGAAGTAAATCGTACCCCTTCACTCCATTGTTCTTCATCTAGAATTTGATCCTCCTCTTGGCGCGGATCAGATCCTTGGTCAAAGTCAGCGCCTTCGTGTCCCAAGATTCTTGGTGGGCGGCGGCACCAACGACAAACACCGGTAGGCTTTTCGCCTTGCCAAGAGCCGGCTTATCCTTGTGATAAAAGAAAGTGGCTAGCCATCTTTTAACCGACTCACTATATATGACCTTGGGATAGACTCAATCTCTCCTCAGGACTAAGCTGAGCGTACCGGTATTGTAAGTGATATTGGCAGTGATAGAGTTTTTCTGGGTACCAAAGTTATACTGGAATAAGAGAAGATTCGACTTAATGCCAAGAAAACCCTCGCAGAGAGATGCATATAACTAAGTTCTAAGATAAATTCGGAGGAAGATTATGGAGTTGAATGCCATAATGAAAAGATACCTCAGAGAAGAATTCTGACAGCGGAAAACTCAAACCACGGACTAGGTGGGTCCCAAAGTGGACCCGATCATTAGCGTGGGAGCAGGAACAAGCTCACTGAAGCCGCTCCGCCACTTGCCGGCGTGGAGAAGACTATCCTCCTCCGTTGCTTGGAGCTTCTCGTCGTCCAAGACATAGGGGATCCACACCCCTTTGTATTTCTTATCCTCCTCGATAGAAGCACCGACGGTGCCGGAGCCAGATGCCTCGGCCATTTTTGGTGAGTAGATTTGACCCTAAAATGGCGGTGCTAATTGGTTTCTAAGGGTCAGAGAGATAAAATGAGGAAGACGAGGAGTGCGCTGTTTGTAGAAAAGAAAGGGAGAAAGGGTGCAGGTGGAAGAGATGAGGAGATTATTTACCCCTTATATATCCCATTTGCACCAAGATTAGTGTGAATACGCGATGATTATGCCACACGTCATGGAAGGGGATAGGCAACTTCCTCACGAAGCCTCCGTCGCCTCGATCTCTGTGCATGCACTGTAACGGCACCTCGTTTCTATAAAACATGGACCCACCAACGGTCAAGCTGACATAATAATTGTCAGTGACAAGACAAGACCGAAAAAGTTCTCGGCAAACATCATAATCTAAAATCAGGATCAAGTTTGAAACAAGCATGGAAATAACTGAAGTTCATAACACATATCTGACTCAGACGAGACTCGGAATCCTACACATTTGAATGAAGTTTTATGGAACCCTTCAAGATTATACAAGCCGAAGAACCATCAAGCTAGATGATAATTCAACTTTGCATCTTGGAGACTTACGGACTTAGGCTTGTAGTATTACTAGTAATCCAAGTTGTATCTAGTACCGACGTTGTAATGTAGCCAGATAGGTATCTCTTGTAACCCAAGGTCTTGTCGCCTTTACAAATCGGACCTGAGGGATCCTTTAGGGCACACTTACAGAAAACAACACAACCAACTCGCACAGGAGAACCTCTCTTGTAATTCATTGTAACATCTAGCTCTCGCCGATTTATTACTCGGTTCCTAGCAGGAGTAGGATCCAATCACCTCTATCTGATCTGAACCTGGGTAAATTTGTACGCATCACTCTCAGAACACCGTACGGCTCACACCCCATCTTCTCAACGCCTTTAGGACCCTCCTATGATGTACTTGTCATCAATTCAAAGATAAGGAGTTGAAGGTGGTGTGATATCTGGCGGTACAAGTACATGTACTCTACCTCTCGATTTTCTCTCTCCTTCGCCCCCTCTCACCATCCACCCTCCATTTCTCCTTCCTTCTCATGTAAGTTTACGCAATGATTATACTTCTAGTCTAAGATGCAGCAGTGCAGAAAAAGATGGGGCCCACACCATATCACCATCAATCAAGTTTGGTGACACAACTTTGTGTAGAGTACACTACTGTAGATAAGCATGTACATGCACTTAGTTACGATATACCGAGTAATTCAACATGATCTGCATGATTTTCTTTATTTTTGGATAAAGCGGGTGCCTCCTGAATTACTTGGGCCAAGAAGAATCGACGGTTATGGTATAATATTTTTTTGTTGACAGGACAAGTCTGCTACAATATATTTATGATATTTTGGGATACTTTTTAGGTAATTAATACAAGCATGATTGTAAATAGACATTATAAATTTCAACAGTATGCACCCTCCTTTCACCCCAAACAACCCAACTTGTCGTTGCTTAGAACTCGATCTCTCTTTGTTTCCTTCTAAAATGCCGTATGACAACTCTCTCTAGAACATGTCGATCGACCTAACAAATGGGAATGGCCTCGAAAGTCGGCCTAGAAGCCTAAATACAGTTGACAGTCCATGGTTGCCACTATTGTCCAACTCCTCAGATGAAGAAGATATCCACTAGAAGCGCTTTTTCGAAGAGACACCGCCACCAACACCGAGCGACTCCGATAAGATGGACGATAAGACTGAGGAAGAGGAGTCTGAGGATGACATTGAGGAGGAGACCGAAGATGATGACATGGAGGTTGCCAAGGATGACAATGAGGATTGTTCACATTTCAAGCCAAGTTACAAATGTCAAGGTCATGTACATTACTCGTCCCATTTATTTTCGATAAATTAAAGAAAATAATAAAAAGTTAAACACTTGCTTATGGTAACCTCTTCCATAAATGATAAAGATGAATTTTGATAAGGTTTAAAAACATTTGCTTCACAATATAACAAGCGATGTGTTAACATACTTGTGGTTCAAGCTAAATAATTATCAAGGTCATGGCTATTATCTGCATAGTTTATAATAGCGTGTCCATTTCTGGTAGATGGGTGCATCTTGGCATGATATACTAATGTTGTTAATGTGACTTTTCAACTTTTATTTATTCAAACATTTTTCAAATAATTTTAGAAGTGCCACACATAAATGTTTTTAAAGGTAGTCCATAGAATATGGCTCTGAATGCCATAACACACTAAATTTCACACAAAATAGAGTATGGTTTATGGTTAACAAGTTTTATCAATTTTCAAGCTTTCTATCTAATTTATCATACTTAAATGACTATTTTTCAATTGACCAAAGTAGGTAAATTTGAAGTATAAGTGCATGATAGATTGCTTGTAAATTTGTAAGAAATTCATATATAACTATTGTACCCATGTAGTCACACAGAAAACCAATGACTGTTTTGAAAGATACAACTTATTTTTATGAATTTTCATGCCGACACATCTGACCATGTTTAAAGAAAGTCAAAGAAAATATGTAAACATTGGAAAATGACCAAGGTGAATTTTATTCTTTCGAAAAGTGGAGTAGAACCCTGACCTCTGCATTGGTTGTTACACACAGCCTTTTATTAAAAAATCATAGTAAAATAGGAAAAAGGTGATGTTAGAGTTTCAATATAAGGGACCTAGGAACCTACACCGTACCTCCACAATTAACCTTTCTTCCTCTTCTCCCCCTATCCTTTACGACTTTGCAGCTATGGCTCCGAAGACTAGTGGTCCCCGGGGGAAGAAGAAGAATATACAGGTGGCGACAATAAATGCCATGGAGAAAAAGAAGACAAGATGCCAGCTTCCGAATCCTACTCTAGCCACTCCAAGTCACAGTCTCGCACGAGGAAGGCACAAGAAGAAGCAGGTGACGAGGTCCGTCAAGGTCAGGCTGAATTTCCCCATCTGCTGGATTGGGCACTACCTCAAGGAGGATTGGTACTCCCAGCACATAGGCTCCGAGGCTACCATCTACCTTGCGGCAGTTCTCGAGTACGTCACCGCCAAGGTGCTGATCTCGTCGGGGAAGCCTCCAAGGATAGCAAGAAGATTTGCATCATCCCGAGGCATGTGATGTTTGGTTTCATGCGCGCCGAGGAGCTCGGCAAGATGCTATCCAGCATCACCATCGTGGATGGCAGCGTGCTACCTAACATCCACGAGTTGCTTCTTAGAGATGGTACAGCGAAGGACGCAACCAAGTTCCCCGTAGAGGATGCTTCCAAGTCGCCTGAGAAGATCCTGGAGTCCCCCTAAAAGTCGATAATTTGTTGTAACACCCCAAAAATGTTAAAAAAGATAATCAAGTTCTAATCACCCAAGCTTAGGGTTAACAAAAACTTTTGTTATTAAAATTAATATGAATGCATGTGTGTGTGATTAATGCATGAATGAGTGCGATTCACCATGTTTGATTGCTATGAATGATGAGGATTGGTCTAAAGATTAAAATAATATCATCTAGATCATTTCCAAGCAGAATCAAATGAAGAGAAAATAAATATATGAAATATAAGCAAATGGTCATTTTGGCCAAACTTGTTCACTAGACCACTTTGGGTGTTCCTAGTCAAAGATTTTTAATAGAAACAAATCCAATTCTTTTCACCCCTTGCTAGACCAAGTAACAATGAACCCAAGCCCACTTTACCAACCAACAGAAACAAATTCCAAATCTATTTAAAGGACAATTCAAAATTGAATTAAGTGTAGGTACTAAGATGGCAATTTCTCAAAACCAACCAAATCAATTCACCTTGCCAAACCCAAGCAACCAGAGACTAGGAAGCATATGACCAGACTCACCAAAATTTACCCAAAAATTCAAACTTTGAATTCATGCGGCCATTTCATCAAACACCTAGTGAGCACAATAATAGCTGCCAAACTATTACTATTCTTGATCAATGTCTTGTCTACCCATTGCCCCCATTTCACTCCCCTTCTCTCCCCCAGTGCCCAGCATTGCATTGAAGCAGCCCCCTTCCTCGATGTTGCGCTAGTGTCGTGCCGCCCGATGCTCACCCGCCGGTCGACCATGGACATCTCACAGGAGGAAGCGCCGCACCCATCCACGATGTTTATGAGACAGGCCACCATCCATCGCCACTCCCTGTCCACCCCTCAAGCGCAGCCAAGCCATGGACCACCGAGAAACGCCGCACCCATTTTCTCCGCGCCATGCCGAGAGCGTGCTAGAGCACCGCAACCGACAAGCGTGCACACCCCTCGCCTCGCTCTCACCATGCATAACTGCACTCGCCATGACCCTAGTTACCTCCCAGACATGCCTGTTCGCTGCCGCGTGACTAGTAGCCCTTGTACGCCATGTCGAACACCGCTGTTCCCACACAGAGCACCGAACCATCCTGAACATCCTCAACCGCCCCGTGTCGTGCCATTAAGCATGTGACGACCGCCAGGAGACACCACACCGTCCTACGCCCTCATCCATGCTGTTAGCCCTTTGTATCATCATCACCGACGAGCCATCACCATGCCACAATGCCCCCATCGCTGGTGTATAAATAGAGGCCACCCCCGCCTCAATTTTTCACACCATCTCACTCCCCTCTCTCTCAGAACCACCCCTGACCCTTCCCCAGAGAAAGGCGAGATCTAGCCCGCCGGAATTTGGCCGGAGTCCGCCGCTACAGAGGAGGAGAGGAGTCGTTGATTGGAGCCACTCCAGGAACCACCGCGACCACCGTTCCAACCACCATCATCGACAACATCGTTCGCCCCCATCGCCGACCCTATCTAGAACCCAGGTGAGCCACCACATACCCCCACCATCGCCATTAGGGTTCAGTCTCGCCGGAGCTATCCGTCGGAGACGACGAACCACATCCGTAGATCTTATTCTAATCGTAGGGCTCAGATTGAAAGGTACCGCTTCGGTTAGATAGAGTCGCTGACGCATGGGACCCTCCTGTCAGCAACCCGCTGAGCGTGCAGGGCAGTTGGGCCGGCCCAGTATCGTTCCCGCGCGTAGCCCAGTAATTCAAATAATCTTTTTCCAATTTAGTGAAACCCTAGTTCTGTCAGTAGATTCAAAAATCAATTCAAGGATATATACTGGACCAAATTGCGTGATTCCAATTTTTCTAGAAAGGTATTCAAATTATCAATCCAAGCCCGTTGGATTCAAACCATTTGAAATTGTGGATCACCTATACTAAAAATAATAAGACGAAGACTTTTTAATATTCAAATATTTTTCAAAAATCAACCATAAATGCTTTTTAGTTGAGTCCAACTCTCAAAAATCACATTTGACAAGATATTTCTGAATATGTAAAAAAAATTAGGTTTACATGTAGTGATATTGGACTAGTACTAAAAGAATGCTATATAGGCATTTCTAGTGACTTTAAATTATATAAAATAGTAATTGTAAACTTCATAAAATATGACCACCACTTTAAATCACATTCCCAAGTATTAGAATATGTGGTGATGACATGTGTCAACATGAGCCCATATTTTAATTGGAGAATATTAAATCTTAAGTAGTTTTCAATGAGTAGAAATTACTTTCCTAAAATAAAATAAAAAGGATTAGGTCTTTATTTCATGTGATGATTGTGATGATGCTAGATCATCTAGTGTGAACCTTTGTGTGCCAAATAGAGGTAGTTAAGTATTGTTTGGTGATTGTGTACCTCGTATTCATATATAGACGCTAGTACCGACCAAGGCTACGAGGAGGAGGATGAGTACTACGAAGAAGAAGAAAACTTCAACCACTGCACCATTCAAGGAAAGTTATCTAATGCAAGCCTAACACTACAAGTTAACGATGCAAGCTAAAACTTGCAAGCTAGAACTTTGCATGCTACCTATGCAAGCTATATAACCCATGCAAGATGCATTAGGCATGATTTGGTTATGCAACTTTGATTATACCAAATCACAGTTTTACCTGCAAGCTTTATTCTTTTATTTTTACCAAAGTTCTTTATTACTTTTAGTTAGTGCTTTGTGAGTTTTGGAAAACTAGTATAGATAGCAGAAAGAGCATAAAAGTAGGCCTAAGTAGTTATAACTAGATGTCATACTAACGTATCAGACTAGATTTGGATAGTCACACTTACTTAGCACCCCTCATTAGTGAATACCCTCAACTTTAGTGGCTAGTGCTAAGCATAAAAGTTGATCACTTTAGATGGGAATACTTGGTGAAAATGATTATGAAAACCTTGGAATGAAGATTCATTCTATTGAAATGTTTTGACATGTGTTAAGACCACAAGATGATTTGATGATGAAATATTGAGGCATGAGCCTTGACTCTTTATAAAAACTGATGGTTGGGTTCGGATGCGATACCATTCCAATTTTACCGTACAACCACAATACCTGAATTGGGTAAGGCTTAACTAGAAGTTTATATGTCTTAGTATGGGTTACCTTGCGGAAGAGGTTGAGCTGAGGCTACCTCGTGAATGTGAATGTCCACCTATGTAGTTCCCAAGATGACAGATGGTCATGGTTGGGAGGACAAACTCATAGGGGAGGTGCCTATACTAGGGTGTGTAATTGAAAGGTTAGGATTGATTATCCGCATACTAAGTATGATGATTAAGGGTTATCCCTGATGGATGTATAGAATGTTGTGGTGAAAGTGTACCACCTCTGCAGAGTGTCAAACTATTCGAATAGCCGCGTCCGCGGTCATGGACAGTTGGAGTGGCCATACTGTTCCATCGTCAGATGTTTTCAAAATGACTTGTGAAATGAACTATGACTTTGACTTGACCACAACAGGGTTGTGAACATGAAAACTAAGTTCCCAAACAGGTGTTGTAGAACATTAAACTAGTTTTCTTACTCGATTTGAAATAAACCTGGCTTTTTGCAAATAAACCTAGAGCTTAGGATTCTGTAACACCCTCAGAATCGGCCCTATGCAAGTTTTAGCGAAAACCCGCCAAACCCGCATAGAAACGATTCAAAGGTGCCCACCAGGCACTTTCGTGCGGGTGGAAAACGAAGTAATAACATTACACAACAGTCCTCGATGGGACCCACAGAACAGATATATTTACAACACGACTCCATGAGTGAAGAATACAGATATAATATACAAAGATCCAAATCACCTTGAAAATGGTAGAGCGTCCGACTATGAACAAGATGCAAATGGGGCTAAGAGCCCTGAAGAATAACCAATGGCGTCCATAACCCTGCCCAGGCCAAGCCGGAAGGGTAACCCTGCTAACGACGTCGATCTCAAAACCTTCTTAAACAAAAGGGGTGCCGACAAAGGGCAAAGGAAAAAGAGGAGCGTCAGTACTGAGGCCAGTACACGACGAGGCTAGAATTCGGCGGTCCTCGCCTACATAGGTATGGTGGTCTACAGCGGCAGCGCAGCATGCACTAAACATCCTATAGAGACTCGATAAAACAGGCGGCTATCAGAGAGGGGTAAGAAAGGCCTATCCGGAACCAACCTGATACTAACACCAAACAATCCCATCCTGGTATTCCCCCTCGAGACCAAACGAGGAAATCAACCGAGGAACTCACACAGTTGACAGTTTTATTTATTCAGTTATTGTGGCAGCAATTACTAGTCAGGTGTAGATAATCGTCCTGATAAAATAAACAGTGGGCCGTTTTAGTTAACCATTCCGTTGTAATTGCAGCACTTACTAGTCAGATACAATTAGCATGAGATATCCCAAAACCCAGCAGTTGTTGGTACTTTTATTTAGCCGTTCCGTTGTAGTGAAGCTGATTACTAGTCATATCGGATACAAGTCAATTTATAACAGTAAACTTTAGTTATAGTTGTCTATGATCAAGCACTGTGCTCCAAGTCGTCCATAACCGCGGACACGGCTTCTCGAAAAGATTTAACCCTACAGGGGTGCACCAAAGTATCCACACGCACTTCGACCCTTTTTGCCAGATCAATTAACATACACCCATCGGTATGTCGGCGGGGCCTAAGTCATGACGTTTCCCAGACCCAAAGCAAGCACGGGGGGCCACCCCACTAAGTACACCCGCAACGAAGTCGGCCGGTCTCCGAGACGGACTCAGGGTTTGTGACAGTGGCTGTAAACAACAGGGGATCCCAAAACTGGGCCTGTCGATACCGCGAAAACACTTCGCTTCCAAAACAGTACAGGTGCTATCCATCGCACAATTGTAAATAAAGCAGTAAAGCATGGCATAAGTACAGGATAGTAATAAAGCCCCAAACTACTTGTGGCCCCCAGTACAGTACTTTGAAATCAGGTACTAAATCGATAGGGGGCCCATATCTCCCCACATGTGGTTAGCGCGCTCGATCTCGGAACAGGTGTCAAGAACTCGGGGTCCTACGGGACACAAGTGGACGGTTAACAACCAAATAACATCTATTGCCCACCTGTGCCTCTGCTTACCTACTTCAGTTTTAGTTATTAACCAATAATTAATTTAAACGATAATTAAAGCCATGACCATCTCCAACATAAAGCGTATGGCAGTCTTCCAACACTGAGGTAATTGACGACACGCAACAGCACTTGAGCAAGCGACTACGTCGCGCAAGTCCAACTATCTACCAAACAACAGGTAATAGGATGTGTCCAAGGCAATATAAGGCTGCACGGGATATCACGGGTACGGAAACTAGAGCATCGCAACACAGATAGCAATAGATCAACAGGAGGAAATAAAGACTATAAAAGTAAGATAGGTAGAAAGGGGGAGATGCTCGCCTGAAAACATTGCCGAAGGTTCATTCGAAGATCGGGTCGATACTCGCATCAACTCATCGGCCTAGTCCGTGAAGAAGCAAAACTCTAGCACAAACATCGGATGCACTATTTAATACTATGACAGAAGATCGGCATGATGCATGTATGATGAATGACATGGAAAAGGTGCAATGCAATTAGATCATGTTAAGCGGAACCGGGCGTCCCGACAATTAAATATATGGTTCAAGTTATTTAACTACCCCGCAATTTAATTGTTGTCTTTAACAGGACAAAATATATCACCGGTTCGCTACACAAATTTAAATGAGGCCAATATAAGGCTAGATTTGCCCGCATATGGGCCCCATATTTAATTATATGGTGAATCGGCATAATGCCCCCAAACCACATGAGATGTATGCGAGCATGCTCAATTAATATGCAACAAGTTATATAGTTGGCAATTTATAAAATAGGGGCTCGGGAAAGGGGTCACACATTAGGGTTCGACGATCTTGGGGTTCCGGGGTTCGGGGTTCGGTCTCAGGGTTCAGGGTTCGACGGGATCGGTCTCGGCGGGATCGTTCTCGGATAACGGAGTAGATCTGGCGTTCCGGGAAGAAGTACTTGGCGGTCTTCGGCTCCACCCAAGTCGGTGCCGATCTTGTCGTCGCGAAGGCCTTGTCGGGTCCGCGCCATCGAGTCGGTCTGGGCATTCGGGCGAGGAACTTGGCGTATCCGCGTCGGCGACCTTGGCGTTCTTCAGGTTCGGGTCCTGGCGCTTCGGATCGGTCTTCGGGGTCTCGTCCACCGGATCCTTGAAGGAGAACTTGTCGGTCCCAGGTTCCTTGTTGGCATTCTCGGTGTCCCGCGGTGAAGTGCTTGTCGTTTTTGTGGCGCGCTTGGCGGTCATCGGGTTCGGCGCCGATGGTCGTTGGCGAACTTGGGGTGCATCAGGACGGGCCATAGGGAACACAAGCAGATCCCCATGGCACCCTTACACGAGCACACACAGACGCACGCACGTACATCGAGCGAGGGGCAGGAGGGGCCGTCTTGGGAGGAAGGTGCCGGAACGGCGGCGGTGCACGAGAAGCCGGGCAGCGGCGCAAGGGGCAAGGCCGACGGGGAGGAGCTGCAGACGGAGAGGCGCCAAGTCGGTTGGGGAGGCCGACGCGGGGCTCGGGCAGCAGGGCTCGGCGAGGCGGACGCGGCGGCCGGAGAGGGGACCTGCGCGGGGCGAGCTCGGTGGAGGGGCGCCGACGGGGAGGTCGACGAGCGGAGGCGGGAGCGCTGAGGCCGGCGGCGAGGAGGGCCAGAGGAGGGAGAAGGAGGCTGCGGAGGGGAGGCGCGGACGGAGGCGGGCTCCTGGGCGGCGGGCGGTTGCGGGGAGGAAGGGGCCGGGCTCGGGCCGGCGACGAGGGGAACGGGAGGAGGAAGAGGAGGCGCCGGCGGGAGGGGAGGAAGAAGGGCGGGGCGCGGAGGCGAGCGAGGCCGGGCTCGGCCGGAGGAAGGAGCGAGCAGAGCGCCGAAGGGGAGGAAGAGGGGAGGGTCGACGGCGGCACTGGATAGGGAGGCCGGCGAGGTCCGGCGGGTGGGGAGAGAGGCGAGAGGCGCGCACGCGAGGAGAGGAGGGCGTCGGGGTTGGGTGCGGAACGCGGAGGAGGGAAGAGGAGCGGGACAGGCGGCAGGTGGGTGGGGCCAGGGGAATCCCGAGGCTGGGGGAACGCGCTTCAGGTGGGGGTGGGACGCGCGCTGCGCGCTGGCGCGTGTGCGTGGTGGGGACCAGGGCGGTGTGGTGTTGCGTGTGTGTGGGTTTGGGGTGAGAGGGAGACTGCGGTTGAGAGGGGTGGGTGGTGAGGTGGCAGAGCTTGGTTGGCTGGGGGTTGGGGGCAGGGTGATGTGGCGACCAGGGATAGGAGGGGGTGAGGTGGAGGGGGGCTAGGTAGGATTGGGGTAGGTTATTTGGTAGCTTAGTTTTTCGGGTGTTCTGGGTAGGTAGGGTTTTAGGGTTAAACCGGTTTTGTATTGGGGTTGGCCGACTGGGTAGGATCGGCCCGGTTCGGCTGCCCCCTAAAATAATTAAACATTTTATTTATTTTAAACGCACCATTTGCAAACCGATAGCAGACAAACAAAATAATCCGGAGACCCGGATTTAAGTTGAATTAAAGACGGGGTATTTAGAAAACAAAAATAGGTTTTTCTGAAAATAGTTTTATGCAAGCAAATGCAAGATGATGACGATGCTCAAATGCAATGAGGCATGATGACATGAGCATGCGGTTATGACGATGCAATGCACAAAAACAACGCGATTTTCTAGTAGTGGTTTTGCGGGATGCCACAGATTCCTACTCGAACCACTTTACTTGTTAGTGATAGTTTGCGAGTACTCATGGCTTTGTCCCTAGCTATTCCTATGGCAAGACTATGAGGAGGACTACCAGGATGATGGACAGCAGGAAGTCTATGACAATTAGGATCATTTTCACATCGTCAGCTTTGCCTGTGACCCTAAAGATGAAGCCCCGCTACGTTTAATTTCCGCTTCGTTGATTGTATTAAGACTGGATCATGAGATCCTATATTTGTAAGACCTTTATTATTATTTGTAATGGATGATGAACTATGGTACCAATCTGTTATGTCTCGCAAAAATGGTAATCCTGGGATTGTGATGTATGGCATAACAGGCATCTGGATTAAAAATCCGGGTGTTGACAAGTTGGTATCAGAGCCATCCTGACCGTAGGAGACCCTAGTTAGAATGGAAGTTGGAATCGAAAACTAAGTTTCTAAACAAAATAAGTGAGTATTTATGAAAACCTATTCTCATTCTTATCACTGAGATTCTTTCATGAAAATTCATCTTCCTCAAAAATTCTGGCAATATTACATAAAATTTGACACACTTGATCACCTCACTAACTTACTCATCCTACATTCTTATAGATGGAAGTCAAGTATAGCAAGTTCTACCAATTGGGCAACAGAGGAGAGCTCATCTTCGAGCGCGACTTAAGCCAACTCTTGGAACTTCTTGAGCGCCCGCACCCTAAGTTCTTCGGAGCACAGCTCAATGATCAGCAAGGAGGAGAACTACAATGGATGATAGTTGCAAATCTCAGAGGCAAGATGGAGGCACCCACCTCAAAGGGGATCCAATTCAGCTTGAGGGAGAACAACTGGCTAGACGAACTCGCCAGGGCTATGCAGGAAGCTCTTGCCCGTCTATGTGGGCAAAGCATCAACCAGATCAATGGCACTTGCTTTGCTTACTACGCAAGGCATGATGCTATGGGACAGCCATTGGAGGTACCAGGTCATCTGGAGCTGAAGCATCAGGTGGATCATCTCGACTTCATGCTATATGATAGGCAGAAGGAGTTGGACAATGCCCGCGCCTACGCCAACCACAACCATGTCATTGTATTCAAGAAGGACCAGACCATCGCCATCCTCGTGAAGGAGCGCAAGTCACTTTGCCGTCTGCGTGACAAGAAGGATCGCATCATTGCCCGCCTTCGTCACAAGGTGTCATCTTTGGAGGAGACCATCCATGAGCGGGACATGCAGCTTGAGGAGAGGGATAGCGAAGGGGAAGATATCCGTGGAGATCCCTAATCATACCTCAGTGATGATGATGACTACCTGGAGGACCTCAACATGGACTTCCACACTAAGGATGATGATTCCGCCTTCATTGATGATGAAGAAGCCATCGGTTCTGATGAGTAGTAGCACTTGAGCACTATCATAGGTGTGAGTTGTATCTGGTGCCACTGTATCGTAGCTTCACAGAATGGTTCCTAAAACCATCTATTACCCTAGTGTGGTGTGTGTTTGTATTGGGTGCTATGAATGAATGAATGAAAAGAATGTTGCTAGTTGGCAAAACCAGAGTCAAACTCAAAGTTTAAAAGCTTTTCAAAAACAAAATCCATCAACCTTAGAAATTCACCTCTTGTCTCATGATCTATCTCAATCTTCAGATGCCTCACGGAGGGAGCAGCACATCTCAAGACCCAATGCTGCAAATCTTGCAAATGTTGGTTGCTAACCATGAAGCTGGAAGATCTGGACGTCAAGCTAATTTAGCCACCCTTCAACAGATAGCTCAGATGGCCCATAATAATCAAGGCCATGGAAACCAGGACAACCATGGATCCAAGATCAAGAAATTTCAAAACACCAATCCACCCATATTTAGTAAGTCTGAAGAGCCATTAGATGTTGATGACTGGCTGCAGACCATGGAGAACAACTTAGAAGAAATAGGAGTGGAGGCCAATGAGAAAGTACTGTTTGCCACCCATTATCTGGCAGGTGATGCAAGAGCTTGGTGGAATAGCATCCGTACCATAAATGGAGGACAGATGATGGCTTGGGATGAATTCAAACTCAAGTTCAGCCGAACCCATGTGCCATCGGGTTTGATTCTGCGGATGAGGGATGAATTCAAGGAGATGAAGCAGGGAAGAATGATTGTGGTAGAGTACCGTGACAGATTTCTGTCTCTGACTAGGTATGCCCCTGTTGAGATTGGTACTGAACCCAAGAAGAAGGAGGGTTCTTGAATGGTCTGCATAATGAGAAGCAGACAGTGCTGGTCAACATTCCCTTCGCTGACCTTGAAGCCTTAGAGGATTCTACAATCTAGATGGAAGGCAAGATCAAGCAAGCCAACAAGAATCACAAGCGTCGAATGATGCATCAACCAGGATCCCACCATACCCCGAAGTATCGCCCCAACCCGTCTGTAGGATATGCCCTGAGAAACAATAGACACCCTATGTCCCGTCCGAACTATCCCAACCGTGGAGGAGGAAACCCAAGGCCCGGAGGAAACCACAACAACAACCCCGGAAACTCCAACAATTTCAACCGTGCACCGCCCAATCCCAACAACAACAACAACAACACCAACAACAACAATACTGCCCCAAGGACTGGAAGCAATGTTGTTCCTGTTGCAGGAAAAGACAAGTCTTTGATTACTTTTTTGAATGCGGAGTCAAGGGTCACTACTCCAATGAGTGCCCCAAGAAGCTTGCAGCAGCCACCAATGTGAATGCACCAGCTCAGCAGCAACGCCGTGTTCAACCTGGAATGAGATTTGCCCTAGGGAACTCACTCAACCGCAACGGCCGTCTGTTTCACATGAATGCAGAAGAAGCCCAGGAAGCGCCAGATGCCGTGTTGGGTATGTTTTCTGTTAACTTAGTACTTGCAAGAGTGTTGTTTGATTATGGAGCATCGCACTCATTTGTTACAGAAGAATTTGCATGCACTAGTAAGATTCAACCAACAAAATTGAAGCATGTTATGATAGTTCAAATACCTGGTTCAACCACCAAAGCTAGACAAATTTGCAAGGCCGTACCTATCATAATCCATGGAATAGATTTTTATGATAATCTAATAGTACTTGGAACCAAAGGTTTGGAAGTAGTACTAGGAATGGATTGGATGTCAAAACATAAAGGATTAATCAACTTTGCCAAGAAAGCCATAACCATGACTAGTACCACTTGAGTGTTAGTAGAGCATGTATCTGAGACTTTGCCCCGTCAATTCATGTGCAACAAGAGTCTAGCCCAACCAACCATTGACCAAGTCATAGTAGTATGTGAATACCCTAACGTATTCCCAGATGAATTGCCCAGTATGCCCCCAGACCGGGATATCGAGTTTATCATTGAACTAATCCCTGGAACTGGACCCATAACTCGGAGACCTTATAGTATGAACCCGTCTTAATTAGTGGAGCTAAAGAAGCAATTGGATTCTATGCTGGAGATAGGTCTGATTCAACCAAGTGCATCACCGTGGAGATCACCTATTTTGTTTGTGGATAAGAAAGATGGAGGTAACCATTTGTGCATGGATTATCGGAAGCTGAATGATGTCACCATTAAGAACAAGTATCCACTGACGAAGATAGAAGATCGGTTTGACTAGTTGACCGGTACCAAAGTGTTTTCTAAGATTGATCTTAGAACTGGTTATCATCAACTGAAGATTCGCACAGCGGATATTCCAAAGACTCCCTTCACCACCAGATATGGATTGTATGAGTACATTGTCATGTCTTTTGGATTAACCAATGCCCCCGCTTATTTCATGAACCTCATGAATAACATTTTTAAGAACTTCCTGGATAAGTTTGTCGTTGTTTTTATCGATGATATTATGATCTATTCCAAATCAGAATAAGACCATGAGCTACACCTGAGGACCATCCTTGAAACCCTTAGAGATCATCAGTTATATGCCACGTTTAGCAAATGTGAGTTCTGGTTAAAGGAAGTAGGATTCCTATGAAATATCGTGTCGACAGGAGGAATCGCTGTCGATCCGCCAAGATTAAGGATGTTGAAGAATGGCAAGCCCCAACCACTCAAACCCAAGTTCGCGCATTTCTTGGATTAGCGAGATATTAACGCAAGTTCGTAGAAGGATTCTCGAGCATCGCAAGACCCATGACCCAGTTGTTGAAGAAAGATAAGAATTTTGAATGGATGGACAAATGTGAAGCAAGTTTTCAAGATCTCAAGAAGAGATTTATTTCAGCCCCAATCTTGATTATGTCGGATATCAAGAAGCCTTTTGATGTGTATTGTGACGCATCCAATATTGGTCTCGGATGTGTGTTAATGCAAGAGGGCAAAGTCATATCCTATTTGTCCTGATAACTAAAGCAACATGAGCAGAATTACCCTACCCATGACCTCGATCTAGCAGCCGTAGTTTTAGCCTTGAAGACATGGCGGCATTACCTCATGGGTAACCACTGTGAGATTTATTCGGATCACAAGAGTCTGAAGTATAGTTTTGCCCAGAAGGAGCTAAATATGAGTCAAAAGAGATGGATAGAGTTAATCAAGGACTATGATCTTGACATTCACTATCACCCCGGCAAAGACATTGTGGTAGCAGATGCTCTTAGCAGATTGCCATGTCGATTGAACACCATGATAAAAGAAGCGAAGCCAATTTTGCATGGGGAGATGGAAAATTTTAGAATGGAGCTAGTTAGTGAAGGATTTTTGGCTAGCATAGAACTTCAACCCACTTTGATCAGTCAGATCAAGGAGGCGTAGAAGGGAAATGCTAGTATCGACGAAATCAAACATCATATCGGTACAGGGAAGGTACCTGGATTTACCGAAGATAAAGAAGGAGTTTTGTGGTATAAAGGACGAATCCTTGTACCAGCAGATTCAGAGTTGAGACAAGCTATTTTGCAAGAAGCCCATGATAGTCTTTATTCTATCCACCCGGGAGTAACGGAGATGTATCAAGATTTTAAGGAGCAATTTTGGTGGCACAAGATGAAGAGAGAAATCGGAAGCTACATAGCCAAATGTGATATCTGTCAGAGAGTCAAAGCGGGACATCAAAGACCCGTAGGACTTTTGCAACCTTTGCAGATTCCAGAATGGAAATGGGATTCAGTTAGAATGGATTTTATCACCGGTTTGCCTACATATAGTAGAGCAAATGACTCTATTTGGCTCATAGTGGATAGACTATCCAAAGTAGCTCATTTCTTACCGATCAAGACCACTTATCAGAGTTCAAAGCTAGTAGAGTTGTACATTGCTAGGATATTCAGTTTGCATGGAATTCCCAAGAACATTGTGTCGGATCGAGGAACCCAGTTTACCTAGAGATTTTGGAAGGAGGTCCAAGAAGGATTCGGAACCAAACTGGATTTCAGCACATCTTATCACCCGCTGAGTGATGGACAAACGGAAGGATTAAACTAGATACTCGAAGATATGACGAGAGCTTGTGTGTTGGAATATGGATCTAAATGGGAAGACTGTCTGCCTTTCGCAGAATTCTCATACAAAAATAGTTACCAAGCTAGTTTGCAAATTGCCCCATTTGAGTTTATGTATGGAAGGAAGTGTCGTACCCCACTGAATTGGTCGGAAGTAGGAGATTCAGATTTTCGGACCCGACATCCTAAGAGAAGTCGAAGAGAAAGTTCACAAGATCCGTGAGCAACTTAAGACCGCTTAATCCAGACAGAAGAGTTATGCCAACAAGAGACGTCGAGATCTAGCCTTCACTATCCGAGATTTTGTGTATCTAAAAGTATCACCCTTGAAAGGAATGCAACGTTTCCACCTAAAAGGAAAGCTTACCCCCAGATATATTGGACCCTTCAAGATTTTGAATCGTCGAGGAGAAGTATCATATCAACTGGAACTGCCAAAGGATATGTTAGCCGTGCATGATGTGTTCCATATCTCGTTACTTCGCAAATACCTAGAAGTCCCGGAGAAGACCGAAGTTTTCAAGAATATAGATCACAGAACCATAGAGCTCAACAAGGACCTAACTTATCATGAAGTACCCATTCGTATTTTGGAAGAAGCCTTCAGAACCACTAGAACTCGGAGTATCAAGTTTCTCAAGATCAAGTGGAGTAACCATACTGAAGAAGAAGCTACTTGGGAACGAGAAGATTACATTAGGACTGAGTTTCCATATCTCTTTAGTTCCTAGTTTTATTTTTCTTAAATCTTGGGACGATATTTTGTTTAAGGAGGGAAGTTTGGTAACACCCCAAAAATGTAAAACAAGATTATCAAGTTCTAATCACCCAAGTTTAGGGTTAAAAAAACTTTTATTATTAAAATTAATATGAATGCATGTGTGTGTGTGATTAATGCATGAATGAGTGCAATTGCCATGTTTGATTGCTATGAATGATGAGGATTGGTTTAAAGATGAAAACAATATCATCTAGATCATTTCCAAGCAGAATCAAATGAAGAGATAATCAAATATAAGAAATATAAGCAAATGGTCATTTTGGACAAACTTGTTCACTAGACCACTTTGGGTGTTCCTAGTCAAAGATTTTTTAATAGAAACAAATTCAATTCTTTTCACCCCTTGCTAGACCAAGTAACAATGAACCCAAGCCCACTTTACCAACCAACAGAAACAAATTCCAAATCTATTTAAAGAACAATTCAAAACTGAATCAAGTGTAGGTACTAAGATGGCCATTTCTCAAAAACTGACCAAATCAATTCACCTTGCCAAACCCAAGCAACCAGAGACTACCAAGCATATGGCCAGATCACTCACCAAAATTTACCCAAAAGTTCAAACTTTGAATTCATGCGGCCATTTCATCAAACACCTGGTGACCACAGTAATAGCTGCCAAACTATTAATGTTCTTGATTAATGCCTTGTCTACCCATTGCCCCTATTTCACTCCCCTTGTCTCTCCCAGTTCCCAGCATTGCATTGAAGCAGCCCCCTTCCTCGCCGTTGCGCAAGTGCCATGCCGCTCTACGTTCACGTGTCGGTCAACCATGGACAACTCGCAGGAGGAAGCGCCGCGCCCATCCATGATGTCTAGGAGACAGGCCACCGTCCACCGCCACTCCCTGTCCACCCCTCGAGCGCAGCCAAGCCATGGACCAATGAGAAACACCGCGTCCATTTCTCTGCGCTATGCCGAGAGCGCGCCAGGGCACCGTAGCCGACAAGCGCGCACACGCTGCGCCTCGCTCTCACCGCGCATAACTGCACTCGTCATGACCCTAGCTAACTCCCAGACATGCCCGTTCGCTGCTGCGTGACCAATAGCCCCTGTACGCCATCTCGAACACCGTCGTTCCCGCACAGAGCACCGACCCGTCCCGACCATCCTCGACCACCCCGTGCCGTGCCATTAAGCGTGCGACGACCGCCAGGAGACACTGTACCGTCCTACGCCCTCAGCCATGCCGTTCCCTCTGTATCATCATCACCGACGAGCCCTGACCATGTTGTACTGGCCCCATCGCCAGTGTATAAATAGAGGCCACCCCCCGCCTCAATTCTTCACTCCATCTCACTCCCCTCTCTCTCAGAACCACCTCTGACCCTTCCCCGGAGCAAGCCGAGCTCCATCCCGCTGGAATTTGGCCGGAGTCCGCCGCTGCAGAGGAGGAGACGAGTCTTTGATTGGAGCCACCCCAGGAGCCGCCGCGACCACTGCTCGGACCGCCGTCGTCGAAAACGTCGTTCACCCTGATCGCTGACCCTAGATGGAGCCTAGGTGAGCCACCGCGTACCCCCTTCGTCGCCGTTAGGGTTCAGTCTCGCCGGAGCTAATCCGACGGAGACGACGAACCACAACCGTAGATCTTAGTCTAATCGTAGGGATCAGATTGGAAGGTACCGCTTCGGTTAGATAGAACCGTTGATGCATGGGACCCCCTGTCAGCAGCCCGCTGCACGCGCGCAGTGCTGTTGGGCCGGCCCAGTATCGTTCCCGCGCGTAGCCCAGTAATTCAAATAATCTTTTTCCAATTTAGTGAAACCCTAGTTCTGTCAGTAGATTCAAAAATCAATTCAAGAAGATGTATTGAACCAAATTGCATGATTCCAATTTTGTTAGAAAGGTATTCAAATTATCAATCCAAGCCCGTTGGATTCAAAAAAAATTGAAATTGTAGATCTCCTATAGTAAATAACAAGACAGAGACTTTTCACATTTAAATTTTTTCAAAAATCAACCATAAATGCTTTTGAGTTGATTCCAACTCTCAAAAATCACATTTGATAAGATCTTTCTAAATATGTAAACATATTTAGGTTTACATGCAGTGATATTGGAATAGTACTAAAAGAATGCTATATAGGCATTTCTATTGACTTCAAATTATATAAAATAGTAATTTAAAACTTTATGAAATATGGCCACCACTTTAAATCACATTCCCAAGTATTAGAATATGTGGTGATGACATGTGTCAACATGAGCCCATATTTTAATTGGAGAATATTAAATCTTAAGTAGTTTTCAATGAGTAGAAATTACTTTTCTAAAATAAAATAAAAAGGACTAGGTCTATAGTTCATGTGATGATTGTGATGATGCTAGATCATCTAGTGTTAACCTTTGTGTGCCAAATAGAGGTAGTTAAGTATTGTTTGGTGATTATGTACCTCGTACTCATTTCTAGACGCTAGTACTGACCAAGGCTACGAGAGGAGGAGTACTATGAAGAAGAAGAAAACTTCAACCACTACACCAATCAAGGCAAGCTATCTAATGCAAGCCCAACACTATAAGTTAACTATTAAAGCTAACACTTGCAAGCTAGAACTTTGCATGCTACCTATGCAAGCTGTATAACCCATGCAAGATGCATTAGGCATGCTTTGGTTATGTAACTTTGATTATACGAAATCCCAGTTTTACTTGCAAGCTTTATTCTTTATTTTTACCAAAGTTCTTTATTACTTTTAGTTAGTACTTTGTGAGTTTTGGAAAAGTAGTATAGATAGCATAAAGAGCATAAAACTAGGCCTAAGTAGTTAGAACTAGATGTCATACTAAGACATGAGACTAGATTTGGATATTCACACTTGATTAGCACCCCTCATTAGTGAATACCCTCAACTTTAGTGGCTAGTGCTAAGCATAAAAGTTGATCACTTTAGATGGGAATACTTGGTGAAAATGATTATCAAAACCTTGGAATAAAGATTCATTCTATTGAAATGTTTTGACACGTGTTATGACCACAAGATGATTTGATGATGAAAATGTTGAGGCATGAGCCTTGACCCTTTATAAAAACTGATGGTTGGGTTCGGATGCGATACCATTCCAATTTTACCGTATAACCATAATACCTGAACTGGGTAAGGCTTAACTAGAATTTATATGTCTTAGTATGGGTTCCCTTACGGAAGAGGTTGAGCTGAGGCTACGTCGTGAATGTGAATGTCCACCTATGTAGTTCCCAAGATGATAAATGGTCATGGTTGGGAGGCCAAACTCATAGGGGGGGTGCCTATACTAGGGTGTGTAATTGAAAGGTGAGGATTGATTATCTGCATACTAAATATGATGATTCAGGGTTATCCCTGACGGATGTATCAAATGTTGTGGTGAAAGTGTACCACCTCTGCAGAGTGTCAAACTATTCGAATAGCCGCGTCCACGGTCATGGACAATTGGAGTGTCCATACTGTTCCGTCGTCATATGTTTTCAAAATGACTTTTGAAATGAACTATGACTTTGACTTGACCACAACAGGGTTGTGAACATGAAAACTAAGTTCCCAAACAGGAGTTGTAGAACATTAAACTAGTTTTCTTTACTTCTAAACTCAGTTTGAAATAAACCTTCCTTTTTGCAAATAAACGTAGAGCTTAGGATTCTCGAACTACTTTACTTGTTAGTGATAGTTTGCAAGTACTTAAAGAGTACTCATGGATTTCTCCCTGGCTATTCCTATGGCCGGACTATGAGGAGGACTACCAGGATGATGGATAGCAGGAAGTCTATGACAACTAGGATTATCTCCCATCGTCAGCATTGCCTGTGACCCTGAAGATGAAGCCCCGCTACGTTTAATTTCCGCTCTGTTGATTGTATTCACACTAGATCATGAGATCCTATATTTGTAAGACCTTTATTATGGTTTGTAATGGATGATGAACTATGGTACCAATCTTTTATGTCTCACAAAAATGGTAATCCTGGGATTGCAATGTATGGCATAACAGGCATCTGGGATTAAAAATCCGGGTGTTGAGATTTATACTGTACTCTGAGTCTGCTCTATTTGCAGTTTGGCTAATCATCGGTGTTAACGTAATGTTTAGATCATGGTCTAAGAAAAATATTGTGAGGTTCCTGACACGAGGTACTCCTGCCTCCTTATAGCGTACACTCTGCTAGTAGTAAATTTCATGACTTATGCATGCAAAAAATGTGTGTTTTATCTCTCCTTCGCCGCCTCTCATCTCTCTATCCCTCTCCCTCGTGCACCGGTCTGGTTGATCTCTCCCTCGTCCACAGCGTGGCGGTGCATGTGTGCCATGGTACGGCGGCTCTATTTTTTTAAGAGAGAGGCTATGCTTATCCAGCGTGTTCGTTAGCCGCATTGTTGTGGAGTAGGATAAGTATTAGATAGGAAGGAAACTACTTTGGTCCTTGGCGAAAAAAATATTCAAACTTTTCCGGTTCGAAAGTTTCACTAGCTTCCCAAACATCAGGAGGGAAGGTTATTCAAAAGATTAGCAATTCACAATAGTACTTTTTACCTTATATTTATCTTATCTCTTACAATACCATATACCACTATATAGTGTACGGATAACTTTGAACATTTACCACTAGATCAAGACTGGCAAATCCAAACATTGCTAACCATTTGATATTCTTTTCTATTCTTAGCATCTAGAAGATTTTATTGGTAGTCTTTAGCACAATGAACACTATTATGCGCAAACCTCAAAACACACTTCATTGCTTAGTTCCAGAGACCTTGTGCTAAATGCATAGAATTAGATGTAATTTTCATTTTTTATGAGGTCCTTGATGTAACTTGTACTTCCACTAATCGTGTTAACTGAAGAACCTCGCTCCTACGGGACCTACCACGGTTAGTACAAAATGAAACTACCCCAATTATCACACCAAGTGGACCACGGTTTCTTATATAATTCCATTTTTCAAGATTCCTATCTAACTTCACACACTTCACTGACTTCTTGCCGATTTGACAAAATTAGGTCAAACTTGAGCTAAAAGTAAGCGAGGTAGATTGCTCTTGAATTAAATGTCTTTTCAAAGATAGATGGGGGCATCTTCTTGTAATAAACAATGTCGTCGGTGTGAGTTTCCAACTATCAGAAAGAAACATTCTCAATTTTCCGAGTAATGATGAGATTGTTCTTTTTCATAAAGGGAGTCCGAAGAATATGGATCTGAATCCCACAAGCCAAGCTTCTAGACATATTAAGTGGACCAACATTTTTCACTTACGATTCCTATGTTTAATTTTATGAGTTTTCAAACTTCGTCCTAGCTAAATCCACCCTCTTTAATGACTTTATGCCGATTTATAGAAATTAGGTCAAATTTGAACTAAAAGAAAATTGTAGGTTGGTTTGGAAGTTTTGCGACTTTTTGGGGTAACCATCGGGGGGTCATTTAATATATCACAAAACACCACAGATACTTTTGACAACAGGTTCAACTTCTTGCTAAAATTTTTCATCTTGACAATTTAATGAAATTAGTACAAATTCAAGCAACAAGTAAGTGCGATAGATTACTCTTGAATTAATTGTTTTTTCGAAGGTAGATAGATGAATCTTAAATTTAGTAACCAATACCATCGGTGTGAGTTTCCAACTATCAAGAAAGAACATTCTCAGTTTTCTGAGTGATGACGAGATTGTTCCTTTCCGTAAAGAATGTTTGAAGAATATGGATTTGAATACCACAAGCAGAGCTTTCAAATATTTATACTGGATCGACATGTTGTACGATTCCCATGTTTTATGGTTTTTCAAACTTCCTATCTAACTCTTCCCACTTGAATGATTATGTCAATTTATCTAAATTAGGTCAAATTGGAACTACAAGTAAATATAGGTTTCTTTGAAAGTTTGACGAAAAAGCTTTTGGAGGTACCCATCACGGGTCAATTAATATATCAGATACCACCGAGAGTTTTGACAATAGGTTCAACTTATTTCTTAGATTTACATCTTGATAAGGTTAACTTGAGAAACATCTAAGCGTGATAGATTGCTCTTGAATTATTTGTCTTTTAGGAGGTACTCCCTCCGTTTCAAAATATAAGATGTTTTAGATTTGTAAAGAAAATAAATCTAGACTTCTTTTAGTATGTAGATTCATCCCAAAGTTGAGTGAACTTATATACTAAAATAAGTCTAGATTCATTTTGTTCACAAACCTAAAACATCTTATATTTTGAAACGGAGGGAGTAGATGGGTGCATCCTCTTGTAGTAAATAATACCGTCGGTTTGAGTTTCCAACTATCAGAAAGTACATTCTCAATTTTCCGAGTGATGACAAGATTGTTCCTTTCCATAAAGAAAGTCTAGAGAACATGGATGTGAATGCCACAAGCCAAGCTTTCAAGCATATAGTATAGTGTACTGACAAGTTCTACTAACAATTCCCATGTTTTATGAGTTTTCAAACTTAGTCCTAGCTAACTCCGCCCACTTGAATGGCTTTATGTCGATTTATTGAAATTAGGTCAAATTTGAATTATAAGTAAATTGTAGGTTGCTTTGAATATTTTAAGAAAAGCTTTTGGATGTACCCATCAGGGAGTCAATTAATATATCAGAAACCACCAAGAGTTTTGACAACAGCTTCAACTTCTTTCTAATATTTTTCTTCTTAACAATTTACCGAAATTAGGTCAAACTTGAGCTACAAGTAAGAGCGATAGATTGATCTTGAATTAGGTGTCATTTTGGAGGTAGATGGGAAAATATTCTTGTAGTAAACAACCAACTACCATGAAAGAACATTCTCAATGTTCTGAGTGATGACAAGTTTGCTCTTTTTCGTAAAGAAAGTGCGAAGAATATGGATTTGAATGCCACAAGCCAAGCTTTTAGACATATAGATAGTGGACCAACATGTTCTACTAATGATTCCTATGTTTTTTGAGTTTTCAATCTTCCCATCTAACTCTGCCCACTTGAATGATTTTATGTAGATTGATCAAAATTAGGTCAAATTTGAACTACAAGTAAATTTTAGGTTGCTTTGAAAGATTTAAGAAAAAACTTTTGGAACTGCGAAATTAGGTCAAACTTTAACTACAAGTAAGTGCAATAGACTGGTCTCGAATTAGATGTGTTTCGGAGGTAATTAATGAAAAAAGTGAGGGAAGGTAGTAACTTAGCTAGTTACCATAAGATCACACATACCAATACTAGATTCTACAACCAAATTAATTAGGCCTTGCATGACACTACACACATGTTATTAACGAATATGAAGGTAGTAATAACATGTGCAAATTACTAGTCTAAGTTAGTATTTAGCACTATGACGACCATCCTAAATCAGAACGGAGGTGTACTACAATACTAGTACTACGTATTGTATGCCTTATAGACACCTTTTCATAAGCGGTTCTCCATTGGTATCGGGTCTCACTGGTCTATGGATAAAGCCACTGACTTGTTGATTTGGTATTATATCATCCATCTTCTTCCATGACTGACAGAGAATAAATTCTTCCACCGCTTCCAGGTGCATGCTTTCATGGAGCTATAACCAGTAGTTGAGATGTCTACTCGTGCGGCTCTCGAGAAATTGCGACCGTCCATCTAAAATGAATGGGAAGGATTATAAAGTGGATTTTCTTTTCGTTGATGGTTGATTTTTTTCGATATATGGTCAATTTGGGGTCCGGTAATGGGGGCATAGAGGCCGAAAGCGGAGAGGAAATTGGCGGTGTCACAGGCAAGTTTATTTGGGGTGGTAGCATGTGGGTTTACAGATGGTACTAGTAGCCCATTTTGTGAGAATTTTTGTTGTTTTACTACAACAAGAGTTTGAGAGTATTCCAGTTTTGGTTCCTTACCGGTGGAACTAGTATAGTACTTGTTCTGAATGTGCCTACACACCACGATGAATGAATAAGATCAAAGGATTATTTACGTTCGGCAAGATGTGCTCCAAGTATATTTCAAACCGTCTCTCTTACATGACAATTCATTTGATAGGAAATTACAGCTTCATGGTGTGTTAGGCTAGGTATGATGTAGTAAAGGCCAGACCTACTCTAGTCGGTACGATTTCAATTGATTTATTATCATCCTAGTATTTTCCTTTTCTCTCTGTCCTCTTCCTCTCTAGCTTGTCGCTGATCCCTACTCGCCCACCTTAGAACACGCCAATGCCACCATGCCACTTTCGGATCATCTCTAGAGCCCAGTTCGATAGGCATAGTACATTTAGCATAGAGGCAAAAGGCACGCTTGGTTTTATTTCATCCTGTATTTCTCCTTGCTTCGATCTCCATCCTCACTTCACCACCAACATCTAGGCAACGGACATTCCCACTCGCATAGCAATACAATCACCTGCCAAAGCCGCCATGCTGCTTTAGGATCAGCTCCGGCCCTAGTTTGATAGACTATTTTTCGTCTCACCCTGCCAGCTGCCGCGCGCTCTCTCATCCAAAACCCCAATCAAAACCAAATGCCATTGTCCCCCACCTTCTCAAGCTATTCCTTGCAATGGCCTAGCAGATCGATGATAGTGACACTTCTAGGGTGTTTTCCGATGGCCCCCTTGAAGAAATCTTGGCCAGATGTGACCTCATCACTGCCGCAAGCTTTGTCGCCTACTGCAAACGTTATGTTTACTCAAAAACACATAGTGCATCCTTGGCGAAATCTCATCAGTTTGGTATCCCCTGTGATCCTCAAACTCACCCAACTGACCTACTGCGTGAGTACAATGTCTTCTACCGCGACAATCGCAAGAAGGAGTTCTATAGGGGCAGCTACTATTGCAGCAGGGGTAAGCAGAAGACACAGCAGAAGTTCAGTTGGACCTTGTGTGAGCTAACGCCGCTAGACATGTCCTCCTCCGATGTTCTGATGCCTGACTGGGAGGGTAAGAAGTGGGCTAGCGCGAATGGAGATTGGATCGCCACTATTGGCCTCGCCTAGAACTCGGAGCTTGTGAATGTACCAGTCCGCTCCGCACCATACGGATCCAGCCATGCCCTATCGCGGGGTACCATGCCACACGGACACCACTCACCCTCAGGGTAGGATGGTTCCATGCAAGATGCCTTGGTCCTGGCCCAAGTGCCTAATCGCGAGAACCACACCGCCCGTCGGTGCTCTTCTGACACCCCAGCCTTCATACTATTATGTGCAATCCCTCGAACCCCAACATGTTTTAGCTTTACGCGAGATAGTTTACGACAAACAAGAGGTTTAAGCAATGCACTTAGCTTTTTTCGCTATCGCATGGGTATGTTCCTCAGTGCCCGCTAGCGCCGTCAAGATGCTCCCGGGATGCCATCTGCCTTGCTCTAGCTCTATTCAACACACATCAGTTATTCATTAGCTTTTGCCAGGAAAATAAAGTGACTAAAACATAGCCAGTTCGGGTCATCCTTTTGGCCCTTATCCTCCTTGGCATCAAGGTGTCACATTTCACTGTGTGCGGGCACTCATGTCCCTTTGTTTCCCCATGCGCGGAGCAAATCTAGCATATCACATTTGCTCGCCCAGAGCGGATCTTAGGATTTCTCACATTCATAACTCAGCTGACAGTTCTCTGTGTCGCACACATGGACATCACGGTTAGATACATGAATTCGCCATGCTTCGGGTCAGAAGGTTCCCCAAACCTAGTAGCTATAACCATTTTATCTTCTAGGTGGGGCTTGTTAGCCTCTTCAATCGCGCCCGACGCTTTACTTCCGGAACTGGCTTGGAAATGCTATAATATTCGCCACGCGGAGGGAGGCTAGTGTAACACCCTCTGATCGGCCCTATGAAAGTTTTAGCTATTCCCGCCAAACCCACATAGACACGATTCAAAGGTGCCCACCAGGCACTTTTGTGCGGGTGGAAAACAAAGTAATACCATTACACATTAGTCCATGATGGAACCCACAGAACATATATATACAATAACAACTCCATGAGTCAGGAATACATATATCCATTACAAAGATCCAAATCACCTTGAAAACGATACAGCGTCCGAGTATGGATAAGATGCAAATTGGGCTAAGAGCCTTGAAGAATAACCAATGATGTCCATAACCCTGGCTAGGCCAAGCTAGAAGGGTAACCCTGCTAACGATGATGATCTCAAACCTGCTAAAAAAAGGTGCCGGCAAGGGCAAAGGAAAAAGAGAGCGGTTAGTACTGAGCCCAGTACATGGCGAGACTTTGAATTCAGCGGCTCTCGCCTACACAGGTATGGTGTACTAAAGCGGAAGCAAATCATACAATAAACAACCTATAGGTACTCGGTACAACTGTCGGCTATCAGAGAGGGATAAGAAAGACCTATTCAGAACCAACCTGATACTACCACCAAATATACCCATCCTAGTATTTACCCCTCGACACCAAATGATGAAGTCATGCCGAGGAAACTCACACGGTTGACAATTTTATCCATTCTTTCCATGGTGGTTATCCAACTTACTAGTCATATCAGATACAAGTCAAATTATAACAGTAATCTTTATTTATATTTTTCTATGATCAAAATAGTGTGTTCCAAGTCGTCCATAACCGTGAACACGTCTTTTAGAAAAGATTTAACTCTGCAGGGATGCACCAAACTTTCCACATGCACTTAACCCTGGTTTCCTGATCAATTAACATACACTCATCAATATGTCGGCGGGGCCTAGGACACGACGCTTTCCTAGACCCAAAGCACGTACATCCGGGCCCTCGAAAGAGCTACTCGTACGAGGTATAGTTAATCCTCCTCCTATGGACCCTGAGGTTGCATGCACTTGTCATGAGTGTGGCACCTACGCAACAGTAATAAATATCTCATACATGACATAAGTACAGTATTAATGTATAAAGCCTAAACTAGTTTGTGGTCCTCGAAACATACATTGAAATTAGGTACTAAGCCGATAGGGGTGCCTATACACCCCACATGGGATTAGCGCGCTCAACCTCGGAATAGCTGTCAAGAATTTGGGTCTTAGGTGGACACAGGAGGCAGGATAATAACTAGATCTCAACTATTACCCTTTTATGCCTCTCCATTAATTATACCTACTTTCAATATTAGTTATTAAACTATAATTAAAGACAAGATCCTCTCCACCATTAAGAATATGCCAACCTCCAACATCGGTGGAACATCGACGACGCGAAGCAACACCTGAGCAAGAAACTATAACTCGCAAAGCCGGCTATCTACCAAACAATAGGTAATAGGTGTCCAAGACAATATAGAGGCTCCAAGGGATATAACTGGTATGAAAAGACTAAAGCATCGTAACACAGGTAGCAATAGATCAACAGGAGAAAGTAAAGACTATAAAAATAAATATTCTAGCCTGGAAACACTGCTTAAGATACACCAGAGATCGGGTCGACACTCACATTAACTCATCGGCCTAATCCGTGATGAAGCAAAGCACTAGAAGAAAATCGGATGCACTATTTAATACTATGACAAAAGATTGACATGTAGCATGAATGATACATGACATGAAAAATATGCAATAATTAGTCAATATTAAACGAAACCAGGGTCCTGACAATTACTTAGAAGGTTCATGTTGTTTACATACCCCGCAATTTAAATATTGTCTTAACAAGTAGAAACACGCCATCGGATCGCTACACAAATTTAAATAGAGCCAATATAAGAATAGAAAAGCATGCATATGATCTCCACATTAAATTACGAGGTGAATCAATAAAATATCCCAAACCACATGATATGTATGTAAGCATGAATAATTGAATATGCTACAAGTTTAATATGTTATAAAAATATAAGGGATTAGGGTCACATATGGGTCCGACGGGCTCCAGGGGTTTGGGTTTTGGGTTTGGTCTCGGACTCCGGGAATGGGGACTTCAGGTTCAGCCATCATATTTCGTGAAGAAGGTCATGGCGTCCGGAAAGGGGGTCTTGGTGCTCGGTGCCTCCTAAGCAAATCTCGATGCTCCGTGATGGGGCTCCGGTCACTAGATCCATGAAGCGGAACTTGAGGTCGATGGTGATCTTGTTTGGTACCGGGGTATTCGGGAGATCTTGGCGGATGTCCCTTGTGCCACTTGATTCTTACCCAAGGATAGGTTGTTGAAAACGTGGTCTTGGTCATCATGGAGCATCTATAGCTCAGACACGCAGGTAGCAGCATTATTGTCTTGGCACTTGATTCTTACCCAAGTGAGTCGGGGACGAGGCCGACCGAAGCAGAGGAACGAGGAAGCGGCCAGAGTCCCTGCACTGGCTTCAGTGCGGGACGGCAGAGGATCCCCTGGCGGCGGCGGGAACACGGAGAAAGGCACAGACGGAGGGTGGCTCAAGGTTAACAACGGGCGGCAGCACCACGGCGGTGACTGCCGGAACGAACGGGACGGCCAGGCGGGGTCGAGCAGTGAGCGGAAGACAAGCTCGGGGCTCCAGGAGGAGGGGCGAGCATGGCCGGCAGAGGGGTCGACCATGGGCGGCGGTGGAACGCGAGAGGGAGAGGAGGCGGCAGGAGAGAGAGGTGACGGGGCGGCCAGAGCTTGCAGGGGAAGGTGCTCGGGGGTGGGCCGAGCTGCACGCGCCGTGGGTCCACGCGGAAAGTTGACAGGGATGCATCCGTCGGGGAGGAGAGCGTCAGCGTGGTCGTGCGGGAAGCGTTGGCTTGAGGCACGGCGGGAGCAAGCAGGAGGCGCGAGGCGGCGGGTGTGCGCAGGGAGGAAAACGGTCGAAGAGAGGCGCTGTAGGGAGGATAGGTGGCGAGTAGGTGGGTTCATGAGCGGCGAGGTAGGGCTCAAGGAAAGGGAGGGAGAGGCGTGTCGGGAGGTTGGGGAAGGATAGCACCGTGCGGGAGCAAGGTAGAGAGCGATACCACGGGGTGGGGTCAGGGAATTGAGGACGGGGAGGAGAGACGTGCCAGGGTGGTGGACACGTGCAAGGGAGGCGCAGCACATGGGAGCGAGGGTGCGCTCAAGGGGTGGGCCCAGGGGTGAGGGGAGGCCGTGTACGCGGGGTGTATTATTACAGGAGCGGGGCGGTTTGCTCGTGCGTGGATGAGGTGTACCAGGTGGTGGCGGCGGCAGGGTACAGGAAGTTATGGGAGGGCTAGGTTTGGTTTTTTGGGAATTAGGGTTTACTGAGGATAGACGGGTGGTAGGTGGCTGCCTCCCCGACAAAACAAGTTTTATGTTTATTATTATTACTGTTTTATTTTAAAGGACTTTTTAAAAAAGGTTTAGACAGAACAAAATATCTGGGTGTACCAGGATTTTGATTTGAAATAAAGACTAGAACATTTGGAAAACAAATCTAGGCTTTTAGAAAATAGTTCTAGGTTAAAAACATGCATGCACTCACGAGGATGCTCAAATGCAATGTTGCATTATAACATGAGAATGCCGTCATGATGATGCATAAAACAAAAACGCTACGATTTTCTATAGTGGTTTTATCGTGGGTGCTACAATTCGGCACCACTAACAATGGATCTCGCCCTCGAGATCTGCCTCATGGTACGGGGAAGAAGGCCGATGATCTGAATCTTCGTGCTTCTCATATCTTCACGACACCACTAACAATAATTTCTTCTCCATCTTGAAATCGGTGACACCACCAACAAAGGGTCGTTGCTCACGTTCATCTAGAGAAACAAATACGAAGGTGGAGGTATCAAAAGGTAAGGCCACCTCTAACTTCCATGAGAGGAAATAAGAAAATGCATACTAATCCACTTCACTATATAAGAGTGAATAGAATGAATAATCGGCATGGGGGCCAATCCATCATGCACCCAAACTATTACTCCGCACATTCAATAGAAAAGTGTGCTACACATTCTCAGAATTTAGAGTGAAGATCTTCACAAACAATGTTCGGAAAACAAAGGAGCGATGCATGCTCATCATCGGATCTGGTGCATATGATGTCGTCGAGTTGGAAAACACCGGAAGATACAAAGAAAGATTTAGTGAATTTTTGGATCCACTAAAAGGTACATAGAGGAAGATTCCTCAAATAGCATGAATTCCGGATGTAACATCACCGTTGCAAGAGGAAGGGAGCGAAACCCTGAAGGTACAACAGAAACCCAAACATGAGAAATCCTAGACTTGGAAGAAAAGATAAGAGGGCAGATTCAAAACATGAAGAGGTAAGAAGAGAATAGCACAGGGGTAAGGAGTAAAAGCAGACCTAATCAGATCTATCCCACCGATTTTCAAACTAGTTTTGACACTCTATATCAGTCGTTAGCTAGGTTATCCTACAGGCTAGACTAGTGGGGTATCGTAACTGCTGAGCTCTAATACCACTTTGTAACACCTTCGGATCGGACCTATGCATGTTTTAGCGATTCCCGCTAAACCCGCATAGACATGATTCAAAGGTGCCCAATAGGCACTTTCATGCGGGTGGAAAACAAAGTAATACCATTACACATTAATCCATGATGGAATCCACAAAATAGATATATACAACAACGACTCCATGAGTCAGGAATATAGATATCCAGTACAAAGATCCAAATCACCGTGAAAACGATACAGTGCCCGAGTACGGATAAGATGCAAATTGGGCTAAGAGCCTTGAAGAATAACCAATGGCGTCCATAACCCTACCCATGCCAAGTTGGAAGGGTAACCCTGCTAATGACGATGATCTCGAACCTGCTAAACAAAAGGGGTGCCGACAAAAGGGAAAAGAAAAAGAGAGTAGTCAATAATGAGGCCAGTACACATCGAGACTTAGAATTCTGCGGCTCTTGCCTACATATGTATGGTGGACTGAAGCGACAGCGAAGCATACACTAAACAACCTATAGAGACTCGGTACAACTATCGGCTAGCAAAGAGGAATAATAAAGACCTATTTTGCGCCAACCTGATACTACCACCAAACATACCCATCCTAGTATTTCCCCCTCAAGACCAAACGAGGAAGTCATGCCGAGGAAACTCACACGGTTGGCAATTTCATTCATTATTCCCATGGTGGTTATCCAACTTACTAGTCATATCAGATACAATTCAAATTATAACATATAAACTTTAGTTATAGTTGTCTATGATCGAGATACTGTGCTCCAAGTCGCCCATAATAGCGGACACGGCTTTTAAAAAAGATTTAACCTTGCAGGGGTGCACAAAGTTTCCACACGCACTTGGACCCTTGTTGCTAGATCAATTAACATACACCCATCGGTATGTCGGCGGGGCCTAGGACACGATGGTTTCACAGAACCAAAGCAAGTACATGGGGGCCACCCGAAAGAGCTACCCATATTAGGTATAGCTAACCCTCCTCGTATGGACCGTGAGGTTGCATGCACTTGTCACACAAGCAGAGGCCATGTAGAGGTCCCAACCTAATAAGGTAGATATCCATGTGTTTACAATGCTAGTCCCTGGATCAATAGCTAGCATCCACAGTTTAAGATGAAATATCGAGAAACAAAGGTCATAATACAACTTTATAACCAGGAATAAAACAATTCATTACATCTTACATAGCTCATTTGGCTATCTCATTACAATGCAACACAAATAACTATATACCATGGAGTCCTTCATCTTCAAAGTTCCACAGGAAATCATGTTGGTTGTAGACTTGTAATCCTATTCAACACACTTCACTAACATCAAACAAACCTACAACATAATAAGTTACAGCCATAAGGGTCAATACATTTGAATTGTATTGGCAAGTGATACTATGGTAGAATAGTGGTATCTATCATCTATATGCATTTGGCTAAGTGGAGCTTAGGCTTGCTTTGCTAAAAATAGATTATCTTTATCATTTGAAAACAATAAGTTTTTGTATGTCAAAATCACCCAAGGCATCTACCAATAAAAAATGGTGATCCTTTAACCCTTGTTCAACCACAAGATTTTAACTTAGAAATTGGGATGAGGAGATCCTTGATAGCTTCCATGTCTTGATGCTCAAATTGTCCATTGCCGGGGACACGGCTAAGTACTTAGATTTTACTCTCTCGAGAGGTGGTGCACTTTCCCCACAAGACTCGACATGCATCGAGACAAGATCTTTCAGAAGCCTTCCCTTAGACGAAATGGACGCGTTCCATCCTATCACCCCTACCACCTTCTGTCCATCTGGCTAAGTTATTCCAACCTATATGATCCAGGCAGAGCCCATATTGCCATGTGGCTGCACTTGAAGCTTCTCAACATTTGACATCTCAAATATCTTTGTTCCTGGGTGGCTTTCCACAAGTGTGATACACAAGTTTTTGCCAGTTTACTAGCCCTGTGTAACAACTCAACATAAATCCATTCTCACTATTCTACCCAGGTGATTCATTCAGATAGTTGTTTTATTAAACAAAACACAAGTAATAGACTTAGAAATATTTCATAGCATGAATATAATCCACCCTTGTTTTCTACTAGCTTGGCTAAGCATGATAGTAGTAAGGATCTTAACTTAGGGAAAATTCTACTAAGGCATCATATACTAGGATTTCCCAAGGCATAGTATACTTAGTAAAAATTCCATGCAAGTCCTACTCAAAATATCACTAATGCATAGTTAAATAATAGGACAGAATGTATGAAGCACCACTTGCCTTTTTAGTAGAGCAACTAAGTTCACTTCTTGATCTTGAAATTGTCACACTCTTCAAAGTTCACTACAATTCAATCAAGGCACAAATTCAAACTAGCATTCAAACAATTCACCACATAAAATAAAGAAAACAAAACAATGCGTGTAAGCATGCAAAAGATTGTTTTATTGTAAAAGGTGGCTTCTAATAGGTTATAAACATTTTAAAACACCTATTGGTCATTTATAAAAGTGGCAAAACCATTTAAAATCAAGTTAGTGAAAATAGGCCATTTAAATCTTTTTTGTTTTGCTAGAAATGATTTTAATCAAATTAATATTTTTTAGTGTTAGCCAAATATGTTTTTAAACACAAATGTTAGTGTTTATTTTAAAAGTGTTTAAAACAAATCCATTTACAAAATGTTTCACCCAAAAATCATTTTTAAATCAAAGCAACATTTTATTTTACTAGAAATGCCTTTAATCTAAGTAATAATTTTCTAGGGTTAATCAAATACATTTTTAAATCCATAACTTAGTGTTTAGGGTCAGAGAGTTTAAATCAAACCATTTGCAAAAGGTTTTACTCAAAAATCATTTTTAAATCATAGCAAACATTTTTATTTTACTAGAAATGCTTTTATTCAAGGAATAATTCCTTGTGTTTAACAATATATATTTCTAAACCCAAAAGTTTGTGCTTGTGTTCAGTAGGTTAAAAGCAATCAATTTCAAAAGATTTTACCCAAAAATCATTTTTAGAATAATTTTTATATACAAAATAGGCCAAGAAATGTTTCTGCAAAAACACCTAATACAGAAGCAAAATTCTAAACTAAGGTCTTGGTTGCAAAGTTCACATTTTTGTGAATCCATTGATATAAAGTTTGTAATTTTTGGACGTGTGGATCAAAAGTTATGAATCTTGCAAAATCATTCATCTAGAAATGTTTCTGTTTTTAAAACAAAGTCTGTGCCACGCGTCACTTTCTTACTGGCGCGTACCGGTTCGGGTGGATCGACTAATACAGAGCGTTGGATCTAAGTGGGATCGTACAGATCAGAATATTTCATACCGTTTCGATTACATCTAATCTTATCCACTAGATTCATATCTAACGGCCTACAACTATTGACCATTGACGGGAGGCGCTGGGCAACGGCGAGCGGTGGTGGCGCTCGAGAAGTGATGTTTCCAGCGAAAATAGGAAGCGAGGGAGGAAAGGAAGATGCTCACCATGTTCATAGTGACGTGGGGATGCTCGTCGTTGTCGTCGTAGGTCGAGGGGCGCACGAGTTCAAAGACGATTCCTCACCGGAGTTTCCAACTGGCTCGGGCATGTACTGGTCTTGACGGAGGCGAGACTACAAGCCACGGGAGGACAAATGGGGAGGTGCATTAGATGTGCAAGAGACAGGAGAGTACATGAGTGTCATCAAGGAGGAGAGGCACGGTCAGGTTTTACCGGGGGAGGTCGTCGGAGTCGGGGCAGGTGACGGTGGCGTTCAGTCGTCGTTGTAGCCGAGGCTGTGGGGCATGCGCGAGCGAGAGGAGAGGTGCGTTAGATGCGCATGGTGTTGGCGAGCATGCCCATGGAATCCAGGGGGCAAGGGGAGTCGAGGGCTGGCCGGAATTGCCGCCGGAGTGTCGTCGGAACAGTGGTAGAGCGAGGAAGAATTGGAGCAGCCAGGGGGCAGAGAGGTGCGGGCTAGTGAGGGGAAAGAAGGAGGAGAGGAGGGCACTTAAGTAGGGCGTGGTCGCGGGCTAATTATTGGCATGATTGACGCGAATTGACGAGGTTTAACCACGGGCAGAAACGGCAGCGAGGTGAGCGGAAAGAACTGGTCACAGTGGAAAAGATGCTGAGCTGGCGATGGGGTCTGTTGTCAGCGAATGAGAAGGGAGTACGGTGGGATCGCTAGGTCAGTGGCTGTGCGGGTTCATTCGCGAGTGAGAAGAACGGTTCGGGGGAGAGAGAGGTGTCGGGTGGGCTGGCTGGGCCAAGTTGGGCCAGGGGTGCTGGGTAGGTTAGTTGGGCTGCCCTTTTCTTTTTTTCTTTCCGGTTTCTTTTTCATTTTTCTTTTTCTATTTTCTATTTTTATTTTATTCAAATGATTTCAAACTCAAATTGAATTCAGATTTTTTTTCAAAAAATTTCTAAATCTTTTCAATAAGTTTTATTTATTCATTAGTGTGTTTAAATAATTCACTTTGAATTATTTTCATATATTTTAATATGATTTAATATTTATTTTAAATGAGGTATTTGACTTTATTTTAAATAGAATTTGAATATGGTTCCAATCATTATTCTTTTATTCTTTTTAAGTTAATTAGATAACTTTTAATCCACTTTGGCAAATTCCAAATTATTATTTTCCCATGATTTAATTAATCATTTACATTAGGGATTTCGTCTCCATTTAAATATAATTAGAATATGGTTTCATCCCATATACTTTTATTTGAATATTCTTTATCCCTTTATTTTATTTGGATTTGGATTATTTTTATTCCATTTTCTTATGTATTTAATTCATGTTTTAAATTGTCTTCTAAATCATTTTCTTGGGATTTATTATTTAGTTTAGGCAATTTGTCTTTATTTAAATAAAATTGAATATGGTTTCATCCATATGATTTTATTTAAATAAACTTTTTCTCCTTTATATTATTCAATAAACTTTCATTTGATTTGTTTATGGATTTGGCCAAGATTAAATTTGGCCTTTAAATATTCCTTATTTGTTTATTTCTTTCTTTGTCTTATAAAATCCCTGTCTTTTTATTTAAAGATACAAAATTGGTGATTCCAATTTGTATAATTTTATGTAATATTTGTTTATCTTTTTAAATCCTTTTAGGATTACTTTAATCAAGATTTGGTATGGATTTTAGTTAGGAGCTTTATTAGCTTTGGAAATTATTTCCTTTTATCTTATTAAGTTCATAAGTCTTTAACCATGGATCCAAATTAAATGAAACCAATTTCTATGGTTTTAAAACATTTTTGTTTATCCTTTTTGATCATTTATAAATGTTTTTTGCTGAATTTATATATGGATAAAATCCATAGTCTTAGAGAGATCTTGGAAATGATTTTCTTCCATTAGGTTTTCAGGGTTTTGGTTTAACTTTTCCAAGTGTTTAAATTTCAAGATACATTCATTGAAATTTTGTTGGATTATATTTTCATTCAAATTTGTTCAAGAAGGGTTTGGATGTTTCCATTTAGAAGCAAAAAGTTTCTTTTCACCCTAAATTTCAACAATTGTTTCTTTTATTTATTATCACATTTCAAAATTTGGAAAATTTTGGGATGTGACAGGCTACCACCCTTAAAAGATATCTCGTCCAGAGATTTGGGAAGGCTAGAGGTTACAAGTTGGCTTCAAGACAACTAGGGTACTACCACCCTTAAAAAGGTTTTCAACTAGATTACATCTTGGCTTACTTGGGGTCTTGATGAAACTTCTCTGGACAGTTGTTTGCATAATTTCCTTTGTCATCACACTTGAAACATGTGATAAGGTTGAGATCTTGAGGTCTCTTCTCTAGACAATATGATGCATAATGGCCTAGCTCTTTTGCAGTGGCTGCACATCACTTGGCTAATATCCTTTCTCATCTTTGGTTTCACTATTGCTTGTTTGTTTCCTTGGCTCTTCTTCTTCTTCTTCTTCTTGGGTTTCTCCAAAGCTAGGAGTTCTTCTAGTTCAGGTTCTTCATATCTCACCTCAAAGGTGGGAAAACTTCCTTGGTTCCTTGAACGATTCCTAGGATAACGTCCATGTTTCCTCTTTTGTCCACCATGGTGGGTTACAATGTATGGAGGTGCATACAAAGATTTGCCTTTGTCTTCATCCTTCTTGGTAGAAGTTGTTCCCTTATGGAGGTTTGCAAACATTTGATGCATTCCATCTTGTTTCATTTGTTGAACTATAGGATAGATGGGCATTGGATAGGGACATGATCATTTCCTTCACATAGGAAACATGTAACTTGAGATGTGGGGAATTGTCTAGTTGGATGTTTCTCCTCACAATTAGGGCATTGGTCCACATGCTCTTTATAAGTGTGTACTATGTCTCCACAAATATTGCAAGCTTGAGTTCCTTCTATAATATCATCCTTGATATCATTGTTGTTACAATCTCCTTGGGAAAGGTTGCTTCTCATGTTGATCATTTGATTGGTCATCCTTTGCAACAATTGGGATTGGGTTTCCAAGAATTTTTGCGTGGTTGGGTCTAACTCATTGTTGTTGGCGAAAAATTGAGTTGTCACTTGATTCAACTGGGCTTGGGTTGCTAACAGTTGTTCTCTCATGTGCATCTCTTAGTTGTTGTGGTTGTCACCATCCTTGATGTTGGAGTTGTGGTCTCTTGGAGAATTCATCTGTTTGGGTTGGATTGGGATTAGAATAGGCAAAAGATTTCTACGGAAGAAGTCTACTCACACACAACAATTCACACAAGCAATGTCCAAGCAATCACAATCAAACAATCCACTCAAACAACAAGGTTCAAACATTTTTTTAGGCAATAAAATATTTTTTCTACACCTCATAAGTTGGTGTGATCAATATATGATCTAAACTAAACACTAGTATGGTGGTCCAACTATATGGTTCACTTGAGATCATCCCATCCTTCTTAGTTGTTTCTTCATGAATAAGATCATGGTTTCCTTGGAAAAATTCTTGCATCTTGGTCACAAATCTTCAAAGGTGATGATGGTTCCTTCTAAGTTGTGTTTCCCTAGTCTCCAAGTCTTGAGTAATATTTCTTGTCTCACTTGTAGTCCTTAGTGATGTCCAAGTTGAAGTCCTTAGTGAATCCAAGATTGAAGTCATTGGTGTTGGTGAAGTCTTTGCTCAAGTTGAAGTTTTTGTCCATCAAGTTGAAAAGGGAGAGATGTAGAATAAAAACCAAAAAGGTTGAGGAAAGAGTTTACAAGATTGTTTGTAAATAATTTTTGAACAAATACAACTCCTATTTTTCTAAGGGGTTTTGTCCAATCCTAGGGTTACAATCCTACATGCAACACAGTGCTCTGATACCATCTGTAGAGTTCCCAACCTGATAAGGTAGAGATCCATGTGTTTAAAATGCTAGTCTCTAGATCAATAGCTAGCATCCACAGTTTAAGATGAAATATCAAGAAACAAAGGTAATAATACAACTTTATAACCAGGAATAAAATAATTCATTACATCTTACATAGCTCATTTGGCTATCTCATTACAATGCAGCAGAAATAACTATATAGCATGGACTCCTTCATCTTGAAAGTGCCACATGCAATCATGTTGGTTGTAGACTTGTAATCCTATTCAACACACTTCACTAACATCAAACAAACCTGCAACATAATAAGTTACAGCCACAAGGGTCAATACATTTGAATTGTATTGGCAAGTGATACTATGGTAGAATAGTGGTATCTATCATCTATATGCATTTGGCTAAGTGGAGATTAGGCTTGCTTTGCTCAAAATAGATTTTCTTTATCATTTGAAAACACTAAGTTTTTGTTTTTCAAAATCACCCAAGTCATCTACCAATGAAAATTGGTGATCCTTTAACCCTTGTTCAACCACAAGCTTTTAACTTAGAAATTGGGATGAGGAGATCCTTGATAGCTTCGATGTCTTGATGCTCAAATTGTCCATTGTCGGGGACACGGCTAAGTATTTAGATTTTACTCTCTTGATAGGTGGTGCACTTTCCCCACAAGACTCGACATGCATCAAGACAAGATCTTTCAGAAGCCTTCCCTTAGACCAAATGGACGTGTTCCATCCTATCACCCCCTACCACCTTCTGTCCATCTGGCAAAGTTATTGCAACCTATATGATCCAGGCAGAGCCCATATTGCCATGTGGCTGCACTTGAAGCTTCTCAACATTTGACATCTCAAATCTCTATATTCTTGGGTGGCTTTACACAAGTGTGATACACAAGTTTTCGCCAGTTTACTGGCCCTGTGTAACCACTCAACATAAATCCATTCTCACCATTCCACCCAGGTGATTCATTCACATAGATGTTTTATTAAACAAAACACAAGTCATATACTTAGAAATATTTCATAGCATGAATAAAATCCACCCTTGTTTTCTACTAGCTATGCTAAGCATGATAGTAGTAAGGATCTTAACTTAGGGAAAATTCTACTAAGGCATCATCTAGTAGGATTTCCCAAGGCATAGTATACTTAGTAAAAATTCCATGCAAGTCCTACTCAATATATCACTAATGCATAGTTAAAATAATAGGACAGAATGTATGAAGCACCACTTGCCTTTTTAGTAGAGCAACTAAGTTCACTCCTTGATCTTGCAATTGTCACACTCTTCAAAGTTCACTACAATTCAATCAAGGCACAAATTCAAACTAGCATTCAAAAAATTCACCACATAAAATAAAGAAAACAAAACAATGCATGCAAGCATGCAAGCATGCAAAAGATTGTTTTATTAGAAAAGGTGGCTTCTAATAGGTTATAAACATTTTAAAACACCTATTGATCATTTATAAAAGTGGCAAAACCATTTAAAATCAAGTTAGTGAAAATAGGCCATTTAAATCATTTTTGTTTTCCTAGAAATGATTTTAATCAAAGTAATATTTTGTAGTGTTAGGCAAATATGTTTTTAAACACAAATGTTATTGTTTATTGTCAAAGTGTTTAAAACAAATCCATTTACAAAAGGTTTCACCCAAAAATCATTTTGAAATCAAATCAACATTTTATTTTACTAGAAATGCCTTTAATCAAAGTAATAATTTTCTAGGGTTAATCAAATACATTTTTAAATCCAAAACTTAGTGTTTAGGGTCAGATATTTTAAATCAAACCATTTGCAAAAGGTTTTACTCAAAAACATTTTTAAATCATAGCAAAAAAAATTATTTTACTAGAAATGATTTTATTCAAGGAACAATTCCTTGTGTTTAACAAAATATATTTCTAAAACCAAAAGTTTGTATTTCTGGTCAGTAGGTTCAAAACAAATCATTTGCAAAAGATTTTCCCCAAAAATCATTTGAAGAATAATTTTTATATACAAAATAGGCCTAGAAATGTTTCTCTAAAAACACCTAATTTTCTAGATGCAAAATTCTAAGGGCATGGTTGCAAAGTTCACATTTTTTTGAATCCATTGATATACAGTTTGTAATTTTTGGACGTGTGGATCAAAAGTTATGAATTTTTCAAAATCATTCATCTAATAGAAATGTTTCTGTTTTAAAAACAAAGTCTGTGCCACACGTCACTTTCTTACTGGCGCGTACCGGTTCGGGTGGATCGACTAATATAGAGCGTTGGATCTAAGTGGGATCATATGGATCAGAACAGTTCATACCGTGTCGATTAGATCTAATCTTATCCACTAGATTTATATCTAATGGCCTACAACTACTAACCATTGACGGGCGGCGCTGGGCGATGGCGAGCGGCGGTGGCGCTCGGGCGGTGACATTGCCGGCGAAAATAGGAAGCAAGGGAGGAAGGGAAGATGCTCACCGTGTTCGCAGTGACGTGGGGATGCTCGTCGTTATCGTTGCAGGTCAAGGGGCGCATGGGTTTAACGTCGATTCCTCACCGGAGTTTCCAACTGGCTCGGGCACGTACTGGTCTTGACGGAGGTGAGACTACAAGCCACGGGAGGACAAATGGGGAGGTGCATTATATGTGCAAGAGACAGGAGAGTACGTGAGTGTCATCAAGGGGGAGAGGCGCGATCAGGTTTTACCAAGGGAGGTCGTCGGAGTTGGGGCAGGTGATGGTGGCGCTCAGTCATTGTCGTTGCCGAGGCTGTAGGGCACGCGCGGGTGAGAGGAGAGGTGCGTTAGATGCGCACGGTGTTGGCGAGCATGCCCGTGGAATCCAGGGGGCAAGGGGAGGCGAGGGCTGGCCGGAATTGCTGCCGGAGCGAGGAAGAATTGGAGCAGCCTGGGAGAAGAGACGTGCGGGCGAGTGAGGGGAAATAAGGAGGAGAGGAGGGCGCTTAAGTAGGGCGTGGTCGTGGGCGAATTACTGGCATGATTGAAGTGAATTGACGAGGTTTAACCTTGGGCAGGAACGGCAGCGAGGTGAGGGGAAAGAACTGGTCGCGCTGGAGAAGATGCTGAGCTGGCGATGGGGTCTGTTGTCAGCGAATGAGAGGGGGTAGGGTGGGGTCACTAGGTCAGTGTCTGTGCTGGTTCATTCGCGAGTGAAAAGAACGGTTCGGGGGAGAGAGAGGTGCTGGGTGGGCTGGCTAGGCCAAGTTGGGCCAGGGGTGCTGGGTAGGTTAGTTGGGCTACCCTTTTCTATTTTTTCTTTCTGTTTTTTTTTCCTTTTTCTTTTTCTATTTTCTGTTTTGATTTTATTCAAATGATTTCAGACTCAAATTGAATTCAGATTTTTGTCGAACTTTTTCTAAATATTTTCAGTAGGTTTTATTTATTCATTAGTGTGTTTAAATAATTCACTTTGAATTATTTTCATATATTTTAATATGATTTAATATTTATTTTAAATGAGGCATTTGACTTTATTTTAAATTGAATTTGAATATGGTTCCAAACCATATATGTCATTATTCTTTTATTCTTTTTAAGTTAATTAGATAACTTTTAATCCACTTTGGCAAATTCCAAATTATTATTTTCCCATGATTTAATTAATCATTTACATTGGGGATTTGTCTCCATTTAAATATAATTAGAATATGGTTTCATCCCATATACTTTTATTTGAATATTCTTTATCGCTTTATTTTATTTGGATTTGGATTATTTTTATTCCATTTGCTTATGGATTTAATTCATGTTTTAAATTGTCTTCTAAATAACTTTCTTGGGATTTATTATTTAGTTTAGGCAATTTGTCTTTATTTAAATAAAATTGAATACGGTTTCATCAATATGATTTTATTTAAATAAATTTTTCTCATTTTCATTGTTCAATAAAATTTCATTTGATTTGTTTATGGATTTGGCCAAGATTTAATTTGGCCTTTAAATATTCCTTATTTTTTTATTTCTTTCTTTGTCTTATAAAATCCATGTATTTTTATTTAAAGATCCAAAATTGGTGATTCCAATTTGTATAATTTTATTTAATATTTGTTTATCTTTTCAAATCCTTTTACGATTACTTTGCTCAAGATTTTGTATGGATTTTAGTTATGAGCTTTATTAGCTTTGGAAATTATTTCCTTTTATCTTATTAAATTCATAAGTCTTTAACCATGGCTCCAAATTAAATGAAACCAATTTCTATAGTTTTATAATATTTTTGTTTATCATTTTTGATTATTTATAAATGTTTGTGGCTGAATTTTTATATGGATAAAATCCATAGTCTTAGAGAGATCTTCGAAATGATTTTCTTCCATTAAGGTTTCAGGGTTTTGGTTTAACTTTTCCAAGTGTTTAAATTTCAAGATACATTCATTGATGAATGCATTTCACTTGATTGAAATTTTGTTGGATTCTCTTTTCATTCAAATTTGTTCGAGAAGTGTTTTGATGTTTCCATTTAGAAGCAAAAAAGTTTCTTTTCACCCTAAATTTCAACAATTGTTTCTTTTATTTATTTATTTTTCACATTTCAAAATTTAGAAAATTTTGGGATGTGACAGGCCATAGACAATATATTCCCTTGACAAAGTGCCACACCTACGCAACAGTAATAAATGCTCATCGAGAAACAAGTAATAAATATCACATACATGGCATAAGTAAAGCAGTAATGTATAAAGCCCAAACTAGTTTGTGGCACCAGAACAGTACTTTGAAATCAGGTACTAAGAGCATCTCTAGCATACACCGTAAAAGGGCGAACCAGAAAACGTCTTTTCAGGTCGTGTTTCGCGGGTTTTTTCAGGTCGCAAACGGCGGGGCGGAAAAGAAACCAAAATCCCGAACCAGAAAAGGGAATATTCCCTTTTCCCAGTTTCACGCATAGGGGGTCTGTTCCGCCACAACAAGGGTCAAACCCGTAAATTGAACTATTTTCTATCAATTTCACCACATATCTCGCATTTTCGAACATAAATATAATACGAACATTAAGTAAAAGCCCAAAATTAGTAATTGTACATTACAAAAATTGTCCAAACAAATTGAATAAACAATAATCCAGTTACAACAAATGACCAAATCAAATGAATAGTTCTGAATGCAAATAATGTTTCACACACATGAATGATAAAATGTGGCATCATAGTTCCTCCCAGATAGCTTCCAGTGGTTCTCAATGAGGTCATGCGGCAGTTGGTCGTGGGTGGTTATGTTCTCAATGTATCGGTAGTTTGAAGGAAGGCTTGGATGGCATTCGGGTTTCTAGCTAGCTTCACATAGCTGCCAACATTGTCGTAGAAGATGTCCAAGTCTATACCCCTCTCATCCTCAACAATCATGTTGTGAAGAATGACACAACATGTCATTATGTCATTGAGAGTTTTCTTGTCCCAAAAATGAGCTGGACCTTGCACAACAGCAAATCAAGCTTGTAAAACACCAAAGTCTCTTTAAATGTCCTTTCGGGAACTCTCTTGAGACTTTGCAAATTCAATCTTTTTCCTAATTGAAGGATTCGAGATGGTCTTGACAAATGTAGCCCAACAAGGATAAATACCGCCAGCTAGATAATACCCCTTGTCATTATAACCATTGACAGTGTAGCTGCAAGCGGGTGCTTCACCACTAGCTAGCTTTGAAAATAGAGGAGATCATGGAGCACATTTATATCATTGAGGGTGCTAGGAAAACCAAAGAAACAATGCCAAATCCACAAGTCCTCAGATGCAACGGCTTCTAGCACGATTGTTACATCTCGGCTTTTGCCACAATATTGCCCGTGCCACGCCTTCGGGCAGTTTTTCCAAGTCCAATGCATACAATCTATGCTTCCTAGCATGACCGGCCATCCTCTTCTCTCATTCATCGCCATCAACCTAATTATGTCCTGCTCATTCGGTGCTCGTAGATACACCGGGCCAAAAATGCGAATAATCGCCTTGGAAAATCTATGAACACTCTCCATAGTCATATCTTCGCTGATGCAAAGATACTCGTCCGCATAATCGGTCCGGATCCCATATGCGAGCACTCTCATGGCCACGGAGATTTTTTGGTATGGGAAGAATCCAAGAAGCCCTGCGGCATGTCTTCGACGCTTGATGTACCGCGTCTTGGCCTCGCAAGCTTTCACTATATTCACGAACAGTGAGCCGCGCATTCGTTAGAGTCTACGAAAGAGGTGAGGCGGGTATGTGGGTACCTCGGCGAAATAATCTCGCATGAGAATGTCGTTGCTCAACTTGCGGTTACGAGGGATGCAAAGGCGGCCGACCTCGGAGCCTCGCCGCCTCTTCCTCCTGCCGTCGTCCTCCTCCTTGAGGGCGAGAACGGCCACCATCATGTGTTGATGGTGGTTCCCGAGCAGCGTCTCCACATTCGAGTAGTCGGAGGAGGATGAGTCGTCCAACAAAAATTGCTCGCACGGGTCCAAGTCCATCTACAAATCACGAACGATATTTAGAGCTTGCGGAGAGGAGATCTACGAGATCGAACTCGAGCGGCGGAAGATTTTATCTTTGATGGGTGGCGGGAGGATGGCAACATGGGCTACGACCAGATCTGCATTGGGAGGAGTTTTTCGACCCATAGAGGCTGGGGAACGGGGTCGGTGGGCTCCAGCGGCCTTTTGCGGGCGAGGAATCGAGCGAGAGCGACCTAAATCTACAGCGGCGGTCGGCGGCTATGTGGGTGGAAGGGAGGGGAATGAGCTGAAACTTCCCTCCCGCCAACGAAAAATGCAGGATATGGTTCGCATCCAGGTCCGCTCGAAACCTGGGTTTTTCTGGTTCCGCAGGGGTGTTTCCTTAGGGGTCCTAAAAAAATTTCGGTTCGCTCTATTTTGGGGCGTCTGTTGTGGCCACATTTATCATGCGAAACCAAAAAGTGGCGGTGATTTTTATGGTTTCGCCCTTTTACGGTGTCTGCTAGAGATGCTCTAAGCCGATAGGGGTGCCCATAGACCCCACATTTGGTTAGCGCGCTCAGTCTCAGAATAGGTGTCAAGAACTCGGGTCCTAGATGGACACAGGGGGCATGATATTAACCATATATCAACTATTACCCCTCTATGCCTCTTCATTAATTATACCTACTTTTAATATTAATTATTAAACTATAATTGAAGTCATGATCCTCTACACCATTAATCATATGCCAACCCCCAACATCGGTGGAACATAGACGATTAGAAGCAGCACTTGAGCAAGCAACTACAACTCGTAAGGCCGACTATCTACCAAACAACAGGTAATAGGAGGTGTCCAAGGCAATATAGAGGCTGCAAGGGATATAACAGGTACGAAAACACTAAATAATCGCAACACAGCTAGCAAAAGATCAATATGAGGAAGTAAAGACTATAAATGTAAAATAGGTAGAAAGGGGGAGAATGCTCGCCTGGAAAAACTGCCAAATATACACTGGATATCTGGTCGACACTCACATCAACTCATCAGCCTAATTCGTGAAGAAGCAAAGCACTAAAAGAAACATGAGATGCACTATTTAATAGTATGACAAAAGATCTGGCATGTTGCATGTATGATGCATGGCATAACAAAGATGCGATAATTAGTCAATATTAAAAGGAACCAGGGTCCCGATAATTACTTAGAAGGTTCATGTTGTTTATATACCCCTCAATTTAAATATTGTCTTAACAAGTCGAAACATGGCATCAGTTCACTACACAAATTGAAATGGAGCCAATATAAGACTAGAAAAGCACACATATGGTCTCCATATTTAACTACAAGGTGAATCGATGAAATACCCCAATCCACATGATATGTATGCAAGCGTGAATGATTGAATATGCGACAAGCTTAATATGTTGTAAAAATATAGGCGCTTAGGGTCACACATGGGTCCGACAGGCTCAGGGGGGTTCGGTTCGGTCCCGCACTCCGGGAATGGGGACTTCAGGTTCGTCCATCGGATTCCGTGAAGAAGGTCATGGCATCCGGGAAGGAGATCGTGCTTGGTGGCTGCAAAGCCGATCTTGGTGTTCCGTGATGGGGCTTTGGGTCACCGGATCCATGAAGCTAAACTCGAGGTCAATGCCGATCTTGTTTGGTACCGGGGTCTTCGGGAGATCTTGGCGGATAACCCTTGTGCCACTTGATTCTTATCGAAGTAGAGGTTATTGAAAACATGGTCTTGGTCATTGTGGAGCTTATATATCTTACACACGCAGGCGGCAACACTATGTAGGAGCAGAGCAAGGCAAAACTATGTCGAGGACGAGGCAGACCGAAGCAGAGGAACGAGGGCGTGGCCAGAGTCCCTGCACTGGCTTCGGTGCGGGACGACAGAGGAGCCCCTGGCGGTGGCACGAAACACGGATAAGGGCACAGAGACGAGGTGGCTCGAGGTTGAGGCGGGTGGCAGCACCGCAGCGGCGACTGCTGGAACGAACGGTATGGCTAGCTGGGGTCGAGCGGCCGGCAAGCTCGGGGCTCCAAGAGAAGGGCGAGCATGGCCGGCGGCGGGGTCGACCCTGGGCGGCGGCGGAGCGCGAGAGCGAGAGGAGGCGATAGGAGAGAGATGTGGCGGGACGGCTTGAGCTCGTAGGGGAAGATGCTAGGGCGTTTGACGAGTTTCACGTGCCATGGGGCCACACGAGAAGGCGACAGGGATGCGGTCGCCAGGGAGGAGAGGGTCATCGTGGTCGCACAGGAAGCATCAGCGTCAGCTTGAGGCGCGGCGGGAGCAAGCAGGATGCGCAAGGTGGTGGTTATGCGTGGGGTAGAAAGACGATCGAGGAGGGGCACTGCAGGGAGGGTAGGTGGCGAGTATGGTGGGGTCGCGAGCGATGGCTTGAGCAGCGATGTCTGGTTCGAAGAAAAGTAGGGAGAGGCACATCGGGAGGTTGTGGAAGGAGAGCGCCGTGCGGGAGGGAGGCAGAGAGAGCAATACCACGGGATGGGGCCAGGGGATCGAGGACGGGGAGGAGATACATGTCGGGGTGGTGGACACGATGCGAGGGAGGCGCGACACACGGGAGCAAGGGGTGTGCTCAAGGGGTGGTCCCAGGGGTGAGTGGAGGCCATGTATGCGGGGTGGATCGCGAGAGGAGCGGGGCGGTCTGCTCGCGCGTGGGTGTAGTGTACCAAGCGGTGGCGGCAGCGGGGTGGAGGACGTGATGGGAATGCTAGGGTTGATTTTGGAGAATTAGGTTTAGGGTTTACTCAGGATAGAGGGGTGGTAGGTGGCTACAGGCTAGGCTTTCGGGCTTGGCTTGCGGATGCCTCCCCGTCAAAACATGTTTTATTTTCATTATTGTTCCTATTTTATTTTAAAGGCCTTTTAAAAAAAGGTTTAGACAAAAAAATATTCGAGCGTACCAGGATTTTGATTTGAAATAAAGATGGGAACATCTGGTAAACAAATCTAGGATTTTCGAAAATAGTTCTAGGTTAAAAACATGCATGCAGTCATGAGGATACTCGAATACAATTTGGCATGATGACATGAGCATGCCTTCATGATGATGCACAAAACAAAAACAAAGCGATTTTCTAGTAGTGTTTTTACCCTGGGTGCTACACCTGGCCCCTTCCCAAACAATCAGCAAGCCCACCAGTATGTTTAAGGAAAGTGCACATTGATTACCGTATCGTCCACATCCTTACTTACTCTTCCCCGAGCATTCCGGGGTTCCCGCGCTGTTCATGGGGACAGCCGGCCAATGGATGATTCCGCAAAAATGTGGACTTGCTCCGCAGGTCTTGGCACTCCAACCCCAACGTGGCTCGTGGCATGGTTGTCGGTTCTCCTTCCACCGTTGCGGGGTCCAGCTTCCCTCGTCCCAGGGTAGAATTTCGGAACACGGCCCTGGGGCAGGGTTTTGGATGCGCCCAGCGGTGATGGTGGGTACGTGCTCCGCCCCATGCCTCGTCCCCAGGTTGGACTGGGAACGATCATGGGCGGACTCCTGGTGCAGCCTAATGAACTCTCTCTATGTATTGAGGTCTTCCCTCCATGCCGCTTACTCCGCCATCGCATGAGTTACTGGGTGCCAAGCTATGGCACGAGCAGCAGCGATTGCTTCCCCCAAAGTTCAGTTCCTAGAGCGGTGGGACTCGGGTTGGCAGCTAATACTTGGCACGGTGAGGAGAGACCCAGCGCGAGCTGGGGTCGCCACGTGATGGGTCGATGCTTGACGCTCCGACTCGGGGTCGGCTCCTCCGGCAGCGCCAGCAGCGCCTCATGCGACGCCCTGGAAGGGGTCTTTGATTGCGACGCCTCCTGTGTCGCCTAGTGGTGGTACCTCTCGTGCAGCGAAGCCTCCGCCAGCATGCTCGTGTTCCTCAACCGCGGGGTGCGGTTGCGACTATGGTGGCTGTGGTGCACTTGCACTTGGCCCTGGACGCAGGTTGGCACCTACGATGGTAACCGCGTGCCATGCATAAGGCTCGGCATCCAAGTCCCCAGTCGTGGGAAGGGCGTGGGAGCGAGTCTATGCAACAGGCGAGTCTACCATGGCAGGGCTGGTCCCGGCACCAGAACCGCTCCTTGGTGCCATGGATGGCAATGGCACGGTCGATGTCGATATTGAACACGAAGACGAAATGGATTTCGGTGATGATGGAAACGATGTTGACGAAGCTCACGAAGTTGTTGGCACTGAAGCTAATTGCCGAAGACAAAAACTAGAGCACACCACTACCTGGCGTGCCAGATGTCACGTCTCGCCAACGCTGACATCCAGGATGCTAGGCACCCCATATTTGTTCGGTAGTGGGCACGAAGGTGTTCCAGCCTCAACATCGACGTAGGAACCTGCTGATCTCACATCACACAGAGAGCACATAGTCATTTTTTACCTAGGTTTGGACCGCCCTTTGGCTAGCAACCTATGTCCTACTTTGGTGGATTATCTGGGTGATTGAGGTACTAAATGATGATCTCTATGGTGCCGGGGATCCACTTTCTATGGGACCCCGGATTTACGGTCTGAGAATCCCCGTTATGCGTGTAATTCACATTCCCTGATCAGTGAGCCATGAGCATAACCGACGAGTATCATTACATCATCCATAACTAGCGAGTACAAAATTTACATTATTGCCAGTATGGCGAGTACAACAACAATAGTGGAAGTCTTCAAGCGCAGGGCCCATGTCATGCCTTAACCTATAGGAGACTGACTGGAAAGATGGCCTAGCTCGCATGGACGTTAGCTTCTTCATCGTTCCTCGTTCTCCTGGGAATCTGGCCAAGTAAATAGCCAGGGACAATGCCGGTGAGTACTTTGAATGTACTCGCAAACCACCTCAAGATAAACAATTATAACAAGTGGATATGCAATATGGCTGCGGTAAGGGAGGGCTCCATGAGAGGTTCTTTTCCAACATAGTTTCTCTTGTAGATATAGCATCTACAAGGTTTTGTGGAAAAGTTTTGTAAAACATTTTGGAAACCTTTTTGAAAAGTTTTGAGAAAACACTAGGATTGGGTCACCCTTTTTCACCTCATGGTCCTCAACCAAACAAAATTTCCATCCTCCAGTATACATCAAATCTCCCCACCTTCCCTGGTGTCCTTTGGACCTCTAGGGTTTTGAAAACACTTTCTTTTTCGAAAACAAAACCAGCACCGCTCTATAGTAGTTTGTCCAACCGTCCATAACCGTGGACACAGCTATTCGAATAGATTTAAACTCTGCAGAGGTTGTACACTTTACCCACAAGATTTGATACATCTGCCGGGATCACCCCCGGGTCGTCATACGAAGGTATGCGGGTCTCAGATAATTAAACAGAACCTTCAGAAAGTTCACTCCAACACGGGCCCTACCCTATGAGTTGTTCCCTTCAACACCGGGACGTCTGGATCCATGGACTAACCGGAGTGCACCCCAACTCCTTCACAGTCGGCAGTATCAATGAGAGGCTGATAGTATCGCCCGGTCACGCACATGGGTGATCCGTCTTCCACCAAGTGACTGCCTCGCAGTTGACCCTTTTCATAAAGGAAGTACGGAATTAGAGGGATATGATCCCTTATAAGTAGTTGTGCGGATACCCATGTCAGAGTGAACCAATTTGGAGTTCAGCCCCTACGCAATCCAGGGTAATGTGGTTACACGAGTTAAGTTGTTATAGCTAAAGCTGCAAAGAACCAGGTGCGTGTTCATAAACACTTATCCTCCTTCTCCACTTCAACATTATTTGCAACAACAAAACCTTTTTATTTCTCAAACTCTCTAGGCAGGCCAAACCTCACTAAGGTTTTCTCATAAAACATTTTTATAAAACTTTTTCGGGGTCTTCCCATCCTATAATTTTACTTCGGCTAAATCGGGGGTCTCCAAGGGGTTATGGTGTTAAGCACCATCTACCATACTTGGGAAAAATATGTGTCATCAAGGGTGTTTTACTTAGTAGTACAAATGGGTAATGGTTTGGAGGAGCTAAACCTTCCCACATATAAAACATACTAGTAAAACCATGCAATTTATATAAAAAGTAGATAAAACATGCATAAGTAAAATAGTAGGACAAAGGCGTATGATCAAGAAGGTGGCTTGCTTGATGATCATAAATATGGCAATATGTCCCTCGACTTCCTCTTAGAATACCATAATAACCAATATAAATAATAAGTATAATACTTTACTGCTTCCTTCTTCTCGACGTCGCATAACCGCAACTATCGTCGTTATTAAGAAAACATGCATACAAGCAATAAATCAATCAATAGAAGGCATACAAGCATCCTACATATAGCAAGAAATGAGAAAAGCCAGTTTAAAAAACAGTAGGGTTCTGGATGATAGGCTTGATGAGATGGGTAAATGACTGGAGGCATTGGAAGGAAATCTATATGTGTTTTATAGTCTTGAACTAGGTAGGAGAGGGTTTTTAGACCAAGGTCCCTTTATGATAAGGGGTGGCCCGATCTTCTCAGCAAGCACTTGTCGATGATGATGGTGGATGTAAGATAACTAGCCTGTAGCTATGAACTCTCCCGCTCGAACCCTGATGCCAATGCAACAGATCTCGAACCCTGTGGGATATTCACAACACCACGCTCTTGCGCACGCAGTCGTCGACCATGAACGGTAGTTTGCAATCTACTGATTCCCAGTGGAACAACAGATCAAACTCAATTTCAATTGTATAACTCGATCACAGGTAATTTCAGAGGTTCTAAAAAGAATCAACTCCAAAATATTTTAACGTGGTCTCCCTCGAAAGAAACGGTACCCCCATCTATTTAAGAGAGAGGGGGAGACTAGGCTAATAGTCCAAGATGCAAACGACTACAACTAAGATACATGCTGACCCAGGTGGGACAGCATTCTAGGCGCACAGGCCTATTTCCTGCTGTGGCAGCATATTGGACCTAAAACGTGCCGCGGCAGGATTTCAGCCACTTTCTGTGCCGCGGCAGACTGCCGTGGCAGGATTTGGCATCGTTTATCTACCATGGCAGAGACTCTGCCAAGTGTTGATCCCTTCCTTTGTAGCTCCTTGCGCTTCCTCCCTCTCCTCCCTCGCGCGTTCTTCATTGATCAACACACCTTGATCCATGTGCTTCACCTCCTTGCTCTGTGCTATGCCTTCTTTTCCAATGTACCTAGTCATACAATAACACAGAGATAGGCAGTATAAAATTCTCATTAAGTAAAACATTAGGCTCATTAAGAAACAAATTCACCTGTTGTTCTAGTAGCTTAGCACGAGCTCTTGTAATTGGTCCAATTCTAATCTCATTGGACTTATCCTTGTTAGTAGCAGCTGGAACATCATCAGTAGTAACTGGGGTAGGTGTAAGTATAGGGATTTCCTCATCATCTCCCCCCTTGAAAAGGCGTCGACCTCGACGCTCCAAGGTCTTCTCCATCATATGGTGATAAATCAGCAACATTGAAACTGTTGCTAGCTCCACCAAATTCAGCAATAGGTATATCAATCGAGTAGGCATTATCATTAATCTTGGCTAACACCTTGTAAGGACCAGCACCATGCGGCTTCAACTTGGATTGGCGCAACAATGGGAACCTATCCTTGCACAGATGTACCCAAACCATATCACCAGGCTTGAACAACATTTCCTTCCTTGCTTGATTTCTTGCAGTAGCAATGTTCTTGCCTTTCTTCTCAATAGCCTCTCAAGTCTTCTCATGAATCTTCTTCACATATTCTGCACGTCTTGATGCCTCCATATCAACTCTCTCATGTAATGGCAGAGGCAACAAATCCACTGGCGTCAATGGCTTGAAACCAAACACCACCTCAAAAGGACAAAGCTAAGTGGTTGAATGCACTGCCCTATTGTAAGCAAACTCGACATGTGGCAAACACTCTTCCCACTCCATCAGATTCTTCTTTATCATAGTCCTTAATAGCTGTGACAATGTTCTATTCACCACCTCTGTCTAACCATCTGTCTGGGGATGACAAGTAGTACTGAATAGTAACTTTGTTCCTAGATTCCCCCATAAAGTCTTCCAAAAGTAGCTCATAAACTTCACATCCCGATCAGAAACAATTGTTCTTGGTACTCCATGTAATCTCACAATGTCCCTGCAAAACAGGTTAGCAACATGCGACGCATCGTCGCTTTTGTGGCAGGCAATAAAATGAGCCATCTTAGAGAATCTATCTACTACCACAAATATAGAATCATGCCCTCTCTGGGTTTTAGGTAGACCTAGCACAAAATCCATACTAATGTCTTCCCATGGTGCAGTTGGCGCATAGAGAGGGGTATGCAAACCATGAGGCTTCAATTTGGATTTCGACTTGTGGCATGTAACGCATCGACTCACAAATCTATAGACATCACGCCTCATCTTGGGCCAATAAAAATGATTAGCAAGCATGAGTAATGTCTTCTCACGCCCAAAGTGACCCATCAAACCACCAACATGTGATTCCTGCACTAAGAACAAACGCAACAACGATTCTGGAATACATAGTTTGTTAGCTCGAAACAAATATCCATCATGTATATGATACTTATACCATGCGTTTCTAATATCACACAAACGATATTGTTCAACAAAATCATTATCAGTTGCATAAAGTGCACAAATACTCTCTAATCCAGGAATTTTAACATCAAGATTGGTTAATAGTATGTTTTTCCTAGATAAAGCATCAGCAACTACATTCTCTTTTCCCTTCTTATATTTAATGATGTATGAAAAGATTCAATAAAATCAACCCATTTAGCTAATCTCCTATGCAAGTTTGATGGAGCTTTGAGATACTTTAAAGCTTCATGATCAGAATGTATGATAAACTCTTTTGGCCACAAATAATGTTGCCAAACTACTAGTACTCTAACAAGTGCATACAATTCTTTATCATATACAGGATAGTTCAATCTAGCACTAGTAAGTTTCTCAGAAAAATATGCTATAGGGCGACCCTCTTGCATCAAAACGCCACCAATACCTATACCACTAGCATCACATTCAACTTCAAATTGCTTTGAAAAATCACGCAATGCAAGTAATGGTGCAGAAGTAAGCAAATGTTTCAATGTGTCAAATGCAATGTCTTGGGCTGCGCCCCACACAAATGGCAAACCTTTCTTAGTCAAACCATTCAATGGTGCAGCAATAGTGCTAAAATCCTTCACAAATCGTCTATAGAATCCAACTAATCCATGGAAACTACACACTTGACTAACATTCATGGGAATATGCCAAGTATGAATTGATTCAATTTTAGATTGATCTACTTCTACCCCATGCTTATATACAACATACCCCAAAAATATGACCTTATCTTTTGCAAATGTGCACTTCTCAAGATTAACATACAATTTATTATCAGGCAACACTTGCAGAACTTGTCGGATATGATTAGAAAGTTTCATTGTGGCTATAGATAAGAATATCATCAAAATAAACAACCACAAAACAACCAATGAATTCTCTTAAAACATGATTCATTAATCTCATGAATGTACTAGGTGCATAAGTAAGCCCAAAAGGCATGACTAGCCATTCATATAAAACAAATTTAGTTTTGAAAGCAGTTTTGCACTGATCCCCTTCTTTCATCCTAATTTGATGATAACCACTACGCAAATCAATCTTAGAGAAAATAGCAGCACCACTCAATTCATCAAGCATATCTTCTAAGCGTGGAATAGGATGACGATATCGAATAGTGATGTTATTAATGGCTCTACAATCTACACACATGCGCCATGTACGATCTTTCTTAGGAACTAAAATAACAAGAACAACACAAGGGATAAGAGAAACACAAATGTACCCTTTGTCGATTAGTGCTTGGACTTGTTTCTGTATCTCCTTAGTTTCTTCGGGGTTGGTCCTGTAGGGTGCACGGTTAGGTAATGTGGCGCCTGGAATAAGATCAATCTGACGCTTTATGTCGCGCATGGGAGGTAGTCCAGCGGGTACATCCTTCGGAAACACATCACCAAAGTCCTGCAAAACATGAGAGACACCAAGAGAAATAGGAGTCATGTCGTTAGAAACTAAAACCTCGCCCTTATACATGAGTACAAGCGACATGGCACTAGGATCCTCTCGAAACTCTCTCATATCTTCCTTGGTGGCTAGCATTAATAGTTTAGGCACTCTCTCTCTTTTCTTTATATCACTCTTTGTAGTCTCTATGACATCATGTACAACTGCAACACTCTCATGGCCTCCAACAGATGCATCTTTAAAATTCACCTCTATTTTCTGTTTAGACTCATTGACAATCTATTGTGGTGTCATTGGTTGCAGGTTAATCTTCTTGCCCTTAAACTCCAAGTGATAAGTATTGGCACGGCCATTGTGTTGCACATGGCGATCATATAACCAAGGTCGACCCAATAACAAATGACAAACAATCATAGGAACCACATCAAAATCAATAGAATCTTTGTATGGCCCTATTTCAAAATTCACTCTCACCATATGGTTTACCTTCATCTCACCACTATCACTTAACCACTGTATGTAGTATGGCTGGATGAGGCAAATAAGATAACTTCAGCTTGGCACATAACTCCTTGCTTGCATGATTCCTGTAGCTACCTCCATCAATAATTACTTTGCAAGCTTCGTTAGGGCCAACGAGAGATTTTGTTTGGAACAAATTGCAGCACTGAGAGTCAACAACGGGCTGCACGCTAAGAATGCATGGAGATACCACTATAGTAGGCGCATGCTCAGGAAAGGCATCCATACCTTCCTCTTCATAATCAGCACCATGATCATCAGGATCAACATCATCTCCACTCTCATACTCTCCTTGATCATTGACAAACATCACCTTGCGGTTTGGACAATCTCTCTTGTAGTGACCTCTACCTCCGCAAGTGTGACACTCCACATCACGAGTACGTGCAGTTGATAGATTCGAACCCGAACTAGCAGCAGGAGCAGCTGGTTTCTTAGCATTAGAACCAAAAGAGGGAGAGGGAACATGCTTGGCCGCTGATGTAGTAGGATAGTTGGTCGCTGCAGAAGGCACCATAGGAGATGGTGTGGCCCTAGGGAACCGGCTAGTAGCTGGAAAACGACGTGCCTTAGCTTCCTCCGCGATCTGTGACTTGGACTCTCTAGCATGATGCAATAGCACGTTCATGTTCGCATACTTGTGATGACGCACTATGCTCTTTATTGGTAACCTCAAATTGTTGAGAAATCGCTGCATGGTCATCTCAAGTGATTCTCGTATTCTAGCACGTTGCATAAGCATCTCCATCTCCATGTGGTACTCATCAACTGTCAAGTTACCTTGCTTTAATTGTGTCAACTTGTCAAAAACTGAGCGCAAGTAATTGGTGGGTACAAAACGTTCCTTCATGATACACTTCATCTCTCGCCAAGTCATCACCGGAAGGTCATTGTCATCCCTTCTATGCTGAACAAGAGCATCCCACCAACGCAAAGCATAACCATCAAATTCTGACGCTACAAGCTTGACCTTCTTTTCTTCAGTATACTCATAAAAGCGCCAGAGCTTCTCTATCTTCAACTCCCATGTCAAATAATCTTCAGGATTAATGGAACCATCAAACTTGGGAATTGAGAATTTAGGCTTGCCCAAACCATCATCAACCGGCTGTAGAGGTACACGCTGAGCACGACCAATAGGGGCAAAACCACGACCATGTAATGGTGCAGGAGCATTAGGACGTCCCCTGCCTAGTGGCGCAACACCAGCAACACTGCCATCAGCTTCATCCTCGAGCTCCTCATGCATTAGTTGTTGTTGCCGTTGCTCAATAGTAAGTGTCAAAGCCTCTATGGAACACTGCAAAGCTGTCACATTGGTGTTGAGGTCTGTCACTTGTGTCTTGATAGTAGCCACGTCCTGAACGTTTTCTTCCAAAGTCACTTGCACGTCCTGAAGACTCTTGTCAATGGCATCTGTTGTGTTTTTAAACACTAGTGTCAAGTGGGACCTCAAAGCTTCATATTCCTGCCAATTGACAAGCTCATCATCCTTATTTTTCTGTGCTACAACATCAGAAGCACTAGTAGACATGATTAGTAGATTAGTGCAATAAAAAAAATCTGTATGGTGGAACACTCAACTCCCTCACAACTGACAAGAAAGTAGATCTTACTGTTCCAAAGTGAATAGAGATGCGTAACCAAAATGAGATCAAGGCTGATGCACTGATGTGATAAAGTGAATATCAAGGGTATAGAGAACGATGACAAGGCACACATGTTATGTATGGTGGATCTATAGGTATGGAATCCTAACTACACCGCAAACAAGTCCTAGTGCTCATCGTACAAACACCCAAGAAACACACTCGTGGAGATAAATGTGGTAATGCAACTATGAAGGGTGTTGCACTACACTAGAGAGACACTAGAAAGGCTCAATGTCACAGGCACAAGATTGCTCAATCTACCGGTGCACAAAGAAAACAGTAGGCCTCTTGCACAATTCACTTCTCCTTCTCTCTATTTTTTTATACAATCTGTTTTCTTTTTTTGTTTTTGTTTTTGCTTTTTCTTTTGCTCTATTCCCTTTTTTTATACTATGAAGCACACTTGATCATGGCCAAGTTACAAACACAGCACCACAACCTATGAGCAACCTGGAGGAGCGGAAACTAGTCTCAATGGGCAAGTTCCTAACACCTATGTATAAATGGTTGTGGCTAAAGGTTGCAGGAAAACAATGATCAAAAGTTTATATGTCAAGTTGTCGCGGCAGAAAAACAGGGCAAAAACGTGCTATGGAAGAAATCTGGCAGCCCTGTCGCGGCAGAAAAAGAGACCTTTTCTCTGCCGCGGCAGAAAAAATTTCTCGCCTGGGCTGAGAATTGTCTCAGGTCCAGCGCCAAGTCCTGTCACGATAGGAAAAAGGCGTTTTTTGTGCCGCGGCAGACCAGTACTCAATTTTTTTTGAGAATCCGAATTGGCAATAGCAATCTAAGAGGACTCTTTGCTTAGATCGGATCTGAGGTGATGGCGGCGCAAAAAGGATGGGAAATATGACTAGAAACAGAAACTAACTATTACAAGAAATCTAGATTGGATCTAACAGAAGAACACGACCAACAACTAAAACTCGAAAGCAAAGTAACCTAGTCTATGGCAAATATTTTTGTGAGGCTTTTTCTGTATTGGACGAAAAATAAACTAATCTATGGATGGATTTGTGGATGCTCACCGAGTAAACGAGGAAATGTGATACCAAGATGATAAGGGGTGGCCCGATCTTCTCAGCAAGCACTTGTCGATGATGATGGTGGAAGTAAGATTACTAGCCTATAGCTATGAACTCTCCCGCTCGAACCCTGATGCCAATGCAACAGATCTCGAACCCTGTGGGATATTCACAATACCATGCTCTTGCGCACGAAGCCATCGACCACGAACGGTAGTTTGCAATCTACTGATTCCCAGTGGAACAACATATCACACTCAATTGCAATTGTATAACTCGATCACAGGTAATTTTAGAGGTTCTAAAAAGAATCAACTCCAAAATATTTTAACGTGGTCTCCCTCGAAAGAAACGGTACCCCCATCTATTTAAGAGAGAGGGGGCGGCTAGGATAAGAGTCCAAGACGCAAACGACTACAACTAAGTTACATGCCGACCCAGGTGGGACAGCTTTCTAGGCGCACAAGCTTGTTTCCTGTCGTGGCAGCATATTGGGCCTAAAACGTGTCGCGACAGGACTCTCTGCCGTGGCAGGATTTCAGCCACTTTCTGTGCCGCGGCAGACTGCCGTGGCAGAGACTCTCCCAAGTGTTGATCCCTTCCTTCGTAGCTCCTTGCGCTTCCTCCCTCTCCTCCCTCACGCGTTCTTCATTGATCAACACACCTTGCTCCATGTGCTTCACCTCCTTGCTCCGTGCTATGCCTTCTTTTCCAATGTACCTGATCATACAATAACACAGAGACTTAGGCAGTATAAAATTCTCATTAAGTAAAACATCAGGCTCATTAAGAAACAAATTCACCTGTTGTTCTAGTAGCTTAGCATGAGCTCTTGTAATTGGTCCAATTCTAATCTCGTTGGACTTATCCTTCTTAGTAGCAGCTGGAACATCATTAGTTGTAACTGGGGTAAGTGTAAGTATAGGGATGTCCTCATCACTATATGTATGATACCAATATAAAAAAAATGATATCATTAGAAAGGTATTGATAAAATCAAACCAACAAAAGTGGTTTCACTATTTTATCAATTTTCTTTGATTTATAATGAATTTCCAGTGAAAGAAACTCTAGTTTTAGGAAATAAATCACCAGAAATATTCTGGCGTTCCAAAAATTATTTACTTGGATGGTTAATTAGTTTTCGATTGACTGATTCACTAAAAGTTGGAATCTTCCCAAAATATTTAACAAAATTCCCTTAGGAAATTCCCAAAGTCAGTACTGGAGGGTTTTTGTATTTTTAACAAGAATTAAACTATAATAGATTTTGTTGTGATTCCAACTGCACATGGTATGTATTTAGAATATATTTCTATAGAAATTGGAATCAACCATTTTGGATTTACACAAATAATGTGGTGAATTTATTGGCGAATAAACCCTGCATGTAACAGTTTAATTCCTAATAAATCAACCAATGCTCAATAAATTATGATACCCTAGGGTTTGATGTATATTGGTATTTAAGTGTAGTGAGAGTTGGAATTAGGTCAATAATCATTTTGGTTTGACCTAGATAATTTCCTAAAGCCATATGTGTGTTGTTTTAGTTATTTTTATTATGAGCAATCTAAGAATAAAATGACTATGGGGCTAGGGTGACATGCAAGGTATGACCAATACCTTGCAGTACCAAAAAGTTTCATGGCATTTGGGGTTTGTGGATATTTTTGTAATAATTTATGTATCAAGAGGACACATCTGGTTTGATGATTTTTTATAATTATTCTTGAGTAAGGTTAGTCCAATTAATACCACTGCATTTTAGAGGGAACCCTTAGGTACATGGAGAAATTTAGATCTAGGCAACATATGCCATTTTCCATTTTTAAAACTATTTAAACCGAAGGCCAACATTCTAGATCTGGTTAAAATGAATAAAGATAAAAAAGGGGAAGAAGCTAGCGGGCCAGATGTGCACGGCCCAATATACATAGACCCAGGCTGACCCAGATTTGCTATCCAGCGCACGCATGGCGGGCTGCTGGCGGCCGCCTGCCTAGGACCGCCGGTTAGCGGGGGAGGACAACGAAGGGGTAAGCGGCAATGTGGCCGTTATATTAGAAGCAAATCAATGGCTCCCCATAGTCATCCTCCTCAAGCTTGACGTGGTGGATAGCAAACCCTAGCAGGGGAGAAAAAGGGCGAGGGGATCTCACCTAGGGGCTCTGGAGGAGGTGAGGCAGGGTGGAGACGACGCGGTGCTCGACGACGATTCTGATGAGGGGTGGGAGTAGGGGTTTCTGCGACTGGATCCTGCCTGCACAAGGTCGTCCGAGAGGGGTGGTGACCAAGCTCAATAGCAGCGATAGTAGGGATAGTCCTAGGCAAAAAGAAAACCAGGATTAGATAGGGAAGGAGGAGGGGATCTTAGGAGAGCACATGTAGAGGGAGAGGAGATATGCTCATTTTCTTGAGTAAGCGAAAGATTCTCTCTCTCTTTCTCGAGCATGGAGGAGCAGGGGAGGGGAGAGGGTTTCTGGGAAGGTAGGGAGCCAGAGGGGGCAAATGAGGGGCGGAGGGCCTCAAGCCCTTTTATTGCTAGAGAAATGTATAATGGTGGAAACGTCCATTTTGGACATGGTGGTGGGGTAGGGTTTGCTTGGTCTGCTGCCAGGTGGAGGAGATGAGGGGTAGGTGGTGTCCTGGGTTGAGTGGGTACAAAGAGGGAGTGTGTGCTGCTGCATGAGACATAATGATCAAGGGAGTGGCTTGTCTCTTGTCTCCCTTATCAAACAAGCATAAAGTACAAGGTGTTAGCTGCTACAGTGAGATGCTACAATGGTGCACAACTAGGGGGTGTGCTGGGTGCTGGAGAGAAGTGGGTGGAAAGGTTGGATGGGGTTTTGGTGAGGTTAGCTCATGATTTTGATCTTAGTCAAATGTTGGCTGGTTTAGTATGAAGGGATTTGTCCAAGTTGATCCTGTCAATATTATTTAAGGGTACTGGTATATAGGTATGGACATTGTTTATCACCAAGAATTATTTGGGATTTATTGGATCATTTTAGATCACCATTATATTATTTGTTCCATTAGTGCAGGGATGGGTTATGGAAGCTAATGTGATTTTTTACATTATTCAAGGTGGGTTTTTGGAGTGAGATGGTTCTGTCAATATGATTTAAGTGTACTGGTATATAGGTACGTACATTGTTTATCACCAAGAATTATTTGGGATTTATTGGAACACCATTATATTATTTGTTCAATTAGTGCAGGAATGGGTTAAGGAAGCTAATGTGATTTTTTACATTATTCAAGGTGATTTTTTACATTATTCACACATTGGGGAATTTTATTGGAATTTATTTGGTTGGAATAGTATTTTTAAGTTATTATTTCTTGTTTTGGACATTTAAGAAAAAGGATAGAAACAATAATAAAGCATATCAAAAATATTTATTTTTGAGATAAAATATTTATTTTTGAGATGGGAAGATAGGATATGATATATAGGCATCAAATGTGCCTTGGGTTGGCAAAGCAATTTGGAGAAAAACAAACTTATCTTTATAGAGAAGGTTTTGAGGATTTAGCAATTAAAGGAATTTAAATAGTTTTAGGTTCCAAATAATTATGGGAATTATTTGGTAAATGTTTGTATCCATGGTGGATGATGTCAACTTGCAGTATCTAACATAAACAACCTTGGGTTTGAAATTCAACCTTAAAATGGAAGGTAATTAGAGGGGGTGATCTAGTGTCTGGATATTTTTATACCATATAAACCGGGATGGATTAGTGAGCTCAGAGCTCACCTTGGTACAAGGGATAGAGGATAGTTATACCAAGTTATATAGACGCTAATGGTAGTAAGAGTATGACTTGGTTGTGTTTGAGGTGGTTTAGGAGTAATGGCAAACTTTGTTGAAAATAAGGCTGCCATAGCAGATGAGTCATGATGCCTAATAAACCAGGTGGGTTTAAGAAGCACGTGGCTCGATGGGAAACAAGTGAAAGGTGGGTTGATAGACCATGGTTAGTAGATCATAACAGTAGAGGCCTGAACCCAATAAAGTATAAGTCCCTGTGTTTACAGTGCTAGTCCCCGGATTGATTAGCTAGCACCCACAGTTTAAGATGTAATATCAAGAAACAAAGATCATATTACAAATCATAACCAGGAATAAAATAGTTCATTACAACTTACATAGCTCATATGGCTATCTTATTACAAAGTAGAAGATATAACTATAAAGCATGGAGTCCTTCATCTTCATGTGCCACAGGCAATCATGTTGGTTATAGACTTGTAATCTGTAGCACCCCGGGTAAATCCACAACTAGAAAATTGCTACTGTTTGTATTTGTGCATCATCATTACATCATCATGCATACCTTTGCCTAAAAGCTTTTCGATAAAACCCTATATTTTGTTTTATTTTTACTCCCCTGTTCATTTCAAAATGCAAAAAACCAGGTCCGTCGGAATATTTTGTTGCTCAAAACTATCTTACAAAAATATTCATTAAATTAAAAAAACTGCAAATAAAACAAAACTATTTTTATACCGGGGGGGGGGGGGGAGGCCGCTGTCGGCCAGGCCCAAAGGCCCAACTGGCAGCAGCCTACTACCCCATCGAATCCTGGCCCTTGATCAAACCTAGATCTATCCAGAAACCCTAATCCCCACCCAAACCCTAACCTACCAGCTACACCCCACCACCCATCTCAGCCGCCGCCACCCTATGATCCCAAACTCCACATGCACTCGGTACACGCATCCAACCCAGCGAGCAACACAACACACACACTGGCCCGGGACCCAACACGCAAACCACCACACCGACGCGGTCAAGCCCGACCCCACCAAGCGCAGGAGTACGCTCCCCCACGCTTGCTCCCATCCTCGCCCCGCGCTCCCCTTCCCTCGCATCCTCTCTGTCCTGCCGCCACCACCTCTCCTCGTTGACCCTGCTCCTCCCCAAACCCCGTCCCCAACCTCCCGTAACTCGCGACCTCCTCCACTCCATCCCTCGCTGCCAGGAAGTCGCCGGCCGCGCCAGCGCACCCCTCGTGGCCTCCTCTGCGCTCGCTCTCCTCGCCTCACCCTCCGCCGCCTCCAAGCCCTTCCCTCTGCACTATCTGCCGCCGGAGTTCCGCCGCCCTGCGAGTTTCCCCTGGCGCCGCTCTCGCCTTCCCTCTCCCTCGCCCGCAGAGCCGCCGCCCGTCCTCTCCTCGGTGTCCCGCCGTCGGTCGCCCACTCTCGTCTCCGACCCCGGAGCCTCCTCTGCTCGTCCCGACGGCCCCGGTTCTCCCCTCCTTCCTGTTGGCCGTCCGCCACCGGGTCTGCGTCGCCCTGCCGGCCCGAGCCTCTAGTGCAGCACCTCCTCGTCGCCCTTCTTCTAGATGTCGTGATGTGCGTGGATGTCTCCACAGAGAAGGTTTCCCCTCTGGCCTTGTCTGATTGATCCGTGCAGCGTCAGGAGAGCCCCTGTTATCTCTGTTGTTTTATCCTAGTCAATTAACGACATGCCCAGTGTTTGGGATGATTTGTTCCGGCGTTCAGTGTTGCTAGGTGGATGTCCTGATGGGGACACGATAGCGTGCTAGGGAGATGCAGTTGAACATGAAGACTGCTGTCAAGGGATACAAGTTGGAACCCGTAATAATTAAACCCGAGGATGCGACAAGATCTCCTTCCCGGAGTGAGTTCGAAGATCCGATGACCGAGACCACGGATGCTTGAAGATTCGAAGACCAAGACCGAACCTCGCCGAACCCCAGAACCAAGTGCGCCGAAACCCCTAAGTGTGACCCCTATCCGAGAGCCATATTTTATAAATGCCATATATCCACTTGTTGCATATTAATTAAACATGTTTGCATTCGTATTGTGGTTGTTCGGGGGCATTATGCCGACTCACCTAAATTAAATATGGAGACCATATGCGGACGAATCTAGACTAATATTAGTCCCATTTAAATTGTGCATCGAACCGATGAAATATTTTGCCTTGTTAAGACAACATTTAAATTGCGGGGTATCTAAACAATATGAACTTATTAATTAATTGTCGGGACCCCAGTTCCGCTTAATATGACCTATTTGCATCACATCTTTGCCATCTCATACATCATACATGCATCATGCCCGATCTTTTGTTGTAGTATTAAATAGTTCATCCGGTGTTTCTTCTAGTGCTTTGCTTCTTCACGGATTGGGCCGATGAGTTGATGCGAGTGTCGACCCGATCTTCGGATGAATCTTCGACAATGTTTTTCAGGCGAGCATTCTCCCCCTTTCTACCTATCTTACTTTTATAGTCTTTGTTTCCTCCTATTGATCCATTGCTATCTATGATTGCGATGCTCTAGTTTTCGTACCCGTGATATCCCCTGCAGCCTCTATATTGCCATGGACACATCCTATTGCCTGTTGATTGATAGACAGTCGGCCTTGCGAGTCGTAGTTGCTTGCTCAGGTGTTGCTTCGCGTCGTCGATGTTCCATCGTTGTTGGGTGGTTGACACATGATTAATGGTGGAGATGATCAAGACTTTAATTATTGTTTAATAACTAAAATTGAAAGTAGGTAAATAATGCAGAGGCACCGGTGGGTAATAGACAATATTTGGTTTTTAACCGCTCACTGGTGTCCCGTAGGACCCCGAGTTCTTGACACCTGTTCCGAGATCGAGCGCGCTAACCACAGGTGGGGTGTGTGGGCACCCCCATCGATTAGTACCTGATTTCAAAGTACTATACCGGGGGCCACAAAGTAGTTTGGGGCTTTATTACTATGCTGTACTTATGCCATGCTTTACTACTTTATTTACGATTGCGCGTGGAGCGCCTGTACTATTTTGGAACCAATGTGGAATGTTTTCGCGGTATCGACAAGCCTAGTCACACTTTCGGGTTCCCAGTCGTTTACATCCATTGTCACAAACCTCTGGGTCTGTCTCGGAGACCGGCCGACTTTTTTGCGGGTAGCTTAGTGGGGTGGCCCCCATGTGCTTGCTTTGGGTCTGGGAAACGTCGTGTCCGAAACCCCGTCGACATACCGTTGGATGTATGTTTTGTGATCTTGTACCGACCTGATCTGACAACAAGGGTGTAGGTGCGTGTGGAAACTTTGGTGCACCCCTGCAGTGTTAAATCGTTTCGAGAATCTGTGTCCGCTGTTATGGATGACTTGGAGCACAGTTCTCGATCATAGACAACTATAACTAAAGTTTACTGTTATAATTTGACCTGTATCCGATATGACTAGTAATCAGCTTCACTACAACGGAATGGCTAAATAAAAGTACCAACAACTGCTGGGTTTGGGACATCTCATGCTAATTGTATGTGACTAGTAAGTGTCGCAACTATAACGGAATGGTTAACTAAAAGTGCCCACTGCTTATTATATCAGGATGACTATCTATACCTAACTAGTAATTGCTGCAACGATAACTGAATAAATAAAACTGCCAACTTTGTGAGTTCCTCGGTTGACTTCCTCGTTTGGTCTCGAGGGGGAAATACCAGGATGGGTATGTTTGGTGGTAGTATCAGGTTGGTTCCGAATAGGTCTTTCTTATCCCTCTCTGATAGCCGACAATTATATCGAGTCTCTATAGGTTGTTTAGTGCATGTTGCGCTACCGCTTTAGTCCACCATACCTATGTAGGCGAGGACTACCGAATTGTAGTCTCGCCGTGTGCTGGCCTCAGTACTGACCGCTCTCTTTTTCCTTTGCCCTTTGCCGGCACCCCTTTTGTTTTTAGCAGGTTTTGAGATCGACGTCGTTAGCAGGGTTACCCTTCCGGCTTGGCCTAGGCAGGGTTATGGACGCCATTGGTTATTCTTCAGGGCTCTTAGCTCAATTTGCATCTTGTCCGTACTCGGACGCTATATCGTTTTCAAGGTTATTTGGATCTTTGTACCGTATATCTGTATTCTTGACTCATTGAGTCGTTGTTGTATCTATGTTTTGTGGGTTCCATCGAGGACTATTGTGTAATGATATTGCTTCGTTTTCCACCCGCACGCAAGTGCCTGGTGGGCACCTTTGAATTGTTTCTATGCGGGTTTGGCGGGAAGCGCTAAAACTTGCATAAGGCCGATCTAAGGGTGTTATAGAGTGGTATCATAGCTTAGTAGTTACGATACCCCACTGGTCCAGCCCGTAGGATAACCTAGCTAACGGTCATTGTAAAGTGTCAAAACTATTTTGGAAAATCGGTTGGATAGATCTGATTAGGTCTGTTTTTACACCTTACTCCTCTGCTATTCTCTTCTTACCTCTGCATGTTTTCGATCTGCTCTTATCTTTTCTTCTAGTCTAGGAATTCTCGTGGTTGGGTTTCCGTCGTACCTTTAGGGTTTCGCATCCATCCTCTTGTAACGGTGCTTCGACATCCGGTCGTCATGCTATCTGATGAACCTTTCATCTGTTGTAACTTTTAGTGGACCCAAAAATTCACTAAAAAATTTCTTTGTATCTTCCGGTGTTCTTCGACACGACGACATCATCTACGTCATATTCGATGAAGGACTTGCATCACTCCCATGTTTCCGAACATCGCTTGATCTTTAGTCTGAATTTCGAGAGTTGGTTGCATAATTCGCCTATTCATGTGCAGAGTAATGCTTTGGGTGCGCGATGTAATGATCACCATCGGACTACTCTTATCATTCGCTCTGGTACATTGAATGGGTGGATCAAGCAATTTTACTCCTTCCACAGAAGTTAGAGGTGGCCTTATCTTGTGAGACCTCGACCTTCATCTTTGTTTCTCCGGAGTGTTCTCCCGACCAGCGGGGGCATCGACCCTTGTTGGCGGTGTCACCGATTTCAAGATGGAGAAGGAATCTTTGTTAGTGGTGTCACGATGATCTACACGAAGCAAGAAGATTCAGACCGTCGGCCTTCTTCCCCGTACCAGGAGGCGGATCTCGAGGGCGAGATCCATTGTTAGTGGTGTCGAATTGTAGCACCCCGGGTAAATCCACTACTAGAAAATCGCTGCTGTTTGTATTTGTGCATCATCATGACATCATCATGCATACCTTTGCCTAAAAGCTTTTCGATAAAACCCTATATTTTGTTTTATCTTTACTCCCCTGTTCATTTCAAAATGCAAAAAACCAGGTCCGTCGGAATATTTTGTTGCTCAAAACTATCTTACAAAAATATTTATTAAATTAAAACAAATAGCAAATAAAACAAAACTATTTTTATACCGGGGGGGAGGCCGCTGTCAGCCAAGCCCAAAGGCCCAACTGGCAGCAACCTACTACCCCATCGAATCCTGGCCCTTGATTAAACCTAGATCTATCCAGAAACCCTAATCCCCACCCAAACCCTAACCTACCAGCTACACCCCACCACCCATCTCAGCCGCCGCCACCCTCTGATCCCAAACTCCACATGCACTCGGTACACGCATCCAACCCAGCGAGCAACACAACACACGCACTGGCCTGGGACCCAACATGCAAACCACCACACCGACGCGGTCAAGCCCGACCCCACCAAGCGAAGGAGTACGCTCCCCCACGCTCGCTCCCGTGCTCGCCTTGCCCTTCCCTTCCCTTGCATCCTCTCTGTCCCGCCGCCACCACCTCTCCTCATCGACCCTGCTCCTCCCCAAACCCCGTCCCCAACCTCCCATCACTCGTGACCTCCTCCACGACATCCCTCGCCGCCAGGAAGTCGCCGGCCGCGCCAGCGCACCCCTCGTGCCCTCCTCTGCGCTCGCTCGCCTCGCCTCACCCTCCGCTGCCTCCAGACCCTTCCCTCTGCACTGCCTGCCACCGAAGTTCCGCCGCCCTGCGAGTTTCCCCTGGCGCCGCTCTCGCCTTCCCTCTCCCTTGCCCGTAGAGCCACCGCCCGTCCTCTCCTCGGTGTCCTGCCGTCAGTCGCCCACTCTCGTCTCCGACCCCAACGCCTCCTCTGCTCGTCCCGACGGCCCCGGTTCTCCCCTCCTTCCTGTTGGTCGTCCGTCACCGGGTCTGCGTCGCCCTGCCGGCCCGAGCCTCCGGTGCAGCACCTCCTCGTCGCCCTTCTTCCAGATGTCGTGATGTGCGTGGATGTCTCCACACAGAAGGTTTCCCCTCTGGCTTTGTCTGATTGATCCGTGCAGCATCGGGAGAGCCCATGTTATCTCTGTTGTTTTATCCCAGTCAACTAACGACATGCCCAGTGTTTGCAATGATTTTTTCCGGCGTTCACTGTTGCTCGGTGGATGTCCTTATGGTGACACGATAGCGTGCTAGGGAGATGCAGTTGAACATGAAGACTGCTGTCAAGGGCTACAAGTTGGAACCCGTAAGAATTAAACCCAAGGATGCGACAAGATATCCTTCCCGATGTGAGTTCGAAGATCCGATGACCGAGACCACGGATGCTTGAAGATCCGAATACCAAGACCGAACCTCGCCGAACCCCAGAACCAAGTGCGCCGAAACCCCTAAGTGTGACCCCTATCCGAGAGCCATATTTTATAAATGCCATATATCCACTTGTTGCATATTAATTAAACATGTTTGCATTCGTATTGTGCTTGTTCGGGGGCATTATGCCGACTCACCTAAATTAAATATGGAGACCATATGCGGACGAATCTAGACTAATATTAGTACCATTTAAATTGTGCATCGAATCGATGAAATATTTTGCCTTGTTAAGACAACATTTAAATTGTTGGGTATCTAAACAATATGAACTTATTAATTAATTGTCGGGACCCCGGTTCCGCTTAATATGACCTAATCGCATCACATCTTTGCCATGTCATACATCATACATGCATTATGCCCGATCTTTTGTCGTAGTATTAAATAGTGCATCCGGTGTTTCTTCTAGTGCTTTGCTTCTTCACGGATTAGGCCGATGAGTTGATGCGAGTGTCGACCCGATCTTCAGATGAATATTCGACAATGTTTTTTAGGCGAGCATTCTCCCCCTTTCTACCTATATTACTTTTATAGTCTTTATTTCGTCCTATTGATCTATTGCTATCTGTGATTGCGATGCTCTAGTTTTCGTACCCGTGATATCCCCTGCAGCCTCTATATTGCCATGGACACATCCTATTGCCTGTTGATTGATAGACAGTCGGCCTTGCGAGTCGTAGTTGCTTGCTCAGGTGTTGCTTCGTGTCGTCGATGTTCCATCGTTGTTGGGTGGTTGACACATGCTTAATGGTGGAGAGGATCAAGAATTTAATTATTGTTTAATAACTAAAATTGAAAGTAGGTAAATAATGCAGAGGCACCGGTGGGTAATAGACAATATTTGGTTTTAACCGCTCACTGGTGTCCCGTAGGACCCCGAGTTCTTGACACCTGTTCCGAGATCGAGCGCGCTAACCACAGGTGGGGTGTGTGGGCACCCCCATCGATTAGTACCTAATTTCAAAGTACTGTACTGGGGGCCACAAAGTAGTTTGTGGCTTTATTACTATCATGTACTTATGCCATGCTTTACTGCTTTATTTATGATTGCGCGTGGAGCGCCTGTACTATTTTGGAACCAATGTGGAATGTTTTCGCGGTATCTACAAGCCCAGTCACACTTTCGGGTTCCCAGTCGTTTACAACCATTGTCACAAACCACTCGGTCCGTCTCGGAGACCGGCCAACTTTGTTGCGGGTAGCTTAGTGGGGTGGCCCCCATGTGCTTGCTTTGGGTCTGGGAAACATCGTGTTCAAAACCCCGTCGACATACCGTTGGGTGTATGTTTTGTGATCTTGTACCTACCTGATCTGACAACAAGGGTGTAGGTGCGTGTGGAAACTTTGGTGCACCCCTGCAGGGTTAAACCTTTTCGAGAAGATGTGTCCGCGGTTATGGACGACTTGGAGCACAATTCTCGATCATAGACAACTATAACTAAAGTTTACTGTTATAATTTGACCTGTATCCGATATGACTAGTAATCAGCTTCACTACAACGGAATGGCTAAATAAAAGTACCAACAACTGCTGGGTTTGGGATATCTCATGCTAATTGTATCTGACTAGTAAGTGTCGCAACTACAACGGAATGGTTAACTAAAAGTGCCCACTGCTTATTATATCAGGATGAATATATATACCTGACTAGTAATTGCTGCAACGATAACTGAATAAATAAAACTGCCAACTGTGTGAGTTCCTCGGTTGACTTCCTCGTTTGGCCTTGAGGGGGAAATACCAGGATGGGTATGTTTGGTGGTAGTATCAGGTTGGTTCCGAATAGGTCTTTCTTATCCCTCTCTGATAGCCGACAGTTATATCGAGTCTCTATAGGTTGTTTAGTGCATGTTGCGCTGCCGCTTCAGTCCACCATACCTATGTAGGCGAGGACCGCCGAATTCTAGTCTCGCCGTGTGCTGGCCTCAGTACTGACTGCTCTCTTTTTTCCTTTGCCCTTTGCCGGCATCCCTTTTGTTTTTAGCAGGTTTTGAGATCGACGTTGTTAGCAGGGTTACCCTTCCGGCTTGGCCTAGGCAGGGTTATGGACGCCATTGGTTATTCTTCGGGGCTCTTAGCTCAATTTGCATCTTGTCCGTACTCGGACGCTATATCGTTTTCAAGGTTATTTTGATCTTTGTACCATTTATCTGTATTCTTGACTCATTGAGTCGCTGTTGTATCTATGTTTTGTGGGTTCCATCGAGGACTATTGTGTAATGATATTACTTCGTTTTCCACCCGCACGCAAGTGCCTGGTGGGCACCTTTGAATCGTTTCTATGCGGGTTTGGTGGGAAGCGCTAAAACTTGCATAGGGCCAATCTGAGGGTGTTACATAATCCCTACTCAATAAACTTCACTAACAACAAACAAACCTGTAACATGATAAGTTACAGTCACAAGGGTCAATACATTTGAATTGTATTGGCAAGTGATGGCATATTGATATGGAGAATCTAACATCTACATGAATATATGGCTAAGTGAAGTTTTGGCTGGCCTTTGCATAAAATAGGTTTTCCCTATTTTTTGTAAATAGTTTTCTCTTTTTCAAAACACCTCATCAAACATAGCACATTGGATACATACCAGGTGCTTCCCTTATTCACCCAACAAGTTTTAACTTAGAGAAATTAGAATGATCAGATTCTTGAACTGCTTCAACGTCTTGATGCTAAAAATTGTCCATAACCGGGGACACGGCTAAGTACTTAGTTTTTACCCTCTTGAGAGGTGGTGCACTTTCCCCACAAGACTCGACATGCATCGAGATGAGACTTTTTAGAAGCAATCCCTTAGACCACCATGGACCCTTTCCATCCTATCATCACTACCATCTTCTTTCCATCTGGCTGAGTTCTTGCAACTTAGTTGGTCAAGGCAGAGCCCATATGCCATCTGGCTGCACTAGAAGCTTTCGCAAAAAGAATGTCTCCAATCCCTTTGTTCCTGGGTGGCCATCCACAAGTGTGATGCACAGGGTAAACCATAGAAATGGGCCCTGAGTAACCACTCAACACAAACCATACTTCCCATTCCACCCAAGCGTTTCATTACAAGTTGTTTTCTTAGTCAAAAACACATAGGCATAACCTTTCCATATTATCATAACATGAATTTTCACCCTTGAATTCTAATATCTAGGCTAAGCATACTAGCATTACATGTCTCTTAACTTAGGAAAATTTCTACGAAGATATATTCTATAGGATCTACCATAGCATAGCGTAGAAATATTTAAAATACTCCTATCATGCATACTACAAAAATATCACTAATGCAATATTGAAAAGATAGGAATTTTGATGACCAAAGTATCACTTGCCTTTTTTAGTAGAAAATCTAGGTACTCTCCTTGATCTTGGAAATGTCACACTCCTCAAAGTTCACTACATCACAATCAAACAAAGCACACATTGAAAACTAGCACAAAAAATTAACAAAACAAAACAAGTAAACAAAGAAATGCATGCAAGCATGCAAAAGGTTATTTTGTTGATAAAGTTGTTTCTAACAAGGTTCTAAAAATTTTAAAACACCTACTGGTCTTTTATAAAAGTGGAATTTCATTTGAAAATAAGATAGTGAAAATAAGTTATTTAAATCATTTTTCTTTGGTTATAAAAGCTTTTATTCAAAGGAATAATTCCTAGTGTCAAGAAAATATATTTTTAACTTAAAGTGTTAGTGTTTATGGTCAGAGGCTTCAAAACAAAACCATTTGTAAAAGGATTTACTCAAAAATAATTTTTAGAACAATTTTTATACTCAAAATAGCCCTAAACAAGTCTCTCCATAAAACTATAATTTCAGAATAAATGACCAAATTAAGGCCATAGGTTCAAAGTACACACTTTTCTAAATCTATAGACACCTAATTTGTAATTTTTGGAATTACAGATCAAAAGTTATTAATTTTACAAGTTTAAACATTTAATAGATTTATTCTAGTTTTTAAATCAAAAGCCTGGCCACGTGGCGCTGTCTGACTGGCTGGTACCATTTCGTGCGGATCAGCAACTTGAGCCACTAGATCTAAGTTAGATCGTACAGGTAAGATTGGTTGATACCCCTTCGATAAGTGATATATCCTAGGCCCTACGATTTAGATCCAGCAGATCTGAGCTCACTGGTCAGGAACTAGCGGCGCGAGTGGCGAGTGCGGCGTCGGCGCGTCGGGCGGCGGTGGTCTGGCTGTGCTAGGGGGTGAGGGAAGGTATGCAGGGAATTACCTAGCTCGCGTGGTCGAGGTGGTCGCGCTGGTGGTCACCGTTGACGAAGGGGCACATGCGGACGATGAGAATCTCTTGTCGGAGCTGCGCTGCCGTCAGGTGCTTGCAGATGTCGTCCCAGGTGAGCCTACAGGTCACGAGCAAGAGTATGGAGAGTATCAGAAGAAGCACAAGACGATGGCAAGCATGGTTGTTTGAATGAGAGGGCAAGGGGCACACGGGTATGGACGCTCGGGCTCACCAGAGTTCGTTTGCCGCGGGCGCTTGCAGAAGATGACAGAGGCGAGCTCCTGGAGCGCAAACAAGCAAGGAAAAGCATCATGGAGGTGCACACTGAGTTGTAGGGTCACGACAGGGCAAACTAGAGGCGAGGGGGTGGTTGGGACTCACCAAATTGGTCGCCAGAGTCTGTCGGGGTCAGCGGCGGTGCAGGCTCGAATACAGGCAGCCTGGGGGCTCTCAGGGCGTGGGGATTGAGGGGAAACGGAGAGGAGGGAGAGGGGAATAAGAAGGCGAGGTAACAGACGGTAATTACGCCTCAAATCAACGGGATTTTAAGCGAATTAAATCAGGTAAATGACAGAGAGAGGGGGCATGTTCAACGCGCTGGGGAAGACGAGGCTGACGTGGCTGTGGAGCCGGCTGGTCAGTGAGGGTGCGGGTGGGTGCGCACGTGAGAAAGAAAGTAGAAGGGAGAGAGTGGTGGCCCGGGTGTGCTAGTTGGGCCGGGGTTGCTGGGCCTAGTTAGTCTGGTTGGGTTTCCCCTTTTCTTCTTCTAATCTTTTTCTTTTTCTCTTTTCTATTTTTATTCAAATCAATTGATTCAAACCTTAATTTGAATTCAAAACTCCTCCAAATATTTTCAGTAGGTTTGATACCAATTATTAGTGTATTTATTAGTCCAATTTTAAATATTTTTTATCAATCATCATTTATTTAAAATTAAGTGATGCTCTTTCGCATTTATTTAAATAAAATTTGAATATGGTTCATAAGCCCATATAATTTTATTTAAATAAACTTTTATCCTTTTAATTTATTTAAATTACTTTTATTCCATTTACTTATGGATTTAGCCAAGGTTTAAATTATCGTTGCAACAATTCTTATTTCTTTCTTTCTTTCTTTCTTTCTTTGTCTTATAAAATTCATATCTTTTTATTTATAGCTCCAAAATTAGTGATTCCAATTTGTATAATTCTGTTTAATAATTATTTTATTTATAAATCCTTTTAGTATTGCTTTTCCACAATTAAGCATTCATTTTAGCTATGGTCTTTATTAGGTTTAGAATACTTTCTTTTATCTTATAAAAATTATAAGTTTTTATCCATGGCTCCAAATGAAGTGAAACCAATTCCCATGGTTTTGTAATATTTTTGTTTACCATTATTGTTTATTTAGGAATGTTGTTGCTAAATTTTTATATGGAACAAAGCCATATTCTTGGAGTGATATTGATGATGGTTTCTTTTATTAGGGATTAGGTTTTTGGTTTAGCTTTTCCAAGTGTTCAAAATCAAGATACATTCCATGCATGAATGCATTTGATTTCTTTGAAAACTTGTTTTTTGATTTTTCATTCAAATTTTGTTCAAGTAAGGTTTTGATGTTTCCATTTAGAAACAAAAAGTTTCTTTTCCTTCCAAATTTCATCATTTGTTTCTTTTGTTTGTTTATTTTTCACATTTCAAAATTTAGAAAATTTTGGGATGTGACAGACTACCACCCTTAAAAGGAATCTCGTCTCGAGATTCGCGAAGGCTAGAAACTACAAGTTGGTTTTAGAACAACTAGGGTACTACCACCCTTAAAAGGTTTTTAGCTAGATTGCATCTTGGCTTACTTGATGTCTTGATGTAACTTCTATGGACGGTTGTTTGCATAGTTTCCCTTTGAAAGGATCGTATGGGCACCTAGAGGGGGGGGGTGAATAGGTGCTACTTCAAATTTTCTTCTTTTTCAAATTAAGGTTTGACAATAAGGTAAATTCTCTAGATAATGCAACTATGGTGAATTTACCTATGTGACAAATATGCAAGAGCTACCACAACACAAAGTAGTAACAAGTAAGTAAGGTGCGGTAAAGGATAGAGGTAACCGAAAAGTGGACGCGGAGACACAAGGATTTGTTTCCCGTAGTTCCTTCCTTTTGAGGGGAAGTACGTCTACGTTTGGAGAGGGGGTGGTTTCTAACCACAAACGCCACGAGAGGCCTCCCTTGTTCTCCGATGAATCTCACCCCAACGGGATCGATTCACCTTCCACTATATCGGCAACCTTCAAGGTGGAAGCCGGCATCGTTACAAGTTTGGGGCACACATCCACAACTTAATCGGAGGCTCCCAAATACAAGCAAGCTGTCAAAGCAATCAAAGACAAGCTTGTAAGAACAAAAACAAGAGCTAGGGTTTCCAACAAAACACTAGAGCAAAGGGGGGCCCTCAATGAAATGAGGGGGAAATGAAGATCTATTTTGGTGAAGTAGTAGATCGGGGCTTCCTCCTTCGATTCCCCAAAGATCAAGGACTTTGGGTGGTTGGATGAGGAGATCTTGAGAATTTGAGTGGTTCCAATGGACTCCAATGGTGGGCAATGACTTTAATGTGCTGAGCAATTTGTCCCAAGGTAGGTGGAGGGGTATTTATACCCCTCCTCGAAATATATGGCCGTTGGAGCATTTAATGACCGGTAGTACCAGTACTCAAGCGGTAGTACCGCTTGCATGCGGTACTACCGGTCCAGTACTGGACTAGGTACTGGAGGAGACTCTGTTCTTCAGTGTTCTTCAGTCTTTGGGCGGTACGCCCTTGCGGTACTACCCCCAAGCGGTAGTACCGGAGGTAGGAAGCGGTACTACCGGTTCGGGCGGTAGTACCGGTCCCAAGTACCGCTTGGTACTGACCAAAACGGAGAGGGGTGGGTGCTAGTCAGTATGCCACGGTACTGACGAGCGGTACGACCGCCTCAAGCGGTAGTACCGCTTGTACCAAGCGGTACTACCGGTTGGGCCGGTAGTGCCGCTTCGTGGTACCGGTGGGTACTGACTAGTACGCACCCTTCTCACTTTTGATCAGTGCCAACCAGTAGTGGAACCGGTAGTACCGGTGTCAAGCGGTAGTATCGGTTGCAGGTCCGGTACTACCGGTTGACACAGAAGTTTTTGCAAGGGGAAATGTTATGCCATAACTTGTGCCTCCTTTTATCAATCCTGTCATAAACTTAGTACACAGTTAAATCGATAAGTGTATTGTTATCAAACATCAAAATCAGAGGGATAGAAAAATGCTCTTTCAATCTCCCCCTTTTTGGTGTTTGATGACAATACACTTTTGCAGGATGATTTTAACAATAGGCAAATGATATTTGTAAAATAGAGAAGCGACTCCCCCTAGATGTGTAGAGACAAACCTCCCCCTCTATTTTACAAACCCAACATGGGTACACAAGTATGGATACTAGCATTTGAAAACATACCTTTGCACAAAACATGTGATGAGGAATATATAGACAATAGATATTGCATAACATCACAAGATGGATCCAAAGAAATAAACCACATAGTCGCATAAGATGGATCCAACCACATAGTTTCACATGACATAAACACATAGTCTCACACATAAAATAGAGAGAAATCAAAGTTCACAAGCAATAAAATGATCAAAGAGAAGAACGAGCTTGTGACTTCCCATGCAACACCCATGCCTAAAGTGCAACTTCTCCCCCTTTGGCATCAAGACGCCAAAAAGGGACAAGTGCAGAGCTACCGCCCCAAAGGTCAATCATCATACTCCTCCTCCTCCTCATCCTCCTCCTCAAGGTCCTCCTCATCCTCATACGTAGGTGGGGCGCGGTGCGAGGAAGAGACACCATCGTCCCAAAGGCTGTGCTGAGAAATCCACTGATCTTCTGGAGTGATGTTGTTCTCGGATCCCTCGGAGATGGTCAACCCTTGAGCAGACATCAGTTCCTTCTGACGAGCACAGGCTTTCTTGGCATACACGTGCGCCTCATACATGCGCTTCTGGTTGTCAACCTGGAAGCAGAAGATCTTCTTGAGCTTGACCTCCATCCTTTTGGCCCAAGAGGGCTTGGCGTTCTTGCGGCGAGAGACACCATAGTCAGTGTCATGACCATTGTCAGCATGCTCAGAGTCATCCTCATCCTCATCCTCCTCACCTGCCTCAACGCGAGGTTTAGCATGGGTCTTGATCTTGAGTGCCTTAGGCTTGTGCACAACGAGAGAGTGAGTGGAGAGCGTCCTAGCAATGACGGGGCACTTGGACACAATGAGGGCCATAATGTAAGGAGCAAATGGTGGAACCCTCCGAGTGTGTGCTGCAGCAACCATTTCATTCCAAATGAAGTCTGTCACATCAAGAGGTTGGCCTGATTCTCTGTTGTGGAAGGTGTTGAACAGCAAGTCAACGGAGAACCCATGTATCTCGTCCTTGTTGCCCGCACGAGGAGCAATAGTCTCACGGAAAATGCGATGAAGAATGTCATATGTGGGGAGGAGATCCTTCATCTTGCCAGCAACCCCACGGCCTCGAATATACAAAGGTGTGAGAACATCCTTTTTGGAGGGATGCTCCCGCATGTGAAAGCGGAAACCACAAGGAACGTCCCGGCCGCGGTCCTCATACCCTAAGATGGCAGCAAACTCCACAAGAGTAGCTTCCTTGACAGCACCTTGAGTCATCCAGGTAATCTTCCGATTGCGACCATTGTGGAAGTGTGCAGTGGCATAAAACTGGCAGATGAGTAGGGGATCATAGTCATGCTGAAACTCCATAATGGGAAACATGCCAAGGTTTGAGCAGATTTCCTTAGCTTTAGCAAAGTAGTCAGAGTTCTTGTCAATGTGTCCCATGTCAAGCCACTGCTGAGGCACCACCAGCTGGGTATTGGTCAAAAGAACCTCATGATACACACGCTCTTGGAAGTCATCATAAAAAAGACTGTCTGCCCTTGACTCGCTCCTGTTGCGGGAGTATGCATTGTCCACCCGGAGAGCCCTAAAGTATGCCTCAGAGATGTCTGAAAGTTTCTTTGGCCCAGATGGCCCAGAGCTGAGACTCTTGGTACGCCCAGTGGAAGGGGGGCGAGAGGGAGGGGCTCTGCCACGCCTAGCTGAGCGCTTGGTAACCCCTTCACGACCCCCACGACCACCTCGATTGGTAGGCAACTTGGAACGGTGTCTTGGCTGTGGCATAACTTCTTCCTCAGACTCAGTCTCTTCCTCAACAATCTCACGGTCAGACTTGGAGCGCTTGCGTGCACCCCGAGAACCACCTGCATCTGTGAAAGCACGAGGGAGGATAGCAAGGAGATAAGGACACAAGAATCAAGAAGGAAAAAACCAAGAGAATCTACAATTTGGGAAGAACAATGTGGTCAGAGTGGACCGGTACTACCGGACCTGACGACCGGTAGTACCGCTTGCAAGCGGTAGTACCGGAAAAAGTTCCGGTACTACCGGTTGAGCGGCACACCAGTTGTCAGATCTGATGGGAACGGCCCAAATTGACGGTATGAACTGCTAAATTGAAGATTCTACGCGGTAACAAGGAATAATATGGCAGTACAACCTTGCAAGTAGTCAATTTCTCCATAAATCTAAGCCAAAACCTAGATCTAATGGGGAAATCAAACAAGAAGAGAAGGGGCGGTTGTACCGGGATCCATGGCGGTGGAAAGTAGTGGGAGCCCGCCTAGAGGCCGAATCCAAGGAGAATCCGGAGAGAGGAGGGCGCGGCAGGGCTCCGGTGGCTTCAAAATCTCCGGTGGCGGCGCAGGCTTGAGTGGAGGACGTGGGAAATAATGAGGCACTGAGGGGTGCCTCTCCCCACGCGTCCAATATATACCTGGAAACCGTCAACCGGTAGTACCGGTTGTTGGAGCGGTACTACCGCTTGTAAGCGGTAGTACCAGTTCCACGACCGGTAGTACCGGTGGCCGGTAGGACCGGACATGCGGGCGGTAGTACCGTTCCTGGAGCAGTTCTGCCAGGAGCCAACCTGGGAACTTCCCAGGTCCGGTAGTACCGCTCGCACATCTGGTAGTACCGGTCCCATCTGAGTCCAAGGCCAGGGATCAAGGATGATTCTTGTGCGGATAGAGAGAGGGTTCTCATGAGGGGGTACGGAGGCTTGGGTTAAGACAAGTGGGCTGAGAAGCACATGCACTCTAAAAACCAATGGAAGAAACAAATAAATACCAAACTAGAGTGCATGAGACTAAGAATGATGGAGACAATTCAAATAGATGACAATCAAGAGTGAAGACCAATTCAACTAAGTGACAAACATGAGTAAGCACATCAACCTCTCGATTGAGAGGGGGCGGTGGCCTAGGCCACCATATTTGAGCATACTCGGCTTGGCACCACGAAGATGTATCTTGGGTCCATTACCGAAACTCATCATTGAGCTCACATATCACAAAATGATATTAAGAGGAATGATTTTTGTTTAATTTGCGCATAATGGGGGGAGGGATAGTCCAATCAATTAGGACCGCACTCCCCCTATGTCCATGCCTACACCTAAACCAAACATGGGTCAAGTATTAGGTGAGAGTGCAAGATAATCAAGTCAAACTCCTAGAATCTATGATATTTAGTTCATTCCTCAAGTAGAAAAACCTTGCTTCATCAAGTGGCTTTGTGAAGATATCGGCAAGTTGATCTTTGGTTGATACATAGGATAGATCAATATCACCTCTAGCAACATGATCTCTAATAAAGTGATGTCGAATCTCAATATGCTTTGTCCTTGTGTGATCCACCGGGTTGTATGCAATCTTGATGGCACTTTCATTGTCACATAGAAGAGGCACTTTGTCACAATGGACACCGTATTCCTTTAAAGTTTGCCTCATCCATAGCAATTGGGTGCAAGCACTAGCAGCAGCAACATACTCGGCTTCGGCGGTGGAGAGAGATATACAATTTTGCTTCTTAGAAGACCAACATACCAAGGGCCTACCAAGGAATTGGCAAGCCCCGGATGTTGATTTTATATCATCCTTGTCTCCCGCCCAATCCGAGTCCGTGTATCCACAAAGAGCGAATGTTGAGCCTTGAGGGTACCAAAGACCATAAAATGGGGTATGAACTAAATATCGAAAGATTCTCTTGACCGCCATTAAATGGCTTTCCTTAGGAGCCGCTTGATATCTTGCACACACACCTACACTCAACACAATATCGGGTCTAGATGCACAAAGGTAAAGCAAAGAACCAATCATAGACCGGTATACCTTTTGATCCACATCTTTACCATTTGGATTTTGTTCTAGATGAGTCTTTGTTGCCATGGGAGTTGGGGCTCCATTCAAATCTTGCATTTTGAATCTCTTGAGCATATCTTGAGTATACTTGGCTTGATTGAATAATGTTCCTCCTCTAACTTGCTTGATCTCAAAGCCAAGGAATACTTTCAACTCCCCCATCAAGGACATCCGGAACCTACTAGTCATAAGCTTTGAGAATTCATCATTAAAAGCTTTGTTAGATGAGCCAAAGATAATATCATCAACATAGATTTGGCATACAAAAAGCTCCCCATTAACCCTCTTAGTAAAAAGAGTGGGATCGATTTTCCCAACCTCAAAGCCACGGTCAAACAATAACTCTCTAAGGTGCTCATACCACGTGCGTGGGGCTTGCTTGAGCCCATAGAGCGCCTTATCAAGTTTGTAGACATGGTTTGGGAAGTTGGGGTCCTCAAATCCCGGGGGTTGCTTAACATATACCAATTCATTTAAAGGAACATAAAGGAATGCACTTTCTACATCCATTTGTTGCAACTTAAAGTTATGATGTGCCGCATAAGCAAGAAGGATACAGATGGACTCAAGGCGAGCCACGGGTGCATAAGTCTCTCCATAATCAATGCCTTCAATTTGGGAATAACCTTGTGCAACCAATCTAGCCTTGTTCCTTACAATAATCCCATGCTCATCTTGCTTGTTCTTGAATATCCACTTTGTTCCAATAACATTGCAGCAATCCTTTGGCTTCTCAACTAACTTCCACACTTTGTTTTCTCTCAAAGTTGTTGAGCTCTTTGTGCATAGCTTCTAACCAATCCGAATCTTCAAGAGCTTCCCACACTTTCTTTGGTTCAATCATGGAAATGTGAGCTTGATGTTCACTGAACCTCTTCAATTATGCTCGTGTGGAAATTCCTTTCCTTAGATCTCCAACAACATTTTGGAGGGTGTGGTCTCTTATTTCCAACATTCTTTCCTTTCTAGCTTCGCGACGAGCGTGGATCTCCTCATTGTTTCTTGGAGGACCCTCTTCATCATTTTGATCCTCGTCTTGACCATCAACTTGACCTTGATCATCATTGGATTCATCCTCTACATTGGGAGGCAAGGATTCACTTTGGTCTTGATCAAGTGTTCTTCTAGCCTCAATTTGAGCACGCCTCAAAACATCTTGGATGGATCTTCCTTGGAAAATTGACTTGGCTCCACTTGACACCCCATCGAATGGACCAAGCTCCCTTTGACTAGAGTTCACACATTGATCACTATGTTGAGGGTCCACATCTTGTCTTTGGCTTGAGTCAATGTCCTCCTCGGTAGATGGAGCATGTTGAGGTTGTGAAGATGAGGGCTCCACTCGAGTGGAGCATAGTTCTTCTCGATCCGCCATAAGGGGTTCCTCAATGGGGCGGATATAACCCACACCCATTCTTCCTATGGCATCCTAAGGCATTTCATCATCTGCATCACAAGCATCAACACGCCCCCCTTGGGGACCATCATATTCTTCGAAGGTCACACTACAAGATTCTATGACGGCTCCGGAGAGCTTGTCATAGATTCTATAAGTGTGAGATTCGAGACCATAGCCAACAAAAATACCCTCTAATGCTTTAGATTCGAATTTAGACAAACGAACACCTTTGATGAGATAGAAACACTTACAACCGAACACCCAGAAATAAGATATGTTGGGCTTGTTACCGGTAAGTATCTCATATGGAGTCTTGTTGATTTTCTTGCGGAGGTAGAGACGGTTTGAAGCATGGCAAGCGGTGGAGACGGCTTCGGCCCAGAAGTTGTATGGAGATTTAAACTCCGCCAACATGGTCCTAGCCATCTCAATAAGAGTCCGGTTCTTCCTTTCGGCCACACCATTTTGTTGAGGGGTGTATGCGGCGGAATATTGATGCTTAATCCCCTCATCACTAAGAAAGTCATTCAAGGTGTAGTTCTTGAACTCGGTGCCGTTGTCACTTCTTATAATCAACACGGGAACATTGTGTTGCCGTTGAACCAAGTTGATGAAGTCGATAAAAGTCCTTTGAGTTTCACTCTTCAACTTGAAGAAATAAACCCAAGAGTATCTTGAAAAGTCGTCAACAATCACCAAACAATATTTCTTCCCACCAAGACTTGCATGAGATGGAGGACCAAATAGGTCCACATGAAGGAGTTCCAGATCTTGTTAGACTTGATTTGGTTCGTGGGCTTATGAGGAGCGTCATGCATCTTCCCTAGAACACATGCCCTGCAAACACGATCTTTGGCAAAGGAAACTTTTTCTTTTAGTCCAACAATATGGCCCTCTTTATGGAGACTTTGCAAAGTTCTCATATTGACATGGGCTAGTCGGCGGTGCCATAGCCAACCCACATCGGCCTTTCCGTATAAGCACATCGGACCTGCAGTGGCTTGGCCCGAAAAGTCCACCACATACAAGTCATTTTCGACGTACCCAACGAAAGCGACCTTGAGAGACTTGCTCCACATGAGGACCACAATATCATTATCAATAAAGACGACAAAGCCCATCTTTCCAAGAGCACGGACAGAAAGTAAATTGTATCCAAGGGTTTCAACAAGCATGACGTTCACGAGTGTAATGTCGTGAGCCACCACTACCTTGCCTAAACCCATTACCGTAGATTTTGACTTGTCGACATATGTGACGGTGATTTGATCTTCATTTGACACCAAGTCCTTGACAATAGACGAGCTTCCGGTCATATGACAAGTGCAACCACTATCAATCACCCATTTGGAACCTCCGGAAGCATAGGTCTACAAAAGATCAAGCTAGTTTTTTAGGTACCCATTTTTCAATGGGTCCTCTTTTGTTAGCAACAAGGGTCTTGGGAACCCAAATATACCAAGCAATATAACCATCATAACGACCAACATATTGTGCATACACATCACCATAGTAATCAAGCATTAGAACATAGTGAGGGTTAGCACTTCCCGTAAAATCATCATGAGACATAGTTTTGCCAATTGTGGTCTTACTTTCCACAATGGTCTTGTTGGTCTCTTGTGCGGGCTTGTCCTTCTTCTTCTTGTTGTTCTTCTTCTTTGTTTTGGAGACAAAACCAATGCCCCTTTATCACCACTACGCCTTTGCTTGCTCAAAAGATCATCAATAGACTTGTTACCTTGTGGAAATGTGGTCTTCGCAAGCTCCCCCTTCAACCTAGCATTCTCTTCAAGGATAGTTGTGCTACTCGATGGAATGAAGTTACTAGGTGAAGGAATATTGGCCAATTGAGTTTGAAGCGTTTCATGGGACTTTGTGAGAGACAAGAGTTCACTCTCCAGGCTTTGTGGGCCTTGTTAAGCAAGCTAAAGTCCTCGGCAAGTTTTTCATGAACCACACCAAACTCAACCTTGTCCTTTTTAGCTCTTTTGTATTTAGCAATAGCATGATCACGCTCTTTAATGAGTTTGTTAACAATGATGTCATTGGCCTCATCAAGCCCTTCAAGTTTTGACTCAAGGGACAACCTAGTCTCTTGTTCTTCTTCTAGAGCATTGCTTAAAGCCTCTAGTTCACTCATATGTTCATGCCCAAGTTTACATCTAACATCTAGAAGCTCTTGAGTGTGGGAGAGTTGATCTAAGATGTTCCCAAAATGTAGTTTAGCATCACCTTCTAGGTTAGTCATGAACTCATCAAAGGCAATTAATTCCTTTTTAACATCAAGAGACATTTCATCATCAATTTCATCATTATCTAATTGAGTAGAGTGGGATGATGAGGATACCTCCGTTCCTCTTGCCATAAGGCAAGTGACGTTCTTGGAGGAAGAGTTCTCATTTGGAGAGTCGAAGAGTGAGAGTGTCGGAGTAGAGGTGGTAGCTAGAGCAGCCATACCATGTGAGGTTTCTTCTTCTTCCTCATCTTCATCATCTTCATTATCGGACGAGTATTCTTCATGAGTGATCAAGACAATTTCTCCCGATTTCTTGTTGATGGGGTTCTTTTTGATGAAAGGTTTCTTGTAGGGTGCCTTGAGAGTCTTCTTCAACACAAGCTTCCCACCATTATCTTCTCTCTTCTCATAGGGGCAGCTTGCCACAAAGTGATAGCGGTCACCACAATTGAAGCAAGTTCTCAACCTAGTGGCATTCTCTCTTTTCCCATTTGGATTGCTTCTTCGTTGCATTTACATCTTGGCCTTGGCGGGGTTCTTCCAAAAGTTCTTTGCATAGAAAGCCATATATTGACTATGAGCAATCTTGACATCATCGGGATGGTCCAAGGAGAGGCCTTCATCACTATCATCTTCATCTTCAAAGTCCACAACTTTGGCCTTTAAAGCAACATTGACCACATTGCTCATACCGATGGCACGAGCACGGGCATCTTTGGCGTTCTTGGCGGCGACCTTGAAAGCGGCCATCTCTTGCATAACTTCATTTGAGGTCATGAGATGGTAGTTGTGTCTTCCTTGTAAGCTCTTCAGGTCGGTGGGCTCAAAAGGCATGAGTGCACTCACATATTTCCTTTTTATCCATGCATCATCCACATGTGAGGCACCCACATTTATAAAAGCGGTGGCTGTGGTCTTGAGCCTTCGATACATGTCCTCGTGATCTTCACCTTCTTTCATGTAGAAACCTTCGGCTTCATTGCTTAGAGCATCATATCTATTCCTCCTCATACTCTCATTTCCAACAAACAACACAGTGAGAGCATCCCAAGCTTCCTTGGCAATGCTAAAGTGCTCAATGTGTGGATAATACTTTGTTCCCAATCCTTGTTGAATCATATGCAACGCAGTGGCATTGAGTTGACTATTGACAACCTATCTTCTTGTCAAGTTGTTTGGATCCCCAATGAAGAGTCCATGCTCGATGATGTTCCATAGTTCAATGCAAGAGTTGCGCATATGAGTTCTCATTAGTGATTGCCATTGAGCAAAAGTAGTAGACTCTTCTAGCTTAGGTGGGTCGCCTCTATTGTACACATGAGGGTGAGGGATGGGAGGATCGGGAGAGTACCAAGAATCACGGTGCTCGCCCTTCCCCCCATCAAGTCGTGTGGAGGAATTAGCATTGTCTAGTTTATCCCCTACCACCATACCTTCGGGGGATACCGGAGTATTCCCTTTAGGTACGGATGGTAGTTCCTCTTGAGGAGATGGGGGTGATGAGCCATCTTTGTCTTTAAGAAGTTGCTCAAGCATCTTCTTGACTTCGTTGACAAAGGAAGAGCTCAATCTTGTTTCCAAGTTTCTGAGATCTTCCATGGTCACCGGGGTTGACTCACTACCACCATCCCCTTCTTGGCTACCCATATTCTCTTAGGCGGTAAATCCCGAATAAAGAGCCGAGGCTCTGATACAAATTGAAAGGATCGTATGGGCACCTAGAGGGGGGGGGGTGAATAGGTGCTACTTCAAATTTTCTTCTTTTTCAAATTAAGGTTTGACAATAAGGTAAATTCTCTAGATAATGCAACTATGGTGAATTTACCTATATGACAAATATGCAAGAGCTACCACAACACAAAGTAGTAATAAGTAAGTAAGGTGCGGTAAAGGATAGAGGTAACCGAAAAGCTGACGCGGAGACACAAGGATTTGTTTCCCATAGTTCCTTCCTTTTGAGGGGAAGTACGTCTACATTTGGAGAGGAGGTGGTTTCTAACCACCAACGCCACGAGAGGCCTCCCTTGTTCTCTGATGAATCTCACCCCAACGGGATCGATTCACCTTCCACTATATCGGCAACCTTCAAGGTGGAAGCCGACACCGTTACAAGTTTGGGGCACACATCCACAACTTAATCGGAGGCTCCCAAATACAAGCAAGCTGTCAAAGCAATCAAAGACAAGCTTGTAAGAACAAAAACAAGAGCTAGGGTTTCCAACAAAACACTAGAGCAAAGGGGGGCCCTCAATGAAATGAGGGGGAAATGAAGATCTCTTTTGGTGAAGTAGTAGATCGGGGCTTCCTCCTTCGATTCCCCAAAGATCAAGGACTTTGGGTGGTTGGATGAGGAGATCTTGAGAATTTGAGTGGCTCCAATGGACTCCAATGGTGGGCAATGACTTTAATGTGCTGAGCAATTTGTCCCAAGGTAGGTGGAGGGGTATTTATACCCCTCCTCGAAATATATGTCCGTTGGAGCATTTAATGACCGGTAGTACCGGTACTCAAGCGGTAGTACCGCTTCCATGCGGTACTACCGGTCCAGTACTGGACCAGGTACCGGAGGAGACTCTGTTCTTCAGTGTTCTTCAGTCTTTGGGAGGTACGCCCTTGCGGTACTACCCCCAAGCGGTAGTACCGGAGGTAGGAAGCGGTACTACCGGTTCGGGCGGTAGTACCGGTCCCAAGTACCGCTTGGTACTGAGAGGGGTGGGTGCTAGTCAGTATGCCACGGTACTGACGAGCGGTACGACCGCCTCAAGCGGTAGTACCGCTTGTACCAAGCGGTACTACTGGTTGGGCCGGTAGTGCCGCTTCGTGGTACCGGTGGGTACTGACTAGTACGCACCCTTCTCTCTTTTGATCAGTGCCAACCAGTACTGGAACCGGTAGTACCGGTGTCAAGCGGTAGTACCGGTTGCAGGTCCGGTACTACCGGTTGACACAGAAGTTTTTGCAAGGGGAAATGTTATGCCATAACTTATGCCTCCTTTTATCAATCCTGTGATAAACTTAGTACACAGTTAAATCGATAAGTGTATTGTTATCAAACATCAAAATCAGAGGGATAGAAAAATGCTCTTTCACCCTTATTACCACATTTGGAACATGTGACAAGGTTGAGGTCCTTCATAGGTTTTCTTGTCTTGTTCTTCTCTTTGTCTGGACAATTTGATGCATAATGGCCTAGCTCTTTGCATTTTTGGCACATCACCTGGCTAATATCCCTCTTTATATTTGGTATCACTATCTCTTGTTTGTTTCCTTGGCCCTTCTTTTTTGGGCATTCATTAGCATAGTGTCCTATCTCCTTGCAATTGTAACATTGCATCTGGCTAATGTCTTTCTTGCTGTCAACACCCTGAATTTTAATCACAGATGCCTGTTATGCCATACATCACAATCCTAGGATTACCATTTTTGTAAGACATAACAAATTGGATATCACAGCACATCATCCATTACAAACCACACATAAGGTCTTACACAAATAAGGATCTCATGATCCAGTTCTTAATACAATTCAAGCAGCGGAATAACGTAATAATAACGATAGTGTGGGAGAAGCTCCATCTTCATGGTCATAGGTAATGCTGACGATGGGAGATGATCCTAGTTGTCGTAACCTTCTTGTTGTCCTTCTTCCTGATACTCCTCTTCATAGTCTGGCCATGGGAATAGCCAGGGACAAAGCCATGAGTACTCTTTAAGTACTCACAAACTAATACTAACAAGTGAACTGGTTTTGGAATAGGAAGTACTAACCTCTATTGTTGTTTTGCAAAAAGCCAGATTTACCTCTACTAAGTTCAGAAGCAAAGAAAGCTAGTTGAAAGTTTTATAACACCTAAGTGGGAACTTGAATTTCATGTCACCACACTATTGTAGTCAAGTCAAAGTCACAAATCATTTCACAAGTCCTTTTGAAAACCTCTGACTACGGAACAGTATGGCCACTCCAATTGTCCATAACCACGGACGCGGCTATTCGAAAAAGTTGATCAAGTTTTATGCTTAGCACTAGCATCGATAAGTGGGGGTAAATACTAATGATGGGTAATAAACAAGTGGGGATTAGCTAAGTTCAATCTCATGCCTTAGGATGACATCAAGATTATCTAACTTATGCAAAATTTTATGCTCTTTATGCTACCTTCAGTTATCTTTCTAGAATCTACAAGTCACTAAGTAAACTGTAAGAGAAAGCTTTGTTAAAGAAATAAAGTATTAAGCTTTGCAAGTAAAACTAGGATTGGGTATCATCTAATGGGTATAAGTTTGCAAGTAGAGCTTGCAAGTGGTATCTTGCTTGATGAGTAGCTTGCAAGTATTGGCTTGCTAAGATATTAGTATAAGCTTGCCTTGTGTAGAGAAGTGGTTGAAGTTCTCCTCGGCTTCTTCCTCGTAATATCCTCCTTCCTCCTCGTATCCTTGGTCGGTACTAGCGTCTATAAATAAATACGAGGTACACAATCACCAAACAATACTTAACTATTTCTAATCATCACACAAAGGGTCATACTAGATGATCTAGCATCATCACTAACATTACAAGATTAAAGCACTTGTCCCATTTATTTTATTTGGGAAAAGTAATTTCTACTCATTGTAAAACTACTTAAGATTTAATATTCTCCAACTCAAACATGGGATCATGTTGACACATGTCATCACCACATATTTCAGTACATGGGAATCTGATTTAAAGTGGTGTCACAATTTAATCAGGTTTAACCTTTTTATTTTATTTAATTAAAGTGACTAGAAATGCCTATGTGGCATTCTTTTATGACTTGATCATTATTTCTGTAAGTAAACCTATATATTTTTATATATTCTGAAAGGTATGGTTAAATGTGACTTTTGAGAGTTGGAATCAACTCAAAAGCTCTTATGGTTGAATTTTGAAAAATCTTTGAATGCAGAAAAGCTTCTGCCTTGTTATTTTACCATGGGTGATCTACAAATGTAAATGGTTTGGATCCAACGGACTTGGATTAAGAATTTTAGTACCTTTCTAACAAAATTGGTTTCATGCTTTTTGGTTCAATGAATCGAGCTGGGTTGATTTTTGAATCTAGGTATAGAACTAAGTTTAGAACTAAATGCATAAAACAAAATTTGAATTGTTGGGTCGCGCGGGAGGTTTAACTGGGCCGGCCCACTATGCACAGCACGCGTGGGCTGGTTAAGTGAGTGACCCTACTCGTGAGTGAGACAACGAGGGGTGAAGCAGTATGGGGCGATTAGGATCGTAGGATCTAACTCTAATCGAATGGCTCTGGTTCATCGTCCATGTCGGGCAACGCCGGCAAGACAGAACCCTAGCGCGGCCGGTGGGGGTCATGAGAGGTTCACCGGGGCTCAAGCGATGGTCAACGACGGGGGCGAACGACAAAGTCGACGACGGCGATTCTCCTGGTACCGGAAGCTTCTCCTGGGGCTGCTCCAATCGACGGCGCCTCTCCTCCTCTGCAGCGGCGAACTCTGGTGAAATTCTGGCCACCTGGTGCTCGCTGTGCTCCGGGAGTGAGTGGGGGGTATCAATGAGAGGTGGAGAGTGAACTAGTGTGAAGAAAACGATCGGGGAAGGCCTCCTTTTATAGTGGCCGAAGGGGACCGAATGGCACGGATGGAGCTCGTCGGTGTCGACGGCACATAGTGCTACTGGCATGGGCAACGATAGGCGGCGCTGCTGTGCTCCCTGGCAAAGCTCAATGGCATGGTGGCGAGGCGTGGGGCGGTGCTGAACGATCGAAACGTTGCGGTGCTCTAGGCAGGTCCGACGGCAATTTTGATGGCGCACATCATGCGTCGTTCGCGCAGTGGCGAACGAGGTTGTCTGGCGGGGTGCTGGGGAGCTGGCGATCACGTCTACAAGCGGCGAGGGCAGCACACGGTCTGTGGGCTGGTGTCGCTGACGGCGCACTGGCGCGCTCTCGGCTCGCACGCAGAGGGACTGGGCGCGTGCTTGGAGGGTGGTCCAGTGGCTGGCTGCGCTCGGATCTTGGACAGGGAGTGGCGATGGACAGTGTTGCGTGTCATAGACAAGGTTGGCGAGGCTAGTTCTACCTCTAGCTCGCTAGCGACATGGGGGTGACAATGGTGCTCTCGGCATGCTCACCATTAATGGCTAGGCTTGCTCACAGTGGTGCTAAAGCTAGTTAGATTACTTTGATCATCTACTGGGAGTGTAGAGTGAGCTATAGAGGGAGCAAGTTAGGCACTGCTCACTGCTCACTATAGTGTTTTGTGTTTGTTTGTTTGCTGCTGGCAAGGTGTTTGATGAAATGGATGAAAGAAATCCAAATTTGAATTTTGGATTCAAACTTTGTGGGTTTGCTAGGAACATACTAGGGAGTATATGGTTAGTTAGATTGGTTAAGGGGCACTGGTTTGGTTGGGTTTTGAAAAGGTGTGATCTTCACATATGTTAAAGATTCAATTTTGAGTTGTTGAAAGGTGGGCTTTGATTCACTTTTACTTGGTCTAGCAAGGGGTGAAAAGAATTGGAAAAGTTTCTGTTTGAAATCTTGGACTAGAAACACTCAAAGTGACCTAGTGAGCAAGATTGGCAAAAATGACCATTTGCCTTATTTGATTTGTTTTTGATTTTTTTCTTGACTTGTTTCTGCTTAGAAATGTTTTAGATGATGTTATATTCATCTTTGAACCATTCCTTACTATTTAGTTGAATCACACAAGTCCATTCATGCATTCTTCAAATCATCACATACACACATGCATTCATTTGGTTTTTATTTAATCAAAGTTTTTGTTAACCCTAATTTTAGTGATTAGAGTTTGATGATTATTGTTTCATATTTTTGGGATGTTACAAACCTTCCCTCCTTAAATGAAATCTCATCTCGAGATTTGAAAAAGAAGGAAAAAGATTACCTAGGATTTAAAGAGATCGGGAAACTCCGTCCTGATGTGATCTTCTTGCTCCCAGGTAGCTTGTTCTTCAGTGTGGTTTGCTCCACTGAATCTTGAGAAACTTGATGCTTCGGGTTCTGGTGGTTCTGAAAGCTTCTTCCAAAATAAGGATGGTTACTTTAGGATACGTCATGTCATCGTTGATCTCTATGATCCGGTGATCAATGTTCTTGAAAACTTCAGCCTTCTCCGGAACTTCAAGGCATTTGCGAAGTGACGATATATGGAACACATTGTGTACTGCTGACATATCCTCTGGCAGTTCCAATTGATACGATACTTCTCCTCGACGATTCAGAATCTTGACGGGTCCGATATATCTAGGGGCTAACCTTCCTTTGAGCTGGAAACGCTGCATTCCCTTCAAAGGCGACACTTTGAGATACACAAAAGCTCCGATATTGAAAGCGAGGTCTCGACGTCTCTTGTCGGCGTAACTCTTCTGTCTTGACTGGGCGGTCTTGAGGTGCTCACGAATCTTGTGAACTTTCTCTTCTGCTTCTCGTAGGTTGTCGGGTCCAAAAATATGACTCTCTCCTACTTTCGACCAATTCAAAGGGGTACGACACTTCCTTCCATACATGAATTCAAATGGGGCCATTTGCAAACTAGATTGATAACTGTTGTTGTATGAAAATTCCACGAAAGGCAGACAATCTTCCCATTTAGATCCATACTCTAGCACACATTCTCTCAACATATCTTCAGTATTTGATTTACTCGCTCCATTTGTCCATCGGTCTGAGGGTGATACGTTTTGCTGAAATCCAGTCGGGTTCCAAAACCTTCTTGGACTTTCTTCCAGAATCTCGAGGTAAACTGAGTTCCTCGATCCGATATGATGTTCTTGGGGACTCCGTGCAAAATGATGATTCTAGCGATGTACAACTCTGCTAGCTTCGAACTCTGGTATGTGGTCTTGACTGGTAAGAAATGGGCTACTTTGGACAATCTGTCAACTATGACCCAGATAGAGTCATTTCCCCTACAAGAAGTAGGCAGTCCGGTGATAAAGTCCATTCCAACTGAATCCCATTTCCATTCCGGAATCTGTAATGGTTGCAACAGTCCTGCAGGTCTTTGATGTCCCGCCTTGACTCTCTGGCTAATATCACACTTGGAGATATAGCTTCTGATTTTTCTCTTCATCTTATGCCACCAAAATTGCTCCTTCAAATCCTGATACACCTTTGTTCCTCTGGGGTGGATATAATAAAGAGTATCATGGGCCTCTTTCAAAATAACTTCTTTCAAGTCCGAATCTGCAGGTACACAGAGACGTCCTTTGTACCACAGAACTCCTTCTTCGTCTTCGGTGAATCTGGGTACTTTGCCTATACCGATACGACATTTGATTCTGTTGATACTAGCATTTCCTTTCTGCGCCTCCTTGATCTGACTGATCAAAGTGGGTTGAAGTTCTATGCTAGCCAAAAATCCTTCACTCACTAATTCCATTTGGAAATCTTCCATATCTTTGTGCAAACTTGGTTGCTCCTTCAAAATCATGGAGTTCAAGCGGCATGGCAATCTGCTAAGGGCATCTGCTACCACATTGGCTTTACCGGGGTGATAGTGAATGTCCAGATCATAGTCCTTGATTGGCTCAATCCATCTTCTCTGCCTCATATTCAGCTCCTTCTGAGTGAATATATACTTCAAGCTCTTGTGATCTGAATAAATCTCACAACGGTTTCCCATGACATAATGCCTCCATGTCTTCAGGGCTAGAACTACGGCTGCTAGTTCATGGTCGTGGGTTGGATAATTCCGTTCATGTTGCTTCAGTTGTCGGGATAGATAAGATATAACTTTTCCTTCTTGCATTAGCACACATCTGAGACCGATCTTGGATGCGTCACAATACGCATCAAAGGGTTTCGTGATATCCGGCATGATCAAGATTGGGGCTGAAATCAATCTCCTCTTGAGTTCCTGAAAACTCGCTTCACATTTGTCCGTCCATTCAAACTTCTTGTCCTTCTTCAACAATTGGGTCATGGGTCTTGCAATACTCAAGAATCCTTCTACAAACTTGCTTTAATATCCCGCTAATCCGAGAATTGCACGAACTTGAGTTTGAGTGGTTGGGGCTTGCCAATCTTCAACATCCTTCACCTTCGCAGGGTCAACGACAATTCCTCCGATTGATACAATATGTCCGAGAAATCCTACCTCCTGTAACCAGAATTCACATTTGCTAAACTTGGCATACAGCTGATGCTCCCTAAGATTCCAAGGATGGTTCTTAGGTGTAGGTCATGTTCTTCTTCTGATTTGGAATAATTTAGAATGTCATCGATGAAAACAATGACAAACTTATCCAGGAAGTCCATAAAAATCTTATTCATGAGGTTCATGAAATAAGAGAGGGCATTGGTTAAACCAAAGGACATGACAGTATACTCATATAACCCATATAGGTTGGTAAAGGCAGTCTTTGGAATATCCTCTGCACGAATCTTGAGTTGATGATAACCAGTTCTAAGATCAATCTTAGAAAACACTTTGGCACCAGTGAACTGGTCAAACAGGTCTTCTATCTTTGGCAACCGGTACTTGTTCTTGATGGTGACATCATTCAACTTTCGATAATTCGTACACAAACGGTTACCTCCATCTTTCTTATCCACAAATAAAACAGGTGATCTCCATGGCAACGCACTTGGTTGAATCAATCCAATTTCCAGCATGGCATCCAGTTGCTTCTTCAGCTCTACTAGTTCTGACGGATTCATACTATATGGTCTCTGGGCTATGGGTCCGGTTCCAGGGATTAGTTCAATGATAAACTCGATATCCCGATCTGGGGGCATACCGGGCAAAACATCTAGAAGTACATCGGGGTATTCACAGACTATCCGGACTTGGTCAATGGTTGGCTGGGCTATACTCTTGTTGCACTTGAATTGGCGGGGCAATTTTTCAGATACACGCTCGACTGATATTCCGGCTGTACTGGTCATGGTTATGGCTTTCTTGGCACAGTCAATTAATCCTTTTTGTTTGGACATCCAATCCATTCCTAGTACTACTTCCAAACCTTTAGTTTCGAGTACTATTAGATTAGCATAAAAATCTATGCCATGGATTCGGATAGGGACGTCTTTGCAAATTTGCCTAGCTTTGGTGGTTGAACCAGGTATTTGAACAATCATAACATGCTTCAATTTGGTTGGTTGAATCTTACTAGTGCATGCAAATTCTTCAGTAACAAATGAGTGCGATTCTCCAGAATCAAACAACACTCTTGCAAGTACTGAGTTAACAGAAAACATACCCAACACGACATCTGGTGCTTCCTAGGCTTCTTCAACATGCATGAGAAAGAGACGGCTGTTGCGGTTGAGCGAATTCCTTGGGGCAAATCTTTTTCCAGGTTGAACACGATGCTGCTGCTGAGCCGAGGCATTTGCATTGGGGGCTACGAAAATCTTCTTGGGGCACTCATTGGAATAGTGAACCTTGGCTCCACATTCATAACAAGTCACTTGGGACTTGTCCTTCGCTGCAACAGGCACAACATTGCTTCTAGTCCTTGGGGCAGTGTTGGTGTTGGTGGCTGCATTGTTGTTGTTGAACTTAGGTGGTGCACGGTTGAAATTGCTGGGATTGTCGGGGTTGTTGTGGTTTCCTCCGGGCCTTGGGTTTCCACGGTTGGGATAGGTGGGACGGTTCATCGGGGGTCTGTTGGTTCTTGGGGAAAATCCTGGGGATGGGTTGGGGCGATACTTTGGTGTAGGTGGGCTCCCGGTTGATGCATCATGCGACGCTTGCAGTTCTCATTAGCTTGGTTGATCTTTCCTTCGATCTGAATGGCAGAGTCAACTAAGGCTTCAATATCTGCAAAGGGGATATTGACTAACACTGTCTGCATCTCATCGTGCAGACCATTCAGGAATCTCTCCTTCTTCTTGGCTTTAGTGTCTATCTCATCCGGTGCATACCTAGTCAATGACAAGAATTTGTCACGGTATTCCACTACTGTCATCCTTTCTTGATTTAGTTCTCTGAATTCATCTCTCATCCTCTTGATCAAACCCGGTGGCACATGGGTTCTGTTGAACTTGACTTTGAACTCTTCCCAAGTCATCATCTGACCTCCTCTCATTGCGCGAACACTGTTCCACCATGCTCTTGCATCTCCGGCCAGATAGTGGGTAGCAAACAACACTTTCTCGTTAGCTTCGAATCCTGCAACATCCAGATTGTTCTCCATGGTTTGCAACCAATCATCTGCATCTAGGGGCTCTTCTGACTTAATGAAAACAGGTGGATTGGTATTCTGGAAATTCTTGAGCTTAGATCCATGGTTGTCCTGATTTCCATGGCCTTGATTGTTAGTGGCCATCTGAGCTATGTCTTGAAGGGTGGCTAAGTTGTCTTGACGTTTGGCTCTTTCAGCTTCGCGGTTGGAAACCAACATTTGCAAGAGTTGCAACATCGGGTCCGGGGATGAACTGCTTCCTCCGCGAGGCACCTCAAGATTGAGGTAGATCATGAGAAAATAGGGAAATTTCTAAGGTTCATTGTTTTGGGTTTGAAAAGTTTTCAAAATTTGACTCAGGTTTTTCTAGCAACTTGCCTTTCATTCATTCATTCATAGCACACGATATAAACACACACCACAACAAAGGAAAACATATGGTTTTAAGAACCATTCTGTGAAACTACTATACAGTGGGGCCGAATACAACTCACTAACTCTAGTTCTCAAGTGCTACTACTCCTCGGAGTCGGTGTCCTCATCATCATCATCAATGAAGGCGAAGTCATCCTCATCGGTGAAGAAGTCCATGGCATGATCCTCCAGAAAGTCATCATCATCGCTGAGATAGGAGTAGGGGTCTCGATGAAGGTCTTCCCCTGCATTCTCCCTCTCCTCCAACTGCATGTCTCTCTCGTGGATGGTATCCTCCAAATCCGTGATCCGATGGCGAAGACGGGCAATGATGCGCTCCTTCTTTTCGAGCTGACAGCGATGAGACTTGCGATCCTTTACTAGCATGGAGATGGTCTGATCCTTCTTGGCGGCGATGGCATACTTTTGGTTGGCGTATGAACGGGCATTGTCCAACTCCTTCTGACGGTCATACATCATGAAGCTGAGATGGTCCAACTGAGTCTTCAGCTCATGGTGATATGGGGCATCCAATGGCTGTCCATACGCCTTGGGTAGAACTCAAAGCGGGTACCCTTGATTTTATTGATACTCTGTCCACACAGACGGGCAAGAGCTTCCTGCATGGCCCTGGCAAGTCCATCGAGCCAGTTGTTCTCTCTTAAGGTGAACTAAATCCCCTCTGCGGTGGGGGGTTCAATATTTCCTCGGTGACTTGCAACAACTAGCCACTACAAATCCTATCCTTCCTTATCATTGAGCTAAGCTCCGAAGAACTCAGGGTGTGGACGCTCCAACATTTCTTCCAGCTGGTCCAAGTCACGCTCAAAGATTAGGTCACCTCCATTCCCCAACTGATAAAACTTGTTGGACTTTACGTCCATCTATAAAAATATACGATGAGTAAGTTAGTAGAGTGATCAAGTGTGTCAAATTTTATGTAGGTTTGCAAGAATTTTTTGGGAACATGAATTTTCATGAAAGAATCCAAGTGATAAGAATGAGAATAAGTTTTTGTAAATACTCACTTCGTTTGGTTTTGAAACTAAGTTTTTGATTTAAACGTCCATTCTAACTAGGACCAACTTGTCAATACCCGAATTTTTAATCACAGATGCCTGTTATGCCATACATTGCAATCCCAGGATTACCATTTTTGTGAGACATAATAGATTGGATATCAAAGTACATCATCCATTACAAACCATACATAAGGTCTTACACAAATAAGGATCTCATGATCCAGTTATTAATACAATTCAAGCCACGGAATAACGTAATAATAACGATAGCATGGGCGAAGCTCCATCTTCATGGTCACAGGCAATGCTGACGATGGGAGATGATCCTAGTTGTCGTAACCTTCCTGTTATCCTTCTTCCTGATACTCCTCTTCATAGTCTGTCCACGGGAATAACCAGGGACAAATCCATGAGTACTCTTTAAGTACTCGCAAACTAATACTAACACGCGAAGTGGTTTTGGAATAGGAAGTACTAAGCTCTATGGTTGTTTTGCAAAAAGCTAGATTTACCTCTACTAAGTTCAGAAGCAAAGAAAGATCGTTGAAAGTTTTATAACACCTAAGTAGGAACTTGAATTTCATGTCACCACACTGTTGTAGTCAAGTCAAAGTCACAAATCATTTCACAAGTCCTTTTGAAAACATCTGACGACGGAACAGTATGGCCACTCCAATTGTCCATAACCGCGGACGTGGCTATTCGAATAGTTTGACACTCTATAGAGATTGTACACTTTCACCACAACATTCGATACATCCGTCAGGAATATTCCTGAATTCACCATACTTAGTATGCAGATAATCAATCCTAACCTTTCAATTACACGCCCTAGTATTGGCACCTATCCTGTGAGTTTGGCCTCCCAACCATGACCAACTGTCATCTTGGGTACTGCACAGGTGGACAATCTTCACAAGGTAGCCTCAGCTCAGGCCTTGGCCGCAAGGGAACCCATACTAAGGTATATAAATTTCCAGTCAAGCCCTACCCAAATTTCGGGTATTGTGGTTGTACGGTAAAATTGGAATGGTATCGCATCCAGACAACCATCAGTTTTGTAAAGGGCTAAGGTTCATGCCTTAACATTTTCATCATCAAAATCCTCTAGTGTTCGGAAACACATGTCAAAACATTTCAGTAGAATGACTCATCATTCTAAGGTTTAAAATAACTATTTTCACCAAGTATTCCCATCAAAGTTGATCAAGTTTTATGCTTAGCACTAGCATCTATAAGTGGGGGTAAATACTAATGATGGGTAATAAACAAGTGGGGATTAGCTAAGTTCAATCTGATGCCTTAGGATGACATCAAGATTATCTAACTTAGGCCAAATTTTATGCTCTTTATGCTACCTTCAGTTATCTTTCTAGAATCTACAAGTTACTAAGTAAACTCTAAGAGAAAGCTTTGATAAATAAATAAAGTATTAAGCTTTGCAAGTAAAACTAGGATTGGGTATCATCCAATGGGTATAATATTGCAAGTAGAGCTTGCAAGTGGTAGCTTGCTTGATGAGTAGCTTGCAAGTATTGGCTTGCTAGGATATTAGTATAAGCTTTCCTTGTGCAGAGCAGTGGTTGAAGTTCTCCTCGGCTTTTTCCTCGTAATATCCTCCTTCCTCCTCGCATCGTTGGTCAGTACTAGCGTCTATAAATAAATATGAGGTACACAATCACCAAACAATACTTAACTATTTCTAATCATCACACAAAGGGTCATACTAGATGATCTAGCATCATCACTAACATTAAAAGATTAAAGCACTTGTCCCATTTATTTTATTTGAGAAAAGTAATTTCTACTCATTGAAAAACTACTTAAGATTTAATATTCTCACACTCAAACATGGGATCATGTTGACACATGTCATCACCACATATTTCAGTACATGGGAATGTGATTTAAAGTAGTGTCACAATTTAGTAAGGTTTAACCTTTTTATTTTATTTAATTAAAGTGACTAGAAATGCCTATGTGGCATTCTTTTATTACTTGATCATTATTTCTATAAGTAAACCTATATATTTTTATATATTCTGAAAGGTATGGTTAAATGTGACTTTTGAGAGTTGGAATCAACTCAGAAGCTCTTATGGTTGAATTTTGAAAAATCTTTGAATGCAGAAAAGCTTCTGCCTTGTTATTTTTACCATGGGTGATCTACAAATCTAAATGGTTTGAATCTAACGGGCTTGGATTAAGCATTCTAGTACATTTCTAACAAAATTGGTTTCATGCATTTTGGTTTAGTGAATCGAGCTGGGTTGATTTTTGAATCTAGGTACAGAACTAAGTTTAGAACTAAATGCATAAAACTAAATTTGAATTGTTGGGTCGCGCGGGAGGTTTAACTAGGCTGGGCCACTATGCACAGCACGCGCGCGGGCTGGTTAAGTGAGCGACCCCACTTGTTAGTGAGACAACGAGGGGTCAAGCGGTACGGGGCGATTAGGATCGTAGGATCTAACTCTAATCGAACGGCTCTGATTCATCGTCCACGTCGGGCAGCGCCGGCGAGAGAGAACCCTAGAGCTGCCGGTGGGGGTCGTGGGAGGCTCACCGGGGCTCAGGCGATGGTCGGCGACGGGGGCGAACGACGAAGTCAACGACGACGATTCTCCTGGTACCGAAAACTTCTCCTGGGGCGGCTCCAATCGACAGCGCCTCTCCTCCTCTGCAGCGGCGAACTCTGGTGAAATTCCGGCCACCTGATGCTCGCCGTGCTCCAGGAATGAGTGGGGGGTATCAGTGAAAGGTGGAGAGTGAACTGGTGTGAAGAAAACGAGCGGGGGAGGCCTTCTTTTATAGTGGCTGAAGGGGACCTAATGGCGCGGGTGGAGCTCGTCGGTGTCGACGGCACAAAGTGCTACTGGCATGGGCAACGATAGGGGGCGGTGCTGTGTTCCCTGGCGAAGCTCAACGACGTGGTGGCGAGGCGTGGGGCGGTGCTAAACGGTCGGAACGTTGCGGCGCTCTGGGCGGGTCCGACGGCCATTTGAATGACGCACAGCATTCATGGTCCACGGGGTGGCGAACGAGGTTGTCTGGCGGGGTGCTGGGGTGCTGGCGATCACGTCAGCAAGCGGCGAGGGCGGCGCGCGGTCTGTGGGCTGGTGTCACTGACGGCGCACTGGTGCGCTCTCGGTTCGCACGCAGAGGGACTGGGCGCATGCTTGGAGGGTGGTCCAGTGGCTGGCTACGCTCGGGGCTTGGACATGGAGTGGCGATGGACGATTCTGCGTGTCAGAGACAAGGTTGGTGAGGCCAGTTCTTCCTCTAGCTCGCTGGCGACATGGGGGTGACAATGGTGCTCTCGGCATGCTCACCATTAATGGCTAGGCTTGCTCACAGTGGTGCTAAATCTAGTTAGATTACTTTGATCATCTACTGGGAGAGTAGAGTGAGCTATAGAGGGAGCAAGTTAGGCACTGATCACTGCTCACTGTAGTGTTCTGTGTTTGTTTGTTTGTTTGCTGCTAACAAGGTGTTTGATGAAATGGCCAAAAGAAATCCAAATTTGAATTTTGGATTCTAACTTGGTGGGTTTGCTAGGCACATACTAGGGAGTATCTGGTTAGTTGGATTGGTTAAGGGGCACTGGTTTGGTTGGGTTTTGAAAAGGTGTGATCTTCACATATGTTAAAGATTCAATTTTGAATTGTCCTTTGAATGGGGTTGCCAAATGTTTCTGCAAGTTTGAAAGGTGGGCTTTGATTCAATTTTAGTTGGTCTAGCAAGGGATGAAAAGAATTGGAAAAGTTTCTGTTTGAAATCTTGGACTAGAAACACTCAAAGTGACCTAGTGAGCAAGATTGGCAAAAATGACCATTTGCCTTATTTGATTTGTTTTTGTTTTTTTTCTTGATTTGTTTCTGCTTAGAAATGTTCTAGATGATGTTATATTCATCTTTGAACCATTCCTTACTATTTAGTTGAATCACACAAGTCCATTCATGCATTCATCAAATCATCACATACACACATGCATTCATTTGGTTTTTATTTAATCAAAGTTTTTGTTAACCCTAATTTTAGTGATTAGAGTTTGATGATTATTGTTTCATATTTTTGGGATGTTACACTTGTTGGGGTTGGGGCGATTCTTCTTGTTCTTGGGTTTCTCCAAGGCTAGGAGGTCTCTTAGTTAATTTTCTTCATATTTCACTAGAAATGTAGGAAAACCTCCTCGGTTCTTAGAACGGTTCCTAGGATAACGTCCACGTTTCCTCTTTTGCTCACCAAAGTTGGTTACCTTGTATGGAGGTACATACTGAGATTTGACTTTGTCTTCATCATTTTTGGTGGAAGTTGTACCTTCATGGATGTTTCCAAAGACTTGATGTATTCCATCTTTAGCTTGATGTTTCATCTGTTGAACTATAAGATAGATGTGACATTGGACAGGGACATGATAAGTTCCTTCACACAGGAAACAAGTAACTTGAGATGTGGGGAATTGTCTGGCTGGATGATTCTCTTCACAATTAGGGCATTGGTCAATATGCTCTTTATAAGTGTGTCCTATGTCTCCACATTTTTTGTAGGCTTGTGTTCTTTCCACCATATCATCCTTGAAATCATTGTTGTCACAATCTCTTTGGGAAGGGTTGCTTCTCATGTTGATCATCTGATTGGTCATCCTTTGCAACAATTGGGATTGGGATCCCAAGAACTTTAGTATGGTTGGGTCTAGCTCAGTTTTGTTGTGGTTGTTGGCTAAAAACTGGGTTGTCACTTGATTCAACTTAGTTTGGGTTGCTAGCAGTTGTACTGTCATGTGCATCTTTAGGTTGTTGTTGTCACCATCCTTGATGTTGGAGTTGTGGTGTCTTGGAGAAGTCATCTGTTTGGGTTGGGTTGGGATTATAATATACAAAAGATTTCTAGAGAAAGAATTCTACTCATACACAACAATTCACAAAAAACTATGTACAAGAAATCATAATCATGCATTCCACTCAAACAACATGGTTCAAGCATATTCTAGGCAAACAAAATATTATTGGCATACCACATAGGTTGGTATGATCAATAAAAGATCAGTAAATCGATTTTTCAACAAAACACTATCATGGTGGTCCAACTATATGGTATCACTTGAGATCACTCAATCCTCCTTCTTAGATATTACATCATGAACAAGATCATGGTTTCCTTGGAAGAAATTATTGCATCTTGATCACAAGGTTCAAAGGTGATAATGGTTCCTCCTAAGTTGAGTTTTCCTTAGTCTCCAAGTCTTGAGTATTATTCTCATCTCACATGAAGTCCTTAGTGATGTGCAAGTTGAAGTCCTTGATGAAACTGAAGTTGAAGTCCTTTGAGATGTTTAAGTTGAAGTCATTTGTGATGTTGAAGTCCTTGCTCATGTTGAAGTCTTCGTCCATCAAGTTGGAAAAAGGAGAGATGTAGAACCACAACAAAATGCTGAGGAAATAGTTTACACGATTGTTTGTAAATAAGTTAGAACAAATACAACTCCTATTTTTCTAAGGGGTTTTGTCCAATCCTAGGGTTACAATCCTACAGGCAACACAGTGCTCTGATACCATCTATAGAGGCCTGAACCCAATAAGGTACAAGTCCCTGTGTTTACAGTGCTAGTCCCTGGATCGATTAGCTAGCACCCATAGTTTAAGATGTAATATCAAGAAACAAAGGTCATATCACAACTCATAACCAGGAATAAAATAGTTCATTACAACTTACATAGCTCATATGGCTATCTTATTACAAAGCAGCAGATAAAACTATAAAGCATGGAGTCCTTCATCTTCACGTGCCACAGACAATCATGTTGATTGTAGACTTGTAATCCCTACTCAACAAACTTCACTAATAGCAAACAAACCTGCAACATGATAAGTTACAGCCACAAGGGTCAATACATTTGAATTGTATTGGCAAGTGATATCATATTGATATGGAGAATCTAACATCTACATGAATATATGGCTAAGTGGAGTTTTGGCTGGCCTTTGCATAAAATAAGTTTTCCCTATCCTTTGTAAATAGTTTTTCTCCTTTTCAAAACACCTCATAAAACATAGCACACTAGATACACACCATGTGCTTCCCTTGTTCACCCAACAAGTTTTAACTTAGAGAAATTAGAATGATGAGATTCTTGAACTGCTTCAATGTCTTGGTGCTCAAAATTGTCCATAACTGGGGACACGACTAAGTACTTAGTTTTTACCCTCTCGAGAGGTGGCGCACTTTCCCCACAAGACTCGACATGCATCGATACGAGACTTTTCAGAAGCAATCCCTCATACCACCATGGACGCGTTCCATCCTATCATCACTACCACCTTCTGTCCATCTGGCTGAGTTCTTGCAACTTAGTTGGTCAAGGCAGAGCCCATATGCCATGTGGCTGCACTGGAAGCTTTCGCGACAAGAATGTCTCCAATCCCTTTGTTCCTGTAACATCCCAAAAATACTAAACTTAAATCATCAAACTCTAATCATCAAAATTAGGGTTAACAAAAACTTTTCTAATTAAAATTATGAAAGCATGCATATGTGTATGCATTTAAATTGAAATTATTTTGAACCAACTTGTTTGTGTGTTTCTTTGCTTGTAAAATGTTTCTTAGGTGAAATAAACATCATCTAAACATTTCCCAAACTTTTCCTAAAGACAAATAAATCAAAACCAATAAAATAAAGGAATGGTCATTTTGAACAATTTAACTCCCTTGCCTACTTTGGCTATCTCAAACTTTCAGAACCTAATGTAAACTTTTCTGGATCCTTGCACCCCTTGAATGTACTCATAACAAGGTATCAAGGCCCACTTTGTGATCATCCAGAAACTTTCGAATGCATAGTTTAAATGACAATTCAAAATTGAATCTTTATCATATGGGAAGATCCCACTTTTTCAAAAACCACTCAAACAAGCTCAACTTTCAAAACCCAAGCATCTGCAGACTCACCAGCACCAATGTAGAAAACCCACCAAAAATCTTTTCAAAATTCAAAACTTGATTTCATGCGGCCATTTCATCAAACAGGTTGCAGACACAAATCATCAAAATCCTAAACACTATAGTGAGCACTGATTGAAGCCTAACTTGTTCCCTCTCTAGCTCACAACCAGCTCAGTAGATCATCTAGCAATATTAACTAAACACTAGCACCACTGTGAGCTTGGCATTACCATCAATGGTGAACAGCCGAAGCCAACCTTGTCACCCCCATGTCGACAGAAAGCTAGGAAGAGAAGCAAGTCTAGCCAGCATGTCTGGGAGGCAGCCCACCGTCCACCGCCACCCCATGTCCCAGCCGCGAGCGTTGCCAATCCCTGGACCACACGCACGAACCATGCCAACCTCGCCAGCGACCATGCCGAGCGTGCGCCAGAGCGCCACCCTCAACCGAAGCCCACAAACTGCGCACCGCCCTCGCCGCATGCATACACAATCCCCACTGACCCAGGAGACCGCCAGACATCCTTGTTCGCCGTCCCGCGCCGCACAGCCACCGCTCGCCGTCAAAGACGCCGACTCTGCCGCGCAGAGCGTCGCATGTTCCAGAAAAACCACACCGCCCCACACCGCCCCACACCTCAAAACCATGTCGTTGAGCATCGCCAGGGAACACCGCACCGTCTCCTACCTTCTCCCATGCCAATAGCCGCCTGTAACATCGCCCCCGACGAGCTCACCTTGCGTCCCGTCGGTCCCCTCGCTCGACTATAAATAGAGGCCACCCCTAGTCGATTTCTTCACACCACCTCACTCCCCTCTTCTCACTGATCGTGCCACACCGTTCCCGGAGCAAGGCGAGGACCACCTCGCCGGAATTTCACCGGAGCCCGCCGCCTCTGGAGAAGAAGGGCACCATCGATTTCGTCCACCCCAGGAGCTGCCGCGACCACCCCTGAGTTCGTCGTCGTCGACTTTGTCGTTCGCCCGCCTCGCTGACCCTCGCCTGCACCCCGGTGAGCCCCCAGCACCCCTCACTGGCCACGCTAGGTTTCTTTCTCGCCGGCCTTGCCTCGCGTCAACGATGACTCCCAACCATTGGATTAGAATCAGATCGAACGACCCACATTGCCCCGTACCGCTTCGCCCCTCCCTGTCTCACTGACGAGTGGGGACACCCACTTAAGCAGCTCGCGGGAGCACTGCCCTTAGCAGGCCGGCCCGTTAAATTTTCCCGCGCAGCCTAGTTATTCAAATTAAACCTTTTCTATTTTGTTTCAAACTCACTTCTGTACCCAACTTAAAAATTCAACCCAGATCGATTCAGTGCACCAAATTGAATGAAACTAATTTTGTTAGAAAGGTCTGGGAATGTTGAATCCAAGCCCGTTGGATTCAAGTCATTTGGATCTATAGATCACCCATGGTAAAAATAACAAGGCAGGAGCTTTTCTGCATTCAAACATTTTTCAAATTTAAACCATAATAGCTTTTGAGTTGATTCCAACTCTCAAAAATCACATTTAACCATACCTTTCAGAATATATAAAAATATATAGGTTTACTTGCAGAAATAAGGTTCAAGTAATAAAAGAATGCTACATAAGCATTTCTAGACACATTAATTAATTAAAATAAAAGGGTAAAACCTTATTAAATTGTGACACCACTTTAAATCACATTCCCTTGGACTACAATATGTGGTGATGACATGTGTCAACATGATCCCATGTTTGGGTTTGGAGAATATTAAAACTTAAGTAGTTTTTCAATGAGTAGAAATTACTTTTCTAGAAATAAAAAGGAATTAAACCAAGCTTTAATCTTGTAATGTTAGAGATGATGCTAGATCATCTATAGGACCCTTGTGTGTGATGATTGCAAGTAGTTAAGTATTGTTTGGTGATTGTGTACCTCATATTTATTTATAGACGCTAGTACCGACCAAGGATACGAGGAGGAAGGAGGATACTACGAAGAAGAAGCCGAGGAGAACTTCAACCACTGCTCTGCACAAGGCAAGCTGATGCTATACCTATGCAAGCTTATACTGATATTGTGCAAGCTTTATTAACTAAGTGGACCAATGCAAGCTAACCCTTGCAAGATACCCTACTGATGCCACAAACCACTACTTGTTACTATGCCCACTATATGACTTAAGCATATGTGATCATATCCACTTGATAAACCAATCCTAGTTTTATTTGCAAGTCTATTACTTTACTTCTTTATCAAAGCTCTTACTTAGAGTTTACTGAAATAAATGATAGATACTAGAAAAATATGTGAAGGTTGCATAAAGAGCATAAAATTTGTCCTAAGCTAGATAATCTTGATGTCATCCTAAGGCATGAGATTGAACTTAGCTAAAACTCCACTAGTTTACCACCCCTCATTATTGCTTACCCCCACCTGTAGATGCTAGTGCTAAGCATAAAACTTGATCAACTTTAGATGGGAATACTTGGTGAAAAAATGGTTATGAAAACCTTGGAATGAAGGATCATTCTATTGAAATGTTTTGGACATGTGTTCCCGAACACCTGATGATTTTGGTGATGAAAATGTTGAGGCATGAGCCTTAGCCCTTTATAAAAACTGATGGTTGTCTGGATGCGATACCATTCCAATTTTATCGTACAACCACAATACCCGAATATTGGGTAGGGCTTGAGTGGAAACTTATATACCTTAGTATTAGTTCCCTCACGACCAAGGTATGAGCTGAGGCTACCTTGTGAAGATTGTCCACCTGTACAGTACCCAAGATGATAGTTGGTCATGGTTGGGAGGCCAAACTCACAAGAGAGGTGCTTATACTAGGGCGTGTAATCGAAAGGTTAGGATTGATTATCCACATACTGAGTATGGTGAATTCAGGATTTGTTCCTGACGGATGTATCGAATGTTGTGGTGAAAGTGTACAATCTCTGCAGAGTGTCAAACTATTCGAATAGCCGTGTCCGCGGTTATGGACAGTTGGAGTGGCCATACTGTTCCCCCGTCAGACTTTTCAAGATGACTTGTGAAATGAATTGAGACTTTGACTTGACTACAACAGGGTTGTGATATGAAATACAAATTCCCACTTAGGAGTTATAAAATTTTGACGAGCATTCGTTGCTTCTAAACTTAGTAGAGGTAAATCTGGCTTTTGCAAAACAACCCTAGAGCCTAGTGTCCTATTATCCAAAAACCCCTTTTACCTGTTAGTATTAGTTTGCGAGTACTTAAAGAGTACTCATGGCTTTGTCCCTGGCTATTCCCATGGCCAGACTATGAAGAGGAGTACCTTGAGGATGGACCCCAGGAAGGTTACGACAACTAGGATCATCTCCCATTGTTAGCATTGCCTGTGACCCTGAAGATGGAGCTTCGCCTACGCTACCGTTATTATTACGTATTCCGATGCTTGATGTTGTATTAAAAACTGGATCATGAGATCCCTATTTGTGTAAGAACTTATGTATCGTTTGTAATGGATGATGTACTATGGTATCCAATTCTGTTATGTCTCGCAAAAATGGTAATCCTGGGATTGCGATGTATGGCATACAGGCATCTAGGATTGAAAAATCCGGGTGTTGACAAGTTGGTATCAGAGCCATCCTGACCATAGGAGACCCTAGTTAGGCTGGACGTTTAAAACCAAAAACTTATTTTCCAAAACCAAAGAAAACAAATATTTACAAAAACTTATTCTCATTCTTATATCTTTGATTCTTTCATGAAAATTCATGTTCCTCAAAAACTCTTGCAAAAATACATAAAAAAAGTGGACACACTTGACTACTCTATTAACTTACTCATCCTATATTCTTATAGATGGACGTGAAGTATAACAAGTTTTACCAACCCGGGAATGGAGGAGACCTGATCTTTGAGAGGGATTTGGACCAGCTTTCGGAACTTCTGGAGCGTCCTCACCCCGAGTTCTTCGGAGCTCAGCTCAATGATCAAGGAGGAGAAGATCTGCATTGGCTAATTGTTGCAAGTCTTCGAGGAAAGATTGAACCTCCCACTGCGTAGGGACTTCAGTTTACCTTGAGGGAAAACAACTGGCTCGATGGACTTGCCAGAGCCATGCAAGAAGCTCTTTCCCGTCTGTGTGGGCAGAGCATCAATCAGATCAAGGGTACTCACTTTGAGTTTTGCCCAAGGCGTGATGCTAATGGACAACTACTGGAAGCCCCATTACCACCCCGAGCTGAAGACCCAATTGGACCACCTTAGCTTCATGATGTACGATCGTCAGTAGGAGTTGGACAACTGCCGTGACTACTGCGACCACAAGTCTGCCATCATCAAGACGAAGGACCAGACCATCGCCCTGCTATCAAAGGATCACAAGTCTTGCCGCCGTCAGCTCGACAAGAAGGAGCGCATCACTGCCCGTCTTCGCCACCGCATCTCATCTCTGGAGGAGACCATCCACGAGAGAGACATGCAGTTGGAGGAAAGGGAAAATGCCGGAGAGGATCTTCGTGGAGACCCCTACTCCTATCTCAACGATGACGACGATTTGCTGGAGGATCAGGCTATGGATTTCTTCACCGATGAGGATGATTTCGCCTTCATCGATGATGATGAGGATGATGAAGCCACATATTCCGAGGAGTAGTAGCACTTGAGCACTAGCGTAGTGAGTAGTATTCGGTCCCACTGTATCGTAGTTCTCAGAATGGTTCTTAAAACCATCTGCTTTCCTTTGATGTGGTGTGTGTTGTATCGTGTGATATGAATGAATGTAAAAGCAACTTGCTAGAAAAATCTGAGTCAAACCTTAAAAACTTTTCAAAGACTCCAAAACTTTATAAATTTCCCTCTTTTCTCATGATCTACCTCAATCTTCAGATGCCACGTGGAGGAAGTGGTTCAACCCCGGACCCGATGTTGCAGATTCTGCAAATGTTGACTTCTGACCGTGAAGCTGAAAGAGCGGAATGTCAAGCCAACCTAGCCACCCTTCAGCAGATAGCCCAGCTAGCCCACAACAACCAAGGCCATGGAAATCAGGACCACCATGGATCTAAGCTCAAGAATTTCCAGAATACCAACCCACCTGTTTTTACTAAGTCAGAAGAACCCCTCGACGCCGATGATTGGCTGCAAACCATGGAAAATAACTTAGAAGTATCCGGAGTGGAAGCCAACGAGAAAGTCCTGTTCGCCACCCACTATCTAGCCGGAGATGCCAGAGCATGGTGGAACAGTGTTCGCGCAATGACCGGAGGCCAGATGATGACCTGGGAGGAATTCAAGGTCAAGTTTAGTAGAACCCATGTGCCACCGGGTTTGATCAAGAGAATGAGAGACGAGTTCAGAGAGCTGAAGCAAGGAAGGATGATTGTAGTGGAATACCATGACAAATTTTTGTCATTAGCTAGGTATGCCCCGGATGAAATAGACACTGAAGCCAAGAAGAAAGAAAGATTCCTAAATGGTCTGCATGATGAGATGCAGACGGTGTTAGTCAATATCCCCTTTGCGGATATTGAAGCCCTTGTCGACTCTGCTATCCAGATGGCAGGAAAGATCAACCAAGCCAATGAGAACCGCAAGCGTCGTATGATGCATCAGCCAGGAACCCATCAGACCCCAAAGTATCGCCCTAACCCATCTCCAGGATTTGCCCCAAGGACCAACAGACCCCCGATGACCCGTCCCACCTATTCCAACCGTGGAAACCCTAGACCCGGAGGAAACCACAACAACCCCAGCAACTCTAGCAATTTCAATCGTGCCCCACCCAAGTTCAACAACAACAATGTTACCGCCAACACTAATACTGCCCCGAGGACTGGAAGCAATGCTGTGCCTGTAGCAGCCAAGGACAATTCGCAAGTGACCTGTTATGACTATGGAAATAAAGGCCACTATTCCAACGAGTGCCCCAACAAGAAGAATGCTACAAACCCCAATGCCAATGTCCCAGCTCAGTAGCAGCATCGTGTTCAGCCAGGAAGAATATTTGCCCTAGGGAATTCACACAACCGCAATGGCCGTCTTTTTCTCATGCATGATGAAGAAGCTCAGGAAGCGCCAGACGTCGTGCTGGGTATGTTTTCGGTTAATTCAGTACTTGCAAGAGTGTTGTTTGATTCTGGTGCATCGCATTCATTTGTCACTGAAGAATTTGCATGCACTAGTAAAATTCAACCAACCAAACTGAAGCATGTCATGATTGTTCAAATTCCCGGATCCACCACCAAGGCTAGGAAAATTTGAAAAGCCGTCCCTATCCGAATCCATGGCATAGATTTTTATGCAAATCTGATAGTACTCGGAACTAAAGGTTTGGAAGTAGTACTAGGAATGGATTGGATGTCCAAACATAAAGGATTAATTGACTGTGCCAAGAAAGCCATAACTATGACCAGTACCGCCGGAATATCAGTCGAGCATATATCTGAAACCTTACCTCGCCAATTCAAGTGTAACAAGAGTGTAGCCCAACCTACCATTGACCAAGTCCGGATAGTTTGTGAATACCCCGATGTATTTCCAGATGTTTTGCCCGGTATGCCCCCAGATCGGGATATCGAGTTCATCATCGAACTAATCCCCGGAACTGGACCCATAGCCCAGAGACCATATAGTATGAACCCGTCAGAGCTCGCAGAACTGAAGAAGCAACTGGATTCCATGCTAGAAATTGGATTGATTCAACCAAGTGCGTCACCTTGGAGATCACATGTCTTGTTTGTGGACAAGAAGGATGGAGGTAACCGTTTGTGTACGGATTATCGGAAGTTGAATGATGTCACCATCAAGAACAAGTACCCCTTGCCCAAGATAGAGGATTTGTTTGATCAGTTGACCGATGCCAAAGTGTTTTCTAAGATTGATCTTAGAACTGGCTATCATCAACTCAAAATTCGTGCAGAAGATATTCCAACGACTGCCTTTACCACCAGATATGGATTGTATGAGTATACGGTCATGTCTTTCGGATTAACCAATGCCCCCGCTTATTTCATGAATCTCATGAATAAGATTTTTATGGACTTCCTGGATAAGTTTGTCGTTGTTTTCATCGATGACATTCTGATTTATTCCAAATCAGAAGAAGAACATGAGCTACACCTAAGGACCATTTTTGGAACCCTGAGAGAGCATCAGCTGTATGCAAAGTTTAGCAAATGTGAATTCTGGTTATAGGAGGTAGGATTCCTCTGTCACATTGTATCAGCCGGAGGGATTGCTGTTGACCCTGCCAAAGTGAAAGATGTAGAAATTGGCAAGCCCCAACCACTCAAACCCAAGTTCGTGCATTTCTTGGATTGGGTGGATATTACCGCAAATTCGTAGAAGGATTCTCTAGTATCGCCAGACCCATGACCCAATTGCTGAAGAAGGACAAGAAGTTTGAATGGACCGACAAATGTGAAGCGAGTTTTCAAGAACTCAAGAGGAGATTGATTTCAGCCCCAATCTTGATCATGCCGGATATCACGAAGCCCTTCGATGTGTATTGTGATGCATCCAAGATTGGTCTCGGATGTGTGCTAATGCAAGAAGGCAAAGTTATATCTTATCTATCGCGACAACTGAAGAAACATGAGCAAAACTACCCAACCCATGACCTCGAACTCGCAGCCGTAGTTCTAGCCCTGAAGACATGGAGACATTACCTGATGGGAAACCGTTGTGAAATTTATTCGGATCACAAGAGCCTAAAGTATATATTCACTCAGAAGGAGCTGAATATGAGGCAGAGAAGATGGATTGAGCTAATCAAGGATTACGATCTGGACATTCACTATCACCCAGGTAAAGCCAACGTAGTAGCCGATGCCCTTAGCAGATTGTCGTGCCGCTTGAACTCCATGATTTTGAAGGAGCAACCAAGTTTGCACAAAGAGCTGGAAGATTTTCGAATGGAATTAGTAAGTGAAGGATTTCTGGCTAGCATAGAACTCCAGCCCACTTTTATCAGTCAGATTAAAGAGGCACAGAAGGGAAATGCCAGTATTGACAGAATCAAGCGTCGTATCGGTACAGGCAAAGTACCTGGATTCACCGAGGACGAACAAGGAGTTTTGTGGTACAAAGGACACCTTTGTGTACCATCAGATTCCGAGTTGAAAGAAGTTATTTTGAAGGAGGCTCATGATACTCTTTATTCTATCCATCCCGGAGGAACTAAGATGTATCAAGATTTAAAAGAGCAATTTTTGTGGCATAAGATGAAGAGAGAAATCGAAAGCTATATCGCCAAGTGTGATATATGTCAGCGAGTCAAGGCAGGACATCAGAGACCCACTGGATTGTTGCAAACCTTGTAGATTCCGGAATGGAAATGGGATTCTGTAGGAATGGACTTTATCACTGGACTACCTACTTTTAGTAGGGGAAATGACTCTATCTGGGTCATAGTGGACAGATTGTCCAAAGTCGCCCATTTCTTGCCAGTTAAGACCACATATCAGAGTTCGAAACTAGCGGAGTTATACATCGCTAGAATTGTCAGTTTGCACGGAGTACCCAAGAACATAGTATCAGATCGAGGAACTCAGTTTACCTCGAGATTCTGGAAGAAAGTCCAAGAAGGTTTAGGAACCCGCCTAGATTTCAGTACCGCTTATCACCCTCAGACCGATGGACAAACGGAGCGAGTAAATCAAATACTCGAAGATATGCTGAGAGCATGTGTGTTAGAATATGGATCCAAGTGGGAAGACTGTCTGCCGTTCGCAGAATTTTCATACAACAATAGTTATCAAGCCAGTTTGCAAATGGCCCCATTTGAATTCATGTACGGGAGGAAGTGTCGCACCCCTTTGAATTGGTCAGAAGTAGGAGAGAGTCAGATCTTCGGACCCGACATCCTACGAGAAGCAGAAGAGAAGGTTCAAAAGATTCGTGAGCACCTCAAGACCGCCCAATCCCGACAGAAGAGTTACGCTGACAAGAGACGTAGAGACCTCGCCTTCAACATAGGAGATTTTGTTTATCTGAAAGTGTCGCCATTGAAGGGAATGCAGCGTTTCCAACTCAAAGGAAAGTTAGCCCCCAGATATATCGGACCTTTCAAAGTTCTGAACCATCGAGGAGAAGTGTCGTATCAATTGGAACTACCTGAAGAGATGTCAGCCGTGCACAATGTGTTCCATATCTCATTACTTCGCAAGTGTCTTGAAGTCCGCGAGAAGACCGAAGTGTTCAAGAATATCGATCACCGGACCATAGAGATCAACGATGACCTGACCTATCCCTAAGTACCCATCCGTATTTTGGAAGAAGCCTTCAGAACTACCCGAACCCGAAGCATCAAGTTTATCAAGATCCAGTGGAGCAACCACACAGAACAGGAAGCCACCTGGGAACGCGAAGATCACATCAGGACGGAGTTTCCCGATCTCTTCAAATCCTAGGTAATCTTTTCGTCCTTTTTAAAATCTTTTCATCCTTTTTCAAAATACTAAACTTAAATCATCAAACTCTAATCATCAAAATTAGGGTTAACAAAAACTTTTCTAATTAAAATTATGAAAGCATGCATATGTGTATGCATTTAAATTGAAATTCTTTTGAACCAACTTGTTTGTGTGTTTCTTTCCTTGTAAAATGTTTCTTAGGTGAAATAAAAATCATCTAAACATTTCCCAAACTTTTCCTAAAGACAAATAAATCAAAACCAATAAAATAAAGGAATGGTCATTTTGACCAATTTAACTCCGATGCCTACTTTGGCTGTCTCAAACTTTCAGAACCTAATGGAAACTTTTTTGGATCCTTGCACCCCTTGAATGTACTCATAACAAGGTATCAAGTCCCACTTTGTGATCATCCAGAAACTTTCAAATGCATAGTTTAAATGACAATTCAAAATTTAATCTTTATCATATGGGAAGATCCCACTTTTTCAAAAACCACTCAAACAAGCTCAACTTTCAAAACCCAAGCATCTGTAGATCTACCAGCACCAATCTAGCAAACCCACCAAAAATCTTTTCAAAATTCAAAACTTGATTTCATGCGGCCATTTCATCAAACAGGTTGCAGACACAAATCATCAAAATCCTAAACACTATAGTGAGCAGTGATTGAAGCCTAACTTGTTCCCTCTCTAGCTCACAACCAGCTCAATAGATCATCTAGCAAGATTAACTAAACACTAGCACCACTGTGAGCTTGGCATTACCATCAATGGTGAACAGCCGAAGCCAACCTTGTCACCCCCATGTCGACAGCAAGCTAGGAAGACAAGAAAGTCTAGCCAGCATGTCTGGGAGGCAGCCCACCGCCCACCGCCAACCCCTGTCCCAGCCACGAGCATTGCCAAGCCCTGGACCACACGCACGAACCATGCCAACCTCGCCAACGACCATGCCGAGCGTGCGCCAGAGCGCCACCCTCGACCGAAGCCCACAGACCGCGCACCGCCCTTGCCGCGTGCATACACAATCCCCACCGACCCAGGAGACCGCCAGACATCCTTGTGCGCCGCCCCGCGCCGCACAGCCACCGCTCGCCGTCAAAGACGCCGCCTCTGCCGCGCAGAGCGTCGCATGTTCCAGACAAAACCGCACCGCCCCACACATCAAAACCATGTCGTTGAGCATCGCCAGGGAACACCGCACCTTACCCTACCTTCGCCCATGCCAATAGCCGCCTGTAACATCGCCCCCGACGAGCTCACCTTGCGCCCCGTCGGTCCCCTCGCTCGACTATAAATAGAGGCCACCCCAGTCAATTTCTTCACACCACCTCACTCCCCTCTTCTCACTGATCGTGCCACAACGTTCCCGGAGCAAGGCGAGCACCACCTCGCCGGAATTTCACCGGAGCCCGCCGCCTCTGGAGAAGAAGGGCGCCATCGATTTCGTCCACCCCAGGAGCTGCCGCGACCACCCCTGAGTTCGCCGTCGTCGACTTTGCCATTCGCCCGCCTCGCCGACCCTCGCCTGCACCCCGGTGAGCCCCCAGCGCCCCTAACTGGCCGCGCTAGGTTTCTTTCTCGCTGTCGTTGCCTCGCGTCAACGATGACTCCCAGCCATTGGATTAGAATCAGATCGAACGACCCACATTGCCCCGTACCGCTTCGCCCCTCCCTGTCTCACTGACGAGTGGGGACACCCACTTAAGCAGCCCGCGGGAGCACTGCGCTTAGCAGGCCGGCCCGTTAAATTTTCCCGCGCAGCCCAGTTATTCAAATTAAACCTTTTCTATTTTATTTCAAACTCACTTCTATACCCAACTTAAAAATTCAACCTAGATCGATTCAGTGGACCAAATTGAATGAAACTAATTTTGTTAGAAAGGTCTGGGAATGCTGAATCCAAGCCCGTTGGATTCAAGTCATTTGGATCTATAGATCACCCATGGTAAAAATAACAAGGCAGGAGATTTTCTGCATTCAAACATTTTTCAAATTTAAACCATAATAGCTTTTGAGTTGATTCCAACTCTCAAAAATCACATTTAACCATACCTTTCAGAATATATAAAAATATATAGGTTTACTTGTAGAAATAAGGTTCAAGTAATAAAAGAATTCTACATAAGAATTTCTAGACACATTAATTAATTAAAATAAAAGGGTAAAACCTTATTAAATTGTGACACCACTTTAAATCACATTCCCTTGGACTACAATATGTGGTGATGACATCTGTCAACATGATCCCATGTTTGGTTTGGAGAATATTAAATCTTAAGTAGTTTTTCAATGAGTAGAAATTACTTTTCTAGAAATAAAAAGGAATTAAACCAAGCTTTAATCTTGTAATGTTAGAGATGATGCTAGATCATCTATAGGACCCTTGTGTGTGATGATTGCAAGTAGTTAAGTATTGTTTGGTGATTGTGTACCTCGTATTTATTTATAGACGCTAGTACCGACCAAGGATACAAGGAGGAAGGAGGATACTACGAAGAAGAAGCCGAGGAGAACTTCAACCACTGCTCTGCACAAGGCAAGCTGATGCTATACCTATGCAAGCTTATACTGATATTGTGCAAGCTTTATTAACTAAGTGGACCAATGCAAGCTAACCCTTGAAAGATACCCTACTGATGCCACAAACCACTACTTGTTACTATGCCGACTATATGCCTTAAGCATATGTGATCATATCCACTTGATAAACCAATCCTAGTTTTATTTGCAAGTCTATTACTTTATTTCTTTATCAAAGCTCTTACTTAGAGTTTACTGAAATAAATGATAGATACTAGAAAAATATGTGAAGGTTGCATAAAGAGCATAAAATTTGTGCTAAGCTAGATAATCTTGATGTCATCCTAAGGCATGAGATTGAACTTAGCTAAAACTCCACTAGTTTACCACCCCTCATTATTGCTTACCCCCACCTGTAGATGCTAGTGCTAAGCATAAAACTTGATCAACTTTAGTTGGGAATACTTGGTGGAAAAATGGTTATGAAAACCTTGGAATGAAGGATCATTCTATTAAAATGTTCTGGACATGTGTTCCCGAACACCTGATGATTTTGGTGATGAAAATGTTGAGGCATGAGCCTTAGCCCTTTGTAAAAATGATGGTTGTCTGGATGCGATACCATTCCAATTTTATCGTACAACCACAATACCTGAATATTGGGTAGGGCTTGACTGGAAACTTATATACCTTAGTATTAGTTCCCTCACGGCCACGGTCTGAGCTGAGGCTACCTTGTGAAGATTGTCCACCTGTGCAGTACCCAAGATGACAGTTGGTCATGGTTTTGAGGCCAAACTCACAGGAGAGGTGCTTATACTAGGGCGTGTAATCGAAAGGTTAGGATTGATTATCCGCATACTGAGTATGGTGAATTCAGGATTTGTTCCTGACGGATGTATCGAATGTTGTGGTGAAAGTGTACAATCTCTGCAGAGTGTCAAACTATTCGAATAGCCGCGTCCGCGGTTATGGACAGTTGGAGTGGCCATACTGTTCCCCCGTCAGACTTTTCAAAATGACTTGTGAAATGAATTGAGACTTTGACTTGACCACAACAGGGTTGTGATATGAAATACAAATTCCCACTTAGGAGTTATAAAATTTTGACGAGCATTCGTTGCTTCTAAACTTAGTAGAGGTAAATCTGGCTTTTGCAAAACAACCCTAGAGCCTAGTGTCCTATTATCCAAAAACCCCTTTTACCTGTTAGTATTAGTTTGCGAGTACTTAAAGAGTACTCATGGCTTTGTCCCTGGCTATTCCCATGGCCAGACTATGAAGAGGAGTACCTTGAGGATGGACCCCAGGAAGGTTACGACAACTAGGATCATCTCCCATTGTCAGCATTGCATGTGACCCCGAAGAAGGAGCTTCGCCTATGCTACCGTTATTATTACGTATTCCGCTGCTTGATGTTGTATTAAGAACTGGATCATGAGACCCCTATTTGTGTAAATACTTATGTATCGTTTGTAATGGATGATGTACTATGGTATCCAATTCTGTTATGTCTCGCAAAAATGGTAATCCTGGGATTGCGATGTATGGCATAACAGGCATCTAGGATTGAAAAATCCCGGTGTTGACAGTTCGTGGGTGGCCATCCACAAGTGTGATACACAGGGTAAACCATAGAAATGGGCCCTGAGTAACCACTCAACACAAACCATACTTCCCATTCCACTCAGGTGTTTTATTAACAAGTTGTTTTCTTAGTCAAAAACACATAGGCATAACCATTCGATAGAAATATTTAAAATAGTCCTATCATGCATACTACAAAAATATCACTAATGCAATATTGAAAAGATAGGACTTTTGATGACCAAAGTATCACTTGACTTTTTTAGTAGAAAATTTGGGTACTCTCCTTGATCTTGCAAATGTCACACTCCTCAAAGTTCACTACATCACAATCAAGCAAAGCACACATTCTAAACTAGCACACAACATTAACAAAAAAAAACAAGTAAACAAAGAAATGCATGCAATCATGCAAAAGGTTATTTTATTGAAAAAGTTGTTTCTAACAAGGTTCTAAACATTTCAAAACACCTACTAGTATTTTATAAAAGTAGAATTTCATTTGAAACCAAGTTAGTGAAAATAAGTTATTTAAATCATTTTTCTTTGGTTAGAAAAGCTTTTATTCAAAGGAATAATTCCTAGTGTCAACAAAATATATTTTTAATTTCAATTGCTAGTGTTTATGGTAAGAGGGTTCAAAACAAAACCATTTGCAAAAGGATTTACTCAAAAATAATTTTTAGAACAATTTTTATACTCAAAATATCCCTAAACAAGTCTCTGCATAAAACTATAATTTTTCATAAAAATGACCAAAGTAAGGCCATAGGTGCAAATTACAAAATTTTCTGAATCTATAGACACCTAATTTGTAATTTTTGGAATTACAGATCAAAAGTTATTAATTTTACAAGTTTAAATATTTAATAGATCTATTCTGGTTTTTAAATCAAAAGCTTGGCCACGTGGCGCTGTCTGACTGGCTGGTACCATTTCACGCGGATCAGCAATGTGAGCCACTGGATCTAAGTTAGATCATATGGGTCAGATTGGTTGATACCCCTTTGATAAGAGATCTATCCTAGGCCCTACGATTTAGATCCAGCAGATCTGAGCTCACTAGTCAGGAACTAGCGACGCGAGTGGCGAGTGCGGCGGCGGCGCATCGGACGGCGGTGGTCTGGCTGCGCTAGGGAGTGAGGGGAGGGATGCGGGGCATTACCTAGCTCCCGTGGTCGAGGTGGTCGCACTGGTGGTCACCGTTGACGACGGGGCGCACGGGGTCGACGAGAATCTCTCGTCGGAGCTGTGCTGGCATCAGGTGCTTGTAGATGTCGTTGCAGGTGAGCCTGCGGGTCAGAAGCAAGCGTATGGCGAGTATCAGAGGAAGGAAAATACGATGGCGAGCACGGTTGTTTGAATGAGAGGGCAAGGGGCACACGGGTTTGGACGCTAGGGCTCACCGGAGTTCGTCCACCATCGGGCGCTTACAGAAGATGACAGAGGTGAGCTCCTGGAGCGTAAGCAAGCAAGGAAAAGCATCAGGGAGGTGCGCACTGAGTTCGAGGGTCACGATAGGGAAAACTAGAGGCGAGGGGGTGGTCGGGACTCACCAAATTGGTCGTCGGAGTCTGTCAGGGTCAGCGGCGATGCAGGCTCAAATACGGGCAGCCTGGGGGCTTTCAGGGCGTGGGGCTTGAGGGGAAACAGAGAGGAGGGAGAGGGGAATAAGAAGGCGAGGTCAGGGATGGTAATTACGCCTCGAATCAATGGTATTTTAAGCGAATTCAATTGGGTAAACAACAGAGAGAGGGGGCGTGTTCAACGCGCTGCGGACGACGAGGCTGACGTGGCTTTGGGGCCGGCTGATCAATGAGGGTGATGGTGGGTGCGTGCGTGAGAAAGAAAGTAGAAGGGAGAGAGGGGTGGCCAGGGTGGGCTAGTTGGGTCGGGGTTTCTGGGTCTAGTTAGTCTGGTTGGGTTTCCCTTTTTTTCTTCTAATCTTTTTCGTTTTCTTTTTCTATTTTCTATTTTTATTCAAAACAATTGATTCAAACCTTAATTTCAATTCAAAACTCCTCCAAATCTTTTCAGTAGGCTTGATACCAATTATTAGTGTGTTTATTAGTCCAATTCAAATATTTTTTTATCAATTATCATTCATTTAAAATTAAGTGACGCTCTTTGGCAATTATTTAAATAAAATTTGAATATTGTTCATAATCCCATATAATTTTATTTAAATAAAATTTGATCCTTTTAATTTATTTAAATTACTTTTATTCCATTTACTTATGGATTTAGCCAAGGTTTAAATTGTCGTTGCAACAATTCTTATTTATTTCTTTCTTTGTCTTATAAAATTCATATCTTTTTATTTATAGCTCCAAAATTAGTGATTCCAATTTGTATAATTCTATTTAATAATTATTTTTATTTATAAATCCTTTTAGGATTGCTTTGTTCACAATTAAGTATTCATTTTAGCTATGGGCTTTATTAGCTTTGGAATACTTTTTTATCTTATAAAAATCATAAGTTTTTATCAATGGCTCCAAATGGAGTGAAACCAATTCCCATGGTTTTGTATTATTTTTGTTTACAATTATTTTTTATTTAGGAATGTTGTTACTAAATTTTTATATGGAACAAAGCCATAGTCTCAGAGTGATATTGATGATGATTTCTTTTATTAGGGATTAGGTTTTTGGTTTAGCTTTTCCAAGTGTTCAAAATCAAGATACATTCCATGCATGAATGCATTTGATTTGTTTGAAACTTGTTTGTTGATTTTTCCTTCAAATTTTGTTCAAGTAAGGTTTTGATGTTTCCATTTAGAAACAAAAAGTTTCTTTTCCTTCCAAATTTCATCATTTGTTTCTTCTGTTTGTTTATTTTTCACATTTAAAAATTTGGAAATTTTGGGATGTGACAATAACCATGCAAATATCTGGTCAAGGGGATATAACATGGGGAAGTGAGCTTCTGTCAAAGTAGGTATGTTGACTACATTTGCAGAAAAGATTATTTTCTTGCCTGGAAAACCATCAAGAACAAGTGGGTCAAAGGATGATAGTGTCAATGGCAAGAGTGCGATTTGGTAGTCCTTATTATGGCAGACAAAATGGTTCAAGTGCATTTTGATACGTCCATTTTGCATCACTATTCTATATCATAATTTACTCCTAATCATTGATATATTTCATATTAAGAGGTGTTACTTATGTTATTTCATGTATTTTTGCATGTTGGATGACTTTTGGAGGATGAACTGCTAGAGTCAGGATTCTGATGGAAAAAGCGGTGTCCAGATGCAATATTCGCGAAGATCAGAAAATTCCAAAAAATATCTGGAAAATCCTATTTTTCCAGAAGACGAAGGAAGCCATAAGGGGAGGCAGAGATGGGCCACAAGGGGCCACACACCCCCTAGCGCGGGCCCCCCTAGGTCACGCCAGCAGGTGGTGTGGCCACCCTGGCCCACCTCCTGCTTCGCCCTTTCGCCTATGAATTCCTCCCGAAAACCTAATACTCGGGGAGCGACCACAGAAAAATTCCGCCGCCTCTGCGGGGCGGAAACTACACAGAGAGAAAGAGCTCTCTGGCAGGCAGATTTCTGTCGGGTAAATTCCTTCCCAGAGAGGGGAGATCGTCGCCATCAACACCATCATCAAGCTAGACTTCATCGGGATCATCATCATCATCATCATCCTCACCACCGTCTCGACCAGCACCATCATCACCACTCCATCCTGCTGTAACAATTGGGTTGAATCTTTCATAGTTCTTAGGGAACACTTTCCAGGTGTTGATTACTTTTGTAGTTGATGCTTGTGAGTGGAACCATTGAATTATTGTCTATGTTCATATTGTTATTCATCATCATATCATCTCTGATCTTGATCCATATGATGTCTCGTGAGTAGTTCGTTTAGTTCCTGAGGACATGGGAGAAGTCATGTTGTTAGTAGTGGAATTGTGTTGAAGTAATATTCAATGGTTTGATATTTAAGTTGTGTATTCTTCTAGTGGTGTCATGTGAACGTTGACTACATGATACTTCACCATTTATGGGCCTAGGGGAATGCATTGTGTATTTGGCTACTCATTGTGGGGTTGCCGGAGTGACAGAAACCTGAACCTCCATTAGGAAACATTTGCACAAGGGAGTGGAGGATCTCAGAGTTTAATGTTGTGGTTAGGTTTTTATCTTAATTACTTTCTTGTAGTTGCGGATGCTTTCAAGGGTTTAATCACAAGTATGTATTAGTCCAAGTAAGGTTGGTACATTAGCATAGGTTCACGCACACACCACTTACCCAACCAAAGAAGATTAATGAACTATATGAAGCGAAAGCACTTGACAGTATTCCCATGTGTCCTGGAGAATGTTTGGTCCTCATAAGTAATACAACCAGCTTGTCCTTTGCTAAGAAAGGATTGGGCCACTCGTTGCAATTATTTGTTATCTTTATTTACTTGCACTTTATTTCTTTGCATTATCAAAAACCCCTAAAAATCCGTTTGCTAAGTATTTACAGAGAATTCCTCCTCCACACCACTAGTCAATACCTTCTGCTTCTCGTTGGGATCGGCACTCCTATTTATAGAAAGTACTACAATACACCCCCTATACTTGTGGGTCATCAAGACTATTTTGTGGCGCCGTTGCCGGGGAGTGAAGCGCTATTGAAGTGTGGAATTGGTAAAGGAAACTTCTACTATGAGTATTGCTTTTATTTCTGTTTGTTACTTTGTTTACAATATGGATAACCCACTTGGTTTCCTATTTGGGAAAGATACTACCACTGCTAGGGTAGTAGATGAACCACCACCTGCTGAGATAGATCCTTTTAAGATACCTGCAAAAATTGTTGATCATGTTATGGATAACTCTTATTTTGGGGATGGAACTGTCCATCCTGGTGATCACTTGCTTTTTATCCATGAATTATGCGGGTTGTTTAAGTGTGCAGGTATCACAACGGAAAAAGTTAAGAAAAATTTACTCGCTATATCCTTGAAAGGAAGAGCTGAAGAATGGTATAAGCTGCTAAAGAATGGACAATCTATGGAATGGGAGGAAATTGTACCTCTCTTTTATTCTAAATTCTATCCTCCCAGTGAGATTCATAAGGATAGGAATCAAATATATAACTTTTGGCCTCGTGATAGAGAGAGTACAACCAAAGCTTGGGGGAGATTGAAGTTACTAATGCTCAAATGTCCTATTCATGAACTCCCTACTAATATTATTATCAATAAATTTTATGCAAGGCTTTCTCTTCATGATAAAGATTTATTAGATGCTTCTTGTCCTGGATCATTCACACGTATGAAAGAGGAAGCTAAATGGGATCTTCTAGAACGTATTCAAGAAAATACTGAAGCATGGGAGAATGAAAAAGGAAGAAAGTCAGGTATAAATTATGATTACGAATGCATTAAATCTTTTATGGGAACTGATGACTTTCATGATATTAGTACTGAGTATGGTCTTGATTCTCAAAGTATTTCCAATTGTTTTAAACCCTTTGCCTCTTATATTGAAATTCCTAAAAATAAGTGGGACAAGTACCATGCTCCTTATAAAGATATTGTTGATCATGTTCCTACTAGAAACACTAAAGTTTATATTGTTGATAATATTTTGCCTGAACCTTATATTGAGAAAATACCTGTCCCTGCTAAGGTAAAGAAACATTCTATTATAGCTAATGTGATAAGCAAAAGTACAAAGAAAGTGATGCTCCATGCTTGTTTAGTATCTACTTTGCTTTACTTGTCCACACTTTGAGGTGCTTTTTACATGTTTTCTGGTACTAACCTACTAACAAGTTGCAACAGTGCCAGATGCCTGCTTACTACTGTTTTTGGTTTTAGAAAAGTTAGTAAAGAAATATTCTCGAAATTGGACAGGACAAATGTCAAAGTCAATTACTTCCGTGGGGAACAAGAAGTCCAGAGGAGAGCCGGAGGGGCCGGCCAGGGTGGCCAGACCCACCCCAGGCGCGGGTGGGCCCCACCCCGCGCCTGGCTAGGGTTTGCCACCCCTGGCCGCCGCCTCGGTCTCCCCCTTCGCCTATAAAAAGCTCCCAATGCAAAAACCCTGAGTACCCGATCAAATCTCCACGAAACCGTCAATAGCAGCCGCCACCATCGTCCCTAGATCGGGGGGATCTGAAGTTCTTCCCGGCACCCTACCAGAGGGGAGATCATCCCGGAGGCCTTCTCTCCGGTATGATGCGTGAGTAGTTCCACCTTGGACTATGGGTCCATGTAGTAGCTACATGGTTGTATCTCCTCCTTTATGCTTTCATGTATAGATCTTGTGAGCTCCATTCATGATCAAGATCTAATCTATTTGTAATCATGCATGTTGTGTTTGCGGGGATCCGATGGATATTGAGATTATTATGTTGGTTTGATTAATGGTTTTATCTTTATGATTCTATCATGTCTGTGTTGTTTGTGATCTTGCATGCTCTCCATTGTTAGTAGATATCTTGGCCAAGTAGTTGCTAGTGACTCCAAGAGGGGGTATTTATTCTCGATAGTGGGTTCATGCCTCTAGTTTCCAAGGGAAGTGACAAAAATCTGTTCCGTTGTAGAGGTGCTGTTGCCACTAGGGAGAAACAATGGTCTCTTGTTCATGGAACATGTGGACTATTTACCTTACACACTTTGCTTAAAGCAGTTGTCTGTTGCTTGCAACTTAATACTGGAGGGGGTTCAGATGATAAGCTGAAGGTGGACTTCTAGTCATAGATGCAGTTGGATGGCGGTCTATGTATCTTGTTGTATTGCCCAATCGAATCTCATAAGATCTTTCTGACTAGTAATTGCATTGTTATGCCTTGCTCAGTTCCTGTCAATTGCCCTGATGTAATTTGTTTGCCCTTCATGCCATGTTGTTTATCTAAGGAGAGCACCTCTAGTGAACTATGGACCCCGGTCCAATCTTTACCATTAATACATCTTCCAATGTTACTTGTTTATTTTCCTAAAACCATTACCTTCCACACCATACATTTAATCCTTTGTTACAACAAACCGGTGAGCTTGACAACCTCACTGATTCGTTGGGGCAAAGTCTTGAGTTTGTGTTGTGCAGGTCTCCGCGTTTCTTGCAACACCTGTGTAACGTTTCATTCCTCCTTCTGGTTCGATAACCTCGGTCTCTACTGAGGGAAGACTGGCTGCTTGCTCCTTCACACCTTGCTATTGGGGTTTCCAACGAAGTTCTCCATGTCAGCACCATCAACAAGTTTTCTGACGCCGTTGCCAAGGAGGCTAAGGACGTCTACACAAGGGGATTCCTTCACTTCCTTTCTCTTTACTTTGTTTTTAGTTTGCTTTGTTTCTTTTGCTTGGTTTTGTTTGCCTCTTTTCAAAAATCCCAAAAAAATTAGTCTAGTTTGGTTTGCTTGCTTTATTCAAAAACACAAAAAAATTAGTTCCTACTCTAGTTGGTGGTCTGTTATTGCCTTGCTTGGTCATGCTTTCTATCAATGGATGGTTTCTTTGAAACTAGTTCTTATTGTCAAGGTGGGTTCATGGAAGAACAAAAGTATTATTATAAGGAACACCATTTGTCACAAAACGGGAAACACTTATGGGAACAAATTGATAAGTTGAATACTATTGCTAGAGACGTGTGCTCTACTTATAATGTTACTTATTGCTTTGATCAAGCTTGTTGCTCCAGGAGGTATAAACACCTACCCTTTCAATGTGAGTATAGTGATAATGTTACCATATCTTCTTATGTTAAGGGAAATTATGACTTTTATGATGTGGAACAAATTGAAGAATTTATTGCTTTCAAGGGTGCCTTTGAACATGCCAGTTTGCTTGAAAATACTGATGATTCACCTTATGAATATGAGGTTTATGAGATGCTTAAATTTTTCTTTGATAATTACAAGGAAGCAAATGGCTATATTCTTGAATATTTTAATAGATGCTTTCCACACATGGAAGAGCCTAATGCCTTGTAGGAGCCTATGAAAGAAGAAATTGTTGAAACTGGAAGCTCATTAGATGAAAAAGAGGAGGAGGGTGATGAACAAAAGGAGGAAGAATGGATCTACCCATGCCTAACTTCTAATGCAAGTAACTCTTTACCTCTTACATTATTTGATTGTCCCCCATTCTTAACAAAGGAGGATGAATTTCATGATCCTATGGATCCTTTTGAAATATCTACTTTGGGTAAAACCCGTGAAGGTTTTAATCCTTCTATTTTTGAGCTTGACAGAAATTATGTGGTTGTAGATCATGAAAAGCCTGCTTTATGTTATAGTTATATTTTTGAGTTTATTCATGAGGCTAATGAAAATTATTATGAGAGAGGAAAATATGGTTGTAGAATTTTTGATGCTATTGAAACACCTCTCTTTGCGCTAAATTTTTTGAAGTTACTCTTGTCTTATCTTCCTATGCATGTCACTTTGTTATTTGAGAATTTATTTTCTTACAAGATTCCTATGCATAGGAAGTGGGTTAGACTTAAATGTGTTTTGAATTTGCTTCTTGATGCTCTCTTTGACTTCAATTCATAATTCTTATGTGAGCATCTTCTCAAGCTATCAAGCCTAACTTAAAGGCGTTAAAGAAAAGTACTTGTTGGGAGATAACCCAAGAGTTTTTTTCAGCCTTGGAAGTTATTACTTCAGTAATGACCTCTCCTTACCCTTTTTGTTTGCTTTTTGTGCCAAGAATGACCTCTAATGAGAGGGAAGTAAGATTTGGGGAGTTGCTGTCCCGAAAAAGATTTCTGTCCTCCACCAAAAAAATCATGAGGAGTCTCTATTACTCGGATTGAGCTCAAAATTTACAAATAAATCCCGCAGTATGTTAGCTAACTTTTGTTAGTTCAAAACTTTTTTATTTGAGCAACAGAAGATGTTCGAAAAAATGGTTTCTACCTGCTGGTCTGTTTTGATAGATTTCAGCCATTATTTGCATTTGCTTCTTATTGATTCCTTTTTGAGTTCTCTTTAGGTGAATTGAGCTTTTTGAAGGAGTTACTATAGTAGTTTGTATTTTTAGTGAAAAGCCTTGTTGTTTCAAAGCTTTGCCAGAGGTCTAATATCTTTTGAATATACTAATGTTGCTAATGAAGATTCTGTGAAGTTTTGTATGAAGGAAAAATTTCAGGTGTAGAGAGAGAATGATGCAATGAGATGAAGAATGGACAAAAGCTCAATCTTGGGGATGCCACCATGGTGTCACCCCAAGAAAATATCCAAGAGGTACAAGCGTCAAAGCTTGGGGATGCCCAAGGCATCCCCTTCTTCATCAATAAAAAGCTCAGGTCTGTCTAGACAGTTTGTTTTTATTGTTTCATGCACAGTTGTGTTGTTCTTGGAGAGTCTTAGTTTTCGTTTTATTTGCTTAGGTTGTTTAGTTTGCTTGAATAAAGTAGTTTGTACCCCCGTTCTCGCTGTATTGTTTTGCAAATAAGTTTGCTTTGTGTTTGGAAAGGAGTAGTAAGTTCTTGCTTGAAGTGCAAGAGGAGCTTGAATTGACTGTGACTTAGACTTTAGCATGACATGTAGGTGTTGTTTTAGCATTATGCTTAGTGATTATTGTTGTAGCATGTCTTGTTCCAAACAATTGGGATTGCTTAGTGTGCCTTGAAGAAATTATGCATTGTTTTAGCATGCAAAAGCATAGTATTGTGGTATTCTCTTTTGATGCTTTGCTTGGGTTGACTTGGCACATGCTCACACCATGTTATGACTATGACAAGTCACCATTAGCCTCTATGATCATTTAGTCCTTGACTTGTAGTACCACTCTTTGATTTGATTAGTATGCTTTGTTGCACTGCATGATTATGGCCATTACTGCTCTCTTAGTTGGTTGCTCCGGGTCTTTTGCTAGCCTCCACTTGTATTAGTAAGATCTAATCATGCTTCCAACTCCCAAGAAACCAAGTTATTCCAAAGTGTTCATTATAAACTCCTATGCATGGTGTGTTACACCATTCCAATTATATTCTTGTTTTCAGCTATCTTCCAATTAAAAACTATTTTGTTATGTGAAAACTTAGTGATTAAATCCCTCACGAACTTGATGGCACACTTTATATTCTTTGCCCCTAATAAACTTGAACCATTGTGACAACTTTGTTGTATATGCTTGCACTTATAAGTTGGAATTAGCAGAACCGTGCTGTCACGGGGAACGTTTTCAACATTGCACTTGTACTTTGTACTCAGTTGATATCATGCTCTTTTGTCTATGGATGTCACCAGTGTGAAATAAAGAGGGAACTTGTAAGTCCATGGAGTTTGTATCCTGTGTTAGATAAACGCCTGGGCTGCTAGCCTAAGCCATGCCTAATCATGGTGGAAATATGTAGTATCACCATAGTGAGCTATCTATGAAGCATCCTCAATAAAAAGCTATGCATATGGTAAATAAAAAGATTATTGAGATGCTCATTGTCTGCTTGCCTTGTCATTTTGGTTGTGGAAAAGCTCCTGTACCATGTGCAAGGGGTACCCGTTGGCGGTTCTCAATGATATGCAAATACTTATAATGACAAGAACTTACTTGGACCCAAAGTTGAGTATGCATGAGGTATGGCCCTCGTATTCAAGGGACTTGGGATTGCCAACTTATACTTCGTCAAGCATATACTCCAGCTTTGGCACTTTAACCTTAACCACTTCAAGATTCTTATGATAGGGGCAATGAGGGCTGAAAGCTAACAAGTACCATAATTTTTGGAAGATCTTTTTAAAACTTGTAATCCCTGCTTCCTTTACAAAAAGGCCTTTCTTCCACCATTATTTGAGTCTCCACCTTCTACCTTTAGGCACCATTAAGAGAGCATAGTTGTCATTCAATGTGCAGTTTTCCAAAGCTTATTAATTGATGCATATTGTGATATTACTTGTTCTTGTGCTACTTGTTTCTAGTCACCCTTGTCAACTTTGAAGGTGTCCTATGTATCTATATTGCTACTCTATGAGGGACAAGATGATTGCCACTATGCTATGTTTTCTGTATGTGAAACAAACAAACGTTTTCAATGCAAGTTATTCATGATCTTTGTTTGTAGCCTGTCATGTTGCATGCATAGTTACTATGTCCTATTGTTAGAACTCCATCTTTCATGCACATGTTTAGAGTTCTTTGATCCCAGCTTTTAATGTTTGCAAATGGTTGGATCTTTATTGTGAGGGTGCATGTCACCTCAAAAATTATTCTTTTTATCACTTACCTACTCGAGGACGAGCAGGAGTTAAGCTTGGGGATGTTCATACGTTGGAAACGTATCTATAATTTTTGATGCTCCATGCTTGTTTAGTATCTACTTTTCTTTACTTGTCCACACTTTGAGGTGCTTTTTACATGTTTTTTAGTACTAACCTACTAACAAGTTGCAACAGTGTCAGATGCCTGCTTTCTGTTATTTTTGGTTTCAGAAAAGTTAGTAAAGAAATATTCTCGGAATTGGACGGGACAAACGTCAAAGTCATTACTTTCCGTGGGGAACAAGAAGTCCAGAGGAGAGCCAAAGGGGCCGGCCAGGGTGGCCAGACCCACCCCAAGCGCGGGTGGGCCCCACCCCGCGCCTGGCTAGGGTTTGCCACCCCTGGCCGCCGCCTCGGTCTCCCCCTTCGCCTATAAAAAGCCCCCGATGCAGAAACCCTGGGTACCCGATCAAATCTCCACGAAACCGTCTATAGCCTCCGCCACCATCGTCCCTATATCGGGGGGATCTAAAGTTCTTCCCGGCACCCTGCCGGAGGGGATATCATCCCGGAGGCCTTCTCTCTGGTATGATGCGTGAGTAGTTCCACCTTGGACTATGGGTCCATGTAGTACCTAGATGGTTGTATCTCCTCCTTTGTGCTTTCATGTATAGATCTTGTGAGCTCCATTCATGATCAAGATCTAATCTATTTGTAATCATGCATGTTGTGTTTGCGGGGATCCGATGGATATTGAGATTATTATGTTGGTTTGATTAATGGTTTTATCTTTATGATTCTATCATGTCTGTGTTGTTTATGATATTGCATGCTCTTTGTTGTTAGTAGATATCTTGGCCAAGTAGTTGCTAGTGACTCCAAGAGGGGGTATTTATGCTCGATAGTGGGTTCATGCCTCTAGTTTCCAACGGAAGTGACAGAAATCTCTTCGGTTGTAGATGTGTTGTTGCCACTAGGGAGAAACAATGGTCTCTTGTTCATGGAACATGTGGACTGTTTACCTTACACACTTTGCTTAAAGCAGTTGTCTGTTGCTTGCAACTTAATACTGGAGGGGGTTCGGATGATAAGCTGAAGGTGGACTCCTAGTCATAGATGCAGTTGGATGGCGGTCTATGTATCTCGTTGTATTGCCCAATCGAATCTCATAGGATCTTTCTGACTAGTAATTGCATTGTTATGCCTTGCTCAGTTCCTGTCAATTGCCCTGCTGTAATTTGTTTACCTTTCATGCCATGTTGTTTATCTAAGGAGAGCACCTCTAGTGAACTATGGACCCCGGTCCAATCTTTACCATTGATACATCTTCCACTGTTACCTGTTTACTTGCCGCAAACCATTACCTTCCACACCATACGTTTAATCCTTTGTTACAGCAAACCGGTGAGCTTGACAACCTCACTGATTCGTTGGGGCGAAATCTTGAGTTTGTGTTGTGCAGGTCTCCGCGTTGCTTGCAACACCTATGGGACGTTTCCTTCCTCCTTCTGGTTCGATAACCTCGGTCTCTACCGAGGGAAGACTTGCTGCTTGCTGCTTCACACCTTGCTCTTGGGGTTTCCAACGAAGTGCTCCAGGTCAGCACCATCAGAAAGCTGTAGAACCTGATGAACAAATAAATATTAAACCTGTAGTAGACATTGTGAAAGACCTTGTCACTAAAAATGTAGAAGATGGGCACATTATCTGTTGTGAAGATGCTTCTAATATTGTCTCTCATCCTGGTAAAGCTAGGAAAGCTAGTGTCCATGTGCTTTCTGTTAGGATTGGTGATCGTTTCTATTATGGTTTATGTGATATTGGTGCAAGTTCTAGTGCTATTCCTTCTGAGCTTTATAGAGAAATTATGCATGAAACTGGTTCATGTGAACTTGAGGACATTGATGTGGTTATTCACCTTGCTAATAGAGACACCATCTGTCCCATTGGTATTCTAAGAGATGTGGAAGTTCTTTGTGGTAAGATTAAATACCCTGCTGATTTTCTAGTGCTTGGTAAGGAAGCTAGTAAAACTTGTCCTATCATTTTTGGTAGACCTTTTTTGAACACTTGTGGAGCTATTATAGATTGTAAGAAGGAGAAAATTTTAACTAAGTTTGATGGAGAGTCTTATGAGTTTAATTTTTCCAAGTTTGCTAAAGCTCCTTATGAAAAATGATTTGCCCAGTGAGGATTTTAGAGTTGAACAAGTTGCTTCTATTGATCCAGTTTTGACCTTAAACCTCTGTTTAATGATTTTATGTTTGCTCATTCTAATGATAAGAATGTTTCTTGTGATAGTTGTAATGATAACTTTATTCATAGTGCTACTGAAAGTTATTATCAGAGAGGGAAACATGGTTTTATGCATCTCAATAATATTAAGTTTCCCCGTTTTAGGTTGAAAGCTTTGAAGTTGCACTTGTTTTGTCTTCCTATGCTAGTAGCCTTTTGTTTCAATAATTTTTTTCTTGCAAAACTCCCTTGCATAGGAAGTGGGTTAGACTTAAATGTGTTGGATATTTGCTTCTTGATGCTCTCTTCCACTTTAAATTCATATCTCCTTTGAGAGCATCATTGAAATTATCACGCCCATCTTAATGGCTATAAAGAAAGAGCTTTTGGGAGGCAACCCATTTTAGTTTAATTTTGGTTTTTGTTTCTTTGATGCTTGGAAGTTATTACCACTATAATAACCTTTACTTATCCTTTTTTTTGTTTTTGTGTCAAGATTTGCCTCTTTTGAGAAGTAGAGGAGTTGTGGGAAGTTGCTGTCGTGGAACAGATTTTTTGTGCTTCACTTTAAAATTTCGTGAAAAATCCCAGTACGACGGATGGAGCTGTAATTATCTGTGCTTGTGACCAAAGTTGTTATCCAACTTCCATTAGTTTTGCACTTTTAGATTTGAGCAACAGAAGATTTTCGAAAAAATCGATCTTTACCTACTGGTCTGTTTTGATAGATTTCTGCCATTATTTGCATTTGCCTTTTAAATCGATTTCCTTTGAAATTCTTTTTGGGATTTTGAAAAGAGTTGATATAGTATCTTATGTCTTGATGGATATCAGTTGAAATTGAACCTAAAGGTTCTTCGTCTTTGCACACACTAATGTTGCTATTGAAGATTGTATTAAGCCTTGTATGAAAGGAACTTTCAAGTGTTGGAGAGAAGGAATCTGCAGAGTCCGTCTTTGAATAGGTAAACGTGCTGGAAATAAAAGGTTCGCGAAAAACTTTTCTTTTTATATTTTTGCAGATTTTACCCCATACGAAAGATAATGAGTCTAAACAGGGAAGAAAACGAAGCCCGGGTGGCCCACACCACCCAGTGGCGCGGGCCCCACCTTGTCGTGCCACCAGGGGGTGTGACCACCCTGGAGCCCGTCTCCATCCCGTTTTCGCCCAGTACCTTCCTTATGTGGTAAAACTTCATAATATATAATCACCCGGACCCCCGAGGTCCGTATATCGTGTTCTCGTCGTGTTTTCATTTCGATATGTTTCTGTCAGGCAGATTTTCAGTTTTGGAGCCATAATGTCTTCCTCTGGATCACCCATGGAGGATTCCTCCACGGACATCATCACCCGTACATGTATGAGTTGAATATTCACCCCAAGGAGTTGTTACTCAAAGACGGGAAGGTACAAATAAAGGAGGTTCAGGGCCCTAAAGGAGAAGGCAGTCTGGAGGATAGGATGGAAGCATTGGAGCAAGAATTTTTTAGGTACAAGATGATGGCAGAACGTGAAGTGGATGTCATCCACAAGATAAGTTCAGAACTCGCCGCAGAGCACAAGAAGGAGACTGCCAAGCTTTGAGATGAAATCCTCTCGCTCCATCAGACCACCAAACAATTACAAGCACAACTCTACGACATGCAAAATCAAAACTGTGAGTATGAGGCTAGGTTCAAACGCATAAGTTCTGCTGTTAGTTTTAGGATATTGGAAACCAAGACATCCTTTGTGGATGGGGAGCCTTTACCTTGGAAGTCTGATGATGACAAGGGAACACCACCACCACCGATGGAGTAATTCGTCATCAGGTTTTGGCATCCCCTTGGTTTGTTCCAAGCTTGGGGGAGTGTCGCAGTATCACATCATTATATTTCATCTTTTTACCTTTTTAGTAGAGTCATATCATGATTAGAGAAGTTATCATATAGTATGGTTTGCATTGTGGAAGTATCTCTCCTCTAGTTGGTTATCTATGTATCCCTTGGTGTGAGTGACTTTATGAATATTAATGAGAAGTTTCATCGTTTACTTTTTGCACTTCTTATTTTCGTTTGCAATATCTATTTTATGATTGATCTTGTTGTTAGTATTGGTATCACTTTGGGAGCATCAAGTAAATCTAAATTGGTTTTGGCAAACCGAGCTCTGGTCAGTAGAAACACTTTTGAGGTTTGAAAGGAAAAGAGAAAAGCACTTACAGGTATTTTATATCATTTTATTTCTTTCTTGTTTGGATCTAATTCTTTAGTTAAGATCTTTTGTGTTTTCAAGGAAGATTGCATGTTTGTTTCTATCACTTGTATGTTTGCTTGTTTCCTTCAACTCTTATGCTTGCTACCTAGCTTTGCTAGCCAAAAACCTGTACTGAGAGGGAATACTTCTCGTGCATCCAATTCTTGAACTTAAACCTATGTCATTTGTGTCCACCATATCTACCTATTAGCATCATTGCTATTCCAAGTAAATTCTCGAGTTTCATCTACCTTTCAAATTAAAAATTCCTTTGATATGTGAAACCTAGTTAGTAAAGCTCTCACGAACTTGATGGCACACCTTATTTTCCTGCCCTTAATAAACTTGAACCATTGTGTCATCTATGTTGTATATGCTTGCACTTATAAGTTGGGAATTAGAAGAACCGTGCTGTCATGGGGAAAATTTTCAACACCTGTAAATATCTACCCAGTTGATATCATGCTCTTGTGTTTATGGATGTCGGCGGTGTGAAATAAAAGGGGAGCTTGTAAGTCCATGGAGTTATGTATATGTGTTAGAGAAACGCCTAGGCCGTTAGCCTAAGCCATGCCTAATCATGGTGGAAACTTGCACCATCACCATAGTGAGCAATCTATGAAGCATCCTTAGAAAAAATATATACAGAAAAAAAGAAGAGAGAGAAAAAATATATGTACCATTCTCATGGTAATAAAGGATCACTGAGATGCTCACTGTCGGTTGCCTTGTCATTTTGATAGGGGATAGCTCCTGTGTCATGGGGAAAGGGGTACCCCATTGGCGGTTCTCTATGACACACATAATTTACAATGACAAGAACTTACCGGTAACTAAAGTTGAGTAGCATGAGGAACGACCCTCGTACTCAAGGGACATGAGATTGCCAACTTATATTTTGTCAAGCATATACTCCATCTTGGTTCACTTTAACCTTAATCACCTCAAGATGCTTATGATAGGGGCAATGAGAACTCAAAGCTAGTAAGTATCATAATGTTTTGGAAGCTCTTTATGAAACTTGAAGTCCCTGCCTCCCTCTGCGAAGGGCCTTTCTTTTACTTCTTAGTTGAGTCAGTAAACCTATTCCTTTCTATCTCCAGCAAGAATTTGAGTTGTTGTGTTTCAATCATTCATATGATGATTCATTCAATCATGTTTATTATCATCTTTGTTTTGCACATTGCTCTTATCTGAATGAGTATTACTTTGAAAGCCATCATTGTGAAAAGCCTTTTATGTTTGAGCAAAAGAACTACTGTATAACCTTCATTACAAAAGGTTTGCTTAAAAACTAAGTATGTTTTCTCAACTGTTCTCTGACCAAGAACAAAGTTTGCCATTACCAATTATGATTTGTCTTTATGCATCTTTATTGTGACTCCCATACTCGTTGCAAGTTAAGTTATATAATGGTGAGTTGTTTTCTATTATGAGTTGTGTATTGGTGAATGTGATGCTTCTTGTCCGTATTATTTTTTATCGACACTTCACTCCATGAACCTGTGGTCATGTTTACTGAGCTTAGTTTTTGCTTGGGGACAAGCGAGCTCTAAGCTTCGGGGGAGTTGATATGTCCATTTTGCATCACTATTCTATATCATAATCTACTGCTATTCATTGATATATTTCATATTAAGAGGTGATACTTATGTTATTTCATCTATTTTTGCATGTTGGATGACTTTTGGAGTATGAACTGCCGGATTCAGGATTCTGATGGAAAAAGCGGAGTCCAGATGCAATATTCGCGAAGATCATAAAATTCCAGAAAAATATGGAAAAACCTATTTTTCGAGAAGACGAAGGAAGCGAGAAGGGGAGGCAGCGATGGGCCACAGGATGGGCCGTGCCAGCAGGTGGTGTGGCCACCCTAGCCCACCTCCTGCTTCTCCCTTTCGCCTATAACTTCCTCCCGAAACCCTAATACTCGGGGAGCGAACAGATAAATATTTCGTTGCCTCTACGGGGCGGAAACTACAGAAAGATAAAGAGCTCTCCGGTAGGCAGATTTCTACTGGGGAAATTGTTTCTCGGAGAGGGGAGATCGTCGCCATCAACACCGTCATCAAGCTAGACTTCATCGGGATCATCATCATTCTCACCACCATCTCCACCAGCACCATCATCACCACTCCATCCCACTGTAACGTTGAATCTTGCATAGTTCTTAGGGAAACTTTCCCGGTGTTGATTACTTTTGAAGTTGATGCTTGTGAGTGGAACCAATGAATTATTGTCTATGTTCAGATTTTATTCATCATTATATCTTTTCTGATCTTGATCCATATTATGTCTCATGAGTAGTTCGTTTAGTTCTTGAGGACATGGGAGAAGTCATGTTGTTAGTAGTGGAATTGTGTTGAAGTAATATTCAATGGTTTGATATTTAAGTTATGGTGCTATTCTTCTAGTGGTGTCATGTGAACATTGACTACATGATACTTCACCATTTATGGGCCTAGGGTAATGCATTATGTATTTGACTACTAATTGTGGGGTTGCCGGAGTGACAGAAACCTGAATCCCCGTTAGGAAACCTTTGCACAAGGGAGTGTAGGATCTCAGAGTTTAATGTTGTGGTTAGGTTTTTTATCTTAATTACTTTCTTGTAGTTGCGGATTCTTGCAAGGGTTTTAATCACAAGTATGTATTAGTCCAGGTAAGGTCGGTACATTAGCATAGGTTCACCCACACAACACTTATCCAACCAATGAAGATTAATCAACTATATGAAGCGAAAGCACTTGCAGTATTCCCATGTGTCCTCGAGAACGTTTGGTCCTCATAAGTAATACAATCGGCTTGTCCTTTGCTAAGAAAGGATTGGGCCACTCACTGCAATTATTTTTTATCGTTATTTACTTGCACTTTATTTATTTGCATTATCAAAAACCCCTAAAATTCCGTTTGCTAAGAATTCATAGAGAATTCCTGCTCCACACCACTAGTCAGCACCTTCCGCTCCTCGTTGGGATCGACACTCCTATATATCAAAAGTACTACGATACAACCCCTATACTTGTGGGTCATCACATTTCTAAAAAGGTACAAGGTTCGGGAAATGCAAGGATTCAAAGATATGATGTTGATAGCTTTTCTATACTTAGCCATTTTTGCAGATTTAGGGTTTTTTACTAGAATGTAGGAGAGGAGGGTTTTGAGATGATGCAAGGTTCCAATTCATCATCAAGTGGATAATGATGAAGTGTGGATTGAGTAGGAATGATCCATTCTTGGATTTGGTCTTCATTAAGTTGGAAACTATCTGAAGGGATTAACCCTTGATTGATTTGAGTAAGAGATGAGAGGGTCACCTTAGTGACTAGAGATTATATCAAACTTAGAGGATTTGCTTGGGAGTTGTATTCTTGATTTAGATTGATCCTAAAGGATGAGCTCCTAGGGTGGCTCATGCTACTTCCTAAAAAATCGAGTCAATCGGCAACTAAAAGCAATTCATCAAACACATATCAAGGCAAATCATCTTATCAAACTTATTAAACTACTACTAAGGATACCATCAAGCCTATATTGAGGTAAGGATTGGTATTTTGAAATGTTAGAGTTTGAATAAGGTGAGATCCCTTGGTATTTCTACCAAGTGAAATTGTTTTAAGAAAGGTTTTTGGAAAAACCTAGAGATAAGAGTAGTGAAATACTCTCTCTTGGAAACATAAGGAGATAATATATAGTTCTCCATAGTTTTGTTAATAGAAACTAGTAAATCATTTTGTTGGCAAAGTCATCTTGGCTCAAGTATAAAATGCCAAAACATTTCAGAATATGAAAGGTGAGCCAAGACATCTCTTTTGTGAAATATTTTTTGTCAACTAGTTATTGAGGTAAGGAGTATGTTATCTAATACACAAACAATTGTATCAATGCAAGCAAATGAGTAAGCAAACATTGCAACACTTAATAAGAAAAAGTTTTTGTTCCCCCTGATTTTTTCCTTTTTGACAAAATATCAGGGTTGCTGAATTTGGGATGTTACAGACCTTTCCCCCTTAAAATAATCTCGTCCCGAGATTTGGTAGGAGTAGGGTTAGGTACGAACATCGTCTTAACAAATTTCAGTAGTGGAATTATTTAGATGATAAAGAAGGTTACAACAAACATGCTGGTTTATCTATGGCTTGGAGTTGAGTGGCTGCGGGTTGAGCGGTTTAGATTAAGCTAGTGTAAAAGACGCAGTCTTTTCCCGTTAGGGCGAGGCTAGGTAGGTTTAGCATTGACAGGGTCCTTTCTTCTTGAGGCTAGTAGACACGTTGAGTATTCATCAATTCTTTACTGCTAGAGTTAGATCTTCGGCCTTCTAGGTCTTGAAATGTCGGGAGTGTTTGCTCGATGGTCGACCTTGCAATGGAGAACTTTCCTGGAGTAGCTTCTGATTCTGGGGGAGGGTCTATTATTGTCCTCTCATGGGGTCCACGTTCTTGGTTTAAGGGAGGGTCATCTCTTAGTGACGACTAGGGGTCGACTCGCTCGGGGTTATTCTAGTTTTGCGGGAAAGACGCAGTCTTTCCCCCTTAGAGGGAGACTATGGGGTTTGGTGGAGTCGCAGACCTTCTGTGTTTGAATTGTTGGAAGAATGCTGCACCTTCTGTCTGGAGTTGGTTGTATTTAGTCGACCTAGTGGATGCTGCTTCATGCGAGACGTCTGAGCCAACTAGCGCTGTATATAGATGGGAGGATGCCGGTTTTTGGTTTGTGGTGTCGGAACATGGTCCTATAGTATGGGTTAGTTCAGGGTTGGGTCTGATACAATGTCGTGGGTAAAACACGAGAAAGGAAAACTCAGACTAGCATCACCTAGAGAAAGGTACATTCATAGATTCGTCGGTCTGTGCCGTCCAGCGGCGACAGTACTTAAGGCATTACAAAACAGGTATTTGTTGCAGAGCGCCGTAGCACTTAGATTTTTGCAAAACGGGTTCGGGGACGATACATAGCCCTACCATAGACTAGTCGGGTGACTGAGGGGTACGACGGCTTTTCCGGGAGATCTTCTTGAATCTTGTTGGCATACTGTGGTTGGGTACTCTCTTTGGTTACTGCAGGTCCTCGGGAGTTTGAGGGACATTCAGTTCTTCAGCCGTATGGGTGAGAGTCATGCCTTCTCAGGGGCTGTTTCGACGGGTAGATCTCCCAGGGGTGGGGCTGAAAGATGGGTTGACTCTCATAGCAGGACCATTCTTTAGTTTTCTTTTCCGTCTCGGGGTCTGCAGAGTTGGAGGTCTTTTAGGTGCGTCTTTAGCAGCGCTAGAATAGAAGGGGCTTCGTGACGCCTTTAGAGAGTCTCGATTCTTTGGGTTACTTTCTACTCCTTGGAGAGTAGTAGTGGCGGCGTCAGGTGGTCTTGACGTCTTGATTCTAAGCTTTGCGAGTACTGGGAGTATCCAGTAGACTTCTGACGATTGTTGATGAGGTCTACCTTCTGTTCCTATAATGACTCACAAGGTGGTGCTTGGGGCGGGTCCTTAGATTGGAGATCTTCCTGGGATATCTCCTAGTAGGTGGTCTTATGGATTTGAGTGGAAATACGCACCTTAGAGATTTTCTTAGGGTTGTCGCGGCTGGGGTAGATCCTTCGTCTTGGAGCATTGGCGTGACGCTTGAGTTGAGGTCTTCGAGTGACGCCTTATTGTGATTACTTTGATGTGGTGGTCACCTAATGAAGCTTTAGGGTTGTGATCCTGGTAGCTTAGTGGTTAGCGACGCTTATTTCTTAGTCCTCAGTCGGGTTAGAGGCATTTCGCTTCAGGGACGTTGTCTTTTCTTGACTCTGTGTGTTGCTCCAACTCAATGAGGAAGTAGACTCATTGTCCTAGGGAATCCTTATCTTGAGGGATTTTGGGGCATTTGTTTTATGGCAAGGACTTCTCGTTGATTCGATAGAGGGTTGAATATGATCTTCGTTCCTTTGAGGGAGGTTAAAACTAATGAATGGAAGGAGATTGTCGTAGATGTCTTTATGTGGCCATCCTATCGAGGAGGGGTTTTAGTTTACAGGGTTATGGGTCTACGTGTCGGGATACGTAATCAAGGCGGTCTAAGCAAAAGGGTCAAATGATCCAAGACATACAAGCAACACATTTTAAGCATTCACATTATCACATGACAAACAAACAAAGTGTACCATAGGTACAAGGGGGTGACTACGCACCATAAGGGAAATACTATACTGGGAATATTGGTCCTAGGTACGGACGTCATGGGGGTCTTTAATTCGGTTTTTCCATTTGGGGTTGTTGATGCCGTTCTTGATCCATTTGGGGCTGATGAAGGACTCCGTTGGTAGGGCGATCTTGTAGTGTCTTTCGTCGTTGGTAGCTCCTTTGGTTTGCTTATCTCTGCGTCTCTTCATCTAGGTACCTCTGTCTTCGCAGTTTCCAAGTCATATTTGTTCTTTGAAAATGGAACATTTGAAGATAGATGAGAGATAGAGTAAGCCATTTTCAAAAGGTTGAAGTCAAAGAACATGAGATAGGAATTGTTTTGAAAAGTTTTTGAGAAAATAGTTTTCGGAATCCGGGGTTTCAGCAAAAGATTGTCCTGTCAAACGTGCATGCTAACTAAGGTCTCCTATAGTTAGGATGGCTCTAATACCAAGTCTTTGGGACCCCGGATTTACAGTCCGAGAATCCCCGTTATGCCTGCAATTCACATTCCCATGGGTAGTGAGCCATGATCATAACCGACGAGTATCATTACATCATCCATAAGTAGCGAGTACAAAACTTACATTATTGCCAGTATGGCGATTCAACATCAATAGTGAAAGTCTTCAAGAGCAGAGCCCATGTCATGCCTTAACTACATGCGACTGACTGGGAAGACGGCCTAGCTCGCATGGACGTCACCTTCTTCATCATTCCTCGTTCTCCTGGGAATCTGGCCAAGTAAATAGCCAGGGACAATGTTGCTGATTACTTTGAATGTACTCGCAAACCACCTCAAGATAAACAATAATAACAACTGGATATGCAATATGGGTGTGGTAAGGGAGGGGTCCATGAGAGGTTCTTTTCCAACATAGTTTCTCTTGTAGATATAACATCTACAAGGATCTGTGGAAAACTTTTGTAAAAAATTTTGGAAACCTTTTTGAATTTTTTTGAGAAAACACTAGGATTGGGTCACCCTATTTCACATCATGGTCCTAAACCGACCAAAACGTCCATCCTCCAATATCCTTCAGATCTCCCAACCTACCCTGGTGTCCTTCGGACCACTAGGGTTTTGAAAACAAGTTCTTTTTCGACATCCTTTTTGAAAACAAAACCAGCACCGTTCTACAGTATATTGTTCAATCGTTCGACACGGCTATTCCAATAGATTTACGCGATAGAGGTTGTACACTTTACCCACAAGATTTGATACATCTGCCGGGATCACCCTGTATGCGTGTCTCGGATAATTAAATAGAACCTTCGGAAAGTCCACTCTCTACCCTATAAGTTGTTCCCCTCAACACCGGGATGCCTAGATCCATGGACCAACCGGAGTGCACCCCAACTCCTTGAGAGCCGGCACTTTAAATGAGAGGCTCATAGTATCTCCTGGTAACTCACATGGGTTATGCTACTTCCTCCAAGTGACTGCCTCGCAGTTGACCCTTTTCATAAAGGAAGTCCGTAATTAGAGGGAGATGATCCATTATAAGTAGTTGTGTGGATACCCATGTCGAAGTGATCCAACATGGAGTTCAGCCCCACCCCAATCCAAGGTAATGTGGTTGCACGAGTTAAGTTGTTATAGCTAAAGCTGCAAAGAACTGGGTGCGTTTTCGTAAACATTTTTCCTCCTTCTCCACTTCAACATTATTTGCAAAAACAAAACATTTTTATTTCTAAAACTCTCTTGGAATGCCAAACCTCGCCAAGGTTTTCTCATAATTTTTTTTATAAAACCTTTTTTGGGGTCTTCCCATCCTATACTTTTACTTCGACTAAAACAGGGTCTCCTAAGGGTTATGGTGTTAAACACCATCTACCATACTAGGGACAGATAGGTGTCATCAAGGGTGTTGTACTTAGTAGTAAAAATAGGTAATTATTTGGAGGAGCTGAACCTTCCCACATATAAAACATACTAGTAAAACCATGCAATTTATATAAAAAGTACATAAAATATGCATAAGTTAGATACTAGGACCAAGGCGTATTTGCAAGAAGGTGGCTTGCCTGATGATCATCAATATGGCAATATGTCCCTGGACTTCCTCTTAGAATACCATAATAACCAATATAAATAATAAGGATAATACTCCGCCACTTCCTTCTTCTCGACGTCACACAATCGCAACTATCGCCGTTATCGAGAAAACATGCATGCAAGCAATACACTAATCAATACAAGGCATACAAGCAAACTACATACAGCAAGCAATTATCAAAGCTTGTTTACAAAATAGTAGGGTTCTGGATGATAGGCTTGATGAGATGGGTAAATGACCTGGAGGCATTGGAAGGAAATCCGTATGTGCCTTATAGTCTAGAACTTGGTAGGAGAGGGTTTTTAGACCAAGGTCCCTTTATGTATGATACCAATATACAAAAATGATATCGTCAGAAAGGTATTGATAAAATGAAACCAACAAAAGTGGTTTCACTATATTATCATTTTCCTTTGATTTATAATAAATTTTCTAATGAAAGAAACTCTAGTTTTAGGAAATAAATCACCAGAAATGTTCTGGAGTTCCAAAACTTATTTACTTGGATGGTTAATTATTATTTGATGTACTGATTCACTGAATGTTGGAATCTTCCCAAAATATTTAACAGAATGTACTAGAGGGTTTTTGTCTATTTAACCAGAATTAAACTATAAGGGATTTTGATGTGATTCCAAAGACACATGGTATATATTCCGAATACCTTTCAGTAGAATTTGGAATCAACCAATTTGGATTTACAGAACTAATGTGGTGAATTTATTGGTGAATAAACCCTACACAGAACAATTTAATTCCTAATAAATTAATGATTGCTAAATAAATTATGATCCCCTAGGGTTTGATAGATATTGGTATTTAAGTGTACTGGGAGTTGAAATTAGGTCAATACTCATTTTGGTTTGACCTAGATAATTTCTTAAATCCATATGTGTATTGTTTGGGTTATTTTTATTATGGGGAATCTAGGAAGAAAATTACTATGGGCCCAGGGTGATATGCAAGGTATGACCAATACCTTGCAGTACCAAAAGGGTTCATGGCATTTGGGTTTGTGGATATTTATGTAAGAATTTATTTGTACATAGGACACATCTAGTTTGATGATTTATTATAATTATTCTGGAGTAAGGTTAGTCCAATTAATACCACTGCATGTTAAAGGGAACCCTTAGGTAAATGGAGAAATTTAGATCTGGGAAACATATGCTATTTTCCATTTTTTAAATGATTTAAACCGAAGGCCAACATTCTGGATCTAGTTAAATGAATAAAAATAAAAAAGGGGAAAGGCCAGTGGGCAGATGTGCACGGCCCAGGCTACGCAGAACCGGGCCGGCCTAGATCTAATGTCCAGCGCGCGCGGCGGGCTGCTAGCGACCTCCTTCCTAGGCCTGCTGGTCAGCGGGGGATGACAGCGAAGGGGTAAGCGGTGACGGGGACCGTCGGATTAGAAGTGAATCAATGGCTCGCCATCGTCATCCTCCTCACGCTCGACGCAATGGAGAAGAAACCCTAGGAGGGGAGAAAAGGGCGAGGGGAGCTCACCTAGGTGCTCTAGAGGAGGAGAGGCAGGGTGGAGACGTCGCGGTGCTGGACGACGGTTCCAACGAGGGGCGGTAGTAGGGGTTTCTGCGACTGGATCTTGCCCGCTCGAGGATGTCGGAGAGGGGTGGCGACCGAGCTCAACAGAGGCGATAGTTGGGATAATCTTGGGCAAAAATAAAAGCAGGATTAGATAGGGAAGGAGGATGGGATCTCGGGAGAGCACATGCAGAGGGAGAGAGAAAGAGGGAGAGGAGCTATGCTCATTTTCTTGAGTAAGCTGAAGCTTCTCTATCTCTCTTTCTCTGGTAGGGAGGAGGAGGGGACAGGGAGATTCTTTCGGGGAAGGTAGGTGAGATCCAGAGGGGGCAAATGAGGGGCATAGGGAGAGGGCTGAAGGCCTCAATCCCTTTTATTGCTAGAGAAATGTCTAATGGTGGAAATGTCCATTTTTGACATGGGAATGGTGTAGGTTTTGCTTGGGTTGCTGCCAGGTGGAGTAGATGCAGGGTAGGTGGTTCCTGGTTCGAGTGGGGGACAGAGAGGGAGTGTGTGCTGGCGCATGAGACTTAATGAGAAAGGGAGTGGCTTTCTCTTGTCTTCCTTATCAAACAAGCACAAAGGACTAGGTTTTAGTTTGCTCTAGTGAGATTCTATAGTGGTGCACGACCAGGGGTGTGATGGGTGCTAGAGAGAAGTGGGTGGCAAGGTTGGATGAGGTTTTGGTGACTTTAGCTCATGATTTTGATCTTATTCAAATGTTGGTCGGTTTAGTGATTATGAAGGGATTTATCAAAGTTGATCTTGTCAATATTATTTAAGGGTACTGATAGATAGGTATGGATAATGTGCATCACCAAGAATTATTTGAGATTTATTGGATCATTTTAGATCACCATTATATTATTTGTTCAATTAGTGAAGGAATGGGTTATGGAAGCTAATGTGATATTTTTACATTAGTCAAGGTGGTTTTTTTGGTGTGAGATGGTCCTAAATACCATATCACACATTGGAGAATTTTATTGGAATTTATTTGGTTGTAAAAGTATTTTTATGTTATTATATATTGTTTTGGCCATTTAAGAAAAAGGACAAAAATAAATAATAAAGCATCTAAAAAATATTTATTTTTGAGATGGTAAGATAGGATATGATATATAGGCATAAAATGTGCCTTGATTTTGCAAAGCAATTTGGAGAAAAACAAACTTGTCTTTATAGAGAAGGTTTTGAGGATTTAGCAATTAAAGGAATTTAAATAGTTTTAGGTTCTAAATAATTATGGGAATTATTTGGTGAATGTTTGTATCCAAGGTGTATGATGCCAACTTGCATTATCTATCATAACCATCCTTGGGTTTGAAATTACACCTTAAAAATGGAAGGAAGTTAGAGGGGGATGATCTAGTGTCTGGATATTTTTATACCATATAAATCGAGTTAGATTAGTGAGCTCAGAGCTCACCTTGGTACAAGGTATATAGGCATAATTAGGCCAAGTTATATAGATGCTAATGGAAGTAAGAGTTTGACTTGGTTGTGTTTGAGGTGGTTTAGGAGTGATGGCAAACTTTGTTGAAAATAAGGTTGCCATAGAAGATGAGTCATGATGCCTCATAAATGAGGTGAGTTTAAGAAGCACGTGGTTCCATGGGAAACAAGTGAAAGGAGGGTTGATAAAACATGGTTATTATATCATAACCATGCAAAGAGTTGGTCAAGGGGATATAACATGGGGAAGTGAGCTTCTGTCAAAGTAGGAATGTCGACTAGATTTGCAGAGAAGATTATTTTCTTGCCGGCAAAACCATCAAGAACAAGTGGGTCAAAGGATGATAGTGTCAATGGCAAGAGTGCTGATTTGCTATTACTTATGATGGTCTAAAAAATGGTTCAAGTGCATTTCCAAAAAGGTACAAGGGTTGAGAAATGCAAGGATTTAAAGATGTGATGTTGATAGCTTTTCCAGACTTTGCAATATTTAGGGGTTTTACTAGAATGTAGTAGAGGAGGGTTTTGAGATGATGTAAGGTTCCAATTCATCATCAAGTGGATAATGATGAAGTTTGGATTGAGTAGGAATGATCCATGCTTGGATTTGGTCTTCATTAAGTTGGAAACTATCAGAAGGGATTAACCCTTGATTAATCTAAGTAAGAGATGAGAGGGTCACCTTAGTGACTAAATATCATATCAAACTCAGAGGATTTGCTGAGGAGTTGTATTCTTGATTTAGCATGCTCCTACAGGATAAGCTCCTAGGGTGTCTCATGCTACTTCCTAAGCAATCAAGTCAATCAGCAGCTAAAAGCAATTCATCAAACACAGCTCAAGGCAATTCATCTTATCAAACATATCAAACTACTAGTAAGGTTACCATCAAGCCTAACTTGAAGTAAGGATGGGTATGTTGAAATGTTGGAGTTTGAATAAGGTGACATCCCTTGGTATTTCTACCAAGATTAGAATGAGAATTTTTTAAGAATGGATTTTGGAAAAACCTAGAGATAAGAGTAGTGGAATACTTTGTCTTGGAAACATAAGGAGATAATATATAGGTCTCGATAGTTTTGTTAACATAAACTAGTAAATCATTTTGTTGGCAAAGTCATCTTGGATCAAGTTTGAAATGCTAGAACATTTGAGAATATGAAAGGTGATCCAAGACATCTCTTTGGTCAAATAGCTTTTGTCAACCAGTTGTTGAGGTAAGGAGTATGTTATCTAATACACAAAAAATTGTATGAATACAAGCAAACATTGCAACACTTAATAATAAATTTTTTTTGTTCCCCCTGATTTTTGCCTTTTGACAAAAGATCTGGGTTGCTGAAATTGGGATGTTACACTTTCTCTCTAGCTTCTACACTTCTCGGGCTTCCTCTTTCTTTCTCTCTTTTATGTCTCTTCCTTCTCTTCGGCGCAGAGGAGGATATCAACTCTCTCTCACACACAATCTGCTCAGCCCAAGCTCTTCTCTCAAACCTCTCCTCTCAGAACTCTCCAACTCTTTGATCTCTTCGGACCTCAACCCCTCAAAAATCTCCAACCTCCCTCTGCCTAGGCCAAGTGCCTCCTTTTATACTCCATGGGGTCATTACAAGGGCCAGCGTGGAGCACCGCCAAGGGCGTTCCCTATATCAATCACGGTGTACCACGCGGTCTTCAGGCAGGTGGGCGGTGCCTATGTCCAATGGATGGCCAAGGGCGTGGTACAAGCGCACTTGATGGCTAAATGACAGCTCAAGATCCGAGCTATCACTCATGTCGGTGACGCGCTGCAGTGGACTGCAGTGCCATGATGATGTCCAGCGAAGCTGGCACGTCACCTATTCTCAAGGCCGGGCTTGACGCGTCTTTTCAGGCTCAGTTGGCTTCAGTTCTCGGGTCGCCCAGGAGAAGCATTCCCATGGTCCTTCCGGGGTTTAGATGAGGCCACTCCTTGGCTTCGTTGTCCCCAATTGTGCTCTTACCCTCCTTCCAGGGCAGCCCCCGGAAGGAGGGGTCAGACCACCTTGCGTGTGTTGTTGTATTTTCCTCCTCATCCCTGCCCGGCTAGCGGAGGGAGTCTCATATCGTAGCATTCGTCTCACCCATAGGTACCTACATCATAGCTGACACTTAGTCTCCATAGGTTCATCATGCCAAGTTCATACTTCCTTGGAGCACATGGTGCTCGCATCCTTGCGAGGTTGTTGCCAGTCAGGCCACGCATCCGTTGAGCCGTTGAACGGTGGGTCCTAGCCCATGCGCTATGGTGCAATGCGAGGGACCCCGATCCCATTATGCCAACAAATCTCTACCACCCTGCTACTCCATCTAACACACACTTCACCCCATACAATTTGTTGCATACAAGTTGGATCAAAACAAGCAACTAAGAACAGGGTACATGATAAGAATCTATCAATACATCTTACACAAAATAGATTCCAATCTCAAATATCAAATCATAGAACAAAGATCCTCCAGATAGGAATTACAAATATGACCATAATCATTTAGGGCGCTCATATGGTATTAGATATATGAAGAACAAGAGAGAAATAGATCAACATACTACCACAAACCCATAGCCCAGAGGTGACTACTCCCTCTTTGTCATGATGATGATGCTGGAGATGTTGGAGAGGGTGGAGATCCCCCTGGAGGTGGTTCCGACGGATTTTCCCCTCCAATCCTTGCTGTATCTGACTCTGTTTGGTGGTGTTCTCGTCTCTGGTGTGCTCCATCTTGAGTACTCCCCGGGGATCCTTATATAGGTATTTTTAGGTCAAGATAACTCCGTGGGCGAAAGAATCAAGGCGATCGGACGGCCGAGGAGGGAAAGAGCATGGGTGGCGCGCCCACCTAGGCTGGTCATACCACACGGGCTCTTTTGGGCCTCCTGGCCCTCCTGGTGGGATTCTTCTGATCCATATGCTTCTCGTGGATAAATATTGGCATTCCCAAATGTGCAGATCCATTTGACTTTGTATAGGTCCTGAAACATCAAAAACATTGAAAGAAGGGTTTTTCTGCCATGCCGGGTTATAGCCAAAATAAAGGGGATCATTGGTAAATCCCTAAAAATCAATATAAATCATGGATATAACATTATATATGATACAAATATGTGGGCAAACATGTTAACAAACTACAAAGGTCATGTATGCATTTTACATGCATCAACATCCCCAAGCTTAACCTATGCATGTCCTCGAGCATGAAGGTGATAAAAACTAAACATGGACTTTGGAGTTTGTTACCTTTGCTTCATTCATTATCATGTAAAGTTCATAGACTCAATTCCTTTCAATGAAACATAATATGAAAGTGTACTACCAAGTTGTATCGTTTACACATCTATAAACATGTTAAACAATAAGTAATGGTGTGATAAAACAAATGATGAACAAAACAAACCTTCAAGCACACTTTGATGAACCTATAGAATAAGAGACTTTTTTCATGATTGGCATTGGTGTTTTATGCCTTTATTTTTGGGCTACTTCTTAGTTTCATGCCCATGACTGGAAGACTCACTTCTTAGTTTTATATCTTCCCTTGAGATGTTTTGCATCCCGTACCGAAAGTAATAATTGAATACATATGTTAATCCTCCATAAAGAATGTAAAATAAAATTTTGAGCGATATAGTTCATGTTAAGAATACTAAGAAGGATGGGATTCCAAGTATCTTTTATTTCAAAGCTTCATATGGTTTATGTGTTAAACATCTTACAAGTTGATTCTTTCATGCACCATATCTATGACTTTGCACTTCTCATGCTAATCAACTTAGGCATGCCATTGTATGCACATGTTGGTCGTTAAAACCGCATAACTGAAGTACATCTTTCTCCATGTATAGCTATATGCCCCCCTTTTGTATTTATTTAGCATAAGAGTTAGTATAATTCCTTGGTTATGTTAAATGTGGGAGGGGGTAGTATCTCTACTCCGGAAGAACAAGAAAAATAGACATATGAATCATATCAACAAGGATCATCATTCTATAAGTTTCCACCCTGAGTTGCCGCACGGCTCATTGATTTAACTAGCGATTCAGGAGCGTTTTCTCTCAACATGCCTACTCTAGTATGCACACTTTATTTCATATCAATGCAATCCATAGGAAGAACTTAAACATGATTAATTATCTACATTCAACATTAAATACTTGTTAACAAACTACAAAGTTCATGTATGCATTTTACATGCATCAATCATCAAGTTAAGTGAGATAAGTTTCAATATGATCTTTTTTAAACCTTATTTTGGGTAAAGATAATTTGATCTATGGGTAGATCAAATGGATTAAAACTAAAACCACAACACATTACTTAATGAGAATACCAGATATTGTAGAGATCACATCATGGTATTCTTTATAACAACTCATGGCTACCAAGTTAAGTATATAACTCAAGTAACAAGAATCCAATAATTAAAACTTGATATATCTTATTCTATCTATTCCTACCATGAGCATCATGGTAATTCTTAAACCCCAACTCTTTAGGTTATATTGTGTAGTAAGGAAATCAAGTCAAGACATTTTACCACATAACCCTCCTTCCATACTCATCCTTGTCATCCCTATTGAACCAATCTTCTAGTATATGTTGATCATGAATGATGGGTGATCAATCCTTGATCTATTAATTCTTGGCCTATCAAATCTTAACCTTTCAACTCTTGACCTACTATTGTTCCTTCTCACATCTTGAAAGTAAAGAAGTAAAAATAGATAAGTAGTTATGCTAGTTTGAGTTATCATATTTAGGATGAGAGTATTAGGAGAGAATCAAATCAATATGGTAGTTGGTGGAGTTAACTTACTCTTGAATGGAATATAAGAGTTATTTTCAATAAAATATATCTTGGTAACAAGAGGATCATAAGGATGAATTTGAAGATATAGTTACCAAGGAGTAATCTGATTGGATCAATTAGGCATAGTCATTGAATAATATCTCTTAGTCAAATAGAATTCTAAGAAGATAATTATAATACAAGTTTAGTGTTTTATTGATGAAAGTCTAGATTAGCTAACTAGAATCCTAAGCCACAACTGATCAAAGGATTATAATGGTCATGATTGAGTCACAAGGAGTGAATGACAAAATGATACAAAAGTGAAATTAGTGGAAAGAACATGATTAAACCCTAGGATAAGATATGTGATATTAGGTTAGTTATGAAACGTCACATGGTGTAAGATGAAGTTGGAGTGTGAGTTACTGGAGGTAGCTGAAATTAGGATAGTGTAACCATGCACATACTAGAGCAACATTGAATTTTAGGAGTAGTATTATTCCTCTTAAAGATTAGTAAACACTTGTGGTGTAATTTAATATATATCTACTATAGGAATATTGGTGCTGATTAAGAAACGAGAATATGAGTGGAGTTAGAAGTAACTATTTAATGGATTGGAACTTATCATTAGTAGTTAAATTTAGGTATGTGTAGATGTGAGTAGATTATGAAAGGCTTCAGTAACAAGCTTTTGATATTTATAAGTGAGATTACAAAGTAATTCATATAGGAAGAGAGTAAGCACTCAAATGGATTTGGAGTTATTGGAAGTACTTTAGAAATGAGAGTTATCTCTATAAGGAGAATATGTAGAGCTTTAGTGTCAAGATCATGGGATTTACAAATATATTAAAGTAGAGAAGTTATTAGTGAGGTCATATATGTGAAGTAAGCTTATCATGCTAAGGCATGATAATTGATGTGAAGTTATAGTATATATAGGAAAGAAATTCCCTAGTTAGAAGTCGGGACTTATGAAGTATGGAAGGTGGAATTCTTGAGAAGTTATTAATCGATACTATATCAAGACATATCAAGTTTCATGTCTATCTCATTCTTCTAAACCCTAACAACAACTTAGTACCATGGAACCATCAAGATCGCATTAGAAAGCAATCTCAATATCTCACTCTAAGTTGAGATATCCTCCATGATCATAAATTTAGAGGTAATGTCCTTAACCCTTTAGCATTAGCAATATTCATTAATGAACATGATACTAATAAATCCTATGTAGTTCATAGTGTGAGCTTGGAAATAAAAACCCCTAAGTAGTTATTACATGTCATATAAATCACTTTGGTCACTTAAATAATACTTTCTATAGAATGTAACATCCCAAAAATATTAAACAAGATTATCAAGTTCTAATACCCAAGTTTAGGGTTAACAAAAACTTTTATTATTAAAATTAATATGAATGCATGCGTGTGTGATAAATGCATGAATGATTGCAAGTGCCATGGTTCATTGCTATGAATGTTAAGGATTGGTTTAAAGATGAAAACAATATCATCTAGATAATTTCCAAGAAGAACCAAATGAAGAGAAAATCAAATATAAGAAATATAAGCAAATGGTTATTTTGGCCAAACTTGTTCACTAGACCACTTTGAGTGTTCCTAGTAAAAGATTTCTATCATAAACAAATCCAATTATTTTCACCCCTTGCTAGACCAAGTAACAATGAACCCAAGCCCACTCACAAACTTACAGAAACTATTTTCAAATCCATTTGAGAGGCATTCAAAAATTGAATCCTTAAAAGGTACTAAGATGGTCATTTCTCAAAAACCAACCAAACCAATTCCCCTTGGAAAACCCTAGAAACCACAAACTACCAAGATTATGACAAGATCACTCACCAAAATTTAGCCAAAAATTCAAATTTAAATTTCATGCGGCCATTAGATCGAACACCTGGCAGACATAGATAAACCTTGCCTAACTTATGCTGTGGTGAGTAGTAATTGATCAACCCTTTTCCCCCAATCCACTTCCCGGTCTCCCCCAGTACCTAGCGCTGCATTCAAGCAGCTCCCCCTTCACTGCTTGGACTAGTGTCGCGCCACTCGAGCCATCCTTGCTGGTCGAGCATGGACACTCGCCTCAAGCCGCCCCGCTCCTGTCCATGATGTCTAGGAGACAGGCCACCGTCCACCGCCACCCTTGTCTAACCTTGACCGCACGCAAGCCGTGGACCACTAGAAAACGGCCACACCCATTTTCTGTGTGTTATGCCGAGAGCACGCCAGAGCGCTGCAGCCGACACGTGCGCACACGTCGCGCCTCGCCCTCACCCCGCGTACCTGCACTCGCCATGACCCTAGATACCTCCCAGACATGCCCGTTCGTCGCCGCGCGACCAGTATCCCCTGTACGCCGTCTCGAACACCGCCTTTCCCGCGCAGAGCACGGACCACTCCTGACTATCCTCGACCGCCCCATGCTGAGCCAATAAACATGCGACGACCACCAGGAAACACCGCACCGTCCTACGCCCTCAGCCATGCCGTTAGCCCCCTGTATCATCGTCACCAACGAGCCCGCGCCACCCCGCTCGGTCCCCATCACCGGTGTATAAATAGAGGCCACCCCAGCACTCATTCTTCACACCATATCACTCCCTGCTCCTCATAGAACCTCCCACACCTCTCCCCGGAGCAAGGCGAGCACCAGCCCGCCGGAATTTGGCTGGAGTCTGCCGCTGCATAGGAGAAGAGGAGCCATCGATTGGATCCACCCCAGGAGCTGTCGCGACCACCGTTCGAACTACCGTTGTCGACAACGTCGTTCGCCCCCATCGCTGACCCTAGCTGGAGCCCAGGTGAGCCACCGCGTACCCCCACCGTCGTTGTTAGGGTTCATTCTCGCCGGAGCTGTGCGACGGAGACGACGAACGTCGGCCGTAGATTTTAGTCTAATCGTAGGGCTGAGATGGAACCCTCGTCTCAGCATCCCGCTACGCCTGCGCTGTATAGTTGGGCCGGCCTAGTATCGTTCCCGCACATAGCCCAGTGATTCAAATAGTTATTTTCCATTTTAGTTAAAACTAGATTCTGTCAGTAGATTCAAAAATCAATTCAAGGAAAAGTACTGAACCAAATTTCATGTTTCCAATTTTTTTTAGAAAGGTATTCAAATTATCTAACCAAGCCCGTTAGATTCAAACCATTTGGAATTATAGATCACATATAGTAAAAATAATGTAGAGGTCCCAACCTTAAATAAGGTAGAGATCCCTGTGTTTACAATGCTAGTCCCTGGATCAATAGCTAGCATCCATAGTTAAGATGTATTATCAAGAAACAAAGGTCATAATACAACTTTATAACCAGGAATAAAATAATTCATTACATCTTACATAGCTCATTTGGTTATCTCATTACAATGCAGCAGAAATAACTATAGCATGGAGTCCTTCATCTTCAAAGTGCCACAGGCAATCATGTTGGTTGTAGACTTGTAATCCTAATCAACACACTTCATTAACATCAAACAAACCTGCAACATAATAAGTTACAGCCACAAGGGTCAATACATTTGAATTGTATTGGCAAGTGATACTATGGTAGTATAGTGGTGTCTATCATCTATATGCATTTTTATAAGTGGAGCTTAGGCTTGCTTTGCTCACAATAGATTTTCCTTATCATTTGAAAACACTAAGTTTTTGTTTGTCAAAATCACCCAAGGCATCTACCAATCAGTGATTGAAGATCCTTAACCCTTGTTCAACCACAAGTTTTTAACTTATAAATTGGGATGAGGAGATTCTTGATAGCTTCCATGTCTTGATGCTCAAATTGTCCATTGCCGGGGACACGGCTAAGTACTTAGATTTTTCCTTCTGCAGAAGTGGTGCACTTTCCCCACAAGACTCGACATGCATCGAGACAAGATCTTTCAGAAGCCTTCCCTTAGACCAAAATGGACACGCTCCAAACCTATCATCCCCTACCACCCACTGTCCATTTGGCTAAGTTATTGCAACCTATATGATTCAGGCAGAGCCCATAATGCCAAGTGGTTGCACTTGAAGCTTCTCAACATTTGACATCTCAAATCTCTTTGTTCCTAGGTGGCATTGCACAAGTGAGATACACAAGGTTCACCAGTCCCCTGGCCTTGTGTAACCACTCAACAAAAATCCATCCAAGCAATACCATTCCATCCAGGTGATTCATTCACATAGTTGTTTTATTAAACAAAACACAAGTCTTTGACCTAGAAATATTCCATAGCATGAATATAATCCTCCCTTGTTTTCTACTAGCTAATCTAAGCATGATGGTAGTAGGAATCTTAACTTAGGAAAATTCTACTAAGGTTTCATCTACTAGGATTTCCCATGGCATAGTTAGCACTTAGAAAATTCCATGCAAGTCTTACTTAGAAATATCACTAATGCATAGTGAAAATAATAGGACAAAAGTATGAACCACCACTTTCCTTTTTGGTAGAGAATATAAGTTCACTCCTTGACCTTGCAATAGTCACACTCTTCAAATTTCACGACAATTCAATCAAGGCACAAATTCAATCTACCATTCAAGCAATTCATCACATAGAGTAATAAAAAAAACAATGCATGCAAGCATGCCAAAGATTGTTTTATTTGGAAAAGTGGTTTCTAATAGGTTATAAACATTCTAAAACATGTGTTGGTCATTTATAAAAGTGGCAAAACCATTTGAAAACAAGTTAGTAAGAATGGCCACTTTAAATCATTTTTGTTTTGTTAGAAATGATTTAAATCAAAGCAATACTTTCTAGTGCTTGACAAATATATTTTTAAACACAAATGTTAGTGTTTTATGGTCAAGTGTTTATTATTAAAACCATTTGCAAAAGGTTTTACTTATAGACCATTTTTATACCAAAGAAATATTTTATTTGTTAGAAATGCCTTTAAACAAAGTAATAATTTTTCTAGGGTTCACCAAATATATTTTTAAGTCATAAAACTTGGTGTTTAGGGTAAGAGAGTTTAAATCAAATCATTTTCGAAAGGTTTTACTCAAAAAGCATTTTTAAAACATATTCAACCATTTTATTTAGCTAGAAATGCTTTAATTCAAAGATTTATTCTTTAGCTTCACAAAATACAATTTTAAATCCATAAGTTGGTTTATATAGTCAGTAGGTTCAAAACAATCCATTTACAAAAGATTTTACCCTAAAAATATTTTTAGAATGAATTTTATACACAAAATATGCCTACACAAGTTTCTGAAAAAACAACTAATTTTCCAGAAGAAATTCATTAAACAAAGTTCATGGTTGGAAAGTACTCCTTTGCTGATTCCATTGATATAAAATTTGTAAAATTTGGACGTGTGGATCTACAGTTATGAATTTTTCAAATCCAACATCTAATAGACATGTTTTCTGTTTTTAAAACAAACTCCAGGCCACATGTCTTGTTCTAATTCGCTGATACCGGTTCGGCAGGATCGATCAGCGTGGAGCGTTGGATTTAAAGTGGATCGTGCGGCACAGATGAGCGTACCGGTTCGATTTAAGTGAATCTATCCTACTCGCTGGATCCAGATCTAACGGTCCTGAGTGGCTTGACCAAACTCTGGCGGCGCTCGACGGTGGCTGGCGGCGGCGACGCTCGGCTAACGGCAGTTCCGACGATATAGGAAGCAAGAGAGGGAGATATATAGCTCACAGTGATCGTAGTGTGTTGCTGATGCTCAACTTGCTCGCGGGGAGGAAGGGGGCGCTTGGAGTTGACGGCAATTTCTCGCCGGAGAAGCTTCTGGCGGCGGTGTGCTCGGGCTGTCGTTGTTGGCGATGTTTCAGACCGTGCTAGGACAAGACAAAGGTTGCGTTAGCTGCGCACGAGGTCGGTGATCATGCATGTATCAACAAGAGGGAGAGGGGAAGACGGGGCTTACGGGGAGACGTCGCCGGAATTGAAGCAGCTGGCGGCGGTGTACTGTCGATGTTGTTGCCGAGCTTCTAGGGTTTGCGCGGGCGAGTGCGAGACACTGGCAGGTGCGCCTGAGGCTGGAGATCAAGCTCTTAGAAACTGGGAGGCAAGAGGAGGCGAGGTCTGGCCTGAATTCGTCGGGAAGCTCATCGGGGTCAGAGGGAGTTGAGGTCACAATTTGGGTAGCCTAGTGGCTCTCTGGCGACGGGGTGTGAGGGAAATGAAGAGGGGGAGGAGGCATTTAGTAGGGCATGATCATGGTGAGTAACGGCCTTGGCCTTAAGGCGAATTAAAGCTGCGAAAATCAGCCAGAAACCGGCGAGGGAGGGAGGAACTGGTCGTGGCGGATGAGGAAGACGGTCTGGCAGGTGGGGTTCATCGGTCTGCAGAGAGAGTGTGCGCGTGGGATTAGGGAGTCGGTGACTGCGCGTGTGAGTTGCTGAGTCATAAAACGCTTCGCTCGGGGTGGGTTAGTTGGGCCGCGAGTTGGGCCTGGTTAGTGGGTTGGGTTGTTTCCTCTTTTTTTATTCTATAACCTTTTTCTTTTTCCATTTTCATTTTCTGTTTTGAATTTGTTTAAGCATTTCAAACAACCATTTGAATTCATATCTTTACCAAACTTTCAGTAAGTTTTAATGATGTTTAAACATGTATTTTAAATACCATTTTAGGAATAATTCTTTTATTCTTTATGGTTTATATTTTATTATTTTTTAAATGGGCACTTGTCTTTTATTGAAATAAGTTTTTTATTTATATTTTCAAACTCTTATTTGAGTCTTATTTTTTACCAAACGTTTTAAATAGGTTTTATTTAGTGCAGGTAATTCACTTTGAATTATTAGAAATATTTTTAATATGATTTATTAATCATTTAACTTGGGCATTTGTCTTTATTTCAATAAAATCAACTAGGGTTTTAAATTCCATATAAATTTTATTTAAATGATTCTTTTATTTCATTAAAGTTAATTAAATAACTTTTATATCCACCTTGGGAAATTCCACTTATTATTCTCTCATGATTTAATTAATCATTTCTATTAGGAATTTTGTCTTTATTCAAATGGAATAGAAATTGGGTCAATGCCATATAATTTTATTTGAATATTCTTTATCCCTTTGTTTCATTTGGATTTGGATTATCTTTGTTTGACTATGGATTTGGCCAAGATTTAATTTGTCTTTTAAATATTCCTTATTTCTTTCTTTCTTTCTTTATCTTATAAAATCCATATCTTTTTATTTATAGATCCAAAATTGGTGATTCCAATTTGTATAATTTTATTTAATATTTGATTTATCCTTTTAAATCTCTTTAGGATTATTTTTCTCACAATTTTGGTATGGATCTTTGATAGGTGCTTTATTTGCTTTGGAATATATTTCTTTATCTTATTAAATTCATAAGATTTTCTCCATGCTCCAAATTGAATGAAACCAATTTCTATGGTTTTATAATATTTTATTTATCATTCTTGATCATTTATAAATGTTTGTTGACAAATTTTTATATGGATCAAATCCATGGTCTTTGAGAGGTCTCGGAAATTATTCTCTTCCATTAGGGTTTTTGGGTTTTGGTTTAACTTTTCCAAGTGTTTAAATTTCCAAGATACATTTATTGATGAATGCATTTCACTTGATTGAGATTTGTTGAATTACATTTTATTCAAATTTGTTCAAGTTGGGTTTTGATGTTTCCATTCAAAATCAAAAAGTTTCTTTTCACCCTAAATTTCAACAATTATTTATTTATTTATTTTTCACATTTCAAAATTTGGAAAATTTTGGGATGTGACAACTAACAAGATAGAGACTTTTCCACATTCAAACTTTTTTCAAAAATCAATCATAAATGCTTTTGAGTTGATTCAAACTCTCAAAAATCACATTTGACAAGATATATCTAAATATGTAAAAATATTTAGGTTTACATGTAGTGATCTTGGACTAGTACTAAAAGAATGCTCTATAGGCATTTCTAGTCACTTTAACTGAATAAAATAGTAATTTAAAACTTTATAAAATCTGACCACCACTTTAAATCAAATTCCCAAGAATTAAAATATGTGGTGATGACATGTGTCAACATGATCCCCTATTTTAATTGGAAAATATTAAATCTTAAGTATTTTCAATGAGTAGAAATTACTTTTTTAAATAAGAAAGATAAGACTAGGTCTTTATTTAATGTGATGATTGTGATGATGCTAGATCATCTAGTGTGAACCTTTGTGTGCCAAATAGAGGTAGTTAAGTATTGTTTGGTGATTGTGTATTCATTTATAGATTCTAGTACCGACCAAGGCTACGAGGAGGAGGAGGAGTACTACGAAGAAGAAGAGGAAAACTTCAACCACTTCACCAATAAAGGCAAGCTAACACTTGCAAGCTAGAACTTTGCATGCTACCTATGCAAGCTACCTATTGCAGGATAACCTATGCAAGATGAATTAGGCATGCTTTGGTTATGCAACTTTGATTACACCAATCCCAAGTTTTACTTGCAAGCTTTATTATTTATCTTGACCAAAGTTCTTTACCCTTACTTATTGACTTGTGAGTTTTGGAAAAATAGTATAGATAGAATAAAGAGCATAAAACTAGGCCTAAGTAGTTAGAAATAAATGTCATCGAAAGGCATAAGACTAGATTTGGATAGTCACACTTGATTAGCACCTCTCATTAGTGAATACCGTCAACTTTAGTGGCTAGTGATAAGCATAAAAGTTGATCACCTTAGATGGGAATACTTGGTGAAAATGATTATGAAAACCTTGGAATGAAGATTCATTCCATTGAAATGTTTTGACATGTGTTATGAACACAAGATGATTTGATGATGAAATTGTTGAGGCATGAGCCTTGACCCTTTATAAAAACTGATGATTGGGTTCGGATGCGATACCATTCCAATTTTACTTTACAACCATAATACCTAAATTGGGTAGGGCTTGAATGGAAGTTATATGTCTTCGTATGGGTTCCCTTGTGGAAGAGGTTTGTCTGAGGCTACCTCGTGATGAATGTCCACCTATGCAGTACCCAAGATGACAGATGGTCATGGTTGGGAGGCCAAACTCATAGGGGAGGTGCCTATACTAGGGTGTGTAATTGAAAGGTTAGGATTGATTATCCGCATACTAAGTATGATGGTTCGGGGTTATCCCTAATGGATGTATCGAATGTTGTGGTGAAAGTGTACCACCTCTGCAGAGTGTCAAACTATTCGAATAGCCGCGTCCGCGGTCATGGACAGTTGGAGTGGCCATACTGTTCCATCATCAAATGTTTTCAAAATGACTTGTGAAATGAACTATGACTTTGACTTGACCACAATAGGGTTGTGAACATGAAAACTAAGTTCCCACTTAGGTGTTGTAGAACATTAAACTAGTTTTCTTTACATTTGAACTCAGTATGAAATAAACCTAGCTTTTTGCAAATAAACCTAGAGCTTAGGATTCCTACTCGAACTACTTTACTTGTTAGTGATAGTTTGCGAGTACTTAAAGAGTACTCATGGTTTTGTCCCTGGCTATTCCCATGGCCAGACTATGAAGAGGACTACCAGGATGATGGACAGCAGGAGGTCTATGACAACTAGGATCATCTCCCATCGTCAGCATTGCCTATGACCCTGAAGATGAAGCCCCGCTATGTTTAATTTCCGTTGCGCTGATTATATTAAGATTGGATCATGAGATCCTATATTTGTAAGACCTTTATTATGGTTTGTAATGGATGATTTACTGTGGTACCAATTCTGTTATGTCTCGCAAAAATGGTAATCCTGGGATTGCGAGGTATGGCATAACAAGCATCTGGGATTAAAAATTCGGGTGTTGACAAGTTGGTATCAGAGCCATCCTGACCATAGGAGACCCTAGTTAGAATGGACACTTGAATAAAAAACTTAGTTTAAAAAAAAGAAGTGAGTATTTATGAAAACCTATTCTCATTCTTATCACTGAGATTCTTTCAAGAAAATTCATGTTCCTCAAAATTTCTTGCAATCCTACATAAAATTTGACACACTTGATCACCTCACTAGCCTACTCATCCTACATTCTTATAGATGGAAGTCAAGTATAGAAAGTTCTACCAGTTGGGCAACAGAGGAGAGCTCATCTTCGAGTGCGATTTAAGCCAACTTTCGGAATTTCTTGAATGCCCGCACCCCGACTTCTTCGAGGCATAGCTCAATGATCAGCAAGGAGGACAACTATAGTGGATGATAGTTGCAGAACTCAGAGGCGAGATGGAGGCACCCACCTCAGAGAAGATCCAATTCAGCTTGAGGGAGAACAACTGGCTAGATGGACTCGCCAGGGCTATGCAGGAGGCTCTTTCCCGTATGTGTGGGCAAAGCATCAATCAGATCAATGGCACTCGCTTTGCTTACTACACAAGGCGTGATTCAATGGGACAGCCATTGGAGGTGTCGGACCATCCGGAGCTGAAGCATCAGGTGGATCATCTCGACTTCATGTTGTATGATAGGCAGAAGGAGTTGGACAGAGCCCGCGCCTATGCCAACCACAACCATGCCATTGCAGTCAAGAAGGACCAAACCGCCATCCTTGTGAAGGAGCGCAAGTCACTTCGCCATCTGCGTGACAAGAAGGATCGCATCATTACCCACCTTCGTCTCAAGGTGTCATCTTTGGAGGATACCATCCATGAGAGGGACATGCAGCTTGAGGAGAGGGAGAACAACGGGGATGATATCCATGGAGATCCCTACTCATATCACAGTGATGATGATGACTACTTGGAGGACATCGACCAGGAGTTCCACACTGATGATGATGATTTCGGCTTCATTGATGATGAAGATGCCACCGGTTTTGATGAGTAGCAGCACTTGAACACTATCCTAGGTGTGAGTTGTATCCGATCCCACTATATCGTAGCTTCACAGAATGGTTCCTCAAACCATCTGTTACCCTAGTTTGGTGTGTGTTTGCATTGGGTGCTATGAATGAATGAAAAGAATGTTGCTATTTGGCAAAACCAGAGTCAAACTCAAAGTTTAAAAGCTTTTTTTAAATCCATGAACCTTAGAAATTTCCCTCTTATCTCACTATCTATCTCAATCTTCAGATGAATTGCGGAAATCCCGGAGGAAGCAGTTCATCTCAAGATCCAGTACTGCAAATCCTACAAATGTTGGTTACTGACCGTGAAGCTGGAAGAGCTGAACGTCAAGCTAATTTAGCCACCCTTCAACACATAACTCAGATGGCCCATAATAATCAAGTCCATGGAAACCAGGATAACCATGGATCCAAGCACAAGAACTTTCAAAACACCAATCCCCACATATTTAGTAAGTCGGAAGAGCCATTAGATGCTGATGACTGGCTCTAGACCATGGAGAACAACTTAGAGGTCGCAGGAGTGGAGGCCAATGAGAAAGTATTGTTTGCCACCCATTATCTGGCAGGTGATGCAAGAGCTTGGTGGAATAGCATTCGTACCATGAATGGAGGACAGATGATGACTTGGGATGAATTCAAACTCAAGTTCAGCCGAACCCATGTGCCACCGGGTTTGATTCTGCGGATGAGGGATGAATTCAAGGAGCCGAAGCAGGGAAGGATGACTGTGGTAGAGTATAGTGACAGATTTCTGTCTCTGTCTATGTATGCCCCTGATGAGATTGGTACTGAAGCCAAGAAGAAGGATAGATTCTTGAACGGTCTGCATGATGAGATGCAGACAGTGCTGGTCAACATTCCCTTCACTAACATTGAAGCCTTAGTGGATTCTGCAATCCAGATGGAAGGCAAGATCAACCAAGCCAATGAGAATTGCAAGTGTCGAATGGCACATCAACCAGGATCCCACCATACCCCGAAGTATCGCCCCAACTCGTCTACAGGATATGCCCCGAGAAACAGTAGACCCCCTATGGCCCGTCCGAACTATCCCAAACATGGGGGAGGAAACCCAAGGCCCGTAGGAAACCACAAAAACAACCCCGGCAACTCCAACAATTTCAACTATGCACCGCCCAAGTCCAACAACAACAACAACCCCAACAACAAAAATACTGCCCAAGGACTGGAAGCAATGTCGTGCCTGTTGCAGGAAAAGACAAGTCTCTGATTACTTGTTTTGAATGCGGATTCAAGGGTCACTACTCCAACGAGTTCCCCAAGAAGCTTGCAGCAGCCAATGTGAATGCACCAGCTCAGCAGCAACGCCGTGTTCAGCCTGGAAGGAGATTTTCCCCTGGGAACTCACTCAACCGCAACGGCCGTCTGTTTCACATGAATGCTGAAGAAGCTCAGGAAGCGCCAGATGTCGTGCTGGGTATGTTTTCTGTTAATTCAATACTTGCAAGAGTTTTGTTTGATTCTGGAGCATCGTACTCGTTTGTTACAGAAGAATTTGCATGCACTAGTAAGATTCGACCAACAAAATTGAAGCATGTTATGATAGTTCAAATGTTGGGAATATTCCCTAGAGGCGATCATGTATGATGATATTTCCCATTGTATTCATAAAGATATTAAGTAGTCCTTGTATAAACATCTGATGTGTATCATTAAATATGTGATTCGGTTGTGGAACTATGCATTCATGTTGTTTGTACTAAATATCCTTGGTCATTGAGGTTGTGTTGGACACACAACTTAGACCAATGTGAAAGTTGGCTTGATGACTCGGTTCCAATTTTCATGGGCATGGAGATGCTATTCCAACTTACACAGACTCGGCTAAAGAGTTTAGCGAGTCAGATTGACCCATATTGAGGTATAACGAACAAGTTGTCATTTGTATATCTCAATCAATGTAATCCTTAGACCTGAGGTTGTTGCATAGTCCGAGTTGAGGATCACCGACTTAGGTTCTGTCAAACGCTGATCCATAACTGGGCAGTAATAAAGGCAGAGTTCGGGTCGATTGAGAATCAAGCTGCATGATGTGAATAACTAAGATGGGATTTTGCCCCTCCACTTGGAGAGATATTCTCTGGGCCCTCTCGTGAGATATGATTCGGAAAACATGGCCATGCACGACTCGATTAAGTGTTAACTGAGGCGATCGACTAAGAGTTAGTCGGGTGAATCACTTATCTCGGATCGAGAAGAGAGTCGGACTATTTAATGGATGACAATTATTCGCCTATAGTCTGACAAGGTATATCGTGAGGCAAAAGGGACTCGGACGCAAGTCGCATTGGAAAGCCAAGTCATCATGACTCTTTGGTACTTGGGATTCAGCACGTTCTGCTAGGAGCCGCTACCGATTGATCGATTGAGAGTCGGACTCCAATCGTTTCCAAGTAGCCATGAGCCTGCGAGGTCACACACTTAAGAGCGGGAGCAAGTTCGGATTGGATTTGAATAGAAATCCGATTGGGTTGGACCCGAGCCTGATTTGGACTGAGTCAGTGAGTCGGACTCACAGGGACTAATATTATATGGGCTTTAGTGAATGGGCCGCGCGAGCAGAGCCCACGTTCACTCCCTATATATAGTGGAGCATCGTAACCCAGAAGGGTTAATCGTTGTTCGGTTAGGTCATTCCATGTGTGGGAAACCCTAGCTCCACAACAGTCCTGCCGCCGTAACGAATCTAGCAGTTCGCCGCCGGCGCTCCTCCTTACACGTGTGGATACCAGCAGAGGTGTTGTACGATCAGCACCATGACAATCGGATCACAAAGGACTGCACTGCATCAACTGACGCGCTTCATCAGTAATCCGCAACTGCGCGTCTAGTGGTAAACCTCATGGCTTTCTACCTCAGCTAGATCTTGGGATCACCACGTTAGAGGGGAAAATTTTGTTTTATCTCTATGTGTCCCAGCATCAAATACCTGGTTCAACCACCAAAGCTAGACAAACTTGCAAGGCCGTACCTATCAGAATCCATGGAATAGATTTTTATGCTAATCTAATAGTACTTGGAACCAAAGGTTTGGAAGTAGTACTAGGAATGGATTGGATGTCGAAACATAAAGGATGAATCGACTGTGCCAAGAAATCCATAACCATGACTAGTACCACTGGAGTATCAGTAGAGCATGTATCTGAGACTTTGCCCTGTCAATTCAAGTGCAACAAGATTCTAGCCCAACCAACCATTGACCAAGTCAGAGTACTTTGTGAATACCCCGACGTATTCCCAGATGAATTGCCCGGTATCCCCCTAGATCGGGATATCGAGTTTATCATTGAACTAATCCCTGGAACTAGACCCATAGCTCAGAGACCTTATAGTATAAACCGGTCTAAATTAGCGGAGCTAAAGAAGCAACTGGATGCTATGCTGGAGACAAGTTTGATTCAACCAAGTGCGTCGCCATGGAGATCACCTGTTTTGTTTGTGGATAATAAAGATGGAGCTAACTGTTTGTGCACGGATTATCGGAAGCTGAATGATGTCACCATTAAGAACAAGTACCCACTGCTGAAGATAGAAGACCTGTTTGACCAGTTGACCGGTGCCAAAGTGTTTTCTAAGATTGATCTTAGAACTGGTTATACTCAATATTCGCGCAACAGATATTCCAAACACTGCCTTCACCACTAGATATGGATTGTATGAGTACACTTTCATGTATTTTGGATTAACCAATGCCCTCGCTTATTTCATGAATAAGATTTTTATGAACTTCCTACATAAGTTTGTCGTTGTTTTTATCGACGATATTTTGATCTATTCCAAATCAGAAGAAGACCATGAGCTACACCTGAGGACCATCCTTGAAACCCTTAGAGAGCATCAGTTGTCTGCCAAGTTTAGCAAATGTGAGTTCTGGTTAAAGGAAGTAGGATTCCTAGGACATATCGTGTCGGCGGGAGGAATTGCTATCGATCCTACTAAGATTAAGGATGTTGAAGAATGGAAAGCCCCAAACACTCAAACCCAAGTTCGCGCATTTCTCGGATTAGCAGGATATTATCGCAAGTTTGTAGAAGGATTCTCGAGCATCATAAGACACATGACCCAGTTGTTGAAGAAATATAAGAAGTTCGAATGGACGGACAAATGTGAAGCAAGTTTTCAAGAGCTCAAGAAGAGATTGATTTCAGCCCCAATCTTGATTATGCCAGATATCAAGAAGCCTTTTGATGTGTATTGTGATGCATCCAATATTGGTATCAGATGTGTGTTGATGCAAGAAGGCAAAGTTATATCCTATTTGTCCCGACAACTGAAGCAACATGAGAAAAATTACCCTACCCATGACCTCGAACTAGTAGTAGTAGTTTTAGCCTTGAAGACATGGCGGCATTACCTCGTGGGTAACCGCTGTAAGATTTATTCGGATCACAAGAGTCTAAAGTATATTTTCACCTAGAAGGATCTAAATATGAGGCAAAGGAGATGGATAGATTTAATCAAGGACTATGATCTTGACATTCACTATCACCCCGGCAAAGCCAATGTGGTACCAGATTCTCTTAGTAGATTGCCTTGTCGATTGAACACCATGATAAGAGAAGCCCAGCCAAGTTTTCATGAGGAGATAGAAAATTTCAGAATGGAGCTAGTTAGTGAAGGATTTTTGGATAGCATAGAACTTCAACCCAATTTGATTAGTAAGATCAAGGAGGCACAGAAAGGAAATGCTAGTATCGACGGAATAAACATCGTATCAGTACAGGGAAGGTACTCGGATTTACGGAAGATGAAGAAGGAGTTCTATGGTATAAAGGACGAATCTGTGTGCTCGTAGATCCAGAGTTGAAACAAGCTATTTTGAAAAAAGCCCATGATACTCTTTATTCTATCCACCCTAGAGGAACCAAGATGTATCAGGATTTGAAGGCGCAATTTTGGTGGCACATGATGAAGAGAGAAATCGGAAGCTACATAGCCAAATGTGATATCTGTCGGAGAGTCAAAGCAGGACATATGAGACCCGCAGGACTTTTGCAACCTTTGCAGATTCCGGAATGGAAATGGGATTCTGTAGGAATGGATTTTATCACCAGTTTGCCTACATCTAGTAGAGGAAATGATTCTATTTGGGTCATAGTGGATAGAATGTCTAAAGTAGCCCATTTCTTACCGGTTAAGACCACCTACCAGAGTTTGAAGCTATCAGAGTTGTACATTGCTAGGATAGTCAGTTTGCATGGAATCCCCAAGAACATTGTGTCGGATCGAGGAACCCAGTTTACCTCGAGATTTTGGAAGAAAGTCCAAGAAGGATTAGGAACCAAACTGGATTTCAGCATAGCTTATCACCTGCAGACGGATGGACAAACAGAGCGAGTAAACCAGATACTCGAAGATATGTTGAGAGCTTGTGTGCTGGAATATGGATCTAAATGGGAGGACTATGTGCCTTTCACGGAATTATCATACAACAACAGTTACCAAGCCAGTTTGCAAATGGCCCCATTTGAGTTTACGTATGGAAGGAAGTGTCGTACCCCACTGAATTGGTCGGAAGTAGGAGAGAGTTAGATTTTATGACCCGACATCCTAAGAGAAGTCGAAGAGAAAGTTCACAAGATCCGTGAGTACCTTAAGACCGCCCAATCTAGACAGAAGAGTTATGCCGACAAGAGACGTCGAGACCTGACCTTCAATATCAGAGATTTTGTGTATCTGAAAGTATCACCCTTGAAAGGAATACAATGTTTCCAACTAAAAGGGAAGTTAGCCCCCAGATATATTGGACCCTTCAAGATTTTGAATCGCCGAGGAGAAGTATCATATCAACTGGAACTACCGTAGGAGATGTCAGCCGTGCATGATGTGTTCCATATCTTGTTACTTTGCAAATGCCTAGAAATTCTGGAGAAGACCGAAGTTTTCAAGAATATTGATCACTTTACCTAGAGATCAACAAGTACCTACTTATCGTGAAGTACCCATTCATATTTTGGAAAAAGCCTTCAGAACCACTAGAACCCGGAGTATCAAGTTTCTCAAGATCTAGTGGAGTAACCATACTAAAGATGAAGCTACTTGGGAGTGAGAAGATTACATTAGGAATGAGTTTCCAGATCTCTTTAGTTCCTAGTTTTCTTTTCCTTAAATATCGGGACGAGATTTTGTTTAAGGAGGGAAGGTTTGTAACATCCCAAAAATATTAAACAAGATTATCAAGTTCTAATCACCCAAGTTTAGGGTTAACAAAAACTTTTATTATTAAAATTAATATGAATGCATGTGTGTGATTAATGCATGAATGATTCCAAGTGCCATGTTCGATTTCTATGAATGTTAAGGATTGGTTCAAAGATGAAAAAAATATCATCTAGATCATTTCCATGCAGAATCAAATGAAGAGAAAATCAAATATAAGAAATATATGCAAATGGTCATTTTGGCCAAACTTGTTCACTAGACAACTTTGAGTGTTCCTAGTAAAATATTTCTATCAGAAACAAATCCAATTCTTTTTACCCTTTGCTAGACCAAGTAACAATGAACCCGATCCCACTCATAAATTTATGGAAACTATTTTCAAATCCATTTGAGAGGCATTCAAAAATTGAATCCTTAATAGGTACTAAGATGACCATTTCTCAAAAACCAACCAAACCAATTCCCCTTGGCAAACCCTAGCAACCACGGACTACCAAGCTTATGACAATATAACTCACCAAAATTTAGCCAAAAATTCAAATTTAAATTTCATGCGGCCATTAGATCGAACACCTGGCAGACATAGATAAACCTTGCCTAACTTCTATTGTGGTGAGCAGTAATTGATCAACCCTTTGCCCCCTTTCACTCCCCTAGTCTACCCCAGTGCCCAGCACTGCATTGAAGCAACTCCCCTTCACTGCTTGGACTAGTGTCGCGCCACCTGAGACATCCTTATCGGTCGAGCATGGAAAACTCGCCACAAGCCGTCCCGTGCCTTTCCATGATGTCTAGGAGGCAGGCCACCATCCATCGCCACCCCCTATCTAACCCTCGACCGCAGGCAAGCCATGGACCACCAGAAAACCACCGCGCCCACTTTCTCTACGCCACGCCGAGAGCATGGAAGAGTGTCATAGCCGACACGCGTGCAGACGCCGCGCCTACCTGCACTCGCCATGACCCTAGCTACGTCCTAGACATGCCCGGTCGCCACCGCGCGACCAGTAGCCCCTGTACATCGTCTCGAACACCGCCGTTCCCGCGCAGAGCACGGACCGCTCTCGACCATCCTCGACCGCCCCATGCTGAGCCATTAAATGTGCGACGACTGCCTGGAAACACCGGACTGTCCTACGCCCTTAGCCATGCCGTTAGCCCCTGTATCATCATCACCGACGAGCCCGCGCCACCCCGCTCGGTCCCTATCGCCGGTGTATAAATAGAGGCCACCCCATCCCTCATTCTTCACACCATCTCACTCCCCGCTCCTGACAGGACCTCCCACACCTCTCCCAGGAGCAAGGCGAGCACCAGCCCGCCGGAATTTTGCCGGAGTCCGCCGCTGCAGAGGAGAAGAGGAGCCGTCTATTGGAGCCACCCCAGGAGCTGTCGCGACCATCGTTCAAACGGCCTTCATCGACAAAGTCGTTTGCCCCTATCACCGACCCTAGCTGGAGCCCAGCTGATCCACCGCGTACCCCCACCATCGTCGTTAGGGTTCAGTCTTGCCGGAGCTGTGCGACGAAGACAACGAACATCAGCCGTAGATCTTAGTCTAATCATAGGGCTGGGATTGAAACATAATGTTTTGGTTAGATAGTGTGGCATCCCGCAAAACCACTACTAGAAAATCGCGTTGATTTTGTGCATTGCATCATCATGACCGCATGCTCATGTCATCATGCCACATTGCATTTGAGCATCGTCATCATCAGGCATATTATTCTACTTGAAACTATGTTGCGAAAGTCTACTGTTTTCTGAAACTAGCCCTCCTTCTATTTCAAATTAAACCCCGGATGCTTCCGGATATTTTGTTTGTCTAAAAACTATTTACAAAAGTTTATTGCAAATTAAATAAAAGTTTAATTATTTTAGGGGGCAGTTGAACGGGCCGATTCGACCCGGACGACCACCCCAGAATAAAACGGTCTACCCCAAAATCCCTAATCTACCTGGTCCCAATCTACCCACCCAACCAGCCACCTCACCCGGACCAATCCCTGGCTGCCACCTCACCCTCTCCCTCCCCTCTACCCAATCCCATGCCGCCACCTGGCCACCTCCTCTTTCACCCCTCTCTCTCCTCTCTCACACGCTAGCCCCACACACACCACACACCAGCCTGGACCCACCGCTCAGCCATCCCCTCCACTCCACCCGCGCGGCCCACACGCCACCTGTCCCCGGGCCCCACCCCCACTCCCCTCCCCACGCGCCCCTCTCTCCCCACCGCGTCTCCCTCCTCTCTTCCCCCCACGCTCCCGCAACCGCCCGCCTCTCTCCTTCTCCCTTTCCTCCGGCCACCGCTGCTTCCTCCCCTTCTCAGGCCGCCGCTCGCCGGCTCCCCTCCCCACCTCCTCTCCACTCGCCGCTCCCTCCCTTCTCCCTACCGACGCGCGGCCGCGCCGCCCGCGTCCGCTCCCTTCCCTCTGCCTCTCCGGCAAGCGCGCCGCCCGCGCTCTCCCCTCCGCTCGCGAGCCCCCTCGCCGCGGCCCCTCCGTCCTCCGCGTCGCCCTGATCCCCGCCACTGCCGCCCCGAGCTCCGTTCGCCCCCGCCCCGCGACCTCCCCTCCTCCTGCAACCGCCCGAGCCCGCCGGCGCGGTCGTCCTCCTCCTCCTTCTCCTCTCCCTCTGCCCGCCGGCACGCCATCCACCCGCCCTTGCCGCGCTCGGGCCCTTCCCTCCTCCTTCGGTGCCTCTCCTCGCGGGACCGCGCCCGCGCGTGCCGCCTCTCTCCTCGCCGTCGCCTCCCCCGGGCCGTTCCTCCGCCGGAGCCGGTCCCGCATCCAGAGCTCCACCACGCCTCTCCGCCCGGCCTCCTCCCACTCAGGTCGCCGTCCGGCCCGCGCTCCGCTTGCTGCCCTTTCCGCCAGCGGGCCCTCATGCTTGCGAGCGCACCAGCGCCGAGCCGTCATTGCCCGTGAGCGGGCCAGCTCCCCGTCGGCCTCTGTTTGTTTGTCGTGCAGCCTTTGCCTTCGTTGGACCTGTAGGTGTACCTCCGGTATGAGATGCCAGGGAGGTTTTGTTCCACGGCCACACATCTATGTTATCTTGTCATGCCTTGTGTATCTCGCGGCGTTGATCTGCGTCTCCGTCTCGCTCCCCGGAACGATGCGGTCCATGTCAGAAGCCGAGGACCCGTGTGTCTCCAAGTTCCCCTCCAACAAGATCTCCACCAGTTCGATGCCGTGCCATGGATGGCGACAAGATATCCTCCGCGGACCGAAGAACGATCACGGAACCCCGATCCGAAGACCGAACCCACGGAACGACAAGACCTTCAATCGGGTCCGAGGACACCGAGACCCCGGTGCGATAAGCACTTCTTCCCGGATCTGATGCCCGAGAACCCGGACGCTAAGGACGTCGACACGGATTCTCCAAGTACTTCCTCGCGAACGCCAAGTCCTTCGCCCGAATACCAAGTCCGACCCGACCTGCGGACCCGACAAGATCTTCGCGACGATAAGAACGACACCGACCCGAAAGAATCCGATGGGCCCCCGACACCGAACCAAGTCCTGCTTCCCGGATGCGACAAGATCTACCTCAGTTATCCGAGAACGATCTCGCCGAGGCCGAACCCAGATCCGAACCCTGAGTCCGGCCCCGAACCCCGAACCCCGAACCCCCCGGACCCAAGTTCGTCGAACCCTAATGTGTGAACCTTTTCCCGAGCCCCTATTTTATAAATGCTAATATATACTTGTTGCATATTAAATTGTCATACTCGCATGCATATTGTGTGGTTTGGGGGCCTTATGCCGATTCATCTCTAATTAAATATGGGGCCCATATACGGACAAATCTAGTCTCATATTGGTTCCATTTAAATTTGTGTAGCGAACCGGTGCTATCTTCTGCCATGTTAATCCAACATTTAAATTGTGGGGTTTCTAACTAACTTGAACCGTTTAATTAATTGTCGGGACCCCGGTTCCGCTTAATATGGCCTAATTGCATCGCACCTTGCCATGACATACATCATACACGCATCATGCCCGATCTTATGTCATAGTATTAAATAGTACCTCCGGTGTTTATTCTAGTGTTTTGCTTCTTCGCGGATAAGGCCGTTGAGTTGATGTGAGCTTCGCCCCGATCTTCGGTTGAATCTTCGACAATGTTTTCAGGCGAGCATCTCCCCCTTTCTACCTATCTTACTTTTATAGTATTTACTTCCCTCCTGTTGATCTATTGCTATCTGTGATGCGCTGCTCTAGTTTTCGTACCCGTGATATCCCTTGCAGCCTTATATTGCCTTGGACACATCCTATTACCTGTTGTTTGGTAGATAGTTGGACCTGCGCGTCGTAGTCGTTTGCCTAAGTGCTGTTGCGTGTCGTCAAGTACCTCAGTTGTTGGAGTTTTGCCGCATGTCTAATGTTGGAGATGATCCTGGCTTTATTTATTGTTCACTTTAATTACTGTTTAACAACTAAAATTGAAGTAGGTAAGCAGAGGCACAGGTGGGCAATAGATGTTATTTGGTTGTTGCCCGTCCACTTGTGTCCCATAGGACCCCGAGTACTTGATACCTGTTCCTTGAATATTCGCGCTATCCACATCCGGGAGGCTTATGGGACCCCCCTGAGCCAGAGCTTGATTCATTCTTATTTCTTGGGGCCACAAACTAGTTTGAGGTTTTCTTTATGATCCTGTACTTATGCCATGCTTTACTGCTTTATTACGATTGTGCGAGGAGCACACTGTACTGTTTAGGATCAGGACACGATTCCGCGGTGTCGACAAGCTCAGTTTTGGGTTCCCAGTCGTTCACAGCCGTCCACCCAAACCTCGGGTCCGTCTCGGAGTCAGCTAGCTTCGTTGCGGGTGTACTCCAAGGGGTGGCCCCCTGAAATATTTCTGAATCCTGTGATTGCTTTGTCGTGAAAGCCTCGTTGGGTTTTGATTTGGTTTTTCCGAGGTTGATCGAGTGTGTGTTGCTATTTGTGCACCCCGGCCGGGTAAAACTTTCTGAAAGCCGTGTCCGCGGTTATGGACGACTTGGAGCACAGTATCTCGATCATAGACAACTATAACTAAAGTAGTGCTATAAATTTGACTTTATAATGACTAGTAATCAGCTTCACTATAATGGAATGGCTAAATAAAACTGCCAACAATTGCTTGCTTGGGTTGTCGCTTGCGACAATTGTATCTGACTAGTAAGTATTGCACCTATAACGGAATGGCTAAATAAAAGTACCAACAACTGCTGGGTTTTTGGGTTATCTCATGCTAATTGTATCTGACTAGTAAGTGTTGCAACTACAACGGAATGATTAACTAAAACGGCCCACTGCTTATTTTGTCAAGATGATTATCTATACCTGACTAGTAATTGCTGCAACGATAACCGAATAAATAAAACTGCCAACTGTGTGAGTTCCTCGGTTGACTTCCTCGTTTGGTCTTGAGGGGGAAATACCAGGATGGGATTGTTTGGTGTAAGATTCAGGTTGGATCCGGATAGGTCTTTCTTACCCCTCTCTGATAGCCGCCAGTTGTACCGAGTCTCTATAGGTTGTTTAGTGCATGCTGCCGCTGCCGCTTCAGTCCACCATACCTACGTAGGCGAGGACCGCCGAATTCTAGTCTCGCCGTGTACTGGCCTCAGTACTGACGCTCCTCTTTTTCCTTTGCCCTTTGTCGGCACCCCTTTTATTTAAGCAGGTTTTGAGATCGACGTCGTTAGCAGGGTTACCCTTCCGGCTTGGCCTGGGCAGGGTTATGGACGCCATTGGTTATTCTTCAGGGCTCTTAGCCCCATTTGCATCTTGTCCGTAGTCGGACGCTCTATCATTTTCAAGGTGATTTGGATCTTTGTATATTATATCTATATTCTTGACTCAATGAGTCGCTGCTGTATATATATCTGTTCTGTGGGTCCCATCGAGGACTGTTGTGTAATGTTATTACTTCGTTTTCCACCCGCACGAAAGTGCCTGGTGGGCACCTTTGAATCGTTTCTATGCGGGTTTGGCGGGAATCGCTGAACCTTGCATAGGTCCGATTCTGAGGGTGTTACAGAGTGGTATCAGAGCCAGGTTGCGATACCCCACAAGTCCAGCCTGTAGGATAACCTAGCTAACGGCCGAAGTAGAGTGTCAAAACTATTTTTGAAAATCGGTTGGATAGTTCTGATTAGGTCTGATTTTACTCCTTACCCCTCTGCTGCTCTCCTCTCATCTCTGTGTGTTTTGAATTCACTCTCTTCTCTCTCTCCGAGTCCAGGATTTCTCGTGGTTGGGTTCCATCGTACCTTCAGGGTTTCGCTTCCTCCTTTGGTAACGGTGTTGCTACATCTGGTCTTCATGCTATCCGAGGAATCCTTCGTCTGGTGGACTTCTCTTGGTTCCTTCTCGTGTCTTCCGGTGTTTCCGACGCGACGACATCCTCTACGCCAGATCCGATGCAGAGTCTGCATCACTCCGTTGTTTCCGAACCTCGATTGTCGAGATCTTCAGTCTGATTCCGAGAGTTGGTTGCATAATCCGCCTATTCGTGTGCAGAGTAATGGTTTGGGTGCGCGATGGACTGATCACCATCCGACTACTCTTATCATTCGCTCTTGTACATCGAATCAGTGGATCCAGCAATTTTACTCCGTCCACGGAAGCTAGAGGTGGCTTTATTTGTTGATACCTCTACCTTCGACCTTTTGTCCCCGGAGTGTTCTCTCGACGATCACGGACGACGACCTATTGTTAGTGGTGTCGCGAGGATCTACACGTAGCGAGAAGACGGAGTTCGCCGACCTTCTTTCTGGTACCATGAGGCGGATCTCGAGGGCGAGATCCATTGTTAGTGGTGTCGAATTGTGGCATCCCGCAAAACCACTACTAGAAAATCGCGTTGATTTTGTGCATTGCATCATCATGACCGCATGCTCATGTCATCATGCCACATTGCATTTGAGCATCGTCATCATCAGGCATATTATTCTACTTGAAACTATGTTGCGAAAGTCTACTGTTTTCTGAAACTAGCCCTCCTTCTATTTCAAATTAAACCCCGGATGCTTCCGGATATTTTGTTTGTCTAAAAACTATTTACAAAAGTTTATTGCAAATTAAATAAAAGTTTAATTATTTTAGGGGGGCAGTCGAACGGGCCGATTCGACCCGGACGACCACCCCAGAATAAAACGGTCTACCCCAAAATCCCTAATCTACCTAGTCCCAATCTACCCACCCAACCAGCCACCTCACCCGGACCAATCCCTGGCTGCCACCTCACCCTCTCCCTCCCCTCTACCCAATCCCATGCCGCCACCTGGCCACCTCCTCTTTCACCCCTCTCTCTCCTCTCTCACACGCCAGCCCCAGACACACCACACACCAGCCTGGACCCACCGCTCAGCCATCCCCTCCACTCCACCCGCGCGGCCCACACGCCACCTGTCCCCGGGCCCCACCCCCACTCCCCTCCCCACGCGCCCCTCTCTCCCCACCGCGTCTCCCTCGTCTCTTCCCCCCACGCTCCCGCAACCGCCGCCTCTCTCCTTCTCCCTTTCCTCCGGCCACCGCTGCTTCCTCCCCTTCTCAGGCCGCCGCTCGCCGGCTCCCCTCCCCACCTCCTCTTCGCTCGCCGCTCCCTCCCTTCTCCCTACCGACGCGCGGCCGCGCCGCCCGTGTCCGCTCCCTTTCCTCTGCCTCTCCGGCAAGCGTGCCGCCCGCGCTCTCCCCTCCGCTCGCAAGCCCCCTCGCCGCGGCCCCTCCGTCCTCCGCGTCGCCCTGATCCCCACCACCGCCGCCCCGAGCTCCGTTCGCCCCCGCCCCTGCGACCTCCCCTCCTCCTGCAACCGCCCGAGCCCGCCGGCGCGGTTGTCCTCCTCCTCCTTCGCCTCTCCCTCTGCCCGCCGGCGCGCCATCCACCCGCCCTCGCCGCGCTCGGGCCCTTCCCTCCTCCTTCGGTGCCTCTCCTCGCGGGACCGCGCCCACGCGTGCCGCCTCTCTCCTCGCCGTCGCCTCCCCCAGGCCGTTCCTCCGCCAGAGCCGGTCCCGCATCCAGAGCTCCACCACACCTCTCCGCCCGGCCTCCTCCCACTCAGGTCGCCGTCCGGCCCGCGCTCCGCTTGCTGCCCTTTCCGCCAGCGGGCCCTCATGCTTGCGAGCGCACCAGCGCCGAGCCGTCGTTGCCCGTGAGCGGGCCGGCTCCCCGTCGGCCTCTGTTTGTTTGTCGTGCAGCCTTTGCCTTCGTTGGACCTGCAGGTGTACCTCCGGTATGAGATGCCAGGGAGGTTTTGTTCTACGGCCACACATCTATGTTATCTTGTCATGCCTTGTGTATCTCGCGGCGTTGATCTGCGTCTCCGTCTCGCTCCCCGAAACAATGCGGTCCATGTCAGAAGCCGAGGACCCGTGTGTCTCCAAGTTCCCCTCCAACAAGATCTCCACCAGTTCGATGCCGTGCCATGGATGGCGACAAGATATCCTCCGCGGACCGAAGAACGATCACGGAACCCCGATCCGAAGACCGAACCCGCGGAACGACAAGACCTTCAATCGGGTCCGAGGACACCGAGACCCCGGTGCGACAAGCACTTCTTCCCGGATCTGATGCCCGAGAACCCGGACGCTAAGGACGTCGACACGGATTCTCCAAGTACTTCCTCGCGAACGCCAAGTCCTTCGCCCGAATACCAAGTCCGACCCGACCTGCGGACCCGACAAGATCTTCGCGACGATAAGAACGACACCGACCCGGAAGAATCCGATGCGCCCCCGACACCGAACCAAGTCCTGCTTCCCAAGATCTACCTCAGTTATCCGAGAACGATCTCGCCGAGGCCGAACCCCAGATCCGAACCCCGAACCCCGAACCCCCCGGACCCAAGTTCGTCGAACCCTAATGTGTGAACCTTTTCCCGAGCCCCTATTTTATAAATGCTAATATATACTTGTTGCATATTAAATTGTCATACTCGCATGCATATTGTGTGGTTTGGGGGCCTTATGCCGATTCATCTCTAATTAAATATGGGGCCCATATGCGGACAAATCTAGTCTCATATTGGTTCCATTTAAATTTGTGTAGCGAACCGGTGCTATCTTCTGCCATGTTAATCCAACATTTAAATTGTGGGGTTTCTAACTAACTTGAACCGTTTAATTAATTGTCGGGACCCCGGTTCCGCTTAATATGGCCTAATTGCATCGCACCTTGCCATGCCATACATCATACACGCATCATGCCCGATCTTATGTCATAGTATTAAATAGTACCTCCGGTGTTTATTCTAGTGTTTTGCTTCTTCGCGGATAAGGCCGTTGAGTTGATGTGAGCTTCGCCCCGATCTTCGGTTGAATCTTCGACAATGTTTTCAGGCGAGCATCTCCCCCTTTCTACCTATCTTACTTTTATAGTATTTACTTCCCTCCTGTTGATCTATTGCTATCTGTGATGCGCTGCTCTAGTTTTCGTACCCGTGATATCCCTTGCAGCCTTATATTGCCTTGGACACATCCTATTACCTGTTGTTTGGTAGATAGTTGGACCTGCGCGTCATAGTCGTTTGCTCAAGTGCTGTTGCGTGTCGTCAAGTACCTCAGTTGTTGGAGTTTTGCCGCATGTCTAATGTTGGAGATGATCCTGGCTTTATTTATTGTTCACTTTAATTACTGTTTAACAACTAAAATTGAAGTAGGTAAGCAGAGGCACAGGTGGGCAATAGATGTTATTTGGTTGTTGCCCGTCCACTTGTGTCCCGTAGGACCCCGAGTACTTGATACCTGTTCCTTGAATATTCGCGCTATCCACATCCGGGAGGCTTATGGGACCCCCCTGAGCCAGAGCTTGATTCATTCTTATTTCTTGGGGCCACAAACTAGTTTGAGGTTTTCTTTACGATCCTGTACTTATGCCATGCTTTACTGCTTTATTACGATTGTGCGAGGAGCACACTGTACTGTTTAGGATCGGGACACGATTCCGCGGTGTCGACAAGCTCAGTTTTGGGTTCCCAGTCGTTCACAGCCGTCCACCCAAACCTCGGGTCCGTCTCGGAGTCAGCTAGCTTCGTTGCGGGTGTACTCCAAGGGGTGGCCCCCTGAAATATTTCTGAATCCTGTGATTGCTTTGTCGTGAAAGCCTCGTTGGGTTTTGATTTGGTTTTTCCGAGGTTGATCGAGTGTGTGTTGCTATTTGTGCACCCCGGCCGGGTAAAACTTTCTGAAAGCCGTGTCCGCGGTTATGGACGACTTGGAGCACAGTATCTCGATCATAGACAACTATAACTAAAGTAGTGCTATAAATTTGACTTTATAATGACTAGTAATCAGCTTCACTATAATGGAATGGCTAAATAAAACTGCCAACAATTGCTTGCTTGGGTTGTCGCTTGCGACAATTGTATCTGACTAGTAAGTATTGCAACTATAACGGAATGGCTAAATAAAAGTACCAACAACTGCTGGGTTTTTGGGTTATCTCATGCTAATTGTATCTGACTAGTAAGTGTTGCAACTACAACGGAATGATTAACTAAAACGGCCCACTGCTTATTTTGTCAAGATGATTATCTATACCTGACTAGTAATTGCTGCAATGATAACCGAATAAATAAAACTGCCAACTGTGTGAGTTCCTCGGTTGACTTCCTCGTTTGGTCTCGAGGGGGAAATACCAGGATGGGATTGTTTGGTGTAAGATTCAGGTTGGATCCGGATAGGTCTTTCTTACCCCTCTCTGATAGCCGCCAGTTGTACCGAGTCTCTATAGGTTGTTTAGTGCATGTTGCCGCTGCCGCTTCAGTGCACCATACCTACGTGGGCGAGGACCGCCGAATTCTAGTCTCGCCGTGTACTGGCCTCAGTACTGACGCTCCTCTTTTTCCTTTGCCCTTTGTCGGCACCCCTTTTGTTTAAGCAGGTTTTGAGATCGACGTCGTTAGCGGGGTTACCCTTCCGGCTTGGCCTAGGCAGGGTTATGGATGCCATTGGTTATTCTTCAGGGCTCTTAGCCCCATTTGCATCTTGTCCGTAGTCGGACGCTCTATCATTTTCAAGGTGATTTGGATCTTTGTATATTATATCTGTATTCTTGACTCAATGAGTCGCTGCTGTATATATATCTGTTCTGTGGGTCCCATCGAGGACTGTTGTGTAATGTTATTACTTCATTTTCCACCCGCACGAAAGTTCCTGGTGGGCACCTTTGAATCGTTTCTATGCGGGTTTGGCGGGAATCGCTGAACCTTGCATAGGTCCGATTCTGAGGGTGTTACAGATAGAGCCGCTGACGCATGGGACCCCCTGTCAGCAGCCCGCTACGCCAGCGCTATGCAGTTGGGTCATCCCAGTATCGTTCACGCGCGTAGCCCAGTGATTCAAATAGTTATTTTCCATTTTAGTTAAAACTAGATTTTGTCAGTAGATTCAAATATCAATTCAAGGATATGTACTGAACCAAATTGTATGATTCCAATTTTGTTAGAAAGGTATTCAAATTATCTAACCAAGCCCGTTGGATTCAAAACATTTGGAATTATAGATCACCTATAGTAAACATAACAAGACAGGGACATTTCCACATTCAAACAGTTTTCAAAAAAAATCAACCATAAATGCTTTTGAGTTGATTCCAACTCTCAAAAATCACATTTTACAAGATATATCTGAATATGTAAAAATATTTAGGTTTACATGCAGTGATCTTGGACTAGTACTAAAAGAATGCTCTATTGGCATTTCTAGTCACTTTAATTGAATAAAATAGTAATTTTAAAGTTTATAAAATATGACCACCACTTTAAATCACATTTCCAAGTATTAGAATATGTGGTGATGACAGGTGTCAACATGATCCCCTATTTTAATTGGAGAATATTAAACCTTAAGTATTTTCAATGAGTAGAAATGTAAGGTTCCCAACCTTTAATAAGGTAGAGTCCCCTGTGTTTACAATGCTAGTCCCTGGATCAATAGCTAGCATCCACAGTTAAGATGTAATATCACGAAACAAAGGTCATAATACAACTTTATAACCAGGAATAAAATAATGTATTACATCTTACATAGCTCATTTGGCTATTACAATACATTGCAGCAGAATATCTATAAGCATGGGGTCCTTCATCTTCAAAGTGCCACAGGCAGACATGTTGGTTGTAGACTTTGTAATCCTAATCATTTAACTTCAATAATATCAATCAAACCTGCAACATAACAAGTTACAGCCACAAGGGTCAATACATTTGAATTATATTGTCAAGTGATACTATGGTAGTATAGTGGAGTCTATCATCTATATGCATTTGGCTAAGTGGAGCTTAGGCTTGCTTTGCACAAAATAGATTTTCTTATCATTTTAAAATGCTAAGTTTTTGTTTGGCAAAAATCACCCAAGACATCTACCAATCAAAGATTGAAGATCCTTTAACCCTTGTTCAACCACAAGTTTTTAACTTAGAAATTTGGATGATGAGATTCTTGGTAGCTTCCATGTCTTGATGCTCAAATTTTCCTTTACCAGGGACATGGCTAAGTACTTAGATTTTACACTCTGCAGAGGTGGTGCACTTTCCCCACAAGACTTGGTTTCACCAAGACAAGATCTTTCAGAAGCCTTCCCTTAGACCAAAATGGACGCGCTCCAACCTATCAAACCCCTACCACCAACTGTCCATTTGGCTAAGTTATTGCAACCTATATGATCCAGGCAGAGCCCATAATGCCAAGTGGTTGCACTTGAAGCTTCTCAACATTTGACATCTCAAATCTCTTTGTTCCTGGGTGGCTTTCCACAAGTGAGATACACAAGGTAAACCATAAAAATGGGCCTTGTGAACCACTCAACAAAAACCATTCCTTCCATTCCACCCAGGTGATTCATTCACTTAGTTGTTTTACTAAACAAAACATAAGTCCTCAGACTTAGAAATATTTCCATAGTGTGAATATGTATTCCACCCTTGTTTTCTATTAGCTAAGCTAAGCATGATAGTAATAGGAATCTTAACTTAGGTAATTTTCACTAAGGTTTCATCTACTAGGTTTTCCCATAGCATAGTTTATACTTAGCAAAACTCCATGCAAGTCCTACTTAGAAATATCTCTAATGCATAGTGATAAATAATGGGACAAAAGTATGTAGCATCACTTGCATTTTTGGTAGAGTATAAGTTCACTCCTTGATCTTTGAAATGTTCACAAACTTCAAGTCACTACAATTCAATCAAGCAAACAATATTTCAATCTACCATTCAAGCAATTCATCACATAAAATCATAGAAACAAGATAATGCATGCAAACATGCCAAAGATTGTTTTATTTGGAGAAGTGGTTTCTAAAAGTTCACAAACATTTGAAAACACCTAATGGTCATTTTATAAAGTGGCAAAGTCATTTGCAAAAGGTTTCATTTCATAAACCATTTTTAAAACAAGGTATCATTTTATGTGGTGTAGAAATGTTTTAGTAAGGCATTAATCTATAGGATTCACAAAATATGTTTTCAAACCATAAAACTTTGTGTTTAGGGTCAGATAGTTTATTTCCAAAAAATTTCTCAAAGGTTTTCTTCCAAAACCATTTTTAATAATTAACCCATATCTTTATTTGACTAGAAATGGTTTTAAATCCATAGTTCAATCTTTTGTTCCACCAAATACATTTTTGAAACCACAAAGTGATTCCTAAAGTTAGTAGGTTCAAAACACACCATTTGCCAAAGATTTTATCCTCAAAATCATTTTAGAACAATTTTATAATCTAAACAAGCATACACAAGTTTCTGCAAAAACAAACAATTTAACAGAAACTTTTTTCTAAACAAATGGCATGGTTGGCTAGGGCTTGCTTTTCTGAATCCATTGATATAAAGTTTTCAAAATTTGGACGTGTAGATTTAAAGTTATGGAATTTACAAAATCACATATCTAATAGATTCAAATCTGTTTTTATAACCAGAGTCTGGCCACGCGTCTTATTCCTATTCGTCGAAAACGTTTCGCGTGGATTTACTAACACAGACCATAGGATCAAGTTGCATCGCACGGTACTGGTTGCGTACCTCTTCGGCGTTAAGTGAATCTATCGTATCCATCAGATCGTCATCTAACGGCCATTGTCACCCTGACCAAGTTATGGCGGCGCTCGACGGCTGCGCGCGGTGGCGACGTTCGGCTAGCGGCGGAGCTGGCGCTAGAGGAAGCAAGGAAGAAGAAGAGTTGGCTCACCATGATCGCAGTGACGTGGGGATGCTCAACCTGCTCGTGGTTGACGAAGGGGCGCACAAGGTTGCGGTTAATCGCTCGTCGGAGTTGCGTCTGACGACGGCCACGCTCTGCCATCATCGAGGGCGGCGCTACGGGTCACGAGGGAGCAAACGGAGAGCACAGTTAGATGCGCAAGGTCATGGAGATGATGCGTGCGTGAAGGAGAAGGAGAGGCGCGGTCAGGTGCTTACCAGAAGCTTCGCCGGAGAGGAAGCAGACGGTGGCGACGGTGGTCGTCGTCGTTGCCGAGCCTGTAGGGCACTCGCGGGCGAGTTTGATGCACTGGAAGATGCGCCTGAGGGTGGAGAACAAACCCGTGTGTAGTGGGAGGTGAGAGGTGGCGGGACGTGGCCGGAATTTCTCTGGGACGCTCGTCGGAGCAGTGGCGGAGCAGGAAGAAATCGGGGCAGCCTAGGGGCAGAGAGGGAGAGGTGAGTGAGGGGAAATGGCGAGGAGAGGGAGGCGTTTAACGGAGCGTGGTCTCTGGGATAATTAAGCCTGACATCAATCCGAATTTAATCGAATTCAATCGCGGCAGAGCGACGTTGAGGGAGGAGGAAACGGCCGGCGCGGGGTTGAAGACGACTGCGTGGCAGTGGGGTCCGTCTGTCAGCTAGTGAGGGAGAAGAGGCACGGGGTCCACCTATCTGCGACTCTGCGGGTGCTTTCGCGCGTAGAAAAACGTTTCGCTGAGGGATATGCCGGGTGGGCTCCTGCTGGGCTTAGTGGGCTGCTGGGCCTGCTTAGTTGGGTCGAGTCTGATTCCATTTTTTTTTAATTCTGATTGCTTTTCTTTTTCTAATTTATTTTCTGTTTTGAGATTCAATCAAACAATTAAACACTCAATTGATTTCAAATCTTTGCCAAACTTTCCATTGATTTTTGTTCTATTTAACAACACAAAACAAAGTCCCAAAACAAAATAATACTTTTATTCTTTTAGGATCTATTTAATAAATGAATAAAATAGACCTTAGTTATTTAAATCAAATAGGGTTTGATTTATTTTAAAACTCTAATTGAAATCTAAAATAGTACCAAAACCATTCAGTAGGTTTTATTTGAAAATATAAAACACTTGGAAAACTTATTTAAAATAAACTAATAAGTTTTTGTGTTTATTCAAAATGGGAAAACCCTTACTTTAATATAATTGGGTATTAATAAATCCTCATTATTTTATTTAAATAAATCTTTGCTTCTTTTAATTCAAAACAAAATATTTTATTTCAAAAAAACTTGGCCAAGGTTTAATTTGGCTCTATAAAATAATCTTTATTTATAATTCTATCCTTTTCTTTTGAAACCAAATATTTTTATTAAAAGATAAAAAAAATAGGTTTGAAGGTTTCCAATTGGAATCAAAAGTTTCTTCTCACCCTAAAAATCAACAAAGTTTTATTTTATTCATTTATTTTTCACATAACAAGATTTGGAAAATCTTGGGATGTGACAGGCTACCACCCTTAAAATAAATCTCGTCCCGAGATTTGGGAAGGCTAGGGTTACAAGTTGGCTCAAAGCATCTTGGGTACTACCACCCTTAAAAAATTTCCAACTAGATTACATATTGGCTTGCTTGGGATCTTGGGGAAACTTCTCTAGGCAAACATCTGCGTAGTGTCCTTTGTTTCCACACTTGAAACATGTGACTAGGCTGAGATCCTTCATAGGCTTGTTTATCTTGGACTTCATATTTTCTGGGCAGTTGCTTGCATAATGTCCTTGGTTACCACAATTGTAACATGTGATAAGTTTGAGTTCTTCACGTATCACTTGTGGACAGGTTGCTACATAATGGCCTAGCTCTTTGCAGTTGTTGCACCATACTTGGCCAATCTCCTTATACTTATTCTTCTCTGGACATTCACTAGCATAGTGTCCCATTTCTTTGCAATGATTACATTGCACATGGCTCTTTTCCTTCTTTTTCTTGGGTTTCTCCAAAGCTAGGAGTGCCTCTAGTTCATGTTCTTCATATGTTATCTCATAGGTAGGGATGTCTACTGGTTTCTTTGACCTTCTATTGCTCCTTGGATAATTCATATGCCTCTTCTTTGGTCCTTTAAATTTGGTTGTATTGCATGGAGGTACAAGTGTAGATTTTCCTTTGTCCTCATCCTTCTTGGTAGACTTGGCTCCCTCTTGATAGTCTACAATCAGTTGTTGCACTCCACCTTGTTTCCTTTGTTCAACTATGGAATAGATGGGGCACTGGATAGGGACATGGTTATTTCCTTCACATAAGTAACAAGTAGCTTGAGATGTGGGACATTGGCCAACTGGATGTTCTTCTTTACAGTTGGGGCATTGATCTCCATGCTCCATGGAAGTGTGATCCTTGTCTCCACAAATATTGCAAGCCTTGGTTCCTTCTAGAATAACATCTTTGTCATCTTTGTTGTCACAAACTCCTTTGGAAAAGTTGCTTTCCATGTTGAGCATTTGATCTGTCACCTTATGCAACAATTGGGCTTGGTTTTCCAAAAACCTTTGCATGGTTGGATCTTCCCCACTGGTGTTGGCTATGAATTGAGCTGTCATTTGGTTCAACTGGTTTTGGGTTGCTATGAGTTCTCTCATGTTGTCCTCTTGGTTGTTGTTGTTGTCATCAACCTTGATGTTGGAGTCTCTTGGAGTAGTCATTTGTTTGGGTTGAATTGAGATTAGACTGGGCAAAATATTTCTAAGTAAGGATTCTAATCACACACATCACAATTCACACAAGCATTGTGCAAGCAATCACAAACAAACATTCCACTCAAGCAACAAGTTCCAAGCATTTTTTTCAAGCAACCAAAAATATTTTTGTTACACCACATAAGTTGGTGTGTTTGACTTAACTAAATATGGTGGTCCATCTATATGGTTCACTTGTGATCTTTCCATCCTTCTTGGTTGATTCTTTTTGCATGAGATCATGGTTTCCTTGGGAAAACTCTTGATCACAAAACTTCAAAGGTGATGATGTTTCCTTCTAAGTTGTGTTTCCTTAGTTTCCAAATCTTTGAGCAAGATTTCTTGTCTCACTTGTCCTTAGTGATATACAAGGTTGAAGTCCTTGGTGAAATTTTTTGAAGATGTTGAAGTCATTAGAGTTGAAGATGTTGAAGTCATTAGAGTTGTTGAAGTCCTTTGCACATGGTGAAGTCTTTGGCCATGGGGTAGGTTTTGTCCATCAAGTTTGAAATAGAAGAGATGTAGAATCAAAACCAAAATGGTTGAGGAAAGAGTTTACAAGATTGTTTGTAAATAAGTTTTGGAACAAATACAACTCCTATTTTTCTAAGGGGTTTTGTCCAATCCTAGGTTTACAAATCCTACAGGCAACACAATGCTCTGATACCATCTGTAAGGTTCCCAACCTTTAATAAGGTAGAGTCCCCTGTGTTTACAATGCTAGTCCCTGGATCAATAGCTAGCATCCACAGTTAAGATGTAATATCAAGAAACAAAGGTCATAATACAACTTTATAACCAGGAATAAAATAATTTATTACATCTTACATAGCTCATTTGGCTATTACAATACATTGCAGCAGAATATCTATAAGCATGGGGTCCTTCATCTTCAAAGTGCCACAGGCAGACATGTTGGTTGTAGACTTTGTAATCCTAATCATTTAACTTCACTAATATCAATCAAACCTGCAACATAACAAGTTACATCCACAAGGGTCAATACATTTGAATTGTATTGGCAAGTGATACTATGGTAGTATAGTGGAGTCTATCATCTATATGCATTTGGCTAAGTGGAGCTTAGGCTTGCTTTGCTCAAAATAGATTTTCTTATCATTTGAAAACGCTAAGTTTTTGTTTGGCAAAAATCACCCAAGGCATCTACCAATCAAAGATTGAAGATCCTTTAACCCTTGTTCAACCACAAGTTTTTAACTTAGAAATTTGGATGATGAGATTCTTGGTAGCTTCCATGTCTTGATGCTATAATTGTCCTTTACCAGGGACATGGCTAAGTACTTAGATTTTACACTCTGCAGAGGTGGTGCACTTTCCCCACAAGACTTGATTTCACCAAGACAAGATCTTTCAGAAGCCTTCCCTTAGACCAAAATGGACGCGCTCCAACCTATCAAACCCCTACCACCAACTATCCATTTGGCTAAGTTATTGCAACCTATATGATCCAGGCAGAGCCCATAATGCCAAGTGGTTGCACTTGAAGCTTCTCAACATTGGACATCTCAAATCTCTTTGTTCCTGGGAGGCTTTCCACAAGTGAGATACACAAGGTAAACCATAAAAATGGGCCTTGTGAACCACTCAACACAAACCATTCCTTCCATTCCACCCAGGTGATTCATTCACTTAGTTGTTTTACTAAACAAAACATAAGTCCTCAGACTTAGAAATATTTCCATAGTGTGAATATGTATTCCACCCTTGTTTTCTATTAGCTAAGCTAAGCATGATAGTAATAGGAATCTTAACTTAGGTAATTTTCACTAAGGTTTCATCTACTAGGTTTTCCCATAGCATAGTTTATACTTAGCAAAACTCCATGCAAGTCCTACTTAGAAATATCTCTAATGCATAGTGATAAATAATGGGACAAAAGTATGTAGCATCACTTGCATTTTTGGTAGAGTATAAGTTCACTCCTTGATCTTTGAAATGTTCACAAACTTCAAGTCACTACAATTCAATCAAGCAAACAATATTTCAATCTACCATTCAAGCAATTCATCACATAAAATCATAGAAACAAGATAATGCATGCAAACATGCCAAAGATTGTTTTATTTGGAGAAGTGGTTTCTAAAAGTTCACAAACATTTGAAAACACGTAATGGTCATTTTATAAAGTGGCAAAGTCATTTGCAAAAGGTTTCATTTCATAAACCATTTTTAAAACAAGGTATCATTTTATGTGGTGTAGAAATGTTTTAGTAAGGCATTAATCTATAGGATTCACAAAATATGTTTTCAAACCATAAAACTTTGTGTTTAGGGTCAGATAGTTTATTTCCAAAACATTTCTCAAAGGTTTTCTTCCAAAACCATTTTTAATAATTAACCCATATCTTTATTTGACTAGAAATGGTTTTAAATCCATAGTTCAATCTTTTGTTCCACCAAATACATTTTTGAAACCACAAAGTGATTCATAAAGTTAGTAGGTTCAAAACACACCATTTGACAAAGATTTTATCCTCAAAATCATTTTAGAACAATTTTATAATCTAAACAAGCATACACAAGTATCTGCAAAAACAAACAATTTAACAGAAACTTTTTTCTAAACAAATGGCATGGTTGTCTAGGGCTTGCTTTTCTGAATCCATTGATATAAAGTTTTCAAAATTTGGACGTGTAGATTTAAAGTTATGGAATTTACAAAATCACATATGTAATAGATTCAAATCTGTTTTTATAACCAGAGTCTGGCCACGCGTCTTATTCCTATTCGTCGAAAACGTTTCGCGTGGATTTACTAACACAGAACATAGGATCAAGTTGCATCGCACGGTAATGGTTGCGTACCTCTTTGGCGTTAAGTGAATCTATCGTATCCATCAGATCGTCATCTAACGGCCATCGTCACCCTGACCAAGTTATGGCGGCGCTCGACGGCTACGCGCGGCGGCGACGTTCGGCTAGCGGCGGAGCTGGAACTAGAGGAAGCAAGGAAGAAGAAGAGTTGGCTCACCATGATCGCAGTGACGTGGGGATGCTCAACCTGCTCGTGGTTGACGAAGGGGCGCACAAGGTTGCGGTTAATCGCTCGTCGGAGTTGCGTCTGACGACGGCCACGCTCTGCCATCGTCGAGGGCGGCGCTACGGGTCACGAGGGAGAAAACGGAGAGCACAGTTAGATGCGCAAGGTCATGGAGATGATGCGTGCGTGAAGGATAAGGAGAGGTGCGGTCAGGTGCTTACCAGAAGCTTCGCCGGAGAGGAAGCAGACGGTGGCGACGGTGGTCGTCGTCGTTGCCGAGCCTGTAGGGCACTCGCGGGCGAGTTTGATGCACTGGCAGATGCGCCTGAGGGTGGAGAACAAACCCGTGTGTAGTGGGAGGTGAGAGGTGGCGGGACGTGGCCGGAATTTCTCTGGGACGCTCGTTGGAGCAGTGGCGGAGCAGGAAGAAATCGGGGCAGCCTAGGGGCAGAGAGGGAGAGGTGAGTGAGGGGAAATGGCGAGGAGAGGGAGGCGTTTAACGGAGCGTGGTCTCTGGGATAATTAAGCCTGACATCAATGCGAATTTAATCGAATTCAATCGCGGCAGAGCGACGTTGAGGGAGGAGGAAACGGCCGGCGCGGGGTTGAAGACGACTGCGTGGCAGTGGGGTCCGTCTGTCAGCTAGTGAGGGAGAAGAGGCACGGGGTCCACCTGTCTGCGACTCTGCGGGTGCTTTCGCGCGTAGAAAAACGTTTCGCTGAGGGATATGCCGGGTGGGCTCCTGCTGGGCTTAGTGGGCTGCTGGGCCTGCTTAGTTGGGTCGAGTCTGATTCCATTTTTTTTAATTCTGATTGCTTTTCTTTTTCTAATTGATTTTCTGTTTTGAGATTCAATCAAACAATTAAACACTCAATTGATTTCAAATCTTTCCCAAACTTTGCATTGATTTTTGTTCTATTTAACAACACAAAACAAAGTCCCAAAACAAAATAATACTTTTATTCTTTTAGGATCTATTTAATAAATGAATAAAATAGACCTTAGTTATTTAAATCAAATAGGGTTTGATTTATTTTTAAAACTCTAATTGAAATCTAAAATAGTACCAAAACCATTCAGTAGGTTTTATTTGAAAATATAAAACACTTGGAAAACTTATTTAAAATAAACTAATAAGTTTTTGTGTTTATTCAAAATGGGAAAACCCTTACTTTAATATAATTGGGTATTAATAAATCCTCATTATTTTATTTAAATAAATCTTTGCTTCTTTTAATTCAAAACAAAATATTTTATTTCAAAAAAACTTGGCCAAGGTTTAATTTGGCTCTATAAAATAATCTTTATTTATAATTCTATCCTTTTCTTTTGAAACCAAATATTTTTATTAAAAGATAAAAAAAAATAGGTTTGAAGGTTTCCAATTGGAATCAAAAGTTTCTTCTCACCCTAAAAATCAACAAAGTTTTATTTTATTCATTTATTTTTCACATAACAAGATTTGGAAAATCTTGGGATGTGACAGGCTACCACCCTTAAAATAAATCTCGTCCCGAGATTTGGGAAGGCTAGGGTTACAAGTTGGCTCAAAGCATCTAGGGTACTACCACGCTTAAAAAATTTCCAACTAGATTACATATTGGCTTGCTTGGGATCTTGGGGAAACTTCTCTGGGCAAACATCTGCGTAGTGTCCTTTGTTTCCACACTTGAAACATGTGACTAGGCTGAGATCCTTCATAGGCTTGTTTATCTTGGACTTCATATTTTCTGGGCAGTTGCTTGCATAATGTCCTTGGTTACCACAATTATAACATGTGATAAGTTTGAGTTCTTCACGTATCACTTGTGGACAGGTTGCTACATAATGGCCTAGCTCTTTGCAGTTGTTGCACCATACTTGGCCAATCTCCTTATACTTATTCTTCTCTGGACATTCACTAGCATAGTGTCCCATTTCTTTGCAATGATTACATTGCACATGGCTCTTGTCCTTCTTTTTCTTGGGTTTCTCCAAATCTAGGAGTGCCTCTAGTTCATGTTCTTCATATGTTATCTCATAGGTAGGGATGTCTACTGGTTTCTTTGACCTTCTATTGCTCCTTGGATAATTCATATGCCTCTTCTTTGGTCCTTTAAATTTGGTTGTATTGCATGGAGGTACAAGTGGAGATTTTCCTTTGTCCTCATCCTTCTTGGTAGACTTGGCTCCCTCTTGATAGTCTACAATCAGTTGTTGCACTCCACCTTGTTTCCTTTGTTCAACTATGGAATAGATGGGGCACTGGATAGGGACATGGTTATTTCCTTCACATAAGTAACAAGTAGCTTGAGATGTGGGACATTGGCCAACTGGATGTTCTTCTTCACAGTTGGGGCATTGATCTCCATGCTCCATGGAAGTGTGATCCTTGTCTCCACAAATATTGCAAGCCTTGGTTCCTTCTAGAATAACATCTTTGTCATCTTTGTTGTCACAAACTCCTTTGGAAAAGTTGCTTTCCATGTTGAGCATTTGATGTGTCACCTTATGCAACAATTGGGCTTGGTTTTCCAAAAACCTTTGCATGGTTGGATCTTCCCCACTGGTGTTGGCTATGAATTGAGCTGTCATTTGGTTCAACTGGTTTTGGGTTGCTATGAGTTCTCTCATGTTGTCCTCTTGGTTGTTGTTGTTGTCATCAACCTTGATGTTGGAGTCTCTTGGAGTAGTCATTTGTTTGGGTTGAATTGAGATTAGACTGGGCAAAATATTTCTAAGTAAGGATTCTAATCACACACATCACAATTCACACAAGCATTGTGCAAGCAATCACAAACAAACATTCCACTCAAGCAACAAGTTCCAAGCATTTTTTTCAAGCAACCAAAAATATTTTTGTTACACCACATAAGTTGGTGTGTTTGACTTAACTAAATATGGTGGTCCATCTATATGGTTCACTTGTGATCTTTCCATCCTTCTTGGTTGATTCTTTTTGCATGAGATCATGGTTTCCTTGGGAAAACTCTTGATCACAAAACTTCAAAGGTGATGATGTTTCCTTCTAAGTTGTGTTTCCTTAGTTTCCAAATCTTTGAGCAAGATTTCTTGTCTCACTTGTCCTTAGTGATATACAAGGTTGAAGTCCTTGGTGAAATTTTTTGAAGATGTTGAAGTCATTAGAGTTGAAGATGTTGAAGTCATTAGAGTTGTTGAAGTCCTTTGCACATGGTGAAGTCTTTGGCCATGGGGTAGGTTTTGTCCATCAAGTTTGAAATAGAAGAGATGTAGAATCAAAACCAAAATGGTTGAGGAAAGAGTTTACAAGATTGTTTGTAAATAAGTTTTGGAACAAATACAACTCCTATTTTTCTAAGGGGTTTTGTCCAATCCTAGGTTTACAAATCCTACAGGCAACACAATGCTCTGATACCATCTGTAAGGTTCCCAACCTTTAATAAGGTAGAGTCCCCTGTGTTTACAATGCTAGTCCCTGGATCAATAGCTAGCATCCACAGTTAAGATGTAATATCAAGAAACAAAGGTCATAATACAACTTTATAACCAGGAATAAAATAATTTATTACATCTTACATAGCTCATTTGGCTATTACAATACATTGCAGCAGAATATCTATAAGCATGGGGTCCTTCATCTTCAAAGTGCCACAGGCAGACATGTTGGTTGTAGACTTTGTAATCCTAATCATTTAACTTCACTAATATCAATCAAACCTGCAACATAACAAGTTACATCCACAAGGGTCAATACATTTGAATTGTATTGGCAAGTGATACTATGGTAGTATAGTGGAGTCTATCATCTATATGCATTTGGCTAAGTGGAGCTTAGGCTTGCTTTGCTCAAAATAGATTTTCTTATCATTTGAAAACGCTAAGTTTTTGTTTGGCAAAAATCACCCAAGGCATCTACCAATCAAAGATTGAAGATCCTTTAACCCTTGTTCAACCACAAGTTTTTAACTTAGAAATTTGGATGATGAGATTCTTGGTAGCTTCCATGTCTTGATGCTCAAATTGTCCTTTACCAGGGACATGGCTAAGTACTTAGATTTTACACTCTGCAGAGGTGGTGCACTTTCCCCACAAGACTTGGTTTCACCAAGACAAGATCTTTCAGAAGCCTTCCCTTAGACCAAAATGGACGCGCTCCAACCTATCAAACCCCTACCACCAATTGTCCATTTGGCTAAGTTATTGCAACCTATATGATCCAGGCAGAGCCCATAATGCCAAGTGGTTGCACTTGAAGCTTCTCAACATTTGACATCTCAAATCTCTTTGTTCCTGGGAGGCTTTCCACAAGTGAGATACACAAGGTAAACCATAAAAATGGGCCTTGTGAACCACTCAACACAAACCATTCCTTCCATTCCACCCAGGTGATTCATTCACTTAGTTGTTTTACTAAACAAAACATAAGTCCTCAGACTTAGAAATATTTCCATAGTGTGAATATGTATTCCACCCTTGTTTTCTATTAGCTAAGCTAAGCATGATAGTAATAGGAATCTTAACTTAGGTAATTTTCACTAAGGTTTCATCTACTAGGTTTTCCCATAGCATAGTTTATACTTAGCAAAACTCCATGCAAGTCCTACTTAGAAATATCTCTAATGCATAGTGATAAATAATGGGACAAAAGTATGTAGCATCACTTGCATTTTTGGTAGAGTATAAGTTCACTCCTTGATCTTTGAAATGTTCACAAACTTCAAGTCACTACAATTCAATCAAGCAAACAATATTTCAATCTACCATTCAAGCAATTCATCACATAAAATCATAGAAACAAGATAATGCATGCAAACATGCCAAATATTGTTTTATTTGGAGAAGTGGTTTCTAAAAGTTCACAAACATTTGAAAACACCTAATGGTCATTTTATAAAGTGGCAAAGTCATTTGCAAAAGGTTTCATTTCATAAACCATTTTTAAAACAAGGTATCATTTTATGTGGTGTAGAAATGTTTTAGTAAGGCATTAATCTATAGGATTCACAAAATATGTTTTCAAACCATAAAACTTTGTGTTTAGGGTCAGATAGTTTATTTCCAAAACATTTCTCAAAGGTTTTCTTCCAAAACCATTTTTAATAATTAACCCATATCTTTATTTGACTAGAAATGGTTTTAAATCCATAGTTCAATCTTTTGTTCCACCAAATACATTTTTGAAACCACAAAGTGATTCCTAAAGTTAGTAGGTTCAAAACACACCATTTGCCAAATATTTTATCCTCAAAATCATTTTAGAACAATTTTATAATCTAAACAAGCATACACAAGTTTCTACAAAAACAAACAATTTAACAGAAACTTTTTTCTAAACAAATGGCATGGTTGTCTAGGGCTTGCTTTTCTGAATCCATTGATATAAAGTTTTCAAAATTTGGACGTGTAGATTTAAAGTTATGGAATTTACAAAATCGCATATGTAATAGATTCAAATCTGTTTTTATAACCAGAGTCTGGCCATGCGTCTTATTCCTATTCGTCGAAAACGTTTCGCGTGGATTTACTAACACAGAACATAGGATCAAGTTGCATCGCACGGTAATGGTTTCGTACCTCTTTGGCGTTAAGTGAATCTATCGTATCCATCAGATCGTCATCTAACGGCCATCGTCACCCTGACCAAGTTATGGCGGCGCTCGACGGCTACGCGCGGCGGCGACGTTCGGCTAGCGGCGGAGCTGGCACTAGAGGAAGCAAGGAAGAAGAAGAGTTGGCTCACCATGATCGCAGTGACGTGGGGATGCTCAACCTGCTCGTGGTTGACGAAGGGGCGCACAAGGTTGCGGTTAATCGCTCGTCGGAGTTGCGTCTGACGACGGCCATGCTCTGCCATCGTCGAGGGCGGCGCTACGGGTCACGAGGGAGCAAACGGAGAGCACAGTTAGATGCGCAAGGTCATGGAGATGATGCGTGCATGAAGGATAAGGAGAGGCGCGGTCAGGTGCTTACCAGAAGCTTCGCCGGAGAGGAAGCAGACGGTGGGGACGGTGGTCGTCGTCGTTGCCGAGCCTGCAGGGCACTCGCGGGCGAGTTTGATGCACTGGCAGATGCGCCTGAGGGTGGAGAACAAACCCGTGTGTAGTGGGAGGTGAGAGGTGGCGGGACGTGGCCGGAATTTCTCTGGGACGCTCGTCCGAGCAGTGGCGGAGCAGGAAGAAATCGGGGCAGCCTAGGGGCAGAGAGGGAGAGGTGAGTGAGGGGAAATGGCGAGGAGAGGGAGGCGTTTAACGGAGCGTGGTCTCTGGGATAATTAAGCCTGACATCAATGCGAATTTAATCGAATTCAATCGCGGCAGAGCGACGTTGAGGGAGGAGGAAACGGCCGGCGCGGGGTTGAAGACGACTGCGTGGCAGTGGGGTCCGTCTGTTAGCTAGTGAGAGAGAAGAGGCATGGGGTCCACCTGTCTGCGACTCTGCGGGTGCTTTCGCGCGTAGAAAAACGTTTCGCTTAGGGATATGCCGGGTGGGCTCCTGCTGGGCTTAGTGGGCTGCTGGGCCTGCTTAGTTGGGTCGAGTCTGATTCCATTTTTTTTAATTCTGATTGCTTTTCTTTTTCTAATTGATTTTCTGTTTTGAGATTCAATCAAACAATTAAACACTCAATTGATTTCAAATCTTTGCCAAACTTTGCATTGATTTTTGTTCTGTTTAACAACACAAAACAAAGTCCCAAAACAAAATAATACTTTTATTCTTTTAGGATCTATTTAATAAATGAATAAAATAGACCTTAGTTATTTAAATCAAATAGGGTTTCATTTATTTTTAAAACTCTAACTGAAATCTAAAATAGTACCAAAACCATTCAGTAGGTTTTATTTGAAAATATAAAACACTTGGAAAACTTATTTAAAATAAACTAATAAGTTTTTGTGTTTATTCAAAATGGGAAAACCCTTACTTTAATATAATTGGGTATTAATAAATCCTCATTATTTCATTTAAATAAACCTTTGCTTCTTTTAAATCAAAACAAAATATTTTATTTCAAAAAAACTTGGCCAAGGTTTAATTTGGCTCTATAAAATAATCTTTATTTATAATTCTATCCTTTTCTTTTGAAACCAAATATTTTTATTAAAAGATCAAAAAAATAGGTTTGAAGGTTTCCAATTGGAATCAAAAGTTTCTTCTCACCCTAAAAATCAACAAAATTTTCTTTTATTCATTTATTTTTCACATAACAAGATTTGGAAAATCTTGGGATGTGACAAGAAATTACTTTTCTAAAATAAGAAAGATAAGACTAGGTATTTATTTGATGTGATGATTGTGATGATACTAGATCATCTAGTGTGAACCTTTGTGTGCCAAATAGAGGTAGTTAAGTATTGTTTATTGATTGTGTATTCATTTATAGACGCTAGTACCGACCAAGGCTACGAGGAGGAGGAGTACGAATAAGAAGAAGAAGAAGAAAAAGAAGAAGAAGAAGAAGAAGAAGAAGAAGAAGAAGAAGAAGAAGAAGAAGAAAAAGAAGAGGAAAACTTGAACCACTGCACCAATCAAGGCAAGCTAACACTTGCAAGCTATAACTTTGCATGCTACCTATTGCAGGATAACCTATGCAAGATGCATTAGGCATGCTTTGGTTATGCAACTTTGATTACACCAATCCCAAGTTTTACTTGCAAGCTTTATTCTTTATCTTGACCAAAGTTCTTTACCCTTACTTAGTGACTTGTGAGTTTTGGAAAAATAGTATAGAAAGCATAAAGAGCATAAAACTAGGCCTAAGTAGTTAGAACTAAATGTCATGAAAAGTCATAATACTATATTTGGATAGTCACACTTGATTAGCACCCCTCATTAGTGAATACCCTCAACTTTAGTGGCTAGTGCTAAGCATAAAAGTTGATCACCTTAGATGGGAATACTTGGTGAAAATGATTATGAAAACCTTGGAATGAAGATTCATTCTATGTTTTGACATGTGTTATGAACACAAGAGGATTTGATGATGAGATTGTTGAGGCATGAGCCTTGACCCTTTATAAAAACTGATGGTTGGGTTCGGATGCAATACCATTCCAATTTTACCGTACAACCATAATACCTAAATTTGGTAGGGCTTGAATGGAAGTTATATGTCTTAGTATGGGTTCCCTTGTGTAAGAGGTTGATTTGAGGCTACCTCGTGATGAATGTCCACCTATCCAGTACCCAAGATGACAGATGGTCATGGTTGGGAGGCCAAACTCATAGGGGAGGTGCCTATACTACAGTGTGTAATTGAAAGGTTAGGATTGATTATCCGCATACTAAGTATGATGGTTTAGGGTTTAGTGTACCACCTCTGCAGAGTGTCAAACTATTCGAATAGCCGCGTCCGCGGTCATGGACAGTTGGAGTGGCCACTGTTCCATCGTCAGATGTTTTCAAAATGACTTGTGAAATGAACTATGACTTTGACTTGACCACAATAGGGTTGTGAAAATGAAAAATAAGTTCCCACTTAGGTGTTGTAGAACATTAAACTAGTTTTATTTACATTTGAACTCAGTATGATATAAACCTGGCTTTTTGCAAATAAACCAAGAGATTAGGATTCCTACTCGAACTACTTTACTTGTTAGTGATAGTTTGCGAGTACTTAAAGAGTACTCGTGGCTTTGTCCCTAGCTATTCCCATGGCCAGACTATGAAGAGGAATACCAGGATGATGGACAGCAGGAGGTCTATGACAACTAGGATCATCTCCCATCGTCAGCATTGCCTATGACCCTGAAGATGAAGCCCCACTATGTTTAATTTCCACAGCGTTGATTGTATTAAGATTGGATCATGAGATCCTATATTTGCAAGACCTTTATTATGGTTTGTAATGGATGATGTACTGTGGTACCAATTCTGTTATGTCTCGCAAAAATGGTAATCCTGGGATTGTGAGGTATGGCATAAGAGGCATCTGGGATTAAAAATCCGGGTGTTGACATAGAACCATTACATGACAAACTTCTAAAATAATAGTGAACATCTAGTTAGGAATCCATTTTTTTCTATATAAAAATATCAAAATGGGATTATTAACATCTTAGTAAGGATATTGAAATGAAGCCTTGTCCAATCTTATATTTAAACCATGCATGGAAATAAATTTGTTTTCTATTTCTAGTGACCTACAAGAATCTTCTTATAGTTATAATTTCGGAACCCCATTTCCATTGTTACTATTCACTAAAATCAAATAACCTTGGAATAGATGTGATCACAACTTTGTGAACCAAGAAGTTTATAACATCATAAGATCTGTATTAACTATTGTATGATGCATTTAAAAAATCCTTTTAAATATTATTAATCATTTTAATTTAATTTATAAATGGATAGACACAATCCTATTTTCAAAGACCCTTTCATAATAAAGAAACGCCCTAAATCCTAACTCTTACTCATTTTAGTTAGTAAAAGATCCTCTCGTATAATTATGCATTATAAATATACCAAAAATATTATGAAATTCAAATGAGTATAATGAAATATTTGTATATTCAAAATGTCATATGAAAACATTGAAAATTACAATCTTAGTAAAAATCATATTTAAAAAGGGTTTTGTTAAAATAGAAGAAGAGTAAATAAAGAAAATACATTATTATAATAAAAGTTCGTATAAGAACCTTAGTACATTTCTATATATTTGTAGTTATTTAGAAAATAAATCTATAAATAAAATTCAAAAAATTATGTAAATATAAAACTAGAAAAGAAAACAAAAAATAGAAAATATTAAAGAAAAAGGGAAAGAAAGCACAATAGCTTCTAGCCCGCGACCCATCTCTTCTCCTATATATCTACTACCTAGAGCCGCAATTGTTCTTCCCTCCACTCACTTGGCAAAGGCCCAGTAGTAGCCTTGTGTGGCCCACTCCAAGCGCGTACCCCTTCAGCGAGTATTTTCGTCGTCTTCCTCTCCGAGCCAAGCAGCTGCCTAGCAGCATCCCCGCCGCCCATCGACTCCGTGATGCATGATGGCGTTGCGATGCTTGCTGCCGCCCCTAGGAGTGCTAATAAGATCGCCACGTCCTCCTCTCTCATCGCATCCCCTTTTCCCTTTCTATATCGCTCTATTGCATGTTTCCATTTGTGCCGAGCCCTAGCTCTAGGTCGTCGATGAATCGCCAGAGTTATGTGCCGTCCCTTGCCTCACTGAATATAATAGAAAGAGCGCCTGCCAGCGCTGAGCATCTTTCTAAAAGCAATCGAATCGGGGTGCTCCAAATCAAGCTGTGTGCCATCATCTTCTCTGACTCCAAGAGCAACTGCCATCGATCGTGTTGAAGTCTGCGACCTCCTCTAGCCTCCTCGTCTTCACCACCACCAGGGTGAGCATGCGGGTCTCCCTATGCTCTCCACTTTCTTGCCTGCGTCCTGTAGTTGTAGTTCAATGTGGTGCCATAAGCTCCACCGCCGTGCGCCATTAGGAACACTATTCCGCTGACCAAAAGCTAGCATCTCAACTACCTACATGCTCCATATTCTCTCCTAGTTCGAACAAGCATCCGCATGCAAGCTCGCTTGCTTCCCATCTTCATCCCCGCCGTCATCTATTGTTCACTCCAGCAAGGGGACGTTGTGATGATGTCACCCTCCACAACATCGGCGAGTTGACTCGGTTTATGCCCATGTGGCATGTCACATGTCCATGACCCCACTAGTTAGTGTTAGGTGGCTAGGTTAGACTTAGTACATAAGGTTTTACCCTAATCAGCCATGTCATGCTGACGTTAGTCTAATGCAATAAAAGTATTTAAAATTTTTAGAAAATTATTAAATCTTAAAAATTCAATATATTTATTCTATAATTTAGAAAATTATGTATCATGTATCAAAAAAATTGAAAACTAAAATATATAAAATCTATTATCATACTTTGTTATATAACATAAATAAAATATTATTTAGCAAATATTCTTTGAAATATAAATCTTGAAAAATGCATATTTTATTATTTAAAAATCAAAAAATACATATAATATACCAAAATGTTCACAAAAATAAAATCTACACATTAAAAATATAATATTTCACTATTGAAGTAAAATATAATGTGGAGACTTAATAAACATTATTTAAATATTTTGTCTTTATTTTATTAAATTAATAGTATATAAATATATTTAAACATGGACCAACCATTTTAAACACAATTCTTAATACTACCATTCAAAAATAATTGCATCTTATTTTCTAAAAAGATTTTATCAATTATAAAAGCATCAAAAATCATATCTTTACTTGTTAAACATTTACATTATCATTAATCTTGAAAGTTGATGAAGATATTGAAAATCTAAAGTTAGTTCTTAAATAGCCCAAGTAATACCATAATCTTTCTTATAAATATAACCACTAACTCCTAAATGGATAAAGATTCCATACACTTAGATGCTAAGAAACACTACTCAAATCAAAGTAATAATACATTTATGTAATCTTTATGAAGTACTATGAAGTGAAAAAAACATGGAATCACCACATGTTAATGGCATACAATCCCAAATACAACTAATATTCTTAACTCAATTGTAGCGATGGTTTTCTTTAATAGTAAGTAGAGTAAGAAAAACCCTAATAGTACCTATTTACAAATTTAAATGTTTTTTACTTTGTAAAGTAAGATTTTCTTCAAAACTTATTCTTTTATGATGCATTAAAATTAAGATGTAGCTATTTCCTTCAAATCTCTACTATAATAATAATGTTATATAAGAAGTTTTTAACCATATATAAACACTTGGGTGTTATGTTGTTGTATGTTACTTTGTTACACTTGTAAGCCTTCTTGCACATTATCTCATAAGCCTAATAAGAAACACAAGTGTGAAATTGATCTAAAAGGACAACACATCCCAAAGAAATCATCATAACCCAACAACCCTAGATCATTTATGTTTACTTTGGGGGTTTTGAGTTTAAAACATTGCAATATATTACTTATGCATAATAGCATCTTGCTTCTTTAAATATTAGTCCTTACCAGACCAATGATGGTTGTTTTTAGATATTGGAGTTTATGTTGTCTTGAAGGCCATGAGTGCATAATCTTGCAATCACAAAAAGCAAGTTTGCACTTGCTCATGTCCTTTGGTTATTTTCTATCAAGTCAATTCACGAGATATAGGAATTATGTTCAAGGAAACACACGGTGGTATAAATGGGACTTGTGTGATAGAAAAAGTGATCTAAGAACCAAATAAGGACCCATATAAGAATATAAGCTTGTGTCGCACAAGTGCAAGATGCTAGTTCGGTTGCATAAAATTGGTGGGTTACAAGATTTGCACAATAAGTATCACACCTACAAGATGTTCATCGAGCTTGCGCTTCCTATTCTATGAGGCACTTGTATATTTTTTTCCTTTTTCTATTTTTCTATATTTTCACTCCGTTTATTTATCGTTTTTACTTATCTCTTCCTTCTGTGAACAACTATATAAGATAACTATATGAGATAGCGCTCACAACTTTTTCTTGTAATTATACAAGGTATCCCGTGTGCAAAGCCCAAGCAATCATAGGAGGAATACAAGTGGGGAGAAGTCGCACAATCTTTATGCCTTTCTTCACCCTTTATTGTTGGATTCCACCTTGCTCGTGGAACTTTTATGGATAGATAGCATGAGAAGCATGGATGATGATGTATAGATCCTTGTACTATTCAAACCAAGCTAAAGAACACCAAAAACCGAGTTCGAATGCAAAATTTAACGGTGCGGAAACTAAATTTGTTGGAGAACAAGTTGGCACGGTCGGGCCTGGGGTCGAAACGATTGGAGACCGCTAGAAATTTTGACGATCACCAAATTATTATAATGTAAGCAATTCCAACCATACGCTTGGATGTACCGGAGATGGGGCTGAAATGATTGTCTAGAATTCCGACCAGCCGGACCTGGTGCCGAAATGCATTCGTGAAGTCAAATTTCGAGATTTCTGTAGAAAAACTTGATGAAAAACTCCATATCTGAGGGGAAAATGATGGAATTGGGCTATGGGAATGCAAGGGAAGGGAAGGTAGATCAACAAGATTAGAAAGTAATCCACAGATCAAAAACCTACCAAAACGCACTCAAATCTATGACCAATCCAAAACATGAAATTGGTCTATTTTCTAGTGCAATTTTTGAACTTATAGGGAAAAGACCAAATCGATGAGAAATATTAGCACCCAAAAGCTTCTGATACCATATGACAGGGGTTGACCTCAAGGGTGCCCAATTTTCATGGATCCCGTGGTCAAATCGATGGGAAAAGCGAGGGAAAGGGGAAGGTAATGGAAGCAAACACACACCTCATGAAGAATATGATGAACACATTCCAAAACAACAAGATAAAAAGCCTATTTCTCCCTCTGGCGGCCACTTGTCCGATAGAATCCTCGCAAGGAAAGATCGGTCAACGTGCTCCCGTTAATCCACATCAGAGAGGGAAGGAAACCTTGTAGAGGGTATTTATGACTTTACTAGAGCCAACTCAAAGTAAAGATCTTGTACAACCATGGATTCTCAAAGGACAAATCCATAGAGGTAGGTGACGATACTCGGTCCCCTTGTAAGGGTATGAAGCAAAACTAGAGAGATTCCACAAGGGGTTATCTTCTAGTCTATCATCTACGCCTAAAGGAATAAGGGATAGCCATGGGGGCTATTTATAGTACTTGGAGTGAACGGGTAGGTAAAGGGAATATTCAAGGGCATCAAACCCAGATTTTGTGCAGACAAGGGAATTCCGGTGGTAAGTCTGGTGGCGCCAGATCTTTCGGCAGTCGTCGGTTTGTTCGGCAGTGGACAGATGGGTGTACTAGAAGCCATTTCTGTGGCGGACAGATCCCGTCGGGCCAGGCGCCAATGCTTCCGATGGTGCGGTCGGCGCGCCGATCCTGGCACCAAAAGGTCTTGCATGTTCGACGGTGGGGTTGGAAGACTGGACCTAGCGCCAACTTTATTTGTCGCTTCCTTCTCCTCTTCCAAGCCTCTGCCTTGTCTGGCTTCAGGCTTTAGGTTTCCTCCTTTGTCTCCGTACTTGTCCATGTGAATCTATCATGGTCATAGGACAGAATATGAAGTAGTATACCATTAAAGAGTGTAGGAAGTGTACTCGCATATAGGATAGGATTCACCTTTGAAGTCCATGACGAATTGGCATAAGTTGGAGACCTTGATATGGTAAAGACCATAGGTCGAGCTGTATTAACCTGTCCAAGGCGTAGGAGGAGTTGGAGGCTGAGCATGCCCGCCTTGACAAGGCATGGTCCAATCTTTACTATGCCACAGAGGCCAGCCGCAAGGCCAATACAGTCGCGCGCCTTCGCCGTGGGTAGTCTGAGAAGGCTCTTGAGGTGGCTTGCGAGCGAGCTGCAGGTATCAATTATCATGAAGAGCCCCTTGTCGCCCGTGAGGATTCCACCGACACTCGTGAGAAGGAGGTCTTGAACTCTCGTGATGAGGTGAGTTCTCGAGAACAAACGCTCCTCCAGCGCAAGCAAGAGCTGCACACTAGGAAGTAGGAGCTCCTCGAGCGAGAGCAAGCTATGGCCTCCCGCGTGACCATATTGAAGGCTAGGGAGGATGAGATGGGCTTGGAGTGTGGCCTCCTCAACGAGATGAAGACTCAGCTGGCGGAGAGGTAGAAGGAGCTCGAGAAGGCCCATGCTAGGATCCGCGAATAGCTGAAAATCCAGGAGGACTGCTTCCTTGAGGAGCAAGGAGCCTTCAAAAACGTGAAGAAATAGCTGGAAGCGAAGATCCAAAGTACCCAAGCCGACCTCAATCAAGAAACGCTAGCGGGGAATGAGACCGCCGGTGAGATTGACAAGCTTCGGGCGGAGCTTGACTACGTCCTCGATAAGGAATGCCGCCAGCTATTGGGTATCGTGGGAAAGCGCATCTTCAGCAATCTCCTTTGCATCAACCTTGAGCTCGATCCTGTTGCTATGCTTAGGCCCATGGATCCCAGCATGGCTGGAGGGCTCGTGGCAGAGGACTAGAAGCACGCGGACTCCTTCTTGGCCATCTACTAGTATAATGTAGAAAATGACGAGGCATTTGAACCCTTCTAGTGAGGAGGGCTCCAACAAGGAGCTAGGCGAGAAGTCCGGCAAGGGCGCGGAGGACAGCGCCTCGCGGGAGACACCAATGGTGCGTGGCTCATGAAGGCCCGACCTGTGCCCTGTCTTATATGTAACAAGCATGTGCTTGTTAAGGCACTGCCTTGTGGGATTGTTAGTGTAATCTAACTACTTTACATGTGAAAGTTTATGTTTATCCCCTGGCTCTTAATCCTTGGCCTTTCGTGAAGCGTAGGACGAGAGAAAAGAGAGGAGAGAGGCGCATAATAGCCTATACTTAGACTTGGCGATGAGTTGTTCCTACGGGTTGTGTCGCGCAAGGCTCGTGCCTAGAGTAGTGTTGGGGATATACTTTCTGGGTATACCCACAGGACTCGCTGACCAGGGTGGCCCACCAAATTATTAGAGCTTTGCTTCACGGGTGGCGTAGTCAGAGAAAGAGGAGGAGCCAGTTCCGGCTACGACAAGGCCCAGAAGAGTTACCAACTTAGGCCTGTAGTATTACTTGTAGTCCAACATAGTTACCGACTTTGTAACGTAGCCGGATAGGTCTCTCCTGTAACCCTAGGCTCCGGTGACTATATAAACCGGCCCTATGGGAGACTTTAGGGCACAACTCAATACACACAACCACAACCAACTCGCACAGGCGAACCTCTCTTGTAATCCGCTGTAACATCCGGCTTACGCCGATATATTACTGGGTTACTAGCAGGAGTAGGATCCGATCACCGCAGTCGGATCTGAACCTAGGTAAACTTGTGCTCACTGCTCCTGGAACATCCGACGTCTCACAACCCATCCTTCCAACGCCACTAGGACCCCCTATGGCATACTTTTCGACAATCCGACGACATTTGGCGCCCACAGTGGGGCAGGTGACCTTTGGAGCATCGTTCCAGGCGGAATCTGCGCGTGTAGGAATCGGTGAAACAATCGGCATGGGTCGCATAGTCTACGCTAGTGATGTCCCTATCGTCCTTCTCGATGAGACTTGGATTCCGGCTTCCAAACCCGTGACAACCTACACGATCATGTCCATCGACAAGATCGATATCTATCTCGGTTTTGCTGAACCCGCCCAACCCACCCTTGAGGTGATGACAATGGCGGAAGAAAAATCCGGATCTACTTTGTTCGTAGAGGCGAAAGAGTTCAAGGTCCCAGAGAAAATCAAACCCACCCAGCCCACTCCTATAGTGGATGGATAGGTGGAAGAAGAATCTAGATCTGATCTCTCCAGCGAGATCAGATACACATATGAGGAGTTCATCCGCTACGGATCTAGCTCTGCTGACGTCTAAGCGGAAACCAAGTTATATAACTACCTCAAGAACATGAACAAGAAGAAGCACTATTTCGTGTACCACATAAGCATTGGATCCGACTCTGTCGATGCTGGAGCTGGTAGCAATTCGGTCCTAGACGCAATCGAAGAAAACGCTGACTCACCTGGCTCCCCTCAGGAGTCAATCACGTCGCAAGAACTTCGAGACTTCGACAAAGAGATGGAGGAGTATGAACAAGAGCATGTGTCCAAAGCAAACACAAGGTGAGCCGGAAAATCCTCCTAGTCCATATGATAGCATGGATGAAAGCTACACCTAGCAGGATGATATGGATACCGGAGATTCCTCTGAGGTCCACAAGCCAACCATGACGAAAAGTACTAACGGAAGCTTATCCCCCGGTACCAGGCCAAAAGTCGTCTTTGCCACTGGTACGCACGTTAAGGCTACTGGGCGGTCAAAGAAGAACAAGAAGAACAACAAAAATACGACACCGGCAGAGCCGGACGTCGATGAAACCAACGAAGAAAAAGTTGATGAAGAGATCGAGATGGAGAATCAGGATGGAGATCCGATTAATACCACCCTGATCGACCCTCCAGTGGATGGACACGTTGTCACCAAGGGTGCACGTGAAATTTCTGGAGACGCTCTCACGATTCCAATCCCAACGGCTTTGGATCTTACACCGGAGGCGCTGGAGAAAAGGGCTGAGGACCTGGAAAAGCACCGCTTGTTTCTACTTGAAGAGGCCACGCGCCTCGTCGAGATGAGACAGTAGTTAGATAGTGGTCCTTCCAAATATCAGTCAAATTTCAAGCGACATCCAAACAAGACAAGGGGAGGTCCATTTCTTGCTAACAAGAATCCAGATATCCACAAAGATCTATTCGACGGAAAAGATGGAGAAAAGATCCGATTCTACAGCACGTCGTTAGAAAACGCTTCTGTAGCTCGAGCCATCCTCGCCAACAATCTGTCTCGACAGCAGGTCCAGCAGTGCGTCGCATTGCTAGACAAAGGATTAAAGCAGTAGAAGACAGACACGTCATTTACAATACTAGGAAACCAGCTATAGATAGACAATTCTTTTCTGGTGCATATGTGTGACCATGCGTCACAGATAAACTCCAGTGGCGCATTTGAGGCAATGCGCCACAGAAGTCTTCACACTTCTGTGGCGCATATAAGGAAACAATTTCCTACTCGATTTGAACAGCCGGAGGCCGTTGAAGTTTTACTGCTTCCCCAAATTCGAAAAGAGTAAAAAGTTATGCCAGAAAGAAGATATTTTCCTGCAAAAAAATAAAAAAGGGGGACAAACTTCTGAAGCACATTTCTCACATATGTGCCACAGAAGTGTTGGGATTCAAATTTTGAATTTCTGTGGTGCCCTCCCCCACTCTTTTATCCTTCTCCCATTTACTCTTCTCCTCCACTTCTTCTCTTCCTCTACTTCTTATCTTCCTCCCCTTCTTCCTCTCCTTCTTCTCTTCCTCCCCTTCTTCCTCTCCTTCTTCTCTTCCTCCCCTTCTTCCTCTCCTTCTCTTCCTCCTCTTCTTCTCTTCCTCCCCTCCTTCTCTTCCTCCCCTTCTCCTCCTCCTCCACTCTCCGGCCAACTCCTCATACTCCGTCCATGGCCTCCACCACCTCCAGAGACACCTCCTCCACCGCCTCCTACTACTCCTCCTCCTACTACTCCTCTTCCACCGACGGCCTCCTTCTCCTCCTACTCCGGTGACCCCTCCTACTCCGGCAACCCTTCCTCGTACTCCTCCTACACTAGTGGCCTCCTACTCTAGCGACCCTCCTCCTCCACCCTCCACCCTCCACCCACCACCCACCTCCCACCCCGGCTAGATACTCCGGCCCGACCAGTTCTGGCGGGTTTTTTTTGAATTTTGAAAAAAACAATAGTGGCGCATATTGGCAATATGCGCCATAGAAGTTTGAGATCTAGTTTGGGACTTTTGTGGCGCATTTTGCCAATATGCGCCACAGAAGTTTTTCAGACTTATGTGGCACATTTCAATATGCACCACAGAACCACACTTTAGTGGCGAGATAACAGTGGTGTATACCATATGCGCCACATAAGTCCGAAAATGATGCGCCACTAATAGGCCTTTTCCTAGTAGTGTTAGTGGCAAGCTGGCCTCAAAGTCCGAGTTTTGCCACATTGGCGCTGACCAAAGCGCTGGCGTAAGGCTTCGCAGGGATACGACTCAACGCTATCGTCCCCGTGGAGAAGAAGAGAATTCAAGAACCGGCTAAAACGGCCACTCTCGCAAGCCGGCACGTGACTGGGCAAGAGTTGTTCCGGCTGCATCCGAAGATGCCATCAGAGCAATTGTCCCTCATCAGGGTCATCGTCAGTAAAACATCCGCTATCGAGAAGACCCGGAAGCATGCCGCCAGCGAGAGGAACAAGATCGGCTAAGGATGCCACCACCGAGCCGTCCGGCTAGCAACACATGACGAAGAGATGATCCGGATCATCCTGAATCAAGTAGGGACGATGCCCGAAGAAACAGGCATCAGAGTCAGCATAATGAGGCTCCACTACCACCATCGCGTAACCCAGCCAGAAATAATCCACAAGGGCCACCATCGCCTCCTAGCAGCGATCATGAGGGACCCAGACGCAGCCATGGAAGCCGCAGGGGCGGAGGCGGCAATGGTGAGAGGAGAAGCAGAAATCTGACTCCACCGCGCAGAAGCCGCGAGCCTCCAAGGCACAGATCTCTCCCACCAAACAACGCTCTCCATCGCATTGAATCAAACATAGAAGCACGGCGGTATGAGGAAGAGGACATGTATGTGGGACCCAAGTGCTTCAGACCACGCATACATCAGACCAAATTTCCGTTTTACTTTGGTATTGCCAAACACATTCAGCCCTACGACGACGCACCTTGGCCAGATACCTGGCTCCAGGATTTCTTCCAGGCCTGCTGCATCGCCAAAGGAGGAAACAACCTGGTTGCAGTCCGATATCTCCTGCTCATGGTGCGGCAGACGGCTCGATCATGGCTCAATGAACTGCCAGAGAATTCAGTTCACAACTAGTATGATATGCAAAGTGCGTTCTTTTCAAACTTCGAGGTAACATACAGGAGGCCCTACACAGTCAGAGACTTGTAGCGTTGCATGCAAAGACCCTGAGAAACATGCAAGGATTACCTCGGACGCTGGATCAACACAAAGAACTCCTGCGAAGGAGTAAACGAGCAAACTGTGATAGAAACTTTTATTGTAGGACTTCCAGTCGGACTTTTACATCACAGACTAAAGCGTGACCATGTCACAGATTTGGGAGAAATGATAGAAACAGCAAGAAAATATGCTAACGCCGATGATGATTCAAAAGGGCTGCTAAATATTATGGCCAATCCCAATGCGGCCAAACAGCCAAAGCAAACTCAGAAGCGCAAGAACACCTCGGACAAAAAGCTGGCTCCGGACAACATAGCTGTCAACGCAACGTTCGGATCTGGAGGACAAGGAGGGCGCGGAGGCGGCCGGGTCAGAGGCCGGGGAACTTCCCGAATCCAGGGCAGTGGAGACCAGCAACCCGAAAGAACCTATACCTGGGCTAACATTGCCAATAATCCCTATGTCCACCAATTGGATAGTACCGGAGGATCTACACACACAAATATCGAGTGTCGTTTCAATGATGACATCAAGAAAGACAAATCCGCTGGCTATAGAGCCAAGCGAAAAAAAAGGGAAGAAAAAATCTGAGAAAGGAAAGGAACCCAAGGAAGATTCTAACATGAAAGAAGCGGAAGCTGCTGCAGGGCCCAAGTCGGATGGAAAGAAGACTTTTCTAACTAAGAAAGACGCATACGTCTGCTTCCTTGGATCCCAACCTGCTAAGGACAAAAAGGCGGTTCTTCGTGAGCTCAATGCCACAGTTCCGGCTGTCCCACAGTTCCTGGACTGGTCAGAGGTAACCATCACCTTTGATCATTCAGATCACTCGAGGAAAACACATCATCGGGGAAAATACCCTCTGGTCTTCAATCCTCTTATTGATGGCTATGAGTTCTCTAAAACACTCATGGAAGGTTGAAGCAGCATCAACAACCTCTACATCGAGACGCTCCACCGCATGAAGCTACACGAGAGCCAGTTGAGTTACAACAGTGTAAGTTTCATGGCATTGTCCCAGGGAGACAGGCGGATTCTGTGGGTGAGATTACTCTAGACATGACATTCGGAAGCCGAGAAAATTACCGGACCGAGCCACTCTCCTTCGAGGTGGTACTGTTCAAAAGTGCTTACCACGCCATCTTCGGACGTCCGGCTTACTGGGCGTTCATGGCTCGTACCTGTTACATCTACAACATGATCAAACTTCCAGGTCCAACGGGCATAATCATCATATGGGGAAATACGAGGAAGGAGCGAGAGTGTGATGAAGGATCTGCTGCCTTCGCCGAAGCCGTGCTGCACGCCCAGGAGTACCAGTAGATCAAGAAGACCATCAATCTGTCCGAGATGGCCGCTACGAAGAACGAGGTGCTGAAGCCAAGTTTGAAGTTAAAGGCGTCGGAAGAGACGAAGAAGACGTCGCTGAAGGAAGATGATCCCTCCAAGACGACGAACATAGGGGTAGGCTTAGGCCACGCATAGGAAAGCGTGCTCGTCGAGTTCCTCAAAGCTAATATTGATATCTTTGCATGGCAGCCTTCTAACATGACTGAAGTACCTAGGGAACTTGCCGAGCACTCTCTTAATGTGTATCCTGACGCTAAATCCGTCAAACAGTCCTTACGAAGGTTTGGTGATGAAAAGCGCAAAGCAATAGCCAAGAAATTAGCCCGCCTAGAATTAGCGGATTTTATAACAGAGGTCATCCATATAGATTGGGTGGCAAATCCTATACTCGTCCCTAAAAAGGACACCATTGATTTAAGAATGTGTGTTGATTATACCGCTCTGAACAAGGCATGCCCAAAAGATCCATTTCCCTTTCCAAGAATTGATCAAGTTATCGACTCAATGGCAGGGTCGAAATTACTCTGTTTTCTCGACGCATATTCCGGATATCACCAAATACCGATGAAAAAGTCGGAACAAATTAAGTCGGATCACCAAATCCGTCACTCCTTTCGGAACATGCGGCTACAAAACTATGACTTTTGGCTTAAAGAACGCAGAAGCAACATACGAACGTACTATGCAACCTTGTCTCAATGACCAAATCGGACGCAACATCCATGTATACATAGACGACATAGCAGTTATGTCCAAAAAGAAGGAAACTTTAATTTCCGACTTGGATGAAACATTTGCTAGTCTACGAAATTTCAATATGATGCTAAATCCAAAGAAGTGTTTCTTTGGAATTCCAGTCGGAAAATTGTTAGGTTTCATCATCTCGGAGCGAGGCATAGAGGTGAACCGAGACAAAATCAAGGCTATCTTAAACATTACCAGGCCGACTTTCCTGAAGGACGTACAACGTCTCACTGGTTGCATTGCAGCGGTGAGTCGGTTCGTTAGCCGGCTCGACGAAAGAGCCGCACATTTATACAAACTCTTGAAAAAAACCTACAAATTTCTTTGGACTCAGGAAGCCGAAACTGCCCTGCAAAGTTTGAAAGATATACTCTTAAAACCCACCAGTTCTCGTAGCGCCAGAACCTCAGGAACCTATGTCACTCTACATTGCAGCAACCAACAAGGTCATAAGCGTGGTAACAGTAGTTGAGCGCGAGGAAGAAGGCCACGAGCATGAGGTGCAACGACCAACTTATTATCTGAGTGAGGTCTTGACAGAATCAAAACAATGGTATCCACATCACCAAAAGCTAACCTATGGAGTGTTATTTGAATCCAGAAAGCTACGCCACTATTTTCAAGAGCATAAGATCATAGTGGTGAGAGCCGCTCCCCTGAGAGATATAATCAATAACCGCGATGCCACAGGACGTGTCGCAAAGTGGGGAATAGAGCTCGCAGCTTTCGACGTTGAGTAGAAACCACGTACAGCAATCAAGTCCCAAATTCTTGTCGAGTTTGTTGTTGATTGGACAGAAACGAGAGAAAACACAGGCCCTCCAGACTTGGAATTTTGGACCCTTCACTTCGATGGATCAAAAGCACGAGGAGGCTCGGGGGATGGCGTGGTTCTGAAATCACCCCAAGGTTATAAGTTGTTCTATGTGTTGCAAATACACTTCACGGCAACCAATAATATTGGCGAGTATGAATCACTGTTGCATGGAATACGCATGGCCAAAAATAACGGCATATCAAGACTTATTGTGTTATAGAGACTCGGATTTAGTTGCTTAGCAAGTATTCGATATCTGCAATGCAAACAAGCACATGGCAGCATACAAAGCTGTTGTGGATGAACTATCTAAATCGTTCGAGGGTTTTGAAGTTCAACACATCCCTCGAGTAGAAAATGAGGAAGCAGATGCTCTATCACGAATAGGCTCTGCGCGGAAACAATTACTGGATGTTGCTTTTTTATAGAATTTAAGGATCCCCTCCATAGTCGGAGTTGATGAGGACTATCCGACGAAATCCGACTCACCTTTAATAGCAGTTCTGGCTGTAATTCGCAGCTGGACAAAACCCTATCTGGATTTCCTGATAGACGGAAAACTACCCGAAGATGAAGTCTTGACCCGGCAGATTGTCCGACGAGCAAAAGCCTACACTATAATAAATGGTGAGCTCTATAAACGGAGTGTTTCTGGTGTGTTTCAGCGATGTATTTCTTCGGAAGAAGGGGTGGAAATTTTAAGAGAAATCCACAAAGGCGAGTGTGATCATCACATTGCAGCTAGATCCTTAGTGGAAAAATCTTTTCGACAAGGATTCTTTTGGCTTATATCTAAGGCGGATGCCGATAAACTGGTCAAAACGTGCCAAGGCTGCCAAAAGTATGCTCATCAGGCACATGTTCCGGCTGAACAACTACAAACAATCCCTATTACATGGCCGTTTGCGGTCTGGGGGCTTGATATGGTAGGGCCGTTTCGCACGGAAAAATGTGGATTTACTCTCCTACTAGTGATGGTGGATAAATTTACAAAATGGATTGAGGCTAAACCCGTAACAAGTTGCGATGGAGCCACAGCCAGAAAGTTCATCAAGGACGTAATCATCAGATTCGGATATCCGCACACTATAATTACTGACAATGGGAGCAACTTTTCCATGGGTGAACTTGCCGAATTCTGCGAACAACAAGGGATCTGACTCGATATTGCATCAGTCGCACATCCCCAAGCTAATGGACAAGTCGAAAGAACTAATGACCTTATTTTATAAGGAATCCGACCTCACCTCGAGGCACCGCTTCGTCGGGCTGCGGGGGATTGGCGGAAGAATTACCGTCTGTGATATGGAGCTTACGTACAACTCCTAACAGATCAACCGGCTATACTCCTTTCTTCTTGGTCTACGATGCAGAAGCAGTTCTTCCAAGCGATCTGATTCATCAAGCTCCACGAGTCAAGGCGTATATCGAAGAAGATGCAGAAGTTTCTTGACAAGATGATCTCGATATAATCGAAGAAGTATGCGTCGTTGCTGAGCAGAGATCTACAGCCTATCACCAGAAGTTGCGCAAGTATCATAGTCAGAGAGTGCAAAACTGTTCTTTTAGAAAAGGCGATTTGGTTCTTCGACTTGTGCAAAAGAGAAAGCACAAACTTTCCTCAATTTAGGAAGGACCTTTTATGGTTATCAGATTTCTGCATAATGGGTCACATTATTTAACCGACATGAGACCAGTCAAGGAAAGACCTGATACTCGGAAGAGAAAGAGAGCCGGTGGCAGCACAGACCCGGATGAAATAGACCGTCCATGGAATATTGCACAGCTACGTCCCTTCTATTCTTAGTTATATTTCCTTGTAATCATATATGTACATGTTCAAAGTGAAATAAAGTGTTGGTTTCCTCATATATTATCTTTGAGAAGTTTTTACCATCTTATTTCCAAAAGAGCATGTATTTTTTTCTAAACTTCCAGAATGCTTGAAAGTACTTTATGCTCATGTTTGTTCTGGTTACAATTTTTGAACATCTAAAAATGTTACCTTAGGGTACAAAGTCTAATTTATTGTCTGTACTTTGGTTTTTTTATTTGATTGCTTAGAAGCGGGCATTTTCCGAGTAATGAGTTGTTGGTACTAGAAGCCGGCTTTGTTTCCGAGTTTAAAATGGTTTAGCAACTGCGCTTCATTGCTCCGCAGTGTTTCCGTGCTAATGGTTGGTCGGCCCATGAAAGGGACGAGGCAGAGAGCCAGATAAAACGACAAGTATAGGCATAAAAATACAAAGTGCTTTAGAAATTTTGATGTACTCCCTCCGTTTGAAAATATAAGATGTTTTAGATTTGTGAATGAGATGTATCTAGACACCTTTTAGTGTCTAGATTGATTTGAACCTATACACTAAAAGGTGTCAAGATACATCTACTTCACAAATCTAAAACATCTTATATTTCTAAACGGAGGGAGTACATGCATAAAAAATATATAAGTAAAAGTGATACGATAGTAAAAGCATCAGTTTTTACAAGACCATCACAAAATAAAACATTGTTTTCATCATTACATTGCCACAAGTTCAAAATAATGCATAAATATTATCTATGTTGCAGAATCAGGCGGTTGTGATGAAGCCGGTGGAGCATTGGAGTCAACAGCATGGTCGCCCTAAATCTCAGACTTAGAAGCATTGCTGGCTTATGGATCTTGGGGCGAGCGAGGCGCGTCCACGGATTCAAAGAATGGCGTCGTATAGTTGGTCATCTCCGCCACACGACAAGCATAACCTGCACAAGACTCTTGGATGGCCTTGATGTCTTGCGGGTTACCCTCATCCTCCTTCTCGGCAATGCCCTTGGTGACGTGCCAGATTTCCATCTCGCTGTGGTGGCTCATCACCATGGTAAGAGCTGTCTGGGCAGCAGTCTGAGCGTAGGATATCTTCTAGTCTTTGATAACCTTCGGAATATCCTTGACCTTGTCCCTCATCTCGTGCACTCACATTGTGTGCAAGTCAGAAAGCTTGACGGCCTCGCCAGACTCTTATAGAGTTTGGCAGAAGTCGTACAAGATATCTCCGACGAGCTTAATGCGCTCGAGACAAGGTTCGGAGGTAGGAGAGTCGGAAATATTCATGGGGGCTGGGAAAGAACAAAAAAATCAAAATTCGGCTGAAAAGAAAGTAGAAAAATCAACAACAAAAGAAAAGATTCGGAAATCTTACCTAGGATAGAGTGATTCCATTGAGCATGCTCCTTGCGAAGAGTGCTTAGTTCACTGGCTATGGTCTGGTCAAGATCCCTCTGAATATGAAAGTCCTTCTTGAGATCAGCTAGTTCTTTGTCTCGGAGGGCTAAGAGCTTCTCGAGCCTCACGGTATCGTGATTGCTTGACTCCAGGAGTGCAGCTATGGATTTCTCTGATTCCAAAGTTAGCTTCTCAAGCTTGTCCCGGAGCTCAACATTCTCTATCTCCAAGACCTTGAAGTTTTTGGCTTGCTCCACCATCTTGCTAGACTGGCATAACAGTTCTGCAAAGACAAAATATCAGTCGGACAATACAAGTTTGACTATGACAAAAAAGATAACTGACAAAGAAGAAGTCGGAAAAGCTTACCTTCTGCTTCATCTTTCTCAACTTTCAACTTTGAATTATCAAAGCGCAAAGCCTTGATTTCTTTGCGCTTATTGCTAATGTTCTTGAGCAATTCCTGGTTGGAAGATGCAAATTTATGTAAGTATAAAGACGGAATACCGTCAGACGGCTACTAAGACTCAAGCTGCAAATTTAGCTAAGTAAAATTACAGCACGAGCCTTGGGGGCTACACTACATCGTTCTTTTGCAACCTAAAAGCTTCAACTCGGATCCAACGATGTTTATCCGACTTTATGCTTGGGGGCTAGAGGATATGAGAATAAATGCAGATAAGAATCGGAAACTTACAATGTGTTTTAGGTGCATATTTTCAAACCCGAGATTGGTGCTGTGAAATACCTTCTCGGTAAGGGTGAGGTAAGGAACATCCGTTGCTAGAAGTTCGCCAGATGCGACTTTAGCTCGCGGACCAAAATTTGGTCCAGGAGGCTGACCAGCTTGACGTCCTCCTCCTCTTGGCTCACTACCTCTGGATTCAAGGTTTGCTTCTCAAGACTGGATTGAGCCAGTCTGAGGATCTCATCCTACTCTTTCCTCTTTAATCCAGAGATAGCGGAGCCGGCCACCTTATCCATTGTTCATGTGGATATTACCATGGGATCATTACATTTGACGGGTTCGCCCTTGTTGGTTGCCTAGTCATCATCGGTGACGAGGTCTTTCGAGATTTTGCCAGCATCAGGAGAGGCAGAATCTCCCTGTGCTGATGGAGTACTGGATGGAGTCGATGGCGGCACATCAGGGGAGATAACAAGCTTCTGCTATCGCATCTGCTTGCCCGGATTGCTATCTGGCTTGGTCTTGCTCTACAAAACTGATTTAGCTCTAGAACACGAAAATCCTAAAATCAGGTGTGCTCTGGAAAGAAATAAAGGCAGAAAAGTACTGAAAATTAAAGATAGAGTGCTTACTTTTTAACTACTGGTAACATTTGGTTACCAGCAACAACAACAACTTCTTTCGCCTTGCTCTTCTTGGAGGTGGGGGCGGCAACTTCTTGCACCTCATCATCCTTCGTCGCCTCCGGATCGTATGAAGCATAGCCCTCTAGTGGAGCTAGCTCAGACTCGGAGAGTTTATCGAGCTGACAAAGTCGAAAAAGCATCAATGAAAATAAAGTTGGAGAAAGAACAGAAAAGAACGATGAAACGCAAAAGAGAGTCAAAATAATTACCGGAGTCAGAGGACGGTTCGTCGTATACATCTTCATGGAAACTTCTGGAACTTTTCGTTCCACTCTTTCCTTGATCAAATATTGCATGAGGGTCTTATAGTCCTTCGCCGCAAGCCATCTTGAACTGACCTGCATCTTGTCCTTGTTGTCGCTCGTGATCTGGTGCATGAGGCGATCTCCGTGGTGCTGGAGAGGCTAAATCCGGCTCTCTTGCCAGCAATGGATCAAGTCGGATCCATGGAGGCCCTCATGCTTCATCAAATACTCAATCCGCCTCTTGGCGAGGATTAAGATATCCGACAGCTCCGGCTCCTCCGCGTCCCATGAATATTGGTGCGGAGCGGCGCCGTCGACAAACTCCGAAAGACCTTCTGCCTTTCCAGGAGCCGGAATATCCTTGTGATAGAAGAATGTTCCGGCCTAGCATTTGACGGACTCATTAGAGTTAATCCTAGGATAGATTCGGTTTCTACTAAGGGCTAAGCTAAGAGTGCCGGTAATATAAGGCACACCAGCACTGATGGAATTCTTCCGAGTACCATAGTAGTACAGGAAAAGGGTGAGACTTGGCCTAATGACAAGAAACCCCTCGCACAAAGATGCATGAGTACTAAACTCAAGAAGGGAGTAGGAAGGAAGATTATGGAGTTGCACGCCGTAGTAGTTGAGGACCTCGACGAGGAAGTCCGATGGTGGCAAGCTGAGGCCGCGGTCGACATGTGTGCTGAACATCACCCTCTCGCCATCGGGTAGGGGCGGGAACGGCGTGCCCTGAGGCGCTCCACCACACACCAGCGATGATGAATCCTTCGTCCTCCATGACTTGGAGTTCTGTGTTGTCCATGGCACTGGGGATCCAAAGACCCCGCATCTTCCTTTCTTCCGCTGCCGACGAACCCACCGCCGCTCCTGAGGTCAAGGTAGAAGCCATAGATCTTGGAGGAAAAGGACTGGTGGGGGAAGGAGAGATTTTTTCTCACGGTGCATACATGGGAACTGGTGCAGAGTGCTCGAGGAGTACGAGGATGCAATGAATAAAGCGATGAAGAGATGAATCTGAGAGAAAGGGTTTTCTCCCCTCTTTATTTGTCTCTACGTCAAGATTCGTGTGATGACACGCACGATTAGCGCCACGCGTATAGGAGAAGGGGAGTTAGCTTCCTCGCGACTCTTTCACCCCCTTGATTTTCGCGTAGGCATTGAAACGGAATTTTTTCTGTAAGGAACGGACCCACCAACGGTCGTGCTCATGGAAATCCTATTAGTGACAGGACCTGGTCTAAAAAGTTGTCAGTCCGCACGACGCTAAAAAATCTGGCTTATGTTTCAAACCAAGCAAGGAAAAGATTAAGGTCAGAGCAAAATATATCTGACTCGATTGACTAGGAGTCCTACATTACTGAATGAAGTTTTCGGGAACCCTTCAAGATTCTCAAGATGAAGAAACCATCAAGCTAGACGATTTATCTGACTTTGGATCTTGGAGACTTCCGGGGGCTACTATTGGGGATATACTTTCCGGGTATACCCACAGGACACGCTGACCAGGGTGATCCACCAACGGGTTAGAGCTTTGCTTCATGGGCGGCCCAGTCAGAGAAAGAGGAGGAGCCAGTTCCGGCTACGACCAGGCCCAGAAGAGTTACCGACTTAGGCATGTAGTATTACTTGTAGTCCAAGTTGTACATAGTTACCGACTCTGTAACGTAGCCGGATAGGTCTCTCCTGCAACCCTAGTCTCCGGTGACTATATAAACCGGCGCTATGGGAGCCTTTAGGGCATAACTCAATACACACAACCACATCCAACTCGCACAGGCGAACCTCTCTTGTAATTTGCTGTAACATCCGTCTTACGCTAATATATTATTGGGTTGCTAGCAGGAGTAGGATCCGATCACCGCAGTGGGATCTGAACCTGGGTAAACTTGTGCTCATCACTCCTGGAACATCCGACGTCTCACACCCCATCCTTCCAACGCCACTAGGACCCTCTATGGCGTACTTGTCGACAATACGACGACAAGTAGACCTCTCACGAGGTATGGCGAGGGAACCCAGTGGGCCTCAAGAGATACCTCTTGTCAGTCTTGGCGAGGGCACCTTGTGGGCCTCAAGGGATGCGTCTTGTGAGGCTTGGCGTGGGAACCTTGTGGGCCTCAGGAGATTCCTCTTGTGAGGGTTAGGTGAGGACAACTCATGGGCCTCAACAAGGATCCCTTGTGAGGCCTCACGAAGGGCATCTCATGATGACCTTTTTGGAGATACCTCTTGTGAGGCATTGGAGAAAGCTCTTTTGTGATACTTAGGATAGAACACCTTGTGGACCTCCGGGAGGACCCCTTGTGAGGCCTCGCAATGCACATCTCGTGATGGCCTCCCTGGAGGACTTGCTTTTGTTATGTTCTGCTAACATAGGCAAGTCCTCGATGAGGACACCTTGTGGGTCTCGGGAGGGAACTCTTGTGAGAAACCTGGCTACTTCCTCGTGGAGTAAGATTATGTCTGCGTTCTTCTTTAGGGCATAGTCATGCCAGAAGGTTTGCAGATGGGATGATTGTATGCGCTATTTGATTCGTGTATGTGTGTTACACGAGGATGTCAAGCACCAAGGACCTTGGCGAGGTGACATGAACAGGGTGATCAGTCCTGCAAGCCAGATCTCAGTCACTTGGGATTTGTGCTGACGGGGTGGACCCTAGCATAGGCACCGTGCCCCGCAGCCGCTCGTGTGATACACATCAGAGATACCATGAGCGCATATAAACATGAAATGTACTGCTTACTGAAATAAGGATACATGAGGTGCCATTGTCGAGAAGTTCTTATTTTATTACTTGGATGAGGTTGTTCGTTACAAGTGCTCCACGAGGTGGGAAAAATATCTCAAGAGATTCTCCACAGGAAGAACTTACGGAGGTGCTTCACTTAGCGAACTTTGTCGATCGCGACATGGAGGTAGCGGTTGTCCCTGAGCGAATGGAGGAGAGGTCCCAAGATACCCAACCCTCAGGCCACGAATGACCATGAGAGTGGAATGGCTTGGGATTATTGCGCCAATCGGTGGACTTTCTTGGCATGGAGTTGGAAAGTATCGCATTCCTTGACGAACTCGGTGGCGTCGTTGAGCATTGTCGGACAGTAGAGACCACTGCGGCAAACCTTGCCGGCAAGAGTGCGCGACGATGAGTGGTTGCCACATTTTCCATCATCGATGTCAGTGAGGAGCACGTGTCCTTTCTTTGTGTAGACGTGGCGTAGCGTGACCCTGATGGGGCTCCTCTATTAGAGGCCTCTATCCACCACGTAGTAGCTCTTGAACTGGCGAGCGATGCGCTTGTTGCCAAGGGCGGTTGCGGCTCTAAGACCGGTGAGGAGAACTTTTCTATTAACGATGTTGTTTGAGACCTTGTCTTTGACCTTGAAGAGGAGCTTGATGGTATGGCCTTAGAGATGGCTACGCAGCTTTCAGGAAGCAGTGAGGAGTAGAGTAGTTTCTGTTGCATAGCATAGCACTCGCGTGCATCATGCAGCACCGTCCCAATGAAGTAGAAGGGATGATGCCCGAGGCTTGTCTTTTTAGGCATTGAATATTGCTCCTCATGAGTCTTGATTGGCGGTTTGCCGAGGTTTCCTTCACGGGTAGCTTGTCGAGGCTATCCTCCTACCGAGGCTCGTGGCCCTGGCGAGCGTCGTTATTGTGGCTCCAAGAGGCTCCAGTCTTGGCGAGGTGAACTCCTTATTTAGTCTTTCTTTGGACGATGAAGTTATGTTTCCCTAGTGCCAAACAACACACCTTCTGCTTCATGGGACACGCAGTGGGACACACTGCCAAGTGGTGTTCGGTCACCTCCCTTGGTACGTCAGGCGTATCTCACGGTGTCCATGTGAACATGTAAGCATTTTCCCGCAGGAAGGGGACGAGCGTGATTTCCTATTTGGTAGGCGGGTTTCCACCGATGGTGAAGGGAGCCCTCAAGCCACTGGCATCTAGTGTCACCTTCTTGGTCGCAGCCCGCTCCTGAGAGAACAATTGCTTCTTATTCGTGGGAAGCTTGATGGCATCCTCGTTAGCAGGGTGGGTGGCAGTGGCGGCCTTGTAGGCATGCTCAATGGAACTCGCCGCATCCTTCGCATCGCCATGGATGGTGATGGTGACGTTGCATCCTAGGAGCTTGATGACGTTATAAGCATAGTGAGTTACCACCATGAATTTTGCCACTATGGAGTAGATGAGGATGGCATTGTAGGGCAAGCCTAAGTAGGTTGCGTCAAAGTAAATATGCTCGGTGTGGTAGTTCCCGCGTGACCTCAATATGGCAGCGAGTTTCACCTACGCTAAGTCCATGGTTGTTCCATCAGTCACCCCCGAGAAGGGCCTTGTAGGCATTAGGAGCTCGTAGGGCACTTGCGGCTTCTTGAATGTCTCCACGGAGATGACATTTAGGCATGCGCCTTTGTCGATTAGTGTCTGGGTGACTGCTACATTGTTGATGGTGGGCGTGCAAACCAGAGGAATGATGCCCATAGTATTTATCGACTTGGGAATGCTTGATGCATGTAAAATGTATTCATGAACTTTGTAGTTTATTGTACCAAAATCCCCATTACCTTGCAATTTTATTATATTTATTGTAACAAACCTATTATAGCAAAAGTGTAAAAGTTCTTGTTTCATATTTTATTGTGTAGGAAATATGCGAATATGGAAAGAAACCGGTCATTATGGTGAAATTCTAGGTTTCCTGAAATCTGTCCCCGCAGAAGAGTTTTCGTAGATTTCCATGGCATTCCCAGAATATCGCTTCAAATGGAAAAGGTAAAAACATGCAAGTTGTGGGGAATTTTATTTTGATGATCCTAGAAATAAAATTTGTCTCAATCGGAGTTTGGACGCAACTTTTAGCCCCGGATTACTAAAGGGTATAGAAGCAGTTTTGGGATTCCCAAAGGATTCGTCCAAGTCATGACCCAAGGAGCTCCCAAAAGATATAGGGGAGCCCTAGGAAGGTTATATAGGTGCCCAACATCCCTTTGATCAAAGGGGCATCCATCCTAGGGCCAAGATTGCATCTCCACCTCTCTATATTGAGGGAAACCCTATTTCTAGAGGCATCCATCCATAGGCACTTAATTCCTCCCTCTTGGCATCCGTCAAGGAGGAGGACGAGCTCCTCCATACCAGTACCATATCCAGGAAGAAGAAGAGGGGGAAGGGGTCTATATCCCCTAGGAAAGCCGCCGCCCTAGGGAGGCGACGGGGCGCCGCTGCCCTGCCCTGCCGCCGGCACCGCCTCTCCTCCTTCACCAACATCTCCTAATCACTCTCCATGATGAGACGGGAGTAGTCCATCCCCTGTACTATGGGTTTATGGTGCTAACTTGATTTAATCTCTCTATATATAATCATTGTTGAAGTCCATATGATGTGCCTTGCATGAGTATGGATCTATCTATGTCATTCCTATGGTGAATATTATGGTATGAGATAATAATTGTTATGCATTTATTGTTGTGTTGGATCTTTTATGGTTTGTCATACTTTGGAAATATTCTATGATGCATGTAAAGGTTTGATCTATAGAAAATGCCTTCTTTATCCATATCATGAGGTGATTGACACCACCAAGTGGATGTAGATGAGAGAGATGTGGTAATGCACACAACATATGAATCATTGCACTAGTATTTGAAAAAATCCATTATAAAGTATGATATATGTAGGTAATGGGTGGCCGAGTGACAACGGCATATGTATTGAGTGACACAATGCAGCCAAACATCCTTTATCTAGGGGTAAAAAGGGGGAAGTATGATGCGTGGTGTGATAATAACCAAATGCTAGCCTTATTACAAGGGTGACCTAACAGCAAAAAGGAGTACTTCTTTCAACTATGTGTTATAAGACATGTAGCCACCATAAAGTTACCATTAAAATATGAAAATTGTGTGTACTTTGATTATCTATAACATGTTCATCACCATAGATGGAGCGAGAGGATTGAGTGAACCCATGTCCATTGTTCCTATAAGAGAAAACCTTTGTCTTGTCCTCTTTCACTGAAGAGGATTGGGACACTTTTACATTCTTGATTTGTTACATTACACTTCCAAGCCTTAAATAAACCACCTTGTTCCTTAAACTCGTTTAGTGCATAATCAACTAAAACTTGTGACACTTTAGTTGTAAAGAATAGATAGATTTTCCTTCTTGCTCATGTGGAACGCTACCCTACTTCCACATTTAGAGGTACTACAGTGATCCCCTTCTATTGGAGTTTATCAGTGATCGTTGGCGTCAAAAGCGATAGGGAACTACAACCACTTGAGTTTCGGGTCATCAACCACGGAAAGGACATAGGCTATCTCAGAGGTGATTTTCTTGAGCTGGTGGTTGGAGTGGGGAGCCTGAGACCCACCAAGGATACACGCCATCCCTCGTGGCTCCTGGTAGCACCCAACATCTTCCTTGGGGAGGTTTTTGTTTCCCTCGCCGATGTAATGTGGGGCGGTGATGGCCTGGTGATTCGGCTGGTACTTTTCTGTTGCCGTGGTCGTGGTTGCTCCAGCGGACAACACCGTGGCCACCTCCGCGACCATGGCCACGACCATTCCCGCGGTTCCTCTTGTTGCCGCGTTTGCCACGAAGCATCTCGGGCTCAAAGAAGTTTTCTGTGTTGTGGGAATGCATCTTATGGAAAATGCACTAGGGATGATCGTCCTTCTTCGCATCGTCGTCACCTAGCTTATGCTTGTTCTTGGGATCTGCTATGAGTACGGCTTGAGTCTTGCGCTTAGTCTCCTTGTTCTTGCTCTTGACGGGCGCATAATTTCTTGTGGTATCGGGGTCATTGTGATTGAACATGTGTCCTTCCTCATCCATGGCACACTTTTCTGCCAGGTCAAAGAGCTTAACCACCGAGGTGAGCTCGTCGTTCATGGCGAGCTTCTCAAGCATCCTGACATCCGTGACACCCAATGAGAAGATGGAGATGATGGATGCGTTGGTGACCCGTGGGATCTTGTTGCGCACTTGGCTGAAGCGCTGGATGTACTTGCGAAGCGTCTCACCAGGTTGTTGGCGCATGCCACAGATGTTGTTGAGTGTCAAGGGATGCTCGTACGTGCCCTTGAAGTTGGGAAAATCTTCTCGCATAGATCCTTCCATGATGTGAATGATTCCTTGGGGAGGTTGTTCATCACTAGGAGTGAGTTGCGTCCTTGAGGGCCATTAGTACCAATTGGCAATGACCTCGCCATCGCCTCCTACGGTAAGAACACCCACTGTGTATAGATAGAGGAACTCGGCACGGTTCTCATTTCCTTCATAGAGCGGGAGAAGATCTGGCTTGAACTTGAGGGGCCACACCATTGTGCGCAACTACTTGGTGAACACAAGGCAACCGTTGTTGTACAAAGGGGTGCCATCAGCGAGGGAGGCGCTATTGACGTTGCCCGCTATGGCGACCTTGCTGATGACGTGCTTGAGTAATTTTCACTATCGCTCGATGGCCACGTGTGATTCTTCCGGAGTCTAGTGGATTATCTGGCAGCAGGGCGGGCCAGGGGCGACGTGCTACGAGGAAGGAGAATTTTAACATGCGGCCCGAAAGTTCAGACACCAAGGCAACACAGGGTCCAAGTTGCGTGTAATCTCGCAGAAGGGCTGTAGTAGCTTCGCAATTGTCGAGAGGGGCCAAATGGGGGTAAATACAAATCTAATGGCCAAACAATCGTTTGAACCAGTCAAAAAACGGTTGAACTCAAATCCTGCCATTAGGTCAACTCTTCTTGCATTGACCCGTCAGTATTTACCGTTATTCTTTGCGGTCGTGGACTGGTTTACCATTGCGAGGACTAGATCTTCTTCTCTTCTCTTCTCCCCTATTATTCCCCTCTCCATTACCTTGCTTAGCTCCGGCTACTGGTCTCCAGATCGGAGCTCGCCGTTGCTCTCATTGCGTGCCCGCCATGGCCGGTCAACCTCCCACGCCCTTAATCGAAGCTCGCCGCCATCGCCCTCACCTCGTTTTTCTAGTCGACGTGTCAGAGCTTTGCGTCCCCAGCCTCGGGCGGTTGCATGCTGTCGCACACCCCAGGCATGGTAGCCCTGGCAGAGGAGTTCAACGACAACGCTCTCATGGCCACCATGCTGGGCACGCGTCCCTTCGTGTGGCCGGCAGACTTGATGTCGGCTTTCAGGTATCGTTTTGGGATCAGACAAAAAAGTGGTCAATATCGAGGTATGCGCGCCGCCATTCGATTTCTTCGTCTGGTTCACCCACAGCTCAGACAGCGAGCGCGTTCTGCATTCTTCCCGTTCTTTCGAGTGCTGTGGGGAGAAAATGAGCTTCCTGCGTTGGCATCGCGCCTGTGGGTGGGACGATCGCTTGGGGGAGTTCGGTTCTACTCTAAACTCGTCTTTGACGGTCTCCCTTTGCATGCTTGGGAACCGGAGGCCCTCAAGCAGGTCGTCAGTAGCGTTGGTGGCGAGTGGTGGAGATTGTGCCACCGAGCGATAGATGGATCATCGAGGTAAAGGCGTGGCTGAAAGATCCAGACACCGTTCCTAAGATGTACAATGTGGAAATTCCAAGCACGGCAAGAGGACAGCTTTGCTGGAAGCACCCGGTGATCATCCACATGTAGGAAATTCTGGATCCGGTACATGGCATTCAAGACCCCGGCGAGGCGGCCAAAAAGCGTCCTCGTTGCCTGCAGTGTTGGCCTGGAAGGATTGATGGCACAGGACCACCACCGGGCCAAGACAGAGCACACGGTTACGGTGGGGGGGGAGTGGGCATGGACAGGCTGGTGGTACTGATTTCCCTCAGTGAAGACAGAGGTTTAGTGAATCTAAAAGATCGCTGACTTGAGAGTCGAGCATGTAGTACGCCTTATGTAATAGTTTGAACTGCTGTAGTATGTGTGGCTACTGAATTTGTAATGTGTGGCTACTAAATCGTATTATGTGTGGCTAATGATTTCATAGTACGTGTCTGAATGCTGTCTGAATCTTGCATGAATAAACCACCCAAGATCAGTTCATAAAATGTTGTCTGAATCCTGTTTGCCTGGATAAGTATGACAGTAAACTGAATTCAACCGCTGGTAGTAATTGAATAAATATATACATCTTGATAGTATTTGGTTACTTCTGAACTAGTTCCATACTACAGTATGGGATAGTTGGAAAAAAGGGGGGCTATTGCCTCTACAAAAGGCATTCTATAGAGCTAGTCGCTAAACTTAACTATTCTACACTAAAGAAACCGCAGATCTCTACCATAAATTTTGGCTAGCTAATTGCCTTGAGAGGACGTAAGTTTAGTGATCGTTTAACCACAATTGATCTTCTTCCTTCCCGCCAAACTTCAAGAGATCTGCAATGTTCATGCACTAGTTGACGCTCTTGAACCAGTCCCGGTTCAGTATGAACAGCCGCGCCGCCGCAACGATTTTTTCGAAGGTGAACTCCGGCTTCTCGTGGCAGGGATCGTAGGTCCCTGTGAATCTGAACCTGAATTATGGCGCTGAGCTATTGTCCGTCGTTGGCTCCACCTGTCGAACACTCCAACAAGTTGAGTGTAGATCGATGCACGCCGCCGCAGTGTGGCCACCGATGGTGCGTAGGATGGATCGTCTTTGCCACTGATGGCGTGCGCCTAGATTGCCCCACGGTAAGGTCTCCCGCGCCGAGGCATGGAGGCGAGAGTTTGTTGACCTTGGCACCGCCCTGTTCAGGGGTTTGTTTCCGGCGGCAAGCTCACTGGAACGCTTCAGAACGTACCTTCTTTCTCATGCGCAGAGCACATGAAAATGCCGTCACGCTCATTCTCCACGACGCTCATTTGGCCCTTCTCGACGCCGCCGCGGCATTCGCCGTTGCCTCCGCCGCCGCTGTATATGCAGCACATTCTGTGAAATCAACCGTCTCGGATGGCAATGGAAGACCGGTCGTGTAGTACAGCCGCATGGCCTGCCTCAGAGGGGCCAAATAGCCAAGCTTTGGCGGCGGCCGGGTCGGCAGTGGCTTCTGCTTAGGCGGGGCCATAGCTAAGCTTCCTAAGAGTGTATCTTATTTATTCAAAACTAGTTCGACTAACTGCTGAATCTTTATTTCCCTTTCTCAGCATAGGAGTGCTAAGATATTAAAAATAAAGGTCGTGGCTAGCAACTGGATCAGGCAATGTAGCAGGCCAGGGTTCCATTTTAAGTATATTTACGAGTGTATCCTTAGTTGTGTCCAGAAATTTTGCCTGTGCCACTATGATCATAGAATTGTAACAACACCATCAGAAACAGGGTAAGAGGACGTGTCGTTTTACTGACTGGTGGGACCCGCAACCTCGACCATCGATGGCGCGCATCCCAGGTTCGAGGATTAGTGCTCCCCATTATTTTGTGATTTTCCATATTCTATCGCTTGCTCGCAGCTCCGCTCCATCGCTGTGGTCTTGCACGCCGCCACTCCGTCCCCTCCGGCAACACTCTCGTACTCCCCCTGGACTATCGTCATCCCGTCATTCCCTACCCACCCTGCCTTGCCCCCTTTCCCTGTCTCCTTGCCTTTGTCGCCACCCAGGTGTGTCTGAGAACAAAAGTCGTTTGGTGGGCACTAGGTGCTCGCGCAACGATGGTGGCTTTTTGGATCCCGCACGGAAATGGATCCTGCATGTCCGGAGAACACGGAGATGGATCCTTCCCGGACGGAGAGCGAGGAGATGGACCCTTCAAGGTTGGAGAACATGGAGGAGCACGAAACAGGGGAAGAGGACGCGGGGTGCAAAGCTTTGGTGCTCTGGAGCCCATTGAACGTGTTGTACATCCTCCCTGAAGCGTAAGAACTGCAATTCCATCTCTGCATCTCCCAATTAGCATTTCTAGTCTCGTGTTGATGGAGAGGATCTGCGTTTGTGGCTATAGGACGTCTGCTTTATCCAAATTTCTTTTGAAGATTCGACATGGGTGTCAGACTGAAACCTTGTCCGATGGTAGAATCACAGTTACTAGTGGATTTGATTATCGGCTGATAGTATACACAGAGGACATAACTCTAAGTGACTTGCACATGCAATTTGGCAAGTTTCCCATTGGCCAACATGATGAATTCGTAATCAGGTACTACGACAATAATTCGCAGACTTTTTGCGATGTTAGAACTGAGGAGGCTTTGGCCATGATGTGGAGTAAACACCTTGGCACGAGGACTGTGCTAATGTTTGTGCACATCGTTAACAAAGATACTGGGGAAGAGACTGTCCCGAATGATACCGGGCCATGTGGAACGCGAACAGAGCATGCTCTGTTTTCGATACCGAGCTCGACCGACCAGCCTTTCGGTGAGCATGAAGACATCAACATGTGTGGCGGTCAGGGTGATTTTGTGCACAAAGATGATGATGATGATGAGAAAGCATATCCAGATGTGGCTGCTGACCCTGATAGGATGGAGAGTAGGGAATATTTGGTTGATTCGAACTACGAGCCTGACTATGGGACTGATGAGGAAGAGGAATGTGAGGATGGGGATATGGGATGTAGATACGATGACAAAGACGAGGACATGCCAGTGATACACTTTAACAGTGACAACCCTACAATTGATGAGGGGACAGTCTTTGATACTATGGAGGAATGCAGATATGTCATTGCTACCTATGCAATAAGAGTTGGGTTTGAATTTATCATTGAAAAGAGCGACCAAAAGAGATTTAGGGTGCATTGTAGGGAAAGTAAGGTGTGTAAATGGAGATTACATGCATCTCCAGTGCAGGGTGGACACCCATTTCAGGTTGCAATATCTACATTTAGTTTCGGTCTTTCTCATATTTGTTCTGTTGTTGAGCCCTCTGATTTATTTTTATTCCCATTGAATGCAGATCAAGGTAAACACAAAGAAACACAACTTCCCTAACACTTCTTTAAGTGATAAAGTTAGACCGACAACAACCAAGTGGATTGCTACTAAGGTAGTTGGCTGGGTGAGGCAGGATCTTAGCATTGGACCTGCTGAACTCAAACTAAGCTTAGTGAAAAGTTCAATGTTCTGATTCGTTACCATAGAGTCTTTGATGGGAAGGAGATGTCTCTAGACTTCATTCAGGGCAAGTGGACTGACATTTTTCACATGTTGTATAGTTTCAAAGCTGAGGTAGAGAAGACATCACCTGGTAGTGTTGTTGACATTGATTACGAGGTTGTGAAAGGAAGATAAAAGGTCTCAAGGGGGTCAAGTATAAGCAGGCGGATAAGAAATGCTTCAGGAGATGTTTTGTCTGCCTGAAGGCATGCTGGAAGGGGTTTCTAGACGACTGCAGGCCATACTTGGCACCAGATGCAACTTCTTTAACAGAGATGTTCAGGGGACAGCTTGCTACCGCTAGTGTTGTGGACGTGCATAACTAGCTTTTTCCCGTAGCCTATGCTATTCTTGAGGGTGAATCGACTGAAAGCTGGACATGGTTCATGTAGAGACTACGTGCAGTAATTGGTCACCCTGAAGGCTTGGTGATACACACTGGTGCATGCAAGGGGCTTCAGAATGCTGTTGATGTTGTGTTTCCTAGGGTTGAGCATAGGGAATGCATGCGGCACCTCGCTACTAGCTTCACGAAGAAGTTCAAATGAAAAACCTTTGAAGAAAACTTGTGGCGATCAGCATACACATACACCCCACGAACACATGCTACTTACATGCAGAACTTGTATACCGTGCCGAAGCTAAAACAATACCTCGAAGAACATCATAACAAGTTATGGGCCAGATGCAAGTTTGGTGAGTTAAGCAAAGTGGATTTTGTTTGCAATAATCTGACAGAAAGGTTCAATGCTAAGATTAGGAGCATGAAGTCACTTGTAATTGTTATTTTGCTAGATGCAATAAGACGGTGTATAATGGTGAAGATAGATTTTAGGCAGAGAATTTGTGCGAGAAAATTTGTAGGCCATAAAATAATTACAAAGGTGGTTTTATTACTGAATGCAAGAACCAGGGCAATGAGAACGATAAAGACGAGGATGTTCATAAGTTCGAATACATTGGCTGAGGTTTATGCACAAGACAAGCATGGAACTGAATGGAGGTTTAATGTACACATTGGTAACAAGACTTGTTCATGCAGGAAGTGGCAGGTTACTGGTCTACCATGCCACCATGCACTGCACTTCATCTTAAAGCTGAGAGGTAGAGGTGCTGAAATAGAGAACTATGTTCATAACTATTTCTCTGTGGACAAGTTTGCTACAACTTATGCATAAAACGTACCACCTATTGCTGATGAAAATGATTGGGAGATAGTTGATCCAGGGTTCAAACTCGAACCACCAGTTCTTAGGAGGCCACCTGGAAGGCCTAGAAAGGAAAGGACCGAAGCCTTCACCGCAAAAGGTTCAATACTAGGAGCAAGGAAGTGGAAGTGCAAACGGTGTGGAGGGTTGGGCCATATCAAGAGGCTATGCAAAAACCAAGTTCCACGTGATTTCAGAGATGCTGACCTTGTCCCGGTTCACATCACGCAGGAACAAGATGAGGCTTCTTAGGCAGAACTGGAGGAAGCACAGCGAGATGACGTGGAGGAGGAGCTGCATGTGAAGGAAAACGGTGATGCGCATGTGGAGGGAAACGTTGGTAAGCAGCAATTGGCTGAGGACGTGGACGTGCCGGTGGGGATAGGGGGCGAAAAGAAACAAAAGGTAAGCAGGAGCGGAAGGGAAACGATAATAATGGAGTTGAGTTTGAATATGAAGGAGTTGCTGGGGTGATTGAGGATGTTCTTGAGGATCTTTCGGCTAACTGCAGGAGAAACAATAAATCCCTATCAATCTTGTCTCTGTACGATTCTACGGATGAAAGGTAAGCTTGAAACTATTTTTACTTGGAATTTTGATCATTTTTGTTTCTATCCTCATCAACTGTTGTTTAGTGCAGCGCGGGATTGAACAGTAATAAGAGGAGCAGAAAGGAGGTGGCACAATAACATCGTTTCTTGAATTTTCATTGAAATTTATTTATATCTGGTACTTGTAACGGGTATGTGATGTGTGGTGTCGACCTGATTCGAGGTCGTTAGATTGTACATTAATTTTAAAACTGATTACCCATAAACAATAGGGATTTCTATTTTCGTTCCCTTGGTTCGTTAGTTGTACTCACTTTTCCCCAGCCACTTAACTTTTCCTCACTTTTCCCCTCGCCATATTAAGAAACCCTCCCGAGCGCTCACAGGCGCTCGGACGGAGGGATGCCGTTAGGTCAAAGGCTTGACCATTACATGATGACTGGTGGGACCGCGTTGGGGTGGGTCGGGCATTGAGCGTTACGTTACGAGGCCTTGACCGTTACATGCCTAACCGGTGGGGCCCCATGGTGAAGGGTGGGGTTGCGTTGGGACGGGTCTTGCATACGTGGTGAAGAGTGGGGCCGCATGGAGACACGTCGGACCAGCCATTCTCACTCACCCAAAGCATTGGCTTCCCCCCGAGCCTGGAACAGCTCCCACACCGCCGCTCTGCTGCCCTGCCGTCGTGCCCTCCTACCTTATGTCGTCCTCGGCCCCAGAGCCGCCCCCTCCCCCTAGCCGTGGAGCCCACTCCACCTTTGGTTCTGCTCCCGCCCTTGCTAGATCTACCCCTTTCGTGGAACAGTATGCAACGCCGGCTGGTGCACCGTCCATCCCCGTCGAGCATGGAGAAGATTGGGTGGAATCGCAGGGATCTAACGCATGGATTCCATCCGATTAAGCATCGTTTCCATTTTGTGGGTTGATTATTCGCAGTATTTGAACACAAATCGCTGGTGCTCAACTAACTGCCTTGATTTTTGAATAGGATTGATCCAGTGCTGGCGTAATTCATGGTTGTGAATAATATCTCTATGGATTTTACTTCCTAGCGGTGCTTTCAACCTCCATAACTCTCAGAGATAGATAAAATCTCCCTAAAATCTATTGTAAATTCCTCTGGAGCAGTGGCGATTTAGTTGGTTTGCAAGAGTGTTTATAATTATGAAATTGTCATGCGGTCTGAAACTATAATTGACACAACTCTCGCACGGCTAGCGATTCACTTTCAAATTAAAAAATTATACAATTCTTAATGTACAAGAGTGTTTATAATTGACAAAACTCTTGAACACTTTCAAATTTAAAACAATTATACAACTCTTAATGTAAAAGAGTGTTTATAATTGACACAACTCTTGAACACTTTCAAATTGAAAAATTATACAACTCTTAATGTAAAAGAGTGTTTATAATTGACACTACTCTTGAACACTTTCAAATTGAAAAATTATAGAACTCTTAATGTAAAAGAGTGTTTATAATTGACACTACTCTTGAAAACTTTCAAATTGAAAAATTATACAACTCTTAATGTAAGCCATGAAATTCAAATATACATCAGTTTGACAATTATTGCCTCATTCAGACAAATTATGTTTTGGGGAGGGATGTTTTGGGGAGAGGCTTGAGTAGAAAGCCATGAACCTTCATAGATAGTAGGTGATTTGAGAAGTGGTGATTTAGGTTAAAACTTGATTTATATACATTTCTTATGGTGGCAGGTCACATAATAAGACTCCCTGGGTAGATGCCACTATGTTTTGATATTTTTGAATTTGTTGTGCATAAAATGACTCAATTAGCTAGCTAAAACCCATTCATTGACTCTCTTTTGCCCAGACACCGGAGGGTAAAAGTGAGTATATTGCACACGGCAGTGTTTGTACTCGAGGGCAAAACTGAGTACAACCAAACTGCCAGTGCTACACTCGAGGGTATAACTGAGCATAACTAAGTGGCCAAGGTTAGACACGAGGAGGAAAATGTGACGCACGGTGCACGTGTCGCGGTGCACGGGGAGGTAGCGGACGCGTGTGGCCGTGCACAGTGCAGTAGCGCATGCGGTTACGTGGTGCACGGTGGTGCAATGAAACGTCTCCTCCCTTCACCTTTATAGAGGCCTCCTCACTCTCACTCATCACTCACTCGCTCACTCACGCACGCAACCATCTCCACTGTCCCATCACCTTCTGCAAACCCCTAAGCAAACCCCAACCACGCCGGCGATGGAGAAGAACGACACGGTGGCCATCATCGCCTCCAAGACGGCCGATGAGGAGGCCCCCGTCCCCATACTGGCCCTCGTCAAGGAATTGAAGGCAGCCGTCATCCCCGTCCAGACCCCCGTCCCCACTTCTGTCGTAACCATCGGTGAGGAGGCCCCAGTCCCCGTACAAGCCCCCGCCGTTCTCCTACAGATCCTGCACGGCTGGGACCCCTACGGGGAGAACGATTACATCAGGCCGGAGAACCCCTTTGCCATCTTAGCCGACCCATGGTCAGAGGTAACTAGAGTTTTCTCCCCTTCCTATGTTCTTCCCCCATTCCCATCGTTGGATGCTAGATCGTGTGTTATTAGGGTTCAGCTAATCGATGGATGCTAGGTATTTTTACAGTAGCTAATCCTCGTGTGTTAGATCTTGTATTTGGATGAATGCCCCTAGTTGGGATCAGTACTAGCACCGATCTGTAGTTGGGATCAGTACTAGCACCGATCTGTAGTTGGGATTAGTATTCGATTTGGTTTGAGATTTGGGGATTGGGGAATAATCAGGGGATCTCAATCGGTTAATTTATGCATGTAATCAATCCCGATAATCATGGTATATCAATCATGTCCTTATTGCATGCTACTGTTTTTTGTAATAGGTGGATGGTAGCAACGTCTGCAGTGACGACGAGGCTGAAGTACGGCCAGTTTAACGGCTTCTTCGCCGGCGGCATCTACAGGTGCCCCTTCTACACCAGGAGCCTCGCCACCGAATTCAACTCCCTCGTGATGCATGCCGAGGACGTGAAGACCTGCGGCCCGTCAAAGAACGTCAATGCCTTCAGAGCCCAGCACAAGGCGCTCAGTTTTCACCTCCGCAACCTCCAGAAGGTGGCCATCGAGGAGGGTCGCATGCCCCTGATCAAGCCCAAGGCGCCCAAGGTTAAGGGACTGGGCAGCATGAAGTGGAGGAAGCGCCACAGGGAGGAAGCGCCCCGATAAAGCAGCTTCTTTTGTTTTGTTGTCTGTGTTGAACTTGTAAGCTGCTGCTGCTGAGCAGCCTAATTGTCGAACCTGGTTTAAGTATCATACTATATAATCCTTTATTAGCTGCTTTATCTACATCTTCTCTTTTCATCTACATATTTATAGTGCTGGTTAGATTTGCTGCCAGATTGTGAAAATACGAGGGCCAAAAGGAACCATGAATGAAGAGAGAAGCTTCTCTAGATTCGCTGCCTTTTTGGGAAAAATAACAACTATTAGCGACATAAAGGGGGAAAGGCGCTCTTAAAAAGGCCAATCATAAAAATAACAAAAAATAAATCTTCCAATTTATGCGACAGGGCACACATAACTACTATACGTGCCCCACATGGTCTCACACCATATCCCCCAAAACGCGTTCCCAACAAGCCGGCCCCATACCATGGGGGGACCTAAAAGTGGCCCCACTTGTCAGCTACCCTACCGTGTTCTGAACTTGATTGCGCTGCCGTTTAATCACGCATCTGGACCCACATGTCATCCTCTAATTAGAAGAAACGTGTGTATGATGGATTTCAAAGTGAACGATACAGCAATACAGACATTGAAACATAATAGCGGTACATATAGAACCAGTTCTTGTATCATCTCTTAAAACATTGGTCGACTAGAATGAATATCAATACCTAATCCCAAATTTGAACGGCAAATCATCAGAATCAAGACGGTCATATCTGTCATGTACCACCTTGTGGATGCAGAATGAGTAATCCAGGAGTAACCTATCAGGTTTATTAATCAGAAAATTCCGTAAATCTTTAGTCATCCTGGCGGCAGCCGGCGACGCGCTGCTCTTCTCTAGAGTGCAGCTGTATCGACGACGCTGACTGCACTAGCAAGCGAGGAGTAGATATTTTGTGGATACGCACGTATCCTTCTCCTCTGACGCACACCAAAATTATGACTGTTCCATCAAGTGCTGGGAGCAGAGACAACGTACCGTCTCATCAGTCTCGTCTTGTCTTTGTCAGCGACGTCGCATCGGCAACGTCAGGGGCATTGATGATCTATAAGAGGAAAAAGGCTAGACTCAAACAACGATGTACACGCTCTTACAACTTGGCCATTCTATCTGAACAGGTAATTAAAGCTAATGTACATAGATTAAATTTAGGCTCAAGTGACCATAATTTACTATGCCGCCCTGCTGTCTTCGTCGTGCATGACGTCCTCCGCATTGCCGCCCGCCTCTTCCGAGTCTGAATCGATGAGGACGAGCCCGGCGGCGTTCCTCTTCACGAGTGCTACACGACACGCAACATCGATAACGGTGGAGGGCGTACGCCCAGGCACTACCCAGAAGCGCTGCCTCCCTTCGGGGTTGCGCAGATCCGGGTGGATCTCTGAACGGCGAGCTCTTCAAATCCAAATAAACGTCTCCCGCTCCTTATTGAAGAACCTTGGCCAATACGTGTTGGCGCACGCGTATCGGTCCATTTCCCTCTTCCGCTCCGGTAGCTGGCAGCGACGCTCCTCGATCTGCCTCGACAGCACGATTCCGCGCAGGAGCGGCACCACGAGCACCCCGGCGTAGCTGAGCTCATAGCCGGCCGGTAGCCTCGCAAGCGGTGCGCGAGTATGTCGTACTGGGCGAACAACTCGGCCTTGTGCAAGCTGAGACGGGGCCTCTCCATGGCGAGACGCCATTTCTCTAGGTAGGATTCGACGCTAGAGCTGACACGAGTTGCAGGGAACGAACGGGGTTTAAGCTTCGGCCACACGGTCGTGTTTACAAAATTCAAGGAGGTAGGCCCACTGGTGGTTGCCAGGGCCAATAAGGACGCCGAAATGCCTACTCGCGGATCGCTATTGCAAAGGACGATCCTTATCGTCCATTCTCCCCAATCCAATGGTGCCTAACAATTGGGACACAGAATCAACCTGGCCCCGTGGAGGACTTCTAGAAGGCCCTAATCTTGCACCTCCTTTTGGAAAACGCCGTTTTTTCGGGTCCAGAAAATGGAAAGTGGAGATTTCTCCAAAGCACCACGAAATCTCTAGTTGGAGAAGTCTCCTGGGATGCCGAGAGGGAGCTAGGTGCCAGATTTGGGCTCAATCCATGGAGTGGTTCTATGTTCTGGGCAGCGAGGGGGGGATCTAGGGTTAGAAGCCATCTTTACTCACACTCGATAGACATCCTGGTGGTGCCCTGGATGCCAAATGACCTGGTATGCCCTACCTATGATTTTATGAGGGCAGTGGGTCACATGCAAGGGCTCCAGGAGCCGTTTTCACATTATTTTTGTTTTTTAGATTTTGTTTGGTGCTGCCCGAGAAAATAGAGAAAACCGCCGGCGGCCGTGGCAACACGACTGTCAGTGCAATCTAGGACCCAGGCATGCATCCAGCCTAGGTACCCCATGGGGCACCCAAAACCATTTTCACCCAAACATTTAGAGTGTCTTATAGGGTACATACAGTTGGAAACCGCATTTATCAGGCCGTAACTCAGAAAAAATACAGTACATGCCCACACCACGAGATAAATGCCCACCTCCCGGGAATGGCCTTGCACCATGGTGTAGCATGCGTGAAAAATGCCTCGGGCCGATGGGAGCTCCCTAATCTTGCACCTCCTTTGGGAAAACACGGGTTTTTCGGGTCTAGAAAATGGAAAGTGGAGATTTATCCAAAGCACCACAAAATCTCTAGTTGGAGAAGTAGCTTGCGATGCCGGGTTTGGGTTCAATCCATGTATTGGTTCCATGTTCTGGGCAGCGAGGGGGGATCTAGGGTTGGAAGCCATGTTTACTCACACTCGATAGATATCCCGGTGTTGCCTTGGGTGCCAAATGACCTGGTATGCCCTGCCTATGATTTTATGAGGGCAGTGGGTCACATGCAAGGGCTCTAGGAGACGTTTTCATGTTTTTTTAGATTTTGTTTGGTGTTGCCCCAGAAAACGGTGAAACCCGCCTGCGGGCGCGGCAACGCGACAGTCGGTGCAATCTTGGACCCAAGCATGCATCCATCCTAGGTAACCCATGGGGCACCCTAAACCATTTTTCCCCAAAAATTTTAGAATGTCTTATAGAGTACATATAGTTAGAAACCGTATATACCGGGCTGTAACTCGGAAAAAATATAGTACATGCCCGCACCACGAGATAAATACCCACCTCCCGGGAATGGCCACGCACCATGGTGTAGCACGCGTGGAAATTGCCTCGGGCCCATGGGCGCGCCCTAATCTTGCACCTCCTTTGGGAAAACACCGGTTTTTCGTGTCCAGAAAATGGAAAGTGGAGATTTCTCCAAAGAACCATGAAATCTCTAGTTGGAGAAGTCGCTTGCGATGCCAAGAGGGAGGTAGGTGTCGGGTTTGGGATCGATCCATGGAGTGATTCCATGTTGTGGGTAACGAGGGGGATCTAGGTTTGGAAGACATGTTTACTCACACTCGATAGACATCCCGGTGGTGCCTTGGGTGCCAAATGACCTGGTATGACTTGCCTACGATTTTATGAGGGCAGTGGGTCACATGCAAGCGTTCTAGGAGCCGTTTTCACGTTTTTTTATTTTTTTAGATTTTGTTTGGTGCTGCCCAAGAAAATGGCGAAACCCCCCGGCGAACACGGCAATGCGACGCTCGGTGCAATCTTGGACCCAGGCATGCATCTAGCCTAGGTACCCCATGGGATACACCAAACAATTTTTCCCCAAAAATTTAGAGTGTCTTATAGGGTACATACAGTTAGAAACCGCATTTACTGGGCCGTAACTCAGAAAAAATACAGTACGTGCCCGCACCACGAGATAAATGCCCACCTCCTAGAAATGTCCATGCACCACGGTGTAGCATGCGTGGATATTGCCTCAGGCCCATGGGTGTGCCCTAATCTTGCACCTACTTTGGGAAAACGCTGGTTTTTCGGGTCCAGAAAATGGAAAGTGGAGATTTCTCCAAAGCACCACGAAATCTCTAGTTGGATAAGTCGCTTGCGATGCCGAGAGGCAGCTAGGTGCCCGGTTTGGGCTCAATCCTTTGAGTGGTTCCATGTTGTGGGCAGCGAGAGGGGATCTAGGGTTGGAAGCCATGTTTACTCACACTCGATAGACATCCTGGTGGTGCCTTGGGTGCCAAATGACCTGGTATGCCCTGCCTATGATTTTATGAGGGCAGTGGGTCACATGCAAGGGCTCCAGGAGCCATTTTCATGTTTTTTTTGTTTTTTTAGATTTTGTTTGGTGTTGCCCAAGAAACTGGCGAAACCCGCCGGTGGGCATGGCAACATGACGGTCGGTGCAATCTTGGACCCAGGCATGCATCCATCCTAGGTGCCCCATGGAGCACCCCAAACCATTTTCCACGAAAATTTAGAGTGTCTTATAGGGTACATACAGTTGGAAACCGCATTTACCAGGCCGTAAGTCAGAAAAAATATTGTACATGCCCGCACCACGAGATTAATGCCCACCTCCCGGGAATGGCCATGCACCATGGTGTAGCATGCGTGGAAATTTCCACGGGACCATGGGCGCGCCCTAATCTTTCACCTCCTTTGGGAAAGCTTAGGTTTTTTGGGTCCAGAAAATGGAAAGTGGAGATTTCTCCAAAGCACCACGAAATCTGTAGTTGGAGAAGTCGCTTGCGATACCGAGAGGGACCTAGGTGCCGGGTTTGGGCTCAATCCATGGAGTGGTTCCATGTTGTGGGTAGCGAGGGGGATCTAGGGATGGAATCCATGTTTACTCACACTCGATAGACATCCTGGTGGTGCCTTGGGTGCCAACTGACGAGGTATGCCCTGCCTATGATTTTATGAGGGCAGTGGGTCACATGCAAGGGCTCCAGGAGCCGTTTTCATGTTTTTTTGTTTTTTTAGATTTTGTTTGGTTCTGCACAAGAAAACGGGGAATCCCGCAGGCGGGCGCTGCAACGCGACGATCGGTGCAATATTGGACCCAGGCATGCATACATCCTAGGTACCCCATGGGGCACCCCAAACCATTTTCACCCTAAAATTTAGAGTGTCTTATAGGGTATATACAGTTAGAAACCGCATTTACCGGGTCGTACCTTGGAACAAAATGTACATGCCCGCACAACGAGATAAATGCCCACCTCCCGGGAATGGCCATGCACCATGGTGTAGCTTGCATGGAAATTGCCTCGGGCCCATGGGCGCGCCCTAATCTTGCACCTCTTTTGGAAAAACGCAAGTTTTTCGGGTCCAAAAATGGAAAGTGGAGATTTCTCCAAAGCACCATGAAATCTCTAGTTGGAGAAGTAGCTAGCGATGCCGAGAGGGAGCTATGTGCCGGGTTTGGGCTCAATCCATCGAGTGGTTCCATGTTGTAGGCAGCGAGGGGGGACCTAGGGTTGGAAGTCATGTTTACTCACACTCAATAGACATCCTGGTGGTGCCTTGGGTGCCAAATGATGAGGTATGCCCTGCCTATGATTTTATGAGGGCAGCGGGTCACATGCAAGGGCTCCAGTTGTCGTTTTCACGTTTTTTTTGTTTTTTAGATTTTGTTTGGTGCTGCCCAAGAAAACGGCGAAACCCGTCGGCTGGCGTGGCAACATGACAGTCGGTGCAATCTTGGACCCAGGCATGCATCAATCCTAGGTACCCCATGGGGCACCCCAAACCATATTTTCCTGAAAATTTAGAGTGTCTTATAGTGTACATACAGTTGGAAACCGCATTTACCAGGTCGTAACTCGGAAAAAATATCGTACATGCCCGCACCACGAGATAAATGCCCACCTCCTGGGATGGCCTTGCAGCATGGTGTTAGCATGCGTGGAAATTGCCTCGGGCCCATGGGCGCGCCCTAATCTTGCACCTCCTTTGGGAAAACGCAGGTTTTTCCGGTCGAGAAAATGGAAAGTGGAGATTTCTCCAAAGCACCACGAAATCTCTAGTTGGATAAGTCTCTTGCGATGCCGAGAGGGAGCTAGGTGCCGGGTTTGGGATCAATCCATGTAGTGGTTCCATGTTGTGGGCAGCGAGGGGGTCCTAGGGTTGGAAGCCATGTTGACTCACAGTCGATAGACATCCTGGTGGTGCCTTGGGTGCCAAATGATGAGGTATGCCCTTCCTATGATTTTATGAGGGCAGTGGGTCACATGCAAGGTCTCCAGTTGCCGTTTTCACGTTTTTTTTGTTTATTTAGATTTTGTTTGGTGCTGCCCAAGAAAACGGAGAAACCCGCCGACGGGCGCGGCAACATCACGGTCGATGCAATCTTGGACCCAGGCATGCATCCATCATAGGTACCCCATCGGGCACCCCAAACCATTTTCCCCGAAAATTTTGAGTGTCTTATAGGGTATATACAGTTAGAAACCGCATTTACCGGGCCGTAACTCAGAAAAACAAAGTACATGCCCGCACCACGAGTTAATGCCCACCTCCCGGGAATGTCGATGCACCATGGTGTAGTATGCGTGGAAATTTCCTCAGGCCCATGGGGGCGCCCTAATCTTGCACCTCCTTTGGGAAAACGCCAGTTTTTCGTGTCTTATAATGGAAAGTAGAGATTTCTCCAAAGCACCATGAAATCTCTAGTTGGAGAAGTAGCTAGCGATGCCGAGAGGGAGCTAGGTGCCGGGTTTGGGATCAATCCATGGAGTGGTTCCATCTTTTGGGCAGCGAGGGGTGGGGACTTAGGGTTGAAAGCCATGTTTACTCACACTCGATAGACATCCTGGTGGTGCCTTGGGTGCCAAATGATGAGGTATGCCTTTGCCTATGATTTTATGAGGGCAGTGGGTCACATGCAAGGGATCCAGTTGCCGTTTTCACGTTTTTTTATATTTTTTATATTTTTTTTGGTGCGGCTCAAGAAAACAGCGAAACCCGCCGGCGGGCGTGGCAACATGATGGTCGGTGCAATCTTGGAACCAGGCATGCATCCATCCTAGGTACCCCATGGGGCACCCCAAACCATTTTTCCCTGAAAATTTAGAGTGTCTTATATGGTACATAAAGTTGGAAACCGCATTTACCAGGTCGTAACTCGGAAAAAATATAGTACATGCCCGCACAACGAGATAAATGCCCACCTCCTGGGATGGCCTTGCACCATGGTGTAGCATGCATGGAAATTGCCTCGGGCCCATGGGCGTGCCCTAATCTTGCACCTCCTTTGGGAAAACGCAGGTTTTTTGTGTCCAGAAAATGGAAAGTGGATATTTCTCCAAAGCACCAGGAAATCTCTAGTTGGAGAAGTCTCTTGCGATGCCGAGAGTGAGCTAGGTGCCGGGTTTGGGCTCAATCCATGTGGTAGTTCCATGTTCTGGGCAGCGAGGGGGGATCTAGGGTTGGAAACCATGTTTACTCACACTCGATAGACATCCTGGTGGTGCCTTGGGTGCCAAATGACGAGGTATGCCCTGCCTATGATTTTATGAGGGCAGTGGGTCACATGCAAGGGCTCCAGTTGCCGTTTTCACGTTTTTTTGTTTTTTTAGATTTTGTTTGGTGCTGCCCAAGAAAACGGCGAAACCCGCCGGCGGGCGCGGCAACATGACGGTCGGTGCAATCTTGGACCTAGGCATGCATCCATCATAGGTACCCCAAACCATTTTTCCCCAAAAATTTTGAGTGTCTTATAGGGTATATACAGTTAGAAACCGCATTTACCGGGCCATAACTCAGAAAAAACAAAGTGCATGCCCGCACCACGAGTTAATGCCCACCTCCCGGGAATGGCCATGCACCATGGTGTAGCATGCGTGGAAATTTACTCAGGCCCATGGGCGCGCCCTAATCTTGCACCTCCTTTGGGAAAACGCAGGTTTTTCAGGTCCAGAAAATGGAAAGTGGAGATTTCTCCAAAGCACCATGAAATCTCTAGTTGGAGAAGTAGCTAGCGATGCCGAGAGGGATCTAGGTGCCAGGTTTGGGCTCAATCCATGGAGTGGTTCCATGTTTTGGGCAGCGAGGGGGAGGGACTTAGGGTTGAAAGCCATGTTTACTCACACTCGATAGACATGCTGGTGGTGCCTTGGGTGCCAAATGATGAGGTATGCCCTGCCTATGATTTTATGAGGGCAGTGGGTCACATGCAAGGGATCCAGTTGCCGTTTTCACGTTTTTTTTGTTTTTTAGATTTTGTTTGGTGCTGCCTAAGAAAACGGTGAAACCCGCCGGCGGGCATGGCAACATCATGGTCGGTGCAATCTTGGACCCAGGCATGCATCCATCCTAGGTACCCCATGGGGCACCCCAAACCATTTTTCCCTGAAAATTTAGAGTGTCTTATAGGGTACATACAGTTGAAAACCGCATTTACCTGGTCGTAACTCGGAAAAAATATAGTACATGCCCGCACCACGAGATAAATACCCACCTCCTGGGATGGCCTTGCACCATGGTGTAGCATGCGTGGAAATTTCCTCGGGCCCATGGGAGCGCCCTAATCTTGCACGTCCTTTGGGAAAGCACGGGTTTTTCAAGTCCAGAAAATGGAAAGTGGAGATTTCTCCAAAGCACCACGAAATCTCTAGTTGGAGAATTCACTTGTGATGCCGAGAGGGAGCTAGGTGTCGGGTTTGGGATCAATCCATGGAGTGGTTCCATGTTGTGGGCAGTGAGGGGGATCTAGGGTTGGAAGCCATGTTTACTCACACTTGATAGACATCCCGATGGTGCCTTGGGTGCCAAATGACCCGGAATGCCCTGCCTATAATTTTCTGAGGGCAGTGGGTCACATGCAAGGGTTCCAGGAGCCGTTTTCATGTTTTTTTATTTTTATAGATTTTGTTTAATGCTGCCCAAGAAAAAGGCGAAACACCTCGGCGGGTGCGGCAACGCGACGGTCGGTGCAATCTTGGACCCAGGCATGCATCCATCCTAGGTACCCATGGGGCACCCCAAATCATTTTTCCCCAAAAATTTAGAGTGTCTTATAGAGTACATACAGTTGGAAACCGCATTTACCAGGCCGTAACTCAGAAAAAATACAGTACATGCCTGCACCACGAGATTAATGCCCACATCCCGGGAATGGCCACCCACCATGCTGTAGCATGCGTGGAAATTGCCTCAGTCCCATGGGCGCGGCCTAATCTTGCACCTCCTTTGGGAAAGCGGAGGTTTTTCGGGTCAACAAAATGGAAAGTGGAGATTTCTCCAAAGCACCACGAAATATCTAGTTGGAGAAGTCACTTGCGATGCCAAGAGGGATCTAGGTGCCGGGTTTGGTCTCAATCCATTGAGTGGTTCCATGTTGTGGGCAGCGAGGAGGGGGATCTAGGGTTGGAAGCCATGTTTACTCACACTCGATAGACACCTGGTGGTGCCTTGGGTGCCAAATGATGATGTATGCCCTGTCTATGATTTTATGAGGGAAGTGGGTCACATGCAAGGGTTCCAGGAGCCGTTTTAATTTTTTTTTGTTTTTTTAGATTTTGTTTGGTGCTGCACAAGAAAACGGCGAAAACCCGCCGGCGGGCGCTGCAACGCAACGGTCGGTGCAATCTTGGACCCGGGCATGCATCCATCCTAGGTCCTCCATGGGGCACCCCAAACCATTTCCCCCCGAAAATTTAGTGTCTTATAGGGTATATACCGTTAGAAACCGCATTTACGGGGCCGTAACTCGGAAAAAATACAGTACATGCCCGCACAACGAGATAAATGCCCACCTCCTGGGAATGTCCATGCACCATGGTGTAGCATGCGTGGAAATTGCCTCGGGCCCATGGGCGCACCCTAATCTTGCTCCTCCTTTGGGAAAACGCAAGTTTTTCGGGTCCAGAAAATGGAAAGTGGAGATTTCTCCAAAGCACCATGAAATCTCTAGTTGGAGAAGTAGCTAGCGATGCTGAGAGGGACCTAGGTGCCGGGTTTGGGCTCAATCCATCGAGTAGTTCCATGTTGTGGGCAGCGAGGGGGGACCTAGGGTTGGAAGCCACGTTTACTCACACTCGATAGACATCTTGGTGGTGCCTTGGGTGCCAAATGATGAGGTATGCCCTGCCTATGATTTTATGAGGGCAGTGGGTCACATGCAAGGGCTCCAGTTGCCGTTTTCACGTTTTTTTTTTGTTTTTTTAGATTTTGTTTGGTGCTGCCCTAGAAAACGGCAAAACCCGCCGGCGGGCGTGGCAATATGATGGTCGGTGCAATCTTGGACCCAGGCATGCATCCATCCTAGGTACCCCATGGGGCACCCCAAATCATTTTTCCCCGAAAATTTAGAGTCTCTTATAGGGTATATACAGTTATAAACCGCATTTACCGGCCGTAACTTAGAAAAAACATAGTACATGCCCGCACCAAGAGATTAATGCCCACCTCCTAGGAATGGCCATGTACCATGGTGTTGCATGCGAGGAAATTGCCTCAGGCCCATGGGCGCGCCCTAATCTTGCACCTCCTTTCGGAAAACGCAAGTTTTTCGGGTCCAGAAAATGGAAAGTGGAGATTTCTCCAAAGCACCATAAAATCTCTAGTTGGAGAAGTAGTTAGAGATGCCGAGAGGGAGCAAGGTGCTAGGTTTGGCTTAATCCATGGAGTGGTTCCATGTTTTGTGCAGCGAGGGGGGATCTAGGGTTCGAAGCCATGTTTACTCACACTCGATAGACATCCTGGTGGTGCCTTCGGTGCCAAATGTCCTGGTGTGCCCTGCCTTTGATTTTATGAGGGTAGTGGGTCACATGCAAGGGCTCCAGTTGCCGTTTTCATGTTTTTTTGTTTTTTTAGATTTTGTTTGGTGCTGCCCAAGAAAACGGCGAAACCCGCGGGTGGGCGTGGCAACATGACGGTCAGTGCAATCTTGGACCCAGGCATGCATCCATCCTAGGTACACCATGGGGCACCCCAAATTTTCCCCGAAAATTTAGAGTGTCTTATAGGATACATACAGTTGGAAACCGCATTTACTAGGCCGTAACTCAGAAAAAATATAGTACATGCCCGTAACACAAAATAAATGTCCAGCTCCTGGGATGGCCTTGCACCATAGTGTAGCATGCGTGGAAAAGTGCCTCGGGCCCATGGGCGCGCCCTAATCTTGCACCTCCTTTGGGAAAACGCTGGTTTTTCGGGTCCAGAAAATGGAAAGTGGAGATTTCTCCAAAGCACCACGAAATCTCTAGTTGGAGAAGTCTCTTGTGATGCCGAGAGGGAGCTAGGTGCCGGGTTTGGGCTCAACCCATGCAGTGGTTCCATGTTCTGGGCAACGAGGGGGATCTTGGGTTGGAAGCCATGTTTACTCACACTCGATAGACATCCTGGTGGTGCCTTGTGTGCCAAATGACCTGGTATGCCCTGCCTATGATTTTATGGGCAGTGGATGACATGCAAGGGCTCCATGAGCCGTTTTCATTTTTTTTTAGATTTTGTTTGGTGCTGCACAAGAAAACGGCGAAACCCGCCGGCGGGCGCGGCAACGTGACGGTCGGTGGAATCTTGGACGCAGGCATGCATCCATCCTAGGTACCCCATAGGGCACCCCAAACCATTTTCCCCCAAAAAATTTAGAGTGTCTTATAGGGTACATACAGTTAGAAACCGTATTTACCGGGCCGTAACTCGGAAAAAATACAGTACATGCCCGCACCACGAGATAAATGCCCACCTCCTGGGAATGGCCATGCACCATGGTGTAGCATGCATGGAAATTGCCTCGGGGCCATGGGCGTGCCCTAATCTTGCACCTCCTTTGGGAAAATGCCGGTTTTTTCGTGTCTAGAAAATGGAACGTGGAGATTTCTCCAAAGCACCATGAAATCTCTAGTTGGAGACGTAGCTAGCGATGCTGAGAGGGAGCTAGGTGCTAGGTTTGGGCTCAATCCATGGAGTGGTTCCATGTTTTGGGCAGCGAGGGGGGATCTAGGGTTGGAAGCCATGTTTACTCACACTCGATAGACATCCTGGTGGTGCCTTGGGTGCCAAATGACCTGGTATGCCCTGCCTATGATTTTATGAGGGTAGTGGGTCACATGCAAGGGCTCCAGGTGCCGTTTTCATTTTTTTTAGATTTTGTTTGGTGCTGCGCAGGGAAATGGCGAAACCCGCCGGTGGGCGCGGCAACGCGACGGTCGGTGGAATCTTGGACCCAGGCATGCATCCATCCTAGGTACCCCATGGGGCACCCCAAACCATTTTTCCCCGAAAACTTAGAGTGTCTTATAGGGTACATACAGTTAGAAACCACATTTACCGGGCCGTAACTCAGAAAAATACAGTACATGCCCGCACGACGAGAAAAATGCCCACCTCCCGGGAATGGCCTTGCACCATGGTGTATCTTGCGTTGAAATTGCCTCGGGCCCATGGGCGCGCCCTAATCTTGCACCTACTTTGGGAAAATGCCGGTTTTTCGGGTCCATAAAATGGAACGTGGAGATTTCTCCAAAGCACCACGAAATCTCTAGTTGGAGAAGTCGCTTGCGATGCCGAGAGGCAGCTAGGTGCCAGGTTTGGGCTCAATCTATGGAGTGGTTCCATATTGTGGGAAGCGAGGGGGGCCCTACGTTGGAAGCCATGTTTACTCACACTTGGTAGACATCCTGGTGGTACCTTGGGTGCCAAATGATGAGGTATGCCTTTCCTATGACTTTATGAGGGCAGTGGGTCACATGTAAGGGCTCCAGTAGCCGTTTTCACGTTTTTTTTAAAATTTTGTTTGCTGCCCAAGAAAACGACGAAACCCCCGGCGGACGTGGCAACATGACGGTCGGTGCAATTTTGGACCCAGGCATGCATCCATCCTAGATACCCCATGGGGCACCACAAACCATTTTTCCCTGAAAATTTAGAGTGTCTTATAGGGTACATATAGTTGGAAACCGTATTTACCGGGCCATAACTCGGAAAAATACAGTACATGCCCGCACCACGAGATAAATGCCCACCTCCTGGGATGGCCTTGCACCATGGTGTAGAATGCGTGGAAATTTCCTCGGGCCCATGGGCGCGCCCTAATCTTGCACCTTCTTTGGGAAAACGCAGGTTTTTCGGGTCCAGAAAATGCAAAGTGGAGATTTCTCCAAAGCACCATGAAATCTCTAGTTGGATAAGTAGCTAGCGATGCCGAGAGGGAGCTAGATGTCGGGTTTGGTCTCAATCCATGGAGTGTTTCCATGTTCTGGGCAGCAAGGGGGGATCTAGGGTTGGAAGTCATGTTTACTCACACTAGATAGACATCTTGGTGGTGCCTTGGGGGCCAAATGACCTGGTATGCCCTGCCTATGATTTTATGAGGGCAATAGGTCACATGCAAGGGCTCAGGGGGCCATTTTCACGTTTTTTTTTGTTTTTTCAATTTTGTTTGGTGCTGTCCAAGAAAACGGCGAAACGAGCCGGCGAGCGTGGCAACGCGACGGTCGATGCAATCTTGGGCCCAGTCATGCATCCATCCTAGGTACCCCATGGGGCACCCCAAACCATTTTTCCCCGAAAACTTAGAGTGTCTTATAGGGTACATACAGTTAGAAACCGCATTTACCAGGCCGTAACTCGGAAAAAATACAGTACATGCCCGCACAACGATTTAAATGCCCACCTCCTGGAATGGCCATGCACCATGGTGTAGCATGTGTGGAAATTGCCTCGGGCCCATGGGCGCGCCCTAATCTTGCTCCTCCTTTGGGAAAACGCAGGTTTTTAGGGTCCAGAAAATGGAAAGTGGAGATTTCTCCAAAGCACCACGAAATCTCTAGTTGGAGAAGTCTCTTGCGATGCCGAGAGGGATCTAGGTGCCGGGTTTGGGCTCAATCCATGGAGTGGTTCCATGTTCTGGGCAGCGAGGGGGGGTCTAGGGTTGGAAGCCATGTTTACTGACACTCGGTAGACATCCTAGTGATGCCTTGGGTGACAAATGACCTGGTATGCCCTGCCTATGATTTTATGAGGGTTGTGGGTCACATGCAAGGGCTCTAGGAGCCGTTTTCACGTTTTTTTAGATTTTGTTTGGTGCTGTCCAAGAAAAAGGCAAAACCCGCCGGCAGGCACGACAACGCGACGGTCGGTGCAATCTTAGACCCAGACATGCACCCATCCTAGGTACCCCATGGGGCACCCAAACCATTTTTCCCCAAAAAATTTAGAGTGTCTTATAGGGTACATACAGTTAGAAACCGTATTTACCGGGCCGTAACTCGGAAAAAATACATTACATGCCCGTACCACGAGATAAATGCCCACCTCCTGGGAATGGCCATGCACCATGGTGTAGCATGCATGGAAATTGCCTCGGGGCCATGGGCGCGCCCTAATCTTGCACCTCCTTTGGGAAAACACCGGTTTTTTTGTGTCCAGAAAATGGAAAGTGGAGATTTCTCCAAAGCACCATGAAATCTCTAGTTGGAGAAGTTGCTAGCGATGCCGAGAGGGAGCTAGGTGCTAGGTTTGGGCTCAATCCATGGAGTGGTTCCATGTTTTGGGCAGCGAGGGGGGATCTAGGGTTGGAAGCCATGTTATCTCACACTCGATAGACATCCTGGTGGTGCCTTGGGTGCCAAATGACCTGGTATGCGCTGCCTATGATTTTATGAGGGTAATGGGTCACATGCAAGTGCTCCAGTTGACGTTTTCATTTTTTTGTTTATTTATCTTTTGTTTGGTGCTGCCTAGGAAAACGGCGAAACCCGCCGGTGGGCGCGGCAACGCGACGGTCGGTGGAATCTTGGACCCAGGCATGCATCCAACCTAGGTACCCCATGGGGCACCCCAAACCAGTTTTCCCCGAAAACTTAGAGTGTCTTATAGGGTACATATAGTTAGAAAATACGTTTACCGGGACGTAACTCGGAAAAATATAGTACATGCCCGCACGACGAGAAAAATGCCCACCTCCCAGGAATGGCCTTGCACCATGTTGTATCTTGCGTGGAAATTGCCTCGGGCCCGTGGGCGCGCCCTAATCTTGCACCTACTTCGGGAAAATGCCGGTTTTTCGGGTCCATAAAATGGACAGTGGAGATTTCTCCAAAGCACCACGAAATCTCTAGTTGGAGAAGTCGCTTGCGATGCCGCGAGGCAGCTAGGTGCTGGGTTTAGGCTCAATCCATGGAGTGGCTCCATGTTGTGGGAAGCGAGGGGGGGCCTAGGTTGGAAGCCATGTTTATTCACACTTGGTAGACATCCTGGTGGTACCTTGGGTGCCAAATGATGAGGTATGCCTTGCTTATGACTTTATGAGGGCAGTGGGTCATATGCAAGGGCTCCAGCAGCCATTCTCACATTTTTTTAAATTTTGTTTGCTGCCCAAGAAAATGACGAAACCCGCAGGCGGACGTGGCAACATGACGGTCGGTGCAATTTTGGACCCAGGCATGCATCCATCCTAGGTACCCCATGGGGCACCACAAACCATTTTTCCGTGAAAATTTAGAGTGTCTTATAGGGTACATATAGTTGGAAACCGTATTTACCGGGTCATAACTCGGAAAAATACAGTACATGCCCGCACCACGAGATAAATGCCCACCTCCCGGGATGTCCTTGCACCATGGAATAGCATGCGTGGAAATTTCCTCGGGCCCATGGGCACGCCCTAATCTTGCACCTTTCTTTGGGAAAACGCAGGTTTTTTGGGTCCAGAAAATGGAAAGTAGAGATTTCTCCAAAGCACCATGAAATCTCTAGTTGGAGAAGTAGCTAGCGATGACGAGAGGGAGCTAGGTCGGGTTTGGTCTCAATCCATGGAGTGGTTCCATGTTCTGGGCAGCAAGGAGGAATCTAGGGTTGGAAGCCATGTTTACTCACACTTGATAAACATCCTGGTGGTGCCTTGGGGGCCAAATCACCTGGTATGCCCTTCCTATGATTTTATGAGGGCAATGGGTCACATGCAAGGGTTCCAGGGGCCATTTTCACATTTTTCTGTCTTTTCAGATTTTTTTGGTGCTGTCCAAGAAAACGGTGTAACCAGCCAGCGAGCGTGGCAACGCGACGGTCGATTCAATCTTGGACCCAGGCATGCGTCCATCCTAGGTACCCCATGGGGCACCCCAAACCATTTTTCCCGGAAAATTTAGAGTGTCTTATAGGGTACATACAGTTAGAAACCGCATTTACCAGGCCGTAACTCGGAAAAAATACACATGCCCGCACCACGAGATAAATGCCCACCTCCTGGAATGGCCATCCACCATGGTGTAGCATGTGTGGATATTGCCTCGGGACCATGGGCGCGCCCTAATCTTGCTCCTCCTTTGGGAAAACGCAGGTTTTTAGGGTCCAGAAAATGGAAAGTGGAGATGTCTCCAAAGCACCACGAAATCACTAATTGGATAAGTCGCTTGCGATGCCGAGAGGGATCTAGGTGCCGGGTTTGGGCTCAATCCATGGAGTGGTTCCATGTTCTGGGCAGCGAGGGGGGGTCTAGGGTTGGAAGCCATGTTTACTGACACTCGATAGACATCCTGATGATGCCTTGGGTTCCAAATGACCTGGTATGCCGCCTATGATTTTATGAGGGAAGTGGGTCACATGCAAGGGCTCTAGGAGCCGTTTTCACGTTTTTTTTAGATTTTGTTTGGTGTTGTCCAAGAAAAAGGCGAAACCCGCCGGCAGGCACGGCAACGCGACGGTCGGTGCAATCTTAGACCCAGACATGCATCCATCCTAGGAACCCCATGGGGCACCCCAAACAATTTTTCCCCAAAAAATTTAGAGTGTCTTATTGGGTACATACAGTTAGAAACTATATTTACCGGGCCGTAACTCGGAAAAAATATAGTACATGCCCGCACCACGAGATAAATGCCCACCTCCTGGGAATGGCCATGCACCATGGTGTAGCATGCATGGAAATTTCCTCGGGGCCATGGGCGAGCCCTAATCTTGCACCTCCTTTGGGAAAACGCCGGTTTTTTCGTGTCCAGAAAATGGAAAGTGGATATTTCTCCAAAGCACCATGAAATCTCTAGTTGGAGAAGTTGCTAGCGATGCCGAGAGGGAGCTAGGTGCTAGGTTTGGGCTCAATCCATGCAGTGGTTCCATGTTTTGGGCAGCGAGGGGGGATCTAGGGTTGGAAGCCATGTTATCTCACACTCGATAGACATCCTGGTGGTGCCTTGGGTGCCAAATGACCTGGTATGCCCTGCCTATGATTTTATGAGGGTAATGGGTCACATGCAAGGGCTCCAGTTGATGTTTTCAATTTTTTTGTTTTTTTATCTTTTGTTTGGTGCTGCCCAGGAAAACGGCCGCCGGTGGGCGCGGCAACGTGACGGTCGGTGGAATCTTGGACCCAGGCATGCATCCATCCTAGGTACCCCATGGGGCACCCCAAACCAGTTTTCCCCGAAAACTTAGAGTGTCTTATAGGGTACATATAGTTAGAAAATACATTTACCGGGCCGTAACTCGGAAAAATATAGTACATGCCCGCACGACGAGAAAAATGCCCACCTCCCAGGAATGGCCTTGCACCATGTTGTATCTTGCGTGGAAATTGCCTCGGGCCCGTGGGCGCGCCCTAATCTTGCACCTACTTTGGGAAAATGCCGGTTTTTCGGGTCCATAAAATGGACAGTGGAGATTTCTCCAAAGCACCACGAAATCTCTAGTTGGAGAAGTCGCTTGCGATGCCGAGAGGCAGCTAGATGCTGGGTTTAGGCTCAATCCATGGAGTGGTTCCATGTTGTGGGAAGCGAGGGGGGGCTAGGTTGGAAGCCATGTTTATTCACACTTGGTAGACATCCTGGTGGTACCTTGGGTGCCAAATGATGAGGTATGCCTTGCCTATGACTTTATGAGGGCAGTGGGTCATATGCAAGGGCTCCAGCAGCCATTCTCACGTTTTTTTAAATTTTGTTTGCTGCCCAAGAAAATGACGAAACCCGCAGGCGGACGTGGCAACATGACGGTCGGTGCAATTTTGGACCCAGGCATGCATCCATCCTAGGTACCCCATGGGGCACCACAAACCATTTTTCCGTGAAAATTTAGAGTGTCTTATAGGGTACATATAGTTGGAAACCGTATTTACCGGGTCATAACTCGGAAAAATACAGTACATGCCCGCACCACGAGATAAATGCCCACCTCCCGGGATGTCCTTGCACCATGGAATAGCATGCGTGGAAATTTCCTCGGGCCCATGGGCGCGCCCTAATCTTGCACCTTTCTTTGGGAAAACGCAGGTTTTTCGGGTCCAGAAAATGGAAATTAGAGATTTCTCCAAAGCACCATGAAATCTCTAGTTGGAGAAGTAGCTAGCGATGACGAGAGGGAGCTAGGTCGGGTTTGGTCTCAATCCATGGAGTGGTTCCATGTTCTGGGCAGCAAGGGGGAATCTAGGGTTGGAAGCCATGTTTACTCACACTTGATAAACATCCTGGTGGTGCCTTGGGGGCCAAATCACCTGGTATGCCCTGCCTATGATTTTATGAGGGCAGTGGGTCACATGCAAGGGTTCCAGGGGCCGTTTTCACGTTTTTCTGTCTTTTCAGATTTTTTTGGTGATGTCCAAGAAAACGGTGAAACCAGCCAGCGAGCGTGGCAACGCGACGGTCGATTCAATCTTGGACCCAGGCATGCGTCCATCCTAGGTACCCCATGGGGCACCCCAAACCATTTTTCCCAGAAAATTTAGAGTGTCTTATAGGGTACATACAGTTAGAAACCGCATTTACCGGGTCGTAACTCGGAAAAAATACACATGCCCGCACCACGAGATAAATGCCCACATCCTGGAATGGCCATGCACCATGGTGTAGCATGTGTGGATATTGCCTCGGGCCCATGGGCGCGCCCTAATCTTGCTCCTCCTTTGGGAAAACGCAGGTTTTTAGGGTCCAGAAAATGGAAAGTGGAGATGTCTCCAAAGCACCACGAAATCACTAATTGGAGAAGTCGCTTGCGATGCCGAGAGGGATCTAGGTGCCGGGTTTGGGCTCAATCCATGGAGTGGTTCCATGTTCTGGGCAGCGAGGGGGGGTCTAGGGTTGGAAGCCATGTTTACTGACACTCGATAGACATCCTGATGATGCCTTGGGTTCCAAATGACCTGGTATGCCGCCTATGATTTTATGAGGGAAGTGGGTCACATGCAAGGGCTCTAGGAGCCGTTTTCACGTTTTTTTAGATTTTGTTTGGTGTTGTCCAAGAAAAAGGCGAAACCCGCCGGCAGGCACGGCAACGCGATGGTCGGTGCAATCTTAGACCCAGACATGCATCCATCCTAGGAACCCCATGGGGCACCCCAAACAATTTTTCCCCAAAAAATTTAGAGTGTCTTATAGGGTACATACAGTTAGAAACTATATTTACCGGGCCGTAACTCGGAAAAAATACAGTACATGCCCGCACCACGAGATAAATGCCCACCTCCTGGGAATGGCCATGCACCATGGTGTAGCATGCATGGAAATTTCCTCGGGGCCATGGGCGCGCCCTAATCTTGCACCTCCTTTGGGAAAACGCCGGTTTTTTCGTGTCCAGAAAATGGAAAGTGGATATTTCTCCAAAGCACCATGAAATCTCTAGTTGGAGAAGTTGCTAGAGATGCCGAGAGGGAGCTAGGTGCTAGGTTTGGGCTCAATCCATGCAGTGGTTCCATGTTTTGGGCAGCGAGGGGGATCTAGGGTTGGAAGCCATGTTATCTCACACTCGATAGACATCCTGGTGGTGCCTTGGGTGCCAAATGACCTGGTATGCCCTGCCTATGATTTTATGAGGGTAATGGGTCACATGCAAGGGCTCCAGTTGATGTTTTCAATTTTTTGTTTTTTTATCTTTTGTTTGGTGCTGCCCAGGAAAACGGCGAAACCCGCCGGTGGGCGCGGCAACGCGACGGTCGGTGGAATCTTGGACCCAGGCATGCATCCATCCTAGGTACCCCAAGGGGCACCCCAAACCAGTTTTCCCCGAAAACTTAGAGTGTCTTATAGGGTACATATAGTTAGAAAATACATTTACCGGGCCGTAACTCGGAAAAATATAGTACATGCCCGCACGACGAGAAAAATGCCCACCTCCCAGGAATGGCCTTGCACCATGTTGTATCTTGCGTGGAAATTGCCTCGGGCCCGTGGGCGCGCCCTAATCTTGCACCTACTTTGGGAAAATGCCTGTTTTTTGGGTCCATAAAATGGACAGTGGAGATTTCTCCAAAGCACCACGAAATCTCTAGTTGGAGAAGTCGCTTGCGATGCCGAGAGGCAGCTAGGTGCTGGGTTTGGGCTCAATCCATGGAGTGGTTCCATGTTGTGGGAAGCGAGGGGGGGCCTAGGTTGGAAGCCATGTTTATTCACACTTGGTAGACATCCTGGTGGTACCTTGGCTGCCAAATGATGAGGTATGCCTTGCCTATGACTTTATGAGGGCAGTGGGTCATATGCAAGGGCTCCAATAGCCATTCTCACGTTTTTTTAAATTTTGTTTGCCGCCCAAGAAAACGACGAAACCGCAGGCGGACGTGGCAACATGACGGTCGGTGCAATTTTGGACCCAGGCATGCATCCATCCTAGGTACCCCATGGGGCACCACAAAACATTTTTCCGTGAAAATTTAGAGTGTCTTATAGGGTACATATAGCTGGAAACCGTATTTACCGGGTCGTAACTCGGAAAAATACAGTACATGCCCGCACCACGAGATAAATGCCCACCTCCCGGGATGTCCTTGCACCATGGAATAGCATGCGTGGAAATTTCCTCGGGCCCATGGGCGCGCCCTAATCTTGCACCTTTCTTTGGGAAAACGCAGGTTTTTCGGGTCCAGAAAATGGAAAGTAGAGATTTCTCCAAAGCACCATGAAATCTCTAGTTGGAGAAGTAGCTAGCAATGCCGAGAGGGAGCTAGGTCGGGTTTGGTCTCAATCCATGGAGTGGTTCCATGTTCTGGGCAGCAAGGGGCAATCTAGGGTTGGAAGCCATGTTTACTCACACTTGATAAACATCCTGGTGGTGCCTTGGGGGCCAAATCACCTGGTATGCCCTGCCTATGATTTTATGAGGGCAGTGGGTCACATGCAAGGGCTCCAGGGGCCGTTTTCACGTTTTTTTGTCTTTTTAGATTTTTTTGGTGCTGTCCAAGAAAACGGTTAAACCAGCCAGCGAGCGTGGCAACGCGACGGTCGATTCAATCTTGGACCCAGGCATGCGTCCATCCTAGGTACCCCATGGGGCACCCCAAACCATTTTTCCCGGAAAATTTAGAGTGTCTTATAGGGTACATACAGTTAGAAACCGCATTTACCGGACCGTAACTCGGAAAAAATACAGTACATGCCCGCACCACGAGATAAACGCCCACTTCCTGGAATGGCCATGCACCATGGTGTAGCATGTGTGGATATTGCCTCGGGCCCATGGGCGCGCCCTAATCTTGCTCCCCCTTTGGGAAAACGCAGGTTTTTAGGGTCCAGAAAATGGAAAGTGGAGATGTCTCCAAAGCACCACGAAATCACTACTTGGAGAAGTCGCTTGCGATGCCGAGAGGGATCTAGGTGCCGGGTTTGGGCTCAATCCATGGAGTGGTTCCATGTTCTGGGCAGCGAGGGGGGGGTCTAGGGTTGGAAGCCATGTTTACTGACACTCGATAGACATCCAGATGATGTCTTGGGTTCCAAATGACCTGGTATGCCCTGCCTATGATTTTATGAGGGAAGTGGGTCACATGCAAGGGCTCTAGGAGCCGTTTTCACGTTTTTTTAAATTTTGTTTGGTGTTGTCCAAGAAATAGGCAAAACCCGCCGGCAGTCGCGAAAATGCGACGGTCGGTGCATTCTTGGACCCAGACATGCATCCATCCTAGGAACCCCATGAGGCACCCCAAACAATTTTTCCCCAAAAAATTTAGAGTGTCTTATAGGGTACATACAGTTAGAAACTATATTTACCGGGCAGTAACTCGGAAAAAATACAGTACATGCCCGCACCATGAGATAAATGCCCACCTCCTGGGAATGGCCATGCACCATGGTGTAGCATGCATGGAAATTTCCTCGGGGCGACTGGCGCGCCATAATCTTGCACCTCCTTTGGGAAAACTCCGGTTTTTTCATGTCCAGAAAATGGAAAGTGGATATTTCTCCAAAGCACCATGAAATCTCTAGTTGGATAAGTGGCTTGCATTGCCGAGAGGGAGCTAGGTTCCGGGTTTGGGCTCAATCCATCGAGTGGTTCCATGTTGTGGGCAGAGAGGGGGGACCTAGGGTTTGAAGCCATGTTTACTCACACTCGTTAGACATCCTGGTGGTGCCTTGGGTGCCAAATGATGAGGTATGCCCTGCCTATGATTTTATGAGGGCAGTGGGTCACATGCAAGGGCTCTAGTTGCTGTTTTCACGTTTTTTTTTGGTTTTTAGATTTTGTTTGGTCCTGCCCAAGAAAACGGCGAAACCCGCCGGTGGGTGTGGCAACATGACGGTCGGTGCAATCTTGGACCCAGGCATGCATCCATCCTAGGTACACCATGGGGCACCCCAAACCATTTTTCCCCGAAAATTTAGAGTGCCTTATAGAGTACATACAGTTGGAAACCGCATTTACCAGGCCGTAACTCAGAAAAATATAGTACATGCCTGCACCACGAGATTAATGCCCGCCTCCCGGGAATGGCCATGCACCATGCTGTAGAATGCGTGGAAATTGGCTCGGGCCCATGGGCGCTCCCTAATATTGCACCTCCTTTGGGAAAGCGCAGCCTTTTCGGGTCCAGAAAATGGAAAGTGGAGATTTCTCCAAAGCACCACGAAATATCTAGTTGGAGAAGTTGCTTGCGATGCCTAGAGGGAGCTAGGTGCCAGGTTTGGGCTCAATCCATCGAGTGGTTCCATGTTGTGGGCAGTGAGGGGGGGTCCTAGGGTTGGAATCCATGTTTACTCACACTCGATAGACATCCTGGTGGTGCCTTGGGTGCCAAATGATGAGGTATGCCCTGCCTATGATTTTATGATGGCATTGGGTCACATGCAAGGGCTCCAGTTGCCGTTTTCACATTTTTTTAGATTTTGTTTGGTGCTGCCCAAGAAAACGGCGAAACCCGTTGGCGGGTGCGGCAACATGACAGTCGGTGCAATCTTGGACCCAGGCATGCATTCATCCTAGGTACCCCATGGGGCACCCCAAACCATTTTTCCCCAAAAAATTTAGAGTGTCTTATAGGGACATACAGTTAGAAACTGTATTTACCGGGCCGTAACTCGGAAAAAATACAGTACATGCCCGCACCACGAGATAAATGCCCACCTCCTGGGAATGGCCATGCACCATGGTGTAGCATGCATGGAAATTACCTTGTGGCTATGGGCGCGCCCTAATCTTGCACATCCTTTGGGAAAACGCCGGTTTTTTCGGGTCCAGAAAATGGAAAGTGGAGATTTCTCCAAAGCACCATGAAATCTCTAGTTGGACAAGTCGCTTGCGATGCCGAGAGGGAGCTAGCTGCCGGGTTTGGACTCAATCCATGGAGCGGATCCATGTTCTGGGCAGCGAGGGGGGATCTAGGGTTGGAAGCCATGTTTACTCACACTTGATAGACATCCTGGTGGTGCCTTGGGTGCCAAATGATGAGGTATGTCCTGCCAATGATTTTATGAGGGCAGTGGGTCACATGCAAGGGCTCTAGTTGCTGTTTTCACGTTTTGTTTTTTTAGATTTTGTTTGGTCCTGCCCAAGAAAATGGCGAAACTCGCCGGTGGGCGTGGCAACATGACGGTCGGTGCAATCTTGGACCCAGGCATGCATCCATCCTAGGTACACCATGGGGCACCCCAAACCATTTTTCCCCGAAAATTTAGAGTGCCTTATAGAGTACATACATTTGGAAACCGCATTTACCAGGCCGTAACTCAGAAAACATATAGTACATGCCTGCACCACGAGATTAATGCCCACCTCCCGGGAATGGCCATGCACCATGCTGTAGAATGCGTGGAAATTGCCTCCGGCCCATGGGCGCGCCTTAATATTGCACCTCCTTTGGGAAAGCACAGGCTTTTCGGGTCCAGAAAATGGGAAGTGGAGATTTCTCCAAAGCACCACGAAATATCTAGTTGGAGAAATTGCTTGCCATGCCGAGAGGGAGCTAGGTGCCGGGTTTGGGCTCAATCCATCGAGTGGTTCCATGTTGTGGGCAGTGAGGGGGGGTCCTAGGGTTGGAAGCCATGTTTACTCACACTCGATAGACATCCTGGTGGTGCCTTGGGTGCCAAATGATGATGTATGCCCTGCCTATGATTTTATGATGGCATTGGGTCACATGCAAGGGCTCCAGTTGCCGTTTTCACGTTTTTTTAGATTTTGTTTGGTGCTGCCCAAGAAAATGGCGAAACCCGCAGGCGGGCGCGGCAACATGATGGTCGGTGCAATCTTGCACAAGGCATGCATTCATCCTAGGTACCCCATGGGGCACCCCAAACCATTTTCCCCCGAAAATTTAGAATGTCTTATAGGGTATATACAGTTAGAAACTGCATTTACCGGGCAGTAACTTAGAAAAAACACAGTACATGCCCGCACCACGATATTAATGCCCACCTCCCGGGAATGTCCATGCACCATGGTGTAGCATGCGTGGAAATTGCCTCGGGCCCATGGGCATGCCCTAATCTTGCACCTCCTTTGGAAAAACGCAATGTTTTCGGGTCCAGAAAATGGAAAGTGGAGATTTCTCCAAAGCACCATGAAATCTCTAGTTGGAGAAGTAGCTAGCGATGCTGAGAGGGACCTAGGTGCCGGGTTTGGGCTCAATCCATCGAGTAGTTCCATGTTGTGGGCAGCGAGGGGGGACCTAGGGTTGGAAGCCACGTTTACTCACACTCGATAGACATCTTGGTGGTGCCTTGGGTGCCAAATGATGAGGTATGCCCTGCCTATGATTTTATGAGGGCAGTGGGTCACATGCAAGGGCTCCAGTTGCCGTTTTCACGTTTTTTTTTGTTTTTTTTTAGATTTTGTTTGGTGCTGCCCTAGAAAACGGCAAAACCCGCCGGCGGGCGTGGCAATATGATGGTCGGTGCAATCTTGGACCCAGGCATGCATCCATCCTAGGTACCCCATGGGGCACCCCAAACCATTTTCCCCCGAAAATTTAGAATGTCTTATAGGGTATATATAGTTAGAAACTGCATTTACCGGGCAGTAACTTAGAAAAAACACAGTACATGCCCACACCACGATATTAATGCCCACCTCCCGGGAATGTCCATGCACCATGGTGTAGCATGCGTGGAAATTGCCTCGGGCCCATGGGCATGCCCTAATCTTGCACCTCCTTTGGAAAAACGCAATGTTTTCGGGTCCAGAAAATGGAAAGTGGAGATTTCTCCAAAGCACCATGAAATCTCTAGTTGGAGAAGTAGCTAGCAATGCCGAGAGGGAGCTAGGTGCTGGGTTTGGGCTCAATCCATGGATTTGTTCCATGTTTTGGGCAGCGAGGGAGGAGTCTAGGGTTGGAAGCTATTTTTACTCACACTCGATAGTCATCCTGGTGGTGCCTTGAGTGCCAAATGACCTGGTATGCCCTACCAATGATTTTATGAGGGCAGTGGGTCACATGCAAGGGCTCCAGGAGCCGTTTTCATTTTTTTTTGTTTTTTTAGATTTTGTTTGGTGCTGCCCAAAAAAAGGCAAAAACCGCCTGCGGGAGCGGCAACATGATGGTCGGTTTAATCTTGGACCCAGGCATGCATCCATCCTAGGTACCCCATGGGGTGCCCCAAACCATTTTTCCCCGAAAATTTAGAGTGTCTTATAGGGTATATACAGTTGGAAACCGCATTTACCGGGTCGTAACTTAGAAAAAACACAGTACATGCCCGGACCACGAGATTAATGCCCACCTCCCGGGAATGGCCATGCACCATGCTGTAGCATGCGTGGAAATTTCGTCGGGCCCATGGGCGCGCCCTAATCTTGCACCTCCTTTGGGAAAACGCAAGTTTTTCGGGTCTAGAAAATGGAAAGTGGAGATTTCTCCAAAGCACCATGAAATCTCTAGTTGGGTGTCAGGTTTGGGCTCAATCCATGGAGTATTTCCATGTTTTGGGCAGCGAGGGGGAGGGACTTAGGGTTGAAAGCGATGTTTACTCACACTCGATAGACATCCTGGTGGTGCCTTGGGTGCCAAATGATGAGGTATGCCCTGCCTATGGTTTTATGAGGGCAGTGGATCACATGCAAGGGCTCCAGTTGTCGTTTTCATGTTTTTTTGTTTTTTTAGATTTTGTTTGGTGGTGCCCAAGAAAACGGCGAAACCCGCTGGCGGGCGCGGCAACATGACGGTCGGTGCAATCTTGGACCCATGCATGCATCCATCCTAGGTACCCCGTGGGGCACCCCAAACCGTTTTTCCCCGAAAATTTAGAGTGTCTTATAGGGTACATATAGTTAGAAAGCGCATTTACCGGGCCGTAACTTAGAAAAAACACAATACATGCCCACACCACGAGATAAATGCCCACCTCCTGGGATGGCCTTGCACCATGGTGTAGCATGCGTGGAAATTGCCTCGGGCCCATGGGCGCGCCCTAATCTTGCACCTCCTTTGGGAAAACGCAGGTTTTTCGGGCCAGAAAATGGAAACTGGAGATTTCTCTAAAGCACCCCGAAATCTCTAGTTGGAGAAGTCGCTCGCAATGCCGAGAGGGCGATAGGTGCCTGGTTTGGGCTCAATCCATGCAGTGGTTCCATGTTCTGGGAAGCAAGGGGATCTAGGGTTGGAAGCCATGTTTACTCACACTCGATAGACATCCTGTTGGTGCCTTGGGTGCCAAATGACATGGTATACCCTGCCTATGATTTTATAAGGGCAGTGGGTCACATGCAAGGTCTCCATGAGCCGTTTTCATTTTTTTTTGTTTTTTTAGATTTTGTTTGGTGCTTCCCAAGAAAACGGCGAAACCCGCCGGCGGGTGCGGCAATGCGATGGTCGGTGCAATCTTGGACCCAGGCATGCATCCATCCTAGGTACCCCACGGGGCACCCAAACCATTTTTCGCCGAATAATTAGAGTGTCTTATAGGGTATAGTTAGAAACCGCATTTACCGGGCCGTAACTCGGAAAAATACAGTACATGCCCGCACCACGAGATAAATGCCCACCTCCCGGGAATGGCCATGCACCATGGTGTAGCATGCGTGGAAATTGCCTCGGGCCCATGGGCGCGCCCTAATATTGCACCTCCTTCGGGAAAACGCCGGTTTTTTATGTCGAGAAAATGGAAAGTGCAGATTTCTCCAAAGCACCCCAAAATATCTAGTTGGAGAAGTCATTTGTGATGCCGAGAGGGAGCTAGGTGCCGGGTTTGGGCTCAATCCATGGAGTGGTTCCATGTTCTGGGCAGTGAGGGGGGATCTACGGTTGGAAGCCATGTTTACTCACACTCGATAGACATCCTTGTGGTTCCTTGGGTGCCAAATGACCTGGTATGCCCTGCCTATGATTTTATGAGGGCAGTGGGTCACATGCAAGTGCTCTTGGAGCCATTTTCACGTTTTTCTGTTTTTTCGATTTTGTTTGGTCCTGCCCAAGAAAATGGCGAAACCCGCCGGCGGGCGTGGCAATGCGACGGTCGGTCCAATCTTGGACCCAGGCATGCATCCAGCCTAGGTACCCCATGGGGCACCCCAAACCATTTTTCCCCAAAAATTTAGAGTGTCTTATAGGGTACATAAAGTTAGAAACCGCATTTATCGGGTCGTAACTCGGAAAAAATACATTACATGCCCGCACCACTTGATAAATGCCCAGCTCCCGGGAATGGCCATGCACCATGGTGTAGCATGCGTGGAAATTGCCACGGCCCATGGGAGAGCCCTAATCTTGCACCTCCTTTGGGAAAACGCCGGTTTTTCGGGTCCAGAAAATGGAAAGTGGAGATTTCTCCAAAGCACCACGAAATCTCTAGTTGGAGAAGTCGCTTGCGATGGCGAGAGGGAGCTAGGTGCCAGATTTGGGTTCAATCCATGGAGTGGTTCCATGTTCTAGGCAGCGAGGGGGGGTCTAGGGTAGGAAGCCATGTTTACTCACACTCAATAGACATCCTGGTGGTGCCTTGGTGCCAAATGACCTGGTATGCCCTACCTATGATTTTATGAGGGAAGTGGGTCAGATGCAAGGGATCCATGAGCCGTTTTCATGTTTTTTTTTTGTTTTTTTAGATTTTTTTGGTGCTGCCCAAGAAAACGGCGAAACCCGCCGGCGGGCGCGACAACGTGATGGTCGGTGCAATCTTGGACCCAGGCATGCATCTAGCCTAGGTACCCCATGGGGCACCCCAAACAATTTTCCCCCGAAAATTTAGAGTGTCTTATAGGTTACATACAGTTAGAAACCGCATTTACTAGGCCGTAACTTGGAAAAAATACAGTACATGCCTGCACCACGAGATAAATGGCCATGCACCATGGTGTATCATGCGTGTAAATTGCCTCGGGCCCATGGGAGTGCCCTAATCTTGCACCTGCTTTGGGAAAACGCCGGTTTTTCAGGTCCAGAAAATGGAAAGTGGAGATTTCTCCAAAGCACCACGAAATCTTTAGTTGGAGAAGACGCTTGCGATGCTGAGAGGGATCTAGGTGTCGGTTTTTGGCTCAATCTTTGGAGTGGTTCCATGTTGTGGCCAGTAAGGGGGGATCTAGCGTTCGAAGCCATGTTTACTCACACTCGATAGACATCCTGGTGGTTCCTTGGGTGCCCAATGAACTGGTATGCCATGCCTATGATTTTATGAGGGTAGTGGGTCACATGCAAGGTATCTAGAAGCCGTTTTCACATTTTTTTTTTGTTTTTTAGATTTTGTTTGGTGCTGCCCAAGAAAAGGGCGAAACCTGCCGGCGGGCGCGGCAACTCGACGGTCGGTGGAATCTTAGACCCAGGCAGGCATCCATCCTAGGTACCCCATGGGGCACCCAAACCATTTTTTCCTGAAAATTTAGAGTGTCTTATAGGGTACATATAGTTAGAAACCGCATTTACCGGGCCGTAACTCGGAAAAAATACAGTATATGCCCACACCATGAGATAAATGCCCAAGTCCCGGGAATGGCCACGCACCATGGTGTAGCATGCGTGGAAATTGCCTTGGGCCCATGGGCGCGCCCTAATCTTGCACCTCCTTTGGGAAAATGCAAGTTTTTCGGGTCCAGAAAATGAAAAGTGGAGATTTCTCCAAAGCACCATGAAATCTCTAGTTGGAGAAGTAGCTAGTGATGCCGAGAGGGAGCTAGGTGCCGGGTTTGGGCTCAATCCATGGAGTGGTTCCATGTTTTGGGCAGCGAGGGGGGGATCTAGGGTTGGAAGCCATGTTTACTCACAGTCGATAGACATCCTGGTGGTGCCTTGGGTTCCAAATGATGAGGTATGCCCTGCCTATGATTTTATGAGGGCAGTGGGTCAGATGCAAGGGCTCTAGTAGCCGTTTTCACATTTTTTTGTTTTTTTAGATTTTGTTTGGAGCTGCCCAAGAAAATGGCGAAACCCGCCGGCGGGCGTGGCAACATGACGGTCGGTGGAATCTTGGATCCAGGCATGCATCCAGCCTAGGTACCCCATGGGGCACCCCAAACCATTTTTCCCTAAAAATTTATAGTGTATTATCAGGTACATACAGTTGGAAACTGCATTTAACAGCCCGTAAATCGGAAAAAATACAGTACATGCCCGTACCACGAGATTAATGCCCACCTACCGGGAATGGCCATGCACCATGGTGTAGCATCCGTGGATATTGCCTCGGGCCCATGGGAGCGCCCTAATCTAGCACCTCCTTTCGAAAAACGCAAGTTTTTGGGGTCTAGAAAATGGAAAGTGGAGATTGCTCCAAAGCACCATGAAATCTCTAGTTGGAGAAGTTGCCTGCGATGCCGAGAGGGAGCTAGGTGCCGGATTTGGGCTCAATCCATGGAGTGGTTCCATGTTCTAGGCACCGAGGGGGGTGATCTAGGGTTGGAAGCCATGTTTACTCACACTCGATAGACATCCTGGTGGTACCTTGGTGCCAAATGACCTGGTATGCCCTCCCTATGATTTTATGAGGGTTGTGGGTCACATGCAAGGGCTCTAGGAGCCGTTGTCATGTTTTTTTTCGTTTTTTTAGATATTGTTTGGTGCTTCCCAAGAAAACGGCGAAACCCGCTGGCGGGCGCGGCAACGCGACGGTCGGTGCAATCTTGGACCCAGGCATGCATCCATCCTACGGACCCCATGGGGCACCCGAAACCATTTTTCCCCAAAAATTTAGAGTGTCTTATAGGGTACATACAGTTAGAAAGCGCATTTACCGGGCCGTAACTCGAAAAAAATAGAGTACATGCCCGCACCACGAGATAAATGCCCACCTCCCGGGAATGGCCATGCACCATGGTGTAGCATGCGTGGAAATTGCCTCGGGCCCGTGGGCGCGCCCTAATATTGCACCTCCTTTGGGAAACCGCCGGTTTTTCGAGTCCAGAAAATGGAAAGTGTAGATTTGTCCAAAGCACCATGAAATCTCTATTTGGAGAAGTCGCTTCTGATGCCGAGAGGGAGCTAGGTGCTAGGTTTGGGCTCAATCCATGGAGTGGTTCCATGTTCTGGGCAGTGAGGGGGCGATCTAGGGTTGGAATCTATGTTTACTCACACTCGATAGACATCCTTATGACGCCTTGGGTGCCAAATGACATGGTATGCCCTGCCTATGATTATATGAGGGCAGTGGGTCACATGCAAGGGCTCCAGGAGCCGTTTTCACGTTTTATTTTATTTTTTTAGATTTTGTTTGGTGATGCCCAAGAAAACGGCGAAACCCGCTAGCTGGCGCGGCAACATGACGGTCGGTGCAATCTTGGACCCAGGCATGCATCCAGCCTAGGTAACCCATGGGGCACCCAAACCGTTTTTCCCCGAAAATTTAGAGTGTCTTATAGGGTACATATAGTTAGAAACCGCATTTACCAGGCCGTAACTCGGAAAACATACAGTACATGCCCGCACCATGAGATAAATGGCCATGCACCATGGTGTAGCATGTGTGTAAATTGCCTCGGGCGCATGGGCGCGCCCTAATCTTGCACCTCCTTTGGGAAAATGCCGGTTTTTAGGGTCCAGAAAATGGAAAGTGGAGATTTCTCCAAAGGACCACGAAATCTCTAGCTGGAGAAGTCGCTTGCGATGCCGAGAGGGAGATAGGTGCCGGGTTTTGGCTCAATCTTGGTTCCATGTTGTGGGTAGCGAGGGGGATCTAGGGTTGGAAGCCATGTTTACTCACACTCGATAGACATCCTGGTGGTGCCTTGGGGGCCAAATGACCTGGTATGCCCTGCCTATGATTTTATGAGGGTAATGGGTCACATGCTAGGGCTCCAATAGCCGTTTTTTGTTTTTTTAGATTTTGTTTGGTGCTGCCCAAGCAAACGGCGAAACCCGTCGGCGGGCGTGGCAACATGACGGTCGGTGCATTATTGGACCGAGGCATGCATCCAGCCTAGGTACCCCATGGGCCACCCCGAAAATTTAGAGTATCTTATAGGGTACATACAGTTGGAAACCGCATTTACCAGGCTGTAACTTAGAAAAAATACAGTACATGCCCGCACCATGAGATTAATGGCCATGCACTATGGTCAAGCATTTGTGTAAATTGCCTCAGTCCCATGGGCACGCCCTAATCTTGCGCCTCCTTTGTGAAAATGCCGGTTTTTCGGGTCTAGAAAATGGAAAGTGGACATTTCTCCAAAGCACCACGAAATCTCTAGTTGGAGAAGTCGCTTGCAATGCCGAGAGGGAGCTAGGTGCCGTGTTTTGGCTCAATTTATGGAGTGGTTCCATGTTGTGGGTAGCGAGGGGGGATCTAGGGTTGGAAGCCATGTTTACTCACACTCGATAGACATCCTGGTGGTGCCTTGGGTGCCAAATGACCTGGTATGCCCTGCCTATGATTTTATCAGGGCAGTGGGTCACATGCAAGGGCTCCAGGACCCATTTTCACGTTTTTTTTAGATTTTGTTCGGTGCTGCCAAAGAAAACGGCATTTACCAGGCCGTAACTCGGAAAAAATATAGTACATGCCCATACCACGAGATAAATGCCCACCTCCCGGGAATGTCCATGCACAATGGTATAGCATGCGTGGAAATTGCCTCGGGCCCATGGGCGCGCCCTAAACTTGCACCTCCTTTGGGAAAACGCATGTTTTTCGGGTCCAGAAAATGGAAAGTGGAAATTTCTCCAAAGCACCATGAAATATCTAGTTGGAGAAGTTGCTTGCGATGCCGAGAGGGAGCTAGGTGCCGGGTTTGGGCTCAATCCATGGAGTGGTTCCATGTTCTAGGCAGCGAGGGGGGTGATCTAGGGTTGGAAGCCATGTTTACTCACACTCGATAGACATCCTGGTGGCCCCTTGGTGCCAAATGACCTGGTATGCCCTGCCTATGATTTTATGAGGGTAGTGGGTCACATGCAAGGTCTCCAGGAGCCATTTTCATGTTTATTTTTATTTTTTTAGATTTTATTTGGTGCTGCCCTAGAAAACGGCGAAACCCGCCGGCGGGCGCGGCAACGTGATGGTCGGTGCAATCTTGGACACAGGGATGCATTCATCCTAGGGACCCCATGGGGCACCCCAAACTATTTTCCCCCGAAAATTTAGAGTTCCTTATAGGGTACATACAGTTGGAAACCGCATTTACCAGGCCGTAACTCAGAAAAATATAGTGCATGCCCGCACCACGATATTAATTCCCACCTCCCGGGAATGGCCATGCACCATGGTGTAGCATGCGTGGAAATTTCTTCGGGCCCATGGGCTCGCCTTAATCTTGCACCTCCTTTGGGAAAGCGTAGGTTTTTCGGGTCCAGAAAATGCAAAGTGGAGTTTTCTCCAAAGCACCACGAAATCTCTAGTTGGAGAAATCGCTTGCGATGCCGAGAGGGAGCTAGGTGCCGGGTTTGGGCTCAATCCATGGAGTGGTTCTATGTTTTGGGCAGCGAGGGGGGATCTAGGGTTGGAAGCCATGTTTACTCACACTCGATAGACATCTTGGTGGTGCCTTGGGTGCTAAATGATGAGGTATGCCCTGCCTATGATTTTATGAGGGCAGTGGGTCACATGCAAGGGCTCCAGTTGCCGTTTTCACGTTTTTTTTTTGTTTTTTTAGATTTTGTTTGGTGCTGCCCTAGAAACGGCAAAACCCGCCGGCGGGCGTGGCAATATGATGGTCGGTGCAATCTTGGACCCAGGCATGCATCCATACTAGGTACCCCATGGGGCACCCCAAACCATTTTTCCCCGAAAATTTAGAGTGTCTTATAGGGTACATACATTTGGAAACCGCATTTACCAGGCCGTAACTCAGAAAAAATACAGTACATGCCCGCACCACGAGATTAATGCCCATGCACCATGGTGTAGCATGCGTGTAAATTGCCTCGGGCCCATGGGCGCGCCCTTATATTGCACCTCCTTTGAGAAAACACTGGTTTTTCAGGTCGAGAAAATGGAAAGTGTAGATTTCTCCAAAGCACCACGAAATCTCTAGTTGGAGAAGTCTCTTGCGATGCCGAGAGGGAGCTAGGTGCCGGGTTTGGGCTTAATCCATGGAGTGGTTCCATGTTCTGGGCATGGACGGGGGATTTAGGGTTGGAAGCCATGTTTACTAAGACTTGATAGACATCCTGGTGGTGCCTTGGGTGCCAAATGACCTGGTATGCCATGCCTATGATTTTATGAGGGCAGTGGGTCACACGCAAGGGCTCCAGGAGCCTTTTTCACGTTTTTTTTTCGATTTTGTTTGGTGTTGCCCTAGAAAATGGTGAAACCCACCGGCGGGCGCGGCAATGCGACAGTCCGTGCAATCTTGGACCCAGGCATGCATCCAGCCTAGTTACCCCATGGGGCACCCCAAGCCATTTTTCCCCAAAAAATTAGAGTGTCTTATAGGGTACATACAGTTAGAAACCGCATTTACCAGGCCGTAACTCGGAAAAAATATAGTACATGCCGCACCACGAGATAAATGCCCACCTCGCGGGAATGGCCATGCACCATGGTGTAGCATGCATGGAAATTTGTTGGGGGTGATCAATTGGGTGGCCCGATCTTACATGAATCCCATGGAAATTGAGGGAAAGCGAGTGGGAGAGGGAGGGGATGAGATCCACGAACACACACGCAAAAACACGATACAAGCCGATAGCTCACGCCGGTGGCAACCGGTCCAACACAATCCCTAGGATCAGCATTGGGCAAGACACTCTCCCACGGCCAACAACGGGGGTGAGAGGCTTGATGAGATCTTGACTACTTCGGGACGAGATACCGAGATCCCATGGACTTGTACAACTTGAACGCACGAGGCAAAATCCAAGAGGTTGTGGATAATTTGGTGCTACTTGTCAAGGAGCATGAGACAAATAGTTGATAGATCCTCAAAGGGGTGTCTTGAACTACAATTATCCAAGTCTAGGGTTTACAATAAAGGGGTGGGGCTATTTATAGGCCAGCCACTTAAACAGGGGTAGTTTCGGAATAAAACTGGAAATTGGGGCGAAACTGGGGGTTACATGGGCCAGGCCCAAAAGGCCTTGACATGCCTGGCATCCAGCAGCCCGGAGACTCCGGTGTTGGGTCCGGAGACTCCGGTCTAGGCCAGAGACTCCGGTCAATCTCTGGACCTGTCTCTGGAGGGGCCTTCTGACTGTCCCTGGCTTGTTCCTGGGGCCGGACCGGAGGATGGTCCAGAGACTCCGGTGTACATAGAGATTCCGGTGTGCTGGGCTCCAACAGCGTCTTCTCCTGGTCCTTCTTCCTTGGGGGCTTGGTGCAGCACGGTTGCTTCATAGCTGAGGATACATAACGTAGTTGCATGAAGTAGCAAGCCATCCAAAGGTAGATCAAAGTCACATGAGGAAAGGAGCGAGTTAACCTTGGCTTCCAGAAGCTTGGCTCGAGCGCGAGTCATTGCTCCACTTGGGGAACTAGGTGGTGTAGATGGAGGTGCGTCCGTAGGACGGGCTGCATCAGCTCCCCCCCTTGGGAAAGAGTCGTCCTCGACTCTTCATGGTTTACATCTTGATTCTATCCATGGTACGGTGATAGGTCCTTGACCTTGAATGTATTGCTCACTAGGTACTTGGAGGTTGGTATGTCGATGACGTATGCATTGTTGTTGTTTCTTTTGAGGACCTTGAAGGGGCCATCTCCCCTTGGTTTGAGCTTGGAGTCGCGATCATTGGGAAAGCGGTCTTTGCTCAAGTGTATCCACACAAGATCGCCTTCTTCGAAGATTAGCTCCTTCTTGTTCTTGTTTTGCCTTGATGCTTGGCGAAGCACTTGTTTCTCGATCGTAGCTCTTGTGTATTCATGGAGTTTTTCATTGTTTGGGCACGCTTGTCAACGTCCATATTGGTGCGGTCATACAATAGGACACCTATTTTGCATAAGGACGCCTCCAATGCCAATACCACTAGCATAACATTCACTCTCAAAAGTTTTTGGGAAATCCGGTAACGCAAGAAGTGGTGCTTCGGTGAGTCTCTTTTTGAGCTCATCAAAAGCCTTTTGTTGTGCTTTGCCCCAAACGAATGTGACATTTTTCTAGGTCAATTCGTTGAGAGGGCAAGCAATGGTAGAAAAGTCTTTCACAAAGCGACGGTAAAAACCGGCCAACCCATGAAAACTACGAAGTTCACTAACATTGGTAGGGATGGTCCAATCTCGTATGTCCTTAACTTTTGAGACATCAACTTCAATGCCATTAGAAGACACAACAAAACCAAGGAAAATCAGTTTGTCTTTCGCAAAGGTACACTTGGGGAGATTAGCATATAGCTTTTCATGATGAAGGATTTGAAGGACCTCCTTAACATGTGTGACATGCTCCTCTAGTGACTTGCTATAGACAAGAATATCATCAAAGTAAACAAAAACACTCTTGCCAATGAGAGATCTCAAAATATGATTCATAAGGCGCATGAAGGTAGATGGGTCATTAGATAATCCAAAAGGCATAACCAACCATTCATAGAGAACAAGCTTGGTCTTGAAGGCGGTTTTCCACTCATCGCCCTCGGCCATGCGTATTTGATGGCAACCACTAAGAAGATCAATTTTCGAAAATATAGTGGCTCCACATAACTCATCAAGCATGTCATCAAGGCGTGGTATAGGATGTCGATAACGTACGGTGATAGCATTGATTGGACGGCAGTCCATGCATAACCGCAACGTATCATCCGTTTTTGGTACAAAAATCACGGGTACCGTGCTTGGGCTAGTGCTTACTTGGATCAAACCTTTGGAGACGAGTTGGTTGATTTGTCGTTCTATCTCTTTCGTCTCTTCGGGGTTCGTGCGGTACACGGCGCGGTTTGGAAGTTGTGCGCCGGGTATGAGGTCAATGCGGTGCTCGATTCTGCGAAGAGGAGGTAGTCCATGAGGAAGCTCTTCGGGGAATACATCTTGGAATTCCTGCAAAATAGCCATCAAAGAGGGAGGAACATTTGTCAAGTCATTAGTTTCTTGCGCTAGTCCCTTGCATATAAGGACATAGTGCAAGATGGATGGGTTGTTCCTCACTTCTCTCATCTCACTTTTGGTGGCAAGAAGAACACTCTTAGTTTTTCCACTCGAGTTTGGCTTGTGGTTCTCACTCACTATAGTGTGGTTCTGTCGCTCACCGCTCTTCTCACAAGGTGTTTTTGTGCTTTGCTCCCTCTCTAAAGCCTTTGCATTGTCCGCAATTATTTGTCTAGGATTCATTGGTTGCAAAACACAAGTGTTTTAAAGCCATTTGAAGGTATAAGTGTTTGTGTGACCATCATGCAAAGCACGCTTGTCATATTGCCACGACCTTCCTAGCAAAATATGGCAAACCATCATGGGGACCACATCACATTCCACCGTGTCTTTGTATGGTCCAATTGAGAAAATTACCGAGACGGTGTGCTTGATCTTGACGGACCCTTGGTCACTTAGCCATTGTATATGGTAGGGATGCTTGTGTGGATGGAGGGTGAGGTTGAGTTTCTCACACAATTCTGTGCTTGCAAGATTGTGGCAACTCCCTCCATCGATGACAACTTTGATGGACTTCCCATTGATACCGGCACGTGTTTGAAAGATGTTTGATCTTTGGTCTTCATTCTCATTGACTTGAGTAGTTAAGACTCTTGTGACCACAAGCGATGGACTTGCGTCATACTCACACACAAGTAGTTTTTGGTCATCTTCCAAATGTTTCCTTGTCAATGCTTCCTTGACCCTTGCATCAAACTCATCTTCACTTAAGTATTATTCATCGCCATTGTCGTGGATGAACAAAACTTTCTTTTTTCTACAAGTGGCTGACTTGTGTCCTTTGCCTCCACACTTGTAGCATTAACCATTGAATGGTTGATCATCCTTGTTGTATTTGCCACTTGGGGGTGGATTTCCTTGAGGAAGTGTTGGCTTGAAAGGAATCTTGGTGGTACTTGATGAGCTTCCACTTGGAGTTGTTGAAGTAGCGGTTGGTGCTTGCTTGTAGGTGAAGTACGTCTTTGGCTTGTTGTACTTGATGTCCTCTTGCACTTGATGTTCAGCTTTTGATGCTATGTGTACAAGCTCAACCATGTTGTTGTACTTTTGGAACTCGGTGATGCGCTTGATTGGATAGTTCAAGCCATTGAGGAAATGTGACATTGTTTGTTCATCCCGCTCTTCAATGTTGGCACGGATCATGTTGACCTCCATTTGCTTGAAGTACTCTTCCACGATCTTTGTCCCTTGACTTAGTGTTTGAAGCTTGTTGAAAAGGTCACGCGTGTAGTGCGAAGGGACAAATCGGGATCTCATATGAGCCTTCATATCTTGCCAAGTTGTGATTGGAGGCTCTTCGTTTGCTTCACGAGCGAGTTGGACTTGTTCCCACCAAAGGTTTGCATAATCCTCAAACTAGTGGGACGCCATGTCCATCAACACGATACATGCCGATATCTGACGCTGGTGGCAACCGGTCCAACACAATCCCTAGGATCGGCGTTGGGCAAGACACTCTCCCACGGCCAACAACGAGGGTGAGAGGCTTGATGAGATCTTGACTACTTCGGGACGAGACACCGAGATCCCAAGGACTTGTACAACTTGAACGCACGAGGCAAAATCCAAGAGGTTGTGGATAATTTGGTGCTCCTTGTCAAGGAGCATGAGACAAATAGTTGATAGATCCTCAAAGGGTGTCTTCAACTACAATTATCCAAGTCTAGGCTATTTATAGGCTAGCCACTTAAACAGAGGTAGTTTCGGAATAAAACTGGAAGTTGGGGCGAAACTGGGGGTTACATGGGCCAGGCCCAGAAGGCCTTAACATGCTTAGCGTCGAGCAGTCCAGAGACTCCGGTGTCGGATCCGGAGACTCCGGTCTGGGCTGGAGACTACGGTCAATCTCCGGACCCGTCTCCGGAGGGGCCTTCTGACTGTCCCTGGCTTGGTTCCTGGGGCCGGATCAAAGGATGGTCCGGAGACTCCGGTGTACACCGGAGATTCCGGTGTGCAGGGATCCAGCAGCGTCTTCTCCTGGTCCTTCTTCCTTGGGGGCAAGGTGCAGCACGGTTGCTTCATAGGTGAGGATACATAACGTAGTTGCATGAAGTAGCAAGCCATCCAAAGGTAGATCAAAGTCACATGAGGAAAGGAGCGAGTTAACCTTGGCTTGCAGAAGCTTGGCTCGAGGGCGAGTCATTGGTCCACTTGGGGAACTAGGTGGTGTAGATGGAGGTGCGTCCGTAGGACGGGCTGCATCAAAATTTCCTCGGGCCCATGGGAGCGCCCTAATCTTGCACCTCATTTGGCAAAACACCGGTTTTTCGTGTCCAGAAAATGGAAAGTGGAGATTTCTCTAAAGAACCACGAAATCTCTAGTTGGAGAAGTCGCTTGCGATGCCGAGAGGGAGCTAGGTGCCAGATTTGGGTTCAATCTATGGAGTGGTTCTATGTTCTAGGCAGCGAGGGGGGTCTAGGGTTGGAAGCCATGTTTACTCACACTTGATAGACAACCTGGTGTTGCCTTGGTGCCAAATGACCTGGTATGCCCTGCCTATGATTTTATGAGGGTAGTGGGTCACATGCAAGGCTCCAGGAGCCGTTTTCACGTTTTTTTTATTTTTTTAGATTTTGTTTGGTGCTGCCCAAGAAAACGGCGAAACCCGCCGGCGGGCGCGGCAACGAGACGGTCGGTGTAATCTTGGACCCAGGCATGCATGCAGCCTAGGTACCCCATGGGGCACCCCAAACCATTTTCCCCAAAAATTTAGAGTGTCTTATAGGGTACATACAGTTAGAAACCGCATTTACCGGGTCGTAACTCGGAAAAAATACAGTACATGCCCGCACCACGAGATATATGGCCATGCACCATGGTGTAGCATGCGTGTAAATTGCCTCGGGCCCATGGGCGCGCCCTAATATTGCACCTCCTTTGGGAAAACGCCGGTTTTTCGGTTTCAGAAAATGGAAGTGTAGATTTCTCCGAAGCACCACGAAATCTCTAGTTGGAGAAGTCGCTTGCGATACCGAGAGGGATATAGGTGCCGGGTTTTGGCTCAATCTATGGAGTGGTTCCATGTTGTGGCCAGCGAGGGTGGATCTATGGTTGGAAGCCATGTTTACTCACACTTGATAGACATCCTAGTATGCCCTGCCTATGACTTTATGAGGGCAGTGACCTGGTATGCCCTGCCTATGACTTTATGAGGGCAGTGAGTCACATCCAAGGGCTCTAGGAGCCATTTTCACGTTTTTTTTGTTTTTTTAGATTTTGTTTGGTGCTGCCCAAGAAAACGGCGAAACCCGCCGGCGAGTGCGGCAACGCGACGGTTGGTGCAATCTTGGACCCAGGCATGCATCCATCCTAGGTACCCCATGGGGCACCCAAACCATTTTTCCCGGAAAATTTAGAGTGTCTTATCGTGTACATATAGTTAGAAATCGCATTTACCGGGTCGTAACTCGGAAAAAATACAGTACATGCCCGCACCACGAGATAAATGCCCACCTCCCGGGAATGGCCATGCACCATGGTGTAGCATGCGTGGAAATTGCCTCGGGCCCATGGGCGCGCCCTAATATTGCACCTCCTTTGGGAAAACGCAAGTTTTTCGGGTCCAGAAAATGAAAAGTGGAGATTTCTCCAAAGCACCATGAAATCTCTAGTTGTAGAAGTAGCTTGCGATGCCGAGAGGGAGCTAGCTGCCGCTTTTGGGCTCAATCCATGGAGTGGTTCAATGTTCTATGTAGCAAGGGGGGATCTAGGGTTGGAAGCCATGTTTAGTCACACTCGATAGACATCCTGGTGGTGCCTTGGGTGACAAATGATGAGGTATACCCTGCCTATGATTTTATGAGGGCAGTGGGTCACATGCAAGGTCTCCAATAGCCATTTTCATGTTTTTTTGTTTTTTAGATTTTGTTTAGTGCTTCCCAAGAAAACGGCAAAACCCGCCGACGGGCTTGGCAACATGATGGTCGGTGCAATCTTGGACCCAGGCATCCATCCAGCCTAGGTACCAATGGGGCACCCCAAACCATGTTTCCCCGAAAATTTAGAGTGTCTTATAGGGTACATACAATTGGAAACCGCATTTACCAGGCCGTAACTCAGAAAAAATACAGTACATGCCCGCACCACGAGATTAATGGCCATGCACCATAGTGTAACATGCGTGTAAATTGCCTCGGGCCCATGGGCGCGCCTTAATCTTGCACCTCCTTTGGGAAAATGCCAGTTTTTCGGGTCCAGAAAATGGAAAGTGGAGATTTCTCCAAAGCACCACGAAATCTCTAGTTGGAGAAGTCGCTTGTGATACCAAGAGGGAGCTAGGTGCCAGGTTTTAGCTCAGTCTATGGAGTGGTTCCATGTTGTGGGCAGTGAGGGGGGGGATCTAGGGTTGGAAGCCATGTTTACTCACACTCGATAGACATCATGGTGGTGCCTTGGGTGCCAAATGACGAGGTATACCCTGCCTATGATTTTATGAGGGCACTAGGTCACATGCAAGGGCTCCAGGAGCCGGTTTCACATTATTTTGTTTTTTTATATTTTGTTTGGTGCTGCCCAAGAAAACGGCGAAACCCCCCGGCGGGCGCGACAACGCGACGGTCGGTGCAATCTTGGACCCAGGCATGCATCTAGCCTAGGTACCCCATGGGGCACCCCAGACCATTTTTCCCCGAAAATTTAGAGTGTCTTATAGGGTATATACAGTTAGAAGCCGCATTTACCAGGACGTAACTCGGAAAAAATACAGTACATGCCCGCACCACGAGATTAATGCCCACCTCCCGAGAATGGCCATGCACCATGGTGTAGCATGCCTGGATATTGCCTCGTGCCCATGGGCGCGCCCTAATCTTGCACCTCCTTTGGGAAAACGCAAGTTTTTCGGGTCCAGACAATGGAAAGTGGAGATTTCTCCAAAGCACCATGACATCTCTAGTTGGAGAAGTTGCTTGCGATGCCAATAGGGAGCTAGGTGCCGGATTTGGGCTGAATGAATGGAGTGGTTCGATGTTCTAGGTAGCGAGGGGGTGATCTAGGGTTGGAAGTCTTGTTTACTCACACTCGATAGACATACTGGTGGTGCCTTGGGTACCAAATGGCGAGGTATGCCCTGCCTATGATTTTATGAGGGCAGTGGGTCACATGCAAGGGATCCAAGAGCCGTTTTCATGTTTTTTTTGTTTTTTTAGATTTTTTTTGGTGATGCCCAAGAAAACAGCAAAACCAGCCAGCGGGCGCAACAGCGCGACGTTCGGTGCAATCTTGGACCCAGGCATGCATCCATCCTAGGTACCCCATGGGGCACCCAAACCATTTTTCCCCGAAATTTTAGAGTGACTTATAGGGTACATATAGTTAGAAACTTCATTTACCGGGCCGTAACTCGGAAAAAATACAGTACATGCCCGCACCACGAGATAAATGCCCACCTCCCGGGAATGGCCATGCACCATGGTGTAGCATGTGTGGAAATTTCCTCGGGCCCATGGGCGCGCCCTAATCTTGCACCTCCTTTGGGAAAACGCAAGTTTTTCGGGTCCAGAAATTGGAAAGTGGAGATTTCTCCAAAGCACCATGAAATATCTAGTTGGACAAGTCGCTTGCGATGCCGAGAGGGAGCTAGCTGCCGGGTTTGGGCTCAATCCATGGAGTGGATCCATGTTCTGGGCAGTGAGGGGGGATCTAGGGTTGGAAGCCATGTTTACTCACACTCGATAGACATCCTGGTGGTGCCTTGGGTGCCAAATGACGAGGCATGCCCTGCCTATGATTTTATGAGGGCAGTAGGTCACATGCAAGGGCTCCAGTAGCCGTTTTCACGCTTTTTTTGTTTTTTAAGATTTTATTTGGTGCTGCCCAAGTAAACGGCGAAACCCTCCGGCGGGCGTGGCAACATGACGGTCGGTGCAATCTTGGACCCATGCATGCATATAGCCTAGGTACCCCATGGGGCACCTAAGACCATTTTTCCATGAAAATTTAGTGTCTTATAGGGTATATACAGTTGGAAGCCGCATTTACCAGGCCGTAACTCGGAAAAAATACAGTACATGCCCGCACCACGAGATTAATGCCCACCTCCCGGGAATGGCCATGCACCATGGTGTAGCATGCGTGGATATTGCCTCGGGCCCACGAGCGCGCCCTAATCTTGCACCTCCTTTGGGAAAACGCAAGTTTTTTGGGTCCAGAAAATGGAAAGTGGAGATTTCTCCAAAGCACCATGAATTCTCTAGTTGGATAAGTTGCTTGCCATGCCGAGAGGGAGCTAGGTGCCGGATTTGGGCTGAATCCATGGAGTGGTTCCATGTTCTAGGTAGCGAGGGGGTGATCTAGGGTTGGAAGCCATGTTTACTCACACTCGATAGACATACTGGTGGTGCCTTGGGTACCAAATGGCAAGGTATGCCCTGCCTATGATTTTATGAGGGCAGTGGGTCACATGCAAGGACTCCAGGAGCGGGTTTCACGTTTTTTTTTTTGTTTTTTAGATTTTGTTTGGTGCTCCCCAAGAAAACGGCGAAACCCGCCGGCGGGCGCGACAACGCGACGGTCGGTGCAATCTTGGACCCAGGCATGCATCCATCCTAGGTACCCCTTGGGGCACCCAAACCATTTTTCCCTCAAAATTAGAGTGTCTTATAGGGTACATATAGTTAGAAACCGCATTTACAGGGCCGTAACTCGGAAGAAATACAGTACATGCCGGCACAACGAGATAAATGCCCACCTCCCGGGAATGGCCATGCACCATGGTGTAGCATGTGTGGAAATTGCCTCGGGCCCATGGGCGCGCCCTAATCTTGCACCTCCTTTGGGAAAACGCAAGTGTTTCGGGTCCAGAAAATGGAAAGTGGAGATTTCTCCAAAGCACCATGAAATCTCTAGTTGGACAAGTCGCTTGCGATGCCGAGAGGGAGCTAGCTGCTGGGTTTGGGCTCAATCCATGGAGTGGATCCATGTTCTGGGCAGCGAGGGGGGATCTAGGGTTGGAAGCCATGTTTACTCACACTTGATAGACATCTTGGTGGTGCCTTGGGTGCCAAATGACGAGGCATGCCCTGCCTATGATTTTATGAGGGTAGTCGGTCACATGTAAGGGCTCCAGTAGCCATTTTCACGCTTTTTTTGTTTTTTAAGATTTTGTTTTGTGCTGCCCAAGAAAACGGCGAAACCCGCCGGCGGGCGTGGCAACATAACGGTCGGTGCAATCTTGGACCTAGTCATGTATCTAGCCTAGGTACCCCATGGGGAACCCCAGACCATTTTTCCATGAAAATTTAGAGTGTCTTATAGGGTATATACAGTTGGAAGCCGCATTTACCAGGCCGTAACTCGGAAAAAATACAGTACATGCCCGCACCACGAGATTAATGCCCACCTCCCGGGAATGGCCATGCACCATGGTGTAGCATGCGTGGATATTGCCTCGGGCCCATGGGTGTGCCCTAATCTTGCACCTCCTTTGGGAAAATGCAAGTTTTTCGGGTCCAGAAAATGGAAAGTGGAGATTTCTCCAAAGCACCATGAAATCTCTAGTTGGACAAGTTGCTTGCGATGCCGAGAGGGAGCTAGGTGCCGGATTTGGGCTGAATCCATGGAGTGGTTCCATGTTCTAGGTAGCGAGGGGGTGATCTAGGGTTGGAAGCCATGTTTACTCACACTCGATAGACATACTGGTGGTGCCTTGGGTACCAAATGGCGAGGTATGCCCAGCCTATGATTTTATGAGGGCAGTGGGTCACATGCAAGGACTCCAGGAGCCGGTTTCACGTTTTTTTTTTGTTTTTTAGATTTTGTTTGGTGCTGCCCAAGAAAACGACGAAACCCGCTGGCGGGCGCGACAACGCGACGGTCGGTGCAATCTTGGACCCAGGCATGCATCCATCCTAGGTACCCCTTGGGGCACCCAAACCATTTTCCCCACAAAATTTAGAGTGTCTTATAGGGTACATATAGTTAGAAACCGCATTTACCAGGCCGTAATTCGGAAAAAATACAGTACATGCCCGCACAACGAGATAAATGCCCACCTCCCGGGAATGGCCATGCACCATGGTGTAGCATGTATGGAAATTGCCTCGGGCCCATGGGCGCGCCCTAATCTTGCACCTCCTTTGGGAAAACGCAAGTTTTTCGGGTCCAGAAAATGGAAAGTGGAGATTTCTCCAAAGCACCATGAAATCTCTAGTTGGACAAGTCGCTTGCGATGCCGAGAGGGAGCTAGCTGCCGGGTTTGGGCTCAATCCATGGAGTGGATCCATGTTCTGGGCAGCGAGGGGGGGATCTAGGGTTGGAAGCCATGTTTACTCACACTCGATAGACATCCTGGTGGTGCCTTGGGTGCCAAATGACGAGGCATGCCCTGCCTATGATTTTATGAGGGCAGTAGGTCACATGCAAGCACTCCAGTAGCCGTTTTCACGCTTTTTTTGTTTTTTAAGATTTTATTTGGTGCTGCCCAAGAAAACGGCGAAACCCGCCGGCGGGCGTGGCAACATGACGGTCAGTGCAATCTTGGACCCAGGCATGCATATAGCCTAGGTACCCCATGGGGCACCAAAGACCATTTTTCCATGAAAATTTAGAGTGTCTTATAGGGTATATACAGTTGGAAGCCGCATTTACCAGGCCATAACTCGGAAAAAATACAGTACATGCCCGCACCACGAGATTAATGCCCACCTCCCGGGAATGGCCGTGCACCATGGTGTAGCATGCGTGGATATTGCCTCGGGCCCACGAGCGCGCCCTAATCTTGCACCCCCTTTGGGAAAACGCAAGTTTTTCGGGTCCAGAAAATGGAAAGTGGAGATTTCTCCAAAGCACCATGAAATCTCTAGTTGGAGAAGTTGCTTGCGATGCCGAGAGGGAGCTAGGTGCCGGATTTGGGCTGAATCCATGGAGTGGTTCCATGTTCTAGGTAGCGAGGGGGTGATCTAGGGTTGGAAGCCATGTTTACTCACACTCGATAGACATACTGGTGGTGACTTGGGTACCAAATGGCGAGGTATGCCCTGCCTATGATTTTATGAGGGCAGTGGGTCACATGCAAGGACTCCAGGAGCCGGTTTCACGTTTTTTTGTTTTTTATATTTTGTTTGGTGCTGCCCAAGAAAACGGCGAAACCCGCCGGCGGGCGCGACAACGCGACGGTCGGTGCAATCTTGGACCCAGGCATGCATCCATCCTAGGTACCCCTTGGGGCACCCAAACCATTTTTCCCTCAAAATTTAGAGTGCCTTATAGGGTACATATAGTTAGAAACCGCATTTACAGGGCCGTAACTCGGAAAAAATACAGTACATGTCGGCACAAAGAGATAAATGCCCACCTCCCGGGAATGGCCATGCACCATGGTGTAGCATGTGTGGAAATTGCCCCGGGCCCATGGGCGCGCCCTAATCTTGCACCTCCTTTGGGAAAACGCAAGTTTTTCGGGTCCAGAAATTGGAAAGTGGAGATTTCTCCAAAGCACCATGAAATCTCTAGTTGGACAAGTCGCTTGTGATGCCGAGAGGGAGCTAGCTGCCGGGTTTGGGCTCAATCCATGGAGTGGATCCATGTTCTGGGCAGCGAGGGGGGGATCTAGGGTTGGAAGCCATGTTTACTCACACTCGATAGACATCCTGGTGGTGCCTTGGGTGCCAAATGATGAGGCATGCCCTGCCTATGATTTTATGAGGGCAGTAGGTCACATGCAAGCACTCCAGTAGCCGTTTTCACGCTTTTTTTGTTTTTTAAGATTTTATTTGGTGCTGCCCAAGAAAACGGCGAAACCCGCCGGCGGGCGTGGCAACATGACGGTCGGTGCAATCTTGGACCCAGGCATGCATATAGCCTAGGTACCCCATGGGGCACCAAAGACCATTTTTCCATGAAAATTTAGAGTGTCTTATAGGGTATATACAGTTGGAAGCTGCATTTACCAGGCCATAACTCGGAAAAAATACAGTACATGCCCGCACCACGAGATTAATGCCAACCTCCCGGGAATGGCCGTGCACCATGGTGTAGCATGCGTGGATATTGCCTCGGGCCCACGAGCGCGCCCTAATCTTGCACCCCCTTTCGGAAAACGCAAGTTTTTCGGGTCCAGAAAATGGAAAGTGGAGATTTCTCCAAAGCACCATGAAATCTCTAGTTGGAGAAGTTGCTTGCGATGCCGAGAGGGAGCTAGGTGCCGGATTTGGGCTGAATCCATGGAGTGGTTCCATGTTCTAGGTAGCGAGGGGGTGATCTAGGGTTGGAAGCAATGTTTACTCACACTCGATAGACATACTGGTGGTGCCTTGGGTACCAAATGGCGAGGTATGCCCTGCCTATGATTTTATGAGGGCAGTGGGTCACATGCAAGGACTCCAGGAGCCGGTTTCTCGTTTTTTTTTGTTTTTTATATTTTGTTTGGTGCTGCCCAAGAAAACGGCGAAACCCGCCGGCGGGCGCGACAACGCGACGGTCGGTGCAATCTTGGACCCAGGCATGCATCCATCCTAGGTACCCCTTGGGGCACCCAAACCATTTTTCCCTCAAAATTTAGAGTGCCTTATAGGGTACATATAGTTAGAAACCGCATTTACAGGGCCGTAACTCGGAAAAAATACAGTACATGTCGGCACAACGAGATAAATGCCCACCTCCCGGGAATGGCCATGCACCATGGTGTAGCATGTGTGGAAATTGCCTCGGGCCCATGGGCGCGCCCTAATCTTGCACCTCGTTTGGGAAAACGCAAGTTTTTCGGGTCCAGAAAATGGGAAGTGGAGATTTCTCCAAAGCACCATGAAATCTCTAGTTGGACAAGTCGCTTGCGATGCCGAGAGGGAGCTAGCTGCCGGGTTTGGGCTCAATCCATGGAGTGGATCCATGTTCTGGGCAGCGAGGGGGGATCTAGGGTTGGAAGCCATGTTTACTCACAATCGATAGACATCCTGGTGGTGCCTTGGGTGCCAAATGACGAGGCATGCCCTGCCTATGATTTTATGAGGGCAGTCGGTCACATGTAAGGGCTCCAGTAGCCATTTTCACGCTTTTTTTGTTTTTTAAGCTTTTGTTTTTAGCTGCCCAAAAAATGGCAAAACCCGCCGGCGGGCGTGGCAACATGACGGTCGGTGCAATCTTGGACCTAGTCATCTATCTAGCCTAGGTACCCCATGGGGCACCCCAGACCATTTTTCCATGAAAATTTAGAGTGTCTTATAGGGTATATACAGTTGGAAGCCGCATTTACCAGGCCGTAACTCGGAAAAAATACAGTACATGCCCGCACCACGAGATTAATGCCCACCTCCCGGGAATGGCCATGCACTATGGTGTAGCATGCGTGGATATTGCCTCGGGCCCATGGGTGTGCCCTAATCTTGTACCTCCTTTGGGAAAACGCAAGTTTTTTCGGTCCAGAAAATGGAAAGTGGAGATTTCTCCAAAGCACCATGAAATCTCTAGTTGGAGAAGTTGCTTGCGATGCCGAGAGGGAGCTAGGTGTCGGATTTGGGCTGAATCCATGGAGTGGTTCCATGTTCTAGGTAGCGAGGGGGTGATCTAGGGTTGGAAGCCATGTTTACTCACACTCGATAGACATACTGGTGGTGCCTTGGGTACCAAATGGCGAGGTATGCCCTGCCTATGATTTTATGAGGGCAGTGGGTCACATGCAAGGACTCCAGGAGCCGGTTTCACGTTTTTTTTTTGTTTTTTAGATTTTGTTTGGTGCTGCCCAAGAAAATGGCGAAACCCACCGGCGGGCGCGACAACGCGACGGTCGGTGCAATCTTGGACCCAGGCATGCATCCATCCTAGGTACCCCTTGGGGCACCCAAACCATTTTTCCCTCAAAATTTAGAGTGTCTTATAGGGTACATATAGTTAGAAACCGCATTTACCGGGCCGTAACTCGGAAAAAATACAGTACATGCCCGCACAACGAGATAAATGCCCACCTCCCGGGAATAACCATGCACCATGGTGTAGCATGTGTGGAAATTGCCTCGGGCCCATGGGCGCGCCCTAATCTTGCACCTCTTTTGGGAAAATGCAAGTTTTTCGGGTCCAGAAAATGGAAAGTGGAGATTTCTCCAAAGCACCATGAAATCTCTAGTTGGACAAGTCGCTTGCGATGCCGAGAGGGAGCTAGCTGCCGGGTTTGGTCTCAATCCATGGAGTGGTTCCATGTTCTGGGCAGTAAGAGGAGATCTAGGGTTGGAAGCCATGTTTACTCACACGCGATAGACATCCTGGTGGTGCCTTGGGTGCCAAATGACGAGGCATGCCCTGCCTATGATTTTATGAGGGCAGTCGGTCACATGTAAGGGCTCCAGTAGCCATTTTCACGCTTTTTTTGTTTTTTAAGCTTTTGTTTTTAGCTGCCCAAGAAAATGGCAAAACCCGCCGGCGGGCGTGGCAACATGACGGTCGGTGCAATCTTGGACCTAGTCATCTATCTAGCCTAGGTACCCCATGGGGCACCCCAGACCATTTTTCCATGAAAATTTAGAGTGTCTTATAGGGTATATACAGTTGGAAGCCGCATTTACCAGGCCGTAACTCGGAAAAAATACAGTACATGCCCGCACCACGAGATTAATGCCCACCTCCCGGGAATGGCCATGCACTATGGTGTAGCATGCGTGGATATTGCCTCGGGCCCATGGGTGTGCCCTAATCTTGCACCTCCTTCGGGAAAACGCAAGTTTTTTCGGTCCAGAAAATGGAAAGTGGAGATTTCTCCAAAGCACCATGAAATCTCTAGTTGGAGAAGTTGCTTGCGATGCCGAGAGGGAGCTAGGTGTCGGATTTGGGCTGAATCCATGGAGTGGTTCCATGTTCTAGGTAGCGAGGGGGTGATCTAGGGTTGGAAGCCATGTTTACTCACACTCGATAGACATACTGGTGGTGCCTTGGGTACCAAATGGCGAGGTATGCCCTGCCTATGATTTTATGAGGGCAGTGGGTCACATGCAAGGACTCCAGGAGCCGGTTTCACGTTTTTTTTGTTTTTTAGATTTTGTTTGGTGCTGCCCAAGAAAATGGCGAAACCCACCGGCGGGCGCGACAACGCGACGGTCGGTGCAATCTTGGACCCAGGCATGCATCCATCCTAGGTACCCCTTGGGGCACCCAAACCATTTTTCCCTCAAAATTTGGAGTGTCTTATAGGGTACATATAGTTAGAAACCGCATTTACCGGGCCGTAACTCGGAAAAAATACAGTACATGCCCGCACAACGAGATAAATGCCCACCTCCCGGGAATAACCATGCACCATGGTGTAGCATGTGTGGAAATTGCCTCGGGCCCATGGGCGCGCCCTAATCTTGCACCTCTTTTGGGAAAACGCAAGTTTTTCGGGTCCAGAAAATGGAAAGTGGAGATTTCTCCAAAGCACCATGAAATCTCTAGTTGGACAAGTCGCTTGCGATGCCGAGAGGGAGCTAGCTGCCGGGTTTGGTATCAATCCATGGAGTGGTTCCATGTTCTGGGCAGTAAGAGGAGATCTAGGGTTGGAAGCCATGTTTTCTCACACTCGATAGACATCCTTGTGCTGCCTTGGGTGCCAAATGACCTAGTATGCCCTGCCTATGATTTTATGAGGGCAGTGGGTCACATGCAAGGGCTCCAGGAGCCGTTTTCACGTTTTTTTTTTGTTTTTTTAGATTTTGTTTGGTGCTGCCCAAGAAAACGGCGAAACCCGCCTACGGGCGCGGCAACGCGACGGTCGGTGAAATCTTGGACCCAGGCATGCATCCAGCCTAGGTACCCCATGGGGCACCCCAAACCATTTTTCCTTGAAATTTAGAGTGTCTTATAGGGTACATACAGTTACAAACTGCATTTACCGGGCCGTAACTCGGAAAAAATCACAGTACATGCCCGCACCACGAGATAAATGCCCACCTCCCGAGAATGGCCATGCACCATGGTGTAGCATGCGTGGAAATTGCCTCGGGCCCATGGGAGCGCCCTAATCTTGTACCTCCTTTGGGAAAACACCGGTTTTTTGGGTCCAGAAAATGGAAAGTGGAAATTTCTCCAAAGCACCACAAAATCTCTAGTTGGAGAAGTCGCTTGTGATGCTGAGAGGGATCTAGGTGTCGGATTTGGGTTCAATCCATGGAGTGGTTCCATGTTCTAGGCAGTGAGGGGGGTCTAGGGTTGGAAGCCATGTTTACTCACACTCGATAGACAACCTGGTGGTGCCTTGTTACCAAATGGCCTGGTATGCCCTGCCTATAATTTTATGAGGGCAGTGGGTCACATGCAAGGGCTCCAGAAGTCGTTTTCACGTTTTTTTTTATTTTTTTAGATTTTGTTTGGTGCTGCCGATAAGAAAACGGCGAAACCCGCCGGCGAGCGCGACAACGTGACGGTCGGTGCAATCTTGGACCCAGGCATGCATCCAGCCTACGTACCCCATGGGGCACCCCAAACCATTTTTCCCTGAAAATTTAGAGTGTCTTATAGGGTACATACAGTTAGAAACCGCATTTACCGGGACGTAACTCGGAAAAATACAGTACATGCCCGCACCACAAGAAAAATGGCCATGCACCATGGTGTAGCATGCGTGTAAATTGCCTCGGGCCCATGGGCGCGTCCTAATCTTGCACCTCCTTTGGGAAAACACTAGTTTTTCGGGTCCAGAAAATGGAAAGTGGAGATTTCTCCAAAGCACCACGAAATCTCTAGTTGGAGAAGTCGCTTGCGATGCCGAGAGGGAGCTAGGTGCCGGGTTTGGGCTCAACCCATGGAGTGGTTCCATGTTCTGGGCTGTGTGGGGGGATTTAGGGTTGGAAGCCATGTTTGCTCAGACTGGATAGACATCCTGGTGGTGCCTTGGGTGCCAAATGACCTGGTATTCCCTGCCTATTTTTTATGAGAGCAGTGGGTGACATGCAAGGGCTCTAGGAGCCATTTTCACGGGTTTTTTTTTGTGTTTTTAGATTTTGTTTGGTGCTACCCAAGAAAACGGCGAAACACTCCATCGGGTGCGGCAACGCGACGGTCGGTGCAATCTTGGATCCAGGCATGCATCCAGCCTAGGTACCCCATGGGGCACCCCAAACCATTTTCCCCCGAAAATTTAGAGTGTCTTATAGGGTACATATAGTTATAAACCGCATTTACCGGGCCGTAACTCGGAAAAAATACAGTACATGCCCGCACCACGAGATAAATGCCCACCTCCTAGGAATGGCCATGCACCATGGTGTAGCATGCGCGGAAATTTCCTCGGGCCCATAGGTGCGCCCTAATATTGCACCTCCTAGAGGTAAACGCCGGTTTTCGGGTCCAGAAAATGGGAAGTGGAGATTTCTCCAAAGCACCATGAAATATCTTGTTGGAGAAGTTGCTTGCGATGCCGAGAGGGAGCTAGGTGCCGGGTTTGGGCTCAATGCATGGAGTGGTTCCATGTTCTGGGCAGCAAGGGGGGATCTAGGGTTGGAAGCCTCAGATTTTCCATCTATGCTAGTCAACGAATACTAAAAAAAGCCCTTACTATAGCTCATGCAGAAACCAGCACGCCCTGATTGGTCAGACAGTTGTCAGGCGGATCGTGCCTGTGAGCCGTTGATCCTCTTTGATCCAACGGCCACATGAAATTGTAATAGTAGCAACATCCCAGTATTATTACACATGACATGGTAGTTACAACAATTAAAATGCAGGACATCGCAGTTAAATATGTAATAATAACAATACTAACAATAGAACATTACTCGTCGTCGTCGGTGGCGGCGAAGGTGTCCTCCGATGACTCGTCGGAGTCCTCCTCCTCCTACTCCTCGTAGTCCCACGGGTCGACGTCACTCTCCTCCGCTTCTGCCTCCAACTGCTCCATGAACGCCTCCTCGTTGCCCGAGTTGGAGTCGTCCCCGTCGTTGGCTTCTCTATTCCTCCTGCCCTTCTTCATGGTGGTCTCGCATGCTTTCCTCCGGCGCTCCCCCATATTGGCTGCCGGTGCAACGCGCTTGTCGGGTGTGGCGGGTACGACAAGCTTCGACATCGTGGTCTCCTCGAGCACCGATATCGACAGATCTAGGCTCGGCTGGACACGTCGTGGTGCCTCAGATGGGTGCCAACGTGCACGAACGATGCCGCGACGAGCAGGTGACGCAGGACGGTCAGCCACCGGCAAGGATCTGCCACTGCCATGGCACGGTTCCATGCTGCACGAGGAAGTTGTTCGAAAATGCGCGACAGCGGGTACGCAGAGTTGGGTGCCGATCCTGGGGCGCAGGAGCATCTCATAGTCTAGTCTCCTAATAGGGTACATACAGTTAGAAACCACATTTACTGGGCCGTAACTCGGAAAAGATACAACACATGCCGCACCATGAGATAAATGCCCACCTCCCGGGAATGGCCATGAACCATGGTGTAGCATGCGTGGATATTGCCTCTTGCCCATGGGCGCGCCCTAATCTTGCACCTCCTTTGGGAAAATGCCGGTTTTTCGGATCCAGAAAATGGAAAGTGGAAATTTGGAGAAGTCGCTTGCGATGCCGAGAGGGAGCTAGGTGCCGGATTTGGGTTCAATCCATGGAGTGGTTCCATATTCTAGGCAGCGAGGGTGGGTCTAGGGTTGGAAGCCATGTTTACTCACACTCGATAGACAACCTGGTGGTGCCCTGGTGCCAAATGACCTGGTATGCCCTGCCTATGATTTTATGAGGGCACTGGGTCACATGCAAGGGCTCTAGGAGCTGTTTTCACGTTTTTTTTGTTTTTTTAGATTTTGTTTGGTGATGCCCAAGAAAACGGCAAAACCCACCGGCGGGCACGGGAACACGACGGTCGGTGCAATCTTGGACCCAGGCATGCATCCATCCTAGGTACCCCATGGGGCACCCAAACCATTTTCCCTGAAAATTTAGTGTCTTATAGGGTACATATAGATAGAAACCGCATTTACCGGGCCGTAACTCAGAAAAAATACAGTAGCTGCCCGCACCACGAGATAAATGCCCACCTTATGGGAATTGCCATGCACCATGGTGTAGCATGCGTGGAAATTTCCTTGGGCCCCTGGGCGCGCCCTGATATTGCACCTCCTTTGGGAAAACGTCGGTTTTTCTGGTCCAGAAAATGGAAAGTGGAGATTTCTCCAACGCACCATGAAATCTCTAGTTGGAGAAGTCGCTTGTGATGCCGAGAGGGAGTTAAGTGCCGGGTTTGGGATCAATCCATGGAGTGGTTCCATGTTCTGGGCAGTGAGGGGGATCTAGGGTTGGAATCCATGTTTACTCACACTCGATAGACATCCTTTGTGGTGCCTTGGGTGCCAAATGACATGGTATGCCCTGCCTATGATTTCATGAGGGCAGTGGGTCACATGCAAGGGTTCCAGGAGCCATTTTTGTTTTTTTTAGATTATGTTTGGTGCTGCCCCAAAAAAATGGCGCAACCCACCAGAGGGCGCAGCAACGCGACGGACGGTGCAATCTTGGACCCATGCATGCATCGAGCCTAGGTAATCCATGGGGCACCCCAAACCATTTTTCCCCAAAAATTTAGAGTGTCTTATAGGGTATATACAATTAGAAACCGTGTTTACCGAGATGTAACTCGGAAAAAATACAGTACATGCCCGCACCACGAGATAAATGCCCACCTCCCGGGAATGGCCATGCAAAATGGTGTAGCATGCGTGGAAATTGCCTCGGGCCCATGGGAGCGCCCTAATCTTGCCCCTCCTTTAGAAAATGTCGGTTTTTCGGGTCCAAAAAATGGAAAGTGGAGATTTCTCCAAAGCACCACGAAATCTCTAGTTGGAGAAATCGCTTGCGATGCCGAGAGAGAGATAGGTGCCGGATTTGGGTTCAATCCATGGAGTGGTTCCATGTTCTAGGCAGCAAGGGGGGGTCTAGGGTTGGAAGCCAGGTTTACTCACACTCGATAGACATCCTGGTGGTGCCTTGGTGCCAAATGACCTGGTATACCCAGCCTATGATTTTATGTGGGCAGTGGGTCACATGCATGGGATCCAGGAGCCGTTTTCATGTTTTTTTTGTTTTTTTAGATTTTGTTTGGTGCTGCCCAACAAAACGACGAAACCCGCCGGCGGGCGCGGCAACGCGACGGTCGGTGCAATCTTGGACCCAGGCATGCATCCATCCTAGGTACCCCATGGGGAACCCCAATACATTTTTCCACGAAAATTTAGAGTGTATTATAGGGTACATATAGTTAGAAACCGCATTTACCAGCCGTATATCGGAAAAAATACAGTACATGCCCGTACCACGAGATAAATGGCCATGCACCATGGTGTAGCATGCGTGTAAATTGCATCGGGCCCATGGGCGCGACCTAATCTTGCACCTCCTTTGGGAAAACGCCGGTTTTTCGTGTCCAGAAAATGGAATGTGGATATTTCTCCAAAGCACCACGAAATCTCTAGTTGGAGAAGTTGCTTGCGATGCCGAGAGGGAGCTAGGTGCCGGGTTTGGGCTCAATCCATGGAGTAGTTCCATGTTTTGGGAAGTAAGGGGGGATAGGGTAGGAAGCCATGTTTACTCAGACTCAATAGACATCCTGGTGGTGCCTTGGGTGCCAAATGACCTGGTATTCCATGCCTATAATTTTATGAGGGCAGTGGGTCACATGCAAGGGCTCTAGGAGCCATTTTCACGTTTTTCTTGTTTTTTTTTAGATTTTGTTTGGTGCTGCCCAAGAAAACGGCGAAACACGCCATCGGGCGCGGAAACGCGATGGTCGATTTAGTCTTGGATCCAGGCATGCATCCAGCCTAGGTACCCCATGGGGCACCCCAAACCATTTTTCCCAGAAAATTTAGAGTGTCTTATTGGGTACATACAGTTAGAAACCACATTTACTGGGCCGTAACTCGGAAAAAATACAGTACATGCCCGCACCACGAGATAAATGCCCACCTCCCGGGAATGGCCATGCATCATGGTGTAGCATGTGTGGAAATTTCCTCGGGCCCATCGGCGCGCCCTAATCTTGCACCTCCTTTGGGAAAATGCCGGTTTTTTGGGTCCAGAAAATGGGAAGTGGAGATTTCTCCAAAGCACCACGAAATCTCTAGTTGGAGAAGTCGATTGCGATGCCGAGAGGGATCTAGGTGCCTGGTTTGGGCTCGATGCATGGAGTGGTTCCCTGTTCTGGGTAGCAAGGGGGGTCTAGGGTTGGAAGCCATGTTTACTCAGATTTGCCCTCTATGCTAGTCAGGAATACTCAGAAAATCCCTTACTATAGCTCACGCAGAAACCAGCACGTCCTGATTGGTCAGACAGTTGTCACGCAGATCGTGCCAGCGAACCGTTGATCCTCTTTGATCCAACGGCCACACGAAATTGTTATAGTAGCAACATCCCAGTATTATTACACACGACATGGTAGTTACAACAATTACAATGCAGGATGTGGCAGTTAAATATGTAATAATAACAATACTAACAACAGAACATTACTCGTCGTCGTCGTTGTTGGTGGCAGCGGCGGTGTCCTTCGATGACTCGTCGGCAACTCCCTCCTCGTATATACGCGCCCTCTCCTCGTCGGAGTCCTCCTCCTCCTACTCCTCGTAGTCCCACGGGTCGACGTCACTCTCCTCCGCTTCTGCCTCCAACTGCTCCATGAACGCCTCCTCGTTGCCCAAGTTGGAGTCGTCCTCGTCGCTGGCTTCTCTATTCCTCCTGCCCTTCTTCATGGTGGTCTCGCATGCTTTCCTCCGGCGCTCCCCCATCTTGGCTGCCGGTGCAACGCGCTTCTCAGGTGTGGCGGGTACGACAAGCTTCGACGTCGTGGTGTCCTCGAGCACCGATATCGACAGATCTAGGCTCGGCTGGACACGTCGTGGTGCCTCAGATGGGTGCCGACGTGCACGAACGAGGCCGCGACGAGCAGGTGACGCAGGACGGTCAGCCACCGGCAAGGATCTGCCACTACCATGGCACAGTTCCATGCTGCACGAGGAAGTTGTTCGGAAATGCGCGACAGCGGGTACGCAGAGTTGGGTGCCGATCCTGGGGCACCAGGAGCATCTCATAGTCTAGTCACGTAAAAATTATGCTACATCATAAAATATCTACATACTGGGAGTGTTGTCACGTAACAAACCACAAAATGCTCCTTATGACAGCATCGGGAACTTTCTAGTGCGTGCCTGTCGACGTGGAGTTGAATGCTCCATCATGTTCTGTCCGTGCAGTAGTTGCGCGTGTCGTGACAACCCCTTGAGCACGCATGCACGCTGGACGTGCAGCCTGTAATTACTTCCTCCCTCGTAGTACCACCCCTATCCACGTGAAACTAGGCCTGTAACATCCCAAAAATATTAATCAAGATTATCAAGTTTCAATCACCCAAGTTTAGGGTTAACAAAAACTTTTAGTATTAAAATGAATATGGATGCATGTGTGTGTGATGAATGCATGAATGCTTGTGATGTTATGTTTGAGTGCTATGAATGCTAAGGATTGGTTTAAAGATATAAACAATATCATCCAGATCATTTCCAAGCAGAATCAAATAAAGATAAATTCAAATATAAACAATATAAGCAAATGGTCATTGTAACCAAAGTTAACCACTAGACCACTTTGAGTGTTCCTAGCCCAATTTTTCTAATAGAAACAAATACAATTCTTTTAACCCCTTGCTAGACCAAGTAAAAGTGAACCCAAGCCCACTTTGCAAACCAACAGAAACAATTTCCAAATCTGTTCAAAGGACAAATCAAAATTGAATCAAGTATAGGTACTAGGATCACCATTTCTCAAAAACCACTCAAACTAGTTCACCTTGCCAAACCCAAGCAACCAGATACTACCAAGCATGTGAACAAAGAACTCACCAAAATTCATCCAAAAATTCATATGTAAAGTTCATGCGGCCATTTCATCAAACACTTAGTGAGCACAGTAATCCCTGCCTAACTATCACTGTTTTTGATCAATGCCTTGTCCAATTCTTGTCCCCAATTATCTTCCCTTGTCTCCCCCAGTGTCTACAAGTGCATTGAAAGAGCTACAAACCATACCCTTGCACTAGTGCCGCGCCACCTGAAGCCACCATGGCTAGCCGACTATGGCTAGCACACAGGATCACATGCCGCGCCCGTCCACGATGTCCAGGAGGCAGGCCACCGTCCACCGCCACCCCCTGTCGAACCCTCGAGCGCAGCCAGGCCCTGGACCATAGAGAAAATGCCGCGCCCCTTTCTTCTCTGCCATGCCGAGAGCGCGGGAGAGCGCCGTAGCCGACACGCGCGTACACGCCACGCCTCACCCTCACCGCGCGTGCCTGCACTCACTGTGACACCAGCTACCCCCCAGACATGCCCATTCGCCGCCGCGCGACCAATAGCCATTGTACGTCGTCGAAAACATCGTCGGTGCTGCTCAGAGCGTCGACCCGTTCCGACTGTTCTCCACTGCATGCCATTAAGCCCGTGATGATCGCTAGGAGACACCGCACGGGCCTACGCCCTCCGCCATGCCATTAGCTCACTGCACCGACGTCACCGACGAGCTCTGACCATCCCGCATTGCCCCTCTCGCTCGGCTATAAAAGGAGGCCACCCCAGCCTCATTCTCCACACCATATCACTCCCCTCTCTCTCAGAACCACCCGACACCTTTCTCGGAGCAAGGCGAGCTCCAGCCTGCCGGAATTTCATCGGAGTCTGCCGCTGCAAAGGAGGAGAGGAGCCGTCGATTGGAGCCACCCCAGGAGCCGCCACGATCACCATTCGAACCACCGTCATCGACAACGTCGTTCGCCCCCATCGCCGACCCTTGCTGGAGCCCTGGTAAGCCACCGCGTGCCCCCACCATTGCCGTTAGGGCTCGGTCTCGCTAGAGCTGTTCGGTGGAGACAACGAACATAAACCGTAGATCGTAGTCTAATCGCACGGCCCAGATTGAAACTTACAGCTTCGCGTAGTTAGAGCCACTGACACGTAGGACCTCTCTGTTAGCAGCCCGCTGCGCGCGCGCTGTGTAGTTGGGCCGGCCTAGTTTAGTTCCCGTGCTCAGCCCAGTAATTCAAACAGAGATTTTCCAATTTAGTTAAACCTAGTTCTATCAGTAGATTCAAAATTCAATTCATAGAGTTTTACTAAACCAAATTGCATGAAACCAATTTTGCTAGAAAGGTATTGAAAATATCAACCCAAGCATGTTGGATTCAAATAAATTAAATTTATAGAACACCTATACCAAAAATAACAAGATAGAGACTTTTCTACATTCAAACATTTTTCAAAAATCAACCATAAATGTTTTTGAGTTGATTCCAACTCTCAAAAATCACATTTAACAAGATCTAACTGAATTTGTAAAAATGTTTAGGTTTACATGCAGTGATCTTGGACAAGTATTAAAAGAATGCTACATAGGCATTTCTAGTCACTTTATTTACTTAAGATAGTAATTTTTTAAAACTTATTAAATTGTGACAACACTTTAAATCACATTCCCAAGTATTAAAATATGTGGTGATGACATGTGTCAACATGATCCCATATTTTAATTGGAGAATATTAAATCTTAATAGTTTTCAATGAGTAGAAATTACTTTCCTAAAATAAAATAAATAAGACTAGGCCTTTAATTCATGTGATGATTGTGATGATGCTAGATCATCTAGTGTGAACCTTTGTGTGTCAAATAGAAGTAGTTAAGTATTGTTTGGTGATTATGTACCTCGTATTTATTTATAGATGCTAGTATCAACCAAGGCTACGAGGGGGAGGAGTACTACGAAGAAGAAGAAGAAGAAGAAGAAGAAGAAGAAGAAGAAGAAGAAGAAGAAAACTTCAACTACTACACTACTCAAGGCAAGCTAACACTTGCAACTTTGCAAGCTAGATAACCTATGCAATGCATTAGGAATGCTTTGGTTATGCAACCTTGATTATACCAAATCCCAGTTTTACTTGCAAGCTTTATTATTTTATTTCTTTATCAAAGTTCTTTATTACTTTTAGTTAGTGTTTTGTGAGTTTTGGAAAGATATTAGAGATAGCATGAAAAGCATAAAACTTGGCCTAAGTTAGTTAGAACTAGATGTCATACTGAGGCATGAGATTAGATTTGGATAAGTCACACTTGATTAGCACCCCTCATTAGTGATTACCCCCAACTCTAGTGGCTAGTGCTAAGCATAAAACTTGATCACTTTAGATGGGAATACTTGGTGAAAATGATTATGAAAACCTTGGAATGATGAGTCATTCTAATGAAATGTTTTGACATGTGTTGTGAACACGAGATGATTTTATGATGAAAATGTTGAGGCATGAGCCTTAGCCCTTTTATAAAACTGATGGTTGGGTTCAGATGCGATACCATTCCAATTTTACCGTACAACCACAATACCCAAATTTGGGTAGGGCTTGACTGGAAGTTTATAAATCTTAGTATGGGTTCCCTTGCGGAAGAGGTTTGAGCTGAGGCCACCTCATGATTAATGTCCACCTATGCAGTTCCTAAGATGATAGATGGTCATGGTTGGGAGGCCAAACTCATAGGGGAGGTGCATATACTAGGATGTGTAATTGAAAGGTTAGGATTGATTATCCACATACTGAGTATGGTGATTCAGGATTGTTCAACGGATGTATCGAATGTTGTGGTGAAAGTGTACCACCTCTGTAGAGTGTCAAACTATTCGAATAGCCGCATCCGTGGTTATGAACAGTTGGAGTGGCCATATTGTTCCATCGTCAGATGTTTTCCAAAGTGACTTGTTAAATGAACTATTACTTTGACTTGACCACAACAGGGTTGTGAACATGAAAACTAAGTTCCCAATTAGGTGTTGTAAAACATTAAACTAGTTTTCTTTACTTCTAAACTCAGTTAGATATAAACCTGCCTTTTTGCAAATAAACCTAGAGCTTATGATTCCTACTCAAACTACTTACTTGTTAGTGATAGCTTACGAGTACTTAAAGAGTACTCATGGCTTTGTCCCTGGCTATTCCTATGGCCAGACTATGAGGAGGACTGCCAGGATGATAGACAGCAGGAAGTCTATGACAACTAGGATCATCTCCCATCGTCAGCATTGCCTGTGACCCTGAAGATGGAGCTTCGACCATGCTACCCTTATTATTATTCTGTTGCATTGATTGTATTAAGACTGGATCATGAGATCCTTTATTTGTAAGACCTTTATTATGGTTTGTAATGGATGATGAACTATGGTACCAATCTGTTATGTCTCACAAAAATAGTAATCCTGGGATTGTGATGTATGGCATAATAGGTATTTGGGATTAAAAATCTGGGTGTTGACAAGTTGGTATCAGAGCCATTCTGACCATAGGAGACCCTACTTAGAATGGATGTTTGAATAAAAAACTTAGTTTCAAAACAAAAGAAGTGAGTATTTATGAAAACCTATTCTCATTCTTATCACTTAGAGTCTTTCGAGAAAATTCATGTTCCTCAAAAATTCTTGCAAATCTTACATAAAATTTGACACACTTGATCACTCTACTAACTTACTTATCCTACATTCTTATAGATGGAGGTCAAGTATAGCAAGTTCTACCAGTTGGGCAATGGAGGACAACTCATCTTTGAGCGCGAGTTAGACCAACTCTCAAAACTTCTTGAGCACCCGCACCCCGAGTTCTTCAAAGCACAACTCAACAATCAGCAAGGAGAAGAAGTATATGGCTAATCGTTGCAAACCTCAGAGGCAAGATGGAGGCACCCACCCCAGAGGGGATCCAATTTCGCTTGAGGGAAAACAAGTGGCTAGACGGACTCACCAGGTCTATGCAGGAAGCTCTTACCCGTCTGTGTGGGAAAAGCATCAATCAGATCAAGGGTACTCGCTTTGAGTACTACGCAAGGAGTGATGCTATGGGACAGCCATTGGAGGTACCAGGCCACCCGGAGCTGAAGCATCAAGTGGATCATCTCGACTTCATGCTGTATGACAGGCAGAAGGAGTTGGACAACGCCCGCGCATACACCAACCACAACTATGCCATTGTAGTCAAGAAGGACCAGACCCTCTCCATCCTTGCGAAGGAGCGCAAGTCATTTTGTTGTCTGCGTGCCAAGAAGGATCGCATCATTGCTCGCCTTCGTCACAAAGTGTCAGACTTGGAGGAGACCATCCATGAGTGGGACATGTAGCTTGAGGAGAGGGAGAATGCAGGGGAAGATATCCGTGGAGATCCCTACTCCTACCTCAATGATGATGATGACTACCTGGAGGACCAAGCCATGGACTTCCACGCTGATGATGATGATTCCGCCTTCAACGATGATGACGAAACCACCGATTTGGAAGAGTAGTAGCACTTCAACACTATCATAGGTGTGACTTGTATCCGGTCCCACTGTATCGTAGTTTCACAGAATGGTTCTTAAAACCATTTGTTACCTTAGTGTGGTGTGTGGTTGTATTGGGTGCTATGAATGAATGAATGAATGAATGAATGAAAAGCAAGTTGCTAGTTGGCAAAACCAGAGTCAAACTCAAAGTCTTAAAGCTTTTCAAAAACAAATCCATGAACCTTAGAAATTTCCCTCTTGTCTCATGATCTATCTCAATCTTCAGATACCTCACGGAGGGAGCAGTTCATCTCAGGACCAATGTTGTAAATCTTGCAAATGTTGGTTTCTAACCATGAAGCTGAAAGAGCGGAACGTCAAGCCAACTTAGCTACCCTTCAACAGATAGCTCAGATGGCCAATAATAATCAAGGTCATGGAAACCAGGACAACCATGGATCCAAGCTCAAGAACTTTCAAAACACCAATCAACCCATTTTTAGTAAGTCTGAAGAGCCATTAGATGCAGATGACTGGCTGCATACCATGGAGAAAAACTTAGAAGTCGCAGGAGTGGAGGCCAATGAGAAAGTACTGTTTGCCACCCATTATCTAGCAGGAGATGCAAGAGCTTGGTGGAACACCATTCGCACCATGAATGGAGGACAGATGATGACTTGGGATGAATCCAAAATCAAGTTCATAAGAACCCATGTGCCACCAGGTTTAGTCAAGAGGATGAGAGATCAGTTCAGAGAATTGAAGCAAGGGAGGATGACAGTAGTTGAGTACCGTGACAAATTTCTATCATTAGCTAGATATGCACCAGATGAGATTGACACTGAAGACAAGAAGAAGGAGAGATTCTTGAACGGTCTGCATGATGAGATGTAGACAGTATTAGTCAACATTCCTTTTGCTGACATTGAAGCCTTAGTGTATTCCGCAATCCAGATGGAAGGAAAGATCAACCAAGCCAATGAGAATCGCAAGCGTAGAATGATGAATCAACCAGGATCCCACCATACCCCAAAGTATCGTCCCAACCCGTCTGCAGGATATGCCCCGAGAAACAATAGACCCCCGATGACCCGTCCGAACTATCCCTACCATGGAGGAGGAAACCCAAGGCCCGGAGGAAACCACAACAAACCCGACAACTCCAATAATTTCAATCGTGCACCGCCCAAGTTGAACAACACCAATACTGCCCCAAGGACTGGAAGCAATGTTGTGCCTGTTGCAGGAAAAGACAAGTCTCAGGTTATTTGTTTTGAATACGGAGTCAAGGGTCACTACTCCAATGAGTTCCCCAAGAAGCTTGCAGCAGCCACTAATGTGAATGCCCCAGCTCAGCAGCAGCACCGTGTTCAGCCTGGAAGAAGATTTGCCCCAGGGAACTCACTAAACCGTAATGGACGTCTGTTTCACATGAATGCTGAAGAAGCTCAGGAAGCGCCATATGTCGTGATGGGTATGTTTTCTGTTAACTCAGTACTTGCAAGAGTTTTATTTGATTCTGGAGCATCGCACTCGTTTGTTATAGAAGTTTTTGCATGCACTAGTAAGATTCAAGCAGCAAAATTGAAGCATGTTATGATAGTTCAAATCCCTGGTTCAACCACCAAAGCTAGACAAATTTGCAAGGCCGTACCTATTCGAATCCATGGAATAGATTTTTATGCTAATATAATAGTACTTGGAACGAAAGGTTTGGAAGCAGTACTGGGAATGGATTGGATGTCAAAACATAAAGCCATAACCATGACAAGTACCATTGGAGTATCAGTAGAGCATGTATATGAAACCTTGCCCCGTCAATTCAAGTGCAACAAGAGTCTAGTCCAACCAACCATTGACCAAGTCATTCCCAGATGTATTGCCCGGTATGCCCCAGATTGGGATATCGAGTTTATCAATGAACTAATCCCTGGAACTAGACTCATAGCTCAGAGACCTTATAGTATGAACCCGTCTGAATTAGTGGAGCTAAAGAAGAAATTTGATGCTATGCTAGAGATAGGACTGATTCAACCAAGTGCGTCGCCATGGAGATCACATGTCTTGTTTGTGGATAAGAAATATGGAGGTAACCATTTGTGCATGGATTATCGAAAGCTGAATGATGTCACCATTAAGAACAAGTACCCACTACCGAAGATAGAAGATTTGTTTGACCAGTTGACCGGTGCCAAAGTGTTTTCTAAGATTGATCTTAGAACTGGTTATCATCAACTCAAGATTCGCGCAGAGGATATTCCAAAGAATGCCTTTACCACCAGATATGGACTGTATGAGTACACAGTCATGTCTTTTTGATTAACCAATGCCCCGCTTATTTCATGAACCTCATGAATAAGATTTTTATAAACTTCCTGGATAAGTTTGTCATTGTTTTCATTGATGACATTCTGATCTATTCCAAATCAGAAGAATAACATGAGCTACACCTAAGGACCATCCTTGAAACCCTTAGAGAGCATCAATTGTATGACAAGTTTAGCAAATGTGAGTTCTGGTAACAGGAAGTAGGATTCCTATGACATATTGTATCGGCAGGAGGAATTGCTGTCGACCCTGCCAAGGTTAAGGATGTTGAAGAATGGAAAGCCCCAACCACTCAAACCCAAGTTCGCGCATTTCTCGGATTAGCGGGATATTACCGCAAGTCCGTAGAAGGATTCTCGAGCATCGCAAGACCCATGACCCAGTTGTTGAAGAAAGATAAGAATTTTGAATGGACGGGAAAATGTGAAGCAAGTTTTCAAGAGCTCAAGAAAAGGTTGATCTCAGCCCCAATCTTGATTATGCCGGATATTAAAAAGCCTTTTGATGTGTATTGTGATGCATCCAAGATTGGTCTCGGATGAGTGCTGATACAAGAAGGCAAAGTCATATCCTATACATTCTGACAACTGAAGCAACATGAGCAGAATTACCCTACCCATGACCTTGAACTAGCAGCCGTAGTTTTAGCCTTGAAGACATGGAGGCATTACCTCATGGGTAATCGCTGTGAGATTTATTCGGATCACAAGAGTCTAAAGTATATTTTCACCCAGAAGGAGCTAAATATGACGCAAAGGAGATGGATAGAGTTAATCAAGGACTATGACCTTGACATTCACTATCACCCCGGCAAAGCCAATGTGGTAGCAGATGCTCTTAGCAGATTGCCGTGTCGATTGAACACCATGATTCTGAAGGATAAAATAAGTTTGCAAAAGGAGTTGGAAGATTTCAGAATGGAACTATTAAGTAAAGGATTTTTGGCTAGCATAGAAATTCAACCCACTTTGATCAGTCAGATCAAGGAGACGCAGAAAGGAAATGCTAGTATCAACGGAATTAAACGTCGTATCGGTACAGGGAAGGTACCCGGATTCACCAAAGATGAAGAAGGAGTTTTGTGGTACAAAGGACGTACCTGTGTACCAGTAGATTCCGAGTTGAAGCAAGCTATTTTGCAGGAAGCCCATGATACTCTTTATTCTATCCACCCTGGAGGAACGAAGATGTATCAGGATTTTAAGGAGCAATTTTGGTGGCACAAGATTTAGAGATAAATCGGAAGCTACATAGCCAAATGTGATATCTGTCAGAGAGTCAAAGCGGGACATCAAAGACCCGCGGGAATTTTGCAAACCATTGCAAATTACAGAATCGAAATGGGATTCAGTTGGAATGGATTTTATCGCCGGTTTGCCTACATCTAGTAGGGGAAAGGACTCTATTTGGGTCATAGTGGATAGACTGTCTAAAGTAGATCATTTCTTACCAGTCAAGACCACTTATCAGAGTTCGAAGCTAGCAGAGTTGTACATTGCTAGGATAGTCAGTTTACATGGAGTACCCAAGAACATTGTGTCGATCGAGGAACTCAGTTTACCTCGAGTTTTTGGAAGAAAGTCCACGAAGGATTAGGAACCAGACTGGATTTCAACACGGCTTATCACCACAGACTGATGGACAAATAGAGCAAGTAAACCAGATACTCAAAGATATGTTGAGAGCTCGTGTGTTGGAATATGGACCTAAATGGGAAGACTGTCTTCCTTTCACAAAATTCTCATACAAAAATAGTTACCAAGCCAGTTGGCAAATGGCCCCATTTGAGTTTATGTATGGAAGGAAGTGCCAGACCCTGTTAAATTGGTCGAAAGTAGGAGAGAGTCAGATTTTTGGACCTGATATCCTAAGAGAAGCCGAAGAGAAAGTTCACAAGATCCGTGAGCACCTTAAGACTGCCCAATCCAGATAGAGGAGTTATGCCGAGAAGAGACGTCGAGACCTAGCCTTCAATATCGGAGATTTTGTGTATCTGAAAGTATCACCCTTGAAAGGAATGCAATGTTTACAACTCAAAGGAAAGCTTTCCCCCAGATATATCGGACCCTTCAAGATTTTGAATCGCCAAGGAGAAGTATCATATCAACTGGAACTGTCAGAGGAAATGTCAGCCATGCATAATGTGTTTCATATCTCGTTACTTCGCAAATGCCTAGAAGTCCCGGAGAAGACTGAAGTTTTCAAGAATATTGATCACAGAACCATAGACATCAACGAGGACCTAACATATCCTGAAGTACCCATTCGTATTTTCGAAGAAGCCTTTAGAACCACCAAAATCCGGAGTATCAAGTTTCTCAAGATCCACTGGAGTAACCATACTGAAGAAGAAGCTACCTGGGAACAAGAAGATAACATTAGGACTGAGTTTCCAGATCTCTTTTGTTCCTAGTTTTCTTTTTTTTTAAATCTGAGGACGAGATTTTGTTTAAGGAGGGAAGGTTTGTAACATCCCAAAAATATTAATCAAGATTATCAAGTTCCAATCACCCAAGTTTAGGGTTAACAAAAACTTTTAGTATTAAAATGAATATGAATGCATGTGTGTGTGTGTGTGATGAATGCATGAATGCTTGCAAGGTTATGTTTGAGTGCTATGAATTCTAAGGATTGGTTTAAAGATGAAGACAATATCATCTATATCATTTCCAGGCAGAATCAAATAAATAGAAATTCAAATATAAACAATATAATCAAATGGTCATTTTGACCAAAGTTAACCACTAGACCACCTTGAGTATTCCTAGCCCAAGTTTTCTAACATAAACAAATCCAATTATTTTCACCCCTTGCTAGACCAAGTAAAAGTGAACCCAATCCACTTTGCAAACCAACAGAAACAATTTCCAAATATGTTTAAAGGACAATTCAAAATTGAATCAAGTGTAGGTACTAAGATCACCATTTCTCAAAAACCACTCAAACCAGTTCACCTTGACAAACCCAAGCAACCAGATACTACCAAGCATGTGACCAAAGCACTCACCAAAATTCATACAAAAATTCAAAGGTAAAGTTCATGCGGCCATTTCATCAAACACTTGGTGAGCACAGTAATCCCTGCCTAACTATCACTATTTTTATCAATGCCTTGTCCAATTCTTGTCCCTAATTCTCTTCCCTTGTATCCCCCAGTGTCTACCAGTGCATTGAAAGAGCTACAAACCCTACAATTGCACCAGTGCCGCGCCACCCGAAGCCACCATGGCCAGTCGACCATGGCTAGCACGCAGGAGCACATGCCGCGCCCGTCCATGATATCCAGGAGGCAGGCCACCGTCCACTTCCACCCCCTGTCCAACCCTCGAGCGCAGCCAGGCCCTGGACCACAGAGAAAACGCCGTGCCCATTTCTTCTCTGCCATACTGAGAGCGTGCCAGAGAGCCGCAGCACCGACACGAGTGTACACGCCACGCCTCTCCCTCACCGCGCGTGCATGTACTCACCGCGACACCAGCTACCCCCAAACATGCCCGTTTGCCGCCGCGCGACAAGTAGACACTATACGTCGTCGAAAACGTCGTCGGTGCCGCTCAGAGCGTCGACCCATTCCGACTATTCTCCACCACCTCGTGTCGTGCCATTAAGCCTGTGATGATCACCAGGAGACACCGCACCGGCCTACGCCCTTCGCCATGCCGTTATCGCACTGCACCGTCGTCACCGACGAGCTCTGACCATCCCGCGCTGCCCCTCTCGCTCGGCTATAAAAGGAGGTCACCCCCAGCCTCATTCTCCAAAAAATATCACTCCACTCTCTCTCTCAGAACCACCCCACACCTTTCCCCGGAGCAAGGCGAGCTCCAGCCCGCCGAAATTTCACAAGAGTCCGCCGTTGTAGAGGAGGAGACGAGCCGTTGATTGGAGCCACCCTAGGAGCCGCCACGACCACCGTTGGAACCGCCGTCGTTGACAATGTCATTCGCCCCCATCGCCGACCATAGCTAGAGCCCTGGTAAGCCACTGCTGTAACACCCTCAGAATCGGACCTATGCAAGTTTTAGCGAAAACCCGCCAAACCCGCATAGAAACGATTCAAAGGTGCCCACCAGGCACTTTCGTGCGGGTGGAAAACGAAGTAATAACATTACACAACAGTCCTCGATGGGACCCACAGAACAGATATATATATATAACAGCGACTCAAATGAGTCAAGAATACAGATATAATATACAAAGATCCAAATCACCTTGAAAATGATAGAGCGTCCGACTACGGACAAGATGCAAATGGGGCTAAGAGCCCTGAAGAATAACCAATGGCGTCCATAACCCTGCCCAGGCCAAGCCGGAAGGGTAACCCTGCTAACGGCGTCGATCTCAAAACCTGCTTAAAACAAAAGGGGTGCCGACAAAGGGCAAAGGAAAAAGAGGAGCGTCAGTACTGAGGCCAGTACACGGCGAGACTAGAATTCGGCGGTCCTCGCCTACAAAGGTGTGGTGGACTGAGCGGCAGCGGCAGCATGCACTAGACAACCTATAGAGACTCGATACAACTAGCGGCTATCAGAGAGGGGTGAGAAAGACCTATGCGGATCCAACCTGATACTATCATCACACAAACCCATCCTGGCGTTTCCCCCCTCGAGACCAAACGAGGAAGTCAACCGAGGAACTCACACAGTTGGCAGTTTTATTTATTCAGTTATCGTTGCAGCAATTACTAGTCAGGTATAGATAATCATCCTGATAAAATAAGCAGTGGGTCATTTTAGTTAACCATTCCGTGATAGTTGCAACACTTACTAATCAGATACATTTAGCATGAGATGACCCGAAAACCCAGCAGTGGTTGGTACTTTTATTTAGCCATTCCGTTGTAGTTGCAGTACTTACTAGTCAGGTACAATGGTCGCAAGCGACAAGCAAACAAAACAATTGTTGGCAGTTTTATTTAGTCATTCCATTATAGTAAAGCTGAATTACTAGTCATTATAAAGTCAATTTATAGCGATAAACTTTAGTTATGCTTGTCTATGGTCGAGATACTGTGCTCCAAGTCGTCCATAACCGCGGACACGGCTTTCAGAAAGTTTTAACCCGGCCGGGGTGCACAAATAGCAACACACACACGATCGACCTCGGAAAAACCAAATCAAAACCCAACGAGGCTTTCACGACAAAGCAATCACAGGATTCAGAAATATTTCAGGGGGCCACCCCATTGAGTAGAACCGCAACGAAGTAAGCTAGCTCCGAGACGGACTCAAGGTTTGCGTCAATGGCTGTAAACGACTGGGAACCCCAAACGGGGATTGTCGATACCGCGAAAACATTCCGCTTACCTAAACAGTACAGTGTGCTATCCATCGCACAATCGTAAATAAAGCAGTAAAACATGGCATAAGTACAGGATCATAAATAAAACCTCAAACTAGTTTGTGGCCCCAAGAAATAAGACTGAATCAAGCTCTGGCTAAGGGGGGCCCATACTCCCCGTATGTGGATAGCGCGATAAATCAAGGAACAGGTATCAAGTACTCGGGATCCTACGGGACACAAGTGGGCGTTCGGAAACCAAATATTATCTATCACCCACCGATGCCTCTGCTTACTTCAATTTTAGTTGTTAAACAGGAATTAAAGTGAACGATAAGTAAAAATATGATCATCTCCAACAACACACATGCGGCATTACTCCAACAACTGTGGCACTGAACGACACGCAACAGCACTTGAGCAAGCGACTACGGCGCGCAAGTCCAACTATCTACCAAACAACAGGTAATAGGATGTGTCCAAGGCAATATAGGGCGGCACGGCATATCACAGGTACGGAAACTAAAGCATCGCAACACAGATAGCAATAGATCAACAGGAGGGAAATAAATACTATAAAAGTAAGATAGGTAGAAAGGGGAAGATGCTCGCCTGAGAACATTGACGAAGGGTTCAACCGAAGATCGGGGCGAAGCTCACATCAACTCATCGGCCTTATCCGCGAAGAAGCAAAACGCTAGAATAAACACCGGATGCAATATTTAATACAACGGCAGAAGATCGGCATGATGCATGTATGATGCATGGCATGGCAAAGGTGCGATGCAATTAGGCAATATTAAACGGAACCGGGGTCCCGACAATTAATTAAACGGTTCAAGTTATTTATCTACCCCGCAATTTAATTGTTGTCTTAACATGGCAAAATAAGTTACCGGTTCGCTACACAAATTTAAATGAGGCCAATATGAGACTAGATTTGCCCGCATATGGGCCCCATATTTAATTTAGGTGAATCGGCATAAGGCCCCAAACCACACAGATATGTATGCAAGCATGACAATTTAATATGCAACAAATTTAATAGATAGCATTTAGAAAATAGAGGATCGGGTCGGGGTCACACATTAGGGGGCTCGACGATCTTGGTCCGAGGGTTCGGGGTCGGTCTCAGGGTCCAGGGTTCGACGGGGTCGTTCTCGGACTCCGGGAAGGACTTGGTTCGGTGTCGTTCTTGTCGCATGCAGATCTTGTCGAGTTCCACGGGGTCGGTCTTGGCGTTCGGGGTGAAGCACTCGGCGTCCTACGGTTCCCTGTCGACGGCCTTGGCGCTCTAGATCGGTCTTTAGGGCAGCGGCCTCATGTAGACGGTCGTGGCGGCTTCAGGGGGAGTCCTTGGCGTCCCTTGTAGGTGACCTTCGGCTTCGGGGTCTTCAGGGTCTCGACGGAGTTTGGTCTTCGGCATCCGAACAGGCTTCTTGAATTCCGTGAAGGAGATCTTGTCGATTCCACTGCAACGGTCTGGTGGTTCCGATGACGATGTTGGCGGTTCCGAGGGATTCTTGTCGCATCCGAAAACTATGTGGAGTCATCGTCGGTTTTTCTTGAAACTCTCGGGTACATCTCCAAAAGGATATTGTGGTACTTGGGCTAGCACACGGAACACATCCTCTGCAACATGACGCTGGTGTGGTGCCCGCGGAGGTGAGGGGCAGGACGGCGACGCGAGGGGTGAGGTTCGCCGGCGGGGCGCTACCACGCGCCGGAGAGGCGCCAGGCGGTGGCGGGACGGAGAGGCGGAGGGACCGGCAGCGGGCTTGGGGAGGCCAAGGGCGGCGGGGTCGACGCCGGCGACGCGGCGACGCGGAGGCAGAGGGCGTGGCCGGCTAGGCGAAGCGGGGTCGTCGGGGCAGACTCTGCCTCAGGGCGAGGTGGTGGAGGCCGGGGCCGACGCGGGAGGGGCCGGGGACGAGGGCGCGGCGGAGGGGAAGAGCCCAGGCCGGCGACGGCGGGAGCGGCGCGGAGGGCGGGGTGCGGTGCGGGCGGCGCCGGCGGGATGAGCTCGGCGGTGCTTGCGGGGAGCGGCGGACGGGCGGCCACGGTGCCGGCGGCGCGGGGCTCGAGCGGAGGAGGGAGCATAGCTCGAGCCGGCGGTGGAGCTACGGTGCTCGGGGGCGAGCGGGGCGAGCCGGCGAGGGAGGTTGGGCGCGAGGTCGCTGGCGGGGGAGGCCTCCGTCGGCGGCGGGCGGAGGAGAACGAGGTGGCGGGGCGGCGCAGCGAGCCAGAGGAGGGGAAGGGGAGGACGGTGCCAGGGAGGAATAAGGGGAAAACGCGGCGCGTGGGGAAGAGAGTGCGGGACCGGGGTGGGCTGCACGCGGGATCGGGGTGGGGATCGGGTGTGGGCGGTTGGCGTGCGTGGGTGGGGTCCAGGGGCGGGGCCAGGTGGGTTGGGTGGTGTGTGGCTGTGAGGGAGAGGAGTGGATCAGATCAGGGGGGTGGGGCTGGCGTGTGGGGCCAGGGGGAGGAGAGGGTTGACCAGGGAGAGAGAGGAGGAGAGAGAAAAAGAGGAGGTGGCAGGATATGATTGGTGGGGAGGAGGGAGAGGGTGAGGTGGCGGGCTCCGATTGGTCCGGGTGAGGTGGCCAAAGGGGTGTGGGTAGAATATCTGGTAGCCTTAGGTTTTAGACTGAACCGTTTATATTTTCTGGGGTGGTCGTTCGGGTCGATCCGGCCCGTTCGACTGCCCCTACTGAAAATAATAAATATTTTTTGTTGATTGGGACGAACTTTGTAAATAGTTTTAGACAAACAAAATATCCGGCAGCACCCAGGGTTTTGCGTGTTGAACGAAGACGAGGCGTTTGGAAAACAAAATAGGTTTTTCGAAATTAGTTTTTGACAAACAATACATGATGATGACGATGCAATGCACAAATTCCACGCGATTTTCTAGTAGTGGTTTTGCGGGATGCCACAACTGCGTACCCCCACCGTCGTCGTTAGGGTTCGGTCTCACTGGAGCTGTTTGGCGGAGACGACGAACGTGAACCGTAGATCGTAGTCTAATTGCACGACCTAGATTGTAACTGACCGCTTCGCGTAATTAGATCCGCTGACGCGTGGGACCTCTCTGTTAGCAGCCCGCTACGCGCGCTGTGTAGTTGGACCGACCCAGTTTAGTTCCCGCACTCAGCCTAGTAATTCAAACAGAGATTTTCCAATTTAGTTCAAACCTAGTTTTGTCAATAGATTCAAAAATTAATTCAGAGAGTTTTACTGAACCAAATTGCATGAAACCAATTTTGCTAGAAAGGTATTGAAAATATCAATCCAAGCCCGTTGGATTCAAATAAATTAAATTTATAGATCACCTATACCAAAAATAACAAAACAGAGACTTTTCGACATTCAAACATTTTTCAAAAATCAACCATAAATGCTTGAGTTGATTCCAACTCTCAAAAATAACATTTGACAAGATCTAACTGCATATGTAAAAATATTTAGGTTTACATGAAGTGATCTTGGACAAGTATTAAAAGAATGCTACATAGGCATGTCTAGTCACTTTAATTATTTAAAATAGTAATTTTTTAAAACTTATTAAATTGTGACACCACTTTAAATCACATTCCCAAGTATTGAAATATGAGGTGATGACATGTGTCAACATGATCCCATATTTTAATTGGAGAATATTAAATCTTAAGTAGTTTTCAATGAGTAGAAATTACTTTCCTAAAATAAGATACATAAGACTAGGCCTTTAATTCACGTGATGATTGTGATGATGCTAGATCATCTAGTGTGAACCTTTGTGTGCCAAATAGAAGTAGTTAAGTATTGTTTGGTGATTGTGTAACTTGAATTTATTTATAGATGCTAGTACCGACCAAGGCTACGAGGAGGAGCAGTACTACTACGAGGAAGAAGAAGAAAACTTCAACCACTATGACTTGTGAAATGAATTATGACTTTGACTTGACCACAACAGGGTTGTGAACATGAAAACTAAGTTCTCACTTAGGTGTTGTAAAACATTAAACTAGTTTTCTTTACTTCTAAACTCAGTTAGAGATAAACCTGGTTTTTTGCAAATAAACCTAGAGATTAGGATTCCTACTCAAACTACTTACTTGTTAGTGATAGTTTGCGAGTACTTAAAGAGTACTCATGGCTTTGTCCCTGGCTATTCCTATGGCCAGACTATGAGGAGGAGTACCAGGATGATGGACAGCAGGAAGTCTATGACAACTAGGATCATCTACCATCATTAGCATTCCCTGTGACCCTAAAGATGGAGCTTCGACCACTCTACCCATATTATTATTCTGCTGTGTTGATTGTATTAAGACTAGATCATAAGATCCTTTATTTGTAAGACCTTTATTATGGTTTGTAATGGATAATGAACTATGGTACCAATCTGTTATGTCTCGCAAAAATGGTAATCCTGGGATTGCGAGGTATGGCATAACAGGCATCTGGGATTAAAAATCCGGGTGTTGACAGCGGCACGCGCCAAAGCCCCCGCTGAAGCGTCCATCTCATTAAAGCCAGTCCAATCGAGTCCCATCGTGTGGACTTTGGGGTTTTATTCCCTGGTTCTGCCAATCATGCTTCTCTGAGAAGGAAGCGACATAGGTTGAGATAGCAGCGGAGTAGACTATGGTCTTGTATAAGACTGTCCCATGTACTGGACTCTTTGACCATTCTCCCCCACACATCACTTTCTTATTCCTCCTTCCCCCACCTTCCTCCATCTGCATTAGCCATGGATCCCCACTGGAGAGGCAGATCGACCGTGCACATGGAGAGAATGGAGAGAAATCGTCGCCTTGGACTTACTGCTCAACTAGCTGCTCAGTCCCCCCTCGCACAGAGACCCAATCCTCTCCTAGCAATGGCGCTGTATGTTCCAGCAGGCTGGGTCTCCTGCCGCTCCTCGTACAGTCTTGTTCTTCTTCTCTGTTTTCTTCTTCTTCTATGTCTACTTCTTATTCTTCTTCTTATTACGATCCTACATATTCTAGGGCAGCCGTGGACCCTGAAAGCAGCACGATGGCAGCGGCGCTGCATGTTGCAGCAGGCCAGGGCTCCTCCCAGTATAGTCTTATTCTTCTTCTATGTCTACTTCTTATTCTTCTTCTTATTACTATGCTATATATTCCAAGGCGGCCGTGGACCCTGAAAGCAGCACGATGGCAGCGGCGGCGCTGCATGTTGTAGCAGGCCAGGGCTCCTCCCGGTACAGTCTTCTTCTTATTATTATTCTTCTTCTTATTACTATGCTACATATTCTAGGGTGGCCGTGAACCCTGAAAGCAACACGATTGTGACGGTGGTGCTGCATGTTGCAGCAGTCCAGGGCTCCTCCCATGCAGTCTTCTTCTTCTATGTCTACTTCTTCTTCTTCTTATTATTATTATTATTATTATTATTATTATTATTATTATTATTATTATTATTATTATTACTATGCTACATATTCCAGGGCGTCCGTGGACCCTGAAAGCAGCACGATGGCGGTGGTGGTGTTGCATGTTGCAGCAGGCCAGGGCTCCTCCTGGTACAGTATTCTTCTTATTATTATTATTTTTTTCTTCTTGTTATTATTACTATGGTACATATTCCAGGGCGGCCGGCCGCCCTGAAAGTAGCACGATGGCGGTGGCGGCGCTGCATGTTGCAGCAGGCCAGGTGCGGTGACCCAGCATACCACTGCATGATGTAGTACACTATAGTCGTTGACATAACACCAATGAAACACCGTTCACTAGTATTACATTCCTCAGAGTGGTACAATAGAAACACAGCAGGTCCAAGACATGACTATAGGTTACAACTCAACTCTTTACATAAGATCCAGAGAACACTCTAGGTTAATGAGAGATAAAGAAACTTCTTACAAAGAAGAATCAGAAATAAAAAACTCAAAAACTATCATATTAATAAGACTAGTATTTTAACTAATGGTCTGGCATTGATGCTATTGCAATACACTATAGAAATAGGTTCTATGACTAGAGATTATATTCCTATCTAATCAGTAATTTCGTCTTCACTTGAGTTGATGTATATGTTGACTTTCTTGACTTCATTGAAGAGCTTTAGCTTTTGATGATGATTCCTGGAGCATAACTTGACGTAGACGTCGTCTTAATGGCTTCAGAATCTAGCAAGGGTTAAGAAGATACGTTGAGTACGAGCGTACTCAGCAAGTTCACTAGAAAGGAGTGTTTGATGCACTATATCTACAGCAAGAGACCATAGGTCGTAGGAAATGCAAGTTTTCGTAAACATTTCTTCTAAGGTTACTTTTATTCTGAAAAGCTATGTCCGTTAGCCTTCACGGGTTTACCAGAACTTTCATGGAGTTCCATTCCCGCCGCATTCTCAGCTCCTTCCCGGAACAGGGAGTAACAATTTATAATTCTTACACTCTGCAGAGGTGCGTTACTTTACCCATGAGAGACCTTAGCCTTGTTGCACAACCAAGTCATGACCTTGTCCATACTTCCTTAGTATAGGGCCCAGTCTAAGATCCAAGCCAATCACTACCCCGTTCGCGACCTCGCATGCCTCCTTGGTGTACACCATGCCCACACATTGAATTACGGCAATGGTTTGTACAGACCGTTAGATGCCAGAACTATCATGGGACGTTGAGGGCTCCCACCCATATGCTACATATCCTCTATGAATTACCAATTAATATGCACGCTACGAGGATAACAGCCACGACCTGCACATCCGGCTACATGCGAGAGGAAGAAGATACAGCTGACTTCTCCGTCCCATTCCAAATCTCATGGTTAACACGTGATATACGGCGCAAGAATCACTGGCGACATTGGTTGTTAAGTCCTAGATAATATGTTCCTTTACCACCGGAACTTTTATAGTAGGTCATTACCTCATGGTAAATAACCCGTAATCATATTATTATGAAAATAGTGTTTTCTAACCTTTTTCAAATGCAGGTGATGACAACACTGGATTTGCAAAATACCTTACAAAAAATAATCAAAGGACATGAGCAAGTGTGAACTTGCCTTTTGTGATTGAAAGATTATGCACTCACGGTCTTCAAGACAATATAATATCCAATATCTGAAATCATCATCATTGGTCCGGTAAGGACTAATGTTTAAAGAAGCAAGATGATTTTATGCATAAGTAATGTAATGCAATTTCGTAAACTTGAATCCCGGGGATAACGTTGATCTAAGTTTTGGATACTGCAAATGGTTTCTTTGGAATGTGTTGCATTTTTTAGATTAAGTTTCACACTTGTGCTTCTTATTAAGGCTTGTGAGTGTGTGTGAAACAATATGTAATTACAATACCATAAAATAATGAGATACAAACAAATGTGAAATGCTACTCAAGATTGCTTATACTATAATTGTTTATCTTCAAATTTTTACTTTACAAGTAATGTCACTTATAAAGAACTTAAGTGTTATCAAACCTAAGTATACAAGTAAAGTATAAAGTAAGGTGATTACGATTAATTGTCATATGTTGACTGAAGTGGCAAAACGAATAACTTTTGAAGAAAAGATTTCTTTCTTAAGGTTTGAACAATCCTTGTGGTTAATCAGAGGTGGTCGAAGTTGTTTATGCTTGCTTGAATACTTTGGACTTGAGATGCTTTATAACTTAATTATAACAGACCAAAGTTAACTATAAAATACAAAACATAGGCTATGGCATAGCATTTGAAGTATTGTAGACTAAAGTTAACTTTAAAGACATAGATGGACTTAGGGTATATTGCTTATGTTATTTGTACCTTGTGTACTTCATAATGTTTCTCTAAGGATACTTTAAGAATGGTAACACTTCTATTTGAATAGTTGTTTCCTAACCTTATAAATGTATAAAAGGATTTATCTCTTTATAAGGTATGGTTATGGCTTGTGAATAAGTAAACAATATTATTTACTACTTATGAATTATCTCTGGATTTAGTCCACTTTAAAGTTGTGAGTGAAACAATGGTAAAAGATTTTATTTGGTTAAAATATCATTCTTGAAGATTTTATATTTGTTAAAGATCTTTTTAGGAAATAAACTACACATATGAATGATAATTCAATCAACTTGTATTTAAAATGTGTTGGACCATTTTGACTTCATATTATCAATATTTAAGATTAATACTATCTATTAGACCTTAATTGGCTAATTTTAGAAATATTAGCAAATTTTATTTACCCTTATATGAATTATTAATTAATGAAATTAGATTTAGATTCCAGTTATTAGAGTATTAAGTTTTTATTTACTTTAAAAGTGGAATATTATATTTTTAACATGTAGTTATTATTTTGGTGATCATTTTGGTATATTACATTTATTTTTGTTATTTATAAATAATAAGATATGATTTTTATAACATTTATTACTTTATAATTACTTAATAAATAATAAATATTTAATTAAGTGAAATAATAATGCATGATTATAGTTTTAAATTGTAGTTCTTACCTTTCTAAGATTTTTGGTATTTTATTTATATTTTAAACATTTACCAATATTAAAATATTAATTATCAAAGTATTAAAACTTATAAAATATTTATTAAATAATATTTATTTAAATTGTTGGCATAAAAATGTTTGATAATAGTTTAATGTTGTAGATTTTATTTTTTTGAAAGTTTTCACATATCAAACATATTTTTCTGAATTATAAAACAAAATATACTAAATTTACAAGATTTAATTACTTTATTTCAATTTATGGAATGTTTATATTTGAATTAATATTGTTTTATCAATTTACTAGACAGGTAATACTTTTCTTACCGAGTCTAGACCTACCCCAAGTCACTGACACGTGGGGGTCAGGGACACGTTGGTGTGCCACGCTGGTGTGGACCAGTAATTTATTATTACACTCCTAGCTAATCTAGCCGCAGAGACAGACAGATGGGCCCGTGGCCACATCAGCTGCCACATGTGCTCGCCGGAGCTTCACCGGAATTGCTACATGAACGGCGGCAGAGAGGGTTCTGGGAGATGCAGCTCGAGGGTTTCGATGCAGTGGAGTATGTAGAACCCATATGGGGTGGCGCCGCTCTCTGATGGTCATCGGAACAGTGAGTACGGCGATGGCTGATGGCGGTGCACTAAGCCCAACAACACGGACATGCACATAGGCCACGGGGAAACGAGCTAGAGAGCGCTGGAGGTTCGTGAGATCACCAGGAACACAATGAAGGGCTCGGCAAGGACGGAGGTGGTCGGGAGTGGTCTAATTGTTGACGATGATCTTCGTTGGAGTCGGAGAAGATGGTCTTAATTCGGTCGACCCAGTGCATCTCGGCTCGATTCCTTCCTCCATGATGACGTGGGTGATGGCACGGAGCTCATATCATCCTCGGACGGCTCTGGGGTGGTCTCTGGACGACGGCGTGTGTCGATGATCAAGTCTAGGGTTTCGGTTTTGGAAGAGGAAAACGAGATAGAGGCTTCAGAGGGAGAAGTGAGGATGAGGACGAGAAGGGACATCGCCGTGGCCTTCTTATCCTCTCCTAGCGACGGTGGCGTGCATCTTAACGCAAAGACGACGGCGGACGGCCTCAGCATCGCCACCGAGCTGCTTCCAGCTGGAGCAAGACCACGATGGCACTTTTGCGGAAAACCCCCTGGTAAAATTTCAAACTCAACCTGTAGTGCTACATCTGGTCCCACTTGTCAGTCACTGCGTGGATGAGCTGGGCTCGCTGTTGGGCCGAAGAGGGCTGCACGTGAGTGGTATATAGTGGAGAGGAGAAATGGGCTGGTCTGGGCTGCTGCTCTGGTTCTAGTTTTTTAATTAAGCAAATTTTTTTGTTTTCAGTTTTGTTCCCAGATTTGTATTTTCATATTTGGTTGAAATTTTCTTTAAAGAATTTATTGGTTAAACAGTTGCAGCAATAATGAATGGTATTAAAGTCATTTTATGAGCTTTTAGTAATTAATGTTGTATTTATTTATTTTGTTTATATAGATCATTCTAATATTTGGTAAGGGACTTTGTTATTGATTTTCTTTTCATAATAATCCATGGATTTATTTTAGGATATTTTCTTATTTGTTTATAAAACTTAATTCTAATTAAGTTAGAGTTTGAAGGAAATTCTTATATGGTGATCCTTTTCTTATTATATGATACATAAAGTTTTAGGGAATTAATATGATTAATATTACTCTCATGAGTTTTAGGAATATAAATGTATATTTTTTATTATAACTAACATAAGAGTTAGGGTTTGAATTGTAAGTGCTTACCCTAGGGTTTAGGGTTCTTAATATATTTATATTCTTTTGTTGATGTGAATAAAGATTAATGGCTAAGACAGATTGTCTTTATGATTGTGATCTTCAATGATATCACCCTTTAAAATAGAAAGTTATTATCTTGAATGTCTGATGGAAACGAATTGATAAAGATAACTCCTAAGCACATATGGTTATGATATTTGGAATTGACAAAGATGTGCTTAAGGAATTTCTTCTAGGAAAATATTCATATAAGGCATTATGAAGATATGATAGATCAATAATATGAAATGGATCTTATGTTTGGTTAAATATTTAAAGTTGAGTGTTTACCCAGAATTCCTATTCCCCCTACTTCATAATTCTAGGACTTCTAATTAAGGAATTCCTTTCCTAAATATACTACTTCTTTCATATCCATCATCATGTGTTAACATGATGAGATTCACTTCACAAGAATATTCTTATCCACCTTTTTATTCTTCTAAATCCATTTATAAATCCAATAAGCTTGACACTGAAGCTTTGATAATCTTCTCATATCCATACTTGGTTATATCAACTACTCTACTGTTGATAACCTCCAATGCAACAAGTAGTTACTTCTAACTCCATTCATACCCTTCCTTAATCGGCCACCACTAATAATTCTCTAGTAAATGTGTATATATGTCAAACAAATCTCCTCAAATCTTATTATCTTTTCAGAGGAATAACACTACTTCAGTAACTCCATACTACACTAGCTTTAGCTTAATCATACTATCTTATATCTACTTTACTCCAGTTCTTATTTCCAACTTTACATTATACTAATGTGACTTGTAATGGCTAACCTAGGATAGCATATCTATACTAGGTTTCAATCATGTTTTAACCACCAATGTCACTTATACATGATATAAGCATTCAATCTTGGTGAGTAAGGCATGATCAGTATAATCCTTTATGGTTTAGGTTTCCAGTTGGCTAATCAAGGCTTCCATCCATACAACATTACAGTTGTATTATAATTATCTTATGTTTATCTCTATTGGACTAAGAGATATTATTCATTGACTATACCGACTTGATACAATAGGATTACTCCTGGTAATTATCTTCAGAATTCATCCTTGTAATCTTCTTTATTACCATATAATTATATATTCCAAATAACTCTTCTATCATTTCAGGAGTGAGTTAACTCCATCAATTATCACAATGATCTTATTCTCTTCCAGGACTCCCATCCTATAGATGATATCTAAATCTAACATTACCACCTATCTCTTCTTACTTCTTTCTCTAAAGGTTTTAGAGTGGATGCTACGATAAGGACAAGAGTTGATAGTTTAAGAATTTGTGAATCAATAGTTGATTACTCAACATTGATGAACAACAAATATTAGAATAAGATTCAATAGAGATGATAAGGATTGATATGGGAAGAAAGATATATTGTGAATGATCTTGACTTGATTTCCTTCCTACTCAATATAGCTAAAGGGTTAAAGTTAGGGATTACCATGATACTCATGGTATAATTGGATAAGAATAAAATAAGTCAAGGGTTAGTTATTACATTCTTATTACTTGTATTTATGGGTTGTTGTAATGAATACTATGATATGATCACCTAAGGATCAAATATAAATCAATAACTAATGTATTACGGCTTAATTTTATTACATTTGATCTACCCTTAGATCAAATCATGTTTACCCAAAATAAGGTTTTAGCAAAGGTCATATTGAAACACAGTCAACTTAATGATCTATTTCAATTCCATCAAGTTAAGAGAAGCTTCAATCACTTTGATAAGTTTTGTTCAAAATCGCGAAAATTATTCGGATTTTCTATGCATGAATGCAATGCACACAGCTGGGTTCAGCTTATTTCTAAGCTCTAATGCTGGGATGTTACACCAGGGCTCCTCCCGGTACTATGCTACCTATTCCAGGGAAGTTGTGGACCCTGAAAGCAGCACAATGGCGGCGGCGGCGCTGAATGATGCAGCGGGCCAGGGCACCTCCTGGTACAGTCTTATTCTTCTCCTCCTCCTCCTCCTTCTTCTTACTCTACTACGTATTCTAGGACGGTCATGGATCCTAAAACCAGCACGATGGCGGCGGCGTCGTAGGACCCGTTCGACACTGTTCCCCGTCTTACCGAGGTATGAAATCCCGACATGCATTTGATTTTGTTTTTGAGATTCTAAATGTGGAAATATTATCGTGTCTTCCCGCAAGTAGCCTCCAAGTAGGGACCATTCTCAATCTTCGTAGACACATTTGGGGTCTTTGTGACTTGAATATTGTGCTTCCCTGGAACATGCAGTACAATTATAGAGTGCCTATTTTAAATAACATGAACGATGCAGCAAGCGAAGGCCGATTGCTGTGACAAGGTGGCCACGATCAATGCCATGATAGAAAACCAACTGTAGGGTGCACGCTCCCTAACCCAGGCTAATGATCGCCTTTGAAGGTGTTTGTCCCTGCAGAAGGAGATCATGCTTGATTTTCACTTACCATTAGGAGGCTCGAAGCAGAGCGCGACGATCTGCATAGGGTGATCGACGAGCTACAGAAGTTGATCGCACACAGCTTGTCCAAACAAGACCGGGCCATTAACTTAATTATGAAGCTCTTGCGTGACAAGAAGAATATCCAGGATAGATGCGTCCTCCTGCTTGACGAAGCCACAGAGACACGCAGAGAACACACCATCGAATCAAAGGCTGCCATCGAAGCCTACAATGATGGGGACCGTTGCCTGGATGCATTGAGACAGATGAAGGAGGACATGGGCCGAGGTATCACCGTGCCCAAGAGTCCAAACAAGGAGAACGGGGAGCCAACGACAATGCCCAATTCAGATTCAGAGTAGGGGCGGGGGGTGGGGGTGGTGTGGGGGCAGGAATCTCAGTTCATGCTTCGCTGCTTTTTTAATTTATACATATCGTGCAATTAAGCAATCTTGGAGCAACTCCTTATTTCTCTGTTTATCTTACTTGCCTGTCAACTTAATTATGGTTTGTGTTCTCATGAATGGTCATCATCATTTCTTTCCATTATGTCACTACTAGGAAATCCTTCATTAGTGGCGCATCCATATTGGTCTTCTGTGGCGCATGGCAGGGACGCCACTGTTACGTCGCCACTGATGAAAACTTCTGTGGCGCATTCCGAAATGCGCCACAGAAGTCATGATACTTCTATGGCGCATTTTGGTTGATGCGCCACAGGACTCTGTTCAGTGGCGCATTCTGGACAATGCGCCACTGAAGCTCTATGCGCCACAGAAGGTTAAAACGATCCGCCACTGGTTTGAATATCAGGTATTAAAAAAATCGAAACTTGTCCAAATATACAGTATTGTACAGGTATTATACAGAAACAGTATATTTGACTTAGTATATGAAAACAAATATAATACAAACATGAATATAGTGCCATCACACTACTTAGAGCCCGAACGAGATAGACAAGTGATCATCACATTACAATACAAGTCAAATGAAGTGGGGTGTTACAAGTGTTTGTTACAAAGTTCACCATCTCATCACATTACAAATGAAGTGTTCATCGCCTACACTAGAATCAAACAGAATACAACTATGACGACGGTGAGCAAGAGCAAGAGCAAGAGCACTAGCAATATCTTCATCTGGTTCTCCTTCCATAGGTGGTTCCTCCACTTGGCTACCGCCTCCTCTCGAGTCGCGTATCCTTTGTAGCTGTTGCCGCTAAACTTGTTCACCTATTTCTGACATTCCTCCCACTCATCGTAGACTCCTGGAACCCAATCCTTGTACACCACGTACCACTTCGTCATCTCTATAGATAAGGCATATTAGTAAATCATGCAACAGAAAGAACTAAATTGGTTCACATGCATATATATTCACATAAACTAAAGCAAAAGATCAGTAAACATAAAAGATACCACATCGATCATAATCATAGAATTTCGACGACAACGACCACAATAGTGAAGTTTACAACATACGACCATGGTAGTATATAGTTTGTGACACAACACTACACACAGACATCTATGATAATTCTAGGCACACACATCGATCAATGTTGAGAACTGCTAACGCTCGGCTTCGGGAATGGTAGATAGCCATCCTTCGTCATCCACGTCCTGTTGTCACCCTGTTGACGAAGAATATTTTCAATCTCCCTCTTAGTCAACCCTCTGTTGTGTTTTAGGACCCCTCCCCTCGTGTTGACATCTTCCATGATGATTTCCGACAACTTAACCTGGATGCGATGGAAGTCTTCTCTAAGATCATCATCGTCCCTTCGCGCCAAATTTTCGGCCCATGCTCGGAAACTAGATGGCAGAGTTAGGTTCTGGCAATCCCGGACAAACCCTTTAAGGTGATGCATGGCGTAGAAGGCCTCCTTGGCGCCACCAGTAGCCGGCTCCTTGACGCAGGGGAACTCGAGCACGTGCTTGAACACGTGCTTGTCATCCTTGATACATTCCCCCTTGTTGACGAAGGGGCATCCCTTTTTAGCGTAGCCCTCGAGAGCCTCATTCAAAACACCCCTTATTCTGGTGTAGTCCTTCTTCTTCTTCTGACTCGCCGAGTCGAAATACGATGCTATCGAGTACATTGTGCAAATGACGATGAGTGTGCAGTATTTGTCTCTGCACAACACGATTGAAACGGGATGTTGGAAAAGGGAAAAGGAAGAAAGATATAAGAAAGCCTAAGTTAACAATGCTAGGGGGTGTGTGTACTTACTCAGGAAAGAAAGGCAAAAGAAGCGTGTTCGTCCTCTTGTGGTCCACCATGAACTTCTCGAGATACGTCGTCGCCTTGGCACGCGTCTCAGATCCTTCCCTCAACTGGCTATCACGCATGTAGTAGGGATCCACTATCGCGATGTAGGGGGTCTGCTATCTCTTGGTCTTCATCGCCAGATTGAGCGCGAATAGGCGGACCAACCGTTTCGAGAGAAACAGCTTGAAGACGTCCTCGTACGATATGAAGAACACGTCCGCGGGGGCTTCATGGACGAAGTCCACATCCGATGGCACCTTGACAGTGAAAACTAGGTAATTTGGATCTTTGTCTTTAAGAAGAATTCCCTCTAGTGTCTTGATACTATCACTCAAAGCGAGCATATGTCCACCAGCAAGGCGAAGCAGCTCCGGAGTCAGTATCGCTTCACCGGCTATATGTATCCTGGGCAAGCCATCCTCGCGGGCTGGTACGATGTCATCCTTAGCCTGGATCCTCTTCGGAGGAGGTTGGCTCTCAGCTTTCTTACCTCTCTTCTTGTGCTTCTTCGTCTTCTGAGAAGGCTCCTCCACTGGGGATGCTAATTGCTCAACGACCGCCTTTTGGAGTGTGTCAGGGCTAAAGACGAATCCAACTGGTTTCTCCTGTTGATCGGCGGCCGGAGGCGTCTCTTGAGATAAATCTCCGAAGACCAGCCATTGCGTTCATGTAGTGGGACGCCCACCTTGACCCTCGCGAGCGACGAACGGTTCTTCATCCACAGCAGGCATGTACAATCCTATGCCGGCGCCGGTGTCGATGTAGTCGTCGATGTTGACAAATTCTTCGTCATCATCGTTGTTGCCTCCATGTGGTGATGGTGGTGGCGTGGGCGACGACGGTTGCGTTCCGACGGTGGCATCGCCTTGGGGCGGCCCACATGCTCCCAACAGTTGTTGGTGGCGACTGGTGGTGGCGACGACGACAGGTGGCTTCCTAGGTGGTGGCCGGACGATCGAGGTGGCGCCGGTGACAGGTGACGAGGTTTAATCTCGTCAATGCCCATTGTTATGGACTTGGGTTTTGGAGAAGATGGGGATGCTGGAGATCGTGGTACGGTTAACAGACAAGCAACCAGGGGACACGAGATTTACCCAGGTTCAGGCCCCCGGAGGGAAAACCCTACTCCTGCTTGTCTGCTCTTTGATTACGGCGGAACCGAAGGTTATAGGGTGCGCAGATTCGATCTGGCGTGGATGCGTGTAGGACGTGCCCTCCTGGCCTTTATATAGACTTAGGAAGGTCCCGGGCGTAGTCCTAGTCGGTTACAAGTTCTAGTGTTTTACCCCTTTGAATTTCCTATCTCCTCTAGTCTTGCTCTCCAAGGATCCGTAGACGTCATGGGCCTTGGCCACCCGAAAATCTTCATGGGCCAGCGTATGTCTGCCGTGGGCCTTCTTTGGGCTGGACTGGGTATACTGAAGTTACGTATCCGTAGGGTATAACCATGTTAGTAGCCCCCGAGTGATCAGTCGAATCGTAGATTTGGCTGAGGACTCTTCCATCCTTCGGGAGCAGCTATATGTTAATAGTATATGTGTGTAGGGATTGTTGATGCGTGTGCCTGACTCACCCGATGGATCAGGGTCAGTTAACTGTCTTAGGACGAAACAACACGATCTTCTTGAGGTTCGGGTCCCTTAACCCGGGCCTGGAACATATGCTGGCGTAATTCAACTCAGGCCGCGGAGGACTTATAGGAGTGGAATTCCAGTGATTTTAATTGGTGTACCCAACGCGTCCGTCAGGATTTTTCATCGTACCTGCTGGTACGGATTCATACTAGCAGAGCATAGTCAGGTGCGTTGCCAGGCCATCAGATGATATCTGTAGGTCTTATCTTTGCGTCGCAGACGCAGCATCCGAACATTTATCACCTCGGAGGTGTTTCGGGTGGCCAAGGAGATTGTTGCTCACTTAGCGTTTTGTTGGGGCAGAGTTGCCAAAAAGTTTTTGCATGCGGATCCGGAAGATCGCAGTCGAAGATTTCATAGGGTGCGCGACCAGCGCTCCCTATGGGAGTAGCCCCCAAGTGTCTGTTCGAGTCGTAGACTCGAACGGAGACTTTCAGTTCAAGCATTGTTTCAATCATTAGGTCTGCAGGACTCGAAAATTTTCGGATGCTTAAATCCATCCTCCCTATGGGAGTAACCCCCGAGTCCGTAGTGGAGTCGTAGACTCGACGTAGGACTCAGATAAGTAATTTTGTCCTCATTTGTCTGTCGGGTGCGCGGCCAGCGCTCCTGATAGGAGTAGCCCCCAAGTATTTAGTCGAATCATAGATTCGAGTGAGTACTTTTAACTGTGGAGCTGAAGTGGTGCTAGTATAGCTTTTGATGATGTCAGTGCTTACGATCGATGACCTCAAGCGTCTGCTATGCCAGAGATGACTTGACTGGACGAAGCGTGGGTCCCACTTGCTGACTTTGAATTGACCGGTCACGCGCGGCGTGGAGATGATTACGGTGTCTCCTCGATTTCCGCACGTAGTGGACGGCGTGGTAACGACGGTTCGTTTTGGTGCTGACACGTGTAGGGCCAGATCTACCGTTGGCGTTAGGTCTTCTCGATGGACGGCAAGCGTGCGTCGTCTTTGCTGTTATAATTCCTGGTGAAATCGTGGTTTGTTTTTCACCGCAGCAGTTCATCTATTCACTGCCTCCTCGTTCTTGAGCTATTCTGGCTGCGCGCTGAGAGTTTCCTCCACATTTCCTTTGTCTTTCTTCGTTGGCAACGCCACCACCGCCTTAGCGCCATGGGGAAAACAAAGAAATCCAGCGGTTGGGACTAGCGCCGCCGGAGGCAAGAAGGGAACCACCACTGCTTGCGTCACCGACGGTGGCTGGCAGCGATCAGAAACGCGGGAGAGCGATCTCCGCAAACTGCGCGAGCGGAGCCTGATCCCGCAAGACACGACGGTCGTGAGACTCCCCGGCAATGAGGTAATCCCCCGTCCCCCATCTGGGTATCGGGTTATGTTTGTTGCCTTCATGATTCGCGGGTTTTCTTTTCCGGTCCATGACTTCCTTCGTGGACTGCTCTTTTTCTATGGGGTTCAACTCCATCATCTGTCTCCCAACTCCCTTCTCCACATTGCGTGTTTTATCACGCTTTGCGAGTGTTGGCTTGGCATTGAGCCGCACTTTGGCCTCTTCCGGAAGCTTTATTCCGTGAAGAGGCAGTCTGGTTCGGATGGTGTGTATCCCATTGGGGGTTTCATCATCTCCCTCAGTCCCAATGTGCAATTATTTTCCTTTTCCATGTCCGAATCTGTCCAGTACTGGCGGAGGAAATGGTTTTACATCCGTGACTCCGTACTGCCTGGGCAAGATTTTGGTCTCGTTCCTTTTGACCCCTCCCAATTGATTGAGAAGAAAAGATCCTGGAAAAACCAAATCTTAGACGGTGAGGTGGCGGAGATAGAGGCCCTGTACCGTCGGGTGGAGGATCTCCAACTGATTCCTGAGAAGGAGGTGAACGGTGTCGACATCATCTGGACGTTTCTTGAGCGTCGGGTGCAGCCTCTCCAAGCGAGGGCGCATCCGATGTTTCTTTACTCTGGGCGCCATGACCCGACGAGGGTTTCGAGTGAGAAAATCTCCGAGGTGGAACTTGACAAGGCTCTTTGCACGCTGTTGAAGTTCAAGGCCGACGAAGAAATCCCGGGGAAGTTGCTGACTTCTCCCTTTTCTTCGACGTTGGTCGTACCGAAGGTGTAGATTTGCACACGTAGTGCTCCCCTTTTGTTTTTGTCAGCTGTGTACTTTTTCCTTTGTTTGCTAATAAAGTTCCTTTTCCTTTTGTAGAGCTTCAAAATGCCGGGCATGGCACCACCGTTGCCCGAAAGGTATCCGAATGCCCCGGATAATGAAGTGGTGGATTCCGTGTCCGAGCTACCATCAGCGCGATCCCCAGCGGAGGATGCCGACGAATCGAGTGAGGACCATTCGCGCAAGCGATCACGGAGCTCTAGCGAGTCGTCAGATGCCTCGACTCCTCCGACTCCCAGAAATCCTCTGGGCCTTGAGCGTCATGATGATGTTCATGGGGGTTCTTCCTCTCCCCTTCCTGCCATTCCTGTGCGGGCTGTTGCTCCGCACCCGCCAGCAAAGCGGAAGAAGGAAGAAAAGAAGGAGGAGAAGAAGGAAGAAAAGAAGGAGGAGAAGAGGCCCCGAAGGGCTTCTCCTATCTTCGACCTGAGCGCATTGGGCTCGTAAGTTTTCTTGTTGCCACTATTGTCCTTTGTTCCCTTGTTATTTTTGCACCTGTGTTGATTGGTTCGTATGCAGGCAATCCTCCGACGGCTCTAGTGATGGTGCGCGCGAGATGATGGGGGAGTCGAACATTGCGTCGCCTCCTCCTCAGACGGTGGCGACTTCTGGTGACGCTGCGCCAGTTCCTCCTGTGCAGGAGAGGCTGGTGGTTGTGCCTCAGAATTTCGCAGGCGGGCCTACGGGTTCTCCTTCGGAGCATGTAAGTTTTTCCGCTTGATGTTACGGGGGGAGCCCCCGAGTGTCTTCGTATGCTGATGTTGTTTATGCTTCTTTGTGTTGGGCGTAACCCCCAAGTCCTGCTTTTACTACTATTGCCTGTTGCTGCAGCCTTTTGTCCAAGAGGCCAAGCGACTGGTGGAGGAACGCCTGACGCTGGAGGCGAAACTGCGGCAGCTTCAAGGTATTCGTCTGCCTTGAAGTACTTCTCTTGCTTATCCTGGTCCTGTTCTTTGACACTTGCTTGTTGTAAATGCAGAGGAGCATAACGACTCTCTCCGTGAGGTCGATGCTCTGAAGAAGATCCTTGTCCAATCGGAGCAGAAGGCCGAAGCTGCCGCTGGTGCGAGAGAGCGCCTTGAGCTGGAGCTGACGAAGGCAGCCGAAGCGAAAGAGCGTCTGCAGCAGGAGGCCGTAGATCGTGAGGAGCAGTTGGCCACCGTTGCGGCTGCTCATGAAAAAGGGGGTGGCGGAGAAGCTCATGGCTGCTGCCAAGGCTATTTCGGGTTAGCGTTAGCTTTTGTACTTGCTTCTTTTTCTACGGATCTTCTTCTATGTTGCCTTTCTTCATGTTTTCTTCTTTTTTGTCTCAGATGCCGCAGGCATCGAGTTCGACCGCGGTGCTCTGGAGCACGGGAGTGCTCTAGATGATGCCACTGTAGCGGTCGAAGACCGCTGCAGCACCGTCGTCAACTCCCTTTCCAAGGCGAAAGAGGTCCTTGGTCGCTTCTACCAGGAGCTCTTCCCGAAGGGCGCATCCCTTGAAGATGTGAATGCCCTGGCAGAGGCTCTGTCAGCCGAAGCGCCTGCAGCGTATAAGCGCTAGCAGAAGGGCATCGGCGCGTCCGTCGGGCTGGCGATGGCCATGGCGGCTGGGGCGGAGCTGGACCTGCCCCAGATTACTTCTCGGATGCCTACGGCTGCGGATGGATCCGAGGTAGCCTTCGCCACCTACTCCGCTCGCTGCAGACGATATGGGCCCAAGCTCATTGACTTGCTGTCTGAGTATGCATTGCGGCAGCAGGGCGAGGCCAAAGCTAGGCAGTCTGGTTCTGAGGCGACTCAGTGTCCTCCGCCTTAGGCATAGTAGATGTAGGGTAGTTTGTAGTCTACTTTTGTTGTAAATATCTATTGTAGTACCATCCTTATGCCACGTAATGGCCTTATATATTTTAATGAATTCCTCCGAGTTGTGCTCTATCCTTGGCTGAATGTCGGTGTGCCTTCTTTTTTTTCTGCTGCTATAGGATCCTTCGGGTGCTGACCCAGTTGACACTTCATCTGGAAGGCCCTTGCGACCATCATTGGATGATTCCTCGTAGCTCGCTTTTCTTCGAGATCGCGTGCGCGGCTTGGAGAGGGATTTTCTTGGGTTACACGGTCGCGCCGACGTTTGGAAATCCAAGGCAGACCGTGGTGCAGCCAGAGAGGAGTATTTGATGGCAGAGCTGGGTCGGCTGTCCGAGCAGCTGCAGTGTAAGTTGATCCTTCTTTCGGGCTATAGCTCAGTTCTTCGGGTGAGCCTGCTGGCCTTATTCTTGTTTTGTGCGGTTGTCGCAGGTGCCAATCTTGCTCCGAGGGAAGAAAAGGAGCGTATCGCTGTTCGAGTTAATTGCTTGACTCAACAGGACATGGAGGCCGGTGGCTTCTTCTGGATGGATCGTGATCGTGCCATGGTTCTGGCGATGGTGCAGGATCGTGTCTACCAGGTTTCGCGGGTGCTCCGCCAGGTGCAGACATCACTTTCCTCGGTGCTGCACGTCATGTTTCCGTTGGATGCCATGCCAACGACCCTTGCAGGTCTTCTGACGAAGTTTCGGAGTGCCAGCAATGTCAAGGAGCTGGTGCGGAAGCAGCTCGTCGCAGGGGTGAAGGCTGCCTTGTCTCTTGTGAGGGTGCACCGCCCTGACGTAGATTTGGCTGCTGTGGCGACTGGGCCACCTCCTCGACCAGATGGTGGCGAGTGGAACATGCGTCCGTATTACGCGGCTGTAAGGCAGTATGCCGAACAAATTGTAGATTTGTTTGAGTAGCGTGCTCAGGTTATTCTTCGGAATAGGTAGGACCTGAAAATAAACAGGTAGATGTAAAATTTGTATATTGCGGCTGGGCGTTTATGTGCCCTTTGTTGTAAAGGTTTGCTTGTTTGTGAGCACGCAGTGCTTTGATTGAGTACGTGCCCTTTTTGTTTGCCTGACGTAGTCAGCTACTCAGGTGTACACGTTTGGTCCTCAGTCGATGAAATCGTGAGGTGGGGGGAGCCCCCAAGTGCGTATGTAGCATGTAGTTAAGTTGCAGAAAATGGTCAACCGAAGGTTGGGGGCGAGACACTTAGCTTTATTTATATCGTAATGGAGGAGGTACATGGTTCGGCCGAGTAGCCTTGGCTGAAAGCCTTATTGAAAGTAAAAAAGGGGGGTAGGTTGCTACGGGTAGAATCGTCGCAGGTGCGAGATGTTCCATGGGTTGGAGTATGCGACTCCAGACTCCACGTGCTTGAGGCGATAGGCGCCACCTGGGATGACTTCGGTGATGACATAGGGTCCTTCCCATGGTGAATCGAGTTTGTTCGGTCGCTTTTGCTTGATTCGCAAGACGAGGTCTCCTTCGACGAAGGACCTTGGGCGCAGCCGGCGGCTGTGATAGTTGCGGAGACTCTGCTGGTACACCGCTGATCGAGCTGCTGCTATATCCCGTGCTTCGTCGAGTGTGTCGACGGCGTCTTCGAGTGCAGCCGTGGACTCGGCTTCGGTGTAAGCGACGACTCGTGGAGCCTGGTGGCGTACTTCGGCTGGTAGCACGGCCTCAGCTCCATGCACCATGAGGAACGGTGTGTAGCCGGTGGAGCTGTTTGGCATAGTACGTAAGCTCCACAGGACAGACGGTAGCTCTTTTGTCCAGTTTCCAGCTTTGTGCTCGAGTGAGCTCATGAGGCGCTTCTTGATGCCAGCGCCGATTAGGCCGTTGGACTTTTCCACTTGCCCGTTTGTTTGCGGGTGTGCCACTGAGGCATACGTGATATTGATCCTGAGGCCTTCGCAGAAGTCCTGGAATTCTTCGGAGATGAAGTTTGATCCGTTGTCGGTGATGATGCTGTGCGGTACGCCAAACCTGTAGACAATGGATTCGAAGAACTTGACGGCGGTTTTGCCCTTCTGGTTGGTGACTGGCATGGCCTCGATCCACTTGGTGAATTTGTCGACTGCAACCAGGAGGAAGACGTGTCCTCCTTTCGAAGATTTTGGCAGTTTGCCGATCATGTCGAGGCCCCATTGGGCAAAAGGCCAGGCTATGGGTATGGGTCGAAGTTCGGACCCAGGTGCGTGCGGTTTGTCGGCGAACCATTGGCACCCGTTGCATCTTCGGACGATGTACTTCGCGTCGCTCATGGCCGTTGGCCAGTAGAATCCTGCTCGCAGAGCTTTGGCGACGAGGGAGCGACTGCCTGCATGGTGGCCGCAGATGCCTTCATGGATATCTTGGAGTATGGCCTTGCCGTCATTGATGGTGACGCACCGTTGCAATACACCCGTAATGCTACGTTTGTACAGCTCGCCGTTGATGATGGTGAAGGCTTTTGATCGACGAGATATGCGCCGGGCATCTGTCGGGCTGTCAGGCAATTCTCCGTTTGTCAGGAACTGGAGGTATGGACGTGTCCAAGTTTCTTCAACTGCCATGACCTGCATCAGGTTGACCATGGAAACTTTGGTATCCAACTTTTCGGGTCCTTCATGACCTTCGGGTAGCGTAGCCCCCGAGTGTTTTGCTTCTTCGGGTGATCCTTTGGGGAATTTTCGCTTGATGGATGGCACGCAGATCTGTTCGAGGAACACACCTGGTGGCACCTTTGCACAAGTGGAGCCAATGTTGGCGAATCTATCGGCCTCCTCGTTGCTCTCTCTTCCAACGTGCCGAAGTTCGCAGCCGTCGAATTCTCCTTCGAGTGCATTGTATAGCGCGCGGTACGCGATCATGTTTTCGGCGTGTGCGTCGCACTCATTCATCGTCTGCTGTACGACAAGGTTGGAGTCACCGTAGATGACCAGGCGTGTTGCGCCACATATTTTTGCCATCTTCATGCCATGGATGAGGGCTTCGTATTCGGCCTCGTTGTTGGAGGCTCTGAATTTCATCCTAAGAATGTACTTCATTTTGTCACCTTGCGGGGAGGTCAGTATGACTCCTGCCCCTGCTCCTGCTTCGCGCTTGGAGCCGTCGAAATGCATTGTCCAGGACTATGACATATCTGGGGTGTCAGGCAGCTGCAGCTCCATCCAGTGTACCAGGAAGTCTGGAAGGACTTGAGATTTGATTGCGTGTCGCTTCTCGTAGATGATGTCCAGGGGTGATAGTTCAATGCCCCACAGGGCCACTCGTCCTGTGGCCTCTGGGTTATTCAGGATGCTATTTAGGGGTGCTTCGTTGACGACCATCACCTGATGCTCCTGGAAGTAGTGGCTCAGTCGTCGAGCCGTCATGAACACGCCGTAGGACAGCTTCTGGTAGTGCGGGTACCGCTGTTTTGTTGGAGTGAGAACCTCGCTGAGGTAGTAAATTGGGCGTTGTACCCCGTGGGTCTTGCCTTCTTCGGGTCGTTCGACCACGAGTACTATGCTGACCACCTGGTGTGTGGCTTCTATGTACAGCAACAGGGGCTCGCGCTCTTTTGGCGTGACCAAAACGGGTGAGGTGGAGAGGAGCCTCTTGAGGCTTTCGAATGCGTCGTTGGCTTCTGGTGTCCACTCAAACTTGTCTGCCTTGCGCAGCAGCTGGTAAAATGGTAGGGCCTTCTCGCCCATGCGGCTGATGAACCTGCTTAGTGCCGCTACTCGCCCTGCGATCTGCTGAACGCCCTTGAGGTTTTTCGGCTTCTCCATTGTCATGATAGATTTGATTTTCTTCGGGTTCGCTTTGATCCCTCGTTGATAGATGAAGTACCCGAGCAGCTGACCCGAGGGGACGCCGAAGGCACACTTTTCTGGATTGAGCTTGATCCTGTAGCGATCAAGGTTGTCGAACGTCTCGCGGAGATCGTCGATAAGTGTTCTTGCCTCCTTGGTTTTTATGACTATGTCGTCGACATAGACTTGGACGTTGCGACCGATCTGGTCCTTGAGGCAGGCCTGCATGCATCGCCGGTACGTGGCGCCCGCGTTCTTTAGCCCGAAGGGCATTATGTTGTAGCAGAATACTCCGAACGGTGTGATGAACGCCGTTTTCTCTTGATCTTCGACCTTGAGTCAAATCTGGTTATAGCCTGAGTAGGCGTCGAGGAAGGAGAGCTTCTCACAACCTGCAGTCGAATCGATGATCTGGTCGATCCGAGGTAGAGGGAAGTGGTCCTTTGGGCAGTGTTTATTTAGTGACGTGAAGTCCACGCACATCCGCAGGATGTCCGTGTCCTTCTTCGGGACCATCACCATATTTGCCAGCCACTCGCTTTCCTCGATTTCCCGGATGAAGTCTGCTGCGAGTAATCTGTTGATCTCCTTGCCGATAGCTTCGGCTCGTGGCTCCGACAGTCTTCAGATAAAGTGCTTGACTGGCTTGGTGTCTGGGAAGACATTGAGTGTGTGCTCGGCGAATTTCCTGGGAACTCCTGGCATGTCCGCAGGACACCACACGAATATTTCCCAGCGCTCACGGAGGAATTCGACGAGCGCGCCTTCCTATGCGGTGCTGAGGTCGTTGGCGATCAGCGCCGTCTTGGAGGCGTCTGTCGGATGGACCTGCACTTTCTTGGTGTTGACGGTGGAGTCGAAGGACATGTCGGGTGTGTTCTGCCTTGTGACTGGGGGTAGCCCATTGTCCGTCACCTCGCGGAGCCTTACGAGCTCGTCTTGCATGCCGAAGGACTGGGAGATTTTGTTGAAATCCCTGTCGCATTGGTCCGATCGGGTGAAGCTCCCGTGAACTGTGATGACGCCCCTTGGTCCTGGCATCTTGAGTAGTAGGTATGCGTAGTGTGGGATGGCCAGGAACCTTGCGAATGCTACACGTCCCAGGATGGCATGGTATTGCGACGGCCAGTCCACCACTTCGAATTCTAGGCGCTCCTGCCGAAAGTTGTCCAGCTTCCCGAAGATGACGTCGAGCCCTATTTTGCCCAGGGGGAAGATGCCCTTCCCTGGGACAATGCCGTGGAACGTTGTGTATGATTGTTCCAGGCTGCATTGCGGGATCCGCATAGCTGCTAGAGTGCTTGCGAACATTAGATTGATGCCGTTGCCACCGTCCATGAAGACGCGACTCATCTCGAAGCCTCCGATCTGCGCCTCCAGCACCAGGGCAGCATGACCTGGGTGAGGGATCTGGCAAGGGTGATCCGCGCGAGTGAATGTGATGCAGGACTCCGATCCGCTGAGGTACTCAGGGATTGCAGGCGGAGTTGCCACGGACAAGTTGATTTGTCGGGTGATTTTCTTCTGCACCCTATTTGTGGGGCGTCCCTTCTGTATCATATTGAGTGCTCCTTTTGGTGGGGGGTATGCGACCCCGGCGTTGTTTTGCGCTGGTGCGACTGGTTGATTTGGGCCTCCAATAGGCGGCGGTGGAGGAGCTCCGTGTGCTATTTCACCTGGCGCAGGTGTGTTTCCGAACGCAGGGATTGGAGCTTGTTGCCTCATCTGCACCATGCCTTCGCTGAGTTTTTGGAACTCGCGGCAGTCCTTGAGCATGTGGCTAGCTTTCTTTTTGCCATCTTGTTTATCGATGTAGAAGTGGATGGTGCATGGACCCGAAAGTTTGTCGAATGCTGAGGGTCCGTTCTCGCGGTCGCGGCGTTGCCACGACTGCGTTGGTCGTTTGTTGTCGCGGAAGTTTCCACTGCGGTATCCTCCGCTGTTGCGACTGTTGTCATTACGGCGGTCGTCGTAGCCGGCTGCGACCATGTCGGGTCCGTCGCGGTCCTCGTAGACGCGCGATCTCCTGTTGCTGCGGCGTTTGCGTCTTCGGCCGTAGTCGTCCTCTTCGTCTGATTGCGCCCGCTGGATGCAATCTTCGCCGTCTGCCCAACTGTTGGCGATTTCCATGAGCTGGTCGAGTGACTTGGGCTTTACACGTCCAAGTTTCTCCTTGAAGTCTGGGCGTTGACGCCATCCCTGAAGGCGTCGATGGCCCGCTCTTCGAAGATGTGTGCTGCGGAGTTCTTGGTTGTAGACCAGCGTAGTATGTACGAGCGAATAGATTCACCCGTTCTCTGAGTGCAGGCTCGCAATTCTTCAATTGAGGCGGGCCTCTTGCTGGTGCCTTTGAAGTTTCGGGTGAAGCTGTAAGCGAGCTCCTCCCAGCTTCGGATGGATCCTGATGATAGGCTGCTAAGCCAGACCCGCGCTGCGCCTGTTAGCTGCAGCTGAAGGCATTGCATGGCGGTTTCTTTGTTGCCTCCGTGAAGCTTGACGGATGACAGATGGTCACTGAGCCAGGACTTTGGATCTTGCATGCCGTTGAACTTCGGAGTATCCGAAGGAAGCTTGAAGTTGCGTGGCATCTGTGTTCGCCGGACGGATCTGCTGAAGCATCGAGCCCCGCAGAGTTCTCCTTCGTCTTCATCCATCTCAGATTCAGACGAGCATGCGCGCTTAGCGCGTGCTTTATCGATCTTGCGCTGTGTAAGCTTGTGTCTGGCGTCGTAGTCGCTTTTATGGCGGTGCGAGCTCTTCTTCCTTCGAGGAAGATCGTGCTCCTCTTCCTCTTCGGATGAGGGGGTGGGACTCCGGTCGCGCCTGGCCGGAGCTTTCTTCTTCGGTTCTGCAGGAGCGTCTTTGTGGAGCGCAGCTCCAATTAGTCCTAGTCCGGTGAGTGCAGACCTATGCATGGCCCTTTTCGGGTCCCCCTCCGGAGGTGGGTGAGCCGCGAGATATGCAATGGCTGCCATGATCGCAGCTTGTGGCGTCTTCGGGATGATGTTGCCGTCAGCGTCCATATCCATGAACGATGTATGGAGAGTTCGGGTCACGTCACGCCGCTCCTTGGGGTCCATGTTTTCCACCCGAGAGCGGTGCTTGTTTCCCTGATTTCCGTTTGTGCTAGAGCCGGGTCCCATGGCGGAGAGCGCAGCTCGTCGCGCACAGGACTCAGAGGCTGCTTGCTTGCGTTTGTCGAGCGTCTCCTGCATCTTGACTTGCTTCTTGTGCTCCTCGATGAGGAGGTGTGGTATGCCCTCAGCAGATAACGTGGGGAGTCCAGAGGTAGGACTATTTCGCCTGCGACGGCGCGGCGTGCTTCGACCCATCCTTCTTTGCTAAGTTGGATGAGGTGGCCACTGTTTTCCCCGTTTTCACCGTTTCCACCGTTTTCGCCGTTTCTGTCCTGCGGGTTGGGGTTGAGCGGCGGGTTAGGCGTTTCCTCGTCGGTTTGGATGACTGCGGCGCACAGATAGCGCCTGCAGATTGGTTGGCTGATGCCGCAGCTTTCGGATCCAGAACCGTAGGTCCCTTCATCCGAAGGTGGATCGCACAGATCGGAGTTGCAACAGATGCTGCTGTAGAACTCATCTGTTGATGGTGACGTGCGTGGCACGGGGTGTGGAGCCCACGAAGCGGGCCTGATTGACGGCACGGGCACCCGCTCAGGGAGGCGGAGGGTGCCAGTTTGTCCCACCTGGAAGCAGAAGCTCCCGAACAAGATTTCAAGTCCGTCGCCTACGGGCTCGAAATCCTTCATGGTTTCCGGCGAGTGGGCGGTGAAGTCGAAAGCGCCGAAGAGGAGGTGATTCTCCGTCGCCGCGGAGTTGTAGATCGATCGGGTCGGAACCGTCATGACCGCACAATCAGCAGCCCCAATTCCCACAGACGGCGCCAATTGACGAGGTTTAATCTCGTCAATGCCCATTGTTATGGACTTGGGTTTTGGAGAAGATGGGGATGCTGGAGATTGTGGTACGGTTAACAGACAAGCAACCAGGGGACACGAGATTTACCCAGGTTCAGGCCCCCGGAGGGAAAACCCTACTCCTCCTTGTCTGCTCTTTGATTACGGTGAAACCGAAGGTTACAGGGTGCGCAGATTCGATCTGGCATGGATGCGTGTGCGAAAGTATGAGTCGAGTTGCCCTAGGACGTGCCTCCTGGCCTTTATATAGACTTAGGCAGGTCCCGGGCGTAGTCCTAGTCGGTTACAAGTTCTAGGGTTTTACCCCTTTGAATTTCCTATCTCCTCTAGTCTTGCTCTCCAAGGATCCGAAGACGTCATGGGCCTTGGCCACCCGAAAATCTTCATGGGCCAGCGTATGTGTGCCGTGGGCCTTCTTTGGGCTGGACTGGGTATACTGAAGTTACGTATCCGTAGGGTATAACCATGTCAACAGGTGGCATCCGAGGTGGTGGTCGGGCGATCGAGGTGGCGCTTAGGTGCCCCGTAAGACGAATCTGAGTCTTCGGCCATGTCAAGGGCCAGTCGTGGCATTCTGCAAGGGTCTTGTGTTCGTCGGCTCCCTGAGGTTGAAAGGTGGGGTCCATGTCGTCGCGCCCTGGCAACACCCGAGCAATCCGGACCCTCATCACGGCTTCGTCCATTGCATTGTTGTGCATTGTGCGGTTCGCCGGTTGTATGATATTGCCCTTGGCAACATCCTTCAACTCGCCGTCGGCAACTTTGTGGAGTAGTACGCAAGCAGCGTCTTGAATATCGACACATATGTGTTGGGCATCATGATCGAGGTGGCAATCACCAAAGGCGCATAAAGAAGATGAAGCGGAGTATGATATTAGTTACCTTGGTGAGGGCGTTGAGCTCGGCTAATGTCGACACACGGCCGATCCCGGCGGCAGGCCTATCATCAGTATTCTCCCGCGGTACTGGTGCCACCGCCGGCTGTGCGATACTGGTATTTTTGGCGGGAGCAGCAGGGGGTAGCTGTGCGACAACAAGCTCTTGCAGCTGCGCCGCGGCGATGGTGGCCGGTGGGGTCACCAAGTCCGGTGACGCGTTAACGTTGATGCTCCAGTTGCTGCCGCTAAAGCTGGGCACGTTTATCGGCCCCTGTCGACCTCCCGAATTCCAAACATCTAGCCCCTCCATCAACCCAGGGGGGATGATCGCGCGAAGCTTCTCCTCCAATAACTTGTCCATTGCTTTCTCGTCCACTTTTGCTTCTAATGTCTTCACCTTCAACTTTAGCTCTTCAACCTCGGCTTTATCTTTAGCCGCTCACTGGTTCTTCCTCTCCCTCCTCTTCTTTGCGTCCTCTTGGTAGTACTCGGTAAACTTCATGCTTGTACCGAAGTCGAACACACGGCCAGCTGATTTTGGCGGCAACTTCTTCTCCCTCTTCTTGTAAGTGTTCGTCGCCCTGTTAAAAACAGTGTCCCATGGCTCTGCCGCCGAATCTTGGGACGAAAAGTCCTAGCTAGCGTTCAATTCCTTCTCCTGCAGAGATACAAGGAGAGGTGAACCCATGCATGCATTTAGATTCTTGGCTTAATTATTTTAATGAGAGATCGACGGTAAATTCCTTACCAGCTCATCCTCAAAGGCCTTCACATCCGGGTCGTCGGTGACGAACTCCCCTGTAACAGGGTCCAGGTAGTAGCGGGCCCGGACAAATTGTCGGATCTGCAGGTCTGTAATTTTATGCCATGGGTTCTCTTTACCCAGGCGTTCAAGATCGGCGTCCTCCTTGTCCCAAATGGGTTGTTTCCCTCTGTATCCGCCGCTTCCAAGCCAGTGGTTACCTATGTTCTTCTCTCGCATAGTCTTCCCCACTCAGTCCATGCTTTAGAGGCAACGGTATCTAAGTCCGCCTTGAATAATATCTTGAACTCTTCTTCGTCGAGCATCGGATTTTTCCTACTTATAATCTCCCAGCTTTCACCTTTGTCAATGTTGTTCTTTACCCGGGTTTTCCAGCTGCTCAAGGCGTTGCTCATCTTTGTCAGTGCTAGTTTGTTCACCGGGTTCTTATTACTCTCCAGGTTTCTGAACTTCTTTGGGAATGTGTATCGCTTGTGAAGCTTCTTAAGGAGGTTCTCGACCAAAGCATGATTACGTCGGATGTACTTCGTGTTGATCGACATGCTTTCCCTGACGATGCACCCGAGTTGCATGTCGTACCCGCAGGCAATCGATGAAGGCGCAATGGGTTGGCCACCTTCTGAGACCTCGGTGAACTCATCACAGACGTTGGCGAGCACTTGCGGCTTCCGATCCTTAATATCCATCTTCTTCTTCTGTATGGTGGCCGGGTTGCCGCTACCACCATCTGTGCACTCGCCACCATCTGTGGTGGTGTTACCCTCCTCCCCGCCTTCACTAGTTCCATCGTAGTCGTCGTCGTCCCCCTCATAATCTGGATCTTCCTCGCCCCCAGCACCTCCGACGAAGGTCGTCGGTGGTGGTGTCATTCTCATCTCCTCCGCCTCCTCATGCTCTTGCGACGGCCCCCAGAACAATTTGTTGGCCTCTCGGGCTAGATCCTCTACGCTCATTTGTTTAGAAGGACCGGCCTCTTCAATAGTCGACATGTTTGCGCTTTATTACTAAAAAAATAGGCAAAAAGTTAGCACAAATATCGATCGAAAAATTCGGCATGACCTTTGCTAATTTTTGGACCTACGAGTGCCCATTTCTCAACTGAAACGGAAGTGAATCAACACTTCGGGAGAAACGGGCAACTCAATTGAAATCCCTGCAAGAAAAAACACCCCATCCCCATTGACAACCCCATTGACACCATCCATCATCATCCAACACCATCTCATTCACAAAATAAACAAACCTCTGCAGCACCATCTCATCCACAGATCATAAACAGCAGCATAACCAGATCATATACATAACCATTTCATATAAATAAACAACAGCATATCATATCATATAAATAAACGAGAGCATCATATAAAGATCATCATAACCAGATCATAAACAGCACCATCTCTATAACCAGATCATAAACAGATCATCATATAAACAGCACCATCTCTATAACCAGATCATCATATGAATAAAGATTATTTCTTTATTTTTATATCATATATAACCATATAATTTACAACCAGATCATCATATGAGATTTCATCTCCGAAGAAAAGGTACATTATGTGCTGGCAGAATTTTATCATAACCAGATCATCATTTATAACCAGATCATTTACAACCAGTACATTGTGTGCTGGCAGAATTTCATCTCCGAAGAAAAGGTACTAGTACATTATTAATTAAATGCCATCAGAAGGAGCTTAAGGCTAAGAATATTGAAGATTGAACTAGTGTGTCCTAACATTGGGGCTTAAGTGCAAATCAAGAACATCTGTAACATTGAAACCATAATTAACAAGGTTATTAAAGCTGGGTTGTACGCTTGTACTACTGGTCCCCTTGGTACCCAAAAAAACATTAAGTATAGTACATTCTGTAGCTAATGAAGAATAGTATTGCCAATAATCATCGTCCTCCGTTCTCCACCCAATATATGCCCGCCATTGGGACGAGGCTGACACTACATCCACTGCGAGCACCAGCATCAGGAGTTTATATTAAGAGATGAAATGAAGGTTGGAAGCACAAGCGTTCTCGAGTTTACATTAAGACATTTGCTTCCTTTTTTCCTCGTCATCAAGTAGACAAGAACTTTCAGAAATTTGTTCACATTTTTTCCTAGACAATACTATCATATCTTAGTGAAGTAGCGCATTACTTTCTTACTTGCATAACAAACAGTGTTAAAGATATGTAAGAAGATCATGACTGTATGCTAATGACAACCAATTCAGATTTACGGCTGTGCACGGATTCATGGGCGCCAATTATTCAAATTTCAGAAATGTACTTTGAAGGACTATGAGAAAGGTAGGCAGGTAACATGTAGCTGAGAGCAAGCACCCAAGAGGAAAATCCAATATTCAGTGATATGAGATCAGACATCATGTCCCTTACTGCTCAAGCTAAGAAATAAAATTGAAGAAGGCAATGCAATTTAACATAGTATTCAAAACAATAGCATCACATGCATGCATATCATCATCACTATGTTACTTGAATTGGTACTGTAACTGAACTGCATTCCAGTTCATGCAGCAGTCACTAAATTGATTAAATTTCCTCGTAACAAAACCCGAGTTGGTCGTAAAAGAAGACATGACATCAACAACTTTGATTCATGCAATCAAGTGCAAGACCAGGTTGTGCACCTTGTACTCGAATACGCAGCGCTACAGAGAGAAGAACAGAGAGAGAGGGGAGAGGGTAGGAGACGGCGATGCTCACCAAGGGGTAGACGGCAAGGTGGCGTGGACGGCGAGGAAGCATGGACGGCGAGGTGGCGTGGGCGGGCTCCTTCTCCTGCTCCTCCACGGGCTCCGGCGGCGGCTCCTCCTCCACCACGGGCTCTTGCGCCTGCTCCTCCACGGGCTCCGACAGCGGCTAGGGTTCCTCCTCCACGGTCTCCGACAGCGGCTCCGACAGCAGTGACGGCTCCCTCCTCCTTCGGTGCTAGGGTGCGTGCAGGCGCTAGGGTTCGTCAGGCGCGAGAGGTAAGCAGCAGGTTAGGGAAAGAAAGGGGAAGGGGCGAACAGTTATTTGGCTAAGTGCCAATGTTCTGTGGCGCATATCACTCGCATGCGCCACAGAAGTTTGAACTTCTCTGGCGCATGCGAGTGATATGCGCCACAGAACATTGGCACTTAGTCAAAACAAACGTGAGGCTGTAGTTGGACATCAAACACAGATTAGCCCAGTGGTTATGATGCATAGACAAACCTTTCCCAGCCAGGTTCGAATCCTGGCTAGGTCACTTTTTTTTCTTTGTTTCGAAATTACATGTTACTAATATATTTAAAACCAAGCACATACACATGTATATTTGTTAAAAAACACTCCCCTAATTATTGTATATATTGTGCTTGTCACAAACACATGTAAATTTGTATACCCACACGAATATCACGATATATTTTAGTCTCTAACTAATACACAAAAAAGGTCACACATCGTCGTGTGATATTTCGAGCTAGCTAGCCTCTCTTCACAATCTTGTTGCATTTTTTCTTCGCGGTTGAATACTTTAGCCCGGGCACTATGAGATTTCTTCTCATGAACGGACAACCTTTAGTAGGTAGTGTGGTCTTTCTTCTTACTGTAGTAGTAGTAGGCATGTTGAAGTACTTGTCGAACTCCTCTTCGATCTTCGGATCACCATTCTTGTCGAAGTCTTGCTCGTTGGCGGATCCTTCCATTCCGATGATGCTCCTCTTGCCCCTCCTCACTACAACACTACTGGGCTTTGACGGGTCGGTAATAAAGAAACATTGATCAACTTGGCTAGCGAGTATCCATGGCTCATTTTTCGTGGAGGCCTTCTTTGCTGACTTGGCATCTGGTATAACGCAGGTGGTGAAATATCGGCCTTCTTTTTCGACGTTCTTGGCCCATCTAACATGGAATATCGGTACCGTCTCTCCACAGTAGTCGAGCTCCCATATCTCCCCGATCCTTCCGTAGAATCTTTCCATGATAGTAGTCTCGTCATCGGTGAAGGACATCATAGTAACTCCTGAGTTTTGATATTCGCTATTCATGTCCTTTTCCTCGGTGTAGAATCTGTAACCATTGATGTCGTATGACTGATAGGTCTTTACGTTATGCACTGGGCCCTGTGACAAGGAGAATATGAGTTGTTGATCTTCCGTAGAAGGCATCTGCGGGGGATTGTCCAGCAGCCTTTTCTTGAACCAACCCGTGAAGGTGGAGTTGTGTTCTCTTGTTACGTCTCCTTTCGTCCTCGGGCTGGCCCGGTCCACGTACTCCTGCTCGATCAAGCTTTTGTGCTCTTCCATCCAAGGGCTGACCAATTCAATGTGTTGTAGTGCGACTCGGTGTGCCCTGGAAAAGTCGGCGCGTTGATTAGCAATGCTGACATGCGGTGAGCGGTGTCCCTCGCGGTGACCATACCCAGCGAGCCTACCGAGGTGCTTCTTGGTGGGTATTCCAACATCCTCATTCTCGGTGGTTAGATAGTTCTGGCAGAAAGAGATGCACTCGTAGATCATAAAGCCCTTGGCTATGCTTCCATCTGGACGGGACCTGTTGCGAACGAACCCTTTGATTACACCATTCAGCCTTTCAAACAGCATCATGTTATGCAGGAATGTCGGCCCGAGCTGGATGATGTCATCCACGACATGGACAAGTAGATGCACCATGATGTCTAAGAATGCGGGCGGAAAGTAAATCTCGAGCTCGCATAGTATTACCACGATCTCTTCCTGTAGCCTGTCGAGCTGCTTCATGCCGATCGACTTCCTAGAGATGACGTCAAAAAAGTTGCACAAGCCAAACAGCGTCTCACGGACGTGCTCGTCCATTATCCCTCGTATGGCAACTGGAAGTATCTGTGTCATCATCACGTGACAGTTGTGGGACTTCATACCGCTAAACCTCTTCTTTGCTACGTCGATATACCTTCTTATCTTGCCCGAGTAACCGTGAGGAACTTTGACTCCTAGGAGGCACCTGAAAAACTGCTCGATCTCCTCCTAACACAGAGTGAAGCAGGCAGTGCGAAGCACAACCACCTCATTCTTCTTAACCCTTTTGCGGCAACCCTGAGTCCCTTCCGTTTGATCGTCATCATCATCACTATAAGGGTACTAAAGCTCCTTCTTGATGCCAAGCAATTTCAGGTCATTTCTTGCTTTCGGCCCATCCTTGGTCCTCTCCGGCATGTTGAGGAGAGTGCCAAGCAGACTCTCGGTAACGTTCTTCGTGATGTGCATTACACCGAGGCTATGGGGCGTGTGGAGGACCTTCTAGTACGGCAGGTCCCAGAAAACAGACCTCGCTTTCCATACACCCAGAAGCGGCTTTGTCCTTGGTCGCTTCTTTCCTGGCGCTGGGCACTCATCCCAATTATTCAGAAGCTCCTCGATTTCTTCGCGTCTCCTCGTACGCGGGGCTCTTTCGAGCTCGTCTTTACCATTGAACAGGTCACCGCGTTTTCTCCACGGGTGATCCATGCGAAGCCACTTTCGAGTCCCTTGGAACACGGTTTTCGAAGACCCGGGATCCTTGGGTAGCTGGAGATGCGGGGTCTTATCCATGCACTTGACACATGAATTGTGTCTGTGGTTCACCTGGGCCGATACATATGCGTAACCAGGATAGTCCTGCACCATCGTGAGCAACGCGGCTCTCAGAGGGAAATATTCTTTAGTGTTGGTGTCCCACATATGGGCTGGCGTCTCCCACAACGTGGCTAACTCCTCTTTCAACAGCCCGAGATAAAGATGCATATCGACACCTGGCTGTTTCGGCCCCTGAATAAGAATGCTCATGTGTACGTACCTTTGCTTTGTGCAGAGCCATGGGGGGATTTTGTACAGCCATACAAACACGGGCCAGGTGCTATGCGTGCTACTCTGGTTGCCAAAAGGATTGAGTCCATCGGTGCTCATACCCAGCCTGACGTTCCTTGCATCGCCCCCGAACTCTTCGAACTCGATGTCGAATGCATTCCACTGGCTCGTGTCTGAAGGGTGTGTTAGGATCTTTCCCTTCTCTGGATCATCTTCGGGTTTCTCCCTTTCCGCGTGCCATTGCATTAGCTTTGCTTCCTTAGGATCTACGAAATATCTCTGTAGACGGGGAGTGATAGGAAAGTACCATACCACTTTTCGAGGAACTTTCTTGTTCCCTCTCTTGTACCGTCCATGGCCGCACACCGGACATGTGGTTCTCTCCGCGTACTCATTACGATAAAGTGCAAAATCATTGATACATGCATGGTATTTAATGTGCGGTAGGTCGAGAGGGCACACGATTTTCTTGGCCTCCTCTATACTTGTTGGCAATGTGTTCCCGTTAGGAAGACGATCGTTCTAGAATTCCATGTTAGCATTGAAGCTCACTTCGGTCCATTTGTGTTCCGCCTTCATCTCTAGAGCCTTGAGCGTTATACTCAGGCGTGTATCCTCGGGCCGACACCCAGGATACAATGGAGTCATCCCATCTAACGCCATTTGCGCCAGCTTGGCCTTTTCTATGGCTGCAGCTTTGGCATTGCTCGTCTCCTTGAGAAGCAGTTCCTGAACATGAGGGTCCCTTAACACCGAAGTTAGCAGCGTCTGGGTGTTCGCTTCTCCTTCTTCATTATGGTCATGCCCGTCGACATCTCCTTCTTCGTCATGATGATCATGCCCGTCACCGGTATATTCTTTGCCATCATGACCATGCCCGTCGGGAGACTCTTCGTCTTCTCGCTCGCCCAAGTCTTCATGATGACCAACACCATTTACTGCCAGCTCCTCATCGAAGTCGTCGCGCATGAAACCGCACCTGAGCAGGTGATCCTCCAATTGTCCAGAATTAGGGTCGATCCAGCGCTGGAGTTTGCATGTTCGACATGGACATCTTATCTGGGTCTTGTTGTTGCGAATCATGTCCGCCTTGGTGTCTTTCTTATACCTAGTAACTCAACCTTCGCTCATGCTGACGACCATGGTAGCCTGCGCGGTATGCACATATAGAGCAAAAAGATAGAGAGTAGGTTAATTAGAAATATACACACACAAAACACACATGCATGGTCATCGCCGGAAAAATTCGGCATGACCTTTCGTAAAAGTAGGACATATGGGTGGTGCAAAAATTTGCCGAAATGGAAATGAATCAACATTTTGGCAAACATCCATGCACCACACCGAGACAGAGACAAGCAAAAACAAGAATCTTCTTCCCATGCAAGCTTCCCATGCAAGAATTCATGCACCACACAAGCTTCATGCACAAACATCATCTTCACGCCATGCATGCATCGCATATACACACCGCCCGCGCGACAAGCTTTACACCTACAAAACATGCATATTCATGGCCAATTACACACTGGGTAGATAGAATACCGAGTCGAGAGCGTGATGTGAGAGAGTGTGGATCAATAGATCTAAAGAGATATAATAGTACACAAATAGAGATGTGGAGGAGAAAAGTAGGTGTGTTTTAGATCAACTAGTTGGAGAAAGGTTTTCCCTAGCTAATCTATCAACTATAGTAGGTTTAAATACAACAAAATGTAGAAAAGTATAGACACAATGGGGTGGGAGAGAGGAGGAAGACGAGCTGGGAGGAGGGGGAAGAAGGATGTGAAATGGATGGTGGTAGATAGAGGGGTGCAAAGCTGCCACCTTTGTGAAGATCTGGTCGAAGGATTCTGTGGCGCATACAGGCCATATGCACCACAGAAGTTCAATCTTCTGTGGCGCATACTGGCTGCATGCGCCACAGAACCTTGACCATAGGGTGCAGTGGGCCATGTGGGCCCCCTGACTCAATGTTCTGTGGCGCATGGCCAACGAATGCACCACAGAACCTTGGCCAGTGGCCAGACACTATGGGCCAGGCACTGTGGGCCCGACACTCAGTGTTCTGTGGCGCATACTATGGTTATGCGCCACAGAAGGTTAAACTTCTGTGGCGCATATCTGACCTATGCACCACAGAACACTGAGGGCACAGATCTGCACCAAATAAAGGTGGCAGATAGAGCTCTTTAATGACACCCCTCTATATATATGCCACACTCCCTGTCCAAAGCAACATACCTTCCCTCATGTATTCTTCCCACAACTCGTCGGAAGACTTGCTGGAGAGCATAGCCCGCACGCGTTCCCTGTAGCCTACTCGCAGTGGAGGGGCAAGGTCGAGGGGCAGTGCTCCGAGTCAACCGCCGCGGGATTCAGAGGTCAACCTAATCGAGGAGGAGGCCAGACTGTGGCATGAGGCCCTCTACAACAAGGCCATGAGGTTGTACGTCGTGCTCGCGTCTCCGAAGGAGAGGGCGTGCATGGCGGAACCAATCGGGTGGCGGCCAGTGCTCGACCCCAACGTGTCCATGGAGGACCACGTCCGCAAGCTGCAGGCGCGCGTGAACAGGGAGGTTTGACATCTTCCACCGCCATCGCCCCCACCAGCTCTTTGAAGGGATTTGCAATGTTGTAGTTTGTGTATTTGCAATGATGAATGGCATTGTTGTTTTGTTGTTCAAGGCTATGCGCATGTGCATTTTGCAACGATGTATGCCACTGCACATGTCTATCTACTAGATTGTCTAGTATATTCTACCTATTCCACTGGTACTTGTTTAGTTGGGAAAGCACAAGAAGAAAATGTGTGTACTAGGAAACAAATAATCTAAGAAGCACGAAGCATTCTGTGGCGCATACTGCACACATGCGCCACAGAAGTTTGTTCTTCTGTGGCGCATACGCAACAATGCGCCACAGAAGCTTGGACATAGGTGTCTAGAGAGTGGGGCCCACATAATTGTTCTGTGGCGCATATTGTGATATGCGCCACAGAAGATATAAACTTATGTGGCGCATCTACTTGTATGCGCCATAGAAGTTTGGTCAGAGCACGGTCAGACCCCACCTGTTGTGGGTCCCACCAAACTTCTGTGGCGCATACAGAGTGATTTGCCACAGAAGATTCATGGTCCAACGGCAGGTGTGGGTCCCACCAAACTTCTGTGGCGCATGGCTCTGGAAGATGCGCCACAGAAGTTTGGTGGTTCTGTGGCGCATTGCTCCGGATACGCCACTGGATAACTTTTGTGGCGCATGGTCAGAACCATGCGCCATAGAAGGTATGTCTATCTATAGCTAGTTTCCTAGTAGTGTGTATCCGAGCTTGGAATTAGATTATGACTATGCCACTACTATTTGGTTATGTTGGAAAAACCCACAGCGCCCTTAGTTGGATATAGTCCCATGTTGCTTTGAAATTGAAATTAGGACTATGCCACTACTTTATCATGTTGAATTGGGAAAAATAGGCTTTATTTGATGCAGCCCGTCCTACGACCGCTACTACATCTACTCCCACAAGCTCCCCAAGTGGACCCATGACTCGCGCCCGAGCCAAACTCCTTCAAGCTAAGGTGAACTCGCTCCTCTCCTTGTGTGACTTCGATACACCTTTGGATGGCCTGCTACTTCATAACCATACCTTGTGCATCATCAGGCACGAAGAGAAGAACCCACAGGACGGAGGCACGCCAGCAGACAAGACCAAAAACTCTCTGTCGCCAGCGGTACTACCGGACCTGGCGACCGGTACTACCGCTTGGAGGTACTACAGCCAAATGCTACTGCCAACAACAGAAGGTTCCAGAGCTGCCCAAGAACTCTCTGTCACTGGCGGTACTACCGGCCCCGGACCCGGTACTACCGGGTTGCGGTACTACCGCCCCCTGCTACCGCCACCAACAGAAGGCCCCAGCGCAAGTCCCAGGATGACAAGCAGTACTACCGGCCAGGAAGCGGTACTACCGCACGACCGGTACTACCGGTCGGGCTGGACCGGTACTACCGGACCTGGCAGAGCCTAAACGTGTTAATTCGGCCCAGCGCCTTGTAACCCTCTCTATATTTCGCTATTTGTTCCCAAAATACCCCTGTTTATGTGGTTGGCCTATATATAGCCCCCACCCTCTATTGTAAACCCTAGACTTGGATAATAATAGATATTAAGGAAACCCTTTGAGGAACTTATATCTATTGGTCTCATGCTCCTACCAAGGAGCACCGGATTATCCACCCCCCTCTTGGATCTTGCCTAGTGCGTTCAAGTTGTACAAGGCCTTGGGTTCTCGGTTTCTCGCCCCCAAGTCGTCAAGATCTCACCAAGCACCTCATCCCCCGTTGTTGGCGTGGAGAGCGAGCTTCGCCCAACACCGATCCTAGGGATTATGTTGGACCGGTTGCCACCGGCGTGAGGAGTAGGCGTGTATCGTGTTTTGGTGTGCGTGTGTTCGCGGATTTCATCTCCTTCCTCGATTTCATCCTCCGACCCCGCTTTCCCCTCGTTTCTCGTGGAATTCGTGAAAGATCGGGCCAACCCCAAGGTTACCCCCTTAACATATTGGTATCAAGAGCACAGTTGATCATGAATTTCCCCCAAATTTTTCTTTTATCCACCTTAAAATCGAAAATCCCACCAAAAAGAGCCCCAATTTGCCTTCGAATCGATCTCTGGATTTGGTGCGTTTTTCGTGGTTTTGGTCCATAGATCTGTTGCTTTGGGAGTCGATCTATAGCCCCTGTTGTTCCTAGCCAGCCTTTCGGTCAGTTTTCCCACGGATTTGAGGTTTGTGTCAAGTGGATCTCGTTTTCGTTCCTGTTCTGTGACCAGCGGTACTACCGCCCGTGACAAGCGGTACTACCGTCGTTCGGTACTACCGCCCGTAACAAGCGGTACTACCGCCGTCCGGTACTACCGCCTGTACCAAGCGGTACTACCGCCAGCAACAGAAGGTTTTTCCTTCTTCTTGACGCCTCATTTTCGTTTGCTGACTTTTTCCCCTTTAGCTTGTTCGTGTTTCGCGTGTTTGTCGCCATCTTAACACAAGCTTCCGCATCCAAGTCTTCCGCGCTCATCGACACCGCGACACTCGAACATCATCCACCACCAACGGTTGCAAGTCCTCAACAATACCAAAGGTATAACTTGCGCCACTTTGACAGCCCCATATCTTCCTTTGTGTGTATATATCCTTTGAGAGCAACTCATTTTGTGTTTGTCTAAGCATTGTGCACTTGCCTTCGGAAAGTGAGAGTGTGAGGCCAAATACAAAAGCTAACATAGTAGCATAGCAAGGGAGAAAAAGGCGAAAAAATCAAAAAAAAAAAAAAGAACAAAAGAAAAAGAGAAAAAAGATACATAGTCTCCCCAACCAAAGAGAATACCAAGCTTGTAAGCCAAGAAAGAGAGAAGAAAGAGCGCACCGAGGCAAGTGCACAAATCTATTGCTTATCCTCTTTTGGCAAACGAGTTGTGGTCTCTCCTTGAGTTGGAACGACACCCGAGCGTAGTCTTCGTTAGGACCTTTTGTGCTCATTTTCATAGTCGTGCTAACCCCGTTTTTCTCCACGTGTGTGTTTTCCGTGTTTTTCGTAGATCGTATTCCTTTTGCTTTTGATCTTTGGTTCTTTACCATGTTAGACAATAACCTTTTGCTTGGATCGTTTTGTTTGGTTTTCCACAATCCTAACCTTCCACCAAAAGCCTTTTGAGAGTTGTAGCATATTTGTGTGTGAGTTTCTTGCCATTTCACTTTGCACGCTTTTCGCTCATTTGTGTGGCAATTGGTTTGATATAATCTCCAAGGTGAGGTAAAAGGCTTACTCTACGCTCCCTTTTCTCTCCATATACAACCCTTGTGGCTTTGCATCATGGACAGGCATGGAGAGCCATCCCAACCACCACCACCTCCGGAGGATGACACACAATTCATGACAAGATGGGACCATTGGAAGGTCCGAGGAGAATTCAACTATCGTTGTGAAGCTCTCGAGCGGCGCCAAGATGAACAATTTAGCGAGGCCCGTGTGGAATTCAAGAACATCGACAACCGCTTCGAAGAAGTCCGTGGCCAAATGCATGCCATGCAACACAACCTCGGTCATCAAAATGAAGCTCTTGGTCGTGCACTCGCCTCAACGGATGAGAAGCTTCAACGCATCATCGATGGACTCGCAAGGCCACGCTCGCGCGAATCAAGCTCATCTCGGCACTCCTCAAGTGAATCAAGTGCACCTCGCCGTCACGCTTCAAGGCATCGGGATGGACCCGTTCTTCAATCCATGAGCTCTTCGCAAGCGGTACCATCTCCGCGCCACGCCGCAACGTCAAGCTATGATGGTGACCTCTCCGCAAGACCTCCAAGGCGCGAAGCGAACCGGCCACAACCAAGGGCACTTGTGATTCAACAAGAGCAACCTCGCATGGACCACCAAGGCCATCGACGTCGACATGTCCTTTCAACAACAAGTGAAGCTTCCGAAGAGGACGAACAAGATCACCGTCGACGGGAAGCACTCGACGATCCTCCAAGGCATCATCATCGACATGATCGTCCACGTCGGCAACATGATGGTCATGACGAGCCTCCCCTACACCAAGAAGAAGAAGAGCAGCCCATTGCGCACGCGGCTCGACGTCCTCCTCGCCATATGGCGCAAGCTAATGCGCCTCGGCATCAACCACGACAAGAACAAGAGCAAGCCCCCCAAGCTCGTCGTGAGGACCATCAACCTCCTCCTCGTCCTCAACCGCGTCAACAAAACGAGCAAGCTCCCCAAGCTCGTCGTCAACAACAAGTTCCACCACCAAACGCGGCACCTCAACAACCGCAAGAGCAACGCAACAATCACCAAGCAAGACATGAGAGCTCGGATGATGATGATGACCGCCACAACCATGGCAACCGACACAACTGGAACCGCAATGGAGAAGAAACTTTTGGCAAGCTCAAATTCACCATGCCCAAGTTCACCGGTTCCAATGAGCCCGGAGAATATCTCTCTTGGGAACTCAAGGTCGACAAGATCTTCCGCATGCACAACTATAGCAATGAGAAGATGATGGCCATGGCATCCCTCGAGTTTGATGAGTATGCCAACCTTTGGTGGGAACAAGTCCAACTCGCTCGCGAAGCAAAAGAAGAGCCTCCAATCACAACTTGGCAAGATATGAAGGCTCATATGAGATCCCGCTTTGTTCCTTCACACTACACGCGTGACCTTTTCAACAAGCTTCAAACGCTTAGTCAAGGGACAAAGACCGTGGAAGAGTACTTCAAGCAAATGGAGCTCAACATGATCCGTGCCAACATTAAAGAGATAGATGAACAAACAATGGCACGCTTCCTCAATGGCTTGAACCATCCCATCAAGCGCATCACCGAGTTCCAAAGGTACAACAACATGGTTGAGCTTGTGCACATCGCATCCAAGGCCGAGCGTCAAGTGCAAGAGGACATCAAGTACAACAAGCCAAAAACGTACTTCACCTACAAGCAAGCATCAACCACTACCCCAACAACACCAAGTGGAAGCTCCTCAAGTACCAACAAGCTTCCCTTCAAGCCCACTCTCCCTCAAGGAAAACAGCCCCCAAGTGGCACACACACAAGGGATGATCTACCATTCAATGGTGAATGCTACAAGTGTGGAGGCAAAGGGCACAAGTCGAATGCATGTGGAAACAAGAAAGTTTTGTTCATCCATGACAACGGCGATGAAGAATACTTGAGTGAGGAAGAGTTTGATGCAAGAGTGAAGGAGGCTATGGCAAGGCAACATTTGGAAGAGGACCAAGAACTTCTCGTGTGTGAGCATGACGCAAGTCCATCGCTTGTGGTCACAAGGGTCTTGACTACCCAAGCCAATGAAAATGAAGACCAACGCTCGAACATCTTCCAAACTCGTGTCGGCATCAATGGGAAGTCCATCAAAGTTGTCATCGATGGAGGGAGTTTCCACAACCTTGGAAGTACGGAATTGTGTGAGAAACTCAACCTCACCCTTCATCCGCATAGACACCCCTACCATATCGAATGGCTAAGTGACCAAGGATCCGTCAAGATCAGGCACACCGTCTCGGTGACGTTCTCAATTGGGCACTATAAGGACACGGTAGAATGTGACGTGGTCCCAATGACGGTTTGCCACATGTTGCTCGGAAGGCCGTGGCAATATGACAAGTGTGCTTTGCATAATGGTCACTCAAACACTTACACCTTCAAATGGCTTGATAAAACTTGTGTGTTGCAACCAATGACTCCTAGCCAAATAATTGCGGACAATGCAAAGGCTTTAGCGAGGGCGCAAGACACAAAAACACCTTGTGAGAAGAGTGGTGAGCGAGAGAACCACACCATAGTGAGTGAGAGCTACAAGCCAAACTCGAGTGGAAAAACTAAGAGTGTTCTTCTTGCCACCAAAAGGGAGATGAGAGAAGTGCGGAACAACCCATCCATCTTGCACTATGTCCTTGTTTGCAAGGGACTAGCGCAAGGAATTAATGACTTGACAAATGTTCCTCCTTCTTTGATGGCTATTTTGCAGGAATTTCAAGATGTATTTCCCGAAGAGCTTCCTCATGGCCTTCCTCCTCTTCGTGGAATCGAGCACCGCATCGACCTCATACCCGGCGCTCCACTCCCAAACCGCGCCGCGTATCGCACGAACCCGGAAGAGACGAAGGAGATCGAACGTCAAATCAACCAACTCGTCTCCAAAGGTTTGATCCAAGTAAGCACTAGCCCAAGCGCGGTTCCCGTGATCCTAGTCCCAAAAACGGATGACACGTTGCGGTTATGCATGGACTGCCGTCCAATCAATGCTATCACCGTGCGTTACCGACATCCTATACCGCGTCTTGATGACATGCTTGATGAGTTATGTGGAGCCACTATATTTTCGAAAATTGATCTTCGTAGTGGTTACCATCAAATTCGCATGGCTGAAGGTGATGAGTGGAAAACCGCCTTCAAGACCAAGCTTGGTCTCTATGAATGGTTGGTTATGCCTTTTGGCTTATCCAATGCCCCATCTACCTTCATGCGCCTCATGAACCATATTTTGAGATCTCTCATTGGGAAGAGTGTAGTTGTTTACTTTGATGACATACTTGTCTATAGCAAGTCACTAGAGGAGCATGTTACTCATGTTAAGGAGGTCCTTCAAATCCTTCGTCATGAAAAGCTTTATGCTAATCTCCCAAAGTGCACTTTTGCAAGAGACAAGCTGATTTTCCTTGGTTTTGTTGTGTCTTCTAATGGCATAGAAGTGGATGTATCAAAAGTCAAGGACATACGAGATTGGCCCATCCCAACAAATGTTAGTGAACTTCGTAGTTTTCATGGGTTGGCTGGCTTTTACCGTCGCTTTGTGAAAGATTTTTCTACCATTGCTTGCCCCCTTAAAGAATTGACCAAGAAAAATGTCACGTTCGTTTGGGGAAAAGCACAACAAAAGGCTTTTGATGAGCTCAAAAAGAGGCTCACCGAAGCACCACTTCTTGCTTTGCCGGATTTCACAAAAACTTTTGAGATTGAGTGTGACGCTAGTGGTATTGGCATTGGTGGCGTCCTTATGCAAAATGGGCGTCCTATTGCTTACCATAGTGAGAAACTTGACGGCGCACGCCTCAATTATCCCATTTATGACAAAGAACTTTTTGCCTTGGTTCGAGTTCTTCAAGTGTGGCAACACTATCTTTGGCCTAAAGAATTTATCATCCATTCCGACCATGAGTCGTTGAAGTATCTTAAGGGTCAAGCCAACTTAAGCAAAAGGCACGCAAAATGGGTTGAGTTTATGGAGTCTTTTCCTTACATTGTCAAATACAAGAAGGGCAAAGAAAATGTGGTAGCGGACGCCTTGTCTCGCAAAAACACAAGCCTTCTTACACGACTCGAAGTCAATGTGTTGGGTCTTGATGACATCAAATCTTTGTACGCATCCGACCCTTTCTTTGGTCCAATATTTGCCCAATGTTCTTTAGACAAAGGGATTGATGATTTCTATTTGCATAAGGGTTTTCTTTTCAAACAAAACAAGCTTTGCATTCCGAAATCGTCTCTCCAACTTTTGCTTCTTCAAGAGTCCCATGGTGGAGGGCTTATGGGTCACTTTGGCCGTGACAAGACATATGACATGCTCTCCACTCACTACTTTTGGCCAAAGATGAAGCGCGACGTGGAGCGCCACGTTCAACGATGCACTACATGTATCCAAGCTAAGTCTAAGTCCAACCCCTTTGGTCTCTATATGCCATTACCTATTCCTCATGCACCTTGGTCGGACATTAGCATGGACTTTGTATTAGGCTTGCCTAGATCTAAACATGGACATGATTCCATATTTGTAGTCGTGGATCGCTTTTCTAAAATGGCACATTTCATTCCGTGCCATAAGACCGATGATGCTTCACATGTAGCCAATTTGTTTTTCAGGGAAATAATTCGGCTACACAGTGTGCCTAGAACAATCGTCTCCGACCGCGATGTAAAATTCATGAGCTACTTCTGGAAGACTCTCATGGCCAAGCTCGGCATCAAGCTCCTCTTCTCGTCCGCCTCGCATCCTCAAACCGATGGACAAACCGAGGTCGTCAATCGAAGCCTTGGAACACTCCTCCGGGTGTTGATAAAGAAGAACCTTAAAGACTGGGAGGAATGCATCCCACACGCCGAGTTCGCCTACAACCGCGCCAAGCACTCCACCACCATGAGGAGCCCGTTCATGATCGTCTACGGTTTCGAGCCCCTCACCGCGCTCGATATACTTCCACTTCCTCTTCATGAACGTGCCAATATGGACGTTGTCAAGCGTGCCCAAACAATGAAGAAACTCCACGAAGACACACGAGCTACTATCGAGCAACATGTCCTTCGCCAAGCTTCAAGGCTAAACAAGACCAAGAAAGAGATGATCTTTGATGAGGGAGACCTTGTGTGGATCCACTTGAGTAAAGACCGCTTCCCCAAGGAACGCGACTCCAAGCTAAAGCCAAGAGGTGATGGACCATTCAAAGTGCTCAAGAGAATCAATAACAACGCTTATGTCATCGATATCCCAACATCAAAGTATCTTGTGAGCTCGACATTCAATGTCAAGGACCTCTCACCCTACCATGGAGAAGATGAAGTTGAGAAGGTTGAAGAGTCGAGGATGACTCTTTCCCAAGGGGGGGGAGCTGATGCAGCCCGTCCTACGACCGCTACTACATCTACTCCCACAAGCTCCCCAAGTGGACCCATGACTCGCGCCCGAGCCAAACTCCTTCAAGCTAAGGTGAACTCGCTCCTCTCCTTGTGTGACTTCGATACACCTTTGGATGGCCTGCTACTTCATAACCATACCTTGTGCATCATCAGGCACGAAGAGAAGAACCCACAGGACGGAGGCACGCCAGCAGACAAGACCAAAAACTCTCTGTCGCCAGCGGTACTACCGGACCTGGCGACCGGTACTACCGCTTGGCGGTACTACCGCCAAATGCTACTGCCAACAACAGAAGGTTCCAGAGCTCCCCAAGAACTCTCTGTCACTGGCGGTACTACCGGCCCCGGACCCGGTACTACCGGGCTGCGGTACTACCGCCCCCTGCTACCGCCACCAACAGAAGGCCCCAGCGCAAGTCCCAGGATGACAAGCGGTACTACCGGCCAGGAAGCGGTACTACCGCACGACCGGTACTACCGGTCGGGCTGGACCGGTACTACCGGACCTGGCAGAGCCTAAACGTGTTAATTCGGCCCAGCGCCTTGTAACCCTCTCTATATTTCGCTATTTGTTCCCAAAATACCCCTGTTTATGTGGTTGGCCTATATATAGCCCCCACCCTCTATTGTAAACCCTAGACTTGGATAATAATAGATATTAAGGAAACCCTTTGAGGAACTTATATCTATTGGTCTCATGCTCCTACCAAGGAGCACCGGATTATCCACCCCCCTCTTGGATCTTGCCTAGTGCGTTCAAGTTGTACAAGGCCTTGGGTTCTCGGTTTCTCGCCCCCAAGTCGTCAAGATCTCACCAAGCACCTCATCCCCCGTTGTTGGCGTGGAGAGCGAGCTTCGCCCAACACCGATCCTAGGGATTATGTTGGACCGGTTGCCACCGGCGTGAGGAGTAGGCGTGTATCGTGTTTTGGTGTGCGTGTGTTCGCGGATTTCATCTCCTTCCTCGATTTCATCCTCCGACCCCGCTTTCCCCTCGTTTCTCGTGGAATTCGTGAAAGATCGGGCCAACCCCAAGGTTACCCCCTTAACATTATTGCTCTGAAATTGAAATTAGGACTGTGCCACTACTTTATGCTGTTGAATTGGGAAAAATAGGCTTTATTGCTCTGAAATTGAAATTAGGAATGTGCCACTACTTTATCCTGTTTAATTGGGAAAAAGTCTATATTGCTCTAAAATGGAAATTAGGACCGTGCCACTACTTTATCCTGTTGAATTGGGGAAAAAGGCTATATTGCTCTAAAATTGGAATTAGGACTATGCCACTACTTTATCCTGTTGAATTAGAAAAAAGGGTATATTGCTCAGTCATATAAATTAGAAGTATGCCACTAGTTTATCTAGTTGAATTGGGAAAAAGCCTATATTGCTCTGACATTATCTCTGGAATCAGGACTGTGCTACTAGTTGATTATGTTAAATTTGTACAATCCTTGATTGCTCTGTCCTTCAAATTATGACTTTGACACTAGTTAATTGTTTAAATTTTGGAAACTAACCACATATTTTTGTTGCAGTAGAAGAGACTAAAGCTCAACCCAGAACTTCCGACCTGGATAAAGGACAAGATGGCTATCCAACTTGAGAAGCATAATTTTCAGAAAGTGTCCCATGACCGCCTGAGAGAAGAAGTCACCATCCTTTATGACAAGTGCCATAGTCTGAAGGTGGACATCGCTAGCTGGAAGGAACTTCATGAGAAAAGTATCGCCTCGACGCGTGTTAAGGAGGACATCATCAAGGATATCATGGTGGATAATCTTAAGCTTACTGATAAGCTTGTCGCTTCCCAGACAGAGCGCTTGAACCAGCGGGAGGCGCACGTCCAAGTACTAAGGGAGCAGGTAAAAACCAAAGCAGACCTGATCGAACGAACTCTTAAACTAGAGCTTCTCAGAAAGGAACACGACCATCTCCGTGTCAGGCTCAGTGCAAACTATAAGTTCCTCTGAAGTTAGTTTGCAAACTATGTGTTATGATGGACCAAATCGTGGTTTACCATGTGTAGTAGTGATTTTGTAAACGTGGACCTCTCTCTATGCAAACTATGCTTTCTTCTGGAAGGTTATTTTGCTCAAGGATTGAGTTTGGATTAGTCAAGATATCACAACTTCAAGTCTTACAGTTAACTAGTTTCAGATATTTCCACAGCACAAATTATTCATCTAAAATTTCCTTGATCGTATGTAGCTTGTCCTTGTTCACCTCGTGCTCCTTCTTCAGATCATTCAATAGCTCTGCAATATAGTACTCTAGCTTCTTATTCTCTTCCATGAGCTTATCCCTCTCCTTTTTGCCTTCTGAATCTTCCGTGCAGTTCCCACCACCAAGCTCCCATTGATTGTGTCATTTAGTTCGGACCGCAAATGCTTGATTTCCTGTTCCAGCTCCTTATTTCCTACCAAGAGCTTGTAATTTTTTGCAGCTGCATCACGGGAATCTTTAAATCTCCCTGACCTTTCGAGCTCACATATCCCACAACTGGGCCAAACATTTCTTAAGTGTGTCTGGCCACTCAAGATCCACCCACCCTACTGCTTTACACACCGGGCTAACCTAAAAAAACACGGGACCTAATTATCAACATAACACTACACAATTTTATTCATGTCGCCATTGTACATAACGAAAGCAAACCTGATTTGTACAGCCCAAAAACCTTCTTCCGGTGTTACTGCCTTCAAATGCAACATATTTCCTCAATTTTAGCCCATGGTCACATGGTACTTCCCAATCAAGATCTAGGCCCTCCCAATCAGGGTCGTAGATCGTGAGTGGTACCTATAAGGGAACAAAAAGCTAGAAATAAACATGATTGCATGCACATTTCAAGTCTTGGGTCGAGGTAATTACCAATGCCTAACCATTGCCGAGAAAACAGAAGAACTCACATCAGGGAGGGAATACTCGATGTCGGAGAGAAAGTTATCGCTGCTCGACTGGTCGTCCTCGTTGTTCAAGGGCGGCATGGTGAATGCGGCCGCGGCGACGCGTCAACGACGGTGAGGAGAGAAAGAGAGGAAGGTATTTAGTGGAGAGAGAAGGAGTGGGGAAAGTGAAGTGCATCAACATTGCAACATTGAGTAAATTGGCATGCTACAATGGTTTAATTGATACAATTCCCGTGGCTGGATTACTATCTCATATCTAATATTTTTCTCTTCCTTCATTTTAATTTGTAATATTACTCATGTACTTCCTCCTTCCCAATTTGTTTGACTTATAGCAACATACATAATCTTATGTACAGAACAATATAGGATTATGGTTTATGGTTTAGGGTCTAATAAACTGTTTATTGAACTAACCCCTTAACCCTTATTCCTAAATCCTAGACATGTGCGTCCAATAGATTAGTGTCTCCTACTTAGTAAGTTTTATTGATCCCACAGATCATTATATTACATCATAATCATGTCCACTACAAGGTACTTATATATCACCTTGTTCAGTGATGGTTTCAATGAATGATATGTCCCAAAATCCCAACATCTCACAGCACATTATATTACAATCTCTCAACAATCATAATCTCAGAAAAAAATTATCACATCATCTCAGCAAACACAATCATGTCAACTACAATGTACTTGTGTCCTATTACAACAACGATGCTTTCATCGAGTGATATGTCCGAAAATCTCAGCAGCTCACAGAACATCGGATTACAATCTCTGAACAAACATGAACACATCAACACAGTTTCAAAGCAACAACAAACTTTGTTACAAATACACGAAGGGGAGCCCTGTGGTCTATCTGACAAGTCCTGGGTAGCAACTCTCATCAGATCTGATCAACGTCTATCGCCTCGTTCTGTTCAGCCACAGCAGGGGCCTCTGCATCCGCTACAACATGTCTAACAACATCAAAAATGGCAGCCAGGAAGAACACCCTCCTGGTTTGCTTCTTTCGTCGCATAATCTGCATTGGATCATCGGTATCAAAACCGCTATGAACTCCTGCTTCTTATGATGCCACCACCGGATTCGTGCCATCTGCTTAGGGCCAATAATGATTTCCTTACCAATGATCTCTCTAAGTTCAACAAGAGTTATGTTTTTGGAATCGACGGCTATCTCTAGAGTACATGACGAAATTTTCTTACTAACTCCGCCATCAAGTTTCATTGTGTATGAATCCACCTCCAGGTGTATATTGAACTTAGCTTAATCAGCATCGGGTGGTCCATAAACTCGAGTATCAGAAGCTCTGGCAGCAAGATCTCCAGTATCTGCATACATATCATTAATCATCGCTTCAAATTTCACCTGACGATCATCTGCACAACACTCCCAAAGCATCTAAAGCTCATGGGAGTGCTCAATTTTCACATAGGTATCACTCATGTTACGCCACACCAATTTTTCCCTCTGTCTGGATCCCCAAGGAATTCTAGACTGAACCATATCTATCAGCTGCGAAACAGACACAACCTCTTTGTAGTTGACAAGCAGACGCACATCCTGCCCGAAAACAACCCTCTCGCAACCAAAATCTTGTTTTGTAGTGTACTGGCGGACATGAACTGTGAACTCATATAGGTCCGCTGCATCGAATTTGTTCCTAATTTGATTAAAAATGGGACCTTTCAGTTCATTTGACACTACTCTGCAGTAACTAATCTATTTGCAAGACAAGGCACAGATAAGTAAAATTCACCTCTTGCTCTTCTCCCGGGTGGTTTTCTTCGAGATCTGGGTTGCACGACCCCGCACTGTAGCCGAACACTCCGCCGCCGGCCTAGATTTTCTCTTCAACCCGCTCCTTGTAGGTACCCTGATAGCAGACTTCTGGCTGACCTCCTCGCTAACCTAGGCTGTAGACCCGGCCGCTGCTTCGCTTGTCTGGCGTTGTGCCTGAGGCGCTGGCTCCAACGAAGCCGAATCAGTCGTCAACGTAGCTACCACCTTAGCCTCGCTTGACATGCCGCCTTCGGATTCATTGTGTGTGTGTGGGTGTGTGGGTGGGTGGGAGGGGCGGGGAAAGTATAGAAAAAGGACCGTCGCCGCTGCTTCGCTTGTCTGGCGTTGTGCCCGAGGCGCTGGCTCCAACGAAGCCGAATCAGTCGTCGACGTAGCTACCACCTTAGCCTCTCTTGACATGCCTCCTCCGGATTCAGTGTGTGTGTGTGGGTGTGTGGGTGGGTGGGAGGGGGCGGGGAAAGTACAGAAAAACGACCGTCGCCGCTGTCGAACCGGATTTAGTGTAGGGGGAGCGATAAAAAGGACCGACGCCGCCAGATTTGAAAATATTTGGTTTGGCCACCATTCACTCGAAATGCCCCTCTCGGTAATTACCCCTCGAACTTTTCAAATCGCGGTGATTACACGCAACTCGGGCCACGCGTTGCTTTCACCTGCGAACTTTCGGGCCACAAAGTAGTATCCCTGCGAGGAAGCGCCATGGGAATGGGGCAATGCTCTTCCTAGCTCCTGTGTGGCACGGTTGTTTCATGCGCCTCTGCCGGCTGGATCTCGTGGAGGGGGCGGTGGTGGTGGAGGAGCATCGTGGACGACTTGGCACACGTCCGGGATCTATGACGGTGGAGGCACCATAGAGCGGCAAAGTGTTAGAGCAATGCTGGAGGCATTGACGAGCTCGGAGATGCGTAGGATCCATGCGTCATGTGCGGCAGTGTCAAGCCTATAGCACAGAAATTCTTGTGCCATGAGCAGTGCAGCCTCTGGCATGGGGTTGACGTGGCTCCCGCTCCTGGAGACAGATGTGATGCGGTTGTGGGCACGCTACAACTGTCCTGCGGGGACGGAGGGAGTGCACCTCATCATCTCCCACAAGCTGATCCTGGTGGGGAGGATCGTTGTTGGCACGGTGAGGGTTGTCGTTGGGGTTTGGCTCCACTCGGTCGGCGGCGAGGGCAGCCCGACAACGAGTGCGCTCGCTGCGAGTCAGTCCGGCCTTGTCAATGAAGGAGTGGGCGATACGCCTCATCCCCCTACCTATAGCTCTAATTGTCAGATATTTGTCCCTACAAATGAACTAGGGTACCTCACGAAGTACGATGTAATCGAACACTAGGGGCTGAACACGACATCCAAAAACCCTCTATGTCCTCGGCAAGGAAACAACATCAAACACGATAGAGGGACACAAGGAGTTTACCCAGGTTCCGGCCACTATGCGGCGTAAAACCCTACTCCTGCATGTCTGGGTTGCTCATACTGCTTGGTAAGGTTTAAAGTATAAGGAGGTGATCATGCAATTGGATCTAGGGTTCCTAGCTACAAGAAAGCTAGGGTTCCTTGGGTAGAGTAAGATTGGCCCCTTTCTAGGTTGCCACACTACCCCTCTTTTACGCACTCTGGTCCTCTTCCCAAATTATCTTGGTGGGAAGGGTGGCCACATGGAGATAATAGAGTGGGCAGGTACGCTAAAGCTACTCTTCCATGGACTTGGTCCATGGCAGGGTGCCATTAAGAACGCTACTAACGTCCTCCTCTCTGCGTCCTTCACGTTCTCTATGTAATGTAGATGGGGGCGGTCCCCTCTTGGTGGCAGCGCCTATCAGCCACACCTTCCTCGCGGAAGGGGAAGCTACCCTCCTTGCGATATGGGTGCAAGCCTGGACAACTGTACTAGCTGTGGCCATCCTTATGTTTGTATTCATCTAGCACGTGGTCCCACACCGCACCTAGGACTTAGGCACTACGGTGCTAGTGCACCTCGCGTGGACCCCTGGTGAGGGAGGCCTCGCCGAGGGTGCCCTTTCCTTGTAAAGGGCTTCTGGATGTGTTTCTTATCAAGGGAGCCTCACGAAGGGATGCCTCTTGAGGCTCCGCGAGGTTCGCTCCTCATGAAGCGTATGGCTTTGTCAAGGGGATAACCCTCAGTAGGGTCATAAGAGGTGAAAGTTAAGGTTAATCCAGCTTGGCCTTAGCCGAGTCTGGCCGACATAGGTCGAGTTAATAATGGCTGAGTCATAAGGCAATCCTTGGCTGACATAAAATGTATGTCGGCACGAGTAATATGTATGTTCCTTGTTTGCAGGTATGCCTAGACCGAGTATTGAGAGGTAAGGCCGGGTCAAGAAGGGAGAGAAGCTCCTTCCAATGTACACTTCTGGCTGGAAGAGGACCACAGTAAAGCTGGGTCAAAGAAGAACAATGATGAGAGCACCGCTGAGTAACGCCTAAAGTACCAAGTGACGCGTAAAGCAAGGGGTGACGCCAAAATAAGTGGCGCCAACATACTTGAAGACCGTTGGCAAGGAAACTTTGTTGACAAGGTCCAAGGCCAAGGACTGGACCTATGACCTAGACCGCAAGGTAAAGGCAAATCCCAAACAATAAACCCTAGGATCCACATTGTAACCTAGCTACTCCCATCTCCTATATAAAGAGGGGTAGAGCTAGGGTTACAGACACGTACAAAAGGGTCCATAAGGTTCTTCCCTTCTTCTTCCTCTATCTACTTGCTTCTTGGAAAACAGCTCAAAGAGCACTTGTAACCTAGATCAAGAGGAATAAGATAGCAAGTCCTTCATACAACAATCTGTTCTAGGTTTCTCCCCTACTCTTCATGTGTGGCTACACCGCGCACTCCCTCCCAGGATTCCTCTTGCGTCCATATGGCCCCAACTTAAGCCTGCCCATGGCATCTGCCGTGACACCACCACGACATTTTGCGCCTATCGTGGGGCCAGCAGCAGCGCTTGCTGGAGTGTTCATCCGGACAGGCAACATAATTGCTTAATCGGGCGAGCGCGTCCTCTCTGTCCTTGACTAGAGGTTTGGTGCACTCAACTTTGTCAGCGACAATGTTGGCTACTTCGGCACAAGGCCGCTCCCTAGGGACGATCGCCTCATCAACTTCGGCGAGCATCAAGTATACGTCACACTGCGTATCGAACGCGCGTACCCCGAGCAAGTCATCCTAGCAGCAGATCCACCTGTTGTTCGCGCTGCTGGTGGCCGGGATAATGTTGGCTCTGTCGAAGTAATGATGACTGCCATGGCTCCCTTGCGCCCTCCTATAGGTGCTCCAGTAGTTCCTGTAGTGAACGAGCCGGCAGATGATGATGACCCAAACGTAACTCCTAACGCAGCAAGAACTGCTAAGTTGCCACTAGATAGACCCGAAAACATAGCTACAAGTAGCAGGGCGAGAGAGCTGCAGGAGGCAATAAGCAAGATTGTTGAGCTAGTAGCACCAGTAACTGACCCGGCTCACGCACAGGTTGAGTTTGAGGATACAAGAAACAAAGTGCTAGAAAACGCAAAGGCCATGGCATGACTCTAGTGAGAGTTAGCAATCACTCTCCGAGAGTATAACTCGGCAAACCGAGTCAAGATAAATAAAACCTGGCTCAATGATGCAAAGATAAGAGGAAGGAACCTCAATAACGAGCTGGCAGCGGCTACAACCTCAAGATCTGCCCCATCAAGCAGTGACAACACTGTGGTGAGGCCGAAGTACAACAGTGCTACAGAAAATCTCAGGGTTGCAGAAGAGGCTATACCGATTTATCTCACTTAACGGATGAGGCAAAAAGAAAACAGCAAGAAAGTCTAAATGAGCAAGTGTGTGCAGCAGGTGAGCTGAATGAGGCCTACTACAGGGCAAATCCGGGTGCACCGGAGATCACAAGTGGTTCATTCGGCAACACCTGATCCATAAAGATCATTTGTCCATGGAGCATCATCACCACCTGCTCCGCCAAGACAAAGGCGAGAAGGAAGTGGCAATTCCGGCAGAAACAAGCAGCTAGTTACATATGACCCGGTGGTAGCTCAGGGAACTTTCAGTCAAGGCAATGTCACCAAGAGAAATGCAGACTAGGGATATGTAAACCAAGGGAATGTCGGCCGAGGAAATATAGGGCACGACAATGGTGGCCAGAATTACCCGCAGCAACCACGGCGCAGCCATCATTCGGCAGGAGGAAACCCACCTCCAAACCCACAGTAGGTGCAACCCGAAAGACTGTAGGACAGTGTTGTCCGGGTGGTGCGGCAACAAGTAGATCCAAATGCCAACATGTATAACGACGGTTACTCAGTGATGATAAACATCGGGTATCAGATTCCGGATCATCTGTACAACATAATGGGATCTCGGCTGGGGAACAAAAACCTCTATCCAAATGATGCAAGATTGAAACTCGACAACATCAAAATGCAGAACTTGTTGAAGCGCAAGGCCCGTCGGGTCTAACGTGCTTCGGAGCAAGGATCATGAGAGAACCGCCGGTGCCAAACTTTCAGCTGGCAAGGGGCACCAAAACGTATGATGGCAGCATAAAGCCAAAGGATTGGATCATTGATTATGGTACAGCTGTGAACATTGCTCAGGGAAACCTAAGATGGGCGGTGAGGTACGTTCCACAAATGTTGGAAGGACCAGCAAGAGTGTGGCTAAACAACTTGCCACTAGGAAGTATCAACAGCTGGGTTGACTTGGAGGAAGCCTTCGCTAGTAACTTCACAAACACCTATAAGAGGTAGAATCACCCATAATAGGGAGTTTCTTACAAGGTGGTGCACAATGCGCAACTCTTTTGAGGGAGTAATCAAGTCGCAAGCCATCACATGGTTCGCGCAAGGATGCCGACATGGAAATGTGATGTGGCAGAGGATACAAAGGGATATGCCAGAAAGTTTGGCTGAAACAATAAAAATCGCCGAGTCATACGCACTAGGAGATCCGACACAACCACTACTTATCTCGGCGGATAGCAGCGCAGAGACCCCCGCGTATGATGGATCCGGGTCTTTGTAGCGACATGATTGTAATGAGTACATAGCCAAAGGAGGGATGAACGACCGGATTACAGATATGACTCGACTCAAGTGGCTGTAGTAAGCCAGGACCATCCAGATGTCGGCAGTAGCCAGCATCAAAGGACAAGTGGACAGCACCAACAATGGGTGCCAAAGAATGATGGCAAAAAGGCATATGATCAAAAGCGGCCTTGGCAAGAAAGGAAAAAATACACCTATGGGATGATGCTGGATCAGCCATGCAAGTTTCACACTCCTAGTCTGAGTAAGCGGGCAAATCATACAACTTGGCAGTGCAACTGGTTCCAAAGGGCCAAAAAAGGAGAGACAGCCAATCAGCTCCCTCCACCTCACCCACTACCACTCACTGGGGCAAATTCTCAACTTGTGGTTGCGCAACCGAGATACGAGAATCAGAAGCCGAGGTACAATAACCCGGACAGGAGGGAAACTGTGCACCAAGTGCATGACCCAAGAGATGATGGTGCGAATGACGGCCAGAGAGGTCGAAATAAGTACAGAGAACATCATCAGATCTATGTTGTGTTTGTGACTGAGCCGAATGACAAGAAAAGTCAGTAGCGGCGAATGATGAAAGTAAATGCCACGATGTCGGCAATACCAAAAATACATGGACTGGTCCAAGCAAGAGATTACTTGGATCATAAAGGATCACCCCAAGGTTATGCCAACCCTAGGAGGGTATGCCCTAGTGTTAGACCCAACATTCATGGGCCCCAATATCAATGTCAAGTTCTCCAAGGTACTGATAGATGATGACAGCAACATCAATATCATGTACAAGGACACAATGAAGAATCTAGGGATTAACCTAAACATGTTGGAGCCGACTAAGACCACATTCCATGGCATCGTGCCGGGATTATCATGTGAACAAATTGGAAAAGTCTAGGTTGATGTGCTGTTTGGCAGGAGGGAGAATTGCCGAACTGAAGTTGTACAGTTCGAGGTGGTAGATCTCGTCAGTTCTTATCATGCGTTGCTCGCAGGCCGACATTGGGGAAATTCATGGCCACTGCTCATATAGCATATCTGAAGATGAAGTTTCCATGTCCAAATGGAGTTATCATGGTTGAGGTCAACTACAAGCTTTCTATGGAGTGTGCCTCGGCTGGCTCAACGCTCGCCGAGTCATTGGTGATAGCACATGAGAAGCGGCATATCATGGAGGTCGCAGCACTGGCTAAGGCAGCACAATTGTCTATGCTACCGCTGACTAACCCGCATGGAAATGTTTCCTTCCAAGCAACAAAAGAGACAAAGAAGGTGCATATTGATGATGCTTTCTCGGAGCGTATCGTGACCATTGGTGACGGGTTATCTGAGAAATAGTAAAGTGAGTTCACCAACTTCCTCCGTGAGAATTGGGTTATCTTTGCATGGTCCACACAATATTTGCAAGGTGTTCCGAGGGAGTTGGCCAAGCACTCTCTACATGTAAGGCCAGATGCAAGGCCAGTGAAGCAACGTCTCCGCTCCTTTGCCGAAGATAGGAGAAAAGTGATTGCTTCTGAGATAACTCGGTTACTTGCTGTCGGGTTTATCATGGAAGTGCTTCACCCGGACTGGTGGTCAAACCCGGTTCTGGTCGAGAAGAAAAAACATGATCTGAATGTCGCTGTGGTATGACTTATGTGTATTGATTACACGAACCTGAACAAGGCATGTCCCAAAGATCTATTTCCACTACCATAAATTTATCAAGTGATTGATTCAACAGTCGGGTGTGAGTTGCTGTCATCTGTAGACACTACAAGAAATGTTTCCTTCCACAATGAGGCCCATCGGTCGTTGTAGAAGCGTCTTCTGCGACAAAAATCTTGGCTCGACCTTGGCCGATGCAAAACTTTTTTTCCGGTTTCACGCCCCTCTACTACGACGAAACCGCTAAAAATGGACAAAGCTCGACGGGCGTGTTGCAGAAGTAAGATTTCCGCTTCATCGTGCAATGTTGACTCGCCTAAGTATTTTTTTTCGTGTGGGTCCCGGATGTCAGTGACTCTAGCGGACCAAACTTTTCGGTCGCGCCTCCCTGATTTGAACTCGATAACATTGTTTGATGCCTCTTCTATTTAGTCAGGCTGCTGGGTCCCGCATGTCTGCCTCACATTAGAGGAATCGTGTGCATGATGGGATATTTTTCCTTCCCTGTTCCGAACTTGATAGCGTCGCTCGATGCATCTGCCATTTAATCAGGTTGATGGGTCCCACATGGCACCCTCACACTAGAAGAAACGTGTGCATGATGGATTTTTTTCCTTGGCTCATGCCTCCCTAATATGAACCCGATAACGTTGCTCGATCTATCTGCCGTTAATCACGATGTTGGGTCCCCCATGCCATCCTCTCAATACAAGAATCATGTGTATGATGGTATTTTTCCTTCGCTCCCGCTACCCTGTTCAGAACTTGATAGCGATGCGAGATGCATCTACAGTTTAATCACGCATCTAGGCCCCACATGTCATCCTCACATTAGAAGAAACGTGTGCATGATGATTTTTTTACTTGGCTCGTGCCTCCCTAATTTAAACTCGATAACATTGCTTGGTCTATCTGCCGTTAATCATGCTGCTCGGTCCCACATGCCAGCCTCTCATTAGAAGAATCGTGTGTATGATAGATTTTTTCCTTCTCTCCCGCTACCCTGTTCCGAACTTGATTGTGCTGCTAGATGCATTTACCGTTTAATCACACAGCTAGGCCCACATGTCATTCTCTTGTTAGAAGAAACGTGTGTATGATGGAATTTTTGCCCATGATCGCGCCTCCGTGTTAACTTGATAGCGTTGCTCGCTGCATAGCCATTTCTTCAGGCTGGTGGATCACACATGTACGCACCTCATTAGAATAATTGTGTGTGTGTGTATGATTGAATTTTTTCTTTCTCTAGCGCTACCATGTTCCTAACTAGATAGCTTTGCTCGACGAATCTGCCGTTTGGTCACGCTATTCGGTCCCAAATGTCAACATCTCATTAGAAGAACGTGTGCATGTTGGACTTTTTTCTCGCTCGCTCCTCCGTGTTTCGAACTTGGCAACGTTGCTCTATGCATCAGCAGTTTATATAGGCTATTGGGTACCATATGTCAGCATCTCATTAGAAAGAAACGTGTGCATGCTGGAGTTTTTTCACGCTCGTGCCTTCGTGTTTCAAACTTGGCAACGTTGCTCAATACATCTGCCGTTTATACAGGCTGGTGGGTCCCCCATGTCAGCCTCTCAGTACAATAAACGTGTGTATGCTGGACTTTTTACTTGCTCGCGCCTCCCTGTTTGGAACTTGGCAACGTTGCTCGATGCCTCCTCTATATTAGGTCTCTCTGGTGGGTCCACATATCAGCCTCCTCTGTATAGGACACGTGTGTATGTTGGACATTTTTTTGGTCGCACACCCGTTTTGAGCTTGATAACATTGCTGGGTCCTAGATGTCAGCCTTCTCTATGCAAAAAACGTGTATGCTGAAAATTATATATATATATTGATAAACCTGTGATTTGAAACGAACTCAAGACTTCAACAAATAGCAACTTTGTGCGCTTCCACTACACAAGAACCAACTATACTACTCCTAAAAGATTAGGTTTACAAATGTTGAATATCACTTAAAATGAAAAGGCAGTTGCCATAAAAAATGCTACATGGTCTTTATAAATAAAACTTGGGTAGGCAAAGCTTGCACTATACTTTATCATAATGGAACGGAAAATGCTAAATTAAGAAGATTTTGGGCGATACAAAAAAAATTATTGTCCAATCTTGTGAATAAATGGGCTTATTATCATGGGCTTCTTTACTGTGCCTTCATACTTAAAAATGGTAACAATGTGTTCAGGGTTGCTGGCCACGACCGCCCTAACCCCAGAATGGATAAATTATCGAGATTTTTGGCCAGATTTGGGTCAAAAGTACTATTTTCTAATGAGCTCCTCACTAAATTTTCAATATTTTGGGCCAAACTTGCGTCGAATGTCTAATCTTTTTGTTAGCTCCTTAGTGAAAATTCAATGTAGTTGGTAAAATGTACTGGGGTTTGGCAGCTCTATTCACCACCAAAGGCTAATTAAGGGAAGATTTTTTCAAACAAGATTATGGGAAGTTTTTTGTCTGAAATGGGTAAGAAAAATTCATTTCCATAGGCTAAGTAGTAAAAATACATTGTAGTGAAGGTTGATGGTCCACCTGAACTGGATGTACCAACGCGGCATCCAATAGAATGAATTTGGAATGGAAGAAAATTGAATGATATAGTAAGACTTGATATGACCTAGCTAGCAAAGAACTTTGGCAGCGTAGGATTCAAACATGTAAAGTATTGGAGGGATTTGACTAATTGACATAAAATTGTGTCATATTCAAGTCTTACAATGCGGGATCATATTTTCAGGAAAGGTTATACTTCGAGATGATTTGGGTGGCTTTGAATCTGCCCAATCGATTTGATGTACTCAAAGCCATGTAATCATTCCATTTAAATTGTAGGTGATAGAGACACAGTGGCCTTGACTTTCCTAGCTTCAGAAAGCTCGGGTAAGCACCAACTTATACTGATCACTCGAATTTGTATGCTTCAGTATGATCAAATTAATACATGCCGCAATTAGCGCCAACATGTGGCACTGTCATCATGCAAAAAAGGAAAATAATTCACACATTTAGTTCACAGTTTTGAACATAATAATACAACCAGTTTGTACACTAGCACATCACATTACAATATCAGGACATCAGAGCTTGACTTGTTCATTTCACATACAATGGAGCAGATTCAGTACCAAATGCCTTACTTGAAATTATGCAGAATCAGACCCCTAGACCGACCCATTGAGCCATAGAAGCTATGGCCACCATAACAAATAGGAGCAGGTCCTATGTTGTCCATCCTTCCAAGCAACATAGGGAAGATGTCAGGCAAAAGAGCATAACATCTACCATTGTGAGTATTGTCGTGGAGCATGTGTAGAACATGGACGAGCACGCGATGCTTGAACATAGGTCGTGCCCTCTCAAATCGAGATTGCAGCATGCCATCAGCCATTATCGATTCATGCACCGGCAAGTCAACAAAGAGGACCTTCGGCATGTGTAAAGATTCCTTAGATGAGAAATGCATGGGACTGGATGCCGTGGATAGCCTCTAGAGCTTTCGCTAGGTCATCAGGTGACCTCACAGGACGGGGCCCTTCCATAGTAGCCATGAGGGCTAACCTGACATACTCGCAGTCCCGCACCGACATGCGCATTCATCAACAGAATGCAATGCCCAAGATCAGGATGGAGCTCGGGATCACCACACTAGAGTGTTTTCGAGCCATCGTAGGGCGTTGGCATGGAAATGATGGCAACGCTTGGTACAGGGAGTGGTGTGTGTGGTGGTGAGATGGGATACGAGATTTGATTTGGGGTGGTGGACTATGGAAGGATGAGCGAGGATACATATTTAAGAATTCACGGTAGCGCCAATAGGTTTCATCCCCGCGCCAAAAGTATGCCATGTATCAGTGACAATATGGGTTCTGCATAAACATTTGTTTTTTGGACGGGTCTGCATAAACAATTTTATTTAGAAAATTGCATAAACATTTTTTCCCTTCTTTGGTGTACCTTAGATCAATTACGGCCCAGTTAAAGCCAGTTTCCTGACCGAGGTGACCTACTTTTTTTGTCAGAAGAAATATTTTTATGAAAACACAAAGTTGCACAGTAAGAGTACTGATAAATATAGTACAGCAATGATGTTGCGAGATAAGCACCGCTACAAGGAGTATAACTTGGAAGGCAATACTAATTACAAAAGCATGTCGGGGCTCATATAAAATGATTCAAACTAGCCAATAAAACCAGTGTACTAATAGTCAACTGTTGAACCAAGACGCAAAAAAATGACACAGCGATACACGAGAAAGGTGCACAGCTTAGTCTAGAAACGGAACAACGAGCCTACCACACCTAAACTAGGCATAAACCAAATTTTGTAGGTCACACACTATTCCAACCATCTTTGGGAAGGCTGATAACTTCAACAGGCTCACCTTCAATTGGGTGCAGGTTGCAACGTTTAATATGAGGGAGTTGTATTCGCGAAACCTCCTATATGTTGTGTACACAAAGTTTTTCCTCATGAGTGGGAACAATGTTCCATCAGGAGCCTGACATCCATGATTCTTCATCATCTTGTCAATTATTGAATAATTGAGACCGAGAAACAGAGAGTTGTCGCCCAGACTGTTAACCTTTCTCCAAACGATGACCGCTGGAGGCCCAGTATAGCTAGGATTGTTTTCAAAAATGTAGACTCGAGCAGATGGATATAGGCATAAGTTAGTCCCATTTTGAGCATGGGAAATGACTTCAGCCTCTTTGCCATGGGCAACCCTCATGCCATATATCGTAATTATGATCATCAAGCGTTCGCTGTTAGCCTATCGAGTGAGGAACCACATTCCTGGCTGATTATTCAGAATAGGTGCTGGGATTACAAACGGCATCTCCTTGTTTCCTCCAACATCCGAATTGGAGACAAAAAGTGTGTTACTGACATACATATTCTAACACCAACATTCTTCAATGTTCATGCTCATAGTGTGAATAGTAAAATCCTTATTAGTAATTGATTTTTCTTATTCTGCTATTCTGAATATTTGGATTTCTTTCATATCTTACTTTCCTAGTTGTTGTATGTTTTAAAAGAGGAACTGATCATTCAATTATATAAAAATGAGGGAGTCTTTGGATGACATGAACACATGAATGAGAAAAATGCTGGCAGCGCCACCTATTATTGATTTAGAGGCATGTCCACTTGTATCCTATAGGATTAGATACCTATAGGGTTTTGGATCAAGTGTAGTGTTTGATTCCATAGGAAATCCGAAGGAATTGTACAAAGAGTTTGGACTGGATGGAAATTTTCCTCCAAAATAGAGTGCAAATCCTTTGAAGGAATTCAAAAGGATTATACTCTTTTGAATCAAGCAGCTCTATAGAATAAAATCTAAGGTCCAATCCTACAAAAATCCTACGTTGGTCCAAAGGAAAAGATTAGTTTTCTACAAAAATCCTATGTGATTCCTACAATCTGAGGAGGGCCTGAAAGTACAAAAAAATTAAGAAACCCGGTTTTAGTGTGTTGCCCTCACATCTGAGATGCTAGTTAATACTTTTCATATTCGGACAATGAACAAACTTATTAGTGCAGGGACACTGTCATACACTATATTTTTGGAAGACTTATTACTGGTACTAATTCATTAGTAGCAATTGTTCATCCATATTTTTTAGGACATAAAGGGTGTGCTCATTCAGGAATATGAAAGGTAAAACATAAGCAAGGTAGTTAAGGAACATCTTCAGTAAATCACTCACAATGTATCATGGAAATAGAATTACCTTCCAATGTATGATCCCAGCAATAGGTGCAGCCTTCACCTGCGACCGCAAAAATGAGGCCACCATGTTCAAAGGCATCATGGTACTATCGCCTTCCATGACCTGAATGGTCCAGACATCTCAAAACTTCAATACCGCCTTCTAGGTAGGCGATTTCACTGTCGAACAATGCAAGGAGCTTGTAGTCTGTGTAACCCCAGCTTCTGTGGGCACTCTACAGATTACGATCTTTAGCAGGTCAAGACATCCATCCCACGACTTTTCGTACTTTTATCCATAGTTATGGATTCGCCAAAAAACAAAATTTTGAAATATGCATGAGATAGAAAAGAATACAAGTAATTGTGGGAACCCTGGCTGGCTAGTAGCATTACCTGTTATATATTGGTAATGACTTGCACTCAATGCCACAAGTATCCGGTGATGGAAGGTTGATTACACGATAGGTGTAGATGTTCGCTAGGCACCAGACCCCGCTTGGGTCCACGACGGCGAGCCAGCCGCCGTTCATTCCCACCCTGAATTATTTATGCATGAAGGGCAGGATGGAGGTGCGCCAAGAATAGTCGAGGGGGGACCACATCATACACCGTGTCATGTAGATGATTTACCATTATCTCGTCATAGTGCTCGTCGAATCAATGAGCAGGCTGAGGCATTAGTAGGCAGGGTTCATTCCAATGGTGCAAAGTCCATTTTGTACCTTCGTCGTTGCCGATACGATCGTACAACATCTTGCAGCATGCGGCTAGCCTAACGGTACTGGAAATGTCCAGACGCTGAACGATGAGATCGACAACGTCTGTGCTGAGCTGATCCCACTTGCATCGCCCGCTGAGCTTCGAATTGTCCATCACAGACGGATGGATTTAGGCGGAGTAGGTGGATGCAAGTGCGATTGGGGTTTTCTGGAGGAGGAGGGGGAGCGTTATGCAAGAAATGGGTGAGAAGAGAGAGCGTGGGGGAGATCATGGGCGGTGTGGGGAGTGGGGACTATGGACTAGGGAAGAAGATGGAGAGGCGAAGAAAAAAAAGAGGAGGGAGATTTTACTTTCTTGCTCTATCAACAGCAGCATCGAGGACGTCACTGCTGCCTAGAATTTACTGTATATTAGACTAGCACGCCACGGAGCTACTCCTATGTATCAGAGGTGCGGTATGGTCTAGTCACATCAGTTTGACCAGAGGGTTTTATTTTAATAGCTTTCCAACATATAGTATTTTAAACGGAAAATAGGAGAACGAACTACTACTAGTAGTAGTAGCCCTGACATGGACATATGTTCTTTCACCTTGTTCCCCTACATGCAGAAGTCGTAGTACAAGGACCAAAAATATATACACTGGATACAATGCACATACGGGTGTGTCCGTGGTAATTTTTGCATGTTGCATGTGTTCATATATACATGGAATTACACGTATCCAGCAAGCAACCGCGCAGAAAAATGAGAGACGTGTGCTACGTGCATGAACACAAGATTTAACGTGCATGACTTTAAACCACAGACAGGCGGGCCCTATTTAGATCGTCCCCACTTTCTAGTGAGAACCTGCATGCATCATGCGCTCGGAGCCACTAGAGACGTCCACGACGGAAATTATAATTTGCCACTAGTTACACCCGCAACTAGTTGTTGCATGTCGCACTTCCAAATTCTTTATAAAATGTGAAATAATCATTAACATATCATATATAGTTCGTTTGTGAATTTCTAGCCCAAAATATTATATGGCCTGGCCACCACAAAATTAACAAATGAACACAAGATATTGTTCGATTAGGTTTTTTCTTTTTTACAAAGGTCACGTAAGATCATATTACGGGAAAGGGTATCGTAGATGGACGAGAAACAACATAGCCAATGTTCCTGATTTGTTTTATATTTTTTGAGAACTCGAAAGTGCAACAAATAATTAAGGGGTGTGGGCACAACGAGTTTTAGAATAATCGACACGCATTGATGAAAGCTATGGCTTGCATACAAAAGGAGTTTGATCAAATTGCACGCTGTCACATACCAAAATTTTCCAAATTTTGAAATGTGAAAAATAAATAAACAAAATAAATAATTGTTGAAATTTAGGGTGAAAAGAAACTTTTTATTTCTAAATGGAAACTTAAAAACCCATCTTGAACAAACTTTGAATAAAAGGGAATCCAACAAAATTCAAATCAAGTGAAATGCATTCATCAATAAATGTATCTTGAAAATTTAAACACTTGGGAAAGTTAAACCAAAACCCTAAAACCCTAATGAAAGAAATCATTTCCAAGATCTCTCTAAGACTATGGATTTGATACATATAAAAATTTGACAAACAAACATTTATAGATGATCAAAAATGATAAATAAAAATATTATAAAACCATAGAAATTGATTTCATTCAATTTTGGAACCATAGATAAAATCTTATGAAGTTAATAAGATAAAGAAATTAAATTTCAAAGCTAATAAAGCACCTATCTAAAATCCATACCAAATTGTGAGCAAAATAGCCCTAAAGAGATATAAAAGGATAAACAAATATTAAATAAAATTATAAAAATTGGAATCACCTATTTTGGATCTATAAATAAAAAGATATGGATTTTATAAGGCAAAGAAAGAAAGAAATAAATAAAGAATATTTAAAAGCCAAATTAAATCTTGGCCAAACCTATAAACAAATACAAAATGAATGTATTGAATAATAAAAAGGAGTAAAAGATTATTTAAATAAAATCATAAGGCATTGAACAATATTCAATTTTATTTAAATAGAGATAAATTGCCTAAACTAAATAATAAATCCCAAGGAAATTATTTAGAAGACAATTTAAATTAAATCCATAAGCAAATGGAATAATGATAATCCAAATCCAAATAAAATAAAGGGATAAAGAATATTCAAATAAAATAATATGGCATTAACCAAATTCTATTCCATTTGAATGAAGAAAAAATCCCTAATAGAAATGATTAATTAAATCATGAGAAAATAATAATTGGAATTTTCCCAAGTAGAATAAAAGTTATTTAATTAACTTAAATATAATAAAATAATTATTTGAATAAATTTATATGGAATTAAAACCATATTTGATTTTATTTGAATAAAGACAAATGCTCAATTTAAATGATAAATAAATCATATTAAAAATATTTCAAATAATTCAAAGTGAATTATTTGACACCCTAATAAATAAATAAAACCTACTGAAAAGGATTTGGTAAAATTTGGATTTCAAATAGAAGTTGAAAACATATTTGAAATCTCAATTAAATAAAGACAAGTGTCTAAATTAATTAATAAATCAACCATGAAGGAATAAGGGAAAATTATTTTAAAATGGACTTTAAATACATGTTTAAAACATTAATAAAGCAAACTGAAAAGTTTGAAAAGATTTGAAATGAAAAAGGGTTTGAAATCATTTGAATAAATTCAAAGCAAAAAATGAAAATAGAAAAAGAAAAAGGAAACAGAATAAAAAAAAGAGAAACAAGCTAGCCCAGCCCAACCTGGCCCATCCAGCCCAACCATCCCACCTCTCTCCTTCCCTGAGTCATTTTATTTCTCACTCGGATCCACACCCCCTAGTCACTGATCGCCTGACCCCACTTGCACCTCTCTCTCTCTCTCTCTCTCTCTCTCTCTCTCTCTCTCTCTCTCTCTCTCTCTCTCTCTCTCTCTCTCTCTCTCTCTCTCTCTCTCTCTCTCTCTCTCTCTCTCTCTCTCTCTATCTCTCTCTCTCTCTCGCTGACGACACGACCCCACCAACCAGTCATCTTCCCCACCCGCGGACTCATTCTTCCCCAAATCCTCGACCGTTTCCTACCTTTATTTGCGTCGAGTAATTCGCCTTAATGCCGCATGGATTCAACCCTGCAACCACGCCCTCTTAATCGCCCATGTTCCCTCCCCCATTTCCCCCAGACGCCATTCCCCCACTGCCCCCACGGGAACATTCCCCACCTTCCCTTGCTCTCTAGCCTCCACGGGAACATTCCCCACACTCTTACGCATCTACCCGTAGCACCAGCTCGTTCGTGCAAGCCCTAGAGGCTCAACAACAACGACGCCTCCTCGCCACCGCCGTCTGCATCATCTCCAGTGAGCTCTATCACTTGACCCAGTGCACGCCTCAACTGCTAGTTCACACCATCTTACTCGCCTGTGTCCTGTGAACCTCCAGGTACTCGCCAATCATCAACGCGTGATCTGCAGGCTCGTCTCCGACAAGACCCGTGCATGCCCGAGCCAGCGAGGAATTCCGACGAGCAATCCCTGACACCACCGTGCGCCCCTTCGCCAACCAAGGACACGTTGGGCATCAGCAAGCTCCGGCGAACTTGGTGAGCTCTTTCCCTCCTTATCTCGCTTCCTGTATCGCCGGCGAAGCCACTGCCAGCGCGCTCCGCTGCCAGTCACCGTCGAGCGCCGCTAGGGTATGGTCAAATCGTTTCAGGCCGTTAGATTTAAATCGTAAGGACGCGTTAGATCCACTTAAGCGAAGGGGTATGTTAGATCCAAACCGTGCGATCTCACTTAAATCCTACAGTCTGTATCGATCGATCCGCATGAAACGTTTTCGGCCAATAGGAATATGACGCGTGGCCAGTGTGTTGTTTTAAAAACAGAAATGAATCTATTAGATGTATGATCTTGTAAAATTCATAACTTTAAATCTACACGTCCAAATTTTGCAAACTTTATATCATTGAAATCAACAAAAAGAGTACTTTCCAAGCATGCCCTTTGTTTAGTTATTTGCTTCTGTAAAATTGGTTGTTTTTGCAGAAACATGTGTGGGCATATTTTGAGTATAAAATTTATTCTAAAAATGTTTTTAAGGTAAAATATTTTGTAAAAGGTTTGTTTTGAACCTACTGACCATAAGAACCAACTTGTAGATTTAAAATCATATTTTGTGATAATAAATAATAAATCTTTGAATAAAAGCATTTCTAGTTCAATAAAAAATGTTGATTATGTTTTGAAAATGTTTTTTTTGAGCAAAACCTTTGGAAAATGAGTTGAATTAAACTCTTTGACCCTAAACACCATGTTTTGGATTTAAAAATGTATTTGATTAACCCTAGTGAAATTATTACTTGGTTTAAAAGCATTTCTAATAAAATAAAATGTTGCTTGATTTAAAAATGGTTTTTGAGTGAAACCTTTTGTGAATGATTTTGTGTTTAAACACTTTGGCCATAAACACTAACATTTGTGTTTAAGAATATATTTGGCAAACATTAGGAATTATTACTTTGATTTAAACCATTTCTAGCAAAACAACAATGATTTAAAGTGGCCATTTTCACTAAATTGATTTTAAATGGTTTTTGCATATTTATAAATGACCAATAGGTGTTTTAAAATGTTTATAACCTATTAGAAACCACTTTTCCAAATAAAACAATCTTTTGCATGCTTGCATGCATTGCTTTGTTTTTATTATTTTATGTGTTGAATTGTTTGATTGCTAGATTGAATTTGTGCCTTGATTGAATTATAGTGAAATTTGAAGAGTGTGACTATTGCAAGATCAAGGAATGAACTTATATTCTCTACCAAAAAGGAAAGTGGTGCTTCATACTTTTGTCCCATTATTTTCACTATGCATTAGTGATATTTTGAGTAGGACTTGCATGGAATTTTCTAAGTATAAGCTATGCCTTGGGACATCCTAGTAGATGATGCCTTAGTAGAATTTTCCTTAAGTTAAGATCCCTACTACTATCATGCTTAGCTTAGCTAGTAGAAAACAAGGGAGGATTATATTCATGCTATGAAATATTTCTAAGTCTATGACTTGTGTTTTTGTTTAATAAAACAACTATGTGAATGAATCACCTGGGTGGAATGGTATATCTTGGATGGGTTTTTGTTGAGTGGTTATACAAGGCCAGGGGACTGGTGAACCTTGTGTATCACACTTGTGGAATGCCACCCAGGAACAAAGAGATTTGAGATGTCAAATGTTGAGAAGCTTCAAGTGCAACCACTTGGCATTATGGGCTCTGCTTGGATCATACAGGTTGCAATAACTTAGCCAGATGGACAGTTGGTGGTAGGGGATGATAGGTTTGGAGATTTTGGTCTAAGGGAAGGCTTTTGAAAGATCTTGTCTCGATGCATGTCGAGTCTTGTGGGGAAAGTGCACCACCTCTCGAGAGAGTAAAAATCTAAGTACTTAGTCGTGTCCCCGGCATGGACAATTTGAGCATCAAGACATGGAAGCTATCAAGAATCTCCTCATCCCAATTTCTAAGTTACAAACTTGTGGTTAAACAAGGGTTAAAGGATCACCAATTTCTATTGGTAGATTCCTTGGGTGATTTTGACAAACAAAAACTTAGTGTTTTCAAATGATAAGGAAAATCTATTTTGAGTAAAGCAAGCCTAAGCTCCACTTAGCCAAATGCATATAGATGATAGTTACCCTATTCTACCATAGTATCACTTGCCAATACAATTCAAATGTATTGACCCTTGTGGATGTAACTTATTATGTTGTAGGTTTTTTTATGTTAGTGAAGTGTGTTGATTAGGATTACAAGTCTACAACCAACATGATTGCCTGTGGAATTTTGAAGATGAAGGACTCCATGCTATATTTATATTCTACTGCATTGTAATGTGATAGCCAAATGAGCTATGTAAGATGTAATGAAATATTTTATTCCTGGTTATAAAGTTGGATTATGACCTTTGTTTCTTGATATTACATCTTAACTGTGGATGCTAGCTATTGATCCAGGGACTAGCATTGTAAACACAGGGATCTCTACCTTATTAAAGGTTAGGACCTCTACACACGCCTTCCACTTACATTGCGGCGAAATGAGCGGTTTAAGTACAACAAGTTAATGGCTCAGGGCCATGCGATACAAATGAGACAAAGAAAATAATTCAAGATACCCAAATCCCTATTCCATATGATCGCTATGTTTAGCCCATCTTCCTTGAACTTTTAATTATGCCGGTTCCAATCCTTCGCGTTGGCCAAGCTTGGGACAAACCACAACGGAGTCTGTCGCCAATTCCAGCCAATGTTTCTTGAGAAACAAACAACGGCTTCTTGAGAATTTGTACTAAAGTGACATATTTCAAGACGAGAATTAAATCCAACGAGGCTAACTGCATGCGGAGAGGTGTATTCATAGTTGCTCCTCGTTGGATCTCCAGGGCCAAGTCCTACGGCGCCAACTGGAATAGTAACCGGATAGTTCAATCCAAGGAAGGTAGAAACTTCTCCAAGGTTAAAAACCCTCTGCCATTGCCTCGATGAAAGTAACCTACTAGTGTCAATCGAGAAAACATGGCAGCAAAACCCAGTAGAATAGGTGTGAATAGTGCAGCCGTAATGATAAGCTACATTATCAGCGACAAGATAACCACCGTAAGTACTGTCATACCACCTATCACTAACACCCTCTGTATTGATCAAAATTAGGCTACCACTTTCTGGAGATATTTCTAACCATAATAGATCAGGACCGTACTCACGGTTACCGTAAAAATTGGGTGGCCCCAGAAGACGCACAGGACCTTGCAACGAAAGAACATTCAGAGGTTAGTTCGGCAAAATTAGAATGATGAAGCTAAAAAATTTAAGGATGGAAATTTTACCCCATGCCCGAGGATCCCATGCATAAACATTGCCAATCTGAGTTACAGCATAGATAACTCCCATTGTGGATAATTGCATTGCGGTAGCTTAACATGATGAACTGGTTCTCAAGAACAATCCAGATACCATAAGGACCATCAAGGAAGGCAATTACAGTGTCGAAGATGGCCAGCATAGAGAGATCCTTACAGTTCCTAGCAGCTGTGGGAACTCGGAAAATGGCTATCATTAGTATATTAGTTGGCTGACCAGTGGCCACAAAATTAAGTACCTTGGAGGTGGCCTCAAAGTCGAAGATAGCTGGTAGACAAATCCGGCGATGAGTGAACACATTCACAAGATCCCAGTCCAGGCGAGGACAACAGTGGCGATCCAATCTCAAGTCGCACTTGCCCACTTCTTACCCTCACAGTATGGCATCACAGCATCAGAGGAGGACCTGTCCAGTGATGTCCGCTTGCATAAGGTCTAGCTAAACTTTTGCGGTGGCTTCTGCTTGCCCCTGCCATAATAGTAGCTGCCCCTGTAGAACTGCTTCTTGCGATTATCGCGGTAGAAGACATGGTACTCATGTGGTAGCTCAGTTGGGTGAGAGTGAAGAACATAGGGAGACCAAATGCATGAGATTTCGCCAGGGATGCACTATGTGTTGCTGAGTAAATATAACGTTTGCAGCATGCGATGAGGCTCGCGGCGGTGATGACGTCACATCTGGATGAGATTTCTTCAAGGGGGCCATCGGAAAACACCCTAGTAGTGTCACTGTCATTGATCGATTGGGAAATCACGACAAATAGCTCGAGTAGTTGGGCGATGATGGTCTTTGGTTTTGATTTGGGTTTTGGAGGAGAGATCGAGCGGCAGCTGGCAGGGCGACACGGAAAACAGTCTATCAAACTGGTCGCCAGAGCTGATCCTAAAGCGGCATGGCGGCGTTGGCGGGTGACTGTATTGATGTGGGAATGTCCGTCACTGGGATGTTGGAGGTGAAGTGAGGATGGAGATAGAGGGCAAGGTGAAATATGGGTTGAAATAAAACCAAGCATGCCTTCTTTCTCTTTGCTAAATCTACCGTGCCTATCGAACTAGGCTCTGGAGATGATTCGAAAGCGGCATGGAGGAATTGGCGTGTCCTAAGTTGGGCGAGGGCGAGTGGGGATCAGCAAGAATACGAAGAGTAAAAGGACATAGAGAAAAGGAAAATACTACTAGGAATAGAATAAATCGATTGAAATCATACCGACTAGAGTAGGTCTGGCCTTCACTACAGCATAGCTAGACTAGCACGACATGGAGTTGTACTGTCCTGTCAAATCAATGGTCATGGCAGAGAGACGGTATGGAGTATACTCGGAGCTCCTCTTGTCGAACGTATAAATAATCCTTGGGTATTCTACATTCATCATCGTATGGAGGAACATTCGGAACAAGTACTTCCATTGGTAAAAGGAACCAAAACTTTAATACTCTCAAACTCTTGTAGTATGGTACAAAAACAAAAATGCTCACAAAATGGGCTATCTCCAAAAGCTTTTTCTTGAAACTTTCAAAGCAACCTAATTTTACTTATTGTTCAAATTTGACCTAATTTGGATAAATCTACATAAAATCATTCAAGTGGGCAGAGTTAGCTAGGAAGTTTGAAAACTCATAAAACATAGGAATCGTTAGTATTGTTGGTCCACTTAATATGTCAGGAACATTATTACATTGACACTGATCTGAACACTATTACACTTTTTTAGAACCCTCACAAGATTTTTCTTAGACCATGATCCGAACTTTATTACATTGACACTAATGATTAGCCAAACTGCAAATAGAGCAAACCCAACCTCATACGGAGTACAGTACCACTTAACGACTTCTAGGGGTACTTTGCGGTCTTCTTAGGAAACTTGGCAGCATCCTCCGCGGGCAACTTGGCAGCATCCTCCGCGGGCAACTTGGCAGCATCCTCCGCGGGCAACTTGGATGCGTCCTCCATGGTACCATCGCCAAACAGCGACTCATGGATGTTGGGTAGCATGCTGCCGTGCACAATGGTGACGTCGGCCAGCAGCTTGCTAAGCTCTTTGTCGCCCATGACGCCGAGCATCACGTGCCTTAGGATGATGTGGATCTTCTTGATGTCCTTGGCGTCTTTCCCGGCGAGCTTCAGCACCTCGGTGGTGAGGTAATCGAGAACAGCCGCAAGGTAGATGGGAGCCCCGCAGCCTATGCGCTGGGAGTACCGACCCTCCTTGAGGTAGCGCCCGATCTGGATGACGGGGAAATGCAGCCAAGCCTTGACGGACCTCGTCACCTGCTTATTCTTGTGCCTGCCTGGTGCGAGACTGACTTGGAGTGTCCAAACCAGGATTCAGAAGCTGGCGACATGTCTTCTTTTTCTCCACGGATTTTGTCGCCACCACATGGATATTCTTCTTCTTCCCTCGGGGAGCTTCGGTCTTCGAAGCCATAGCTGCAAAGTCATAAAGCAGGTGGGAAGAGGAAGAAAGGTTAATTATGGAGTTCAGGTGAAGGTGCCCAGGTCCCTTATATTGACAACATCCTTTTTACTGTTTTACTGTGAGTTTTTAATAAAAGGTTGTGTGTATCAATCGATGCATAGGCCGAGGTTCTACTCCCCTTCTCGAAAGAAAAGAAAAAACGACCTTGCTTATTTTTGCAATGTTTCCATATTTTCTTTGAATTTTTTGAAACATGGTCAGATGTGTTGGCATCAAGATTCATACAAATAAGTTGTATCTTTCAAAATAGTCATTGGTTTTTAGTATGACTGTGTGGGTACAATAATTATATATGAATTTTGAACAAATTTCCCACTTGGACTTCAAATTTTACCTACTTTGGTCAATTGACACAAAGTCATTTAAGTGTAACAAATTAGATAGAAAGCTTGAAAATTCACGAAACTTGTTAACCATAAAACATACTCTATTTTGTCTGAAATTTATTGTGTTGTGGCATTCAGATCCATACTCTTTGCACTATCTTTATAAAACATTTACATGTGGAACTTCTAGAATTATTTGAAAATGTTTGAAAACATAAAAGTTGAAAAGTCACATTAACAACATTAGTATGTCATGCCAAGATGCACTCATCTAACAGAAATGGACACGTTAATATAAACTATATAGATAATTGCCATGACCTTTGGTCATTATTTAGCTTTAAACACAAGTATGTTGACATATTGTTAGTTATATTGTGAAGGAAATGTTTTTAATCCTTCTCAAAATTCATGTTTATCATTTACGTAAGAGGACGCTATACACAAGTGCTTAACTTTTTATTACATTCTTTAATTTATAGAAAATAAACGGGACGAGTTATATAGATATGACCTTGACATTGGTAACTTAGCTTGAAATGTGAAAAATCGTCATCGTCGTCCTTGGCCTCCTCCTCAATGTCGTCCTCGAACTCCTCTTCCTCGGTCTCATCATCCATCTTATCGGAGTCGCTCGGCATTGGTGGCAATGTCCCTTCAAAAAAGCGCTTCCAGTGGCTATCTTCTTCATCTGAGGAGTCGGACAATGGTGGGAGCCATGTCCCGTTGACTGAGTCTGGGCTTCTATGCGGACTTTCGGGGCCGTTCTCATTTTTCAGGTCGATCGACGTGTTCTTGAGAGAGTTGTCATACGACATTTTGGAAGGAAACAAAAGGAGATCAAGTTCTAAGCAACGACAGGTTGGGTGTTTTGGGTGAAAGGAGGGGTGTGTACTGTTGCAATTTATAATGTCTATTTACATCGTGCTTGTATTAATTTCCTGAAAAGTATCCCAAAATATCATAAATAGATTGTACCATACTTGTCCCGCCAACAAAAAAGGATTATACCAGACTCGTCGATTCTTGATTTTTCTCGGCCCAGGGAATTCAAGAGGCGGCCATTTTATCCAAAAATGAAGAGAATCATGCAGATCATGTTGAATTACTCGATGTCTCGTACCTCCTACGATTAAGAGTAAGTGTCTATACATGCTTATCTATAGTGCATTAGTGTACTCTACACAAATTTGCATCACCGAACTTGATTGATGGTGACATGGTGTAGGCTCCATCTTTTTGTGCATTGCTGCATCTCAGACTAGAAGTTTAACATTGCACGAAAACTTACATGAGAAGGAATTGAAGGATAAATGGAGGATGGATAGTGAATGGGGGCGAAGGAGAGAGAAAATCGAGAGGTAGAGTAGGTGTACTAGTATCACGTGACATTGTACCACCTTCAATTCCTCTCGCGTTGCCTACGCGTGCTCACAGTCTCTACTAGCTCTTTGATATTCCCCTCCATTTCGAGCCATATTCTTCGTTTTACTAGTACTACTTGATTTACAGAAAAAACATTCCTCTCACTAGGAAAATTGATATTGTCTCTTTTCCTAATACATGTCGGAAACTCCCCTTTTCAACATTGTTTACCATGCCAAGATGCACCAATCTACTAAATATGGGAAAATTATCATAAACATCATGTTGGGTATGGCCATGACCTTGGTCTTTCCTCTTTAGGCTTGAAACTTGTGCAAATACATGCTAGGCCAATTTTGTGAGGTATGTTTTTCCAAAGTTATCAAAACTCATGTTTACCATTTTCATGGCAGGTAATACAGACAAAAGGACGCCGTGTGTAAGTTTTTGTTTTAGGATTTTTCTTTATTTTCTTCAATTGATATCAAAATAGGGTCAACATTGTCGGCACACAAATTATTAGCAAGAAGATGAATCTTTCATAACTCTTGGAAGTTCTCGTATATTGATTTCCTGGTGGGTACAATACCTTCAAAGGTCCTATGTAAAATCTTAAGAGCAATCTACCATTTACTTGTACTTCAAATAAATCTGACCTAGTTTCTATAAATCCACATAAAGCCATTTAAGTGCCAAAGTTAGATAGGAAGCATGATCCACTATGTCTAAAACCATTGGCTTGTGGCATTGTGAACCATATTATTCGGACTTTTTGCAAAGAAAAAACACCATCTTCAATAGGAAAAATTGAATGTATTTTTCCTAATTGTTGGAAACTCATACAGGCAACATCGCTTACTGTGCCAAGATGCACCCATCTACCAAACTAATGTGAGAACTCTATCAAATCGTGAACTATAATGTCGATATGGCCTTGATAACCTTGGTCGTTCGGGTTGAAACCCAATAATGTACAAACACATGGTAGGCCAATATTATGAAAATATTTTTCCAAAACTTATGTAATCCTGTGGTTACCATTTTCATAGAACGTAGTGCTCGCGGCAGGATAGGACATCATGTGTAAATATTTCGTTTTTCCTTTATTTCATGTCATTATTTTCAAAACAAATTCAAATTTGTAAATATGTAATCATAGTAATAAGTCAGACAAGTCGTAAAAAATCTCAGTGGTTTCTGATATAAAAATTGAGCGCCACATGGGTACCTACAAAAAAAAATTTCGCTAAACTTCCAAAGCAACCTACGGTTTTCCTGTAGTTCAAATTTGACCTAATTGCGATACATCGACATAAGTCATTCAAGTGGGCAGAGTTAGCTAGGACAAAGTTTGAAACTCATAAAACATGGGGATAATAAGTAAAACATGTCGGTCACTATATAGGTCTAAAAACATGTATTGTGGCATTTAGATCCAATATTCTTTGGACTTTCTTTATGAAATAAAAACAATCTCGTAATCACTCAGAAAATTGACATAGTTATTTCCTAATAGTTGGAAACTCACACCGATGACATTGCTTACTAGTAGCTCAAGTTTGACCTAATTTCGTTAAATTGTCAAGATGCAAAATCTTAGCAAGAAGTTGAACCTGTTTTCAAAAATCTCGGTGGTGGTTTGTGATATATTAAACGCCCCTCCCCCGATGGTTACCTCAAAAATATCGCAAAACTTTCAAACCAAACCTACAATTTTATTGTAGTTCAAATTTGACCTAATTTCGATAAGTCGACATCAAGTCATTCAAGTGGGAAGAGTTAGCTAGGACGAAGTTTGAAAACTCATAAATTTAAACATAGGAATTGTAAGTGAAACATTTTTGTCCACTTAATATGTCCGGAAGCTTGGCTTGTGGCATTCAGATCCATATTCTTTGGACTTTCTTTACGAAAAAGAACAGTCTCGTCATTACTCGGGAAATTGAGAATGTTCTTTCCTGATAGTTGGAAACTCACACCGACGACATTGTTTACTATAGGAAGATTGAAAGAACATGTTGGGCCCCTATGTGTGGTTTTGTTAATTAATGACAATCTTTATGGACTAATGTGTGCATTAAGTTATACTTGTAGGATTTGTCCATTGGAATCGCTTGGAGCATGTGTTGGCTTCAAGGTCGATGAAATGAAAAGAAGATATGTTGGGCAAGCTCAATATGCGAGGTCGATGATGAGGAATTAAGAAAGGCGTTCCATCTTGAGAAGGATAAGACCGTCTACATCGATCTCAAGTGGAATGCTCAAGGCAAAGGTATAATCTTGATAGGTTTTCCCTTTTGCCGCTCTCACATTGTTTGTGTGAGACCGGGTTTAGGATAGATAACCGTACTATCAAGAGGGGCTCTCGTATGAGTGATTCGGTCACATCGTTCGGAGAGAGCTCAAACCTTTGCATACTTGTATCATCGTATTTGGTTGTTATTTGGTCTTATCCATGTGAGGATATAGAGCTTGTGGTAATCTCCATAACAAGCTCTTGTTCATCAAAATCGGATCTCCCATTTGTATCTTGTTGTGATTTTGATTTATGCGGCTTTTCGGTTTCTCACCAAGTGAGGTATATCATATTATTCTACTTGATACTTTCTCACTTGGTGATAATCAATATTTGCAATTAATCCCTTGTCGTCCTTGCCGTCCTCTATCCAACGCAATTTGAATCGGGTCAATCGGAGCTTCCAGTCAAAAGTTATTGTCGTTTGAATATTTGTCTGTCAGTCTGTTTTTTGGGCCGAGCGGTAGTACCGCCCGGGCCTAAAAATGGCTCGTTTTCTTTCTGCCTCACTAGGTACCTAAATCCGGTACTACCGGCCGGCCCGGTAGTACCGCCCTGGTGGGCCGGTAGTACCGTTCGGCCCAGATGTTTTCCCAGATCTAGATATGTGCGCATCGCTTGTTTTGCCTAATCTCCGCTGCTGCTTTTTCCTACTCGCGCGTGCCTACCCGCACACCTGCACCTCGTTGCGCGCTGGGACCGCTCGCCCAGCCTGGCCACGTTGCGCTGCTGCTGCGCGCGCGCGTGCGTTGACCTGCTGTTGCATGCGCTGCTGCCGCTCGCTGGGCCCGCCCCTCGCTGCATGCTGCTGCCGCGCGCGCGCTGGCTGACCCGCGCACCTGCAGCTCGCTGAGCGCTGGGCCCGCCATGCCGTGCGCCTCGCTCGCTGCTTTCTGGGCGCGCGCGCCTCGCTCGCTGCTTGCTGGGCGCGCACGCCTGCAATCGCTGCGCGCTGCTCTGTGGCCTTGGTGGCATTTGTTGAGGCCATTTGTGGCGTTTGTTGGGAGCCTCCAATTAATTTGTGGAGTTGTGCCCCAACCTTGTGAGAGGTTCCGGTTGTCACCGACAAGTGCACCGATAGTGGAAGCGTGGATCGATCCCATTGGGGTGAGATTCACCGGAGAATAAGGGAGGCCTTTTGTGGCGTTGGTGGTTTGATACCACCCCCTCTCCAAACGAGACGTACTCCATGTTGGGAGGAACTCGGTAAAATATCGGTGTCTTTGCGTGCCTCGGTTATCTCTATACCCGAGCTCTTTACTTATGCACTTTACATTGTGATAGCCTTCGTGCTTGAAGTAATATATATCTTGCTATCACTTTGTTGCTTGTATTGCTTAGCATAAGTTGTTGGTGCACATAGGTGATCCTTAGTTGTTCTAGGTTGTGCTTAACAAAGTAAACACTAGTTTTATTCCGCCTTTGTTGAGACACTCTAGGAAAAGTTTTAATCGCCTATTCACCCCCCCCTCTAGGCGACATCCGTATCCTTTCAATTGGTATCAGAGCCCGGTCTCTCATTTTAGGCTTCACCGCCTTGAGAGTAAATATGTTGGCTAGAGGATTAGTGCACAATGACATGTTCACATTCGATGGCACAAATTATGATATATGGAAAAATCACATGCTCATTCATTTTCGGGACATGGACCCAAATTTGGAGCGTATTGTAGATATAGGTTTTTCTCCTCCTATGGATTTCAAAAATCTATCTTGTGAGGATGAGAAAAACTTATATCTCGATGCTCAAGCTTCTAATGTGCTTGTTAATGCTTTGAGCTATGTAGTTACATCTTCAATCATTCCTTTTTGGAGCGCTCATGAGTTATGGACAAAACTTCAAGATAAATATGTTGTGTCCAACATTATTGAGGATGATTGTGTTGCTTCCACTTCCGGTCGAGATGAGTTCTCACCCTCTACCACTTCACCAACATGTGACTTTTCACAAGGTAATGATATGGTGAGTGGGGATATAAATTGCAATATGGATAGTGTGTTCACTATTTGTAATCCCTCATATCTATCTAGTTGCAATGATCTATCTTTGGACCTTAACACTTCCAGCACTCAAAATTCCTTACATGCTTGTGTTAATAGTCCTTGCATATCATGTAGAAATGACTTGAATAAATCTCATGATGATATGCTCATGTTGTCTTGTTGCCATGATAAAAATGCTTCTATTTCCTATAGTGCTTGTGTTTCTAACCATGTAAAGTAAAATGAAGAACCTATGGGCCTAGACATGGTCTTGAATGAAGCCACAAATGTAATCTCATCTTCACCTTCTTCCGGTACCCACTTATGCCTTATGGCTAGGGATTCAAAGGTAACTCCTACTTTGGAACCCACTACCTCTTGTGATGAGGAGGATGTGGATAATGTGGAAGAAGATATTGATATTGATGATTTATATGAAAAGGGTGAGATTGTTTATCGTTCCCTTGTTAAAAAGTATATTGCTTGCTCTAACTTTGTTGAAATCTTGGACTTTGCTATTAAGAGCAAAGAACATATTGATAAGTTAGAAACACAAATTCAGGTGCATGATAACAACTTTGATAAAATGGGTAGTCTTAAGCGTGAGTATGCTAATGAAGTTGCACAACTAAAGGACTCCCTTGAAGAAGAACAAACCACCAAAGAATCTCTTGAGGAGAATTTTACTCTAGAATTATCTAGAGTAAAGGAATACCATGATAGAGAACTTGTGGTGGCAAACTCCTTCAAGATTAAAAATGATGAACTTGAAGGTGCTTATGCTAAACTCCTTGAGGATTTTGAGCACCTCAAAAATGGCTCTAGGGTCATCAAGGGTGAGCTCATCAAACTCACCGAGTCACATGAGCAACTTAAAGCTTCATATTCAAAAGAGTTTACCAAGTTGCCCTCACCTCTTGCTAGTAATGATGATGCTTGTTATACTAACTCCATTTATTGTGAAGCATCTATTTCAAAGGAGAATGTTGAGCTAAAATCTCAACTTGCTTTGCTAACGAGAAACTATGGGAAATTAGAAGAAAGTCATGTTAAGCTATCGAGCTCGCATGAGGATCTTCTAGTATCCCATGGTAGGATAAAGTGAGCTCATGAGGCCATTGTGTCAAAGGTAACATCGAGTGGGCCTCATGTGGACATTAGCACTATATGTACTCCAAGTGTAATATTGCCATGTGATAGTCCTTGCAATTCATCATCTCACAACCATTCTATATCTCGTGATGAATTACGTTCCATGCCTTGTTGCTCTAACAATGTAGCATCTACTTCCTCTAGTGTCTTTGTTGAAACTAACCATGTAGAGGAAATCAAAAAGCTCAAGGCTCAAGTCACTTCTTTGAAGAATGACTTGAAAAAGGGTCATCAAGGGAAGGTCGCACTCAACAAAATCTTGAGTGTGCAAAATTCCCCCAATGACAAGAGTGGGCTTGGATTCAACTCCAATGTTAAGAACAAGTCCACTATCAAGTTGAAGCACAAGGACAACAAGAAGAATGGCCAAGATCAAGTCAAGAATCCGGCCAACATTGTTTGCTTCAAGTGCAAGGAAGAAGGGCATCATGTCAAACATTGCCCATTAAAGAAGAAGTCCCTTGGCAAGAAGCAACAAGGGAAGCGGCCTCAAGATCTACATCTTGTTAGAGATGGGCCTCCTCCCAAGAAGACTCAAGCTCTTCCTCAAGTTGTTGCTACATCCAAAAATAAAGATGGCAAGAGTAGAACTTGCTACATTTGTCGTAAGAAAGGGCACATTTCTTCCTCATGCACTACTGGTATCTCCTCATCCAACCCTATCATTATTGATGATTCTTATTCTCTTTATAAGGATGAGGTTGGCAATGTGTTTTCCAAATTTGTTGGTGCCCAAGGTGGTGTCAAGAAAAGATCCATTTGGGTTGCCAAGCCTATTGTGACTAACCTCTTAGGACCCAACTTGGTTGGGGACCAACTAGCCAAAACTTGATCAATAGGTGTATTTTGGAGGGCATTGGAGTCTTGGCTACATTATGAAGAATTGAGGGATCTTCATCTAGTATAATTGTCAAGCCAAGTCATGTGGATTATAGTGCTCCTATTATATTTCCAATGTTCCTCCTTGCGGTAACATATGCTAAACTCTTTACATTGAAAGTTACTCGCCCCTTTGTGCATGTGTTGGTTTTGTATCTTCCATGCTTTTGTACATGTTGTGCTTTCCACTTAATTATCTTGAGATATCAAGCATATTTGTGTATGATTAGGGGGCACACCATGTATGTGTGTTTCTTATGTTTGAGCCTTGCTTGGTTATATTTGGTATCCTATTTGGCTCTTGTGAGAAATTAATGGATTATCCCATTTTGGGGGAGTGTTATGCTTGGGCATTCCACAATCCTAAAATTGTGTGTACATGAGGAATACCACCTAGTACTTATATTGGATTCTTGTCTAGTCTCTATGTGGTATAATTCTCATGAGAAATTTAATTTTATAATGTCCATTAATTATCTCTATTTGTATCATTTTGCCTCGTGTTGGTTTTATGGTAGTATCACATTATGGGGGGGTCATATGCTTAGTGCATATTACAATCCTAGAAAATGTGAATATTCGAGGTTGTGTCACTTAGAATTGATATTGATAATTATCTAGCACCTATGTGACACATTTGCTCATACAAGTTCCAATTTGCTTGAATGCCTTTGCTTAATATTGTCCTATCTTTGGCCAAGTAAATGTTTTGTGTGCTCCCATGTATTCCTTTCTACTTTTGGATCTTCTTATTTTATTGGTATCCTCTTGTGTTGTATTTATTGCAGGTACTAGTGATGATCCCATTTGTGTGCATTTTGCATTCAAAAGGAAAATCCTATATAATGCACTATCCATGGGGTAGCTCTCCTATATTATTTAGAACACTCATATTTATGCTTCTTTGTTTGATCCATATCGGGTTTTATGTGCTTGGAACCTCAATCTTTTCGTTTTGGTATTTTGTGCCATCATGAGAAGTTTGGGGAGTTTGGTTTCTTATTGGAACCTTGCTCTTTTTGGGAGTTGGTTTTGTCTCATTCCTTGTTTCATGATTTGACCATTCTAGAATGAGATAAATCCTTGAACATTTTTATTCCTATCAATCTTTTGCGCTTTTGGCTTTAGCCTAGTTCATTTGTTGAACTTGTTATCTTTCATATTTTGAATTGGCTCTTTGATACAATTTGGACATCATTTGTCATGTCACACTCTTGTGTGTGTAATCTCGATTTACTCGGTGTTTTTGTTCAAATTGTATCTCCTTCTTTGGTTCTTGAAAGCTTTATGAATGCATATTTACTATATGTTTATATTATGGCATGCTTGCTTTCTTTGATCCAATATATAGGGGAAACTCCACCAATTCCCATCGGCTAAGTTGTGCATGAAATTCAATTTCATAACAATATGCACATAATTATATGGAGTCTCTCCTATGTATTGTAGTTGCACTAACTACTTTGGACCCAATATGTTTGGGGACCATTTTGTATTTAATTGTGTTTTAGGTACATTGGAGACATATTGGATGCCTGTCTCTCAATTTTGAAGAAGTGGTGCATACATGAAAATTTGAGACAAGCTATGGGATGATCAATGAATTCATATCCTCTACATCCTACCAATTTTATCTCGGTAACAAGTATCTCTTTCTCATGCTCATATATCTTGATTCCAACCGTTTGTCGGTTGCCTTCTAGCATGAATTAATGTATTTGTAAATGTTGTAGTTCTAGCCATGGTTTTAAGAGGACTCTATATTGTATATGTGTTTAAGTTGAGATGAGTGCATATAATTGGGACTATACAAAATCATGCATATGATCCTCCAATCCCAAATATGTCAATCTAGCAATTTTATTGCCTATCATTTCATCAACTTCTCTCATGTGCAATAGTGAGATTTTTGCTAGTCTATTTTATCTTATGATACTTGTTGCCTTTCTCCATATATTCCAACTTTCTCCTTTTCCCTTGGTGATAGTTGTAATATATGTAGTGTGTTGGTGTTTGAAGCTCATTAATGTACAATAAGATATATGTGAGCCTTTGGCCATGCTTTGAAGCAAAAATCTTATTGATATATGTTATGACTTCATTTTTGCCTTTTATGTGATTGATTGTATATCTTCTTTGTGTGTGGTTGTTTCTTTATGAGAATATGTCTTTGTGATATTTTCCACTTAGAGACATATACACATATGAGAAGATAATTTTAGTTGATTTTTAATCCTTGGAGACCACCTTTCTATTCCTTTTGATTCTTCGGTGGCTTCCAAATTTAATTGCCTATGAGTGCTTGTTCCTCTTGTTTGCACATTTTGGCACTCATATATGTTCTCTCATGCCTTGTATTGTTAAATGAACTTGGATGAGTGAGGATTCCATGATTATGCACCTTGTTCCCAAATACAATTATCATAATTGGTGCATTATCTTTGGGGAGCTCATCCAATTAATTCATTTAATAATGCACATTTGTCTTTTTTTATTTGTTGTGTCTTAAATAATTATGGGGGAGCGAGGATTCCATATTTGTGCAATATGCATTCTAATGCATTTATTTTGAATTGTGCACAAATCTTGGGGAGCTTCTCTATTTGTTATTTAAAACACTCTTTTGCTCATATCATAATATCTTGTAGTTTCCATTTGGACTCATTTGTTGTTTTCAAATTGGTTTGTTGGACCTTGTAGTTGCTTACATCATTTGACTTTATTTTGGCAATCTTCGGGTCCTCGATATAGTTATACTCCCTCCCAAGTATTCATCATTGGATATGTGCGAAAGCACACCTTTGGAGGAATTATTACTATATTTGCCTTCTAGAACTTGTCACCCATTTCGGCAATCGATGCCAATGGGGGAGAAGTTTTAGAGGGTTTAAGGGAAGTTGGTTTATGCATTGAGTTTGTTCTTGTGCATTTGCCTCTCATGCTCTTGCATCTTTGTTGTTGCTTAGCATGTGGTCTTGTGCATTTGCCTCTCATGCTCTTGCATCTTTGTTGTTGCTTAGCATGTGGTATATATATAGGAAACTCCACCAATGATAATGATTGGCAATATATGCAATGAAATTCAAGTTCATCACACATGCATAGATTGTGGGGGAGTTTGCTCTATATATGGTGGTGGTACCAATATCACATACTTTTGTAGTATTTGATATTGGTATTACCATTTTATTCATTAATATTCCTTATATAAACCCTCTTAAAGGGATTGTCATCAATTACCAAAATGGGGGAGATTGAAAGAACATGTTGGGCCCATATGTGTGGTTTTGGTAATTAATGACAATCTTTATGGACTAATGTGTGCATTAAGTTATACTTGTAGGATTTGTCCATTGGCATCTCTTGGAGCATGTGTTGGCTTCAAGGTCGATGAAATGAAAAGAAGATATGTTGGGCAAGCTCAATATGCGAGGTCGATGATGAGGAATTAAGAAAGGCGTTCCATTTTAAGAAGGGCAAGACCGTCAACATCGAGCTCAAGTGGAATGCTCAAGGCAAAGGTATAATCTTGATAGGTTTTCCCTTTTGTCGGTCTCACATTGTGTGTGTGAGACCGGGTTTAGGATAGATAACCGTACTATCAAGAGGGGCTCTCGTATGAGTAATTCGGTCACATCGTTCGGAGAGAGCTCAAACCTTTGCATAATTGCATCATCGTATTTGGTTGTTATTTGGTCTTATCCATGTGAGGATATAGAGCTTGTGGTAATCTCCATAACAAGATCTTGTTCATCAAAATCGGATCTCCCATTTGTATCTTGTTGCGATTTTGATTTATGCCGCTTTTCGGTTTCTCACCAAGTGAGGTATATCACATTATTCTACTTGATACTTTCTCACTTGGTGATAATCAATATTTGCAATTAATCCCTTGTCGTCCTTGCCGTCCTCTATCCAACGCAATTTGAATCGGGTCAATCGGAGCTTCCAGTCAAAAGTTATTGTCGTTTGAATATTTGTCTGTCAGTCTGTTTTTTGGGCCGAGCGGTAGTACCGCCCGGGCATAAAAATGGCTCGTTTTCTTTCTGCCTCACTAGGTACCTAAATCCGGTACTACCGGCCGGCCCGGTAGTACCGCCCTGGTGGGCCGGTAGTACCGTTCGGCCCAGATGTTTTCCCAGATCTAGATATGTGCGCATCGCTCGTTTTGCCTAATCTCCGCTGCTGCTTTTTCCTACTCGCGCGTGCCTACCCGCACACCTGCACCTCGTTGCGCGCTGGGACCGCTCGCCCAGCCTGGCCACGTTGCGCTGCTGCTGCGCGCGCGCGTGCGTTGACCTGCTGTTGCATGCGCTGCTGCCGCTCGCTGGGCCCGCCCCTCGCTGCATGCTGCTGCCGCGCGCGCGCTGGCTGACCCGCGCACCTGCAGCTCGCTGAGCGCTGGGCCCGCCGTGCCGTGCGCCTCGCTCGCTGCTTTCTGGGCGCGCGCGCCTCGCTCGCTGCTTGCTGGGCGCGCACGCCTGCAATCGCTGCGCGCTGCTCTGTGGCCTTGGTGGCATTTGTTGGGGCCATTTGTGGCGTTTGTTGGGAGCCTCCAATTAATTTGTGGAGTTGTGCCCCAACCTTGTGAGAGGTTCCGGTTGTCACCGACAAGTGCACCGATAGTGGAAGCGTGGATCGATCCCATTGGGGTGAGATTCACCGGAGAATAAGGGAGGCCTTTTGTGGCGTTGGTGGTTTGATACCACCCCCTCTCCAAATGAGACGTACTCCATGTTGGGAGGAACTCGGTAAAATATCGGTGTCTTCGCGTGCCTCGGTTATCTCTATACCCGAGCTCTTTACTTATGCACTTTACATTGTGATAGCCTTCGTGCTTGAAGTAATATATATCTTGCTATCACTTTGTTGCTTGTATTGCTTAGCATAAGTTGTTGGTGCTCATAGGTGATCCTTAGTTGTTCTAGGTTGTGCTTAACAAAGTAAACACTAGTTTTATTCCGCCTTTGTTGAGACACTCTAGGAAAAGTTTTAATCGCCTATTCACCCCCCCCCCTCTAGGCGACATCCGTATCCTTTCAATTGGTATCAGAGCCCGGTCTCTCATTTTAGGCTTCACCGCCTTGAGAGTAAATATGTTGGCTAGAGGATTAGTGCACAATGACATGTTCACATTCGATGGCACAAATTATAATATATGGAAAAATCGCATGCTCATTCATTTTCGGGACATGGACCCAAATTTGGAGCGTATTGTAGATATAGGTTTTTCTCCTCCTATGGATTTCAAAAATCTATCTTGTGAGGATGAGAAAAACTTATATCTCGATGCTCAAGCTTCTAATGTGCTTGTTAATGCTTTGAGCTATGTAGTTACATCTTCAATCATTCCTTTTTGGAGCGCTCATGAGTTATGGACAAAACTTCAAGATAAATATGTTGTGTCCAACATTATTGAGGATGATTGTGTTGCTTCCACTTCCGGTCGAGATGAGTTCTCACCCTCTACCACTTCACCAACATGTGACTTTTCACAAGGTAATGATATGGTGAGTGGGGATAGAAATTGCAATATGGATAGTGTGTTCACTATTTGTAATCCCTCATATCTATCTAGTTGCAATGATCTATCTTTGGACCTTAACACTTCCAGCACTCAAAATTCCTTACATGCTTGTGTTAATAGTCCTTGCATATCATGTAGAAATGACTTGAATAAATCTCATGATGATATGCTCATGTTGTCTTGTTGCCATGATAAAAATGCTTCTATTTCCTATAGTTCTTGTGTTTCTAACCATGTAAAGTAAAATGAAGAACCTATGGGCCTAGACATGGTCTTGAATGAAGCCACAAATGTAATCTCATCTTCACCTTCTTCCGGTACCCACTTATGCCTTATGGCTAGGGATTCAAAGGTAACTCCTACTTTGGAACCCACTACCTCTTGTGATGAGGAGGATGTGGATAATGTGGAAGAAGATATTGATATTGATGATTTATATGAAAAGGGTGAGATTGTTTATCGTTCCCTTGTTAAAAAGTATATTGCTTGCTCTAACTTTGTTGAAATCTTGGACTTTGCTATTAAGAGCAAAGAACATATTGATAAGTTAGAAACACAAATTGAGGTGCATGATAACAACTTTGATAAAATGGGTAGTCTTAAGCATGAGTATGCTAATGAAGTTGCACAACTAAAGGACTCCCTTGAAGAAGAACAAACCACCAAAGAATCTCTTGAGGAGAATTTTACTCTAGAATTATCTAGAGTAAAGGAATACCATGATAGAGAACTTGTGGTGGCAAACTCCTTCAAGATTAAAAATGATGAACTTGAAGGTGCTTATGCTAAACTCCTTGAGGATTTTGAGCACCTCAAAAATGGCTCTAGGGTCATCAAGGGTGAGCTCATCAAACTCACCGAGTCACATGAGCAACTTAAAGCTTCATATTCAAAAGAGTTTACCAAGTTGCCCTCACCTCTTGCTAATAATGATGATGCTTGTTATACTAACTCCATTTATTGTGAAGCATCTATTTCAAAGGAGAATGTTGAGCTAAAAGCTCAACTTGCTTTGCTAACGAGAAACTATGGGAAATTAGAAGAAAGTCATGTTAAGCTCTCGAGCTCGCATGAGGATCTTCTAGTATCCCATGGTAGGATAAAGTGAGCTCATGAGGCCATTGTGTCAAAGGTAACATCGAGTGGGCCTCATGTGGACATTAGCACTATATGTACTCCAAGTGTAATATTGCCATGTGATAGTCCTTGCAATTCATCATCTCACAACCATTCTATATCTCGTGATGAATTACGTTCCATGCCTTGTTGCTCTAACAATGTAGCATCTACTTCCTCTAGTGTTTTTATTGGGAAGCCCTTGTCGTCCTCTATCCAACGCAATTTGAATCGGGTCAATCGGAGCTTCCAGTCAAAAGTTATTGGCGTTTGAATATTTGCCTGTTAGTCTGTTTTTTGGGCCGAGCGGTAGTACCGCCCGCCCGGGCCTAAAAACGGCTCGTTTTTTTCTGCCTCGCTAGGTACCTAAATCCGGTACTACCGGTCGACCCGGTAGTACCGCCCGGGTGGGCCGGTAGTACCGTTCGGCCCAGATGTTTTCCCAGATCTAGATCTATGTGCATCGCTCGTTTTGCCTAATCTCCGCTGCTGCTTTTTCCTACTCGCGCGCGCCTACCCGCACACCTGTGCCTCGCTGCGCGCTGGGACCGATCGCCCATCCTGGCCATGCTGCGTTGCTGCTGCGCACGCGCGTGCGTTGACCTGCCGCTGCACTGCTGCATGCGCTGCTGCCGCTCGCCGGGCCCGCCCCTCGCTACATGCTGCTGCCGCGCGCGCGCTGGCTGACCCGCGCGCCTGCAGCTCGCTGAGTGCTGGGCCCGCCGCGCCGCGCGCCTCGCTCGCTGCTTGCTGCGCGCGCGCCTGCAATCGATGCGCGCTGCTCTGCCCCCCCCCCTGTGGCCCCCGCGTGCGTCGTGCTGCAGCTGTTGCGCCGCTTGCTGCTGCCGCTGCGTGCTGCGCTGCTGCTGCTGCCACTTGCTTGGCCCCACCTCGCGCTGCCTCTAGCCCCGCCCACTGCTGCGCCCTCGCCTGGCTCCTTCTTCTTTCTTCCTTTTTGTTTCGTTCTGGTAGTACCGGTTAAATCCGGTAGTTCCGGACCGTCCAGAAAATTGCCCCAACGGGCAGATTTAGCCCGACCCTTTAAATAGACTTTGTCCATTATTGTTTAGGGTTACTTCTTCCTCCTTTTCTTGTCCAAGCTTTGCCCCCATTTGCTTTACTCTTTAAGCTTGATTTCTACACACCCCTCCATTGATTCTTGCATATATTTGAGGGGTTGTTGGAGGTGATCTAGATCTACGTTTTGACCAAACCAAAACATCTCTTTGTGAGTGTATCTTTGGGGATCTAGATTTTGGGGGATTTTGTGTCTCTCTTTGATTCCTCCTCTCTTGTTCCCCCAATAGCTTTAGTAGCTTTGTTGGAACTGGAGAGTGAGGGATTTGAGCATCTTTGTGGTGTTCTTGCCATTTGCATTTGGTGCATTGGTTTGAGCTCTCCTCGGAGGATTTGGTTTGAATTGCTCATTGGATCTTGTCCCTCTTGGGTTCTTGGAACCCTAGACGGTTTTGTGGCCTTGGTGGCATTTGTTGAGGCCTTTTGTGGCGTTTGTTGGGAGCCTCCAATTAAGTTGTGGAGTTGTGCCCCAACCTTGTGAGAGGTTCCGGTTGCCACCGACAAGTGCACTGATAGTGGAAGCGTGGATCGATCCCATTGGGGTGAGATTCACCGGAGAATAAGGGAGGCCTTTTGTGGAGTTGGTGGTTTGATACCACACCCTCTCCAAACGAGTCGTACTCCATGTTGGGAGGAACTCGGTAAAATATCGGTGTCTCCGTGTGCCTCGGTTATCTCTATACCCGAGCTCTTTACTTATGCACTTTACATTGTGATAGCCTTCGTGCTTGAAGTAATATATATCTTGCTATCACTTTGTTGCTTGTATTGCTTAGCATAAGTTGTTGGTGCACATAGGTGATCCTTAGTTGTTCTAGGTTGTGCTTAACAAAGTAAACACTAGTTTTATTCCGCCTTTGTTGAGCCACTCTAGGAAAAGTTTTAATCGCCTATTCACCCCCCCCCCTCCTCTAGGCGACATCCGTATCCTTTCAAAGATGCACCCATCTACCTCTAAAATTACATTTAATTCAAGGAAAATGAATCTACCGTGCTTACTTGTATCTCAAGTTTGACCTAATTTTGTTGAATCGACAACGAAGTAAGTGAAGTGTGTGAATTTAGCTAGGAAGCTTGAAAATGGAATTATATAAGAAACCGTGGTCCACTTTGTGTGATGATTGGGAGGGTTGCAATTTCTTCTAACTATGGTAGGGCCCCCGGAGCGAGGTGCTTCAGTTTAACATGGTCGGTGGAAGTACAAGTTACATCAAGGACCTCGTAAAAATGTAAATTACATCCAAGTCCATGCATTTAGCACAAGGTCCCTGAAACTAAGAAATGAAGTGTGTTTTGATGTTTGCGCACACTAGCGTTCATTGTGCTGAAGACTATCAATAGAATCTTCTAGATGCTAAGAATGGAAAATAAGATCCAACGGTTAGCAATGTTTGGATTTGCCAGTCTTGATCCAACGTTCCATGTTCAAATTTATCCATACACTATATAGTTTTTTTGATGAAAAATATAAGATAAGAAGTACTGCCGCGAATGGCTGGTATTTTGAATAACCCTTCCTCCTCGATGTTTGGGAAGCAAGTGAAAAATACGAAACCAAATAAGTTTGAATCTTTTTGCAGCCAAGGACCAAAGTGGTTTCCTTCCTATGTACTACTCCTACTCCACACCAACGCGGTTGTCGAAAAAGCCAAACAAACAGAGCCTCCCCTCAAGAAAAAGAAACAGAGCTACCGTACTAAGGCACACGTGCGCAGCGCCACGCTGTTGACGAGGGAGAGATCATCTGGGCCGGTGTGCGAGGGGAGAGGGGTGGAGAGATGAGAGGCAGCAAAGGAGAGAGAAAACACATTTTTTGAGTGCATAGGTCCTGAAATTTACTACTAGTAGAGTGTGCACTGTAACTATAAGGCGGCAGGAGTACCTCGTGTTAGAAACCCATCATAACTTTGCTCTTCGCTGCTTCCCTCTTCCCCTTCCTATGTATTATTCTCTCTGCACTTACAGCGCGTGGACAGAGGTGAGCATATGTCTACTATGAGTGGGCCATCCAATATGTTTTCCATAAGGAAGCTATCCATGAGCTAAAAAACTTAAGGTTCACTCTTAAGCTCATCATGGGAAGTCCATAAGATTTAAAATATTGATATTTAGTACACATAGCAATCGAAAACAAATTTTTATCACAAGACTATGAGAGGATAGCTCTTACATGTGGGTCCTATCCTATGGACAGGTCTGCCTAGATACATTATGGTGCAATCAACTAGCTTGGTATTAGCAAGTGGGTCCCATCTTAAACATAGGTTTGTACAAATACATAGGTGATGCCCTCAGCTCTACCATTTAGACAATGTCTATATGAGACGATTCGTGGGACCTACTAAACTAAAGATGCTAAATTTTGCATAGTAGTTTTACATCTTGGTCATACGCTCCCAAGTGGGGCTGAGTATTTGCCTTTCCCTTTAGACACCTGTGCCTTCTACTCCCCTCGCCACCATGCTAGACTCGATTTTTTTCTTGCGAAATTCCACTGATCTATTAATAATGATCAACAGCCATATAAAGAGACGCAAAAGTTAGTTGCTCTTACACACCGTATTTCCTCAACAATTTGTATGCATAATATATTCTCGTTCTTCGACTTTCCACTCTACTTGAGCTATATTATTTACATAGAATAACAATTTTACCTAATTTCGTTAAATCTATATAAAGCCATTTAAGTTTAACAGGTTAGCTAGTAATCTTGAAAAATCCATCTAAAAACGTGGGAATTGTAAGAAAGCAAGGTCCACTTTGTATGAAAATTTGGGCGGTGGCATTTTCTTTTAACTGACGCTGGTCCTGTGGGAGCAGTGAGCTTCAGTTAACACGGTCGGTGGAAGTACATGTTGTATCAAGGACCTTATTGAAAATGAAAATGACATCCAAGTCCATCACTTAGAAAATTGAGAATTTTCTTTCCTAATAGTTGGAAGCTCACACCGATGGCATTGTTTACTAAATGAAGATGCACCCATCTACCTCCAAAAAGACAATTAATTCAAGAGCAATCCATCACGCTTACTCGTACCTCAAGTTATTTGACCTAATTTCGTTAAGTTGTCAAGATAAAAAATCTTAGCAAGAAGTTCAAGCTATTTTCAAAACTCTCGGTGGTGGTTTGTGATATATTAAATGACCCCCCCCCCCCCCCGATGGTTATCTCAAAAAAATCGCACAACTTTCAAAGCAACCTACAATTTTCTTGTAGTTCAAGATTGACCTAATTTAGGTAAATCGACATAAAGTAATTCAACAGAGAAGAGATAGTTGGGCCGATGTTTGAAAAAACATAAAACATGGGAATCATAGGTACAACATGTCGGTCCACTATAAATATTTGAAAGGTCTGCTTGTGGCATTCGAATCCATATTCTTCAGACTTTCTTCACAGAAAGGAATGATCTCGCCATCACTCAGAAAATCAAGAATGTTCTTTCTTGACAGTTGGAAACTCACACGGATGAAATTGTTTACTAAAATAAGATGCACCCACCTACCTTTGAAAATAAAATTGATTCAAGAGCAATCTATCGCGCTTACTCATACCTCAATTTTGACCTAATTTCGTTAAGTTGTCGAGATGCAAAATCTTAGCAAGAAATTTTTCCTTTTTTTAGAATTCACGGTGGTGGTTCATGATATATTAAATGACCCCCCTCACCCCCCCCCCCCGATGGTTACCTCAAGAAAATTGCAGAACTTTCAAAGCAACCTACAATTTTACTATAGTTTAAGATTGACCTAATTTCAAAAAATAGGCATAAAGTCATTCAAGTGGGCAGAGTTAGCTAGGCCGAAGTTTGAAAAATCATAACATGGGAATCGTAAGTACAACATGCCGGTCCAATATAAATATTTGAAAGGTCTGCTTGTGGCATTCAGATCCATATTCTTCAAACTTTCTTTACGGAAAGGAACAATCTACCTTTGAAAAGACAATTAGCAATTCAAAAGCAATATATCGCGCTTACTGGTAGCTCGAGTTTGACCTAATTTCGTTAAATTGTCAAGATGCAAAATTTTAGCAAGAATTTTAACCTGGTGTCAAGACTCTTGGTGGTGGTTTGTGATGTATTAAATGCCCCGCCCCCCGATGGTTACCTAAAAAAATTGCAGAACTTTCAAACCAAGGCTACAATTTTATTGTGGTTCAAATTTGACCTAATTTCGATAAGTCGTCATAAATACATTCAAGTGGGAAGAGTTATCTAGGACGAAGTTTGAAAAATCATTAAATTAAACATAGGAATCATAAGTGAAACATGTGTTGGTCCACTTAATATGTCTAGAAGCTTGGCTTGTGGCATTCAGATCCATACTCTTCGGACTTTCATTACGATAAACAATAATCTTGTCATTACTAAAGAAATTGAGAATGTTCATTACTAATAGTTGGAAACACACACCGACGACATTGTTTACTACAAGAAAATGCACCCATCTACCTCCTATAAGACATTTAATTCAAGAGCAATCTACCTTGCTTACTTGTAGCTCAAGTTTGACCTAATTTCGTTAAATCGGTAAGAAGTTGGTGAAGTGTGTGAAGTTAGCTTGGAAGCTTGAAAAATGGAATTATATAAGAAAATGTGGTCCACTTTGTGTGATAATTGGGAGGCTTTCATTTTATTCTAACCGTGGTAGGCCTCATAGGAGCGAGGTGCTTCAGTTAACACGGTCGGTGGAAGTACAAGTTACATCGGGCACCTCATAAAAATGAAAATTACATCCAATTTCATGCATTTAGCACAAGGTTCCTGGAACTAAGCAATGAGTGTGTTTTCAAGTTTGGGCATACTAGAGTTCATTCATTGTGCTAAAGTCTATCAGTAGAATCTTCTAGATGATAAGAATGGAAAAGAAGATCGAACGGTTAGCAATGTTTGGATTTTTCACTCTTGATCCAATGGTCAATGTTCAATATAATTATAAGATAATAAGTACTAATGCAAATGGCCAGTCTTTTGAATAACCTTTCCCTCCCAGTATTGGGAAGCAAGTTGAAATCGAAAAAGTTTGAATCTTTTTGCCACCAAGGACTAAAGTGGTTTCCTTACTATGTACTCCTCATCCTAGTCCACACCAACGCGACTGTCGAACAAACTAGAGAAACAGAACCGCCCTTTAAAAATAAAAATAAAAAGAAACAGAGTCGTCGTACAAAGGCACACGTGCGCAGCGCCAAGCTATGGACGAAGGAGAGATCAGCGGGGCCGGTGTGCGAGGGGAGAGGGGTGGAGAGATGAGAGGCAGCGAAGGAGAGAGAAAACATACTTTTTGCGTGCATAGGTCCTGAAATACACTACTAGTAGAGTGTACACAGTAATTATAAGGCGACAGGAGTACCTCGTGTCAGGAACCCATCATAACTTTGCTCTTCGTTGCTTTCCTCTTTCCCTTCCTACGTTTTATTCTCTCCTCACTTACAACGTGTGGACTATGGTGAGCATATGTCTACTACGAGTGGGGAATCCAATATGTTTTCCATAAGGGGAAAAACATAGTCCCGATGGACTGCCATATACATAGTGGAAGCTATCCACGAGCTAAAAACCTTAAGGTTCGCCCTTAATCTCATCATGGGTAGTCCATAAGCATTAAAATATTGATATCTAGTACACATAGCAATCAAAAACAAATTTTAATCACAAGACTACGAGAGGATAGCTCTTACATGTGGGTCCTTTCTTATGGACAAGTCTGACTAGATACATTGTGGTGCAATCAACTAGCTTGGTATTAGCAAGTGGGTCCCATCTTAAACATAGGTATGTCCAAATACATAGGTGATGCCCTCAGCTCTACCGTTTAGACAGTGTCTATATGAGACGATTTATGGGACCTACTAAACTGAAGATGCTAACTTTCGCATAGTAGTTTTACATCTTGGTCATACACTGCCAAGTAGGGCCCAGTATTTGCTTTTCCCTTTAGACACCTCTGCCTTGTACTCCCCTCGCCACCATGCTAGACTCAATTTTATTTTGCGAAATTCCACCGATCTATTAATAATGATCAACAACCGTATAAATAGACGCGAAAGTAAGTTGCTCTTACACACAGTATTTCCTCAATAATTTGCACGCATAATCTATTCTCGTTCTTCGACTTTCCCCTCTATTTTGATCTATATTATTTACATAGAAGAACATTTTGACCTAATTTCATTAAATCTATATCAAGTCATTTAAGTGTACCAGGTTCGCTAGGAATGTTGAAAGATCTGTCTAAAAACTTGGAATTTTAGGAAAGCAAGGTCCACTTTGTATGAAAATTTGGGCGGTGCCATTGTATTTTAAATAACATAGGTCCCGTGGGAGCAGTGAGCTTCAGTTAACACAGCCGGTGGAAGTACATGTTGCATCAAGGACCTTATAGAAAATGAAAAAGACATCCAAGTCAATCACCTGGAAAATTGAGAATGTTCTTTCCTAATAGTTGGAAGCTCACACCGATGGCATTGTTTACTAAACGAAGATGTACCCATCTATCTCTGAAATTCTCTTTAATTCGAGAGCAATCTATCGCGCTTACTAGTAGCTAAGGTTTGACCTAATTTTGTTAAATTGTCAAGATACAAAATCTTAGCAAGAATTTGAACCTGTTTTCAAAACTATCGGTGGTGGTTTGTGATATATTAAATGATCCCCCGATGGTTACCTCCAAAAAAATCGCAAAACTTTCAAAGCAACCTAAAGTTTTCCTGTAGTTCAAATTTGACCTAATTTTGATAAATCGGCATAAAATCATTCAAGTGGGCAGATTTAGCAAGGACAAAGTTTGAAAACTCATGAAACATGGGAATCATAAGTAGTGCAACATGTCAGTACAATACATATGTATGAAAGCTTGGCTTGTGGAATATTTAGATCCAATATTCTTAGGACTTCCTTTATAGAAAGGAACAATCTTGTCATCACTCGGAAAACTGAGAATGTTCATTCCGGAAAGTTGGAAACTCAGACCAACGACATTGTTTACTAAAATAAGATGCACCCATCTAGCTCTGAAAAGACAATTAATTCAAGAGCAATCCATCACGCTTACTCATACCTCAAGTTATTTTACCTAATTTCGTTAAGTTGTCAAGATGAAAAATCTTAGCAAGAAGTTCAACCTGTTTTCAAAACTCTCGGTGGTGATCCATGATATATTCAATGACCCCCTGATGGTTACCTAAAAAATCGCAAAACTTTTAAAGCAGCCTACAATTTTCCTTTAGTTCAAGATTGACCTTATTTCGGTAAATTGGCATAAAGTCATTCAAGTGGGCAGAGTTAGCTAAGCCGAAGTTTGAAAAATCATAAAACATGGGTATCGTATGTATAACATGTAGGTCCACTTAAAATATTTGAAAGGTCTGCTTGTGGTATTCAGATCCATATTCTTCAAACTTTCTTTACGGAAAGGAACAATCGCGTCATCACTCGGTAAATTAAGAATATTCTTTATTGATAGTTGGATACTCACACCGATGGAATTGTTTAATAAAAAGAAGATTCACCCATATACCTTTGAAAAGAAAATTAGCAATTCAAGAGCAATCTATCGTGCTTACTAGTAGCTCGAGTTTGACCTAATTTCATTAAATTGTCAAGATGCAAAATTTTAGCAAGAAGTTGAACCTGGTGTCAAAACTCTCGGTGGTGGTTTTTTATGTATTAAATGCCCCCCCTCCCGATGGTTACCTCAAAAAAATCACAAAACTTTCAAACCAAGCCTACAATTTTATTGTAGTTCAAATTTGACCTAATTTTGATAAGTCAGCATAAAGACATTCAAGTGGTAAAGTTAGCTAGGATAAAGTTTGAAAACTCATAAAATTAAACATAGGAATTGTAAGTGAAACATGTGTTGATCCACTTAATATGTCTAGAAGATTGTCTTGTGTCATTCAAATCCATATTCTTCAGACTTTCTTTACAAAAAGGAACAATCTCGTCATTACTCGGGAAAATGAGACAATGTTCTTTCCTGATAGTTGGAAACTCACACCGACGACATTGTTTACTACAAGAAGATGCAGCCATCTACCTTCAAAAAGACATTTAATTCAAGATCAATCTACCTTGCTTACTTGTAGATCAAGTTTGACCTAATTTCGTTAAATTAGCAAGAAGTCGGTGAAGTGTGTGAAGTTAGCTAGGAAGCTTGAAAAATGGAATTATATAAGAAACTGTGGTTCACTTTGTGTGATAATTGGGAGGGTTTCATTTTCTTCTAACTATGGTAGGCCCCGTAGGAGCGAGGTGCTTCAGTTAACACAGTCAGTGGAAGTACAAGTTACATCAAGGACCTCATAAAAAATGAAAATTACATCCAAGTCCATGCATTTAGCACAAAGTCCCTGGAACTAAGCAATGAAGTGTGTTTTCAGGTTTGGGCATACTAGCGTTCATTCATTGTGCTAAGTCTATCAATATAATCTTCTAGATGCTAAGAATGGAAAAGAAGATCAAACGTTAGCAAGGTTTGGATTTTCCACTCTTGATCCAATGTTCAATGTTCAAATTTAGATTTTCCACTCTTGATCCAATGGTCAATGTTTAAAGTTATCCGTACACTATACTATAGTGGTATGGTACTATAAGAGATAAGAAAAGATAAAGATAAGATAAGAAGTACCGCCGCAAATGGCCGGTCTTTTGAGTAACCTTTCCCTCCTAATGTTTGGGAAGCAAATAAAAATTTTGAAACTAAAAAAGTTTGAATCTTTTTGCCGCAGAGGACCAAAGTGGTTTCCTTCCTATGTACTCCTCCACCTACTCCACACCAACACGGTTGTCGAACATGCAAGAGAAACAGAGCCGCCCGCTCAAAAATAAAAATAAAAAGCGTCGTCGTACCAAGGCACACGTGCACAGCGCCACACTATGGACGAGGGAGAGACCAGCCGGGCCGGTTCACGAGGGGAGAGGGGTGGAGATATGAGAGGCAGCTAAGGAGAGAGAAAAAACACTTTTTTGTGTGCATAGGTCCTGAAATTTACTACTAGTAGGGTGTACACTATAACTGTAAGGCGGCAACAGTACCTCGTGTCAGGAACCCATCATAACTTTGCTCTTCGCTGCTTCTCTCTTTCCCTTCCTACATTTTATTCTCTCTTCACTTATAGCACATGGACAGAGGTGAGGATATGTGTACTATGCGTGGGGAATCCAATATGTTTTCCATAAGGGAAAAAAAGTAGTCCCGATGGACTTCTATATACATAGTGGAAGCTATCCACGAGCTAAAAATCTTACGGTTTGCACTTAAGATCATCATGGGAAGTCCATAAGCATTAAGATATTGATATCTAGTACACATAGCAGTCGAAAACAAACTTTAATCACAAGACTGCGAGAGGGTAACTCTTACAAGTGGGTCCTATCTTATGGACAATTCTGACTAGATACATTGTGGTGCAATCAACTAGCTTGGTATTAGCAAGTGGGTCCCATCTTAAACATATGTTTGGACAAATACATAGGTGATGCCCTAAGCTCTACAATTTAGACAGTGTCTATACGAGATGATTCGTGGGACCTACTAAACTGAAGATGCTAACATTTGCATAGTCATTTTACATCTTGGTCATAAACTACCAAGTGGGGCCCAGTATTTGCTTTTCCCTTTAGACAAATGTGCCTTGTACTCCCCTCGCCACCGTGCTAGACTCATATTTTTTTTTGCGAAATTCCACCGATCTATTAATAATGATCAACAACCGTATAAAGAGACGCAAAAGTAAGTTGCTCTTACACACCGTATTTTCTCTACAATTTTCATGCATAATCTATTCTCGTTCTTCGACTTTCCCCTCTATTTTGATCTATATTCTTTACAGAAGAACATTTTGACCTAATTTTGTTAAATCTATATAAAGTCATTTAAGTGTGCCAGGTTAGCTAGTAATCTTGAAAAATATATTTAAAAACTTGGGAATTGTAAGAAAGCAAGGTCCACTTTGTATGAAAATTTGGGCGGTGGCATTTTATTTTAACTAACGCGGGTCCCGTGGGAGCAGTGAGCTTCAGTTAACACGGTCAGTGGAAGTACATGTTGCTTCAAGGACCTTATAGAAAATGAAAATGACATCCAAGTCCATCACTTGGAACATTCAGAATGTTCTTTCCTAATAATTGGAAGCTCACACCGATGGCATTATTTACTAAACAAAGATGTACCCATCTACCTCTAGAATGCTATTTAATTCGAGAGCAATCTATCACGCTTACTGGTAGCTCAAGTTTGACCTAATTTGGTTAAATTGTCAAGATGCAAAATCTTAACAATAAGTTGAACCTATTTTCAAAACTCTTAGTGGTGGTTTGTGATATATTAAATGATCCCCCGATCCAAAAAAATCACAAAACTTCCAAAGCAACCTACAGTTTTCCTTTAATTCAAATTTGACCTAATTTCGATAAATCGGCATAAATTCATTCAAGTGGGCAGAGTTAGCAAGGATGAAGTTTGAAAACTCATGAAACATGGGAATCATAAGTAGTACAACATGTTGGTCCAATACATGTGTAAGAAAGCTTAGCTTGTGGCATATTTAGATCCAATATTCTTTGAACTTCCTTTATCGAAAGGAACAATCTCGTCATCACTCGGAAAACTGAGAATGTTATTTCCTAGAAGTTGGAAGCTCACACCGACGACATTGTTTACTAAAATAATATGCACCCATCTACCTCTGAAAAGACAAATAATTCAATAGCAACCCATCGCGATTACTCGTATCTCAAGTTATTTGACCTAAGTTCGTTAAGTTGTAAAGATGAAAAATCTTAGCAAGAAGTTCAACCTGTTTTCAAAACTCTTAGTGGTGGTTTGTTATATATTAAATGACCCCCCCCCCCCCGATGGTTACCTCAAAAAAATCGCATAGCTTTCAAAGCAACCTACAGTTTTCCTGTAGTTCAAGATTTACCGAATTTTTGTAAATCAGCATAAAGTCGTTCAAGTGGGCAGAGTTAGCTAGGCCAAAAGTTGAAAAAACATAAAACATCGGAATCATGAGTACAACATGTCGATCCACTATAAATAGTTGAAAGGTCTGCTTATGGCATTCGAATCCATATTCTTCATACTTTCTTCGCGGATAGGAACGATCTCGTCATCACTCGGAAAATCAAGAAAGTTCTTTCCTGATAGTTGGAAACTCACACCAATGACATTGTTTACTAAAATAATATGCACCCATCTACCTTAGAAAAATAAAATTAATTCAATACAATCTATCGCGCTTACTCATACCTCAAGTTTGACCTAATTTCGTTAAGTTGTTGAGATGACAAATCTTAGGAAGAAGTTGAACCTTTTTTTCAAAACTCTCGGTGGTGGTTCGTGATATATTAAATGAGCCCCCCCCCCCCGATTGGTTACCCCAAGAAAATCACAGAACTTTCAAAGAAACCTACAATTTTCCTGTAGTTCAAGATTGACCTAATTTCGATAAATCGGCATAAAGTCATTCAAGTGGGCAGAGTTAGCTAGGCAGAACTTTGAAAAATCATAAAACATGGGAATCATAAGTGCAACATGTTGGTCCACTATAAATATTTGAAAGGTCTGCTTGTGGCATTCAGATCCATATTCTCCAGACTTTCGTTACGGAAAGGAACAATCTCGTCATCATGACTACTCAGAAAAATTAGAATGTTCTTTCTGGATAGCTGGATACTCATGCCGATGGTATTATTTACTACAAAGTAGATGCACCCATCTACCTTCGAAAAGACAACTAGTAATTCAATAGAAATCTATCACGCTTACTGGTAGGTCGAGTTTGACCTAATTTCGTTAAATTGTCAGGATGCAAAATTTTAGAAAGAAGTTGAACCTATTATCAAAATTCTTGGTGGTGGTTTGTGATATATTAAACGCCCCTCCCCCGATGGTTACCTCAAAAAAATCGCAAAACTTCCAAATAAAACCTACAATTTTCTTGTAGTTCAAATTTGACCTAATTTTGATAAGTCGGCATAAAGTCATTCAAGTGGACAGAGTTAGCTAGGAAGAAGTTTGAAAACTCATAAAATTAAACATAGGAATCGTAAGTTAAACATGTTCGTCCACTTAAGCTTGGCTTGTGGCATTCGGATCTATATTCTTTGGACTTTCTTTACAAAAAAGTCTCGTCATTACTTGGGAAGTTGAGAATGTTCTTTACTGATAGTTGGAAACTCACACCGCCGATATGTTGGCTCTATGTGGATAAGTGAGTTGTTGGGTAAAAAAACTGATAAAGTGGGCACTCCTCTACTAAAATATATTTCTTTATGATATAGGGGAGATAATTTAGGGTAGCTGCTCAAGGTAAGCAAAATTTAAGGGAAGATTATTTTTAGGGTAGGCCCCTACATACATATATAGGGGAGAAAATATAGGGGCGCTGATGGACTTGCTCTAAGCATGTATCTGGTAGTAAACCAAAACTTTTATTTGTTGATTATGGAATTCCAGTTCGATGTTTGAACTCTAGAACTTGATGTCATTTATAACGGCAGGCTTCTACCACCTGGAACGTTTTATACCAAGCAATTAATTATATCATACGAATACGGTACAAAACTTGCGGGTAAGTGAGCACCGCAAGGCGGGAAGCTGCGGGAAGCTGGGGGTACCCCGGCTTGCTGTCCCGAGAAATGTCTGAAAATCGAGTTTTTTTGGCTTAAGTTGGGCATCTGCAATGTGCAAAAAATCACACCTTAAGGCATATGTGGCATTCCCTAAGGTTCGCTTTATACATTTTGGAGAAAATAAGCATGTCTTTAAGCCTAAGGTGCACCTCAAGCTTGTGGGTTGACCATAAGGAATAGAAAAACAATTTTCCCTCTCGACTCTCTCTTGCATGGAGCAATGTGACAAGTTATGTGGGTCCTACCTTGTGGAAATTGTTGACCTTATACATTGTGACATTTTCCATAAGCCATGTGGGTCCTACCTTATGGCAAAACTTCATCTTATACATTACGGATGCTTAAGCTATCCAAAAGATTCAAAAGAACTGGGCCTCGTGTGGTTGCTTTTATTAATACAACAGGGTTTTTCCACAAAAATAAAGTGGGGTTCACAAAAATAATATATATAGCGGGGCAAAAGTTAGTTTCGAGAAGCCCTCCCTCAACCGCATCGAGACATATCCTGCGCTTGGCTGCTCTCCCTCGACCGGACCGTCCCCGCTGCTCCACCATTGAGCACCACCGCACCGCCGTTCGCTGGAACGTACATTCCCAACCTCTAGCGATTATGTGCTTTCTGATGGATAGAATACATTTATTTTGGGTATTTCAAAGTAAATAAGCTGGTGGATTTTGCAGGAAATACAATCGGCATCGGCAGATGCTTTTGCTGCGTCGGCTGATGGTTGTAAAGCAGAGGTGGATGCTGAAGCAGCATCAGCGGATACATGTGAAGCGGATGTGGAGGACGATGCTTGTACTGCATCGGAATCTTGGGCACTATTGAGTGATGCTTGGAAAGCGGTGGAGGCACAGTCAAGATCCTCGTCTGTTGCTGCTGGATCAAATTCGTCTATGTTGGCTACCGCTGCTAAAGCGATGGCTGCGTGGGATGCTAGGAATATGCCAGCTCATGGTCATGCTTCTTCAGCATCAGCTCGTGGTCATGCTTCTTCAGTGTCAGCGGCTGTGGGTCATCATTCGTCAGCGGCGCCTCCTCCATCTGCTCAGAACTCATCGACCCCTTTGTAAGTTCTACGTTGGATGTTGTCTTCCTAACTCCCTCCCTCTTTTATGTATTCCGCTCCAGGGTTTTTGCTGGAAGTAATGGATATTGGTTTAAACTACTAGTATTGGGACCATAAAATCTATTTAATCACAAACTAGCGATCCGAATGGGATGAAACTTTCACAGGATTCAAACCTAGGCACTTATGATTTACTGATTTTTTGTCAAAAAATTTCGAATAGTTTCACTTCGTAGTTTAAAATCTGGGCTACTATCATACCTTGAATCTAAGATGGAAGGTGGATCTTGGGGCAAGTCACCGTGAGACCTGGGTTAACCAAGTCACTGAAGCTGCATCCATTTTTTCTCCCCTTCTTTATGATAAAATGAGAAAATTCAGGAGGGGGACTTTTTGTCCTCTCCGGTGACCTCTGAAAAAATGTTCTTCATTGCCTTTACCCTGTTTCGACATGGTGAAGCATTTTGGTGCTTTTGTTCTATTCTAGTTGATTCCTTGTGTTGTTTAGGTATTTTGTTGACACACTCTGATATTTAGGTAGTTTTTGAGACAGGTGCAGTTTATGAAATCTTGATGATAAATTTTCCTGTCAAATTATATGATGCATTGTGGTGTTTACTTAATTATTTTTTTAGGGTTGTGCATTATGCCTTTTGCAGTTTACTTGATTCTGATGATGCACTTGTGCTTTTTGCATCATCCTACCAGCTTCAGTAGAAGAACATATGCAACAATCAACGACTTGCCAAGCGATGTAGTCGGTCAGATTCTTGTCAGGCTTCCTCTGTACCCATCCTGCATACTAAGGGCATCAGTCTCCCAAAAACATTGTATGGACTTCATGGGAAGCAACGATTTCAAAAATCTCACCCTGTCACACAACAGAGGAATGTCGTTACTTGGATTTTTCACCAACAGCTCCGAGGATACTCGAGTCATAATAGATCATAATCTTGACCAAGCCATCTTCCAGAAGCTGAACAGCCTAGTGAAAGTACATAAAGCCTTCAAACCATATGTACTCAGATATCGTAATGGTAGAGTGTTACTTTATTGTCCGCAAGGGTCTAACCTGATAATATCCTAGGATCCAATCAGTGGAAGTGAAACAGTGATACCAGAACCACCAATTTGGTAGAAACGTGACTATGATAGCGGGACAATTCTATGTTCGAGAAACCATGGGCAATTGTATTCATAATATTGTAGCAGTTTCTGGGTTGTTTGGATAGTAACCCACTGGTCCATAGGTACTCATCAGAGTTTGGAAAATGGGAGGAATGGATTGAACGTGTTGAGATGCTGGCTAAGACTGATCACATGCTGGCAACTCTCATAGGGGCATTTTTTACTGGCCAACAATGAAGTCCAGATATATAATTGCCTTCGACAATGTGACAACAAAACTGTGTTATATTGAGTGCCCACATGAGGCAGATGATATTTCTAGATGCATTTTTTTCATCGCTAAGGGGCATAATGGAGATGTTGCCCATGCGGTTATAAGATATTTCACTCTATGCATGTGGTCCAGTGCAAGATCATCAATAGGAAATGGGAAGCTTGGGTTCCTCATATAAAGGTTGAGTTGGATACTCTCCTTGGCCTTGAGAAATCAGGGGCATCTGATGGGAAATATTCAGTAAGGTTACTCTGCGCATTTCAGGATAGAGAAATAGTTGTTATATGGGTGAAGGAGAGAGTATTCGAATTAGATCTCAGCAGCGTGAAGTGTAAGAGGTTTAGATCTCCTAAACATTTGTGTACTTTACATCCCTACTTAATGACACATTGTTAGTGCAGTCATTCATGTGCAACCCTTGCATCTTTGTACACCTATGATTTTGCTGATCATTTTGTTCATTTCCTTCAGCAACCGACGTGATTCGGAGTGTTAAATCAAAGAAATGAAAAGGAAGTCCTGTCAGCAACCCTGCTGATTCAGACTGCAACATCAAGGAGATGAAAATAACACTTGGGTGAACAAGAAAGGCTTGTTTGGGAAAGAATGTGTTAGCCAATATTGTGTTATTTGGATCTGCAATCTGATGTTTATTTGTTTTGGTAGCTGATGGAACAGTGGCGGAATTTTTGTTTATGTTGTAGTCACGGAGCTGCAGGGGCTGGAATGTTAGAGCTATCTGTTTGTTTGGGGGCCTATGCGTGTCTGATGAAACATTGTTTCTCTCTATATAGTATTGTATGCGTGATGAAACCTTGTTGTATGTGATCTACATATACTCGTGTAGCTGGTGTTTGTGTTTTTATAGTATGCAGTAGTACTTGTTTTACAACAGGCTTTTTATTTGATCTGAATTAGTACTACCATTTGGTTAGTGCTTCATGTAGAAGAGTTTTTGTCGACACCTAAATTATTAGTAGACCTTGTCTTTTTATTCTTGAACCGAAGCTACTTGAGACATTTATTTGTTGCCCCGACTTGGATTCCTGAAATAGGAAGAGAATGGCCTATTTTTTAAATTATTATTTGGACAATCTACAAATTCAAAATCACAGTCGGCCGCCAAAACCTACCACCTATCCCATTTGAATCGGAGGCATCAATGGATGTGACTCGCGCTTTAAATTTCTGACCAGATGGTGTACGGTCTACACAACCTTTTTTCTATTAAACCTTGGTCGGTAGCCAAATTCAAAATCGTAATCGAGCGGAAAAATAACCCACCGTCCCCAAAACATTTCGTGCCTCTCGGTTTCAAACATTTGTAGGAAAAAATTTCCACCCAGGTAGTACCATTTTTCTATTATTACTTGTATGCTAGCCAAATTCAAAATTTCATTCGGGCAGCAAAATTTACCACCTACGCCGTGCGAATCGAAGGTATCGAAGTTTCTGTGCAAAAATATGGATATGAATGATCAGTTGATGTGACTCTCTTCCTTGAATTCCTAGACAGATAACGTACAGTCTACTTCATTATTTCTATTAATAGATGGACACTAGCCAAATTCAAAATCTCAATCGAGCGGTAAAATCACACACCGACCTTGAAGCGTTTTGCACCCCTCCATTTCCAAAAAAATGGTTTCAAAATTACCATTCTACCCATTGTGTATACGCCCTATCGGCAAGCTATAGTACGTAGCTTGGGGGCACGATCATAATTATTTTTCTTTTCACCTCCATTGTCCCTAATTTGCGCAGTTTTTCCCGATGGCCCTCCCAAAAATCCCAGACTCCTCCCCCACGCCCTCAGCTCCACGCCCAACATGCGCACCGGCCAGCGGCAATTCCATGGCGGCCTGAGCCACTTGAGCTGCGGTCTCGTGAACCGTCGCAGATCCGCTTCACCAACGCCCACCCCACCGGATCTAGTTCATCGGGTCTCTCCATCACTGCACCGGAGCTGCGGTCTCGCTGGCCGCGCCAATGGCGTCGTCGACCGCTCAAGCTCTGCTTCCTTGCTGCCGAAAGCTACCCAACCGTACCGGAGCCACTTCATCGGTGTCCACCGGACGGGATCTAGTTCAACAAGTTCTCTGTCCACCACTTCACACCAGCTGCACGGGCGTCGCTGTTTGTTGCATTGCATCTGCCTCAGCGACGCTCTCGTTCACTACGCTCAAGCCGGCATTGACCGCCCAAGATCTGATTCCCCGCAACGGCAACACCCTCGATTATCTGTACGTCACCCGTATGGTACCCACGATGCTTAGATGCCTCTCTAACCAAGGTAACCAAATCTCCAACCCCTTTTTGTTTTCTCAGCAGTTTAGCAGGTTAAAGACTATCGTAGTGAACTGTATTTTTGTAATCGTGTTATCACACACAAGTCATTTGGCATGCTTGTTCTTTGTGCTACATACAAGGTCACTGGACAAGTTTATTTGCATTCATTGCTCTAGAAATTTCAAGTCATGCACATGTTTGTTATTTTGTCATGCACATGTTCTTAGATACTCCCTACAATAGTAATTATCTGCTGTTGTGTAGTTATTGCAAAATGTAAAGTCAGTGGAAAATATTAGTGTGCATTCCCTTCTCCCTAGTTACTGAATCTATCTGGTTCGTCCCGAGCTAAATTCCTACTATTATTTCCTCTTGGCATCGTTCTGCTATCCTATAGTACCCATTTAAACATATCGTACTAGTTCGATTATAATTTTTTTGTTGCTATCTCGATCTTTAAAAGATGCAATGCTGACTATTTATTTTTTCTTTGCATAGAGCTCAAAAGCAAACACTGAACATTTTGGTTTGCACAGCCTCTTCTACAGGTTCACAAGCGCGATGTCATTGTTTTCTTATCTAGTGATGGTTCATCCTAAGCAATGACATAACTATCCTCTACTGTGTAATGTTGGAGATATGCCCAAGAGGCAATAATAAAAATGGTTATTATTATATCTTTGTGTTTATGATGAATGTTTGCATAACGTGTTATAATTGTATTAACCGAAAAGGTTAATACTTGTGTGTTTTGTAAACATAAAAGAGTCCCTAGTAAGCCTCTTGTTAAACTAGCTTGTTGATTAATAGATGATCATGCTTTTCTGATCATGGACATTAGATGTTATTAATAACAAGATCGTGTCATTAGGAGAATGATGTGATGGACACACTCCTATAGTTAGCATAGCATGAGATCAAGTTATTTAGAGTTTGTTTGCTACAAGATTTCAAATACATAGTAACCTAATCCTTCGACCATGATATCATGTTAATCACCATCACCGGATGGATGCAATGATGACATCAAACACCACTTCCATAACTGGGTGGTTATAAAGGTGTTCATTAGGTATTCTGAAAGTATGGATTGAAGCACATGGATCAAGAGTGGGATTTGTCCATCCATATGATGGATAGATATACTCTGGGCTCTCCTGATGGAATGTCATCCAATTGGCTTACAATCATGTGACAAGGTCACAAGGGATGTCACATCACAATACGAGAAAAGAGTAATTATCGGTAACAAGGTTGAACTAGGTATAGAGATACCAACGATCAAACCTCGGATAAGTAAAGTATCAACCGACAAAGGGAATAAGTATCGTATGTAAATGGTTCATTCGATCATGAAGTCATCGTAGAAATATGTGGGAGCCATATGGATTTCTAGATCCCTCTATTGGTTATTGATCGGAGAGGTGTCTCGAACATGTCTGCATAGTTCACGAACCGTAGGGAGACACACTTAAGGATTCGGTGTTGTTTAAGTAGATATGGAATATGAGTTGGAGACCGAATTTTTTTTGGAGTCTCGGATTGGATCCAGGACATCACGTGGAGATCCGGAATGGTCCAGAGAATAATATTCATATAAGGAAAGTTGTTTTCCGGGGTTTGGAAATGTTTTCGGTGTTTTGACCGAAAGCTTCTAGAATGTTCTGGAAGGTCCACCACCCCGGGAGGGGTCACTTTGGATGTGTCATGTCCTAAGGGCTGGCCGCATCAAGCCCAAGGAAAACTCGACCAAGGACTAGGAGGAAAGGGTCAAACCGTAGTTTGAAAAGTCAAATCCTAGTTTGGGAAGGAAAGGGAAAACTTGAAAGGCAAGTTTCCAACTATTCTCTTCCTAGCCGAGTTAGGGAGGTACTCTCACCTTGCTAGCCGAGTTGGTGGCAACTCGTCTAGGGCAGGGAGGCCCTTGGTTGCCGGCCCCCCACCCATATAAGGAGGGGTGGGGCTCCTCCCTTGGTCCCTTGGCTCCTACAACCCTAGCCATCGCACCCTAATCTCCTCCACCACACTACTCCGGCTTAGGCAAAGCCCTATAGAAATCTCTTCTCCTCCACCACCACCACCACACCATCATCCTATTGGGATTCCGAGGGGATCTACTACCTCCGCCGCCTGCTGGAACAAGGGAGAGAAAGGTCTTCATCGACTACCATACGTGTGACCGACTACGGAAGCGCTGCCGGAATGCAGCGTCGGAAGGATCGTCTACACGATCTTGAGATCGACAAGTGATCGACTACATCAACCACGAGAATCCGATCTTGTTAAATGCTTTGGATCTACGAGGGTTAGTTCTCTACAATCTCGTTGCACCGATCTCGTAGATTAGATCTTGGCTTTGTCATAGATTAGATCTTGGTTTTGTGTGTTCATGCGATTGAAAAAATTTGTTTTCCATGCTACGAATCCTACATGTCTTTCATCCATGGTTTGCGTTCCTGCTCTGCAAGTTCCTGCATGATGCCATATAATTTCTATCTCGTTCATTATTAGCTACGAAAGTAACTATATGCCCATTGTGTAGCTCACCGCAAAATCTGAGTCACCCAACGTATCTTGCATTCCAGTATATACTACTGCTTCCATATATATTTGTTGAAATGACCTGGCTATTTTATATTAGATGAAATTCTAGAAAACACTCTGTTCAAGTGCTCAATTCATTTGTAGGCACACTTGTGTAATGCTTGCGTGTCCTGTTCTACAGGTCCACAAGCAATGCAATTATATTTAATATCTAATGGTTCGTCCTAAGCAGCGATATAGCTATCCTCTATTGTATATATAGTTTATTCATAGTTTGCATTCTTTCTCTACAAGTTCTCTTATAATGTCTTTATAATTTCTATGCGGTTCCTAGCTACGAAAGTAACTGCATGCCCATTGTGTAGCTCACCGCAAATTCTAGGTCACCCAACGTCTCTTGCATTCCAGGATAAACGACTTATTCCATATATATTTGTTGAAATGACCTGGCCAGTTTATATTTGCTAAAATTCTAAGAAACACTTTGATTGATTGATCATTTTATTGTAGGCACACTTGTCTAATGCTTGCTTGTCCTCTTCTACAGGTTCGCAAGAGACGCCATTATATTTATAATCTAGTGTTGGTTCATCCGAAGCAACGACATAACTATCCTCTATTGTGTTGTTCATTCCCGGTTTGCGTTCCTACTCTGCAAGTTCTCGCATGATGCCATTATAATTTCTGTCTTGTTCATTCTTAGGTACAAAAGTAACTGCATGCCCATTGTGTAGCTCACCGCAAATTCTGAGTATCCCAACGTCTCTTGCATTCCAGGATATACTACTTCTTTCATATATATTTGTTGAAATGACCTGGCTAGTTTATATTTACTTAAATTCTAGGAAACAATCTGTTTGATTGCTCAATTCATTTGTAGGCACACTTCTGTAATGCTTGCTTGTCCTGTTCTACAGGTTCACAAGCAATGCCATTATATTTCATATCTAATGGTTCCTCCTAAGCAGCAGCATAGCTATCCTCTACTATATATAGTTCATTTGTAGTTTGCATTATTGATCTACAAGTTCTCTTATGATGCCTTTATAATTTCTATATGGTTCCTAGCTACGATAGTAACTACATTCCCATTGTGTAGCTCACCGCAAATTCTGGGTCACCCAATATCTCTTGCATTCCAAGATAAACGACTGCTTCCATATATATTTGTTGAAATGACCTGGCCAGTTTATATTTGCTGAAATTCTAAGAAACACTTGGATTGATTGCTCATTTCATTGTAGGCACACTTGTATAATGCTTGCTTGTACTGTTTTACGGGTTCGCAAGAGACGCCATTATATTTCTAATCTTGTGCTAGTTCATCCTAAGAAACAACATAACTATCCTCTACTATGTAGTTCATTCGTGGTTTGCATTCCTTCTCTGCAAGTTCTCACATGATGCCATTATAATTTTATCTCGTCTATTCTTAGCTAAAAAAGCAACTGCATGCCCATTGTATAGCTCACCGCAAATTCTGAATCAACCAACGTATCTTGCATTCCAGGATATACTACTACTTCCATATATATTTGTTAAAATGACATGGCTAGTTCATATTTGCTGAAATTATAGGAAACACTCTGTTTGATTTCTCAATTCATTTGTAGGCACACTTATGTAATGCTTGCTTGTCCTATTCTATAGGTTCACAAGAAATGTCATTATATTTCATATCTAGTGGTTCGTCCTAAGTAGTGATATAGCTATCCTTTATATATAGTTCATTCGTGGTTTGCATTCTTGCTCTACAAGTTCTCTTATGATGCCATTATAATTTATATTTGGTTCATATCTATGACAGTAACTGCGTGCTCATTGTGTAGCTCACCGCAAATTCTGGGTCACCCAACGTCTCTTGCATTCCAGGATAAAGAACTGCTTCCATATATATTTGTTGAAATGACCTAGCTAGTTTATATTTGCTGAAATTCTAAGAAACACTTTGATTGGTGTCTCATTTCATTGTAGGAACACTTGTCTAATGCTTGCTTGTCCTCTTCTACAGGTTCTCCAGAGATGCCATTATATTTCTAAACTGGTGCTAGTTCATCCTAAGCAATGACATAACTATTCACTACTGTGTAGTTCATTCGTGGTTTGCGTTCCTGCTCTACAAGTTCTGGTATGATGCCATTATAATTTCTATCTAGTTCATTCTTAGGTACGACAATAACTACATGTCATTGTATATTTCACAGCAAATTCTGAGTCAACTAACGTCTCTTGCTTTCTAGGATATACAACTGCTTTCATATATATATATATTTGTTGACATAACCTGGCTAGTTTATAATTGCTGAAATTCTAAAAACACTTTGTTTGATTGCTCATTTTATTGTAGGCACACTTGTATAATGCTTGCATGTCCTGTTCTACAGGTTCACAAGCGACGCCATTATATTTTGTATCTGGTTCTGGTTTGTTCTAAGCAACGACATAACTATCCTCTACTAAATAGTTCATTTGTGGTTTGCATTCCTGCTCTACAAGTTCTCACATGATGCCTTTATAATTTCTATCTCGTTCATTCTTAGCTACGACTGTAACTGCATGCCATTGTCTGATTTATTCTTCTGGTTTATTGTTCTATATATATTTGTTGATATGACCTGGCTAGTTTATATTTGCTGAAATTCTAAACCACACACATTGTTATATTTCTCGTTTCACGATAGGCACACTTATTTAATGCTTGCTTGTCCTGTTTGTTTGACGTGATGGTCAATATATTTGAACCATTGACCAGTAGTAAACTCCAGTTCACAGCTCATGTCATATCAGTTAAATGAGTATTTTGCCTTGTTGGATGTATTAACTTGTTATTACTTAGTTTCAGACTGCAATTATTGCTATCGCCACCAAATAGGGGGCGGCAAGATCATGTCTCAAGGTTGTTTTTGAATGTATATGTCACTCAAAAGGGAGATGCAGGTGATAGATGGAGAAAGAAAATTGAGGACTGTTATCAACTCCATTGTCAACTGAAATGCTGAATTTTATTTCCCTTGAGTTGATAAGTAGTTTGCATTTGATGTAATATCTAGATAAATCACATAGGCCATGTAGGCATTTAGTTGACGCCATCCACACATAGTGGTAGGCGGTTCCATACCTACGCTAGCTTGGTCGATTAGGGTATAGTATTGTGCTTTGTATTCCCATCTTGTATTAGGCCGACGACGAATAGTCAAAATGCTCACAAGTTGTACACCTTTTATGATATCGGAAATGGCTCCAGAAATGGAGAAACTGTAAACGTAACGGGCCCAACCCACACGCGTGCTTAGTAACAGTAAATAGACAAAACAGTAATAGGCCGAAAGAAGTAACAGGCTGAAACAGTAATAGGCTGAAACAGTATTCGACAAGAACAGTAAAAGTCCAAAACAGTAACATCCTAAGAACAGTAATGGACCAAAACATTAAAAGGTTAAGAAGCTTAAATGGCCAAAACAGTAACGGGTCGGGTTAGAAAAAGGATAGGATCGTAGCAGGCCAGAATAGTAACAAGCCAAATTGCACCATGAAGGAACAGTAACCGGCCGAGAAACCTACCAGGCCAAAAGAGTAACAGGCCAGAATATGCGCAGGGCATATATGGGCCTGAATAGTAACGAGCCCAAAAGTTTATGGTTCACAGATGATTTCATAAATGGGCCCTCTCGAATAGTGTAGAACTGTACAGTAATGGAACATAATGGTTACGGGACAAAGCCAGATGGCCAAACGAGCCCAATTCAAACAGTACAGGGCGGAACAGCAATGGCCCTACATTTTACGGGCCTTACAAATGGGCCCATATAAAACAGTGCATGTTGAAACAGTAATGGGACCGAAAGTTTATGGGCCGCAGCGGGCAGCACCAGTGAGCCCATTTATAATAGTGCATGATGAAACAGTAACGGTCCATGATACTATTGGGCTCTCTTAATGGGTCGGCCCTAATAACTACCAGGCCTTGGCTAGGCCTGGCTTCTACCACGGTTTCGTTGACAGTTAACGGCATTAACTGGCCATTAACGGTGTTCACCACGTGGTAGTTTACATGACGTCATCAGTCAACGGGGCTAGCAAACAGATCTATGATGGAACAACTTTTCGTGGCCGGAGGGTGTGATCCATCACGATCGGAAAAAAACCGTGGTAGATTCACTTGTGATGGGGCTTCTACCACGAAGGGCATCCGTCGTAGAAGGCTTTTCAACCATGAAAAACAGACATTCAACAACGAAAATCGTCTGTTTTAAAAGGACATTTTCTTGTAGTGAGATGCGTATTCTGGTTTCCACCAGATACCACTAAACCCGAATGACCAAATAAAGACGTCTTTCATTACCCCATATGGGGCTTATTGTTATCGTACTATGCCGTTTGGTTTGAGAAATGCAGGTGCTACATACAAAAGATGCATGCAAAAATGCTTACAAGATCAACTTGACAAAAATGGTCAAGTATATGTCGACGATGTGGTAATAAAAAACAAAAAGAGTCACACTCTCATCGACGACTCACGGCAAACATTCGCAAACTTAACAAGATTGTGGATGAAACTTAACCCGAAAAATGCACATTCGGTGTCCCATCCGAAAGTTACTCGGTTTCATCGTATCCAGCCGAGGTATCGAGACGAATCCGACTAAGATCAGGTCCATAGAAAGTATGGAATTACCGAAAACCCTCAATGATGTCCAGAAGTTCACTAGATGTCTGGCATCATTAAGTCGGTTTGTTAGCCGGCTGGGCGAAAAAGCCTTACCATTATATCAACTAATGAAAAATAAGACAAATTTACATGTTGTACACCGTGTCAGGATTTGAGAAGAAATTGGGGCAAAGTGTGATGATTACGCGCCGCCCATAATTAAATAATATAAAGCCAGGGGAAACTCGGCAAAGAACGAGTTAATACCCGACATAGGGAGACTAAATTTAACTCGGCAAAGATCGAGCCAAAACCGATGTCAAGTCATGTAACATCCCGGGATTAGCACCAAGAAATAGAGAGGACACATGTGTGTGCATTGCATACATGAATAAGAAAATCAGGGGAATTTTCACTTAAAACTAAAAGAGCTATAGAGGAATCGAGATCCCTCTTGTTCTGATGAAAGCGTTAGGACAGGTGTGCCAGATTTTGACATGACCTCTACTGTATTTTTTTGTTTGAGGGAAATACGATTAAAATTTGAACATTCAATGGATAAATTTGAATTCCAAAAGTATTTGAATTCAAAACAAATGGAATTTGAAAATTAAACAATAAAGGAATTCCATAAATGGAATACAATAATAAACAAACCATGGTATTCTTTATTACATAAATATAAGTGTAATAATGTACAAGTTTCAATAAATTAGACAATGGAGACAATTAAAAAATAATAATTCTTTATTATAGCTAGGAATTTTTAAGTTGTAAATAATAAAGATAAAATACAATAAGTAAAATAATTAATAACTATAAAAGATTAAACTTTATTACATAATAATAATATTACATTGTCTTTACAGATAAATAAATGATCACAAAAAATAAAAATTACAACTAATAATAAAAGAATTGAAGGAGATACCACAAAATGGAATTGAAGAACAATTGAATTGTGAGTGATGTAAATAGATAGTATAATAAATAAACTTTACATTGTTCTTACAAGAAGGAAAGGAAAAAGATTACTAAAGAAATAAAATAAGAAGCCTAAACTAATCCTAATCTAGGTATTCTTGATCTTCTTTGAAACTTCATGTATCTGCAAACAAACTAGTAAACAAAAATAAAGAAAAAAAGGATTAGTGTCAGTAGAATTGCTCTTAGTTTTAATAGTGAAAAGCATCGTTGATATTCATCACTAAGCAAAATATATAAAGGGGCAAGTTTCACCAATGTTAAGTATCTATTCTTTCACATCAAAGAACTTCAGAACAACGTCATAAGCCAAAGTAAAAGGGGCAAGTTTCACCAGGTCAAAAAATATTAAAAGGATGGGCACTGAATAACATTCACTTGATCTGATCCAAAGGAGAGGAGCACAGTGAAGTAGCTAACACACCTAATTGCATGCAATGTGATGTCGACCAGAAGTGAGAGAAGAGAAGTAACAAAACCACACTCACACACAGCAAGCCAGCACAGCTCACCACTTCATAGCCACAACCAGTGCTCTACCTCAAGAACACACACAATAAAAAGCACCAGCACTTGCTAGATTTCTAGCAGATCAAACCACAACTCACCAAAACAATCCATCCAAGATGGTCACCTAATGGAAGGGGTGGAATAGGTGGAAACCAAGAGTAGCAGTAGCACCAGGAGGTGCAGGACAAGGCCAATGAGGTGTAGAACAAGATCAAGCAGTGACAACAAGATCAGGCAAGAGCTAGGAGGAGGAGGTACTCAATACAATCAGAGCAAGTTCTTCATCAATTAGATGGGAACCTAAACCAGGAAGTACAACAAGCTTCATAGCAGCATCACCAACATCATTTGGTTGGTGAGTTTATAAATAACTTTTCATCCATTATAATTTCTTCACTCAACAAACAAGGTTTGTTGGATAAATGAATCCTCAGAGGAACACCCAGGTGGGGTGAACAGATCATCATAGGATATGGTTTATACCCACAAAAATAAGATGGTGTTATTCCAAATACACAGATTAGGTCTCATATTTTGCATCATAGACCAAACCTGGAGCCAACTAGCCACATCATGATGCAGCCCGACCTACGGTCGTTGCCACATCAAGGTCTCCAACTTATGCCAAGTCGTCATGGACTCCAAAGGTGAATACTATCCTCTTTGAGATCCCACTTCCTACCCTTTTGAATGGTATACTACTTCATACTCCGTCCTGTGACTATGATAGGTTCACACCGACAAGTACGGAGACAAGGGGGGAACCCCGAGGACTCACGCCCAACAAGACGGAGGCTTGGAAGAGGAGACGGAAGAATCTCCAACTGGATCAGCGTCAGCACCGGCGAACCGGTTCCACCACCGGAATTCCCGGCGATAGCACCGGCGAACCAGGCTCACCGCCGGAAGCCCCGGCGACAGGACCGGTTGGCCGGAAACACCGCTGAAAACACTTACAGAGAGCCCCTTCGGCGAGCGACCAGAATATCCGCGGCGCAACCGGACTCACCGCCGGAATCCCCTGCCTGTGCGCGGATCTGGGTTTGATGCCCTAGAATATTCCCTTTATGCCCTAGAATATTCCCTTTACTTAAATAGATCCCCCACCCCTCATGTACCCCTTAGGCATAGATGATAGACTAAAGACAACCCCCATTGTGGAATCTCTAGTTTTGCCTCATCCCCTTTACCAAGGGGACCAACTATCGTCACCAACCTCGATTGGACTTTGCATCACGCATCCATCATTGAACAAGGCCTTTGAGTTTGGTGTCTCGTCTCCAAGTTGTTAAGACCCTCCCCAAGGTGTTCTTCCCTCTCCGATGTGGATTTGAGGGAGCACGTTGACCGATCTTTCCTTGCGAGGATTCTATCGGACCGGTGGCCGCCGTTCGGGAGCAATCGGCCTTGTATCGTGTGAGTTTTGTGTGTGTTCATCGTGTTCTTCGCGAGGTGTGTGTTTGCTTCCGCTACCTTCTCCCTTTCCCCTTGCTTTCCCATCGATTTGACCACGAGATCCGTGAAGATCGGGCCACCCAAGAGGTTAACCCCTTTATCATCTGGTATCAGCAGCTTTTGGTTGCCACGGATTTAGCTTCGATTTGGTCTTTTCCCCATAAATTCGAAAATTCCGCCAAAAATAGCCCCAATTCGTATTTTGCATTGATCTATGATTTGAGTGCGTTTTGGTAGGTTTTCATCCGTGGATTACTTGCTAAACTTGTTGATCTACCTTCCTCTGTGTTCCCATGGCCTAATTCCATCATTTGACCCTCCGATCCGAAGTTTTCCATCGAGTTTTTCTGTAGAAAATTGAGTTTTCGCGTTCCTGAACTCATTCCGGCGCCAGATCTGGCGAACGGAGTTCCTGCCAGAAATTCCGGTCAAACCGGACCCACCACCAGAAATTTCCGGCGAGATTTCCGGTCCGCCGACCTGGTCGCCAACAGATTCAGCTCCGCACGGTTTTGAGCATAACTTTTGCATTCGAAATCAGATTTCTGTGTTCTTTAGCTCGTTTTGAAGAGGAGAAGGAGCTCTACATAATCATCCATGTTGTTCATGCTATCTACTCCATCCAAATTCCGTAAGCAAGGCAGAATCCAACAATAAAGGGTGAAGATCATCAACGAAAGGTATAAACATTCCGCGACTTCTCCCCACTTGCATTCCTTTGTGAACCCCACTATGTTTGTGAGCAACAAACACCTATTGAGACTAGTTACTCTTATGATTTCTTGGGCTATGCACATTTAATACCTTGTAGATTCCGAGAAAACGTGTGAGCGCTATCTCATATAGTTATCTTGTATAGTTGTTGGCACAAGGAAGAGGCAAGTGAAAAAGAAAAAGAAAGAAATAAAAAAATAGAAAAAGAAAAAGAAAGAAATATACATGTGCCTCATAGAATAGGAAGCGCAAGCTCGATGAACATCATATAGGTGGTACTTATTGTGCATATCTTGTAGCCCGCCAATTTTGTGCAATCGAACTAGCGTCTCTCTTTGTACTTGTGTGACATGAGCTTATAGTCTTCGCTAGGTAATTATTTGGTTATTAGCTCACTTTCTCCGTCGCACAAGCCCCATTTATCCCACCGTGTGTGTTTCCTTGTATATATTTCCTATCTTGTGGATTTACTTGTTTGCTCTGTGATCATTGGGGTTCTTTACTTGCCAATACAACATCTTGATTTCGGATTGGTTGTTGACATGCCACTTTTCATACCTATCCACCATAGGCCTTGTGTGTGTGTGTGTTTTTTGGTTAGTAGTTGGTTTTGGTGTTCCGCGTGAACTTCACTTTGCTTGGTTTATTTCTCTCAAGTGTGGCCACTTGCACGATACTATCTTCCAAGGTAAAGTAAGGTTTGACGTGGCATCCCCAACACCCTCTACCACTTCCATATACAACACTTGGTCTTGTCAATCATGTCTAGGGCTCCGAAACCGAGGATGATATCTATGAAGAATCCATGATGAGCCACCATGACTACGACTCCACAAGTATAGAGGACATGACGGAGCACAACACCGACAACGGCTCCGCATGATTTGATGTAACACCCTCAGAATCGACCCTATGCAAGTTTTAGCGAAACCCGCCAAACCCGCATAGAAACGATTCAAAGGTGCCCACCAGGCACTTTCGTGTGGGTGGAGAACGAAGTAATAACATTACACAACAGTCCTCGATGGGACCCACAGAACAGATATATACAACAGCGACTCAAAGAGTCAAGAATACAGATATAGTATACAAGATTCAAATCACCTTGAAAATGATAGAGCGTCCGACTACGGACAAGATGCAAATGGGGCTAAGAGCCCTGAAGAATAACCAATGGCGTCCATAACCCTGCCCAGGCCAAGCCGGAAGGGTAACCCTGCTAACGACGCCGATCTCAAAACCTGCTTAAACAAAAGGGGTGCCGACAAAGGGCAAAGGAAAAAGAGGAGCGTCAGTACTGAGGCCAGTACACGGCGAGTCTAGAATTCGGCGGTCCTCGCCTACATAGGTATGGTGGACTGAAGCGGCAGCGGCAGCACGCACTAAACAACCTATAGAGACTCGATACAACTGGCGGCTATCAGAGAGGGGTAAGAAAGACCTATCCGGATCCAACCTGAATCTCACACCAAACAATCCCATCCTGGTATTTCCCCCTCGAGACCAATCGAGGAAGTCCACCGAGGAACTCACACAGTTGGCAGTTTTATTTATTCGGTTATCGTTGCGGCAATTACTAGTCAGGTATAGATAATCCTCCTGATAAATTAAACAGTGGGCAGTTTTATTTAACCATTCCGTTGTAGTTGCGACACTTACTAGTCAAATATACGATAGCATGAAATATCCCAAACCCAGCAGTTGTTGGTACTTTTATTTAGCCATTCCGTTGTGGTGAAGCTGATTACTAGTCATATCGGATACAAGTCAATTTATAACAGTAAACTTTAGTTATAGTTGTCTATGATCAAGCACTGTGCTCCAAGTCGTCCATAACCGCGGACACGGCTTCTCGAAAAGGTTAAACCCTGCAGGGGTGCACCAAAGTATCCACACGCACTTCGACCCTTTTTGCCAGATCAGTTAACATACACCCATCGGTATGTCGGCGGGGCCTAAGTCATGACGTTTCCCAGACCCAAAGCAAGCACGGGGGGCCACCCCACTAAGTACACCCGCAACAAAGTCGGCCGGTCTCCGAGACGGACTCAGGGTTTGCGACAGTGGCTGTAAACGACAGCAAATCCCCAACCGGGGACTGTCGATACCGCGAAAACACTCCGCTTCCAAAACAGTACAGCGTGCTCCTCACACAATCGTAAATAAAGCAGTAAAGCATGGCATAAGTACAGGATAGTAATAAAGCCCCAAACTACTTGTGGCCCCCAGTACAATACTTTGAAATCAGGTACTAAATCGATGGGGGGCCCATATCTCCCCACATGTGGTTAGCGCGCTCGATCTCGGAACAGGTGTCAAGAACTCGGGGTCCTACGGGACACAAGTGGGCGGTCGGAAACCAAATATTATCTATCACCCACCGGTGCCTCTGCTTACCTACTTCAATTTTAGTTATTAAACAATAATTAAAGTGAATGATAATTAAAGCCATGATCATCTCCAACATTAAACCTGCGGCAATTCTCCAACAACTGTGGTACTTGACGACACGCGACGGCACTTGAGCAAGCGACTACGACGCGCAGGTCCAACTATCTACCAAACAACAGGTAATAGGATGTGTCCAAGGCAATATACGGCTGCAAGGGATTTCACGGGTACGAAAGCTAGAGCATCGCAATACGGATAGCAATAGATCAACAGGAGGGAATAAATACTATAAAAGTAAGATAGGTAGAAAGGGGGAGATGCTCGCCTGAAAACATTGTCGAAGGTTCAACCGAAGATCGGGTCGACACTCGCATCAACTCAACGGCCTTATCCGCGAAGAAGCAAAACACTAGAATAAACACCGGATGCAATATTTAATACTACGGCAAAAGATCGGGCATGATGCATGTATGATGTATGGCATGGCAATGGTGCGATGCAATTAGGTCATATTAAGCGGAACCGGGGTCCCGACAATTAATTAAACGGTTCAAGTTATTTAGAATCCCCGCAAATTAAATGTTGTATTAACATGGCCAAATATAGCACCGGTTCGCTATACCAATTTAAATGAGGCCAATATGAGACTAGATTTGCCCGCATATGAGCGTCATATTTAATTATGCAGTGAATCGGCATAAGGCCCCCAAACCACACAATATGCATGCGAGATGAACAATTAATATGCGACAGTTGTATTATATTATAAAATAGGGTTTCGGGAAGGGGTTCACACATTAGGGTTCGGCAGATCTTGGTTCCGGGGTTCGGGGTCGATCTTAGGGTCCAGGGTTCGACGGGTTCGGTCTCGGCGGGAACGTTCTCGAACAACGGGCAGATCTTGTCGTGCTTCAGGTTCGGGCGCGGTTCTCGGCGAACTGGTCGGTTCCCTGTCGGAGGTCTTGGCGCTTCGAAACGGTCTTCGGTTCGGGGCCTCAGGGTCTTGGGGTTCGCGTCCGTGTGGCGGTCTTGTTGTTCCGTGTAGGCGTTCTCGAGGTCGATGGCGAACTTGTCCGGTACCGGGGTTCGGGTCCGGGAAGGAGTACTCGTTGCGTCGGGGTCTCGGCCATCGGATCCTTGAAGGCGGTCATGGCGTCCGTGAGGCGATCTTGGCGTTCGGGTTCTCGATTCCGCATTCGGGGCGAAAGTCTTGTCGCATGTGGGGTTGCCGCTCCGGGAGGTAGATCTTGACGTTCCGTGATGACGATCTTGGATCTCGGTATCCGTCTTTTGTCGGTGTCGAACTTCGCGGCCATCGCCAATTGTTTTGTCGAGGTCGATCTTGTCGGTGTTTGGGATTGTTGAACATCACCCAGTGATATCATGAATCCACACATGGGTGTCACACCACACAGCTACCGGTGCATCTACATACCCCTCTTCTCATCAGAACCAAAACGTTCCACTTTTTCTTCGTGGCACTCCATCGGGACTTGTTGTCGTGCAGGCAGAACCACAGGAACATCGGGGGTAGGCACGGGGAAATGGAGGAGGCTGCAGGCGGCGGGGTCGTGCCGGAGGACGGAGGACGGGGCGCTGACGGGTCGGTGCTGGGGCCTGGCGGCGCGGCCCGAGAGGAGGCGGCCGGTCGCGAACGCGGTCCGGGCGCGCAGGGGTGGCGGACGGCTGCGGAGGAGAAGCCGGCGAGGGGCCGCGCAGAACGGCGGAGGCGGGCCGCCGGAGACGGCGGGAGGAGATGGGGCCTGGCGGTGCGGCGAGGTGCTGCGGGGAGAGGAGGCGGCGGGGAGCGGTGGTGAGGGAGAGGCGGAGCCGGCGGGGGCGCGGCGGCCTGAGCTCGAGCAGGGAGGAGGAGTCGCGGGCTGGGCGGCTCGAGCGGGGCGGGGGTACCGACGAGCGTCGACGGGGAGGACGCGCCGGCGGGCTGCGGAGGGGAGGGAAGGAGGTGCGGGGCGCGGCATCGAGGCGGGGCGACGAGCTCGCTTCGGCGGCGGGGACGGGACCGGGGCGAGGCTGGCGTCGCGCGGAGGGGACGAGCGGGGAGGAGGGCGGCGCCGGCAGGCTCTGCCTCGGAGGGGGCGAGGGCGGCTCGCGCCGGCAGGCCCAGGCGGAGGTCGGGGAGGGGCGCGGCGGCGGGGTGAACGGAGGAGGCGGCCAGGACGGTGGCAGGCGAGCAGAGGCAGGGTGGCGGCGAGCAGAGGGGTCCGGCGAGCGGCGGGGGGAGGCGGGCTCGGCTACGGGAGACAGAGAGGAGGGAGGTGGGTGGAGAGGGAACGCGGGGAGGAGGAGAGAGGTGGAGCGGGCGATGGGGCAGGTGCGGGGGAACGCGTGGGCGCGTGGGGCCAGGGGTGGGGTGGACCGGTCCAGGGGAGGTGGGATCCGGGGGGGAGATGGGAGAGAGAGGGGGTGGACCAGGTGGCAGAGGGTGGTTGGTGGGGTTTTGGGGTGGGCTGATGTGGCGTTCAGTGATTGGAGGGGGTGAGGTGGAGGGGCTGGGTATATTAGTATTAGGTAGTTTTAGGATTCTGGGCAAACCGTTTTATTCTGGGGGTGGTCGTTCGGGTCGAATCGGCCCGTTCGACTGCCCCTATTAAAACAATTTAATATTTTATTTGTTTAAAACAAGGCTTCTGCAAACCGATAGCAGACAAAATAAACTAATCCGGAGACCCGGGTTTTGCGTTTGAATTAAGACGGGGCGTTTAGAAAACAAAACCAGGCTTTTCAAAAAAATAGTTTTATGCGAACAGATGCAAGATGATGACGATGCTCAAATGCAATGTGGCATGATGACATGAGCATGCGGTCATGATGATGCAATGCACAAAAACAACGCGATTTTCTAGTAGTGGTTTTTGCGGGATGCCACAATTCGACACCACTAACAATGGATCTCGCCCTCGAGATCCGCCTCATGGTACCGGAAGGAAAGTCGGCGATCTGCATCTTCGCGCTTCGTGTAGATCCTCGCGACACCACTAACAAGAGGTCGTTGTCCGTGATCGTCGAGGGAAACACTCCGGAACAAAAGGTCGAAGGTAGAGGTATCAACAAATAAAGCCACCTCTAGCTTCCGTGGACGGAGTAAAACTGCTGGATCCACTGATTCGATGTACAAGAGCGAATGATAAGAGTAGTGGTATGGTAGCTACTCCATCCCGCACTCAAACCATTACTCTGCACACGAATAGGCGAATTATCCAACCAACTCTCGGAATTAGACTGAAGATCTCGACAATCGAGGTTCGGAACAAAGGAGTGATGCAGACTCTGCATCGGATCTGGCGTAGATGATGCCGTCGCGTCGAAAAACACCGGAAGGCATGAGAAGGAACAAAGAGAAGTCCACCAGACGAAGGATTCCTCGGATAGCATGAAGACCAGATGTAGCAACACCGTTACCAAAGGAGGAGGCGAGACCCTAAAGATACGACGGAAAACCCAACCACGAGAATTCCTGGACTCGAAGAAAAGATAAGAGAGCAGATTCAAAACACGTCGAGATAAGAGGAGTATAGCAGAGGGGTGAGGAATAAAATCAGACCTAACCAGAACTATCCAACCGATTTTGCAAAATAGTTTTGACACTCTACTTTGGCCGTTAGCTAGGTTATCCTACAGGCTGGACTCGTGGGGTATCGCAACTGCTGAGCTCTGATACCACTCTGTAACACCCTCAGAATCGACCCTATGCAAGTTTTAGCGAAACCCCCCAAACCCGCATAGAAACTATTCAAAGGTGCCCACCAGGCACTTTCGTGCGGGTGGAGAACGAAGTAATAACATTGCACAACAGTCCTCGATGGGACCCACAGAACAGATATATACAACAGCGACTCAAAGAGTCAAGAATACAGATATAGTATACAAGATTCAAATCACCTTGAAAATGATAGAGCGTCCGACTACGGAAAAGATGCAAATGGGGCTAAGAGCCCTGAAGAATAACCAATGGCGTCCATAACCCTGCCCAGGCCAAGCCGGAAGGGTAACCCTGCTAACGACGCCGATCTCAAAACCTGCTTAAACAAAAGGGGTGCCGACAAAGGGCAAAGGAAAAAGAGGAGCGTCAGTACTGAGGCCAGTACACGGCGAGTCTAGAATTCGGCGGTCCTCGCCTACATAGGTATGGTGGACTGAAGCGGCAGCGGCAGCACGCACTAAACAACCTATAGAGACTCGATACAACTGGCGGCTATCAGAGAGGGGTAAGAAAGACCTATCCGGATCCAACCTGAATCTCACACCAAACAATCCCATCCTGGTATTTCCCCCTCGAGACCAATCGAGGAAGTCCACCGAGGAACTCACACAGTTGGCAGTTTTATTTATTCGGTTATCGTTGCGGCAATTACTAGTCAGGTATAGATAATCGTCCTGATAAATTAAACAGTGGGCAGTTTTATTTAACCATTCCGTTGTAGTTGCGACACTTACTAGTCAAATATACGATAGCATGAGATATCCCAAACCCAGCAGTTGTTGGTACTTTTATTTAGCCATTCCGTTGTGGTGAAGCTGATTACTAGTCATATCGGATACAAGTCAATTTATAACAGTAAACTTTAGTTATAGTTGTCTATGATCAAGCACTGTGCTCCAAGTCGTCCATAACCGCGGACACGGCTTCTCGAAAAGATTAAACCCTGCAGGGGTGCACCAAAGTATCCACACGCACTTTGACCCTTTTTGCCAGATCAGTTAACATACACCCATCGGTATGTCGCGGGGGCCTAAGTCATGACGTTTCCCAGACCCAAAGCAAGCACGGGGGGCCACCCCACTAAGTACACCCGCAACAAAGTCGGCTGGTCTCCGAGACGGACTCAGGGTTTGCGACAGTGGCTGTAAACGATAGCAAATCCCCAAACGGGGACTGTCGATACCGCGAAAACACTCCGCTTCCAAAACAGTACAGCGTGCTCCTCACACAATCGTAAATAAAGCAGTAAAGCATGGCATAAGTACAGGATAGTAATAAAGCCCCAAACTACTTGTGGCCCCCAGTACAATACTTTGAAATCAGGTACTAAATCGATGGGGGGCCCATATCTCCCCACATGTGGTTAGCGCGCTCGATCTCGGAACAGGTGTCAAGAACTCGGGGTCCTACGGGACACAAGTGGGCGGTCGGAAACCAAATATTATCTATCACCCACCGGTGCCTCTGCTTACCTACTTCAATTTTAGTTATTAAACAATAATTAAAGTGAATGATAATTAAAGCCATGATCATCTCCAACATTAAACCTGCGGCAATTCTCCAACAACTGTGGTACTTGACGACACGCGACGGCACTTGAGCAAGCGACTACGACGCGCAGGTCCAACTATCTACCAAACAACAGGTAATAGGATGTGTCCAAGGCAATATACGGCTGCAAGGGATTTCACGGGTACGAAAGCTAGAGCATCGCAATACAGATAGCAATAGATCAACAGGAGGGAATAAATACTATAAAAGTAAGATAGGTAGAAAGGGGGAGATGCTCGCCTGAAAACATTGTCGAAGGTTCAACCGAAGATCGGGTCGACACTCGCATCAACTCAACGGCCTTATCCGCGAAGAAGCAAAACACTAGAATAAACACCAGATGCAATATTTAATACTACGGCAAAAGATCGGGCATGATGCATGTATGATGTATGGCATGGCAATGGTGCGATGCAATTAGGTCATATTAAGCGGAACCGGGGTCCCGACAATTAATTAAACGGTTCAAGTTATTTAGAATCCCCGCAAATTAAATGTTGTATTAACATGGCCAAATATAGCACCGGTTCGCTATACCAATTTAAATGAGGCCAATATGAGACTAGATTTGCCCGCATATGAGCGTCATATTTAATTATGCAGTGAATCGGCATAAGGCCCCCAAACCACACAATATGCATGCGAGATGAACAATTAATATGCGACAGTTGTATTATATTATAAAATAGGGTTTCGGGAAGGGGTTCACACATTAGGGTTCGGCAGATCTTGGTTCCGGGGTTCGGGGTCGATCTCAGGGTCCAGGGTTCGACGGGTTCGGTCTCGGCGGGAACGTTCTCGAACAACGGGCAGATCTTGTCGTGCTTCAGGTTCGGGCGCGGTTCTCGGCGAACTGGTCGGTTCCCTGTCGGAGGTCTTGGCGCTTCGAAACGGTCTTCGGTTCGGAGCCTCAGGGTCTTGGGGTTCGCGTCCGTGTGGCGGTCTTGTTGTTCCATGTAGGCGTTCTCGAGGTCGATGGCGAACTTGTCCGGTACCGGGGTTCGGGTCCGGGAAGGAGTACTCGTTGCGTCGGGGTCTCGGCCATCGGATCCTTGAAGGCGGTCATGGCGTCCGTGAGGCGATCTTGGCGTTCGGGTTCTCGATTCCGCATTCGGGGCGAAAGTCTTGTCGCATGTGGGGTTGCCGCTCCGGGAGGTAGATCTTGACGTTCCGTGACGACGATCTTGGATCTCGGTATCCGTCTTTTGTCGGTGTCGAACTTCGCGGCCATCGCCAATTGTTTTGTCGGGGTCGATCTTGTCGGTGTTTGGGATTGTTGAACATCACCCAGTGATATCATGAATCCACACATGGGCGTCACACCACACAACTACCGGTGCATCTACATACCCTCTTCTCATCAGAACCAAAATGTTCCACTTTTTCTTCGTGGCACTCCATCGGGACTTGTTGTCGTGCAGGCAGAACCACAGGAACATCGGGGGTAGGCACGGGGAAACGGAGGAGGCTGCAGGCGGCGGGGTCGTGCCGGAGGACGGAGGACGGGGCGCTGACGGGTCGGTGCTGGGGCCTGGCGGCGCGGCCCGAGAGGAGGCGGCCGGTCGCGGACGCGGTCCGGGCGCGCAGGGGCGGCGGACGGCTGCGGAGGAGAAGCCGGCGAGGGGCGGCGCAGAACGGCGGAGGCGGGCCGCCGGAGACGGCGGGAGGAGATGGGGCCTGGCGGCACGGCGAGGTGCTGCGGGGAGAGGAGGCGGCGGGGAGCGGTGGTGAGGGCGAGGCGGAGCCGGCGGGGGCGCGGAGGCCTGAGCTCGAGCAGGGAGGAGGAGTCGCGGGCTGGGCGGCTCGAGCGGGGCGGGGGGTACCGGCGAGCGTCGACGGGGAGGACGCGCCGGCGGGCTGCGGAGGGGAGGGAAGGAGGTGCGGGGCGCGGCGTCGAGGCGGGGCGATGAGCTCGCTTCGGCGGCGGGGACGGGACCGGGGCGAGGCTGGCGTCGCGCGGAGGGGACGAGCGGGGAGGAGGGCGGCACCGGCAGGCTCTGCCTCGGAGGGGGCGAGGGCGGCTCGCGCCGGCGGGCCAAGGCGGAGGTCGGGGAGGGGCGCGGCGGCGGGTTGAACGGAGGAGGCGGCCAGGACGGTGGCAGGCGAGCAGAGGCAGGGTGGCGGCGAGTAGAGGGGTCCGGCGAGCGGCGGGAGGAGGCGGGCTCGGCCACGGAAGACAGAGAGGAGGGAGGTGGGTGGAGAGGGAACGCGGGGAGGAGGAGAGAGGTGGAGCGGGCGACGGGGCAGGTGCGGGGGAACGCGTGGGCGCGTGGGGCCAGGGGTGGGGTGGACCGGTCCAGGGGAGGTGGGATCCGGGGGGGAGATGGGAGAGAGAGGGGGTGGACCAGGTGGCAGAGGGTGGTTGGTGGGGTTTTGGGGTGGGCTGATGTGGCGTTCAGTGATTGGAGGGGGTGAGGTGGAGGGGCTGGGTATATTAGTATTAGGTAGTTTTAGGATTCTGGGCGAACCGTTTTATTCTGGGGGTGGTCGTTCGGGTCGAATCGGCCCGTTCGACTGCCCCTATTAAAACAATTTAATATTTTATTTGTTTAAAACAAGGCTTCTGCAAACCGATAGCAGACAAAATAAACTAATCCGGAGACCCGGGTTTTGCGTTTGAATTAATACGGGGCGTTTAGAAAACAAAACCAGGCTTTTCAAAAAAATAGTTTTATGCGAACAGATGCAAGATAATGACGATGCTCAAATGCAATGTGGCATGATGACATGAGCATGCGGTCATGATGATGCAATGCACAAAAACAACGCGATTTTATAGTAGTGGTTTTTGCGGGATGCCACATTTGAGGACCCGGAGCACTACACCTACGACGACTCGACATGCATGGAAGACTTGGAGCTCTACATCGACAATGGATCCTCATGCATGGCGGATATGGAGCACTACACCGACAATGGCTCCACATGCTTGGGTGATATGGAGTACTACACCAACAATTACTCCCCAAGCATGGACGACTTCGAGTGCGACATCGACAACGTCTCTCCAAGCATGGAGGACACGGAGAAATTCATCGACTTTGATGACTCCTCCATGAGCCATGAAGAATTCCTCCATAGTGTGGAGATGGAAGCCTACTACGCCAAGCAAGAGGAGGCACATCATCAAGATTACATGACCTTCAAGGCCAAGTGTGCCACACCAAAGGGAACCACCTACTTCGATGATCCACCTCCAAGGCCACAAGCGCCACCACCTCCAAGGCGTCAAGCGCCACCATCGACAATGCATCAAGTGCCACCACCTAGATGGCGTCAAGCTCCACCTCCTATCCAAACAAGAGTGGCGTACATACATCATATGCATCAAGAGGCACCAAGAAACAAGAATCTTCATCGACAAACATCCTCTCATGAGCATCGACACCATAAAGAGGATACAAGACATCACCAAAGGCATTTTTGCCATAAAGACGAAGAATTCATGATGAGCACCATCCATAATGCTCAATCAAGATCAAGAAGGCACCACAAGCACAAGAAGAGTGCCAAGACAAGTGATCATCATCGCGAGTGTCATGTGGACAACGAAGTGCACCACCTACATCAACCATCGTCAAGGCACGCCAATGACCTCCGTCGACACCATCATATGGCACCTTCAACTACTCGTGCCACCACCACAATGGAACCAAGAGCAAGCCTTCCTCCACGCCATCAAGCTTCAACGCCTACACTTGACTTCCACGACCTCACGAACGAGGAAAATGTAGACCTCTACTTCGCCAAGTTGGATAGCATGAGCCTACCTCCACCACTACTACGAGATGGCCACAAAACGGTCGAGCATGGGATTTTCCCTTCGACCATGGAGGCGAGCGATGATGCCCATCTTATGGTATCCAACTTTGAAGGATACAAGGTCAAGAATGGTGAGCATGGGATTTTCCCTTCACCAAAGGAGGCGCTTGGAGTTGAGGAAACCGAGCCTATCCCCATATGCTTGAGTGATGATGTGGTATCAATCCCATGTGAGTATGAGGGCCACTTAGACCACTTGAGTGAGAACAAGAGTGAGATGAGTGACTCCACCTTATGTGAGATTGAGTGCTCCACTTGAAGGGCATGAGCAATACTCCTAGTGAGTTGAGAGTGGTAGTTGATAGGTCAAGTGAGACCATTTCGATTTCTAACAACTTACCCTCTACCTCTCGTGTGTTCTCTTGTGTTGTGCTAGGTTCCATGGAGGAAGACGCGCCAAGCCATGAAGCAATGATGCCTCAATTGGAGACGATGTACATGGTGCACGAAGATGATGCTATGTCATGGCTACATCAAGAAGACAAAGTCGTCCACAAGGAGGACACTACTTCCACAACACCCACTTCATATGAGAGGTATGACCAAGGTAACAATAAGGGTGTTGATGATGCCATGATCCCACTAGTGGACATGATGAATTGTGAGGATATGCATGTTTTGGATGATACTTGTGACATTACATATGTTTCACTCATATTCCCATGTGATGTTTTGCCTTTGCATAATATTGATCATGTGGAATTGTTTGATTGCGAAATCATTGCCATAAACATGCCATGCTATGCATCTTGTGTGATACAATTGCTTTGGACTTGCCTTGTCATGCTAGTCATTCAGTTTCTCCTGTTGCTTGCGATAAGATGAATGCTTGCTATTTCACTTGTTTTGCTTGCAACAATATTGATCATATGCGTTATAATGAGATGGCCCCCATAGCTTTCTCAATTTTTGGAGATTTTTATGATTGCCATGATAAGCATGTTCCCCACTTGCATACACACCATGCATCTATTTCATACTTGATTTACATTAATGGTGATGTGCACAAGAAGAGATACGTCATGATGGATGATGTGTATCTCTACCATGCACACACATTCTTCCTTTTGTGTATGATGTGTGTAGGTACCCGCACTATCATGTCAACCTCGGTTGAGCACGAGTTAACAAAAAGAGGTCTTGAGAGCATCCCACAAGTGAGTTCAAGATTGAACCCAGCTCGGATACCTTTTGCATGCTTTGCATCTTTCATGTTGAACAATTGCGCTTTCCTATGGTTTGATTGCAAGCATGTTGATGGTATTATCTCACCTTGTGACATTCATGTTTCTTTGCTTTTGGATATTGATGCTTTGTGTGTTGCAACAAAAATGTTTAACAATTTCTCTTTTCGATGTTTTGTGTGCAACCATAATTCCATTGAGAGCATGTATTGTCATGAGAGATTCCAAGAATCTCGTCTTGTTGTTGCAACAAACATAAGGACCACTTGCTCTTTCATTTGATTTGTTTGCAAACATGTTGTTTTTGCTTCCGTTTGGGATACTCATATCCCCTTGATATTTGCTTTCGATGATTTGTGTGTGACATCCAACATGTCGAACAATTTCTCTTTCCAATGGTTGGTTTGCACACATAATGATGTTGTTTTGCACATTCTTCCTTGCGTGTTTGTGCCGAATTCTCCATTTCTAGCATCAAGGATGTTGATCAAAATTCTAGTCAAGTGCCTTGAGTGCCCCACTAATACATTATATGGAGTTTTTGAGTTCTCACATTTGGATGATTTCAACCGATTCCCATGCACTTTGACCTTGCATATGCATCCCGTTTGCTATATTTGAGTTGTCCTAATAGTGTTGTGAACAAGAATGGACATGACACAAATGACATGCTCCTCTATCACACACAAACATATGTTGCTTGGTCTTTGTTGTATGAAGGTACAAATGCATATACGTCAACCTCTACCAACCATGGGTTGACAAGAAGAACCGAAGAGAGTTACCTATGGCTACCCTTCATCGAGCTATCTCTCCAAGCTAAGGTGACTTCCTTCTACTTCGGACTCATGCTATCATCTTCATGAATTGGCTACGCTTTGAGTGTTTCTTCGCTTTTGTTGTGAGCTTTATAGGCTTCATGGAAGGTGAAGGAACATTGAAGTGTTGTCAAGTCAATCTTTCCGAGGACGACTATATGGTGAACCCCAGGATCAAGAAGGTCTCTCAATCTCTTCTACTTTGTGATGAGCATGTAGAGTCGAGGACGACTCTTTTGAAGGGGGAGCTGATGCAGCCCGACCTACGGTCGTTGTCACATCAAGGTCTCCAACTTATGCCAAGTCGTCATGGACTCCAAAGGTGAATCCTATCCTCTTTGAGATCCCACTTCCTACCTTTTTGAATGGTATACTACTTCATACTCTGTCCTATGACTATGATAGGTTCACACCGACAAGTACGGAGACAAGGGAGGAACCCCAAGGACTCACGCCCGACAACACGGAGGATTAGAAGAGGAGACGGAAGAAGCTCCAACTAGAATCGAAGTCAGCACCGACGAACCGGTTCCACCGCCGGAATTCCCGGTGACAGCACCGGCGAACCGGGCTCACCGCCGGAAGCCCCGGCGATAGGACCGGTTGGCAGGAACCACCGCCGAAATGCTTACAGAGAGCCCCTTCGGCGAGCGACCGGAATATCCGGCGGTGTCCGGAAATTCCGGCACCAAATCCGACGCGACCAGACTCACCGCCGGAATCCCCTTCCTGCGCGTGGATCTGGGTTTAATGCCCTGGAATATTCCCTTTACTTACCCCTTTGCCTAGTTTATAACCAAACTACCCCCTTGTTTAGTGGCTGGCCTATAAATAGATACCCCACCCCTCATGTACCCCTTCGGCATAGATGATAGACTAAAGACAACCCCCATTGTGGAATCTCTAGTTTTGCCTCATCCCCTTTACCAAGGGACCGACTATCGTCACCAACCTCGATTGGACTTTGGCATCACGCATCCATCGTTGAACAAGGCCTTGGAGTTCGGTGTCTCATCTCCAAGTTGTCAAGACCCTCCCCAAGGTGTTCTTCCCTCTTCGATGTGGATTTGAGGGAGCACGTTGACCGATCTTTCCTTGCGAGGATTCTATCAGACCGGTGGCTGCCGTTCGGGAGCAATCGGCCTTGTATCGTGTGAGTTTTGCGTGTGTTATCGTGTTCTTCGCGAGGTGTGTGTTCGCTTCCGCCACCTTCTCCTTTCCCCTCGCTTTCCCATCGATTTGACCACGAGATCCATGAAGATCGGGCCACCCAAGAGGTTAACCCCTTTATCACATCACATAAACTAAAACAAGTTCAATGTATTGGTACTACTGAGCACATCCCAGTTATGGGGAACATCTACCAATCAAAGAGTGATATTCCTCAATAAATACAAGCTTCATGGATGAAATATTTAAATCACCTTCATAATACTTTTAGGAAACACTTATATAAGTTATCTATTGATTTTCATCCATCATGTGAGTAAGATCTATTGAATAAGTTATATCCTCAGAAATACACTCATATGGAGTGTTTATTCATCATTGGATATCTTAAAGGGGTCTAATAGCATCTTATCCATCTATAGAGGAGGTCTCAGATCATGCATCATTGACCTAAACTATTGTTCACTAGTTTAGAACTAAGTGAAAATTGATCCATTGATGAACTACTATATGACACATTCCAAAGAATGGTAGCACCTCCGTAGCAGTTTCATTCTTTAGCCATTTCTGAAATCAGAGGAAACAAGTATAAGCACCTATATAAAGATACTCAAATCATCTTCCTAAAAGAAACTTTAGGAATCATATACTTAGACTATTTGTGACATGATTGATATCGCAGGGTAATCTGACTAAAAGGAAATTATCTCCATCTCAAGTCTTGATTCACATAGCAAAAGTACAATATCATCTATCTAGCCTAAAGGCTAGAAATCACATATGTAAAATCATCAGCACCTAAATAGCCAATAAAACATTAAGCCATAATTCTTATTAGGCATCCTTTGATAACTATCACTCAATCTCTACATCACTGACAGAAAATATACAAGAGCCATAGGCACTGAGCTATATTAGAGTATAATTCTAGGAAGGATTTCACCAACTATATCATAGAAGTCATAGATATTCACAATATATGAACCACTAGACTAACCATAGCTAGTAAACAGTTATCACATAGCAGTAACCTTGTTGAAGCAAATTGATCATGAACAAGATCAAATTCCATGTATAAATAATAGTACAAGGATTCACTAACCCTAACTCAATCGAACCACAAGTCACAAGTAATTTTAACAAGCCGAGGAACCCTAGAACAGAGTCTCAGTGCTACTCAGGATAATTCCATCACCACAAAGAGAAATCCAGAGAGGAATCGAGTGGAAGAAAAGGGGGAAATACCACTTACCCGAGGTCCTCGCTTAAGATCGGGAAGAGGAAGCAGACCAACGACGGAGGCCACCACGAGTGGCGGCACAAGGAGCACAAGGGCACTAAACCCGAGCCACTCGAGGAGCGGTCCATTGACGAAGCATCAAGGAGTCAATAGATCAACACCGTAGCACCACAAAATCGCCATGGAAACACTATAGGAGGTAGGTACAGAAACCTAGGCACCAAATAGGGTTGTGCGTAGTCGAGAAAGGGACACACCCTTCAAATCTAAGCAGACCAATTGATGCAGCCGATCTTGTTTAGTCGGCTAGCATGGTGGAGGCGACCGAGGAGGCTGGAGCACACCGGAGATGGGCCGCGGCGGCGGGGCAGTGATAACGCCCGAGAGAGAGAGAGAGAGAGAGAGAGAGAGAGAGAGAGGAGAGGAGAGAGAGAGAGAGAGAGGAGAGAGAGAGAGAGAGAGAGAGAGAGAGAGAGAGAGAGAGAGAGAGAGAGAGAGAGAGAGAGAGAGAGAGAGAGAGAGAGAGAGGAGAGAGAGAGGAGAGAGAGAGAGAGAGAGAGAGAGAGAGGAGAGAGAGAGAGAGGAGAGAGAGAGGAGGAGAGAGAGAGGATCTGGTCGGGGTCAACCGACACGGTGGACCGGACCAAGTGGTCTACCCCAACCCTATGGGCTGGGCTGAGTATTGGGTCGTCCCAGTAACTAGGTCAAGATTCAAAAAGAAAATAAATTTAAATAAAATCAAATATAGAAAGTACAGAAATACCCTAACAATATACAAGCTCTAGAAAAATATTGAAAAATCCTAAAAATATATCTACTATATCAAAAAAAATCACTACCAAATAAAAATATAACTTTATGTGCTTAATATAAGATAAATAAAATAAAAATAAATATTAACACCATTGAATCCTAAGTGAAATTCCATAAAGAAAAATCCAAAAAAATAATAAGAATTCATTTTTACATATAAAAACAAACATGTTATTTTATAAAAACACTAACTTATTTTCTTTACAAATAAAACTTGAATCAAATATTCAAAGACATTTAATCTTTGTGGAATTTTATAATAAAATTAAAATAATATTTAAAAATAAGTAAAAATCATTTTTAAGATCTTAAATAAAAATATTTTACTAGAAAAATACTAAATACATTATTCTAAAACATTTTTAGATTCTTAGGTAATAAAATTCATTTACCTACTTTACTAAAATTAAATAACTATTTTGTTAATTCTACAAAATTATTTCTTAAGTAGGAAATAATCACATTCCTTTATAAACAATAAATACTTCGAGTTTAAAATTGATGTACCAAATTCAAAACCATAACTATAATTCCTTAAATGTAAATTATTACACTTATAATATTCCTTTAGAATATTAAATCCAAATTTAAACCAACAACATTCAATTTGACTCTATGCATCATTCACCTATATTATGGGTGAATGATCCTTAAATACTAAACCAAACTTAACATGATTTTAAACCCTAACACATTACTATGGTCATTTAATTATGATTCCATTAATAAGATGTATACAACAAATTTAAATTAATCATTCACTTTAAAGTGAATAATCTCACACCTTTAATCATACCTAACCTAACCCTAAAGCTAAGTAATGATTTAGACACATTTCACTTTAAATATCTACCTAATTTCTATAGTTAACTTTGGTTTGTTCTAGTTAAGACCTAAAGCATATCAAGTTCAAACTAAACAAATAAACACTAAACAACAACAATCACATTATAGTAACCTTAAAGATTATTTAAACCTTATCAAACAAAAAATCAAAGGTTATTCATTTTGCCACTTCAGACAACAACTATATAAAAGTTCCTTCAACTCATAATAACCCAACACTTAGACTTTCAACCTAATTACCAAATAATAATTAATTCTAATCTTAAAATTATTTGTACTCCAATTTTATATCTTCTATGTGAAAACTTAAACTCTTTATAAGTTTATTTACTTATAAGGTAAAGTTGAAGATAAACCAAACCTTAAAGAAATCACCTAAGTTCAACTCACTTATACTAGTGGGGATCCATTTTGGGAATTCTATAAATTCATATCATTAATTATGCATAATAGCATATTGCTTCTTTAAACATTAGTCCTTACCGGACCAATAATGTTGTTTTCACATATTGGATCTTCTATTGTCTTGAAGACCGTGAGTGCCTAATCTTGCAATCACAAAAGGCAAGTTCATACTTGCTCATGTCCTTTGATTATTTATATAACTCATATGCATTTCAAAAAGGTTAGAAAACACTATTTTTGATAAGAATGTGGACTATTAGCTATTGATCTAGGGTGATCAGCTAATCTATTAAGTCTGCCAGTTGGAATACCACTTCATAGGAATATATCATCTAGGACTTAACAACCAATGTTGCCAGTGATTTTTGCACCGTATATTACGCGTTAACCATGAGATTTGGAATAGGACGGAGAAATCAGCTATATCTTCTTCCTTCCGCATGTAGCCATATGCGCAGGCCGTGGCTGTTATCCTTGTAGCGTGATTTGTAATTCGTAGAGGATATGTAGCATATGGGTGGGAATCCACAACGTCCCATGGGAGTTATGGCATCTGAAACGGTCTATACTAACCATTGTCGTAATTCAATATGTGGGCACGACGTACACCAAGGAGACATGCAGGGTCATGGAGAAGGGCAGTGATTGGATTGAATCATCTACTGGGCCCCACATCACGGTATTATGGACGGGAATAAGCTGCCCGGTTGTGCAACAAGGATTTGATCTCTCATGGGTAAAGCAATGCACCTCTGTAGAGTGTAAGAACTACAACTTGTTACTCCATGTTTTGAGAAAGAACTAAGAACGCGGCAGGAAAGGAACTCCATGAAGTTCTAGTAAACATGTGAAGGCTAACAAACATAGCTTTTCAAAATAAAAGCAATCTTTGAAGAAATGTTTATGAAAACCTGCATAGCCTACGACCTATGGTCTATGGCGGTAGTTAGTGCATCAAACACTCATTTTTAGTGAACTTGTTGTGTCATCGGATTGTCGACAAGTATGCAATAGGGGGTCCTAGTGGCGTTGGAAGGATGAGGTGTGAGACGTCAGATGTTCTAGGAGCGGTGAGCACAAGTTTACCCTAGTTCATATTCGACTGCGGTGATCAGATCCTACTCATGCTAGCAACCCAGTAATATATCGGCGTAAGCCGGATGTTACAGCGGATTACAAGAGAGGTTCGCCTGTGAGAGTTGGTTTTGTTTGTGTGTATTGAGTTGTGCCCTAAAGGCTCCCATAGGGCCGATTTATATAGTCACCGGGGCCTAGGGTTATAGGAGAGACATACCCGGCTATGTTACAGAGTCGGTAACTATGTACATCTTAGACTACAAGTAATACTACAGGCCTAAGTCGGTAACTCTTCTGGGCCTTGTCATAGCCGGAACTGGCTCCTCCTCTTTCTCTAACTGGGCTGCCCGTGAAGCAAATCTCTAACCCGTTAGTGGGCCACCCTGGTCAGCAAGTCTTGTGGGTATACCCGGAAAGTATATCCCCAACAGTAGCCCTCGGAAGTCTCCAAGATCCAAAGTCGGATAAATCGTCTAGCTTGATGGTTTCTTCGTCTTGAGAATCTTGAAGGGTTCCTGAAAACTTTGTTCAGTAATGTAGGATTTCGAGTCAATCGAGTCGGATATATTTTGCTTTGACCTTAGTCTTTTCCCTACTTGGTTTGAAACATAAGCCGGATTTTTCAGAGGCGTGCGGACTGACAACTTTTCAGACCAGGTCCTGTCACTGACAGGATTTCCATCAGCACGACCGTTGGTGGGTCCGTTCCTTATGGAATACAACACCGTTTCAATGCCTACATGAAAATTGAGGGGGGCGGAAGAGTCACGAGGAAGCTAACTCCACCTCTCCTATACACGTGGCGCTAATCACGCGTGTCATCGCACGAATCTTGACGCAGAGACAAATAAAGAGGGGATAAAACCCTTTCTCTCAGATTCATCTCTCCATCGCTTCATTCATTGCTTCCTCGTACTCCTCGAGTGCTCCGTGCTAGTTCCCATCTACGTACCGTGAGAAAAATCTCTCCTTGCCCCACCAGTCCTTTTCCTCCAAGATCCATGGCTTCTGCCTCGACCTCAGGAGCGAAGGCGGGTTCGTCGGCGGTGGAAGAAAAGAAGATGCAGGGTATTTGGATCCCCAATGTGATGGACAACACGGAACTCCAAGTCATGGAGGACGAAAGATTCATCATCTCCGGTGCGTGGCGGAGCGCCTCAGGGCACACCGTTCCCGTCCCGATCGACGGAGAGAGGGTGTTGTTCGGCACACAAGTCGACCGCGGCCTCAGCTTGCCACCATCGGACTTCCTCGTCGAGGTCCTCAACTACTACGGTCTGCAACTCCATAATCTTCCTCTCAACTCCCTGCTTGAGCTTAGTACACATGCAGCTTTGTGCGAGGGGTTTCTTGGCATTAGGCCAAGTCTCACCCTTTTCCGGTACTACTATGGTACTCGAAAGAATTCCATCAGTGTGGGTGTGCCTTATATTACCAGAACTCTTAGCTTAGTCCTTGGGAGAAACCAAGTCTATCCTAGGATTAACGCTAGTGAGTCGGTCAAATGCTGGGCCGGAACTTTCTTTTATCACAAGGATATTCTGGCTCCTGGAAAGGCGGAAGGTCTTCCGGCGTTTGTCAACGACGCCGCTCCCCACCAGAATTCATGGGACGCGGAGGCGCCGGAGCTGTCGGATATCTTAATCCTCGCCAAGAGCCGGATTGAGTTTTTCATGAAGCATGAGGGCCTCCGTGGATCCGACTTGATACACTGTTGGCTGGAGCGCCGGATTTAGCCTCTCCAGCACCACGAAGATCGCCTCATGCACCAGATCACGAGCGACAAGAAGGACAAGATGCGGGTCAGTTCAAGCCGGCTTGCAGCGAAGGACTACAAAACCCTCATGCAATATTTGATCAAGGAAAGAGTGGAACGAAAAGTTCCGGCAGTTTCCATGAAGATGTATATGACCAACTATCCTCTGAATCCGGTAGTTATTTCGACTCTCCTTTTGTGTTTTGTCGTTCTTTTCTGTTCTTTCTCCGACTCTATTTTCATCGATGTTTTTCGACTTTTTCAGCTCGGTAAACTCTCTGAGTTTGAGCTAGCTCCACTAGAGGGCTATGCTTCAGACGATCTGGAGGCGACGGAGGATGATGAGGTGCAAGAAGTTGCCGCCCCCGCCTCCAAGAAGCGCAAGGAGAAATAAGTTGTTGTTGCTGCTGGTAACCAAGTGTTACCAGTAGTTAAAAAGTAAGCACTCTATCTTTAATTTTCAGTACTTTTGTACCTTTATTTTTTTCCAGAGCACACCTGATTTTAGGATTTTCGTGTTCTAGAGCTAAATCAGTTTTGAAGAGAAAGACCAAGCCAGACAGCAAGCCGGGCAAGCAGATGCGACAGTAGAAGCTTGTTATCTCCCATGTTGTGCCGCCATCGACTCCATCCAGTACTCCATCAGCACAGGGAGCTTCTGTCTCTCCTGATGCTGGCAAAATCTCGAAAGCCCTGGTCACCGTTAATGACCAGGCAACTAACAAGGGTGAACCCGTCAAGGATAATGATCCCATGGTAATATCCACAGGAACAATGGATAAGGTGACCGGCTCCGCTGTCTCTGGCCTAAAGAGGAAAGAGAAGGAAGAGATCCTTAGACTGGCTCAATACAGTCGTGAGAAGCAAACCTTGACTCCAGAGGCAGCGAGCCAAGAGGAGGAGGACGTCAAGCTGGTCAGCCTCCTGGACCAAATTTTGGTCCGGGACGCTAAAGTCGCATCTAGCGAACTTCCAGCGACGGATGTTCCTTCCCTCACCCTTACCGAGAAGGTGTTTCACAGCACCAAGCTCGGATTTGAAAAGATGCATCTGGAAACATTGTAAGTTTCCGATTCTTATTTGCATTTATTCTCATATCCTCCAGCCCCCAAGCATAAAGTCAGATAAACCTCGTTGGATCCGAGTTGATGCTTTTAGGTTGCAAAAGAACGATGTAGTGTATCCCCCAAGGCTCGTGCTGTAATTTTACTAAGCTAAATTTGCAGCTCGAGTCTTAGTAGCCGTCTGACGGTATTCCGTCTTTATACTTACAAAAAATTGCATCTTCCAACCAGGAATTTCTCAAGAACATTAGCAATAAGCGCAAAGAAATCAAGGCTTTATGCTTTGAGAATTCAAAGTTGAAAGTTGAGAAAGATGAAGTGGAAGGTAAGATTTTTCGACTTCTTCTTTGTCAGTTATCTTTTTTGTCATAGTCAAACTTGTTCTGTTCGACTGATATTTTGTCTTTGCAGAACTGTTATGCCAATCTAGCAAGATGGTGGAGCAAGCCAAAAACTTTAAGGTCTTGGATATAGAGAATGATAAATCCGGGACAAGCTTGAGAAGCTAATTTTGGAATCGGAGAAATCCGTAGCTGCAGTCCTGGAGTCAAGAAATCACGATACCGTGTGGCTCGATAAGCTCCTAGCCCTCCGAGACAAAGAACTAGCTGATCTCAAGAAGTACTTCGATATTCAGAGCGATCTTTCCCAAGCCACAGCCAGTGAACTAAGAAGCCTCCACAAGGCGCATGCTCAATGGAATCACTCTGTGCTAGGTAAGATTTTTGAATCTTTTCTTTTGTTGTTGATTTTTCGACTTTCTTTTCAGCCGAATTTTGATTTTTTGGTTCTTTCCCAGTCCCCATGAATCTTTCCAACTCTCCTACCTCCGAACCTCGACTCGAGCGCATTAAGCTCGTCGGAGATATCTTGTACGACTTCCGACAAACTCTAGAAGAGGCTGGCGAGGCCGTCAAGCTTTCCGATTTGCACGCAACGTCAGTGCACGAGGTGAGGGACAAGGTCAAGGATATTCCAAAGCTTATCAAAGACTGGAAGATCTCCTATGCTCGGACTGCTTCTCAGACAGCTCTGACCATGGTGATGAGCCACCACAGCGAGATGTAAATCTGGCACGTCACCAAGGGCATTGCCGAGGAGGATGACGAGGGTAACCCAGAAGACATCAAGGCCATCCAAGAGTCTTGTGCAGGTTATGCTTGTCGTGTGGCGGAGATGACCAACTATACGACGCCATTGTTTGAATCTTTCGCCGCGCCTCCCTCGCCCTAAGAGCCAAAAGCCAGCAATGCTTCCGAGTCTGAGATTGAGGGCGACCATGCTGTTGACTCCATTGGTCCACCTGCTTCATCACCACCGCCTGATTCTGCAGCATAGATAATATTTATGCTTTATTCTGAACTTGTGGCAATGTAATGATGAAAACAATGTTTTATTTTGTGTTGGTCTTGTAAAAACTGATGCTTTTACTATCATCTCACTTTTACTTATATATTTTTTATGCATGTGCTTGAAATTTTCTGAAGCACTTTGTATTTTTATGCCTATAATTGTCGTTTTATCTGGCTCTCTGCCTTGTCCCTTTCATGGGCCGGCCAACCTTTAGCACGAAAACTTTGCCGAGCAACGGAGCGTAATTGCTAAACTAGTTTAAACTCAGAAACAAAGCCGGCTTCATTATAAATGCCTGTGTCTAAGCAATCAGATAAAAAACCAAAGTACAGACAATAAATTAAACTTTGTACCCTAAGGTAACATTTTTAGATGTTCAAAAATCGTAAGCAGAACAAACATGAGTATAAAGTACTTTCAAGCATTCTGGGATTTTTTGAAAAAATTACATGCTCTTTTGGAAATAAGATGGTAAAAACTTCTCAAATATAATATATGAGAAAACCAACACTTTATTTCACTTTGAACATGTACATATATAATTACAAGGAAATATAACTAAGAATAGAAGGGACGTAGCTATGCAATATTCCATGGATGGTCTATTTCATTCGGGTTTGTGCTGCCACCAGCTCTATTTCTCTTCCGAGTATCAGGTATTTCCTTGACTGGTCTTATGTCGGTTAAATAATATGACCCATTATGCAGAACTCTGCTAACCATAAAAGGTCCTTCCCAAATTGGGGAAAGTTTGTGCTTTCTCTTTTTCACAAGTCGGAGAACCAAATCGCCTTTTCTAAAAGAACGGTTTTGCACTCTCTGACTATGATACTTGCGCAACTTCTGCTGATAGGTTGTAGATCTCTGTTCAGCAACGACGCGTACTTCTTCGATTATATAGAGATCATCTTGTTGAGAAACTTCTGCATCTTCTTTGATATACGCCTTGACTCATGGAGCTTGATGAATCAGATCACTTGGAAGAACTGCTTCTGCACCATAGACCAAGAAGAAAGGAGTATAGCCGGTTGATCTGTTAGGAGTTGTACGTAAGATGCATATCACAGACGGTAATTCTTCCGCCCAATCCCTCGCAGCCCGACGAAGCGGTGCCTCGATACGAGGTCAGATTCCTTGTAAAATAAGGCCATTAGTTCTTTCAACTTTTCCATTAGCTTGTGGATGTGCGACTGATGCAATATCGAGACGTATCCCTTGTTCTTCGCAGAATTCGGCAAGTTCACTCTTGGAAAATTTTCTCCCATTGTCAGTAATTATACTATACGGATATCCAAATCTGATGATTACGTCATTGACAAACTTTCTGGCTGTGGCTCCATCGCAACTTGTTACGGGTTTAGCCTCAATCTATTTTGTAAATTTATCCACCATCACTAGTAGGTGAGTAAATTCACATTTTGTCGTGCGAACTGGCCCTATCATATCAAGCCCTCAGACCGCAAACGGCCATGTAATAGGGATTGTTCGCAGCTGTTCAGCCAGAACATGTGCCTGATGAGCGTACTTTTGGTAGCCTTTGCACGTTTTGACCAGTTTACCGGCATCCGCCTTAGCTGTAAGCCGAAAGAATCCTTGTTGAAAAGCTTTTGCCACTAAGGATCTGGCTGCAGCATGATGACCACACTCGCCTTTGTGGATTTCTCTTAAGATTTCCCCTCCTTCTTCCGAAGAAATACATCCCTGAAACACTCCAGAAACACTCTATTTATAGATCTCACCAATTATTATAGTGTAGGCTTTTGCTCGTCGGACAATCAGTCGGCTCAAGACTTCGTCTTTGGGTAGTTTTCCGTCTATCAGGAAATCCAGATAGGGTTTTGTCTAGATGGGAATTAAAGCCAGAGCTGCTATTAAAGGTGAGTCGGATTTCGTCGGATAGTCCTCATCAGCTCCGACTATGGAGGGGACCCTTAAATGCTCTAAAAAGCTCCATACGATACTTGTTTCCGCGCAGAGCCTATTCTTGATAGAGCATCTGCTTCCTCATTTTTTGCTCGAGGGATATGTTGAACCTCAAAACCCTCGAACGATTTAGATAGTTCATCCACAACAGCTTTGTATGCTGCCATGTGCTTGTTTGCGTTGCCGATATCGGATACTTGCTGAACAACTAAATCCGAGTCTCCATAATACATAAGCCTTGATATGCCAATGTTTTTGGCCATGCGTATTCCATGCAGCAGTGCTTCATACTCGCAATATTATTGGTTGCCATGAAGTATATTTGCAACATATAAAATAGCTTATCTCCTTGGGGTGATTTGAGCACCACACCAGCCCCCGAGCCTCCTCGTGATTTTGGTCCATCGAAGTGAAGGGTCCAAAATTCCAAGTCTAGAGGGCATGTGTTTTCTGTCGTTTCTGTCCAATCAACAACAAAGTCGGCAAGAATTTGGGACTTGATTACTGTACGTGGTTTGTACTCAATGTCGAAAGTTGTGAGCTCTATTCCCCACTTGGCGACACGTCCTGTAGCGTCATGGTTATTGATTATATCTCTCAGGGGAGCGGTTCTCACCACTGTGATCTTATGCTCTTCAAATAGTGGCGTAGCTTTCTGGATGCAAAGAATACTCGACAGGCTAGCTTTTGGTGATGTTGATACCATTGTTTTGATTCTGTCAGGACCTCACTTAGATAATAAGTTGGCCGCTGCACCTTATGCTCGTGGCCTTCTTCCTCGCGCTCAACTACTGTTACCACGCTTATGACCTTGTTGGTCGCTGCAATGTAGAGTAACATAGGTTCCTAAGGTTCTGGCGCTGCGAGAACTGGTGGGTTTGAAAGTAGATCTTTCAAACTTTGCAGGACAGTTTCGTCTTCCTGAGTCTAGACAAATTTTTCGGTTTTCTTAAAGAATTTGTATAAAGGTGCGGCTCTTTCGCCGAGCTGACTGACGAACCAACTCACGGCTGCAATGCAACCAGTGAGACGATGTACGTCCTTCAGGCGAGTCGGCCTGGTAATGTTTAAGATAGACTTGATTTTGTCTCGGTTCACCTCTATGCCTCGCTCCGAGACGATGAAACCTAACAATTTTCCGGCTGGAATTCCAAAGAAACAATTCTTTGGATTTAGCATCATATTGAATTTCATAGACTAGCAAATGTTTCATCCAAGTCGGAAATTAAAGTTTCCTTCTTTTCGGACATAACTGCTATGTGGTCTACGTATACATGGACGTTGCGTCCGATTTGGTCGTTGTTGCGTAGTACGTTGATATGTTGCTCCAGCGTTCTTTAAGCCAAAAGGCATAGTTTTGTAGCAGAAGGTTCCGAAAGGAGTGACGAAAGACGTCTTAATTTGATCTGACTTTTTCATCGGTATTTGGTGATATCCGGAATATGCGAGAAAACAGAGTAATTCCGATACTACTGTTGAGTCGATAACTTGATCGATTCTTGGCAAGGGAAATAGATCTTTTGGGCATGCCTTGTTCAAAGTGGTATAATCAACACACATCCTTAAATCAATGGTGTCCTTTTTAGGGATGAGTACAGGACTTGCCACCCAATCTTTATGGATGACCTCTGTTATAAAATCCGCTTATTCTAGGCGGGCTAATTACTTGTCTATTGCTTTGCACTTTTCATCACCAAACCATCGTAAGGACTGTTTGACGGGTTTAGTGTCAGGGTACACATTAAGAGAGTGATCGGCAAGTTCCCTAGGTACTCCGGTCATGTCAGAAGGCTGTCATGTGAAGTATCACTATTAGCTTTGAGGAACTCGACGAGCGCGCTTTCCTATGCGTGGCCTAAGCCTACCCCTATGTTCGTCGTCTTGGAGGGATCATCTTCCTTCAGCGACGTTTTCTTCGTCTCTTCCGACGCCTTGAACTGCAAACTTGGCTTCAGCACCTCATTCTTCGTAGCGGGCATCTCGGACGGCTTGATGGTCTTCTTGATCTCCTGGTACTCCTGGGCGTGCAGCACAGCTTTGGAAAAGGCAGCAGATCCTTCGTCGCACTCTCGCGCCTTCCTCGGATTTCCCCGTACGGTGATTACGCCCTTTGGACCTGGAAGTTTGATCATGTTGTAGATGTAACAGGGACGATCCATGAACGCCCAGTAAGCCGGACGTCCGAAGATGGCATGGTAAGCACTTTTGAACGGTACCACCTCGAAGGAGAGTGGCTCGGTCCGGTAATTGTCTCGGGTTTCGAAAGTCACGTCTAGAGTAATCTCACCTAGAGAATCCGCATGTCTCCCTGGTACAATGCCATGGAAAGTTACACTCTGTAACTCAATTGGCTCTCGTGTAGCTTCATGCGGTGGAGCGTCTCGATGTAGAGGATGTTGATGCTGCTTCCACTGTCCATGAGTGTTTTAGAGAACTCATAGCCATCAATAAGAGGGTTGACGACTAGAGGGTATTTTCCCCAACGATGTGTTTTCCTCGGGTGATCTGAACGATCAAAGGTGATGGTTACCTCTGACCAGTCCAGGAACTGTGGGACAGCCGGAACCGTGGCATTGAGCTCACGAAGAATCGCCTTTTTGTCCTTAGCAGGTTGGGATCCAAGGAAGCAGACGTATGCGTCTTTCTTAGTCGAAAAAGTCTTCTTTCCATCCGACTTGGGCTCTGCAGCGGCTTCTGCTTCTTCCATGTCGGAATCTTCCTTGGGCTCCTTTCCTTTCTCGGAATTTTTCTTCCCTTTTTGTCGCTTGGCTCTATAGCCACCGGACTCGTCTTTCTTGATATCTTCATTGAAACGACACTCGGAATTTGTGTGGGTAGATCCTCCATTACTATCCAAGTGGTGGACACAGTGATTATTGGCAATGTCAGCCCAGGTATAGGTTCTTCCGGGTTGTTGGTCTCCTCTGTCCTGGATTTGGGAAGTTCCACGGCCTCTGCCTCGGCCGCCTCCGCGCCCTCCTCATCCTCTAGATCCAAACCTTGCATTGACAGCTGCGTTGTCCGGAGCCAGCTTTTTGACCGAGGTGTTCTTGCGCTTCTAAGTTTGCTTTGGCTATTTGGCCGCATTGAGATTGGCCAGAATATTTAGTAGCCCTTCTGAATCATCATCGACGTCAGCATATTTTCTTGTAATTTCTATCGTTTCTCTCAAATTTGTGACATGGACACGCTTCAGTCTATGACGTAAAAGTCCGACTGGAAGTCCTGCAATAAAAGCTTCTATTGCTGTTTGCTCGTTTACTCATTTGCAGGAGTTCTTCGTGTCGATCCAGCATCCGAGGTAATCCCGACATGTTTCTCCGGGTCTTTGCATGCAACGCTCCAAGTCTCCGACTGTGCAGGGCCTCCTGTATGTTCCCTCGAAGTTTGAAAAGAACGCACTTTGCATATCATACCAGTTGTGTATTGAATTTTCTGGCAGTTCATTAAGCCATGATCGAGCCGTCTTCCTCAACATGAGCAGGAGATATCGGACTACAACCAGGCTGTTTCCTCATTTGGCGATGCAGCAGGCCTAGAAGAAATCCTGGAGCCAGGTATCTGGCCGAGCTACGATGTCGTAGGGCTGAATGAGTTTGGCAATACCAAAGTCAACCGGAAATTTGGTCTGACGTATGTGTGGTCCGAATCACTTGGGTCCCACATACACGTCCTCCTCCTTGTACCGCCGCGCTTCTATGTTTGATTCAATGCCATGGCGAGCGTCGTTTGGCGAGAGAGATCTGCGCCTTGGAGGCTCACGGCTCCTGCGCGGTGGAGTCGGATTTCTGCTTATCCTCTCACCATTGCCTCATCCGCCCCTGCGGCTTCCATGGCTGCGTCTGGATCCCTCATGATCTCTACTAGGAGGCGATGGTGGCCCTGGTGGATTATTTCCGGTTGGATTACGCGGTGGTGGTGGTGGAGCTTCATTATGCTGACTTTGATGCCTGTTTCTTCGGGCACCGTCCCTACTTGATTCAGGATGATCTGGATCATCTCTTCGTCCGGCGTTGTTAGCCGGGCGGCTCGGTGGTGGCATCCTTAGCCGATCTTGCTCCTCTCACTGGCGTTGTGTTTCCGGGTCTTCTCGATAGCGGTTGTTTTGCCGATGATGATCCTGATGAGGGACCATTTCCCTGATGGCGTCCTCGGACGCAGTCGGAATAACTCTTTCCCAGTCACGTGTCGGCCTGCGAGAGTGGCTGTTTGAGCCGGTTCTTGAATTCTCTTCTTCTCCACGGGGACGATAGCGTTGAGTCGTATCCCTGTGAAGCCTTACGTCAGCGCTTTGGTCAGCGCCAGTGTGGCAAAACTCGGACTTTGAGGCCAGCTTGCCACTAAATGACACGGTCGTCTTCTTCTGCTTTAATCCTTTGTCCAGCAACGCGACGCACTGCTGGACCTACTATGGAGACGGATTGTTGGCGAGGATGGCTCGATCTGCAGCAGCGTTTTCCAACGGCGTGCTGTAGACTCGGATCTTTTCTCCATCTTTTCCGTCGAATAGATCTTTGTGGATATCCGGATTCTTATTAGCAAGAAATGGACCTCCCCTTGTCTTGTTTGGATGTCGCTTGAAATCTGATTGATATCTATTGTCTCATCTCGACAAGGCGCACGGCCTCTTCAAGTAGAAACAAGCGGTGCTTTTTCAGGTCCTCAGCCCTTTTCTCCAGCGCCTCCGGTGTAAGATCCGAAGCCGTTGGGATTGGAATCGTGAGAGCATCTCCGTAAATTTCACATGCACCCTTGGTGACAACGTGTCCATCCACAGAGGGTCGATCGGGGTGGTATTAATCGGATCTCCATCCTGATTATCCATCTCAATCTCTTCATCAACTTTTTCTTCGTTGGTTTCATCGACGTCCGGCTCTGCCGGCGTCGGATTTTTGTTCTTCTTCTTTGACCGTCCAGTATCCTTAACGTGCGTACCAGTGGCAAAGACAGCTTTTGGCCCGGTACCGGGGGATAAACTTCTGTTAGTACTTTTCGTCATGGTTGGCGTGTGGACCTCGGAGGAATCTCCGGTATCCATATCATCCTGCGAGGTGTAGCTTTCATCCATGCTATCATATGGACTAGGAGGATTTTCCGGCTCACCTTGCGTTTGCTTGGAGACATGCTCTTGTTCATACTCCTCCATCTCTTTGTCGAAGTCTCGAAGTTCTTGCACGTGATTGACTCCTGAGGGGAGCCAGGTGAGTCGGTGTTTTCTTCGATTGCGTCTAGAACTGAATCGCTACCAGCTCCAACATCGAAACAGTCGGATCTAGTGCTTATGTGGTACTCGAAATAGTGCTTCTTCTTGTTCATGTTCTTGAGGTAGTTGTATAACTTGGTTTCTGCTTCGACATCAGCAGACTTGGATCCATAGCGGATGTACTCCTCATCTGTGTATCCGATCTCGCTGGAGAGATCAGATCTAGATTCTTCTTACACCTCTCCTTCCACTACAGGAGTGGGCTGGGTGGGTTTGATTTTCTTCGGGACCTTGAACTCTTCCACCTCTGCGGACAAAGTAGATCTGGATTTTTCTTCCTCCATGGTCATCACCTCAAGGGTGGGTTGGGCGGGTTCGGCAAAACCGAGATAGATATTGATCTCGCCGGTGGACATGATCGTGTAGGTTGTCACGGGTTTCGAAGCCTGAATCCAAGTCTCCTCGAGAAGGACGAGAGGGACATCACTGGCGTAGACCACACGACCCATGGCGATTGTTTCATCGATTCCTGCACGCGTAGATTCCGCCTAGAACGATGCTCCAAAGGTCACCTGCCCCACGGTGGGCGCCAACTGTCGTCGGATTATCGACAAGTACACCATAGGGGGTCCTAGTAGCGTTGGAAGGATGGTTATGAGATGTCGGATGTTCTAGGAGCGGTGAGCATAAGTTTACCCAGGTTTAGATCCGACTACGGTGATCGGATCCTACACCTGCTAGCGACCCAGTAATATATTGGCGTAAGCCGGATGTTACAGCGGATTACAAGAGAGGTTCGCCTATGCGAGTTGGTTTTGGTTGTGTGTATTGAGTTGTGCCCTAAAGGATCCCATAGGGCCGGTTTATATAGTCACCGGGGCCTAGGGTTATAGGAGATACCTACCCGGCTACGCTACAGAGTCGGTAACTATGTATAGCTTAGACTACAAGTAATACTACAGTCCTAAGTCGGTAACTCTTCTGAGCCTTGTCGTAGCCGGAACTGGCTCCTCCTCTTTCTCTGACTGGGCCACCCGTGAAGCAAATCTCTAACCCGTTAGTGGGCCACCCTGGTTAGCGAGTCCTGTTGGTATACCCGGAAAGTATATCCCCAACATGTTGAGTAAACTCGTACTCAACCGTATCTTCTTAAACCTTGATAGATTCTGAAGCCAATAAATAATATGTCTACATCAACTTATGCTCAAGGGGATCATCATCAAAAGCTCAAATTCTTCAAGGAAGTCAACATATACATCAACAAAAGTTAAGACAAAGTTGCTGATTAGCTAGGAGTTTAATATCTAGCCATAGAATCTACTTCTGTAGAGAAATGCAATAGCAACATTTTCAAACCAAATAGTTTAGATACTAGTATATTAGTATGGTAGTTTTGAGTTCTTATTTCTGATTCTTCTTTGTAAGAAGTTACTTTATTTCTCTAGAACCTAGAGTGTTCTATGGATCTTTTGTAACGAGTCGAGTTGTAACCTATGGTCATGTATTAGACCTGATGTGTTCCTGTTGTATCATCCTGAGGGATGTAATACTAGTGAATGGTATTTCATTGGTGTTATGTCAATGACTATAGTGTACTATATCATGTAGTGGTATGCTAGGTCACCGCAGCTGGTATCAGAGCATATGCTTTGACCTTTGGTTGAAAACCTAGTAAATGGGTAGAACTTGTAGGAAGGATAATAGCAACAATAAAGAGTTCTCTAGAGATATGATGAATATTCAATTGGGAATAATTTCATTGTATTTCTAGTCTAATAATTCTTTATTAGGATGCAATTTTAAGTAATTACATGAGTTTTAACTCAATATAACTGATGATAATTTCTTATCTACGGTATGAAATGGCACCTCAGTATCCACACCGGAATGTTCAAGTGTTGAACAAGACTTTAGATGACTATGGAGGAGACTAGACCAATACTATCAGACAACTTCTGTGGAGTCTAGATTGTGAATCATGACTTCTCGTCAAGATTTATAGTTACTATGATGGGCAGGTATTATCCAAGTACCATGTCATGATCATGTTACCTAATAAGTTGGGACTAAATGGAGAAATGCCATTAGGAGAGGCAAGGTGTATGGCGTCGGCGTATCAGATTGCAGCAGTAGCATCCATAACCATGATCAGAGAGCAGAAATCCAAAGCTCTAGTAGGTAGCACTTACACTACTATACCTCATGAAACCTCAAGTTTGGAGCCTGAGTTAAATCATTCTACTCTGGTGCGAACTAAACCTACTCTAGCTATAGAGTATATGGATCGTTATAGGTCTTTACTGAATACCTTCCATAACACTCACCAACTACTAGTCCAGGAATTGGATATTGTCATTGAGGATTTTACTGATCATGTCAAGGCAATGGCACATAGAAAGAAGTTAGATAAAGAAGCTAGGCATCCTAAAGCCATCCTTTCAGGAGAAGTGTATGAAGAAACAGAATTCGATGATCCACAGTCTGAAACCTATGCCTACTATCAGAATGGACCTCAGTCCCCTAAAGATCCATGGACCAAGCATGCTTTAGAACAGAAAACTTGGGGGGAAACCAATCAAAATATTCCTGTGGAGGACTATAATGGATGGGGAATAGAGCCTTATGTTGGAACCACGGGAAATCCAATTCCATGTGATGCTGGTCATGACATAGAAACCAGTCACAAACTTAGAGAACCTTGTGGACCATATGGGGTAACACCAATCCTATTGACCTGGAAGAATAACCTGGTAGTTATTACACCAATATGTACGAATGGATCAAGGAAAGGCGAAGGAACCATCTTAATTTGAGAAGGCGTTGGAAGAGACATAAGAGAATCTTGAAGAAAATTACGCAAATTCTAGTCATTTTTCAATGACTAAACTCAATCTAGGTACATCCAATCAAGAATATGCACCTCCTGGATGCTCTTACGCTCTAGAAGGTAGCCGTCGGACTTCACGTCATCATGGACAGAACTCCAGGAAGCACTAGAAGAGGGATGAAAGTAAGAATGGGAAGTAATCCATAAGGTAGAGTGCTTGAATAATGTATATATTGGGTAATGCGTATTGTAGTATTTGAGAGGCTTGCTGAAATAAGTGAGGATATACTCACATGGACAAGAAAGTTCTTGTAATGTAGATAGGTATTGTAATACGTGGAGTGACTAGTTATAGTTGGGAAGTTTAATTTATCTGTAACCCTATGAAACCTATGTATAATACATGGTTTATATTTGGTTGTTATTGATTTTTGGTTTTTCCTGAATCTTCTTAATGGACTAGATTTGTACATGAAGTTTGACTTGGTGTGCAAATGCATGTTGCATCATCAAGTTATTACTTAATGATATAGACCTAGATAGATAAGGGAATTTGTGTAAAGGCGTGACGAGTTCTAAGTACCAAGATGAAGATTTGCATAAGTAGTGAAGTCAAATATAAGGTACTTTGCAAGATGGATCAAGTTCAAATCATTATGAGTTGATCATAAAGGGAAAGACTAGTGTAGAAATGGTATGGAGCAACCTAGAGTGATGAACTTAAGTTCACCCAAAGTAGGTGATATTGCTAAGGATCCGATAAAGCAGTCATAAACAGATTCATGGAAGCATCATGAATGGGAAAAGGAGAAGTATTGGAATAATAATGATACTCAATCTCTGAAATCTCAGAGAGAATACCAGTAGCTATTTAATAGCATATAGGGTAATTCATAGTCCATACACCCTAGCGGGACTTGCAACTGGTATTTTACTGGTTCAGTTAACTAGATCATCTTTATATATATCTTAAAAACATAAAACTTGGCTTAAATTAAGTAAGAATTAAATAAGTATAAAATTAAAATGATCGCCTTTCGTAACGCTTCTCGAAGTCGGGCTTGTAAATAGACTTATGTCCTAACAGTGGAATCATATGGTGGTATATTCAGGAATTAGAAAGTATTAGAACCCCCTAAGGGGGAGAGTAAACAATGAGGAAGTATCGAGGTCTGATATCTGGAGTACAGTTTAGGAGAAATCCTAAACTATGAACCAGATAAACTGTATTTCATAAGGTTAATGAAACTCTCGGGAGTATGATATTAAAGAAGTTGATATTTAGATCTTAAGACAGTAAGAGGAGAACCTTTAACTTAGCAATAAAAGGAAATTGGAGGAGTAATAAAGAAGTTGTTAAAGAACCTATTGAATCTTCAATAAGTTTAAAATCTTGAAAAAGATTAGGCAGGTTAACCTCAGAAACCTAAATAGAAGGTAATAAAAAATTCAGTATTACTCTTAGTTTGAATAGAGTACCAAAACAGACCTATAGAAAGAAATAGGAAAATATGAGTGAGTTGGACTAAATGAGTCTAAAACATTCTTAGTAAATAAGCCATAAGGGGTAAGTATATTATAAATATGTTAATATTATGAGAAATATTATAGTTGGCCAAAGTCTAAACCAAAATATTACCCTAGCAAGACTTTCTAAAAACTTAGACACTTCTCAAATAGATGTCATAATTCAAAGACGCTCAAAAGAACCTGATCAGAGCGAGAGTGCTGGATTTAAAAGTAGTCTCTTTATCAAATAGGGATTATCAGATGGCCAATTTCAAATCAGAAGAGGATTCAAGGAAAAATTTTAATGAAGATACACAATTGTCTTCAACATGGATTTAAAGACCTACCAAGGTCTGAAAAATTCAGTTGTACCTTCCGAAATGAAAGAGAGTACAAACTTCGAGGACGAAGTTGAATTTAAGGGGGGAAAGATTGTAACATCCCAGGATTAGCACCTAGAAATAGAGAGGACACATGTGTGTGCATTGCATTCATGCATAAGAAAATCTAAGGAATATTTGTGCAAAACTAAAAGAGCTGTAGAGGAATCGAGATCCCTCTTGTTCTGATGAAAAAGTCAGGACATGTGTGCCAGATTTCGACATGACCTCTACTATATTTTTATGTTTGAAGGAAAGACAATTCAAATTTGAACATTCAATTGATAAATTTGAATTTCAAAAGTATTTGAATTCAAAACAAATGGAATGTGAAAATTAAACAATAAAGGAATTCCATAGATGGAATCCAATAATAAAAAAACCATGGTATTCTTTATTACATAAATAGAAGTGTAATAATGGACAAGTTTTCAAAAATTACACAATGGAGGCAATTTAAAAATAAGAATTATTCATTACATATAGGAATTTACAAGTTATAAATAATAAAGATAAAATATAATAAGTAAAAGAATTAATAACTAGAAAAGATTAAACTTTATTACATAATAATAATATTACATTATCTTTAAAGATAAATAAATGAGTCACAAAGGAATAAAAATTACAACTAATAATAAAAGAATTGAAAGAGATACCACAAAATGGAATTGAAGTATAATTGAATTGTAGGTAATGTAAACAGATAGTATAATAAATAAACTTTACATTGTTCTTACAAGAACGAAAGGAAAAAAGATTACTAATGAAATAAAATAACAAGCCTAAACTAATCCTAATCTAGGTATTCTTGATCTTATTTGAAACTTCCTATATCTGGAAAAAAATAGTAAACAAAAATAAAGGAAAAGGATTATTGTTAATAGAATTGCTCTCAGTTTTAATAGTGAATATCACTGTTGATATTCATCACTGAGAAAATATATAAAGGGGCAAGTTTCACCAATGTGAAGTATCTATTCTTTCACATCAAAGAGCTTCAGAACAACATCATAAGCCAAAGTAAAAGGGGCAAGTTTCACCAGGTCAGAAAATATTAAAAGGATGGGCACTAAATAACATTCACTTGATCTGATCCAAAGGAGAGGAGCACAGTGAAGAAGCTCACACAACTAATTGCATGGAATGTGTTGTCGACCAGCAGTGAGAGAAGAGAAGTAACAAAACCACACTCACACACAGCAAGCCAACACTACTCACCACTTCACAGCCACAACCAGTGCTCTATGTCAAGAACACACACAATAAACAACACCAACACTTGCTAGATTTCTAGTAGATCAAACCATAACTCACCAAAATAATCCATCCAAGATGGTCACCTAATGGAAGGGGTGGAATAGGTGTAAAGCAAGAGTAGAAGCAACACCAGGAGGTGTAGGACAAGGACAAGGAGGTGTAGAACAAGATCAAGCAGTGACAACAAGATTGGCCAAGAGCTAGGAGGAGGAGGTACTCAAGCCAATTAGAGCAAGTTCTTCATCAACAAGATGGGAACCTAAACCAAAAGGTACAACAAGCTTCATAGCAGCATCACCAACATCATTTGGTTGGTGAGTTATATAAATAACTTTTCATCCATTATCTTTTCTTCACTCAACAAACAAGGTTTATTGGATGAATGAATCCTCATAGGAACACCCACATGGGGTGAATAGCTCATCATAGGATATGGTTTATAGCCACAAAAAGAAGTTGTTCTTATTCCAAATACACAGATTAGGTCTCAACTTTTGCATCATGGACCTAACCTGGAGCCAACTAGCCACATCACATGCACTAAAACAAGTTCAATGTATTGGTACTATTGAGAACATCCTAGATATGGGGAACATCTCTGCAATACCAATCAAAGATTTATATTCCTCAATAAATACAAGCTTCCATGGAGGGATATTTAAATCATCTTCCTAATACTTTTAAGAATCACTTATACAAGTTATCTATTGATTTTGATCCATCATGTGAGTAAGATCTATTGAATAAGTTATATCCTCAAAAATACACTCAGATGGAGTGTTTATTCATCATTGGATATCTTAAAAGAGGTCTAATAGCATCTTATCCATCTATAGAGGAGGTCTCAGATCATGCATCATTGACCTAAAATATTGTCCACTAGTTTAGAACTGAGTGACAATAGATCCATTGATGAACTACTACAGGGCACATTCCAAAGAATGGTAGCACCTCTATAGCAGTTTCATTCTTTATCCATTTCTCAAATCATAGGAAACAAGTATAAGCACCTATACAAAGATACTCAAATCATCATCCTAAAAAGAAACTTTAGGAATCATATACTTAGACTGTTTGTCACATGATTGATATCATAGGGTAATCTGACTAAAAGGAAATAATCTCCATCTCAAGTCTTGATTCATAGAGAAAAATTACAATATCATCTATCCAGCCTAAAGGCTAGAAATCACATATGTAAAATCATTAGCAGCTAAATAGCCAATAAAACAATAAGCCACAATTCTTATTAGGCATACTTTTATAATAATCACTAAAGCTCTACATCACTGATAGAAAAGATACAAGAGCCATAGGCACTGAGCTATATTAGAGTATAATTCCAGGAAGGATTTCACCAACTATATCACAGAAGTCATAGATATTCACAAGATATGAACCACTAGACTAACCATAGCTAATAAACAGTTATCACATAGCCAATAACCTTGCTGAAGCACATTGATCATGAACAAGATCAAAGTCCATGTATAAATAACATTATAAGGATTCACTAACCCTAACTCAATCGAACCACAATTCACAAGTAATTTCGACAAGCCGAGGAACCCTAGAACAGAGTCTAAGTGCTCCTCAGGATAATTCCATCACCACAAAGAGAAATCCAGAGAGGAATCGAGTGGAAGAAAAGGGGGAAATACCACTTACCTGAGGTCCTCTCTTAAGCTCAAGAAGAGGAAGCAAACAAATGACGGAGGCCACCATGAGCGGAGGCACAAGGAGCACAAGGGCACTCAACCCACGGCGAGCCACTCGAGTAGGATTCCATTGACGAAGCATCAAGGCGGCAAAATTTCAATACCAGAGCACCACCAAATCGCTATGGAAACACTGCGGGAGGTAGGTACAGAAACCTAGGCACCAAATAGGGTTGCGCATGGTCGAGAAAGGAGACGCCCTTCAAATCAAAGCGGACCAATCGATGCAGCCAATCTTGTATAGTCGGCCAGCACGGTGGAGGCGGCCAAGGAGGCTGTCAACACCCGGATTTTTAATCCTAGATGCCTGTTATGCCATACCTCGCAATCCTAGGGTTACCATTTTTGCGAGACATAACAGAATTGGTACCACAGTACATCATCCATTACAAACCATAATAAAGGTCTTACAAATAAAAGATCTCATGATCCAGTCTTAATACAATCAACGCAGTGGAAATTAAATGTAGCCGGGCTTCATCTTCAGGGTCACAGGCAATGCTGACGATGGGAGATGATCCTAGTTATCATAGACCTCCCCCTGTCCATCATCCTGGTAGTCCTCCTCATAGTCTGGCCATGGGAATAGCCAGGGACAAAGCCATGAGTACGCTTTAAGTACTAGCAAACAATCACTAACAAGTAAAGTAGTTCGAGTAGGAATCCTAAGCTCTAGGTTTATTTTCAAAAGGCCAGGTTTATTTCATACTGAGTTCAGAAGTAAAGAAAACTAGTTTAAATGTTCTACAACACCTAAGTGGGAACTTACTTTTCATGCTCACAACCTTGTTGTGGTTAAGTCAAAGTCATAGTTCAGTTCACAAGTCATTTTGAAAACATCTGACTACGGAACAGTATGGCCTCTCCAACTGTCCATGACCGCGGATGCGGCTATTCGAATAGTTTGACACTTTGCAGAGGTTGTACACTTTCACCACAACATTCGATACATCCATCAGGGGCAACCCTGAATCATCATACTTAGTATGCGATAATCAATCCTAACCTTTCAATTACACACCCTAGTATAGGCACCTCCCCTATGAGTTTGTCCTCCCAACCATGACCATCTGTCATCTTGGGAACTGCATAGGTGGACATTCATCACGAGGTAGCCTCAGCTCAACCTCTTCCACAAGGGAACCCATACTAAGACATCTAAACTTCCAGTTAAGACCTACCCAATTCAGGTATTGTGGTTGCATGGTTGGAATGGTATCGCATCCGAACCCAACCATCAGTTTTGATAAAGGGCTAAGTCTCATGCCTCAACATTTTCATCATCAAATCATCTTATGTTCATAACACATGTCAAAACATTTCAATAGAATGAATCTTCATTCCAAGGTTTTCATAATCATTTTCACCAAGTATTCCCATCTAAAGTGATCAACTTTTATGCTTAGCACTAGCCACTAAAGTTGAGGGTATTCACTAATGAGGGGTGCTAATCAAGTGTGACTATCCAGATCTAGTCTCATGCCTTAGTATGACATCTAGTTCTAACTACTTAGGCCTAGCTTTATGCTCTTTATGCTATCTATACTATCTTTCCAAAACTCACAAAGCACTAACTAAAAGTAATAAAGAATAAAAGAATAAAGCTCGCAAGTAAAACTGGGATTTGGTATGATCAAGGTTGCATAACCAAAGCATGCCTAATGCATCTTGCATAGGTTATCTTGCATAAGTAGCATGCAAAGTTCTAGCTTGTAAGTGTTAGATTGCATAGTTAACTTGTATTGTGAGGCTTGCCTTGATTGGTGTAGTGGTTGAAGTTTAATTCTTCTTCTTCATAGTACTCCTCCTCATAGCCTTGGTCGGTACTATCGTCTATAAATGAATATGAGGTACACAATCACCAAACAATACTTAACTACCTCTATTTAGCACACAAAGGTTCACACTAGATGATCTAGCATCATCACAATCATCACATGAAATAAAGACCTAGTCTTATTTATTTTATTTTAGAAAAGCAATTTATACTCATTGAAAACTACTTAAGATTTAATATTCTCCAATTAAAATATGGGATCATGTTGACACATGTCATCACCACATATTCTAATACTTGGGAATGTGATTTAAAGTGGTGTTCATATTTTATAAAGTTTAAAATTACTATTTTATATAATTAAAGTGACTACAAATGCTTATGTAGCATTATTTTAGTACTAGTCCAAGATCACTGCATGTAAACCTAAATATTTTTACATATTCAGATAGATCTGATCAAATGTGATTTTTGAGAGTTGGAATCAACTCAAAAGCATTTACGGTTGATTCTTGAAAAATGTTTGAATGTGGAAAAGTCTATGTCTTGTTATTTTTACTATAGGTGATCTATAATTTCAAATGGTTTCAATCCAACGGTCTTGAATTGATATTTTCAATACCTTTCTAGCAAAATTGGAATCATGCAATTTGGTTTAGTAAATCTCTTTGAATTGAATTTCAAAGTCACTAATAGAACTAGGGTTTAACTAAATTCGGAAAAGATTGTTTGAATCTCTGGGCTACGCGCGGGAATGTTACTGGGCCGGTCAGCTGCACAGCGCGCGCATAGCGGGCTGCTGACAAGGGGTCCCATGCGCCAGCGACTCCATCTAACCGAAGCGGTATGTTTCAATCTCATCCCTACAATTAGACTAAGATCGCCTATGTTCGTCGTCTTCGTCGGATAGCTCTTGCGAGAATGAACCCTAACAGCGACGGTGGGGGTACGCGGTGGCTCACCTGGGCTCCAGCTAGGGTCGGCGATGGGGGCGAACAATGTTGTCGACGATGGCGGTTCGAACGGTGGTCGCGGCAGCTCCTGGGGTGGTCGCAATCAACGGCTCCTCTCCTCCTCTGTAGCGGCGGACTCCGGTGAAATTCTGGCGGGCTAGAGCTCGCCTTGATCCGGGCAAGGGTTAGGGGTGGTTCTAAGAGAGAGGGGAATGAGATGGTGTGAAGAATTGAGGCAGGGGTGGCCTCTATTTATACATCGGCGAGAGGGGCAGTACGACATGGTCAGGGCTCGTCGGTGACGACGATACAGAGGGCTAACGGCATGGCTGAGGGCATAGGACGGTGCGGTGTGTCCTAGCGATCATTGCAGGCTTAATGGCGCCGCAAGGGGCGATCGAGAACGGTCGGGCGTGGTCCATGCTCTGCGCGTGAATGGAGGTGTTCGATACGGAGTACAGAGGCTTCGTGTCGCACGGTGGCGAATGGTCGTGTCTGGGAGGTAGCTAGGGCCATGGCAAGTGCAGTTACGCGCGATGAGGGCGAGGCGCGGCGTGTGCGCGCGTGTCGGCTGCGGCGCTCTGGCGCGCTCTCGGCATGGCGACAGAGAAATGGGCACGGCGGTTTTTTGGTGGTCCACGGCTTGGTTGCGCTCGAGGGGTGGACAGGGAGTGGCGGTGGATGGTGGCCTGTCTCCTAGATATCATGGACGGGCGCGGGGCTTCCTCCTACGAGCTGTCCATGGTCGGCCGGCAATGGCGGCTCGGGTGGCGCGGCACTGGTGCAAATGGTAGAGGGGTAGCTGCTTCAATGCATTGCTGGTCACTGGGGTGACAAGGGGAGTGAAATGGGGGCAATGGTTTGATCAATTACTTCTCACCACAGTGTAAGTGAGGAAAGTTTGATCTGTATCCACCAAGTGTTTGATGAAATGGCCGCATGAACTCCACATTTGAATTTTTGGATGAATTTTGGTGAGTGCTCTGGTCATCAGCTTGGTAGTCTCTGGTTGCTTGGGTTTGCCAAGGTGAGGTGGTTTGGTTGGTTTTTGAGAAATGTCCATCTTAGTACCTACATTTGATTCAATTTTGAATTGTCCTTTAAATAGATTTGGAATTTGTTTCTGTTGGTTTGTAAGGTGGGCTTGGGTTCCTTGTTACTTGGTCTAGCAAGGGGTGAAAATAATTGGATTTGTTTCTGTTAGAAGTCTTTGACTAGGAACACCCAAAGTGGTCTAGTGAACAAGTTTGGCCAAAATGACCATTTGCTCGTATTTCTTATATTTGATTTTCTCTTCATTTGATTATGCTTGGAAATGATCTAGATGATATTGTTTTCATCTTTAAACCAATCTTTAACATTTATAGCCATCAAACATGGCATTGCAAGCATTCATGCATTAATCACACACACACACACACATGCATTCATATTAATTTTAATAATAATTTTTTTGTTAACCCTAAACTTGGGTGATTAGAACTTGATAATCTTGCTTAATATTTTTTAGGTGTTATAGAGGCCGGAGCACGCCGGAGACGGGCCGCGTCGGCGGGGAAGCGACAACGCCCGAGAGAGAGAGAGAGATAGACATAGAGAGAGAGAGAGAGGAAGAGTGAGGATCTGGTCGGGGTCAACTGACATGGTGGACTGGACCAAGTGGTCTAGCCCAACCCTATGGGCTGGGCTGGGTATTAGGCCGGCCCAGTAACTGGATCAAGATTCAAAAGGAAAAGAAATTTAAATAAAATCAAATGTAGAAATTATCGGATTACTCTAACAATATACAAGCTCTAGAAAAATATTGAAAAATCCTAAATATATATCTACTATATCAAAATGATCACAAAAATAATCACTACCAAATACAAATATAAATTTACATGTTTAAGATAAATAAAATAAAAATAAATATTAACACCATTAAATCCTAAGTGAAATTCCATAAAATAAATAAAAATCCCAAAAATTAATAAGAATTCATTTTTTACATATAAAACAAACCTTTTATTTTGTAAAAACATCAACTTATTTTCTTTACAAATAAAACTTGAAGCAAATATTCAAAGACATTTAATCTTTGTGGAATTTTATAATAAAATGAAAATAATATTTAAAAATAAATAGAAATCATTTTTTAGATCTTCATTAAAAATATTTTACTAGAAAAATACAAAATACTTTATTCCAAAAACATTGGATTCTTAGGTAATAAAATTCATTTACCTACTTTACTAAAATAAAATAATTATTTTGTTAATTCTACAAAATTATTTCTTAAGTAGGAAATAACTGCATTCCTTTATAAACATTAAATACTTCAAGTTTAAAATTTATGTACTAGATTCAAAACCATAACATAATTCCTTAAATGTAAATTATTACACTTATAATATTCCTTTAGAATATTAAATCCAAATTTAAACCAACAACATTCAATTTGACTTTATGCATCATTCACCCAAACTTAACATTATTTTAAACCCTAACACATTACTAAGGTCATTTAATTATGATTCCATTAATAATATGTATATTAGTACAACAAATTTAAACTAATCATTCACTTTAAAGTGAATAATCTCACACCTTTAATCATACCTAACCTAACCCTAGAGCTATGTAATGATTTAGACACATTACACTTTAAATATCTACCTAATTTTTATAGTTAACTTTGGTTTGTTCCAGTTAAGACCTAAAGCATCTCAAGTTCAAACTAAACAAATAAACACCAAACAACAACAATCACATTATAGTAACCTTAAAGATTATTTAAACCTTATCAAAGAAAAAATTCTTCAAAGGTTATTCTTTTTGCCACTTCAGACAACAACTATATAAAAGTTCCTTCAACTCATAACAACCCAACTCTTAGACTTTCATCCTAATTACCAAATAATAATTAATTCTAAACTTAAAATGATTTGTACTCTAGTTTTATACCTTGTATGTGAAAACTTAAACTCTTTATAAGTTTATTTACTTATAAGCTAAAGTTGAAGATAAACCAAACCTTAAATAAATCACCTAAGTTCAACTCACCTATACTAGTGGGGATCCATTTTGGGAATTCTATAAAATACATATCTTTACTTATGCATAATATCATATTGCTTCTTTAAACATTAGTCCTTACCGGACCAATAATGTTGTTTTTAGATATTGGATCTTCTATTATCTTGAAAACCGTGAGTGCATAATCTTGCAATCACAAAAGCAAAGTTCACACTTACTCATGTCCTTTGATTATTTTTTATCAAATATTTGAAAATCCAGTGTTGTCATCATCTGCATTTTAAAAAGGTCAGAAAACACTATTTTCGATAATAATGTGAACTATTAGCTATTGATCTAGGGTGATCAGCTAATCTATTAAGTTTGACAGTTGGAATACCACTACACGGTAATATATCATCTAGGACTTAACAACCAATGTCGTCAGTGATTCTTGCGCCGCATATTACGCGTTAACCATGAGATTTGGAATGGTACAGAGAAATCAGCTGGATCTTCTTCCTTCCGCATGTAGACAGATGCGCAGGCCGTGGCTGTTATCCTTGTAGCATGATTGTAATTCGTATAGGATATGCAACATATGTGTGGTAACCCTCAACGTCACATGGTAGTTCTAGCATTTGAATGGTCTGTACTAACCATTATCGTAATTCAATATGTGGGCATGGCATACACCAAGGAGACATGCGGGGTCGCGGAGAAGGGCAGTGATTGGCTTGGATCATCTACTAGGACCCACATCAAGGTATTATGGATGGGAATTGTAACACCCTATAAATCAACCCTTTCTGGCAATGCTACACCTACTATAAGCATTTCCTAAAATTTGGACAAAACTATAAATTTTAGCAGAGCCTCCTTTTTTTCTGGGGACATCCACAACAAATACAATAATATACCACCAAAAATTATCCATACACAACTACATGGTTCAACAAGACCAAGTTAAAAACTCATATCTAAGATACCTCATAACGGCCAGATCTGTAGCCACACAATATAAACCGAACATCACAGTAAAGGATAGTTCAAGAGCAGTCTTGATAGTGGTTAAATTACACTATATATGAATGATTGAAATGTGTGAACGTGGTGTATGTAAAATGTATAGGTGCTACTCCCAATTCCCATGCATGTCGGCCTTGGTGGTACCTAAAAAAAATATAAGCCGCAAGGGTGAGTACAAAGTACTCAACAAGTACAACAAGAAATAATAAGCATTGCATAACACGCAACACCGACGATTATCCTTCAAAACTTTTCATAGTGCAATGATGATCTAGAATGCCTACATGCACTTTGCTTTCACTTTTCTTTGTGTATACCGGTATTGCTTGAGTGGACACCCGTTGGCATCCACTCACTCCAACTTGTGGAGATAGCCCACGATGTGGGGACCTCAAGTACCTACCTTAGTAGGACACACCACTTTATGCACTGTATTTGAGATGCTATAAAAAATGCAAGTGCAACTGTATTCTCTATCATAACCACTTTGTATCCACATATATGATCAACAAACAACCACTAGAGTAAATAACAGGTGTTATAAAATAAAAGTCAAGTGAGGGATTATGCAAAGTATTATCCCGTGATGAACTTGCCTCAACCGTTGGACACAAGCAGTGAATTGCATGATTCCAAACCAAAAGTATCAACACCTGTTATTGAAACATATCTCACACTCAATACACAACATCACTAAATAAGCATACAAGTAAATAATCGGCTTTCCTACTTGCAAGAATCTATAGGTACCAATCATAAATATATTCAGGGAATACATTCTAGGTCTAGATATACTATTAGAGGTAAAAGTGAACCATGAAGAATTAGCTATCGGTTAGGGCCAGACTAGGACCAATTTAATCTCTTCAACTATAACAATCACTAGATGTTAGCTTCAAAATAGTCACGAAAGTGGCCACCAATCGTATCACAGACCTGTCACAAAAGGTGATTAGACCATTGCAAAGTGCTTTTATGCCAGGACGACATATTTTGGAGGGCGTGGTGGTATTGCACGAAACCATTCATGAACTTCATCATAAGAAGCTAAATGGTGTCCTTTTGAAAATTGATTTTGAAAAGGCATATGACAAGGTGAAGTGGCATTTCCTGCAACAAGCCTTGTGTATGAAGGGCTTTGATCCCGTTTGGTGTAAGTGGATTAAGCATTTTGTACAAAGAGGCAGTGTCGGTATTAAGGTAAATGATGATATTGGTCATTATTTCCAAACAAGAAAAGGTTTGCGACAAGGTGACCCATTGTCTCCTATGCTTTTCAATATAATAGTTGATATGTTGGCCATCCTAATAGCACGGGCGAAAGAGGATGGTCAAGTTGGCAGGCTCATACCTCACTTGGTCGAAGGAGGGGTGTCCATTTTGCAGTATGACGACGACACAATTCTTTTTATAGAACATGATGTTGAAAAAGCGGTGAATATGAAGCTAATATTATGTATATTTGAACAATTATATTATTTAAAAATAAATTTTCATAAAAGTGAAGTCTTCTGTTTTGGGGAAGCTAAAGATATGGAGCATAAATATAGAGAAATTCTTGGATGTCAGTCGGGTTCTTTGCCTTTCCGGTATCTTGGGGTACCCATCCATTATAGAAAATTGAGAAATTATAAATGGAATCCGGTAGAGAGTCGTTTATGTCCCAGTTGGGCCATTGGCAAGGAAAATTACTCTCTTATGGAGATCATTTAGTTCTTGTTAACGTTGTCTTAACTAGCCTGCCAATGTTTAAGCTCTCATTTATGGAGATACCTAAAGGGGTACGTAAATGGTTATATTCCTTCTGGTCTAATTTTTTTGGGAAAGTACTGGCTCCGGTAAGAAATATAGGCTCACAAGATGGAATATTATTTGACGTCCTAAGGATCAAGGAGGGTTAGGTGTTGAGGTGTTGGAATAAAAATAAATACCTTTTAAGCAAATGGCTATTCAAGCTTTTAACTGAAGAAGGTTTGTGGCGGCAGTTGCTTAAAAACAAGTACCTATATAATAAAAAAAATTCACAAGTAGAAGAAAAATCAAGTGATTCCCCTTCTGGAAGGGCCTCATGCGTGTTAAAAATAATTTTTTCACCAAAGGCTTCTTCGAAATTGGTGATGGGGTTGTTGTTCGCTTTTGGGAGGATGTGTGGTTGGGAAAGTCTCCGCTAGCTAAACAATATCCATCATTATTTAACATTGCGCAAAGGAAAAATGTTTTAGTTGCGAACGTTTTATCCAATGTACCACTGAACATTGAGTTTTGACGGACATTAACTGGCAATAAGTGGAACGCATGGTTACACCTTTGTCAGCGTCTAATGACCTTACATCCACGGGTGTTTTTACTGTCAAATCGATGTATCTAGATCTTATGAATGGTCATACTCAATTTCTTCACAAGTATCTCTGGAAACTGAAAATTCCACTCAGGATAAAAGTTTTCATGTGGTTCTTTAAACATAAGGTCTTGCTAACTAAGGACAATCTCGCCAAATGTAAATGGAAAGGATGTACTAAATGTTGCTTCTGTGACTCAATGGAGTCGGTGGAACACCTTTTTCTCTTATGTCCTTTTGCACGCATTATTTGGCGGATAGTTTACATCACATATAATATACCACCACCAACTAATATTACTAATATGTTTGGTAATTAGTTGAACGGAATGGCTAAAAAGGACAAGGCGCATATGCGCATGGGGGTATCAGTCTTATGTTCGTCTATTTAGACTTGTAGAAATAGTCTTGTTTTTTACAAGGAAAAGGGTACCAATTTTTTGCAGGTTTTTCGTCTCGCTGCGCATTGGATACTACAATGGTCTATCCTACTTTCGGCGGATCAGCAGGAGTCCATGGCTTTTGGATGCAACCAGCTTTTGACGATCGCTCAGGACTTTTATTTCCAGGCTACTAGATGGCGGCACATTAATAGACTGCAAAATGGATAGTTTCTTGTTACTTTTCATTTTCCGCTGGTTGATACATGTCTCAACCTTATGTGATCCGTGATGTAAGACTCTGAATAATAACCTTGCAATAAATAAGGCTGTATGCATCACTTGATGCAGAGGCCGGGGCTATGTTCCCTATTTCGAAAGAAAATTAAGTGTGTTATGTTGCTGACTCGTAGACATAAAAATAAACACGGAAAAACTATGGCTCGGTCCAAGAAGCAAGTGTGTGGCCGAGAGGGCCAACTACGATGAGCTAAGAAGGGTTCCTAAACTTTCTATAGTTGAGTTGCAGATGTCTCCGGTGTTAGACAAAAAGTTACATGATCAAGCTAAAAGGATAGCTTTCGAAACTGGCAGAAAACATGTTCAAGTGTTAATTAGTTAACCATGGATTCCACCACGCAAGTAACCGGTCCAAACTGAACTTACTTCAGTTTGTATACAAAGGCAAAAACATTTCACCAACGTACTAGGAGCCCAACAAATATCTGAAATTTATACTGATCTGCATATTCTTGTGTATTTTAAAGTAGTAGTTCGATCTTCTATAGCACAACCTTTCTAGTAGCTAACTGGAGACTTTTTTTTGAACAAAACAGAAGTAATGACATGACAAGTAGCAGCCAAAACCGAAACCATACAAGAAAACAAGAGGCAACGATCTACCTGGACACAAGCACTGGCAACGAGGCATACCAGCAGCTTCGCACACCTTGACGGAAGTTTCCGCGGAGAGGCAATGAAACCACCACGATGACCTGACGAAGACGGACGTGGCCGACACAACAGCGGCGCCACAGCTCAGACGGCGCAGCGCCAGAAAGGATTAAGGCAGGAAAGTGGCGGCGGCGCAAGACGGGGGAACGTAGCGTCGACGACCTGACGCACTTGGGCTAGAAGACTTTAGGCCAGAACGGTTGCGGCCTCGTCCAACTCGACTTTAGACAACATAACCACAAATCGATTCCATCTCGAGTTCAAAAACAAGGCCTAGCCCGACCCATCTATTTACGTAATAGGGATAAGAAATAGCATAACTAGCTTTGAAAAGAACAACATCGTGATTACAAACTGGCAGCAAGTACATGTTTAAAATAGCCGATCATGAGATCAACCCCTAGCACATTCTAGTTTCCTTTCTTTTGTTCTTCCAATTTATTTCTTTTCTCCGACTTCCTATTTCATAACCCGATTTATCTCAAGGTCATTTTTTATAAGATCAAATAGAAAAATAATTAGCAATAAATTGGGGGTATTATAGGAATCAGCTGCCCGGTTGTGCAACAAGGATTTGATCTCTCATGGATAAAGCAATGCAACTCTACAGAGTGTAAAAACTGTAACTTGTTACTCCATATTCTAGGAAGAAGCTATGAATACGGCAGGAAAGGAACTCCATGAAGTTCTAGTAAACCTATGAAGGCTGACGGACATAGGTTTTCAAAATAAAATCAATCTTTGAAGAAATGTTTATGAAAACCTGCATAGCCTACGACCTACGGTCTGTGACGATAGTTATTGCATCAAACACTCCTTTTTAGTGAATTTACTGAGTACGCTCGTACCCAATTATATCTTCTTAATCCTTGCTAGATTTTGAAGCCAATAAAGATGACGTCTACGTCAACTTATGCTCAAGGGGATCGTCATCAAAATCTCAAATCCTTCAAGAAAGTCAACATATACATCAACAAAAGTGAAAACAAAGTTTCTGATTAGCTAGGAGTCGAATATCTAGCCAAAGAACCTACTTCTGTAGAGCAATGCAATAGCAGCATTTGCAAACCAAATAGTTTAGATACTAGTATATTAGTATGGTAGTTTTTAGTTCTTATTTCTGATTCTTCTTTGTAAGAAGTTACTTTCTTTCTCTAGAACCTAGAGTGTTCTCTGGATCTTTTGTAAAAAGTTGAGTTGTAACCTATAGTCATGTCTTTGACCTGTTGTGTTTCTGTTGTACCATTCTGAGAGATATAATACTAGTGAATGGTATTTCATTGGTGTTATGTCAATGACTATAGTGTACTACATCATGCAGTGGTATGCTGGGTCACCGCAAGTTCAAAGAGTTTGGTCGACTTAATATATGTCGGATAAAAAGAGAAGTTCCATATTCATCAAAGGAACCTACTAAGGCCTGTCAGTCGGGGCTGCTAGAACTTTCCAGCTTTGGGGACTAATGTCGGGGGGATAACCCCTGGTAGGATCATAAGAGGTAAAATTGAAGGTTAACTCGGCTTGGCCTTAGTCGAGTTTGGTCGACATAGGCCAAGTCAATATGGCCGAGTCATAATGGCAATCCTAGGCCGACATAAAATGTATGACGACACGAGTAATATGTATGTTCCTTGTTCGCAGGTACGCCTAGACCGAGTCTTAAGAGGTAAGGTCGGGTCAATAAGGGAGAGAAGCTCCTTGTAGTGTACACTTCTGGCTGGAGGAGGACCACAGTAAAGTTGGGTCAAAAAAGAACGATGAGGAGAGCTCCGTCGGGTGACGCCTAAAGGCGCCAGGTGACGCCTAAAGTACCAAGTGACGCGTAAAGCAAGGGGTGACGCCAAAATAAGTGGCGCCAATGTACTGGAACACCGTTGGCGAGAAAACTTTGTTGACTAGGTCCAAGGCCAAGGACTGGTCCTATGACCCATCCCGCTGGGTAAAGGCAAAGCCCAAACTGTAAACCCTAGGATCCACATTGTAACCTAGCTACTCCCATCTCCTATATAAAGAGGGGTAGAGCTATAGGGTTAGAGACACGCACAACAGGAGCCACAAGGCTGTTCCCTTCTTCTTCCTCTAGCTACTAACTTCTTGAAAACAGCTCAAGGAGCACTTGTAACCTAGATCAAGAGGAATAAGATAGCAAGTCCATACAAAAATCTGTTCTAGGGTTCTCCCCTATGCTTTGTGTGCGGCTACACCGCGCACTCTCTCCCCAGATTCCTCTTGCGTCCATACGGCCCCAACTTAAGCCTACACATGGCATCTGCCGTGACACCACCACGACAGGCTTGGTGAGAGGGCCTCCCCGGGGTACTATAGCTGCTCCGCTGCCAGGGCCTAGTAGAAATTGGGCCATGGTACCCCGATTGCCACTGGCCTGACATCAGGAAACCTTGATCATTAGTTGACCAATGAGCTAGTTGACTAGAGCTTACTAGGGACATGGTTTGTTTCCATACCACACATTTACTTATGTTTCCGCTTAATACATTTATAGCATGGCATAAAACTTATTATAAACATTTGAGATATGACAATAAAAATATCTTTATTATTTGCCTTTAGGGCATATCGCCAACAATCAGTTCATCGTCCACCATATACACCATATTTGTAGGACGTAGGGTTTCGCACAATGTGGCCTGAACCTGGGTAAAGAACTTGTGTGTATGTGTGATTGTGTGTTCTTCGTGTTTGCTGATAGAGCTTGCCGCGTACTGCACCCCTGGCCACACTAAAAAGGGGAGTGTATATCTAGGACACAACACTTGGTGTTGCTCTCCTGATAGGGCGTGAAGGCCCGTCAAGCTGCCACTTCCACATCTTCAAGGGTTGGGAGTTGTTTTGTAACATCCCAAAAATACTAAACTTAAATCATCAAACTCTAATCATCAAAATTAGGGTTAACAAAAACTTTTCTAATTAAAATTATGAAAGCATGCATATGTGTATGCATTTAAATTGAAATTCTTTTGAACCAACTTGTTTGTGTGTTTCTTTGCTTGTAAAATGTTTCTTAGGTGAAATAAACATCATCTAAACATTTCCCAAAATTTTCCTAAGGACAAATAAATCAAAACCAATAAAATAAAGGAATGGTCATTTTGACCAATTTAACTCCCATGCCTACTTTGGCTGTCTCAAACTTTCAGAACCTAATGGAAACTTTTCTGGATCTTTGCACTCCTTGAATGCACTCATAACAAGGTATCAAGGCCCACTTTGTGATCATCCAGAAACTTTCAAATGCATAGTTTAAATGACAATTCAAAATTGAATCTTTATCATATGGGAAGATCCCACTTTTTCAAAAACCACTCAAACAAGCTCAACTTTCAAAACCCAAGCATCTGCAGACTCACCAGCACCAATCTAGCAAACCCACCAAAAATCTTTTCAAAATTCAAAACTTGATTTCATGCGGCCATTTCATCAAACAGGTTGCAGACACAAATCATCAAAATCCTAAGCACTATAGTGAGCAGTGATTGAAGCCTAACTTGTTCCCTCTCTAGCTCACAACCAGCTCAGTAGATCATCTAGCAAGATTAACTAAACACTAGAACCACTGTGAGCTTGGCATTACCATAAATGGTGAACAGCTGAAGTCAACCTTGTCACCCCCATGTCGACAGCAAGCTAGGAAGAGAAGCAAATCTAGCCAGCATGTTTGGGAGGTAGCCCACCGTCCACCGCCACCCCTGTCCCAGCCGCGAGTGTTGCCAAGCCCTGGACCACACGCACGAACCATGCCAACCTCGCCAGCGACCATGCCGAGCGTGCGCCAGAGCGCCACCCTCGACCGAAGCCCACAGACCGCGCACCGCCCTCGCCGCGTGCATACACAATCCCCACCGACCCAGGAGACCGCCAGACATCCTTGTTAGCCGCCCCGTGCCGCACAGCCACCGCTCGCCGTCAAAGACGCCGCCTCTGCCGCGCAAAGCGTCGCATGTTCTAGACAAAACCGCACCGCCCCACACCTCAAAACCATGTCGTTGAGCATCGCCAGGGAACACCGCACCGTCCCCTACCTTCGCCCATGCCAATATCCGCCTGTAACATCGCCCTCGACGAGCTCACCTTGCGCCCCGTCGGTCCCCTCGCTTGACTATAAATAGAGGCCACCCCCAGTCGATTTCTTCACACCACCTCACTCCCCTCTTCTCACTGATCGTGCCACACCGTTCCCGGAGCAAGGCGAGCACCACCTCGCCGGAATTTCACCGGAGCCCGCCGCCTCTGGAGGAGAAGCGCGCCATCGATTTCGTCCACCCCAGGAGCTGCCACGACCACCCCTGAGTTCGCCGTCGTCGACTTTGTCGTTCGCCCGCCTCGCCGACCCTCGCCTGCACCCCGGTGAGCCCCCAGCACCCCTCACTGGCCGCGCTAGGTTTCTTTCTCGCCGGCGTTGCCTCGCGTCAACGATGACTCCCAGCCATTGGATTAGAATCAGATCGAACGACCCACATTGCCCCGTACCGCTTCGCCCCTCCCTGTCTCACTGACGAGTGGGAACACCCACTTAAGCAGCCCGCGGGGGCACTGCGCTTAGCAGGCCGGCCCGTTAACTTTTCCCGCGCAGCCCAGTTATTCAAATTAAACCTTTTCTATTTTATTTCAAACTCACTTCTGTACCCAACTTCAAAATTCAACCCAGATCGATTCAGTGCACCAAATTGAATGAAACTAATTTTGTTAGAAAGGTCTGGGAATGCTGAATCCAAGACCATTGGATTCAAGTCATTTGAATCTATAGATCTCCCATGGTAAAAATAACAAGGCAGAAGCTTTTCTGCATTCAAACATTTTTCAAATTTAAACCATAATATCTTTTGAGTTGATTCCAACTCTCAAAAATCACATTTAACCATACCTTTCAGAATATATAAAAATATATAGGTTTACTTGCAAAAATAATGTTCAAGTAATAAAAGAATGCTACATAAGCATTTCTAGACACATTAATTAATTAAAATAAAAGGGTAAAACCTTATTAAATTGTGACACCACTTTAAATCACATTCCCTTGGACTACAATATGTGGTGATGACATGTGTAAACATGATCCCATGTTTGGTTTGGAGAATGTTAAATCTTAAGTAGTTTTTCAATGAGTAGAAATTACTTTTCTAAAAATAAAAGGAATTAAACCAAGCTTTAATCTTGTAATGTTAGAGATGATGTTAGATCATCTATAGGACCCTTGTGTGTGATGATTGCAAGTAGTTAAGTATTGTTTGGTGATTGTGTACCTCGTATTTATTCATAGAGGATAGTACCGACCAAGGATACGAGGAGGAAGGAGGATACTACGAAGAAGAAGCCGAGGAGAACTTCAACCACTGCTCTGCACAAGGCAAGTTGATGCTATACCTATGCAAGCTTATACTGATATTGTGCAAGCTTTATTAACTAAGTGGACCAATGCAATCTAACCCTTGCAAGATACCTACTGATGCCACAAACCACTACTTGTTACTATGCCCACTATATGCCTTAAGCATATGTGATCATATCCACTTGATAAACCAATCCTAGTTTTATTTGCAAGTCTATTACTTTATTTCTTTATCAAAGCTCTTACTTAGAGTTTACTGAAATAAATGATAGATACTAGAAAAATATGTGAAGGTTGCATAAAGAGCATAAAATTTGTCCTAAGCTAGATAATCTTGATGTCATCCTAAGGCATGAGATTGAACTTAGCTAAAACTCCACTAGTTTACCACCCCTCATTATTACTTACCCCCACCTGTAGATGCTAGTGCTAAGCATAAAACTTGATCAACTTTAGATGGGAATACTTGGTGGAAAAATGGTTATGAAAACCTTGGAATGAAGGATCATTCTATTGAAATGTTTTGGACATGTGTTTCCGAACACCTGATGATTTTGGTGATGAAAATGTTGAGGCGTGAGCCTTAGCCCTTTATAAAACTGATGGTTGTCTGGATGCGATACCATTCCAATTTTATCGTACAACCACAATACCCGAATATTGGGTAGGGCTTGACTGGAAACTTATATACCTTAGTATTAGTTCCCTCACGGCCAAGGTCTGAGCTGAGGCTACCTTGTGAAGATTGTCCACCTGTGCAGTACCCAAGATGACAGTTGGTCATGGTTGGGAGGCCAAACTCACAGGAGAGGTGCTTATACTAGGGCGTGTAATCGAAAGGTTAGGATTGATTATCTGCATACTGAGTATGGTAAATTCAGGATTTGTTCCTGACGGATGTATCGAATGTTGTGGTGAAAGTGTACAATCTCTGCAGAGTGTCAAACTATTCGAATAGCCGCGTCCGTGGTTATGGACAGTTGGAGTGGCCATACTGTTCCCCCGTCAGACTTTTCAAAATGACTTGTGAAATGAATTGAGACTTTGACTTGACCACAACAGGGTTGTGATATGAAATACAAATTCCCACTTAGGAGTTATAAAATTTTGACGAGCATTCGTTGCTTCTAAACTTAGTAGAGGTAAATCTGGCTTTTGCAAAACAACCCTAGAGCCTAGTGTCCTATTATCCAAAAACCCCTTTTACCTGTTAGTATTAGTTTGCGAGTACTTAAAGAGTACTCATGGCTTTGTCCTTGGCTATTCCCATGGCCAGACTATGAAGAGGAGTACCTTGAGGATGGACCCCAGGAAGGTTATGATAACTAGGATCATCTCCCATTGTCAGCATTGCTTGTGACCCCGAAGATGGAGCTTCGCCTACGCTACCGTTATTATTACGTATTCCGCTGCTTGATGTTGTATTAAGAACTGGATCATGAGATCCCTATTTGTGTAAGAACTTATGTATCATTTGTAATGGATGATGTACTATGATATCCAATTCTGTTATGTCTCGCAAAAATGGTAATCCTGGGATTGCGATGTATGGCATAACAGGCATCTAGGATTGAAAAATCCGGGTGTTGACAAGTTGGTATCAGAGCCATCCTGGCCATAGGAGACCCTAGTTAGGCTGGACGTTTAAAACCAAAAACTTATTTTCCAAAACCAAAGAAAACAAATATTTACAAAAACTTATTCTCATTCTTATCCCTTTGATACTTTCATGAAAATTCAAGTTCCTCAAAAACTCTTGCAAAAATACATAAAATTGGACACACTTGACCACTCTACTAACTTACTCATCCTATATTCTTATAGATGGACGTGAAGTACATCAAGTTTTACCAACTTGGGAATGGAGGAGACCTGATCTTTGAGAGGGATTTGGACCAGCTTTCGGAACTTCTGGAGCGTCCTCACCCCGAGTTCTTCGGAGCTCAGCTCAATGATCAAGGAGGAGAAGATCTGTAGTGGCTAATTGTTGCAAGTCTCCGAGGAAAGATTGAACCTCCCACTGCGGAGGGAATTCAGTTTACCTTGAGGGAAAACAACTGGCTCGATGGACTTGCCAGAGCCATGCAAGAAGCTCTTTCCCGTCTGTGTGGGCAGAGCATCAATCAGATCAAGGGTACTCGCTTTGAGTTTTGCCCAAGGCGTGATGCTAATGGACAACCACTGGAAGCCCCATACCACCCCGAGCTGAAGACCCAATTGGACCACCTTAGCTTCATGATGTACGATCGTCAGCAGGAGTTAGACAACTTCAGTGACTACTGCAACCACAAGTCTGCCATCATCAAGACGAAGGACCAGACCATCGCCCTGCTAGCAAAGGATCGCAAGTCTCGCCTCCGTCAGCTCGACAAGAAGGAGCGCATCATTGCCCGTCTTCGCCACCGCATCTCATCTCTGGAGGAGACCATCCACGAGAGATACATGCAGTTGGAGGAAAGGGAGAATGCCGGAGAGGATCTTCGTGGAGACCCCTACTCCTATCTCAGTGTAACTACCTCGGTGAATTACGCTCCTAGTTACAAGCCTGGATGAGCGGAAATGGTTGAAATAGTACGGTGGGGCCCAAATGCCACTCACAGGTAGACCTTTCGGCCGTCCCAACCATTTCCAATTCATCGGGACAAGAATGGGCGGCGTAATCGGCAGGCGAAGGGATCAACTACATACACAAATGAGTATGTATGCAAGCCACCATACAATAGTACATCAGAGCCATTCCATCTAAAAAGAAAGGAAATATAGCAACGCCATACGGCAAGATTCAAATGTCCTAGATAGATATAATAGTTTAGGATAACTCCTCATACATCAAACATCATAGTATCAGGCGGAAGCGGCAAACAAGATCCGAGTACGGATAAGAAGCAAATCGGCATAAGATGCCCCATAAATAAGCACATCCCGCCCACAGATCTCACGGATCCCCGTTCCCGGAATCTCTACACCGAACGATCGTTGCCCACATCATCCGCCTCCTCCACCCAGTATCCATCTTGTGAGTGTACCTGTTCATCTGAATCAAATAATTTATCGTGTGAGACCCTAGGGGTACTCAGCAAGTCTTTATGCCTCTAAAGGGGACACAACCTGGGGTGACGCAATTGCAGCAAAAGATAACCCTAACAGTTCTATAGATACTCGCTAACCATCCGCCTAACCAAAGATAGACGGATGTCCGTGAATTAATGACAACAGTTTTAACAGTAATATCCACAGATCCATCCTCCTCCTCGTTTACCAACGAGGAAGCGGACGAACAACCCCCCATCCGTTGGCATTTTTATTAACCATTCCATGAGTGTTGCACTAATTACTAGTCAGTTACTTAGTCAAATTAAAGCGGTACTTTAGTTATGCTTGTCTATGATCGAGAAACTATGCTCCAAGTCGTCCATAACCGCGGACACGGCTTTCAGAAAGTTTTACCCTGCAGGGGTGCACAAATAGCAACACACACTCGATCAACCTCGGAAAAACCAAATCAAAACCCAACGAGGCCTTCACGACAAAGCAATCATAGGATTCAGAAATATTTCAGGGGGCCACCCCATTGAGTACACCCGCAACGAAGTTAGCTGACTCCGAGACGGACCCAAGGTTTGGGTGGACGGCTGTAAACGACTGGGAACCCAAAACTGGGCTTGCGATACCGCAAAATCGTGTCCCGATCCTAAACAGTACAGGTGCTCCTCGCACAATCGTAAATAAAGCAGTAAAGCATGGCATAAGTACAGGATAGTAAATAAAACCTCAAACTAGTTTGTGGCCCCAAGAAATAAGAATGAATCAAGCTCTGGCTCAGGGGGGTCCCATAAGCCTCCCGGATGTGGATAGCTCGAATAATCAAGGAACAGGAATCAAGTACTCGGGGTCCTACGGGACACAAGTGAGCAGGAAAAACCAAATAGCAGATATTGCTCACCGGTGCCACTTTCATTAGTTATCCCATTACTACTCAGGTTAATTTGTTTAGGTACCTCGTTATCCATCAGACTCTCACATACCCTACACATGCTGTTCTACGACTCGCATGGCTCAAACAACTTCTGTAGTAATGGCTCATGGGATGGAGGAACAAGCTTGGTGGGGTTTAAAAGTAAAGGCTATGCAATACTTGGGATTCAGTTTAATGCAATCGCGACTCAATGATGCAAGAATAAGATAGAGGCAATAGGTACTATATGTATGCAAGCATGTGGTAGTGCTTGCCTGGCAGCTCAGTTGAAGAGAGAGAAGGATCTGGGTAGTGCTCCTGGGTCTCTTGATATATCCCCTGCTCAGCGTCTATTCGACGAAGAACCAAACAAACAAGGGCCAACATAAATAAAGTGCACAAGCATAGGAATAAAATGCATCAAGCAAACAATCATGCCATGATGAATGATGCACAAGTTGCATGGCAATAATGTAGCATGGCATGGGTGAGGTGTAGAATACAAGAAATAAACATTTTATTGAGTTTTGGTCACATTTTATCCTCATATTAGTTGCTGTATACATTATATTTATATGATGCATGCTGCAAAACAGAACATGGAATGCATAAACAGAAAGGTCTCGTCGAGCTGATCATTTTAGACATATCATTTGTTAAATTTGGATTTATAAAACAAAAGTTATTAATTAATTAAGGCCGAGGGCATTTTATTGTAATTTTATTCAACTTGGAAATTAAAGTGTGCAAAATATATTTTGAAGGGCATATTTGAATTCCTCATATTTTTCTGATTCAAAATCATATATCATTTGTTTAATTTGGAAACATAAATCAAAAGTTATTTAGAAAACAGATTGAATTTCGAATTTAAATCAAATTGGAAAAGATTTGAGTTTAAATAGAAAACAGGAAAACTTTTGTTACACCACCCAGACCTAGCCGCGGCCACAGACAAGTGGGTCCGGGCCGAACTGGCGGTAACAGGTGCAGCGAAGGTTCTCTGCACCGCGGCCCGAGCTAGCCCAGGTCGCTGACCGGTGGGTCCGTCGGTGGGGCCGGGCCCACACGACAGCGAGAGGGGAGGGTCAGCCACGCGGCACAGTGGGGGGACTGCGGGTTGAGAAACGCAAAACAGAGGATCCTTTTTATAAAATGGCCACAGGCACTGACTGTGGCCCTGGGCTGGACCGCGGGTGGACGGAAAAACAAAAGAGGGGGTGATTCGTAAAACTGACACGGCCGTACTGTTCCTCTTCTCCTCGATCTGACGGGAAAAAAACAGCACGCAGCGCAGCGCGGCGGGACAGGGACTCGACCCCGTGACGCCGAGCGCGCGCGCAGAGAGGCGGAGCCACTGCGCTGGCCTGGGCTTGGTGTCAGGGAGGGATGCGCGGCCTAGGTGAGGTGTCTGCGAGGCGCAGCGGCGAGCAGACGACAACGCCGCCGGCGCACGCAGCGTGTTCGATGAAACGCAAAACGGACCTAGACGACGACAGCGCGGCGGAGCATGTCCAGGAGGGTTAGGGGCTCACCGCGGGCTCGACGGTGGGTTCTGATCGGGGCGGGGAGCGTCGGATCGGCGACGAGGCTCACGAACGGCAGCTAGGGTTTCGCGGCGGGGCGCGTCGGTGTGCAGCGGCCTGGGGCTCCTGGTCCTGCTCCTCCTCGCTGGGGCGTACGGGGCTGTTGCAGAGGACCGCCTCACCCTCCTAGATCACCCCCTCGACGATCTTGACGGCCGGAGCGACGTGGACGGCGAGGTGCTGGCGGCGGGTGGCGACGGCTGTTGGTGGCCGGAGAGGAAGAAGGAGGAGGGGTAGATGGCTCGGGCCAGATCTGGGAGAGGCAGAGATGCCGTGTGGGAGGGGAAAGAAAGGAGGGGGAAGAGGAGGATGCCGTGGGGGAGGTGGGGGAGATAAAGGTGGTCTCGGCCACCTTTGTCCTCTCCCTCACGTGCTTGGTCGGGGCAGTAGCAGGGGGAGGGGATGGAGGCTGCCAGGTGGGGTCATGGCGAGGCCAGGGAGGCAGGGCAGGCTCGGGCTAGGGGGCCACAAGGCAGGGATAGAAGAGAGGGAGAGAGTGGTAGACTCGGGTTGGAGCTCTAGGGTAGGAGGGATGGGGTGGCTCGGGCTAGGGTTTGCTTGGGTGGTAGCTAGGTGGCATGGTGGGTCCAGCTAGGTGAGAGGGAGGGAGAGGCCGAGAGAGGGAGAGGTAGGTTTAGGGTTTAGATAGGAGAGGGGGTATGGTGATTAGGGGGGTAGGGTTTAGGGTTAGATGGGGGAAGGGAGATGGTTTCCTCTTGGCAAGCTCAAGCAAGCACAAGATCAAACCAAGCTAGACCCAAAAAGAGGGAGAGGTGGAGATATGTTTTTAAGCAAGATTACTAAGTCCAAGCCCAAGAGGAGTGGTAGAGAGAGAGAGATGATCCATGCAAAAATCAAATAAAATTCAAATGACCAGCAAAAGGTGGTACTTGCATGGGCCATGCATAAATAATTAATACCATGCTTATTTTGTGAAAACAAGATTATTTACATGGCATTGTTCTTATGCATTCCAAAATGTGGAGTAAGGCCCAAGCAAAAGAATTTGTAGAATTGGACCCACCCTATCTCTCATGAGCTAGATTAAACAACAAAGAAAAATAATTACAAGCTCATGGATAATGGGATGGTGGAATTTGTAAGGTAGAGAAAGAAAGGTGGTGGAGTTGAATAAAAGATATGCCCCCAACTCAACTTGGGCATTTAACAATATATCAAGAACCAAATACAATATCAAGAGGCAAATACAATTTACCATGCCTATGAGAGAAGAACCAAATCACAAAGGTTTTATATGATGCTCAAATGCAAGGTGGCATGATGACATGAGCATGATATGATGATGATGCAACAATTATATGTAGGAAGTAGCCATTTTATTACTAAACCAAGTAGCATTACAGCTGTTAGACAAATGGGATGCTACAACTCTCCCCCACTAGACAGGAATCTCGCCCCGAGATTCTCGGAAGAAGAAGAAGACTCAAAGAGGGTAGGATAGTTGGCACGGAGTTCATCTTCACGCTCCCAAGTGGCTTCATCAACAGAATGGTGCGACCACTGCACCTTGCAGAACTTGATGGACTTGTTGCGAGTCCTTCTTTCTGCGGTCTCAAGGATTTTTGTGGGGTGTTCTTGATAAGACAGATCTTCTTGGAGATTGATAAGCTCATGATCCACGGTCCTGCCGGGATCCTTGAAGCACTTCTTGAGTTGAGAGATGTGGAAAACATCATGGACCTTGAGTTTTTCCGGGAGCTCAAGAGCATAAGCAACTTCTCCTCTTCTTCCATGAATTTTGAAAGGACCAATGTATCTAGGAGCCAGCTTTCCTTTGATACCAAAACGGTGTGTGCCTTTCATTGGAGTGACACGAAGGTAAACGAGATCACCAGGGACATACACCATGTCCGTGTGCTTCCTGTCATAATTGCTCTTCTGGCGACTTTGAGCAATCTTCAGATTTTCAAGAATGATATGCACCTTCTCCTCCGCTTGAGTTACAATGTCAGGGCCAAACCATATTCTTTCTCCTGCACCCGACCAACCAATCGGAGTTCTGCACTTGCGGCCATAGAGAGCCTCAAATGGTGCCATCTTCAGACTTTTCGGGAAGCTGTTGTTGTAAGAGAATTCAGCATAAGGAAGACATTCCTCCCACTTCATGCCAAAAGAGATGACGCAAGCACGAAGCATATCCTCCAGAATCTGATTGATCCTTTCAACTTGTCCTTGCGACTGAGGGTGGTAAGTTGTGCTGAAGTTCAACTTTGTTCCCAAAGCATTTTGGAAACTTTCCCAGAACTTGGAAGTGAAGATGCTCCCACGGTCTGAACTGATCTCAAGCAGAACCCCATACAGAGAGACAATTCTGTTGATATAGAGCTCAGCCAACTGAATTCCAGAAATTGTTTCCTTGACAGGGAAGAAGTGAGCCACTTTAGAAAGCCTGTCAATGACAACAAAGATTGCATTGTTGCCCTTCTGCGACCTTGGAAAACCAGTGATGAAGTCCATCTCTACTTTCTCCCATTTCCATTCCGGGGGTTTCAATGGCTGTAGAAGACCGAAAGGTTTCTGATGGACAGCTTTCACTCTGCGGCAGACATCACACTCCGAGACATACTTGGCACAATATCGCTTCAAACCCGGCCACCAATATTGTGTTTTCAACTCCATGTACATCTTTGTGCTGCCAGGGTGGATAGAAAGAACAGAATCATGCGCCTCCTTGAGAACTTGCTCTCTCAAACCCGGGTAGTTCGGAACAAACATCCGGTGTTCAAAGAAAAGCGTGCCTTGATCATCGACGTGGAAGGACTCATACTTCGGAAGCTGAAGTTTGGAGATGATCTTTCTGGTGTGCGGATCACCAAGCTGACGAGAGCGGATCTTCTCTTCCAAGAGAGGAGTGGCCAGAAGGTTCAGGAGATACCCTTGTTCCACAATTTCAAGGTTGAGCTGACGGAATTCCTCGCACAAGAGAGGCTGCTGTTCTTCCATCATGAGGTTATTGACATAAGCTTTGCGGCTGAGGGCATCGGCCATGACATTAGCTTTGCCCGGAGTGTAGTTGATGGTCAAATCAAAATCATTGATTGCTTCAATCCATCTCCTCTGCCGAAGGTTGAGATCAGGCTGAGTGAAGATATACTTCAGACTCTTGTGATCAGAAAAGATTTCACAACGGTTGCCAAGCAAGTAGTGCCTCCATAGTTTCAAAGCAAAGACAACTGCTGCGAGCTCGAGGTCATGTGTAGGATAGTTGATCTCATGCGTCTTCAACTGTCTAGAGGCATAAGCAACAACTTGTTTTTCTTGCATAAGGACCGCACCCAATCCTTGCAAAGAGGCGTCACAGAATATCTGGAAAGGCTTAGATGTGTCCGGAGGAACCAAGACTGGTGTGGAAGTGAGCTTCTCTTTGAGTGTCTCAAAGCTTGCTTGACATGCAGGAGTCCAAAGGTATTTCTTGCCTTTCTTGAGGAGATCGGTAAGAGGCTTCGCTATCTTCGAAAAGTTCTGAACAAAGCGACGACAATAACTGGCCAAACCAAGGAAACTCCGCACTTCTTTGACATTAACAGGAGGAAGCCATTCAACAATTGTCTTTACAGTTTCCGGGTTGACTCCAATGCCCTTGGCAGAGATGACGTGACCAAGATAGGTTACTTGAGGCAGCCAAAACTCACACTTTGAGAACTTTGCATACAAGCGGTTCTCACGAAGCTTGTTTAGGACACACCGAAGGTGTTCTTCATGCTCTTCCTTTGACTTAGAATAGACTAGGATGTCATCCAGATAGACCACAACGAACTTATCAAGATACTCCATGAAAACCGAGTTCATAAGCCTCGAGAAGGTAGCAGGTGCGTTTGTGAGACCGAAAGACATGACCGTGTACGCATACAGGCCATAGCGGGTGGTGAAAGCTGTTTTAGGAACATCTTCTTTGCGAATCTTGATTTGGTGATAACCACTTCTCAAGTCAAGCTTAGAGAACACCACAGCTCCAGCTAGCTGATCGAAGAGATCATTAATCCGCGGAAGGGGATATTTATTCTTGATGGTTTTAGCATTGAGAGCCCGATAGTCAACACAAAGTCTATCAGTCCTGTCACGCTTCTTCACAAAGATTGTTGGGCTACCCCAAGAAGAAGTACTGTGTTGAATGAAACCCAACTTCTCTTGTTCATCAAGTTGTCGTTTGAGTTCAGCCAACTCAGCAGGACCCATTTTATAAGGCCGCTTGGAGATAGGAGCCGTTCCAGGTTCAAGCTCAATTACAAACTCAACCTCACGATCCGGAGGCATACCCGGCAACTCTTCAGGAAAGACATCTGGGAACTCACAGACCACCGGAACACTCTGAATAGCTTCCAAAGCATCATCATTCAGAGCTGCCAAAGAGAAAAGTTGGATAGCAGGAATCAGACTTGGAGAAAAGACTATATGGCCTTCAGGAATCTTCAGAGAAACCGAGCGTTCAGCACAATCAATCACAGCTGCATTTGCTGTCAACCAATCCATGCCCAAGATGACATCAATGTCAGAATTGCCTAGAACAATTAAGGACGCCGAGAACGAAGAGCCACCAATCTCAATTTGATTGCCATGGCTGATATGAACAGCCCTCATGTTTGCTCCAGGCGAAAGGACCATTAACCGCTTAAGGAGAGGAACCAAGACTAACTCATTCTCATTTGCAAACTTGTGAGAAACAAAAGAATGCGATGCACCAGAATCAAACAAAACTCGTGCAGGGACTGAGTTAACAGAAAGCATACCCATCACAACTCCAGGTGCATGCTCAGCTTGAGCGGCATTGACACAGTTGGCACGAGCAACAGTAGACCCGGGCTTGGTGTTGATGTTGAGAGCCCGAGGTGGTGGTGCACGAACCAAAGGAGAGCTTTCCGCAGATCTTGGAGGGGGTGGAGGAAGAGCTTTGTTTTTCAACGGACAGTTCCAGTTTAGATGCCCAGAGTCTCCACACGTGAAACAAGCACCAGGTGGACGTGGAGCAACGTAGCCAGGGACTCCGCCAGGCGCTCCGGGGTAGTGGTGGTTGTAGCCCCAGGGAGCAGCAGTGATGAAGTTTGGTGGCCTTGCCGCGAAGCTTGAAGGTCTTGGTGGAGCCGGGAGCGACGGTGGGGTGTTAGGAACCCAGACACGACGCTTAGAGGGCGCTGACATAGCTGAAGAGCTTGGTGCATCACGGTTGTGTTTCTTTGACTCCTCAAACACTTGCCTACTTGCTTACTCCTGCAGAGCTGTATGCTGAAGTTCCAGAAAAGATGTCGGCCTTGCATGTGTGATTGCATATTTAATCGATGCATTGAGCCCTTGCCGGAACCTCTTTTGCTTCTTCTTGTCATCGGAGATCTCATCGCCACCATAACGAGAAAGGTTCATGAAGTTCCTGATGTAGGTGTTGACATTATCATTTCCCTGCTTGAGGTTGAGAAACACTTCCTTCATTCTCTCCATGAAAATTTCTGACAGATACTGCTCTTTGAAGGCTCCAGTGAACTGTTCCCAAGTAGGTTGAAAACCAATGCAGTTTGCCTTCAGGTAATTCTCCCACCATAGAGCTGCATCTCCCTTCAGAAGGTGAGTAGCACATTTTACCCATTCTTGCTCAGGAACATCAGCAGTCTCCAGTAGCCTTGACATCTCACGCAACCAATCATCAGCATCAAGTGGTTGATCAGAAACATCAAATTGGCGTGGGTTGAACTTCAAGAAGCTTTTGATGTCTCCTCGCTTGGGAGGTGGAGGTAGCGGAGCAAACTCATTCCTCCTGACACTTTCCTCAAAACGCTGCTGGTTCTGCTGCATTTCTGCCAAGGCATTGGCGATGTTTGACAACGCGGACCCCAGTTCAGGTGGTATGTCCTCATCAGAACGGCGTGGTGGAGCCATCCTGTGATTGATATAAAACACAAGTCAGTACTATAATGGAGAATAATAATAATCCAAAATAGTACCAAGATGGAATTAACCAAGATTAAAGGATACAATTTACTAAGATGATATTAAAATATCAACAAAGTTCAAAGCACCTAGAAGATATTAAGCATATCGCACACGACTGAAAAGGAGTGTGGTACACAAATATATCAAAGAAAAATTTTCCGCAAATTCGGCATTAAAATACCAGTAGATGCGCAAAATCACTTAACGAATCAAGATTAGTTACTCTACCAATTCAATATACAAAAGCGAATGATAAGAGTAGTGGTATGGTCGCGACTCCATCCCGCACTCAAATCATTACTCCGCACATGAATAAGTAGAACACATATCCTAACCCCTTCTTCTCACGTTGAACCTAAAGATTGGTAACTACAGAAACGAACACCCCAAACAAGATAACGTCGGATAACAAAGAGTAAGACAGATCGCGTCGGTATATAACGAATCAGATAGATCGTGTCGGTTTGTAAAAGCCTGTCGGTATGGAATGTACCAACAGTTGATAACCAAAAGGCCGATTAAGAGAACAACTTGGATGCAACAGATAGACAAGGAATTATACACACACACACACACAAACACACAACCTATGGTCCTACGGAAACCCAGAACACGTGAATCCTAGTTTGAACTTTTAAGAAGAGGATTGAAAACGTTACACTTCCTTACCAGAAAAGGGTGGGTGGGTGGGTAAGAAGAAAAATGAAAGCAGTCCTACTCTCATGTTTTGTTTTTCCCTAGTATACATAACTACCAAAAATATTTTGCTAGACTGACAACGACCATTTGGCTGAGACCCTGAAGGGCGGGATGGCTCTGATACCAATTGTAACTACCTCGGTGAATTACGCTCCTAGTCACAAGCCTGGATGAGCGGAAATGGTTGAAATAGTATGGTGGGGCCCAAATGCCACTCACAGGTAGACCTTTCGGCCGTCCCAACCATTTCCAATTCATCGGGACAAGAACGGGCGGCGTAATCGGCAGGCGAAGGGATCAACTACATACACAAATGAGTATGTATGCAAGCTACCATACAATAGTACATCAGAGCCATTCCATCTAAAAAGAAAGGAAATATAGCAACGCCATACGGCAAGATTCAAATGTCCTAGATAGATATAATAGTTTAGGATAACTCCTCATACATCAAACATCAGAGTATCAGGCGGAAGCGGCAAACAAGATCCGAGTACGGATAAGAAGCAAATCGGCATAAGATGCCCCATAAATAAGCACATCCCGCCCACAGATCTCACGGATCCCCGTTCCCGGAATCTCTACACCGAACGATCGTTGCCCACATCATCCGCCTCCTCCACCCAGTATCCATCTTGTGAGTGTACATGTTCATCTGAATCAAATAATTTATCGTGTGAGACCCTAGGGGTACTCAGCAAGTCTTTATGCCTCTAAAGGGGACACAACCTGGGGTGACGCAATTGCAGCAAAAGATAACCCTAACAGTTCTATAGATACTCGCTAACCATCCGCCTAACCAAAGATAGACGGATGTCCGTGAATTAATGACAACAGTTTTAACAGTAATATCCACAGATCCATCCTCCTCCTCGTTTACAACGAGGAGGCGGACGAACAACCCCCCATCCGTTGGCAATTTTATTAACCATTCCATGAGTGTTGCACTAATTACTAGTCAGTTACTTAGTCAAATTAAAGCGGTACTTTAGTTATGCTTGTCTATGATCGAGAAACTGTGCTCCAAGTCGTCCATAACCGCGGACACGGCTTTCAGAAAGTTTTACCCTGCAGGGGTGCACAAATAGCAACACACACTCGATTAACCTCGGAAAAACCAAATCAAAACCCAACGAGGCCTTGACGACAAAGCAATCACAGGATTCAGAAATATTTCAGGGGGCCACCCCATTGAGTACACCCGCAACGAAGTTAGCTGACTCCGAGACGGACCCAAGGTTTGGGTGGACGGTTGTAAACGACTGGGAACCCAAAACTGGGCTTGTCGATACCGCGAAATCGTGTCCCGATCCTAAACAGTACAGGTGCTCCTCGCACAATCGTAAATAAAGCAGTAAAGCATGGCATAAGTACAGGATAGTAAATAAAACCTCAAACTAGTTTGTGGCCCCAAGAAATAAGAATGAATCAAGATCTGGCTCAGGGGGGTCCCATAAGCCTCCCGGATGTGGATAGCGCGAATAATCAAGGAACAGGAATCAAGTACTCGGGGTCCTACGGGACACAAGTGAGCAGGAAAAACCAAATAGCAGATATTGCTCACCGGTGCCACTTTCATTAGTTATCCCATTACTACTCAGGTTAATTTGTTTAGGTACCTCGTTATCCATCAGACTCTCACATACCCTACACATGCTGTTCTACGACTCGCATGGCTCAAACAACTCCTGTAGTAATGGCTCATGGGATGGAGGAACAAGCTTGGTGGGGTTTAAAAGTAAAGGCTATGCAATACTTGGGATTCAGTTTAATGCAATCGCGACTCAATGATGCAAGAATAAGATAGAGGCAATAGGTACTGTATGTATGCAAGCATGTGGTAGTGCTTGCCTGGCAGCTCAGTTGAAGCGAGAGAAGGATCTGGGTAGTGCTCTTGGGTCTCTTGATATATCCCCTGCTCAGCGTCTATTCGACGAAGAACCAAACAAACAAGGGCCAACATAAATAAAGTGCACAAGCATAGGAATAAAATGCGTCAAGCAAACAATCATGCCATGATGAATGATGCACAAGTTGCATGGCAATAATGTAGCATGGCATGGGTGAGGTGTAGAATACAAGAAATAAACATTTTATTGAGTTTTGGTCACATTTTATCCCCATATTAGTTGTTGTATACATTATATTTATATGATGCATGCTTCAAAACAGAACATGGAATGCATAAACAGAAAGGTCTCGTCGAGCTGATCATTTTAGACATATCATTTGTTAAATTTGGATTTATAAAACAAAAGTTATTAATTAATTAAGGCCGAGGGCATTTTATTGTAATTTTATTCAACTTGGAAATTAAAGTGTGCAAAATATATTTTGAAGGGCATATTTAAATTCCTCATATTTTTCTGATTCAAAATCATATATCATTTGTTTAATTTGGAAACATAAATCAAAAGTTATTTAGAAAACAGATTGAATTTCGAATTTAAATCAAATTGGAAAAGATTTGAGTTTAAATAGAAAACAGGAAAACTTTTGTTACACCACCCAGACCTAGCCGCGGCCACAGACAAGTGGGTCCGGGCCGAACTGGCGGTAACAGGCGCAGCGAAGGTTCTCTGCACCGCGGCCCGAGCTAGCCCAGGTCGCTGACCGGTGGGTCCGTCGGTGGGGCCGGGCCCACACGACAGCGAGAGGGGAGGGTCAGCCACGCGGCACAGTGGGGGGACTGCGGGTTGAGAAACGCAAAACAGAGGATCCTTTTTATAAAATGGCCACAGGCACTGACTGTGGCCCTGGGCTAGACCGCGGGTGGACGGAAAAACAAAAGAGGGGGTGATTCGTAAAACTGACACGGCCATACTGTTCCTCTTCTCCTCGATCTGACGGGAAAAAACAGCACGCGGCGCAGCGCGGCGGGACAGGGACTCGACCCCGCGACGCCGAGCGCGCGCGCAGAGAGGCGGAGCCACTGCGCTGGCCTGGGCTTGGTGTCAGGGAGGGATGCGCGGCCTAGGTGAGGTGTCTGCGAGGCGCAGCGGCGAGCAGACGACAACGCCGCCGGCGCACGCAGCGTGTTCGATGAAACGCAAAACGGACCTAGACGACGACAGCGCGGCGGAGCATGTCCAGGAGGGTTAGGGGCTCACCGCGGGCTCGACGGTGGGTTCTGATCGGGGCGGGGAGCGTCGGATCGGCGACGAGGCTCACGAACGGCAGCTAGGGTTTCGCGGCGGGGCGCGTCGGTGTGCAGCGGCCTGGGGATCCTGGTCCTGCTCCTCCTCGCTAGGGCGTACGGGGCTGTTGCAGAGGACCGCCTCGCCCTCCTAGATCACCCCCTCGACGATCTTGATGGCCGGAGCGACGTGGACGGCGAGGTGCTGGCGGCGGGTGGCGACGACTGTTGGTGGCCGGAGAGGAAGAAGGAGGAGGGGTAGATAGCTCGGGCCAGATCTGGGAGAGGCAGAGATGCCATGTGGGAGGGGAAAGAAAGGAGGGGGAAGAGGAGGATGCCGTGGGGGAGGTGGGGGAGATAAAGGTGGTCTCGGCCACCTTTGTCCTCTCCCTCACGTGCTTGGTCGGGGCAGTAGCAGGGGAAGGGGATGGAGGCTGCCAGGTGGGGTCATGGCGAGGCCAGGGAGGCAGGGCAGGCTCGGGCTAGGGGGCCACAAGGCAGGGAGAGAAGAGAGGGAGAGAGGGGTAGACTCGGGTTGGAGCTCTAGGGTAGGAGGGATGGGGTGGCTCGGGCTAGGGTTTGCTTGGGTGGTAGCTAGGTGGCATGGTGGGGCCAGCTAGGTGAGAGGGAGGGAGAGGCCGAGAGAGGGAGAGGTAGGTTTAGGGTTTATATAGGAGAGGGGGTATGGTGATTAGGGGGGGTAGGGTTTAGGGTTAGATGGGGGAAGGGAGATGGTTTCCTCTTGGCAAGCTCAAGCAAGCACAAGATCAAACCAAGCTAGACCCAAAAAGAGGGATAGGTGGAGATATGTTTTTAAGCAAGATTACTAAGTCCAAGCCCAAGAGGAGTGGTAGAGAGAGAGAGATGATCCATGCAAAAATCAAATAAAATTCAAATGACCAGCAAAAGGTGGTACTTGCATGGGCCATGCATAAATAGTTAATACCATGCTTATTTTGTGAAAACAAGATTATTTACATGGCATTGTTCTTATGCATTCCAAAATGTGGAGTAAGGCCCAAGCAAAAGAATTTGTAGAATTGGACCCACCCTATCTCTCATGAGCTAGATTAAACAACAAAGAAAAATAATTACAAGCTCATGGATAATGGGATGGTGGAATTTGTAAGGTAGAGAAAGAAAGGTGGTGGAGTTGAATAAAAGATATGCCCCCAACTCAACTTGGGAATTTAACAATATATCAAGAACCAAATACAATATCAAGAGGCAAATACAATTTACCATGCCTATGAGAGAAGAACCAAATCACAAAGGTTTTATATGATGCTCAAATGCAAGGTGGCATGATGACATGAGCATGATATGATGATGATGCAACAATTATATGTAGGAAGTAGCCATTTTATTGCTAAACCAAGTAGCATTACAGCTGTTAGACAAATGGGATGCTACACTCAGCTATGACGACGATTTTCTGGAGGATCAGGCTATGGATTTCTTCACCGATGAGGATGATTTCGCCTTCATCGATGATGATGAGGATGATGAATCCATAGATTCCGAGGAGTAGTAGCACTTGAGCACTAGCGTAGTGAGTAGTATTCGGTCCCACTGTATCGTAGTTCTCAGAATGGTTCTTAAAACCATCTGCTTTCCTTTGATGTGGTGTGTGTTGTATCGTGTGCTATGAATGAATGAATGAATGAAAAAGCAAGTTGCTACAAAAATCTGAGTCAAACCTTAAAAACTTTTCAAATACCCCAAAACTTTAGAAATTTCCCTCTTTTCTCATGATCTACCTCAATCTTCAGATGCCACGTGGAGGAAGTGGTTCAACCCCGGACCCGATGTTGCAGATTCTGCAAATGTTGACTTCTGATCGTGAAGCTGAAAGAGCGGAACGTCAAGCCAACCTAGCCACCCTTCAGCAGATAGCCCAGCTAGCCCACAATAACCAAGGCCATGGAAATCAGGACCACCATGGATCTAAGCTCAAGAATTTCCAGAATACCAACCCACCTGTTTTCACTAAGTCAGAAGAACCCCTCGACGCTGATGATTGGCTGCAAACCATGGAAAATAACTTAGAATTAGCCGGAGTGGAAGCCAACGAGAAAGTCATGTTCGCCACCCACTATCTATCCGGAGATGCCAGGGCATGGTGGAACAGTGTTCGCGCAATGACCGGAGGCCATATGATGACCTGGGAGGAATTCAAGGTCAAGTTTAGCAGAACCCATGTGCCACCGGGTTTGATCAAGAGAATGAGAGACGAGTTCAGAGAGCTGAAGCAAGGAAGGATGCCTGTAGTGGAATACCATGACAAATTTTTGTCATTAGCTAGGTATGCCCTAGATGAAATAGACACTGAAGCCAAGAAGAAAGAAAGATTCCTGAATGGTCTGCATGATGAGATGCAGACCGTGTTAGTCAATATCCCCTTTGCGGATATTGAAGCCCTTGTCGACTCTGCTATCTAGATGGAAGGAAAGATCAACCAAGACAATGAGAACCGCAAGCGTCGTATGATGCATCAGCCAGGAACCCATCAGACCCCAAAGTATCGCCCTATCCCATCTCCAGGATTTGCCCCAAGGACCAATAGACCCCCGATGACCCGTCCCACCTATCCCAACCGTGGAAACCCTAGACCCGGAGGAAACCACAACAACCCCGGCAACTCTAGCAATTTCAATCATGCCCCACCCAAGTTCAACAACAACAATGTTACTGCCAACACCAACACTGCACCGAGGACTGGAAGCAATGTTGTGCCTGTAGCAGCCAAGGACAAGTCGTAAGTGACCTGTTATGACTGTGGAAATAAAGGCCATTATTCCAACGAGTGCCCCAACAAGAAGAATGCTACAGCCCCCAATGCCAATGTCCCAGCTCAGCAGCAGCGTCGTTTTCAGCCAGGAAGAAGATTTGCCCCAGGGAATTCACTCAACCGCAATGGCCGTCTTTTTCTCATGCATGCTGAAGAAGCTCAGGAAGCGCCAGACGTCGTGTTGGGTATGTTTTCGGTTAATTCAGTACTTGCAAGGGTGTTGTTTGATTCTGGTGCATCGCATTCATTTGTCACCGAAGAATTTGCATGCACTAGTAAAATTCAACCAACTAAGCATGTCATGATTGTTCAAACTCCCGGATCAACCACCAAGGCTAGGCAAATTTGCAAAGCCGTCCCTATCCGAATCCATGGCATAGATTTTTATGCAAATCTGATAGTACTCGGAACTAAAGGTTTGGAAGTAGTACTAGGAATGGATTGGATGTCCAAACATAAAGGATTAATTGACTGTGCCAAGAAAGCCATAACTATGACCAGTACCGCCGGAATATCAGTCGAGCATATATCCGAAACCTTACCCCGCCAATTCAAGTGTAACAAGAGTGTAGCCCAACCTACCATTGACCAAGTCCGGATAGTCTGTGAATACCCCGATGTATTTCTAGATGTTTTGCCCGGTATGCCCCCAGATCGGGATATCGAGTTCATCATCGAACTAATCCCCGGAACTGGACCCATAGCCCAGAGACCATATATTATGAACCCGTCAGAGCTCGCAGAACTGAAGAAGCAACTGGATTCCATGCTGGAAATTGGATTGATTCAACCAAGTGCGTCACCTTGGAGATCACCTGTCTTGTTTGTGGACAAGAAGGATGGAGGTAACCGTTTGTGTACGGATTATCGGAAGTTGAATGATGTCACCATCAAGAACAAGTACCCCCTTGCCCAAGATAGAGGATTTGTTTGATCAGTTGACCGGTGCCAAAGTGTTTTCTAAGATTGATCTTAGAACTGGCTATCATCAACTCAAAATTCGTGCAGAGGATATTCCAAAGACTGCCTTTACCACCAGATATGGATTGTATGAGTATACGGTCAAGTCTTTCGGATTAACCAATGCCCCCGCTTATTTCATGAATCTCATGAATAAGATTTTTATGGACTTCCTGGATAAGTTTGTCGTTGTTTTCATCGATGACATTCTGATTTATTCCAAATCAGAAGAAGAACATGAGCTACACCTAAGGACCATTCTTGGAACCTTTAGAGAGCATCAGCTATATGCAAAGTTTAGCAAATGTGAATTCTGGTTACAGGAGGTAGGATTCATCGGTCACACTGTATCAGCCGGAGGAATTGCTGTTGACCCTGCCAAAGTGAAAGATGTAGAAGATTAGCAAGCCCCAACCACTCAAACCCAAGTTCGTGCATTTCTCGGATTGGCGGGATATTACCGCAAATTCGTAGAAGGATTCTCTAGTATCGCCAGACCCATAACCCAATTGCTGAAGAAGGACAAGAAGTTCTAATGGACCGACAAATGTGAAGCGAGTTTTCAAGAACTCAAGAGGAGATTGATTTCAGCCCCAATCTTGATCATGTCGGATATCACGAAGCCCTTCGATGTGTATTGTGATGCATCCAAGATTGGTCTCGAATGTGTGCTAATGCAAGAAGGCAAAGTTATATCTTATCTATCGCGACAACTGAAGCAACATGAGCAAAACTACCCAACCCATGACCTCGAACTCGCAGCCGTAGTTCTAGCCCTGAAGACATGGAGACATTACCTGATGGGAAACCGTTGTGAAATTTATTCGGATCACAAGAGCCTAAAGTATATATTCACTCAGAAGGAGCTGAATATGAGGCAGAGAAGATGGATTGAGCTAATCAAGGATTACGATCTGGACATTCACTATCACCCAGGTAAAGCCAACGTAGTAGCCGATGCCCTTAGCAGATTGCCGTGCCGCTTGAACTCCATGATTTTGAAGGAGCAACCAAGTTTGCACAAAGAGATGGAAGCTTTTCGATTGGAATTAGTAAGTGAAGGATTTCTGGATAGCATAGAACTCCAGCCCACTTTGATCAGTCAGATTAAAGAGGCGCAGAAGGGAAATGCCAGTATGACGGAATCAAGCGTCATATCGGTACAGGCAAAGTACCTGGATTCACCGAGGACGAAGAAGGAGTTTTGTGGTACAAAGGACGCCTTTGTGTACCATCAGATTCTGAGTTGAAAGAAGTTATTTTGAAGGAGGCTCATGATACTCTTTATTCTATCCATCCCGGAGGAACTAAGATGTATCAAGATTTAAAAGAGCAATTTTGGTGGCATAAGATGAAGAGAGAAATCGGAAGCTATATCGCCAAGTGTGATATATGTCAGCGAGTCAAGGCAGGACATCAAAGATCCGCTGGATTGTTGCAACCCTTGCAGATTCCGGAATGGAAATGGGATTCTGTAGGAATGGACTTTATCACTGGACTACCTACTTCTAGTAGGGGAAATGACTCTATCTGGGTCATAGTGGACAGATTGTCCAAAGTTGCCCATTTCTTGCCAGTCAAGACCACATATCAGAGTTCGAAACTAGCGGAGTTATACATCGCTAGAATTTTCAGTTTGCACGGAGTCCCCAAGAACATAGTATTGGATCGAGGAACTCAGTTTACCTCGAGATTCTGGAAGAAAGTCCAGGAAGGTTTAGGAACCCGCCTATATTTCAGTACTGCTTATCACCCTCAGACCGATGGACAAACGGAGCGAGTAAATCAAATACTCGAAGATATGCTGAGAGCATGTGTGTTAGAATATGGATCCAAGTGGGAAGACTGTCTGCCGTTTGCAGAATTTTCATACAACAATAGTTATCAAGCCAGTTTGCAAATGGCCCCATTTGAATTCATGTACGGGAGGAAGTGTCGCACCCCTTTGAACTGGTCGGAAGTAGGAGAGAGTCAGATCTTCAGACCCGACATCCTACGAGAAGCAGAAGAGAAGGTTCACAAGATTCATGAGCACCTCAAGACCGCCCAATCCCGACAGAAGAGTTACGCTGACAAGAGACGTAGAGACCTCGCCTTCAACATAGGAGATTTTGTTTATCTGAAAGTGTCGCCATTGAAGGGAATGCAGCGTTTCCAACTCAAAGGAAAGTTAGCCCCCAGATATATCGGACCTTTCAAAGTTCTGAACCGTCGAGGAGAAGTGTCGTATCAATTGGAACTACCTGAAGAGATGTCAGCCGTGCACAATGTGTTCCATATCTCATTACTTCGCAAGTGTCTCGAAGTCCTCGAGAAGACCGAAGTGTTCAAGAATATCGATCATCGGACCATAGAGATCAACGATGACCTGACCTATCCCGAAGTACCCATCCGTATTTTGGAAGAAGCCTTCAAAACTACCCAAACCCGAAGCATCAAGTTTTTCAAGATCCAGTGGAGCAACCACACAGAAGAGGAAGCCACCTGGGAACGCGAAGATCACATCAGGACGGAGTTTCCCGATCTCTTCAAATCCTAGGTAATCTTTTCATCCTTTTTCAAATCTCGGGACGAGATTTTGTTTAAGGGGGGAAGGTTTGTAACATCCCAAAAATACTAAACTTAAATCATCAAACTCTAATCATCAAAATTAGGGTTAACAAAAACTTTTCTAATTAAAATTATGAAAGCATGCATATGTGTATGCATTTAAATTGAAATTCTTTTGAACCAACTTGTTTGTGTGTTTCTTTGCTTGTAAAATGTTTCTTAGGTGAAATAAACATCATCTAAACATTTCCCAAACTTTTCCTAAGGACAAATAAATCAAAACCAATAAAATAAAGGAATGGTCATTTTGACCAATTTAACTCCCATGCCTACTTTGGCTGTCTCAAACTTTCAGAACCTAATGGAAACTTTTCTGGATCTTTGCACCCCTTGAATGTACTCATAACAAGGTATCAAGGCCCACTTTGTGATCATCCAGAAACTTTCAAATGCATAGTTTAAATGACAATTCAAAATTGAATCTTTATCATATGGAAAGATCCCACTTTTTCAAAAACCACTCAAACAACCTCAACTTTCAAAACCCAAGCATCTGCAGACTCACCAGCACCAATCTAGCAAACCCACCAAAAATCTTTTCAAAATTCAAAACTTGATTTCATGCGGCCATTTCATCAAACAGGTTGCAGACACAAATCATCAAAATCCTAAACACTATAGTGAGAAGTGATTGAAGCCTAACTTGTTCCCTCTCTAGCTCACAACCAGCTCAGTAGATCATCTAGCAAGATTAACTAAACACTAGAACCACTGTGAGCTTGGCATTACCATCAATGGTGAACAGCCGAAGCCAACCTTGTCACCCCCATGTAGACAGCAAGCTAGGAAGAGAAGCAAGTCTAGCCAGCATGTCTGGGAGGCAGCCCACCGTCCACCGCCACCCCCTGTCCCAGCCGCGAGCGTGGCCAAGCCCTGGACCACACGCACGAACCATGCCAACCTTGCCAGCGACCATGCCGAGCGTGCGCCAGAGCGCCACCCTCGACCGAAGCCCACAGACCGCGCACCGCCCTCGCCGCGTGCATACACAATCCCCACCGACCCAGGAGACCGCCAGACATCCTTGTTCGCCGCCCCGTGCCGCACAGCCACCGCTCGCCGTCAAAGATGTCGCCTCTGCCGCGCAGAGCGTCGCATGTTCCAGACAAAACCGCACCGCCCCACACCTCAAAACCATGTCGTTGAGCATCGCCAGGGAACATCGCACCGTCCCCTACCTTCGCCCATGCCAATAGCCGCCTGTAACATCGGCCCCGACGAGCTCACCTTGCGCCCCGTCGGTCCCCTCACTCGACTATAAATAGAGGCCACCCCCAGTCGATTTGTTCACACCACCTCACTCCACTCTTCTCACTGATCGTGCCACACCGTTCCCGGAGCAAGGCGAGCACCACCTCGCCGGAATTTCACCGGAGCCCGCCGCCTCTGGAGAAGAAGGGCGCCATCGATTTCGTCCACCCCAGGAGCTGCCGCGACCACCCCTGAGTTCGCCGTCGTCGACTTCGTCGTTCGCCCGCCTCGCCGACCCTCGCCTGCACCCCGGTGAGCCCCCAGCACCCCTCACTGGCCGTGCTAGGTTTCTTTCTCGCCGGCGTTGCCTCGCGTCAACGATGACTCCCAGCCATTGGATTAGAATCAGATCGAACGACCCACATTGCCCCGTACCGCTTCGCCCCTCCCTGTCTCAATGACGAGTGGGGACACCCACTTAAGCATCCCACGGGAGCACTGCGCTTAGCAGGCCGGCCCGTTAACTTTTCCCGCGCAGCCCAGTTATTCAAATTAAACCTTTTCTTTTTTATTTCAAACTCACTTCTGTACCCAACTTCAAAATTCAACCCAGATCGATTCAGTGCACCAAATTGAATGAAACTAATTTTGTTAGAAAGGTCTGGGAATGCTGAATCCAAGCCCGTTGGATTCAAGTCATTTGGATCTATAGATCATCCATGGTAAAAATAACAAGGCAGAAGCTTTTCTGCATTCAAACATTTTTCAAATTTAAACCATAATATCTTTTGAGTTGATTCCAACTCTCAAAAATCACATTTAACCATACCTTTCAGAATATATAAAAATATATAGGTTTACTTGCAAAAATAATGTTCAAGTAATAAAAGAATACTACATAAGCATTTCTAGACACATTAATTAATTAAAATAAAAGGGTAAAACCTTATTAAACTGTGACACCACTTTAAATCGCATTCCCTTGGACTACAATATGTGGTGATGACATGTGTCAACATGATCCCATGTTTGGTTTGGAGAATGTTAAATCTTAAGTAGTTTTTCAATGAGTAGAAATTACTTTTCTAAAAATAAAAGGAATTGAACCAATCTTTAATCTTGTAATGTTAGAGATGATGTTAGATCATCTATAGGACCCTTGTGTGTGATGATTGCAAGTATTTAAGTATTGTTTGGTGAATGTGTACCTCGTATTTATTCATAGACGATAGTACCGACCAAGGATACGAGGAGGAAGGAGGATACTACGAAGAAGAAGAAGTCGAGGAGAACTTCAACCACTTCTCTGCACAAGGCAAGCTGATGCTATACCTATGCAAGCTGTAGCACCCTGGGTAAACCCTAAATATAATATTGCCTATTGTCATTTATTTTGTGCATCATCATTGCATCATGCATTTATTTTGCCTCTCAAAAAGTTTTAGCTAAAGCTATTTTGTTTACTGCAATACCTCTCCTCTTGTTGCAAAACGAAATCTTATATTTTTCTGCTAAACTATTTGCCTAAACACTATTTGCTAAAAATATGTAAGACAAAACAAATCTAATATTTTATTAAAATAATAACCCTAAAACCTAGACCTAAACCGGCCAGGCCCAACCGGTTGGACCAGACCCTAAATCTACTAGTCGCTAGAAGCCCTAACCCTAATATACCACCTAGCCCTACCCGATCCCACCAATTCCCAGCCGCCGCCAGCCCCTCACACGCGCGCAGCAGCACGCACGCTGCAACGCACCCCACCCACCCTCGCACGCCACACCGACCGCGCCTGCATCGGGATTCCCCCGGCCCCACCACTTCCCACGACCCCCACTCCCCATCTCTCTCGCACGCACCCGACCCCGCCTCCCTTGTTCGAACTCCACCCCCCGAAGCCTCCTTCCTCGCCAACCATCGCCGTCGCCAGGTTCCCCACCTCCTCTGCATCCGCCGGCCACCCCGCTAGAGACCTCGTCCTGCAACTCCGCTGGGCCCCACCCACGACCAACGTGCTCCGCTCGCCACGCGCTTTCCCCTTCACGCAGCCAGATCCTCCCCATCGCCGGCTCGCCGCCGCCAGGGCTCCTCCTCCACGGGCCCTAGTTCTGCATCGCCTCCTCCCGACACCATCCTTCCCCGCCGCTAGCGCCTGGCGCTCCCGCCGCCGGACCCCTACTCTGCTCTCTGGCTCTGCCTCCTCGCCCGAGAACCTCCCCCCCCCCCCCCGTCGAGCCCCATGCCCGCCTCTGCCCCTCCATGCTTCGTCGCCCCGTACCGGCTGTGCTCTTCCCTCCCCGAGCCGGCCTACGCCTCGCCCGCGCCTCTGTCCCCGAGCAAGCTCCTGGACCCTGCAGCGCCATCGCCTCTGCAACCTCTCCCTGCAGCGGCCTTGTCGTCCCGCGTGCGTCCCCACCCCGCGTCCCGCTATCCTCGTCTGTGCGCCCCCCTTCTTCCCCAGGCCCAAGCTCGGCCTCCCATCTCGGCCGCGAGCGCCGGGTAATGCCGCCCGAAGCCGACCCCTTTCTGCTGCTGCCGCTCCACGGCGAGGTCGTGGACCTCCTCTCGGCCGACCGCCGCCTTACCATCCTCCTTGCTGCACCTCGTGCAGGTCCTGGCCAGGCCCCTCTATGGCTGCCCGTCCTCCCTCCGATGGATGTCCATCAGGGTGTGTGCCACCACGTGCAGAAAAGTTTCGTTTGTTTCCTATGCTTCCTAGCATTATCATTTAAGTACACACATGTAGCTTATGTGTTCCGTGGATGCTACAGTTAACCCACACCAGATGTACCATGTCACCAAGTTCACCGGCGATCGAAGACGAAACTCCAAGGTCGCCCTCATGGAACCCGAAGGCGATGCTCCCAGAATCCGAAGGCCTTAAAACCCAAGATCTCCTTCTCGTATCCGAACATCTCCGTCACGGATTCCGGGAATTCCGGCATGGACACACCAAGGCCTCATTCCTGGAGGTGAAGACCGAACCCGGAGACCTTCCCGAAGACCGAGCCGAAACCCGTCGAACCCTCGGGACCCCAAGATCGCCGAGTTCCCCATGTGTGACCCTTTTCTTGAGACCTTTATTTTTATAATATATGATATAAACTTGTTGCATTAAATCATTCATGTCGCATACATATTTGTGTGGTTTGGGGGCCTTATGCCGATTCACCTAATTAAATATGGGGTCCATATGCGGGCAAACCTAGTCTTATATTGATCCCATTTAAAGTTGCATAGCAAACCGGTGCTATATTTTGCCATGTTAGAACAACATTTAAATTGCGGGGTATCTAAATAACATGAACTATCTAATTAAATGTCGGGACCCCGGTTCCGCTTAATATTTCCTAATTGCATCGCATCCTTGCCATGCCATACATCATACATGCATCATGCCCGATCTTTTGCCATAGTATTAAATAGTGCATCCGATGTTTCTTCTAGTGCTTTGCTTCTTCACGGATTAGGCCGATGAGTTGATGCGAGTGTCGACCCGATCTTCGAATGAACCTTCGGCAATGTTTTTAGGCGAGCATTCTCCCCCTTTCTACCTATTTTACTTTTATAGTCTTTATTTCCTCCTATTGATCTATTGATATCTGTGTTGCGATGCTCTAGTTTTCGTACCCGTGGTATCCCTTGCAGCCTTATATTGCCTTGGACACATCCTATTACATGTTTTTTGGTAGATAGTTCGACTTGCGTGTCGTAGTCGCTTGCTCAAGTGCTGTTGCGTGTCGTCAAGTGCCACAGTTGTTGGAAGACTGTCGTATGCTTTATGTTGGAGGTGATCATGGCTTTAATTACCGTTTAATAACTAAAATTGAAGTAGGTAAATAATGCAGAGGCACAGGTGGGCAATAGATGTTATTTGGTTTTTAAATGTCCACTTGTGTCCCGTAGGACCCTGATTACTTGATACTTGTTCTTTGAATATTCGCACTATCCGCATGTGGGACCGTGAATCCCCCTAGCCAGAGCTTGAGTCATATTTATTTCTTGGGGCCACAAAGTAGTTTGGATCTTTATTTCTATCCTGTACTTATGTCATGCCTTACTGCTTTATTTACGATTGCGCGTGGAGCGCCTGTACTGTTTAGGTAAGCGGACAGTTTTCGCGGTATCGACAAGCCCAGTCACACTTTCGGGTTCCCAGTCGTTTACAGCCATTGACGCAAACCTCTGGGTCCGTTTCGGAGCCGGCCAACTTCGTCGCGGGTAGCTTGGTGGGGTGGTCCCCTGAAATTTATATGAATCTTGCAATTGCTCTGTCGTGATGCCTCGTTGGGTTTTTATTAGTTTTTCTCGAGGTTGATCGTGCGTGTGTTGCTACTTGTGCCCCCATGCAGGGTAAAATTTTCTGAAAGTCGTGTCCGCGGTTATGGATGACTTGGAGCACAGTATCTCGATCATAGACAACTATAACTAAAGTAGTGCTATAAATTTGACTTTATAATGACTAGTAATTAGCTTCACTATAATGGAATGGCTAAATAAAAGTGCCAACAATTGCTGTTTTGGATTGTCACCTGTTACCATTGTATCTGACTAGTGAGTATTGCAAGTACAACGGAATGGCTAAATAAAAATACCAACAACTGCTGGGTTTTGGGATGCCTCATGCTATACGTAACTGATTAGTAAGTACTACAACTATAATGGAATAGTTAACTAAAACTGCCCACTGCTTATTATATCAGGACGACTCATGCTATCTATATCTGACTAGTAATTGCCGCAACTATAACGAAATGAATAAAACTACCAACTGTCTGAGTTCCTCGGTTGGTGTCGAGGGGGAATACCAGGATGGGTATGTTTGGTGTTAGAATCAGGTTGGATTCGAATAGGTCTTTCTTATCCCTATCTAATAGCCTCCAAATGTATTAAGTCTCTATAGGTTGTTTAGTGCATGTTGCGCTGCCGCTTCAGTCCACCATACCTATGTAGGCGAGGACCGCCGAATTCTAGTCTCGCCGTGTACTGGCCTCAGTACTGACCGCTCTTTTTTTCCTTTGCCCTTTGTCGGCACCCCTTTTGTTTAAGCAGGTTTTGAGATCGACGTCGTTAGCAGGGTTACCCTTCCGGCTTGGCCTGGGCAGGGTTATGGACGCCATTGGTTATTCTTCAGGGCTCTTAGCCCAATTTGCATCTTGTTCGTACTCAGACGTTGTATCGTTTTAAAATTATTTTGGATCTTTGTATTGTGTATCTGTATTCTTGACTCTTTGAGTCTCAGTTGTATATATCTGTTCTCTAGGTTCCATCAAGGACTATTGTGTAATGATATTACTTCGTTTTCCACCCGCACGAAAGTGCCTGGTGGGCACCTTTGAATCGTTTCTAGGCGGGTTTGGCGGGGATCGCTGAAACTTGCATAGGGCCGATTCTGAGGGTGTTACAGAGTGTTATCAGAGCTCAGCAGTTGCGATACCCCACTGGTCCAGCCTGTAGGATAACCTAGCTAACGTACGATGTAGAGTGTCAAAACTATTTTGAAAATTGGTTGGATAGATCTGATTAGGTCTGCTTTTATTCCTTACCCCTCTGCTATTCTCCTCTTACCTCTACGTGTTTTGAATCTACTATCTTACCTTTTCTTCGAGTCCAGGAATCTTCGTGGTTGGGTTTCCTTCGTGCCTTCAGGGTTTTGCTTCCTCCTTGTAACGGTGTTTCTACATCCAGCCTTCATGCTATCTAAGGAATTTTCCTCTATTGTACCTTTTAGTGGATCAAAATTCACTAAAAATTTTCTTTATATCTTCCGGTGTTTTCCAACACGACGACATCATCTGCAATCCGATGACAAGCCTGCATCACCCTTTTGTATCTGAAGCTTTCCGAACCTCGCTTGTCGAGATCTTCAGTCTAAAATCCAAAAGTTGGTTGCATAATCTGTCTGTCCGTGTACATAGTAATGCTTTGAGTGCGGGATGGAGTCGCGACCATACCACTACTCTTATCATTTGCTTTTGTATATTGGATGGTGGATCAATGCAATTCTTACTCCTTCCATGGAAGTTAGAGGTGGCCTTACCTTTAACTTCGTTCGTTGTTTATCCGGAGTGTTCTCTCGACGAACGTGAGCAACGACCCTTTGTTGGTGGTGTCGCCGATTTCAAGATGGAGAATGAACCCTTGTTAGTGGTGTCACGGCGATCTACACGAAGTGAGAAGATTCAGATCACCGGCCTTCTTCTCTATACCATGAAGCGGATCTCGAGGGCGAGATCCATTGTTAGTGGTGTCGAATTGTAGCACCCTGGGTAACCCTAAATATAATATTGCCTGTTGTCATTTATTTTGTGCATCATCATTGCATCATGCATTTATTTTGCCTCTCAAAAAGTTTTAACTAAAGCTATTTTGTTTACTGCAATACCTCTCCTCTTGTTGCAAAACGAAATCTTATATTTTTCTGCTAAACTATTTGCCTAAACACTATTTGCTAAAAATATGTAAGACAAAACAAATCTAATATTTTATTAAAATAATAACCCTAAAACCTAGACCTAAACCGACCAGGCCCAAAGGCCCAACCGGTTGGACCAGACCCTAAATCTACTAGTCGCTAGAAGCCCTAACCCTAATCTACCACCTAGTCCTACCCAATCCCACCAATTCCCAGCCGCCGCCAGCCCCTCACACGCGCGCAGCAGCACGCACGCTGCAACGCACCCCACCCACCCTCGCACGCCACACCAACCGCGCCGCAAACCCCTGCATCGGGATTCCCCCGGCCCCACCACTCCCCACAACCCCCACTCCCCATCTCTCTCGCACGCACCCGACCCCGCCTCCCTTGTTCGAACTCCACCCCCTAAAGCCTCCTTCCTCGCCAACCACCGCCGTCGCCAGGTTCCCCACCTCCTCTGCATCCGCCGGCCACCCCGCTAGAGACCCCCTCCTGCAACTCCGCTGGGCCCCACCCACGACCAACGTGCTCCGCTCGCCACGCGCTTTCCCCTTCACGCAACCAGATCCTCCCCATCGCCGGCTCGTCGCCTCCAGGGCTCCTCCTCCATGCGCCCTGGTTCTGCACCGCCTCCTCCCGACACCATCCTTCCCTGCCGCAAGCGCCTGGCGCTCCCGCCGCCGGACCCCTACTCTGCTCTCTGGCTCTGCCTCCTCGCCCGAGAACCTCCCCCCCCCCCCCCCCCCCGTCGAGCCCCATGCCCGCCTCTGCCCCTCCATGCTTCGTCGCCCCGTACCGGCCGTGCTCTTCCCTCCCCGAGCCGGCCTACGCCTCGCCCGCGCCTCTGTCCCCGAGCAAGCTCCTGGACCCTGCAGCGCCATTGCCTCTACAACCTCTCCCTGCAGCGGCCTTGTCGTCCCGCGTGCGTCGCCACCCCGCGTCCCGATGTCCTCGTCTGTGCGGCCCCCTTCTTCCCCGGGCCCAAGCTCGGCCTCCCATCTCGGCCGTGAGCGCCGGGTACTGCCGCCCAAAGCCGACCCCTTTCTGCTGCTGCCGCTCCACGGAGAGGTCGTGGACCTCCTCTCGGCCGGCCGCCGCCTTACCATCCTCCTTGCTACACCTCGTGCAGGTCCTGGCCAGGCCCCTCTATGGCTGCCCGTCCTCCCTCCGATGGATGTCCATCAGGGTGTGTGCCACCACGTGCAGACAAGTTTCGTTTGTTTCCTATGCTTCCTAGCATTATCATTTAAGTACACGCATGTAGCTTATGTGTTCCGTGGATGCTACAGTTAACCCACACCAGATGTACCATGTCACCAAGTTCACCGGCGATCGAAGACGAAACTCCAAGGTCGCCCTCATGGAACCCGAAGGCGATGCTCCCAGAATCCGAAGGCCTTAAAACCCAAGATCTCCTTCTCGTATTCGAACATCTCCGTCACGGATTCCGGGAATTCCGGCATGGACACACCAAGGCATCATTCCTGAAGACCGAACCCGGAGACCTTCCCGAAGACCGAGCCAAAACCCGTCGAACCCTCGGAACCCCAAGATCGTCGAGTTCCCCATGTGTGACCCTTTTCTTGAGACCTTTATTTTTATAATATATGATATAAACTTGTTGCATTAAATCATTCATGTCGCATACATATTTGTGTGGTTTGGGGGCCTTATGCCGATTCACCTAATTAAATATGGGGTCCATATGCGGGCAAACCTAGTCTTATATTGACCCCATTTAAAGTTGCGTAGCAAACCGGTGCTATATTTTGCCATGTTGGAACAACATTTAAATTGCGGGGTATCTAAATAACATGAACTATCTAATTAAATGTCGGGACCCCGGTTCCGCTTAATATTGCCTAATAGCATCGCATCCTTGCCATGCCATACATCATACATGCATCATGCCCGATCTTTTGTCGTAGTATTAAATAGTGCATCCGGTGTTTCTTCTAGTGCTTTGCTTCTTCACGATTAGGCCGATGAGTTGATGCGAGTGTCGACCCGATCTTCGAATGAACCTTCGGCAATGTTTTCAGGCGAGCATTCTCCCCCTTTCTACCTATTTTACTTTTATAGTCTTTATTTCCTCCTGTTGATCTATTGCTATCTATGTTGCGATGCTCTAGTTTTCGTACCCGTGGTATCCCTTGCAGCCTTATATTGCCTTGGACACATCCTATTACATGTTGTTTGGTAGATAGTTGGACTTGCGTGTCGTAGTCGCTTGCTCAAGTGTTGTTGCGTGTCGTCAAGTGCCACAGTTGTTGGAAGACTGTCGTATGCTTTATGTTGGAGGTGATCATGGCTTTAATTACCGTTTAATAACTAAAATTGAAGTAGGTAAATAATGCAGAGGCACAGGTGTGCAATAGATGTTATTTGGTTTTTAACCGTCCACTTGTGTCCCGTAGGATCCCGAGTACTTGATACATGTTCTTTGAATATTCGCACTATCCGCATGTGGGACCATGAATCCCCCTAGCCAGAGCTTGAGTCATATTAATTTCTTGGGGCCACAAAGTAGTTTGAGGCTTTATTACTATCATGTACTTATGCCATGCCTTACTGCTTTATTTATGATTGCGCGTGGAGCGCATGTACTGTTTAGGTAAGCGGAGTGTTTTCACGGTATCGACAAGCCCAGTCACACTTTCGGGTTCCCAGTCGTTTACAGCCATTGACGCAAACCTCTGGGTCCGTTTCGGAGCCGGCCAACTTCTTCGCGGGTAGCTTGGTGGGGTGGCCCCTTGAAATTTATATGAATCTTGCAATTGCTCTGCCGTGATGCCTTGTTGGGTTTTTATTGGTTTTTCTCCAGGTTGATCGTGCGTGTGTTGCTATTTGTGCCCCCCTGCAGGGTAAAACTTTCTGAAAGCCGTGTCCGTGGTTATGGACGACTTGGAGCACAGTATCTCGATCATAGACAACTATAACTAAAGTAGTGCTATAAATTTGACTTTATAATGACTAGTAATTAGCTTCACTATAATGGAATTGCTAAATAAAAGTGCCAACAATTGCTGTTTTGGATTGTCACCTGTTACCATTGTATCTGACTAGTGAGTATTGCAACTACAACGGAATGGCTAAATAAAAGTACCAACAACTGTTGGGTTTTGGGATGCCTCATGCTATATGTAACTGATTAGTAAGTACTACAACTATAATGGAATGGTTAACTAAAACTGCCCACTGCTTATTATATCAGGATGACTCATGCTATCTATATCTGACTAGTAATTGCCGCAACTATAACGAAATGAATAAAACTGCCAACTGTGTGAGTTCCTTGGTTGACTTCCTCGGTTGGTGTTGAGGGGGAATACCAGGATGGGTATGTTTGGTGTTAGAATCAGGTTGGATCCGAATAGGTCTTCCTTATCCCTATCTAATAGCCTCCAGATGTATTGAGTCTCTATAGGTTGTTTAGTGCATGCTGCGCTGCCGCTTCAGTCCACCATACCTATGTAGGCGAGGACCGCCGAATTCTAGTCTCGCCGTGTACTGGCCTCAGTACTGACCGCTCTCTTTTTCCTTTGCCCTTTGTCGGCACCCCTTTTGTTTAAGCAGGTTTTGAGATCGACGCCGTTAGCAGGGTTACCCTTCCGGCTTGGCCTGGGCAGGATTATGGACGCCATTGGTTATTCTTCAGGGCTCTTAGCCCAATTTGCATCTTGTCCGTACTCGGACGCTGTATCGTTTTAAAATTGTTTTGGATCTTTGTATTGTGTATCTGTATTCTTGACTCTTTGAGTCGCTGTTGTATATATCTGTTCTCTGGGTTCCATCAAGGACTATTGTGTAATGATATTACTTCGTTTTCCACCCGCACGAAAGTGCCTGGTGGGCACCTTTGAATCGTTTCTATGCGGGTTTGGCGGGGATCGCTGAAACTTGCATAGGGCCGATTCTGAGGGTGTTACACAAGCTTATACTGATATTGTGCAAGCTTTATTAACTAAGTGGACCAATGCAAGCTAACCCTTGCAAGATACCCTACTGATGCCACAAACCACTACTTGTTACTATGCCCACTATATGCCTTAAGCATATGTGATCATATCCACTTGATAAACCAATCCTAGTTTTATTTGCAAGTCTATTACTTTATTTCTTTATCAAAGCTCTTACTTAGAGTTTACTAAAATAAATGATAGATACTAGAAAAATATGTGAAGGTTGCATAAAGAGCATAAAATTTGTCCTAAGCTAGATAATCTTGATGTCATCCTAAGGCATGAGATTAAACTTAGCTAAAACTCCACTAGTTTACCACCCCTCATTATTACTTACCCCCACCTGTAGATGCTAGTGCTAAGCATAAAACTTGATCAACTTTAGATGGGAATACTTGGTGGAAAAATGGTTATGAAAACCTTGGAATGAAGGATCATTCTACTGAAATGTTTTGGACATATGTTTCCGAACAACTGATGATTTTGGTGATGAAAATGTTGAGGCATGAGCCTTAGACCTTTATAAAACTGATGGTTGTCTGGATGCGATACCATTCCAATTTTATCGTACAACCACAATACCTGAATATTTGATAGGGCTTGACTGGAAACTTATATACCTTAGTATTAGTTCCCTCACGGCCAAGGTCTGAGCTGAGGCTACCTTGTGAAGATTGTCCACCTGTGCAGTATCCAAGATGACAGTTGGTCATGGTTGGGAGGCCAAACTCACAGGAGAGGTGCTTATACTAGGGCGTGTAATCGAAAGGTTAGGATTGATTATCCGCATACTGAGTATGGTAAATTTAGGATTTGTTCCTGACGGATGTATCGAATGTTGTGGTGAAAGTGTACAATCTCTGCAGAGTGTCAAACTATTCGAATAGCCGCGTCCGCGGTTATGGACAGTTGGAGTGGCCATACTGTTCCCCCGTCAGACTTTTCAAAATGACTTGTGAAATGAATTGAGATTTTGACTTGACCACAACAGGGTTGTGATATGAAATACAAATTCCCACTTAGGAGTTATAAAATTTTGACGAGCATTCGTTGCTTCTAAACTTAGTAGAGGTAAATCTGGCTTTTGCAAAACAACCCTAGAGCCTAGTGTCCTATTATCCAAAAACCCCTTTTACTTGTTAGTATTAGTTTGCGAGTACTTAAAGAATACTCATGGCTTTGTCCCTGGCTATTCTCATGGCCAGACTATGAAGAGGAGTACCTTGAGGATGGACCCCAGGAAGGTTACGACAACTAGGATCATCTCCCATTGTCAGCATTGCCTGTGACCTCGAAGATGGAGCTTCGCCTACGCTACCGTTATTATTACGTATTCCGCTGCTTGATGTTGTATTAAGAACTGGATCATGAGATCCCTATTTGTGTAAGAACTTATGTATCATTTGTAATGGATGATGTACTATGGTATCCAATTCTGTTATGTCTCGCAAAAATGATAATCCTGGGATTGCGATGTATGGCATAACAGGCATCTAGGATTGAAAAATTCGGGTGTTGACATGTTTCCAAGTCATCCCTGATCCATGCTCTTGCGCAATCGCCTGCTCGAGGAGGCACTTCTCGCGTTTGGTGAGTTCCTTGTTCTGTGCCGCCTCCAGATCCGTGCACTGTTCTCGACTTGTTCCTCCGTGTTCGTTGGCGGGAGTGGCGTAGTGAAGGGATCCACTGGGTCGTTGCCATTCACCATAAAGATGGTGGTAATGGGAAGATCTGCCACGGATCTGCTCGAGGGACTCTGAGCCGGAGCCAGAATCGAAGATCTGGAGGATGCAAGAGTCCTCTAGCGTTGGAGACCAGAGTGATCGACTCGGTGTGGGACGCTAGGACGATGGATTCGGCGACTGAAACAGGGGTCGTCGAGTTGGCATCATCGAGGAGAGCCTCGTTGCTCTCGGAGGCGAGGAGGGTAATGGAGCAGATATATATTAAGGTTGTCCCTAGCAAGGCTGATATAGAGTCGTTTGGCTAGGGTTTACAAGGATTAACACTGAGTTACTTAGGGATTCAAAATCGTAAGCTAGTTGACCGGGCCTAGCTACGCTTCCGGTCCTAGTTCCAGTCAACGTGCTTTTTCAGGTCCACTCGTCATGGGCCATCCGGTCGTCGAGCCAACTAGCCCGAGCTGATAAGCCATTCAATAAGGTGAGTCCACTTTCTAGATATACGCTAGCATATCCCCATCAACCGCAACAGTGTGTATGGCGGCAACCGTGTGTATGGCGTATGTGAGTGTAGTCTCTTACCCAACTAGCCTCTTTACTTGTGGTGTGACCGGGTTAGCCTCTTTAATGGTATTGCTTTATGTCCTTCTGTCTTTTCTTTTGCCCCTTTGTGTTTTTTAGATCATCTCGAATGAACATGCTAAACCGCATCGCTGGAAAAACTTATATTTTAGCGGTTGGACGGTTTTTAGTTGTTTCAACCGACCTCGACCATGTAAAATTATGCGTGCGCAAAAAAATCTAGTGTGAGTCGGGAAAATCGCTACTTCCGGACGCGGGCTAGCGCGGTTTAAAAAAGCAAACGGTCGTGGGATCCACCGTCGCCGTCGCGCTCTGGTCGAAATCAATCCGACTGGAACCGCCGTCGGCCAACGCGCTCGATCCCGCGACCATGAACGCCGCCCCGGAGCTCTGGCTCGCCTTGCTCCCGCTCGACGGCGAGCGCGAGGGCTACCCGCACCTCGCCTTGCTCCCTGCGCGCCTGCCGCCCGCCGCGTGTCCCGGAAATCCGCCACGCCTTGCTCCCGCTCGACGTCCTAGGCTGCACGCGTACGTACCATCGGCGGCGTCGGTGAGCGCGAGCTTCCACGGTGGCGATCAGCAGCAGCCGACCACGACCTGGAGCACACGATCGATTGCTTCTACATTTATCTAGCAGGATCGACTGTAGGGTCTGCCTTGCGTGCAATTGATCCTACTTATGGACGCGATTGCTTTTTCAAAATAAAATTGTAGGATCGAAACCTGTTTTTTTTTTAGAAAGAAACCGGTTTGCTGTATATAGAACAAACATGTTTGTGATGCTCTATTTTAGTGAAACTACTGCGCGACATATTTGGAGAGAGCGCCACAGTCGAGCGCAGGCCCCAACTCATGCCGTTCCAATCGAGCACATGGAAGCTATGGCCCATTGATATTGCTATGGCCCACTGATATATTTTCAATCGGATTTGCTAGTTCTCATGTGCCTGAGAACTTCTCAGTCACTTCTTTTATCATTGGATTTACCTCGCGATTTGTGTAATATGGGACTTCCACGTGAGTTGCAACTAGGTTATAACTGGGATTTTAATGAGTTGCAACCTAAGAATTAGTACAAATTATATAAGTTATAACTAGGTTGCAACTGAGAATTAGTATAAAAAGTAGGATGATGTCAGCGACTTAGACATAACAAGTTCTCGGACGCATGAGATCTAGTCACTCCCCCAATTTGGTCATAATGTTTTTTCAATTTGATCCTGAGGTCTTTTATTATTTAAAAAATAGACAATACTAGTTTAAGAGGCTACCAGATAGGATCCATTCAGTGACACATGGACAGCCACTCAAGGTGTAACCGTGGCGCCACAAATTTAAGCCCACATAATCACGTATGCGGGCGTCCGTATGTGAGTGACTAAATTATGTGGGGATACGTTGCAGTCTTGCATCGCCCGCAATTAGCCCCTATAATCCCTCCTATCCCTGCTTGGTCCATCGCTCTCCCGAGTCTGAACGCGAGGCTGTGTGAGCTCGCATGTTCCTTCTCGACCCTGCCAGTTTTCGCCGCACGACGGCGACCAACCGGCTGCCAGCTACACCAGTTGTGGACGATCCCGTATTGGCATATTGCACGCATGTCGGAACACCGTCGAAGGATCAGTACAAACCATGGACGACTCTAAATATTTCACGCCCGCTGGAGCGCTGCCGGCAAGCCCTCCCATGCCGGCAAGGTCCTCCCTCTACCGCAAGCATCTTCATGGCCAACGGCAGCCAGACACAGTGGCGCTCCGGCAACGGCCACGGCCGAGACACGCCTGATCCTCTAATGCCAAACCAGATCGTTAATTCACTGACTCTATCGTCTCCGCCTGGCCGGCATTGCCAGCCATGGAGAACCTGCACCGCAGCCTGCTCGCTCGCCGCGCCAAGATCAGGACCACGCTCGGCCATGGACGCGCCCACCCTCCGCCGTGTACAGGCCCTGATATGGATGCCTGCACCTACATGCCTACCACGCAGCAAGCAACAAGATAGCACCCCTTCTTGTGCTCTTCTTCCAGGACGGCAAAGGCGGAACACTTGGTCGTGCCTGCCACCGCCGGCGACCAGCTCCACACGTGCCCGCCGGCAAGCCGCTTCAAGTCTTTGCTCCAGCTGCCGGAGATCATATACCTTGGCAATCAAATTGCGTTTGCCTGCGTACGTGAGCAGTACTAGTATAGCTAATCAAAAGGATTATCTTCGACACCATCCCACTCACAACGCCAGCAGCACTTCCGCCGAAGAAGTTTCAGAGAAGGAACAAGCGCTGAAGAAGTTTCAGAGAAGGCCGATCGACTAGCAGGATCCTTAAGGGTGCCTTAAAGCTATCCTTTCTGGTCTTGTTTATAGAGCGAGGGATAGCAAGGCCTTGTACAAGGGGGAGAGAATCAATAATAAAAGGGATGAAGGTTCGAAGAAAAAGAGCAATGAAAGACAACGCTTACCAAAAAAGTACGAACCATAGCGGGACCAAGACTCAACCGGAAGATAAAGACCAAGACAATAAAGAGTCTTAAGAGAATGGGATAAGAAAACGATGTGTTGACTAGACCCGGTTAGGGTTTAGTCTAGTGTTTAGCGAACATTTCCCATATCTTTTAAGATTCGGTATTGGTCTTCCGGGAAGATCGAGGTTAGCAGATTGGTGCCTATTCTGTGTGAGAAGAATCGCGCGCGTACATAGTACCGGAAGTCAGATTCCCTAATAACTGGCATCGGCAGATGCTAGGAAAAGACCCCTTTGCATTTGTCTATCTGACAAATCAATCCATTCCTTTTCTATTTCTTGAATGAGAAGTTGGGTAAACCCAACCTTAATGTAATCTTTATTTAATAAATTATTAGAAGCCCTATGAAGTGTATGAGAAGGGACAATAAAGATATGTTGTTTTCTATCGGTCCCAAGCGGATACCCCCCCCCCCTCCCAGCTTCCACGGTCCGCTTACCGAGGAAGAGATGCGGGAGGACCTAGGGCCAGAGCAAGTTGGGTTGGGGTATAGAGCCGTAAGCGCGGTGGGGTGACAGAGGATGTGCTCGTACTGTTCATAGTTGGGTATGATATTCTCGTGGATTGTTGGGAACGTCCTCTATATTCGAAATATGCCTTTCTAGGAGCATTGCTGATATAGGATCTTGTGGAACAGGATTTGATTCTGCAAGCGGTTCGGTACGAACGAAGAAATTTCGAATAAAAGGATCGGAACTCGCTGATAGGAAAGGAGAGAAAAACAAAGCAATGCCAAGAGCTCCGTCAATCTGCTGTTCATCGATAGACGAAGCTTACCCGCCTCCACTATTAAGCAGCATGAGCCACTAGACTGACTCGATACCCGTGTGTGGATCCGCCCGAAGGCAGTCGATTGGAAAAGATGAAGACAAGGAAGAGCCATTCTTCATACATAGGAGCGAGTGGTCGAAATGGAAAGCGGACAAACGGAATTCTGTACAACTATAGGGTTCGGTTCTTTCTTCTGTCCCAGGTCCTTTCTTCTCTTGCTTGATAAGGTCAAGGCAGGAAATATAGCATGGAGTGGCGGGGGAACTGTTTGCTTCTCAGCCCACTGATGTATGTATGGCTTGCTTTCTTTAATCAGAACTCATGACTATAGATTGACTTCTAAAATACAACAAAGGGTTGTGGTGAATCCCGGTGTCGGCCCAGATAGAAGACAGCAAATTCATTATTCATTAGTTGCAATGGGGTGCCCTTGAAGTGAATGAGGTATCGAAAAAGCAAAATCAAAAGATGCACTGTAAAAAGATTAAGAGCGCAAATACAGAAAGGATGGAACCCTGAATACCGACTAAAGGTGGATACCGAGAGAGAATCGAGCTGACAACCCTATGCCTGGCAGATGTACTGAACCTCGACCGGGAAAGCATTCGACCCCGCCGAAGATCGAGTAGGAAGAGAGGAGACGATCGTCTTCTCTCAGTTCGGTGGCTTTCTTTCCGGATGTCGATTGGGATAAGGGTTTGATCGAGAGCTAGGAGATTAGGTTGTTTCCATTCTCATCATCATATTGAAGGAAACTCCTCGTGCTCTGCCATAAGAACTTGGAGTCCGTATCATGGTGAAGGTAAGGTTGGCCCGTGGCCAGGGACACACTCGTGCGAGCTATGCGCATCTTCATCACCTCGCTCTCGAGGAACCTCAGAACTTTGTTTTGCATCCAGCATCAGAACATACAACTGGCTTCGCAACTAAATAGAGATGGTCGCCCACTGGCAAGCTTTCCTGGAGGTCACCTCTCTTGAGGCTCGCCTATAAGACTACCTTTCCTTGGCTGACGGGAAGACACACACGAAGAGTAAAATGTTCGAGTTTTTTTTTTTGGCTGGCGATAGAAATGTGTTCGGCTCTGAACAGGCCCTGACGACTTTCTTTCGAGAGTATGATTTCCAGCAGTTGAATCGCGCGGGAGAAAGATAAAGGATGCACCATCCATCCAACCCTTTCTTGTTTTGCTTATTAGCGCCTGCTTTGAGCAATCCCTTGCTCCGAATAAAGATCTCTCCTGGAGCTTCCTATAAACATTTCTTTGAGCTTCCCATATCTATGTTTCCTCCCGAATCAGATACCAATCCAAATATCGAGCTTATAATCAGTATTTTCTTCGGAATACAATATTGACCTTTCCATGTCCTTCGAATCGAATACCGAGTTTGCAGTAAGAGCGTTTCCTTCTGAGTTAGCTAGCAAGCTCCTTTCTGAGCCGACTAGCAAGCCTATAATAAGTATTTCCTTCCGAATCAAACGAATTGCAAGACCTCGGTACCGATGCTTGATACTTTCTCTATGGTGTCCTTGCTCATCCTATCCCTGCTTCTACGGCATGGGCACGCGGATCACCACTACTTGTTACTGAATTGCTTACTTAATGCAATTTAGAGATACGACCAGGGAGGTCAAGATCAGGTTCATCAATCATCACCACTACTTGTTACTGAATTGCTTACTTAATGCAATTTAGAGATACGACCAGGGAGGTCAAGATCAGGTTCATCAATCGGGTTCATCAATGAGGCACGGCTTTCTCATCCGACGGAAGCGAATAAGTGAAGATCGGTAGTCCCAAAGACAAAAAGACAGGTGGTGGTTCAGGTGCAAGGATGGGATGCTATCTCTCTATACGGGCATGAGCAGGTGCCACATAACTGCACATGGATATCCCACTACATCATTGCAGGCACATGCAGGATATATGCGGGTGCCCGCATTGTGACCCACTTGCAGCCTGAATTGTGACCCACTTGCAGCCTGAGTCGGCCACCGTATTTATTAATTGTGTATTCCTAAAATCAATGACCATATCAAAAAACTCCTTCCGGTTACACCCATGAATAATGACACAGGCAAACCAAAGAACATAACTAAACCATTTAATAGCCAACAGGTTGTTCAGCTTTTCTAGCAACATGGCTACTTCCATAACAACAGAATCTTTTCCCAACTCCTTCAGTCACATGGATATCAATATCAATGTTCACATCATGATACTTTTAACAATTTGGGAGAAAACTGATGGCCAAGCCTTCACATATATCTGTTGTAGCTGTTAACATCTCACAGCCACCATATTGCACTTGAACTGGTTACACGAATTCAAGCGGAGCATGTTGCATTCTTTTAACCCTCCTCCCAGTCAATACCATCTTCTTCATCACCAGATTCGGGGGCATCAGCGTTCAAATCTACGAACTTATAGGGCTCTGATGTATTCCCTAAGTCAGTTTAAGCATGTCAGACCAATAGTTGATACACTAACTACAGATTTCTAAAAATATACAGATGCATGCTACCGTGTTGAAATTTCAGAAATATATCTGACAAACGAACCTTTAATTCAAATGCTTACAAAGTAAACACTGCTTAGATAGGAATAAATATGGGTACGAAAATTCCCCAAACAACTAAAAAATATTTCAAAGAAACACAAGGAGTATTTTGGTTTGTTAAGACAAGGCCTTAAGTAACTACCCCATTAATATGTGAGTTATGTGATACTACCTCCGTGTAGTAATAAGACCCCTACCAAGACGTCTTAGGCTAGTCATAGTGGGAGTAACTTAGCTAACATGCATGTGCATGCAATGCCAACTAAGCAAATTGGTGACATGGCATGATAATTAATGAAGAAAGAGAGGGAGGTAGTAACTTAACTAGTTACCATAACATCACATATATCAAGACCATATGAGTTTATAACCTAATTAATTAGGTCTTGCATGACACTATCCATATGTTACTATCCACTATAAAGGTAGTAACATGGACTAGTAACATATTCAAATTACTAGTCTAAGTTACTTAGCACTATGACCAGCCTTATATTATGGTGCAGAGGTAGTACAAAATTCCAATCATAAGCATTTATTTAATATGCATCTATTGACATCAATTTCATATGACATAAACAACATATTAGATCTATTAGATCTCTAATTTTTTGTAATTTCATATGACATAAACAACATATTAGATCTATTAGATCTCTAATTTTTTGTCAAAGTTTTAATGAATCAAGATATACCTTACATTTTAGGACAGATGTGTAACAATTATTTTTTCATCCCTAGGACCAATATCAATATGGCATCCCAACAAACCGACTCACTATATGAGCAAACAACTGGACAGTGTCAGGCTGTCAGCTTTAAGAAAAACTTAAGGTATTAGCTGCTAACTGATCAGTACCCCATGTCAGCATCGAGACATAAAAAAAAGGTACAGCCTCTATCGAAGCATTCAGTTGTCACCTTTAAGACATAAGATAACCATGTTCAGCCCCCATGAGAACTTGGATGGTCAAACACAGGTAATAGGTAATTCACCATTCAACTATTCCCTCTGACCCATATTAGTTGACTTGGATTTGTCTAGATTTGAATGAATCTAGACACTATTTAGCATATAGGTTCATCCAAATTTTGACAAATCCAAGTCAAGTAATACGGGTCGGAGGGAGTATAAAAATTAATGCAGATGAGCAATGCAGTTCAATTGACAAATCTATTCCCTGCCAAAAAGTAGTTGGGTGTGGTACTCATCCAAAAATATTGGCTCCAATTTCATAATTCTTATCCGATGGTGTGCACAAAATTAGACCCATCCCTTACGTAAATTACACCATTAATCACCTAAATAAACCATTTCCACCTTTGCCCTTCATTTTTCTCTGATCCACACCACACTTGACACTCCGCACGTGTACATATTCTTATCCCACAGCATCAATTCATACAACACCTTCATATGTTTTTTCATCCTTTTGATCGAATGTTACAACTCTCGGATTCAACGGGTTTGCCTTCAAGGTTCAGATGACAACAAAAAATACTTTTGTTTATTATTGGATTTTTCGTGCCAATTGTGGGCAACCTTGTTGCGAATTTTACATGTCCAAGTGTTTTAGTCAGATGTTCAATGCTTACATTACGACATTTACAAGTATGTGCAGCCTAATTTCCATTCGTCACCACATGCACACAACACAATTGCTAGGATGGAAGCAGGACTCACTTTGCTATCACTACAAGCATGCATGTACATTAAATTATATGTGTGAAGGCAAAAAAAAAAGGATAAGATACCTGCAGGTTCCTGCTCTTCCCATTCAACACCCTCATCCTCAACATCCCCATCCTCACGTTTTGCTTTTGTGCCCAACTGCCGCTCAGAATGAGTTTCAGAAGAAAATACTTGGCCTTCCTGCTGCATTATTTTGGCATCTTCTTGTTCCTGTCTTTTCTTGAGGGCCTCATAATAGGCCTTAATGTATTCATCCTATAAAATTGAATACTTTCTTAGGAATACAATTAATGTAAGACCTTTCCTAATAGCAGATACACTATGTTCGATACTAAGCTGACCTGTATACTCTTCTCATCTTCTTTTGGGTACTGCTTTTTCGCATCCTTGCCTTCTGATTTTTCATCTCCATTTGATGTGTTACTAGTCTCTCCTCTTTGTTCTTTTGTAAGATTCATCCCTTCTTTGACCATCCACGGAGGTAAGACTTTTAACTCTGAACCATTTCTGCCAGATTCAGCACCTTCTTCTTTTGCACCAGAACCAGCCAATTCAACATCAACCTGAAAATCCCGTAACCCCATTGATCAAGCAAAATATGGTCTTAAGAAAGTAAGATCAGCTATATGTCATACTAGCCAGGGGGTGCATGTGACAGCATATATTAACCATAGATATACAATTATGAAGTGTGTCTGATAAAAGCATAATATTATTGAAAAAATATAATGAATGTGATAACATATAATCTGAAGCATAGACTTCCATGTATGTTTGAAAAAAATGATTGGATACACAATGGTTTTTAAAATATTACTGAATCAATAATAATTATATCATTATGAGAATGCATATTACTTGACTACAAACTCCTACTATGTAAATCCATACAACACTCTTACCTTTGTATCTCCAAGATAAGGCATTGGTGTACCATTATACTGCCCTTGTGCGTTCCTAGAGGCATCAGCTGCCCCAGAATCACCATGTGTGAAAACACCGAGATTTAGTCTTTCCCATGATTGTAGACTCCCAAACTCAGGAGCAGGCAGATCCTTCACCCTTTTAAGTTGTGCTTGCAATGGCTTCAATTGTTCCTGCATTGGTATGCAAATAAAAATAAGTGATATAAAAAATCAGTCTCCACTAAATCATTACGATTCTAAGACACATACATTTGCACAAGAGAAGAGAAAGGAATTATTTGCACCTTAGTGTACAGAGTACGTCCAAAAGGTTGCATGTAGAATGTGATAAATCATTTTCCAAATGAAAAATGCAACGTTCCTATCCCAAGATACAGCATCATTTATATCTCATCCAAGCAGTTAATGTACTTCTAGGTAAACTGCAACTTTAAGATATGGATGAAATTTACGTCGAGTTTTAATCAGATATACAGAACAAGTCATGTAAATAAAGTAGCGAAGCAATATTGTTTAGATATATGTTATGATGCATAATAAAGCTGGGAACTACATGAGTATATGGCATTCTGCTATGAGCTTTGGACGGTGCTCTTGTATCTGCAGAAGAGTTATGGTCGACTAGCGCTCAGCAGACCAAAAGCAAGCAGGAGGAACACCTAAGTTGGACATGCACATCTACTCATCAAAGCCATAACTCTTCTGCAGATAGAAGGGAGCAGGTGGTCCAAAGCCCATAATGCATTCACAGCCGTAAACTGGAACTAAGAATCAAGGTTTTTAAGGTGTCGCATAAGTGTCGCTTAGGAGCTGGGATGCCCTCCCATGGCAAGACGTTGCGCTCACCTTGGACTATAGTATAAGGCGTCCAACTTAGAGCTTTGCACCGTCTGAAGCGTTGCTAGAGCATTGTAAGGCGCCTCGCCGAGCCAAGGCTAGTGGGAAAGACTGCAGATTGCGGAAAAGGAGCAACACGAGAGCGGTAAATTGAAACAGAGGGAAATCGAGCATGTGGAAATAAGAGGAGAGGGAGGGAAGCAAACTCAATTGAGATGGCAATCTTTGGAACCCTAGGCAGCGATGGGTGACTGAAGCAGCACAAGGGTTGTGGAGGAACAACTCCACCTTGCTGCTATAATAAAGACAACACAAATGTTGAAGGAACCACTCCAACGTGCTGGGCTAGATATCGCTCGAGGCGCGGGCTAGATATCGCTCTAGGGGCGGGGCTGTCAAGAGTTTAATCCAAAACTCTCAACATACTAGATCTAATCCAAGATCTAAAACAAGAACACAAGGTTCCATTTATTTGATCGATAGTGGGTACATAGTCCGAGTTCCATAGATAGAGGTGAAGACCTCTATTTATAGGCCTCATGAGCCTTCACTTCTTAGTTCTACTTATAGCTAGAAGGCTCTAGAGAATACTACTTAAAACTAGGAAGTAAACACAAACAACATGGTTACAACTCACATTAGAACACTCCAGAAACTACTACAACACATATGACTAAAGGACCAAATTACCTAGAATACAGTAGAAGTGTGTAGAAACTAGTACTGGATTTTATTACTGTTTTATTCCCACTACTGTCCCTCATCAGTGACCTGTAGCAAGAGCACCACCATCCATGAGCCGATCTAGGCAGGCTTCGTCCTCTCTGGTGCAGCCCTCTGCCCCTCTCACCAGAGCAGCAAGGTGTGACTAGTCTCCCACCTCTCTCTACTTCTACCCACCCTCCCCTGCTCTGTTTTGCTGTCTTCGCCCAAACTTTTTAAATTCAAACGTGCTCTGTTTCTTATGTGCGTGTCAGGCTGTCAGGGTTTTTAAGGCAGTCTATCCCCGCTCTGACGCCTAAGCGGGCGCCTAAGGCAGACACCTAAGCAGGGGCCTTGGCGCCTAAAGCGGCAAATTTCCAAGGCGCTGCTAGGGTGCCTTATCACCTAAGCATCCTTAGGCGGACGCCTTAAAAATCATGGCGTGACTGTGCTAAGCTTTGCCTCCTATCCTTCTCCTTGCTTTATTTATTTTGCCTTGTGCAAAGGATGGTTTGTACTTAAAAACCTTGCTAACAATGGATGCATACTTGTGCAAGTAACTTTCTAGGAAGCAAAATAGCAGTAGAGGTTAAAGGAAGAATAATTTAAAGCAGCACTAAGAAACACAACCAACAGAAAAAATTATCTGATTTTATGTTGGGTGAACGAAAACTTTAAGCTAATTAAGAATAATTTCCAACTTTTCGTTTCGAGGAAACTGGACATCTGAATCCAGCAACAGAGGTTCAGAGTGCGGTTTTGAAGGAAAAAAGCCCAATTCATGTCAGCAACTCAAGAGACCTTGATCCCACTGGCAGGATTTGATGCAGCACAACGGTTGTGGAGGAACAACTCTACCTTGCTGCTATAATAAAGACAGCACAAATGTTGAAGGAACCACTCCAACGCGCTGGCTAGATATCGCTCTAGGGGCGTGAGCTAGATATTGCTCTAGAGGCGGGGTTGTCAAGAGTCCAATCCAAACTCTTAACACACAAGATCTAGTCCAAGATCTTAAAATACGAACACAAAGTTCTTTATTGATAGGTGAAGGTTACATAGTTTGGTCCCTAGATAGAGGAGTGCTCCTCTATTTATAGGCTGCATAAGCCTTCACGACTTAGTTCTACTTGTAGCTGAAACATTCTAGAGAACACTACTTAAAGCTAATAAATAATACAAGAAACATGACTACAACACATAGCTAGAACACTCTGGAAACTGCTACAACACATATTACTAAAGTACCAAATTATGTAGAATAGAGTAGAACTTCGTAGAAGTCAATATTGTACTTGACTTCTGCTTTATTTTCTTTTATTCTCCCTGTTGTTCTCCATCAACCTCCCCTGGTTGTTTAAAACTCGACCTCGAGTTATCCTCATAAAGTGCTTCTTCGGGGTTATAGAGAGTCAGGTCTGCCACATTGAATGAGTTGGATATTCTTATCTCAGCTGGAAGATCTATCATATAAGCATTATCATTTATCCTTCTTAGAATAGAGAAGGGTCCATATTTCCGCTGTCTAAGCTTCCCTTTAATGTCTAATGGCAGTCTTTCTTTTCGGAGGTATACCATCACCTTATCTCCAACTTGGAATGATTTCAGCCTCCGTTTGCAGTCAGCTAGTTGTTTGCACCTCTGATTTTGTGCCTCCAGCATATTGCAAATTTCTTCAAATAATTCAGTGTAGTTATCAGCAAAGGATACTGCTGACTTCTCCCGGTTGATGGTAGCTTCACCAGATCCACATGTGTTGGAACTTTAGTGTAGACAACAGAAAAAGGACTCCTTCCTGTTGATCTATGCTTGGAGTTGTTGTAGGAGAATTCAGCAAGAGATAAGGCCAAATCCCATTGTCCCTTTTTGTCTCCACAAATGCAACGAACTAAACTGCCCAAAAACTTGTTCACCACTTCCATTTGGCCATCAGTTTGTGGGTGAGTACTCGAAAATTTTAATTCGGTATTGAATTGCTTCCACAAAGTTAGCCAAAATGCAGCAAGAAACTTGCTATCACGGTCTGAGACGATGAACCTTGGGACCCCGTGAAGTCTGACCACTTCTCGAAAGAATAGATTTGCAACATGATGAGCATCTGTTGTTTTGCAGCACGGAATGAAATGCGCCATTTTAGAGAATCTGTCCACAACCACAAATACATCATTCCCACGTCTTGTTCTTGGCAAACCCAAGACGAAATCCATAGAGATATCCTCCCATGGAGCATCAGGAACAGGCAAAGGCATGTATAACCCTGTGTTCTGGACTTAACCTTTGCATGTTTGACATGCAGGGCACCGCTGAACAAACTTTCCTGCATCCCTCTTTAGTTGTGGCCAAAAGTAACGAGCCTCCAAGTTTGCGATAGTTTTGTCACGTCCAACATGGCCACTAAGATCACTTGAATGAAGCTCCCTAATCAATTTGTCACGTAGAGAACTTCTTGGGATACATAAACGATCATTCTTGAAGAGATAACCATCTTGTAACAAATAGTCGTTACCTAATGGTTGATCTCTCAAGTGCTTCATCCAAACATGGCCAAAGTCTTCATCCTCTTCGTACAACTCCTTTATTTGATCCATACCTAGAAGTTCAGCCTCGAAGGAAGTCAAGAGGCATGCACGCCGACTCAAAGCATCTGCTACCTTGTTGGTTACTCCGGACTTGTGCACCATAAGGTAGTTAAACCTCTCTAGGTACGATGTCCATCTTGCTAACATGCAATCCACATACTTTTGATTTCTAAAATGCTTTAAGGATTGATGGTGTAAACAATGAATTCCTTAGGCAGCAAATAGACTTTCCAAGTCTTCAAAGCCCTGAAAACAGCATACAATTCTTGTTGATAGGTACTCCACTTTTGACTTGCTTCGCTTAGCTTCTCAATGAAGAAAGCAATGGGTTTTCGTTCTTGTGATAGAACAGCCCCAATGCCTACTCCACTTGCATTGCATTCCAGCTCAAATGTCTTAGTAAAATTAGGTAGTACCAAGACGGGAGCTTGTGAGAGCCTTTCCTTTATCTCCTTGAAACTAGCTTCAACGGATTCATTCCATTGAAATTTTCCTTTCTTCAAGCATTCAGTGATTGGTGCCATAATGGTACTGAAATTTTTCACAAACCGCCTATAGAAAGTTGCAAGACCGTGAAAACTTCTCACCTCTGAAATAGTTTTTGGAGTTGGCCATTTCCTTATTGCTTCAACTTTAGAGTCATCAACATGGATGCCCTTACTTGCGATGATAAACCCCAAGAAAAGAAGTCGTGTTTGAAGGAAAACACATTTCTTCAAGTTGACATAAAGTTCGTTTTCCTTTAGTACCCGTAGCACCTCACGAATGTGACCCAAGTATTCATCTTTGTCCTTGCTATATATCAGGATGTCATCAAAATAAACCACAACAAAGTGGGATAAGAAGGGTCTAAGTACCTGGTTCATCAAGTGCATAAAGGTACTTGGCGCATTTGAGAGTCCAAATGGCATGACCAACCATTCAAACAACCCTTCCTTTGTCTTGAAAGCTGTTTTCCATTCATCCCCAGGTCTGATGCGAATTTGATGATATCCGCTTTTTAAATCTAGCTTTGTGAACACCCTAGCACCACTGAGCTGATCTAACATATCATCCAGACGGGGAATAGGGAATCTGTACCTTATGGTGATCTTGTTGATAGCTCTACTATCCGTACACATGCGCCAAGATCCATCTTTCTTTGGCATGATCAAAGTTGGTACAGCACATGGACTAATACTTTCTCGTATGTGTCCTTTATGCAATAACTCCTCCACCTTTTCCTTTAGTATATCATGCTCTTTTGGGCTCATTCGATAGTGTGGAAGATTAGGAAGACTTGCTCCTGGGATCAAGTCAATTCGATGTTGTTTCCCCTCATTGGCGGTAGGCCTTGTGGTTCTCCAAAAATGCTTTGAAATTCAGCTAGTAGGCCATGTACCTTTGCTGGAATTTCAACCGCCGGTTCCTCTTCACCTTTAACAATGAGTGCAGCACACATATCTGCCTCCTTCAAGTCTGCCATAAACTCCTTAGAGGTGTGGGAGATAGTTAACATGTTTTCCCCTCCTCCTTAGAGGCATCACCATTTGATTGCTTTGGTAGGATGATGATCTTTCACTTGTTCCAAGTGAAGGAGTAAGAATTTTCTTTTCCTCTGTGTGTCGTATCCACATCAAACTGCCAAGGTCTTCCAAGAAGAACATGGCTTGCATCCATATCAACATCACACATCACATTTGAGCGGTAGTACTTACCCAAAGAGAGTGGCAATTGCATTGTTTGGTGACCCTCATATTCACTCCTTTCTTGATCCACCCAATAGTGTAGGGACTTGGATGGTCGTGTGTCTCAAGCTTTAAATGGTTCACCAAATTCTGAGAGATAAGGTTCTCACAGCTGCAACTGTCAATCACTAATTTACATACCTTGCCATTAACCGTGCATTTGCTCTCAAATATCTTCTTTCATTGTGTGTTGTCGGGCTGTGGAGTTGAGCACAAGAGACGCTAAATCACGCACACCACTTCTTCACCCTCTTCTTCACAAACAACTTGTCCTATTTCCTCAGATTCATATTCTTCATCATCTTCACCATCATGGATTGCTGTGTTGACAAATTTCCTCAATGGACAGTTGCTAGATACATGTCCATCTTCACTGCATTTATACCATTTTATCCTTGTCTTTGCCTTACTCTTGCCTCCAGTTTGCTTTGGGGCTGGTTGCTTAGCCTTGGGTTGGGTGATCTTCTCTTCCACCCTGTGGGAATGACTCCTAGTTGAACCTTTTGTATGAGAGTATGGGGCCTTACTTGCTTTCCTTGTCTTCACCAACCTCTCGGCCTTTAAGGCTAGAGCTTGTGCTTGGTCAATGAACCAAATCTGTTGCATCCCCAAACGATCTTTGATAATGTCATTGAGACCATTGATGTATCTTGCAACTTGTTGATCTTTAGTTTCAGCGAGGTTGCACCTCACTTGTAGCCTTAGAAACTCTTCCATGTACTCTGCAACAGTCCCATTTCCTTGAACACAATTCTGAAACTGAATGAATAGGATTTGATCATAATCTGCAGGCAAAAATCTCCCTTTTAAAAGATTCTTCATTTGTTGCCAAGATCTCACACGCGGTTCTCCTCTTAGGCCGACTTCTTTTTAGCTTGTGATTCTAGAGAAGCTAGATTTTGGGAGATTATAGAAAAAAGTTGTGGTGGGGAAAAGCTCATAGAATCGGGTTCTTTCCATTCTTTTTGGCTTCTAGACATTTGGCTTGTTTGATGGATTGAGTTGTGAAATGTCTGTAACACCCCTAAATTTCATATGTAGCCTAGTTTTTAGCACATAATAAGATAGAATGAATAAATAAGATTATAAAATAGTCAAATAAGATAATACCATAAGTTGTATATTTTCATGCGAGAGTAGCAAAAACATCAAAAAATAACTACATATTATGAGCATATATACATATATATTTTGTGTGCCTACTACGTATTCAAAGAAGATTATCGTCAGTACGTGCAGTTGCCATGCGGGGCATAAGTCCAGCGATACGTGCGTGCGTGATTCCTTGCTCGTGTGTGCGTCGTGGCTCTGGCTCCTGCCTCCTTTTCTTTTTTCCTAATTCTGGCCGGTGGCATTTCTTCGTAAATATAGCTAACGTTATGTCTATGTGTGAATAACGTTTCGTTTGGGTTATGAGAATCCCGGGAATCTGGCCAAAAGCAGCCTTCGACCCGATTCTGGTTTTACTAGCAAAATTAGATTCACGGTGGAAAAAAGCTGGACAAAATCGGACCCATTCTTTTGGGCTTGTGTGATTTTGGGCCTAGAATCTATTCTATAAGCTCAAAAGAAGTCGCCCATAGTCGGCGATCTTCTTGAAGGCGATGCCACCATGCACCAGCTCCTCCTTTCAGCTTGTATGCGACCAAAGAAACTCTACGATCTTCCGGAATATTCATGACCTCAAAGAAAGTCTCTACCTCATACAACCAATCAAGGCAACCTTCAATATCAACATTTCCATTGAAAGTAGGGATTTCAGCTTTCACCTTGTATGTATCTCTCGCATATGTTGTGTTGGGTACTCTCGGGTATGTATATAGATCAGGTTCCTCATGGGCATCATCATATTCTTCCTCTTCAGAAGCTTCCGTATAAGTTGGTCTTCTCGAGGTATGCTGATATGTGTGTCGTCGGGGTATTTGGGATTGAAGATGACCTCCTCTTCTTTGTTGTTGAACATCTCTTCTCTCCTTTGATGAATCTTCTTCATCGGCAGTAGGAGGAACACCCCTTTTTATCATCTCAGTAGGAGGAACACCCCTTTTTATCATCTCAACGAGCTGATTGAACCTCCGGTTAAGATCTTCACATAGCTCTTGGATTTGTTGTTCTACAACATCAACTCTCTTTCCCAAATCCTCCATTGCTTGCTGCATCTTGATCTCAATGAGAGAACCAGCAGCTAGAACAGATCGGCAGGGCTCTGATACCACCTGATGCAGCACAACGGTTGTGGAGGAACAACTCCACCTTGTTGCTATAATAAAGACAGCACAAATGTTGAAGGAACCACTCCAACGTGCTGGCTAGATATCGCTCTAGGGGCGTGAGCTAGATATCGCTCTAGAGGCGGGGTTGTCAAGAGTTCAATCCAAAACTCTTAACACACAAGATCTAGTCCAAGATCTTAAAACAGGAACACAAAGTTCTTTATTGATAGGTGAAGGTTACATAGTCTGGTCCCTAGATAGATGAGTGCTCCTCTATTTATAGACTGCATAAGCCTTCACTACTCAGTTCTACTTGTAGCTGGAACATTTTAGAGAACACTACATATGACTAAAGTACCAGATTATGTAGAATAGAGTAGAACTTTGTAGAAGTCAGTATTGTACTTGACTTCTGCTTTATTTTCTTTTATTCCCCTGTTGTTCTCCATCAGGATTGTACATCCAATCCCCCAACCAAGTGAACTAGAGTCACTTCTGAATTACATGGTCAAAATTACACAGAAGGTTTTGTTTCTTTTCTTTTCACCAACATATGGGTTTTTCTTTTCTTTCACCACTATATGTTTAACAATCATCCTATTCCACAAATTAACTGAGACTAGTACGAATTAACCAAAACCATCATGAACCCAGCAAAAGGAGCACTAGAATTAGAGCATCATCGCACCTCTTGACGCATTGGAAGGACACGGAACCCATGAACCGCGAAAATAAATAGAGAAGGTACCACAGACACTGCTTCATTCAACCACTCATCGACAGCCATGGGGAAGATATGCTCACTGATGCATAACTTCCCATCACCGCATTCTGTACCGGTCTCCCTCCACAGTGGAGGGGATGAAGGTGGATTGGGCTCCCCTATGAGAACTGTTCATGTGGTCAACAAATCTTCTAATGGTTTGAGAAAAGAGGTAGAGAAGATCCCAATTTGGGAAATTCCTGTAGAGAGAGGAAGGGTGATTCTTTGTTTCTGAACAAGGGTAAGAGCACCACAGGTTTATTGGGTTCCCAAATGTAAGCCCATTGTGCGGTTTTGGGCTGCAATACACCTGTGTAAAACCTGCATAAGAGGGACAGTGTGGGTCTGGCTATAGCTTATGAATGTAAATTTCCAGTTTACTAGCTGATGGACAGATATGGACTTGTGGTACAATTTATCAATATTGCACCCAAATTTAGTGCTAAGAGTACCAAAGTATTAAGATTGTACTCACATCAATTCTTTGTTGCATATCATTCAATTTCTCACGCCGGCGCTTCCGTGCATTGTCATCACCATCTCCCATTTCCTCAGATGCAAGTTTGTCACTCTCTGCAATTAGTTCGCCGTTGCAATTTTCACAATGGAAGTACTCATCCGTATAGCTTATAAGTTGCAATGCATCGAAGGCTGAGTATCTGCATATTGAAACAGAAATGACAGCTGAGTCTGAACAACCCAACTTGTCTAAAAGAAAATAAATTAGAAATAAATCTAATACCTTTTTTTACAGTTAGGGCATACATAGTGTTGAATTGTATTTCTGCTGTCCAATTCATCCTTCAATGTTTTCTTCATGCGATGTATCCGGTACCTTACAACATCACAGATCTGTGTTTATGGAGAAGATATATCATGTCAAGCATAGCTTACGTAAGGTAGGAGAACCAAAAAAACAGATGAACAACTAATGGGGAAACTGTATTTGTTATTCTAGTTCTCGGACGATGTTGGCTAAATATAAGAAATAATAATAACCCCAAAACTGCATTTGATTGAACCCTGAGTTGGGGTGAGTAACTGAACATTGAACATACATGAAACTCACAAATCAAATAATCCAATGACCCATCTAACTCGCTGGTGCTTAGCACATATTTGCACCGATTAAACCCATCTCAAATTGGAAAAAAATACTAAATCTTGGTTCCACACTCGATGGAATGGTGTTCACCCCAACTATACAATTAGGATGGATACTTTGTTACATATTTTTTTATAGAAACTGGAAGTGAATCTAGATAGCACATAGAGACAAATTTGCCCTTTTTTGCAAGTCGAGGGCAATCATAACTACCATTTGAAAAATACGAATAAATATGAAATGTTGCTCTTGTTCAACTATCTATGCAAAGTATGCATTCATGGTGCAACTACAGATGATATTGAGATTATACTTCCTAAATATGAAAATAAAGCAACTACAGAAGTACTTCCTTCTTATAAAACACAAGACAATGTTTTTTTCTATTTAAACAAGCAAGAACATCGAACTACCGAAAGTTTTGGATAACTAACCTGTGCATAGTCCAAGCAACAGTAAGAATGTGTGTGCAACTTTACTTTCTCTTCTCCCTCCTTAGTACCTAGTTGACCATCACCGGCAGCTGCTGCAGCAGCACTATATATTTTTGCACCTTTTGCTGACTGTAGCAATAGGATAAAGACAAAGTTAGATATATATATATAGGAAGCCCATATGGGGCACTAGGTGTACGTACTCAGGATACGTATTTATATATGCAATTTAGATACGTACACCTTAGGTATGCAATACCTTTAGTATATATACTTGGATAAGTATATCTTAGGTATGTAAAATTTGGATATGTACATCCTAGGTATGTACGAAATACACGTATGGTGCCCGGGCACCATGGTGTCCCATATGGGCTTTATATATACGTATGCATATCTTAGATATGTGATACCTAAGTATGTGTAACTTAGGTACGTTTACCCTCAGGTATGTGTAGTATCTTAGGTATGTGTAACTTAGGTACGTATACCCTCAGGTATGTGTGGTTCAAAGCAAAATATCTTAGGTATATGTAATTTAGGTACGCATATCTTAGATATGTGTAACTTAGATACGTATACCCTCAAGTATATGTGGTTCAAAGCAAAAAATGCGCGTATCACGTATGGTATGTGTGGTTCAAAGCAAAATACCTTAGGTATATGTAATTTAGGTATGCATATCTTAGATGTGTGATACCTAGGTATGCGTAACTTAGGTATGTATACCCTTAGGTATGTGTGGTTCAAAGCAAAAAATACGCATAGGTACAAATACCCTCAGATATGTGTGGTATCTTAGGTATGTGATATCTAGGTATGTGTAATTTAGGTATGTATATCCTCAGGTATGTGTGATTCAAAGCAAAATATATTAGGTATATGTAATTTAGATATGCATATATTAGGTATGTGATACCTAGATATGTTTAACTTAAATACATATACCCTCAGATATGTATGGTTCAAAGCAAAAAATGCGCGTATCCCGTATGGTATGTATGGTTCAAAGCAAAAATATCTTAGGTATATGTAATTTAGATATACATAGGTATGTGATACCTAGGTACGTGTAACTTACGTATACCCTCAGATATGTGTGGTTCAAAACAAAAAATGCACGTATCACGTATGGTGCCTGGGCACCATGGTGCATAAGTTATTTTACCTATATATAGAGAGAGAGACACACTATTCAACACCAAGGACGTGGAAAAGTTATCTTGCACCTAACATAACTTTACATTGTTACATTTAGAAATTTATTACGTTTTATATACAAATAGTTATGTTTATATTGATCCACCATAAAAAATTGACATAAAAAAAACAACCTATGAGTCATTCTAGTGTAAAAACATGAAAAATACATATCTTTACGTTGTAGTTTTATACAACACGTAAAATGTATTTTTTACATCATGTCTAAATTTTCCTACATTCTTCTCAACTTTCGAGTTAAGACAAAATTTATGTGACATAAAGATAAAGGGTGAATGTAGAGAACTTATTCTACAACCTAGGGGTCAAAAAGAGCCAAGAAACGCTATTCAACACTTAGGGTGCACAAAAGTTATTTGCACCCAGCATATTTTTATGTTGTTAGATAAAAAAATAATGTCTTGTATAGGATAACTATGTTCATATATTCACCACAACCAAAAACAACGACATAAAAATGGAGTTTATGAGTCATTATATTATAGTGTAAAAAACACCAAAAATACATATTTTACGTCGTATTTTTATACGGCATGTAAACAAAAAAAATTACATGATATAAGAAAAATGAGAGAGAGAGTTATATGATCATGATCTCAATATGTTTCCAACAACTAAAAGTGCATTATTAAAACAGCATGTCTCTAGAAAAATATAGACAAGCAATACTGATTTGATTATTATATTTTGTACGGAATAATTTAATGATCACTTTCATAAGCAATTTCTGGAATGCAATAAGACTACTTATTTTATTATAAAAACCATATGGAGTTCTTCCAAGTGCTACAAATGTAAACCGTGTATTCTGTTGCACCTTGTTCAGTGTAACCAATGATAGAGGCCAATTTTCAGAAAGGAACGCAAAAATGAAGCATATACAAGATAGTGCAGCTTCAAACAATTCCAAAATCCCGTGAGTTCTACATTTGAAGATTCAACACTAAAAAGATCACTGCAAATTAACTAGATATAAACCCTTAATTAATTTCTTTTCAGAAGACATCAGATAAAATAAAGCAACATCTTTACACCAATCAGTAAGGAAACAGAAGAATGTCCTTTAGAGCGCTTATTAAGGAGCTCATTGTGTCGTTGTTACGCATAATTTATAGTTAGTGGCGCAAGTTAAAATCTTAGCCAGCTGACTAGAGTAGATGGAATAATATTACTAAGACGCTTTGGTTCTGCAAAACTTGAGTTACTTATATTAATCTAGATGTTTGAACAAATTTGGCAAGTTTTATGTAGCCTGCAGCAATTCAACATAACTGAATAGAAGTTTTAGCAGAGAAATATCATGTGGGATCACTACTTGTTAAACTGAGACCTAAAGCGACTCATTTTCTGGCCACTTATGAACGGTTCCTTTAACAGCTTATCACCATTTGAGTAAATAAACAAGAATATTTTGCTATCAGCTGGCTGAGATATGAAGTAAATGAGTCTACACTAAAAAACTAAAAATAACAAGATAATAGACTACAATAACAGGAACAGTACAAAACTAACCTCCTTTCTGTGATCCCTTGTCACTAGCTTCTCTTCTTCAAAGAATCGGAGGATACGACGCAGTTGTTTTGAGTGGAGCTTTAATGATTTAGCCAAGTCTTCCTCACGGACCCACTGGCGTCTAACGGTGAAAGTACAATGTTTATTTTGCATAACGCAACTTAGACAATAGTAAGCTGACAGTTGTACAATAAAGATACTGAATAGAAGAAGGTCAAATGAGGTGATGGCAGATGGAGCTACATGATACAGGCTACTTAAAATACAATTGCATTTGAGGGGCTGTTTATTTCTAAGGAATTTTCAGGCCCCTAGTGCATTACAAATTTCAATTACCTAAGTAAGAAAATACCCTCATAAATTGTTGTCATCTTTAATCACCGAATTACGCAATACAAGAGTAGCACATACAAAATGATACAAGATAGCAGCACATCAGGTTCTGATATAAAATGGCTATGACATATCACGAACCATTTTACAGTTAGTTGTCAACCCACCTCTGTATCTACTTTTGGATTCATCTGGACTAAACCTCCATTGGAACGATCAAGGGGTGACACCAGTTTGTGCAATAACTACTAGTCTCTGTAAAAGAGCTAGATGGGAATCCTTGGGGGAGGGGCGGGGATAACCCAATTTTCCCCATGTAAACCTTCATTATGCAGGATCAGGAAGCTAACAAAATTTAGGCTGGGTTGATCCGGGTAGACCTCCCCCCCACCCCCCACCCCCCATCACTTGTGCATAGCTCCTCCAGTGCCTATCAGCAGAGGCATTTGATAAAATATGCAAGCCTTCCATGATATTCAATTTTCAAGTCATACAGCTACACCAACGAGAAATTGGCATAATCCCCGGATGAACTATGTTATGCCAGCTCTATTTCTTTTTAGACGAAGCCGCAGTGGCGCCTTAAAGAAGGGAACGACATCCATGGGTGTCACCACCGCTGGCCCAGAAACACCGAGCAGGTTTTCACCCTGCCAAAAGAACCTAGCCTCCATATCTGAGTGTGGCCAGCTGCCTAGAAAACAGTCATACCGCCTCCACCACATACTACTCGCCGGTCACCACACCGTCCACACGGCCATGACCACCAGCCAGCGCCAAGCTGTAACCCCCGCCCATGCGTCGCGACCATCTCCATCCAAGTCCGCCACCCCGGCAAACCAGAACTCCACGCACCACCACACCCAAGCAACGAAGCAGATCCACAACAGACCTCGAAACTGACCGCTAGCCAGCCTAATCTTCAGATCCCGTCAAGAGGACGCAGATCCTACCCATACTGGCCGCCGGCAGCGGCGAGGGCAGCCTTTGCCGCCAGATCCAGAGGTGAGGAGATGGCCACACCGGCCTCACAGGACACCGGGCCCCAACCCCGGCCCGTAGACGCAGGACAACCGGAACACCCGCTGCCGCGCTGCCGAAACATATTCCCATATAAGTTCACCCCGCCGGAAAGAGACTGAACGCTGCAACCAGCCCGGAGCGTCTCCATGGCCAAACAGATCTCGAGCCCAGCGCATGACCTGCCTTCACCCAAGCCTGCAGCCACGAGTAGGACCGCCGTCTACCTCAAGGGGCTTTGCCGGGCGGAGGCCACTGGCGGCAGCGGGGGAGGGAGAGCGATGAAAGGGGAAGAAGCTTGGCGGCGGCTAGGGTTCGCCGCCCGTGTCGCCCGAGTGGATGACGCGGGGGGCTGGGCGAAACGGTCTCGTTCCCAGCTCTATTTCTTCGCCCACAATTCAACCTCACGAGAAATTCAAACTTTCCTAAGCCTAAAGCGTAAGAATTCGCATGTACATTCCGGTTTCACCAATTCCTGGGAGAGATTTCGGTACCTGGTGAGAGCATCAAGGACAACGACGGCCATGCCACGGTTGTCGCCGCGGGAGGTCTTCGGCTGGTTGTCGCCCTTCATGGAGATGTCATCGTAGAAAGCGCGCGCCGTCAGCTTCACCAGCCTTCCGTTAACCGATCACCGAACAAATCCAAGCTCGCAAAGATCAGAGACAACGAAGAAAGCTACCGCTGCTGCTGCAACGGCTAGGGTTCCGAAGGAGGGGATCCGAGGCTCACCGGTTGAAAGGCTCGAGGGAGCCCATGGCGGCGGCAACGGTATTGTACGATCGTTCAGTGCATATGCCGACAGGCTCCGACCGATCAGAACAGTACCTCCCGCGCCGTGGTCGCCTGCCGCCGCCGACGACGACTGGATCGGGGTGGGGGCTTCTTTTTCCTTTGGACTATCTTCGGGCGTGATTGGTTGCCTGGCCGCCTGTTTTGGGTTCCCTACACGGGCATGGCCGGCGGAAAACAAACTTTGACCTACGTTGCGGATGTTTCTTTTAACCCGGTTGTTAAAAAGTGCTAAGAGTGCTGGTTTGGTTCATCGAACCCTCAGTTTTCTGTCCGTCGGATCAAGTTCCGTGTCTCGCTTCGTTTTTGAGTTTCCGACAGTTTTTTACCTGGCGTCTCACAATCTCACTTTACTGTCGATTTTGTTTCCCATTCCTCTCCGGTGACGGTGTTGACGACCCTGCCTCACACTGCAGTTGTCGCCCGCCTTCGCACCCCCATCGGCTGCTCTTCCTCGAGCCACCTGCCTCCTCCATCGTGCCTCTGTCATCCCGCCGCCCTACCGCGGGGCGCCCTTCGCCTGTTGCCCTCTTTCTCTCTGATGGCAAGGACTCAGGCGATGTCAAGAACGCCGCGTGCTTCGAGAGGATCCGCAGAGAGTAGAAAACAAAGGCTCGTCGCGCCATGAAGTTAGGCCATGGAGCTTGCCAAGTTCTTCATGTCGTCCAGGTCTGGTTAGGGTAGGTTTTTGGAGATTTAATCAATATTTTCTAGGGTTCTTTGGAGAGATTCAGCGCTTCGTGATGTGTTTCGAATAATTCCTCTAATTAGCTATGCACCCTTTTGTTTCTCTGCATTAGGACTTTGTTTCTAGCGTCTTATGTAGGCTCAAGAAAACTAATCGGAGCAAAAAGAAAACCTAAATCACTGCATGCTAGTGCTGATTGTTGAAAGCAATTTTTGGTGGTTACTGTTGGTGAGGTTGTCAAGAGGAGTAGTGCAGTGATTATGATGTATGTTACCTGTTATTAAGATTTTCTTCTACACCCTATTCATTTTCCTAGGAAGTTTCTGCAGAATGGGTCTAAAATGCTTCAATCCATGACCCGGTGGTGGACCAACTTATGTACCATTTTCATGGTGGGAGAAATAATGCATACTAGGAGGATGGTTGTCACTAAGATTCTCGTCTACTATAACCTGAAGTGAATTTCTCTGATGTCTTGGAATTTTGGAACCAAAAAATACTGTTGACTTGTTTCTGCTGATACGGCCGTGAGTCTTGGATAAATTCTAATATCTCGCTACAGAAGTCATCAAAGGCACTGGTGTCACCCAACACTGAGTCTTGGACAAATTCACTACAGAATTCATGTTATATTTGCTCTTCTCCACAACACTGCTTCCTTTAGATAGGTCATTTTTTCTGCAAAGTAAGTTTCTTTTGCACATACTTGTGTATGTACTCTTGTCCATTTTTTAATAGGACTCATAAGATATTTGCTTTATTTTGACTCCTATTATCATACAACTTGTATTTATGCATGTACCCAAGCCTAATTATTCTACTGCTAGCACGGTTAGATCAACCACGAGTCGTAGTATAACAACGACAAAACCTATTTTTTGCATGATTCTGTCCTTGTCGCGGCATCGCACAAAACCATCTGTCGAGCAAACACACACAATAATGCTCATGCGCTCTCATCCCATTTTTTGCATCGACAGATCGCCCATCCGAGCATCTCACATCAGTCTTCATCGAGCACTCAGCCTCACTAGCGGACCGGCAAATTCCCTTTCTATTAAAAGATTTGTTTTTTTATCGTGTTGAGGTTGTCGAGCTACATATCCTAGAAGCGGTGAAGAAGAGTTAAACATTGTGACCATCCAAAAGTAGTGGAAGGTTGGATTTGAGAATCACACAACATTGCTGTTATGTAAGCCACAATACAGAGTTGCTTTATGCAAATGGAATGTCTCTTTTATTGTCTTTGTATAGCTTTTGATGTCATGTTCCCTGGTTGACTGATTTCTTTTGTAGGCAATCAATCATATGATAAGTTATTTTTAGGAATCTAACCAAGTTACTTACAACTTCCTAGGAGTTGTTTATCACTATATACGGAGTTGTATTATACCTATGAAATAGGTTGTTTGCTTTACTATGTTGTTGCTTTAGTATCTTATCTTGCTTCTTGTTTGCTTATTACTTGCATATCGAGGGACATTAGTTGTTGTTTTTCCGCTCATTAAGTTGCATATCGGGGGACCCAAGTTTTATTATGTTTACTCATTAAGTTGCATAGCCAAGGATCTTAGTTTATTTTTGAATGCTTATTAAGTTGCATATTTAGGGACCTTAGTTGATTTTTCTCTCCTCATTAAGTTGTATACCCGTGGATCTTAGTTTCTCTTTGTCTGCTTATTAAGTTGTATATCCAGAGATTTTAGTCTCTTTTTGTATGCTCATTAAATTGCATATCCAGTCATTGTAGTTGCAAGCGCGGGCCGGTCATGGGACCTAACCAGCGTCTATCCCAATTCTGGTGCTTAGAGCGAGCTCAAGCTGGTAGCAACTTAGCTCTGCGGTGGGCAGCGAGATGCACGACAGAGCATGTGGTCTTGCCTGGCGGCAAGATGAGTTGACTAGTCGGTCTAATTAAGTTGACTTTGTCCCATCTTCTAAGTTGTTTTCTAAATCCAACTAAGTATGAACCCCATGTCATTTTTAGGTTTGCTTTTTATGTTATGTGAATCAGCAATAGGAGTTGACTAGGATGCATTGCCAACATTTCTAAGTTTCCTACCTAAACTAACTAATTGTTCCCATCACCATGCCAAAGTTGGTTGCTACAAAAATTCTAGCTATGTTCTATCACCATGTCGGGCAAGTTGCCTTTCTATGTAATATATATTTTTGGACTTTTATTTTAACAATTCTTGCTTTTAAGACAAACAAGGTCATTTAGTCAAGTTGATTATCCTTATAAATTAAGTTGATCTTGCCGTTAATTAAGTTGTTTCTTTCAATGTATTTAAGTTGCCACTCCATGCTATTAAGTTTGCTTTTTTGCAGAAGTTAATTATGTTTCACAACCGATATTAAGTTGCACTTTTGCATCATGGCTAAGTTGTTTGTTCATCATGGTTAAGTTATTTCTTCAACATGGTTAAGTTGGTTCTAAATTCAACTATATTTCTTTTAATAGTTAAGTTTGATACTGATTTGATTAAGTTGTTTTTTCATCATGGTTAAGTTGTTTCTTTAACATGGCTATGTTGGCTCTAAATTCAACTAAGTTGCTTTTAATGGTTAAGTTTGATATTGATTTGATTTAGTTGTTTCTTCATCATGGTTAAGTTGGTTCTAAATTCAACTAAAATGCTTCTAATGGCTCGGTTTGATACTGATTTGATTAAGTTGTTTGTTTATCATGGTTAAGTTTTTTCTTCAACATGATTAAGCTGGTTATAAATTCAATTAAGTTGCTTTTGTCAACATGTTTTTAGTTCATTTTATCTTCTGTATAGTTATTTTAAGCACCAAAATGCTAAGTTGTATTCTGAATTCATTAAGTTTGTCCAGCATGCTCAAGTTGGGTAGGACATATACCTAAGTTTCCTTGCCTAACATGCTTTAGATAAACTTTTTATCTTAATAGTTTAGTTCCTTAAGTTGGCTTCTGATTTAATTAAGTTGTTTTGTTCAACTGGCTTAAATTGTGTACTGGATATTCCAAACTTGCTACTACTCTTTTGTTTTGATGGCCCACCATCTTCACCTTTGATATTGTCATCGTCAAACTGAAGTGGGCTAACATCTTCCACAACTAAGTTCATTTATATGCGTTTTCTCTTTTATGTATTAGATTTCATAGAGAAACCTAGCTTGAGAGCATAAGCATTATAATGTTCTCTTGCACTTACAATAGAGTTGAATCACATACCGAAAAACGATTCTAGTGGATTAAATGTAACTTCTTTGTTCATGCCAACCTTGTTAGCAGCACCACCTTCTGCCAAGTTAGTGTTAGAAGTTGATTCTATAGGAACAGTAGTTGCAGGAAGGATATGGTTGCCAGTAGTGGGTGTTGTGGCCGCATTATGTTTCGGTCCCCTGCTATTGTAACCGTCAGAACCACCACACACTGCTTCTTGTTCATGAAACTCTAGGTCTGGAGATTTTCTGACAACCTTGGTTGGGCAGCTTGAATGCAAAACTGTGGCTCCATGTCGTTGACATTGACATCTGGAACAGGGGAAGCATTTATATCCAAACCTGACATATGAAACTGAGAAATTGTATTAGGAATGTCATACATTTTTCGCAAACTCAACTAATGCAATTTATTGAAGAGTAACTTATTCATTTTTCATGCACGATTCATAATTTCTTAATAGTACTATTTTCTGATATGGTTGCATTTTTCCAGATTGTTGCGATGAGAACCAGTGCATGAGGGTGTCATCTTTGATCAAACAATGGAATGTTATCCATGTATCGACACTACAACACTATGTACAAAGTGAATAGAAACTATGGCCTACCTTTTGCATCTACTAGTTTATCCTGAAAATTATAGAGATGTTTTGGTGTTCGTTAAACTACTAGGTGACACTGTTCAGTAAACCAATGTTGCTCTAATCAGTGCATTCTTTCTACATGCATATCTTGAATAGAAAACTCAATACAGGGAATTCTATCTACATAATGTTGTGCCTAGTCTTTTTCTACATAATGCTATCCTTGTTACGAGAATGGTTCCTACAACCCAATTAACCCGTGTCTATAACTTTTGGTGTCTGAAACTAGTTGTACTTTATATGGTAGAAGAACCTTGTCCTTTTTTATGGGGTTAATATCTCCTTTGTTTGTAATTTTTGTCCCAGGTATGCCTCCCTAGTTGTATCCACAATGCAATTAAGTTGATGTACATAATAGATGTAATTTTGGTACTTGTAGTTGCTCTTTGGATCCTTCTATTATTATGGAGGTACTCAAGAACTTTGCTTTGCTTGGTATCATAGTTTAAGGATTAAGTTGTTGCAAAAAAGCTGCACTAAATTTGGCTCGGGGATCTCTTTGGGCTTCTTGCATGATCTAGTTCTAGCAAGGAGTAATCTACATCAAAAGTACTGTTTTTGTTTACCTAGAGAGGAAGAGAGTATCCCGGATCCTATTACTTGCAACAGGAGATCCGGAGGAAGGAGAGCCAGGGTAACAAGGGATAAGCGGGAGACATGCTTTGCGCCAGGATTACTTTCCCACCAAACCACATATTATAAAGGAAGGAGCGTTTCTTGTCGTTGCTATACTTTTTCGGACCAAATTACCCTCCCACCAAACCACATATTACCACCAACGCCACCAGTAAGTAAAATAATTGTTCAATTATTCTAATTTTCCGTCGCACTAGATTCGTTCCGCAAGAAAGAATTCTTTCATCTGTATGTACATCCTGATATCTTCCTCTAACGCGTACGGGAACCGGCAAGACAAGTAGCCGAGTCCAACTTGAACCCAATCGATGTCAAATCATTGTCCATCGTAGGTCCACGCTAGTCTATAGTGGAGTCCGGCTCCAACTAGATTGAGCATATATTCTCAAATAACTAAACATCATAGCCTTATGCATCTATGGACGTGGCCTCAACCATCGCCAATCCCTCGATACGAGATGCGAGTCGCTTCGCCATGGCTCGCCGAGCAGCGGAATCTCACGCTGATGAGGGTCACAATGGCACATCTCGCGATTTACAAATATGGGTTTGCTGCACTTTGAAGCTCTCGATGTACTCATGCATACGTGTAAGTACCTTGATCAGATCAATTGTTTGTATCCTATCCAGAGCACGGGATGCAAGTGTAGCTAAACATGGACAAGAAGGACACAGTTCAGAGCACATCGGAGCAGGTAGTCTCCCGTATGTAACAAGTGCTACGGTTTAGTTTGATCATCCGCGTGATATACTTTTAGAAAACAATGATATCTTGATCTTCTGCATGATACACATGATCTTTGCCATCGACATCGCGGTGTTTCTCCCTAAAGTGGCCGCTCGAACGATGGCTCAACCCGTATAGATCACTACTTGATTCAAACATCCTCGATTCGGCTTCCTTAGTGTAAGTCGTGTGTAATATGTACCGGCATCAAGGAGTCCTCTGCTCCAGCCACTCAGGCCAACCTGCCCGACTCCCATGATAAAGTCGAAGAACTTTAGACTACATCGTTCCTGCTCACACCGTGAGGACGTACCACGATAGTGATCGTGGCCGTCACGGGAGGCGGTTGATCTAGAAGAGGAAGCGGTGGTGAGTGGCAGCAGCCAACAGGTGTTCATGAGGATGTGCATGATGGAGAGCCATGTTTTTTATTGTTCGTTGATCTAGTTTGTGATGAGGCCATCCATGATCGTTTCTTCCCAGATCGTGTACTGACTGTGGTGACAAAGATAGTCTTAGAGGAGCCCCACTCACCCTCTATATCGCCGAGGTCTTGTTGGTTGCTGCTACTGAGAATGATGGCGTACATACTGCTACATCTTCCTCTCCATCAAACTGTGGATAGTGCCTGTCATTACGGACGTGAAGATTTCATCGCATAGAGTGATTGATTTTTTTCTATCTCGCTGCAACACGCGGACATGTTTTCTAGTTCTAAGTTAAAGTTAGTAAAGTTTTCTAACTTTATAGAAAAAACGTAGCAATAATTATGACTCTAAATTGGTACTAGTAGATATATTTTTGTAGGGGTTCGTAGCATGGAAAACAAAAAAATTCTACCGCATGAACACACAATCAAGATCTAATCTATGATCAAGCCAAGATCTATCTACTAGATTGTAGCAACGAGTCGATAGAATACTAACCCTCGAAGATCCAAAGCGGTTAACGAGATGTGGCGCCCCGCAAAAACCACTACTAGAAAATCGCGTTGTTTTTGTGCATTGCATCATCATGACCTCATGCTCATGTCATCATGCCACCTTGCATTTGAGCATCGTCATGTCATCTGATATTTGTTTACATAAAACTATTTTCGAGAAGCCTGGTTTTTTTTCTAAACGCCCCGTCCTTCATTCAACGTAAAACCCGGGTCTCCGGATGATTTGTTTCGTCTACCAACGGTTTACAATAGCCTCGTTTTAAATAAATAAAATAGTTAAATTATTTTTGAGAGGCAGCCCGCCAGACCCGAAAACCCGGCCGGCCACCTCTAAACCCTAGTCAAAAATATCTAATCCTAAAACTACCCAATCCTATTCTACCCAGCCCCCTCCACATCATCCCGGCCAACCACAGCTCGCCACATAAGCCTGACCCAAATCCCCAGCCAATCCCCTTCCTCCACATCACCACTTCCCCAACTCCCGCACACACACGCAGCCACACACGCCCCAACACCACCTGGTCCAACCCCCGGCCCCACCACTCCCGCAACCCACACCCCGACCCGATCCCACCTCCCCCGCATCGAGCCTCCCCCACCAAACCCCTCTCTCTCCCCCGTCTGGCCCCACCTCCCCACGCACGTCCGCGTCGCTCGCCCACCCCGCCTGCTTCGCGTCTCTCTCTCTCTTCCGCAATCCCCGCGGCCGTCCTCCTCCTTCTCTCCCTCCGGGGCCACGCCGACCCCGTCCTCCGGCCGCCCGCAGGCCTCCTCTACCCACTGCGCCGTCGACCGCGTCCTCCTCTGCCATGGCGCCGCCAGGAGGGCCATCTCCCTGCCTCCCCGTCGGCATGCCCCCCCTCTGCCTGTCTCCGCCGCCAGCAGACGGCCTCTGCCAAGCTCGGCCTCGAGCTCCCCTCGCCGGCCGCCCGAGGGTGCCCCTCCTCCCCTCGACCCCCTCCTTGACTCCGCCACCGAGCTCCACGCCCCGCCTCCCCCAGGCGCCGCCTCTCCTCTGTCTCCGGCCGTGCCCCGCGAGCCCGCGCTCGCCTCCTGTTCCGAGCTCTGCGCCGCCGGGTCCGCCCCCTCCTCTCCATCCGCCGACCTACCTCAACCTCGGCCCGGCCCTCGCCGGCCTTCCTCGCTGCATCCGGCCTCGCCTCCACCGCCTCGTTTCCCTGCACCGCCGCCGCCGCTCGAGCCGATCTCCTCTCCGGTCGTCGCCCTGCTTCGCCACGGCCGCCGCGGGCTCCCTCTGCTCGCCGCCGAGCTCGCCTCCCTCGACCAGCGCGTGGGCCCCGCCTCCATCATCGTCTGCATCGCCTCCAACCCGCCGGCGCTCGTCCCTTTCCTCCTGCGTAGTGCCACACCGTCCCTAGCTCGCCAGGTCGTTCTGCCTCAGGAACCGAAGCAGTCGTCAATTCACCCAGGCACAACGGTTAACCTAAGCACTGACAAGGCGCATCAAGATCTCCTTCACAGACGTCGATACCTTCGACCACGAACCCGATGAACCACCGGCGCCCATTCAAGGTCGTCACCGACAAGAACTTCCTCGCGGGTTATCAAGCGCTCCTACACAAGCCCTCCAACACGGACTCCAAGACCCGAACCCAAAACCGCTCCGAGACCACCAAGTACTCCTTCCCGGACGCCAAGTTCGCCGAGAACCCGGATGCCAAGGTCACCGACACGGAACGACAAGACCTCCTTCCCGCACCGATGCCGACGATGTCGCACGCCAAGTTCTTCTTCCCGAACGCACGAATCGACCCAATACGAGGTCCCGACAAGATCTTCGTGACGACAAGATCGGCACCGACCAGGGCGGATCCGATGTGCCCCCGGCGCCAACCAAGTTCTTCTTCTCGGATGCGACAAGATCGACTTCCGTTGTCCGAGACCGATCTCGTCGAGCCGTTCTCCCGTCGAACCCTGAGACCGACCCCGAACCCCTCGGCGCCCAAGTTCGCCGAACCCTAATGTGATTCCCTATTCGAGACCCCCATTATTTTATAATATGACATTATCAACTGATGCATATTAAATTGTTCATGCATGCATACTTGTCTGTGGTTTGGGGGCATTATGCCAATTCATCTCATAATTAAATATGGAGTCTATATGCGGGATATCTTTGTCTTATTCCGGACTCCATTTAAATTGGCATAGCGAACCGAAGCCATGTTTTGTCTTGCTAATCCAACATTTAATTTGCGGGGTAGATAAATAACTTGAACCGTTTAATTAAATGTCGGGACCCCGGTTCCGCTTAATATTGCCTAGTTGCATCACATCTATGCCTTGCCATGCATCATATCATAAGCATGCCGGATCTTCTACCGTAGTATTAAATAGTGCATCCGGTGTTTCTTCTAGAGTTTTGGTTCTTCACGGATAAGGCCGTTGAGATGATGCGAGTGTCGACCCGATCTTCGGATGAACCTTCGGCAATGTTTTTCAGGCGAGCATCTCCCCTTTTCTACCTATCTTACTTTTATAGTATTTATTCCCTCCTGTTGATCTATTGCTATCTGTGTTGCGGTGCTCTAGTTTTCGTACCCGTGATATCCCTTGCAGCCTTATACTGCCTTGGACACATCCTACTACCTGTTGATTGGTAGATAGTTGGACTTGCGCGTCGTAGTCGCTTGCTCAAGTGCTGATGCGTGTCGTCCAGTACCACAGCTGTTGGAAGGCTGCCATATGCTTTATGTGGAGATGATCGTGACTTTAATTATTGTTTAATAACTAAAATTGAAAGTAGGTAAATGCAGAGGCACCGGTGGATAATAGACAATATTTGGATTTTAACCGCTCACTGGTGTCCCGTAGGACCCCGAGTTCTTGACACCTGTTCCGAGATCGAGCGCGCTAACCACAGGTGGGGTGTGTGGGCACCCCCATCGATTTAGTACCTGATTCCAAGTACTGTACTAGGGGCCACAAAGTAGTTTGGGGCTTTATTACTATCATGTACTTATGCCATGCTTTACTGCTTTATTTACGATTGCGCGTGGAGCGCCTGTACTGTTTAGGAAAGCGGAGTGTTTTCGCGGTATCGACAAGCCCAGTCACACTTTCGGGTTCCCAGTCGTTTACAGCCATTGACGCAAACCCTGAGTCCGTCTCGGAGACCGGCCGACTTCGTTGCGGGTAGCTTAGTGGGGTGGCCCCCATGTACTTGCTTTGGGTCTGGGAAACGTCATGACTTAGGCCCCGCCGACATACCGATGGGTGTATGTTAACTGATCTGGCAAAAAGGGTCGAAGTGCGTGTGGATACTTTGGTGCACCCCTGCAGGGTTAAATCTTTTCGAAAAGCCGTGTCCGCGGTTATGGACGACTTGGAGCACAGTTCTCGATCATAGACAACCATAACTAAAGTTTACTGTTATAATTTGACTGGTATCCGATATGACTAGTAATCAGCTCCACTACCACGGAATGGCTAAATAAAAGTACCAACAATTGCTGGGTTTGGGATTTCTCATGCTAATTGTATCTGACTAGTAAGTGTTGCAACTACAACGGAATGGTTAACTAAAACGGCCCACTGCTTATTATATCAGGATGACCATCTATACCTGACTAGTAATTGCTGCAACGATAACTGAATAAATAAAACTGCCAACTGTGTGAGTTCCTCGGTTGACTTCCTCGTTTGGTCTCGAGGGGGAAATACCAGGATGGGTATGTTTGGTGGTAGCATCAGGTTGGTTCCGAATAGGTCTTTCTTATCCCTCTCTGATAGCCGACAGTTATATCGAGTCTCTATAGGTTGTTTAGTGCATGCTGCGGTGCCGCTTCAGTCCACCATACCTATGTAGGCGAGGACCGCCGAATTCTAGCCTCACCGTGTACTGGCCTCAGTACTGACCGCTCTCTCTTTTTTTTTCCTTTGCCCTTTGTCGGCACCCCTTTTGTTTAAGCAGGTTTTGAGATCGACGTCGTTAGCAGGGTTACCCTTCCGGCTTGGCCTGGGCAGGGTTATGGACGCCATTGGTTATTCTTTAGGGCTCTTAGCTCAATTTGCATCTTGTCTGTACTCAGACGCTATATCGTTTTAAAGGTGATTTGAATCTTTGGTATTGTATATTTGTATTCTTGACTCTTTGAGTCATTGTTGTATATATATGTTTTGTGGGTTCCATCGAGGACTATTGTGTAATGATATTACTTCGTTTTCCACCCGCACGCAAGTGCCTGGTGGGCACCTTTGAATCGTTTCTATGCGGGTTTGGCGGGAAGCGCTAAAACTTGCATAGGGCCGATTCTGAGGGTGTTACAGAGTGGTATCAGAGCTCAGCAGTTGCGATACCCCACAAGTCCAGCCTGTAGGATAACCTAGCTAACGGCCGAAGTAGAGTGTCAAAACTATTTTTGCAAAATCGGTTGGATAGTTCTGATTAGGTCTGATTTTACTCCTTACCCCTCTGCTGCTCTCCTCTCACCTCTGCGTGTTTTGAATCCGCTCTCTTCTCCCTCTTTGAGTCCAGGATTTCTCGTGGTTGGGTTCCATCGTACCTTCAGGATTTCGCTTCCTCCTTTGGTAACGGTGTTGCTACATCTGGTCTTCATGCTATCCGAGGAATCCTTCTTCTAGTGGACTTCTCTTTGTTCCTTCTCGTGCCTTCCGGTGTTTTCCGACGCGACGACATCATCTACGCCAAATCTGATGCAGAGTCTGCATCACTCCTTTGTTTCTGAACCTCGATTGTCAAGATCTTCAGTCTGATTCCGAGAATGGTTGCACGCTTTTCTACTGATTGTGCAGAGTAATAGTTTGGGTGCGTGATGGACTGGCCCCCATGCCGACTACCCCTTCTATTCGCTTTTGTACATTGAAGTGGATGAGAATGCATCGGTTCCCTCTTGCTATCGAAGCTAGAGGTGGCTTTATTTGTTGATACCTCTACCTTCGACCTTTTGTTCCCAGAGTGTTCTCTCGACGATCACAGACAACAACCTCTTGTTAGTGGTGTCGCGAGGATCTACACGATGCGAGAAGATTCAGATCGCCGCCCTTCTTCCCGGTACCATGAGGCGGATCTCGAGGGCGAGATCCATTGTTAGTGGTGTCGAATTGTGGCGCCCCGCAAAAACCACTACTAGAAAATCGCGTTGTTTTTGTGCATTGCATCATCATGACCTCATGCTCATGTCATCATGCCACCTTGCATTTGAGCATCGTCATGTCATCTGACATTTGTTTACATAAAACTATTTTCGAGAAGCCTGGTTTTGTTTTCTAAACGCCCCGTCCTTCATTCAACGTAAAACCCGGGTCTTCGGAATATTTGTTTCGTCTACCAACGGTTTGCAATAGCCTCGTTTTAAATAAATAAAATAGTTAAATTATTTTTGAGAGGCAGCCCGCCAGACCCGAAAACCCGGCCGGCCACCTCTAAACCCTAGTCAAAAATATCTAATCCTAAAACTACCCAATCCTATTCTACCTAGCCCCCTCCACATCATCCCGGCCAACCACAGCTCGCCACATCAGCCTGACCCAAATCCCCAGCCAATCCCCTTCCTCCACATCACCACTTCCCCAACTCCCGCACACACACGCAGCCACACACGCCCCAACACCACCTGGTCCAACCCCCGGCCCCACCACTCCCGCAATCCACACCCCGACCCGATCCCACCTCCCCCGCATCGAGCCTCCCCCACCAAACCCCTCTCTCTCTCCCCCGTCTGGCCCCACCTCCCCCACGCACGTCCGCGTCGCTCGCCCACCCCGCCTGCTTCGCGTCTCTCTCTCTTCCGCAATCCCCGCGTCCGTCCTCCTCCTCCTCTCCCTCCGGGGCCACGCCGACCCCGTCCTCCGGCCACCCGCAGGCCTCCTCTACCCACTGCGTCGTCGACCGCGTCCTCCTCCGCCATGGCGCCGCCAGGAGGGCCATCTCCCTGCCTCCCCGTCGGCATGCCCCCCTCTGCCTGTCTCCGCCGCCAGCAGACGGCCTCTGCCAAGCTCGGCCTCGAGCTCCCCTCGCCGGCCGCCCGAGGGTGCCCCTCCTCCCCTCGACCCCCTCCTCGACTCCGCCACCGAGCTCCACGCCCCGCCTCCCCCAGGCGCCGCCTCTCCTCTGTCTCCGGCCGTGCCCCGCGAGCCCGCGCTCGCCTCCTGTTCCGAGCTCTGCGCCGCCGGGTCCGCCCCCTCCTCTCCGTCCGCCGGCCTACCTCAACCTCGGCCCGGCCCTCGCCGGCCTTCCTCGCTGCATCCGGCCTCGCCTCCACCACCTCGTTTCCCTGCGCCGCCGCCGCGGCCGCTCGAGCCGAGCTCCTCTCCGGTCGTCGCCCTGCTTCGCCACAGCCGCCGCGGGCTCCCTCTGCTCGCCGCCGAGCTCGCCTCCCTCGACCAGCGCGTGGGCCCCGCCTCCATCATCGTCTGCGTCGCCTCCAACCCGCCGGCGCTCGTCCCTTTCCTCCTGCGTAGTGCCACACCGTCCCTAGCTCGCCAGGTCGTTCTGCCTCAGGAACCGAAGCAGTCGTCAATTCACCCAGGCACAACGGTTAACCGAAGCACTGACAAGGCGCATCAAGATCTCCTTCACAGACGTCGATACCTTCGACCACGAACCCAATGAACCACCGGTGCCCATTCAAGGTCGTCACCGACAAGAACTTCCTCGCGGGTTATCAAGCGCTCCTACACAAGCCCTCCAACACGGACTCCAAGACCCGAACCCAAAACCGCTCCGAGACCACCAAGTACTCCTTCCCGGACGCCAAGTTCGCCGAGAACCCGGATGCCAAGGTCACCGACACGGAACGACAAGACCTCCTTCCCGCATCGATGCCGACGACGTCGCACGCCAAGTTCTTTTTCCCGAACGCCAAGACCGACCCAATACGAGGTCCCGGCAAGATCTTCGTGACGACAAGATCGGCACCGACCAGGGCGGATCCGATGTGCCCCCGGCGCCAACCAAGTTCTTCTTCTCGGATGCGACAAGGTCGACTTCCGTTGTCCGAGACCGATCTCGTCGAGCCGTTCTCCCGTCGAACCCTGAGACCGACCCCGAACCCCTCGGAGCCCAAGTTCGCCGAACCCTAATGTGATTCCCTATTCGAGACCCCCATTATTTTATAATATGACATTATCAACTGATGCATATTAAATTGTTCATGCATGCATACTTGTCTGTGGTTTTGGGGGCATTATGCCAATTCATCTCATAATTAAATATGGAGTCTATATGCGGGATATCTTTGTCTTATTCCGGACTCCATTTAAATTGGCATAGCGAACCGAAGCCATGTTTTGTCTTGCTAATCCAACATTTAATTTGCGGGGTAGATAAATAACTTGAACCGTTTAATTAAATGTCGGGACCCCGGTTCCGCTTAATATTGCCTAGTTGCATCACATCTGTGCCTTGCCATGCATCATATCATAAGCATGCCGGATCTTCTACCGTAGTATTAAATAGTGCATCCGGTGTTTCTTCTAGAGTTTTGGTTCTTCACGGATAAGGCCGTTGAGATGATGCGAGTGTCGACCCGATCTTCGGATGAACCTTCGGCAATGTTTTTCAGGCGAGCATCTCCCCTTTTCTACCTATCTTACTTTTATAGTATTTATTCCCTCCTGTTGATCTATTGCTATCTGTGTTGCGGTGCTCTAGTTTTCGTACCCGTGATATCCCTTGCAGCCTTATACTGCCTTGGACACATCCTACTACTTGTTGATTGGTAGATAGTTGGACTTGCGCGTCGTAGTCGCTTGCTCAAGTGCTGATGCGTGTCGTCCAGTACCACAGCTGTTGGAAGGCTGCCATATGCTTTATGTGGAGATGATCGTGACTTTAATTATTGTTTAATAACTAAAATTGAAAGTAGGTAAATGCAGAGGCACTGGTGGGTAATAGACAATATTTGGATTTTAACCGCTCACTGGTGTCCCGTAGGACCCCGAGTTCTTGACACCTGTTCCGAGATCGAGCGCGCTAACCACAGGTGGGGTGTGTGGGCACCCCCATCGATTTAGTACCTGATTCCAAGTACTGTACTAGGGGCCACAAAGTAGTTTGGGGCTTTATTACTATCCTGTACTTATGCCATGCTTTACTGCTTTATTTACGATTGCGCGTGGAGCGCCTGTACTGTTTAGGAAAGCAGAGTGTTTTCGCGGTATCGACAAGCCCAGTCACACTTTCGGGTTCCCAGTCGTTTACAGCCATTGACGCAAACCCTGAGTCCGTCTCGGAGACCGGCCGACTTCGTTGCGGGTAGCTTAGTGGGGTGGCCCCCATGTACTTGCTTTGGGTCTGGGAAACGTCATGACTTAGGCCCCGCCGACATACCGATGGGTGTATGTTAACTGATCTGGCAAAAAGGATCGAAGTGCGTGTGGATACTTTGGTGCACCCCTGCAGGGTTAAATCTTTTCGAAAAGCCGTGTCCGCGGTTATGGACGACTTGGAGCACAGTTCTCGATCATAGACAACCATAACTAAAGTTTACTGTTATAATTTGACTGGTATCCGATATGACTAGTAATCAGCTCCACTACCACGGAATGGCTAAATAAAAGTACCAACAATTGCTGGGTTTGGGATTTCTCATGCTAATTGTATCTGACTAGTAAGTGTTGCAACTACAACGGAATGGTTAACTAAAACGGCCCACTGCTTATTATATCAGGATGACCATCTATACCTGACTAGTAATTGCTGCAACGATAACTGAATAAATAAAACTGCCAACTGTGTGAGTTCCTCGGTTGACTTCCTCGTTTGGTCTCGAGGGGGAAATACCAGGATGGGTATGTTTGGTGGTAGCATCAGGTTGGTTCCGAATAGGTCTTTCTTATCCCTCTCTGATAGCCGACAGTTATATCGAGTCTCTATAGGTTGTTTAGTGCATGCTGCGCTGCCGCTTCAGTCCACCATACCTATGTAGGCGAGGACCGCCGAATTCTAGCCTCACCGTGTACTGGCCTCAGTACTGACCGCTCTCTCTTTTTTTTTCCTTTGCCCTTTGTCGGCACCCCTTTTGTTTAAGCAGGTTTTGAGATCGACGTTGTTAGCAGGGTTACCCTTCCGGCTTGGCCTGGGCAGGGTTATGGACGCCATTGGTTATTCTTCAGGGCTCTTAGCTCAATTTGCATCTTGTCTGTACTCAGACGCTATATCGTTTTAAAGGTGATTTGAATCTTTGGTATTGTATATTTGTATTCTTGACTCTTTGAGTCATTATTGTATATATATGTTTTGTGGGTTCCATCGAGGACTATTGTGTAATGATATTACTTCGTTTTCCACCCGCACGCAAGTGCCTGGTGGGCACCTTTGAATCGTTTCTATGCGGGTTTGGCGGGAAGCGCTAAAACTTGCATAGGGCCGATTCTGAGGGTGTTACACGAGAGCAGATTCTCGTGGGTGATGTAGTCGTACACATTCGATCTCAAGATCGCGTAGACGATCCTTCCGGCGCTGCGTTCCGACAGCGCTTCCGTAGTCGGTCACACGTTCGGTACTCGATGAAGACCTTCCTCTCCCTTGTTCCAGCAGGCAGCAGAGGTTGTAGCACTCTCCTCGCGATTCCGGCAGCACGACGGCGTGGTGTCGGAAGTAGAGGGGAGCTCTCGCATGGCTTCGTCTTAAGCCGGAGCGAGTATGGTGGAGTATGAGAGAGGGCCTTGGCGATCTAGGGTTTAGAAGCACCAAGGGTGGGCTTGGCCGGCGGCTAGGGAAAGCTAGGGTTTGCCCCAAGTCGGCTAGAAGAGGAGACCTAGGCGGCGGCAACACTTGGAGGTGGTGGCGCCAAGGGCTAGGGTTTAGGTGTGAGGGGTAGAGGGGCGCCCTACCCCTCCTTATATAGGTGGGAGGGGGCGGTTTGGGAAGAGGGAGTCCTCCTCCAACTCCACCTCATGGCCTGTGGGTGGAGGGAGTGGGACTTCCTCCCCAAGTAGGTTTCCTACTCTCCCTCCACCAAGCAAACTTTGGATTTGACTTTTCAAATTGGCGTTTGACTTTCAAACTTGGATTTGATTTCTCTCTCCATATTGCACAGCCAAGTGACCTAGTACATGATGCAACCGTTCCACATTGTTATGACACATTTATGTACCCTTCCCCTCCGGAGTGCCAGACCTTCCAGACCCTTCTAGAACATTCCCGGTGAAAACATCGGAATCATTTCCGAACTCCGAAATAGGACTTTCCTTATATGAATCTTATTCTCCGGACCATTCCGGATCTCCTCGTGATATCCCGGATCCCATCCGAGACTCCGAACAACATTTGGTCTCTTCCTCATCATTCCATAACTACACAACAACATCGAATCCTTAAGTGTGTCTCCCTACGGTTCGTGAATTATGCGGACATGACCGAGACACTTCTCTGATCAATAACCAATAGAGGAATCTGGAAATTCATATGGCTCCCACATATTTCTACGATTACTTTGCGATCGAATGAACCACTTACATACGATACCAATTTCCCTTTGTCTCACGATAGTTTACTTATCCGAGGTTTTGATCGTCGGTATCTCTGCATACCCAGTTCAACCTTGTTACAGATAAGTACTCTTTTCTCGTTCCCGTGATATGTGATCCCTCGTGAGCCAGTCACATGCTTGCAAGCTAATTGGATGACATTCCACCGAGAGGGCCTAGAGTATATCTATCCGTCATATGGATGGACAAAATCCCACTCTTGATCCATGTGCCTCAACCCATACTTTCCGAGCACTCAATGCCACCTTTATAGCCACCCAGTTACGGTGTGGTGTTTGATGTCATCAAAGCATCCTTCCGGTGATGGTGATTAACATGATCTCATGTTCGAAGGAATTAGGTTACTATGTATCAGAAAGCATATAGCAAATGAACTATATTAAATGACTTGATCTTTATGCTACGCTTAACTATAGGAGTATGTCCATCATATCATTCTCCTAATGATATGAACCTGTTGTTAATAACATCTCTATGTTCATGATCAGGAAACCATGATCATATATTAACCAACAAGCTAGTTTAACAAGAGACTTTACTAGGGACTCTTTTATGTTTACAAATCACACAAGTATTAATGTTTCCGGTTAATACAATTTTGCATGGTATGTAAACATCATAAGCATGAAGATATGATAATAACCACTTTATTATTGCCTCTTGGGCATATCTCCAATAGTTTTCAGATTTAGTTTCATAATATATCAATTTGATGTAATATATGTTGTTATATTTATCTATAAAGTTGGTCAAATTTGAGAAAGTTTGACTCATAAGTACACTTATTTGAAGACTGGGGGAGTAGAGAAGTTATGGTAACCTTTTCTCAGGACCGATGAAATTACCATTTATCAACATCACATAATTAAACAACACGCTTGAATATATATCTAAATAGTACTTTGACACATAGATCCATATTTAACATAGTATGTTACATACTTAAATCTACTTAGGCAGGTATCACAGACACTTTAGGCCAGTCAGTCATCAATATTGTAGATGATCATCCTATTGTTGGACTCTGCGTGATCAGGGCACTAGCCACCACCTCGGAGCTAGAGTAGTCGAAGATTATGGCCATATTAACTAATTCTTTAAGCGTGGAGAGCAGTGTGCCTTTTGAGGCCCCTTGTCATGCATCCTGTCGCTAGCTGTGGCCCTAGGGTATTTACTATCTCGCTGGTTGTGGCCCTATGTGCGATCTATGAAGCTATTTGTCATGGATGTGTGACTATCATTTGGGTCCACCCTATTGCAGGTTGTTTTGGTCCTGATTGAAGTGGTAATGAAAGGACGCGTAGGGTGTGTCATGTCTCCCCTCCTCTATGTTTCTCTCTCCTCTCCCCTGAATCTGCAGAGCCCATCTCCGATTCCTCCTTCCCCGCGAGCTCCCTAGGTTTCTTATTGCCAGATGATGTGTTACTTGTGTGTACTTCTCCGTCGGTCACCGTCGCGTATGTTGGGTTCGCAACATAGAAAACAAAAAAATTCCTACGATATGAACAAATAAACACCAAGATCTATCTATCTAGATACAAGCAACGGGTGGATATACATTCATAGAGAACTCACTCTCGAAGACCGAAAAGATTTACGAGATTGGTTCTCGTGGATTATGTAGTCGTACATTTTCCGATATCAAGATTGTGATGAAGTCCAGCAAGTCCAACAGGTCCAGCACCAGCAAGCCCAACACCACAAACCAACAGTGTATCTATGATCACACAAACGTCCAGCACCCCGACAAACTCTGTCCCCTCGCTCCAGCAAAGTAGCAGAAGAAGCATATCCTTTCTAGAGAAACCACCACGAGAACATGTACTTCGCTAATCCGAAGTAATGGGGGATAAACTAAAGGGGGAGAGACATCCTTCACGAGAAGGTGTACTTATGAGAGAAGAGGAGGGCTTATTTTATAGGGAGAGGGGGCAGCCCCAAGGCCATGGTCGGCGACCAAGGTGGTGCCCCCGCCTCTTCTTCATTCATGTGGGTGGAAGCTCCACTCACATAAAAACCTCTCCATTCACAATTCCACTCACATGCATTAATTTCCACCAAAATTAATGACATCTCTTATTTAATAAAACTATTTTATTTGTTTGATTCAGAATTTTGTTAATTACATCAACAAACATTCGCATAAAACCCCTTGCACAACTTTGATATTACATCTGAAACCAATTTTAGCAATTGACCTGAAACAGTTCTGGTGCTTATCGAAATAATGCCAGCACTTTCGAAACCTTTCTCTGATATTATATCTGCCCCAATTAGTGTTGGTATACCTTAAGTTGTCACCCTAAGGTTTGCGAATAATGCAGGCATGATTGAGACCCCTCTCCGATCAATAATCAATAGTGGGACCTGGAGATTCATACCGAATCCCACACATTCAACGATGACTTACTAACCGCGAGAACCTTTGACGTCGTAACTAAATCCCTTTTTCTTGCGACATGTCCGAGAGTCGATCATCAGTATCCCCATACCTAGTTTAATCTCATTATCGACAACTACTCTTTTCTCGTTCTTGTGATATAACATTCCTTGTGATCAAATCACCTGCTTGCAAGCTGTTGTTAGTGTGATATCACCAAGAGGGCCCAGAGTATATCTCTTTGTCATCGGGATGGATAAATCCCACTCTTGATCCATGAGCCTCTACATAACACTTCCGGAGTACCTGAACTCACCTTTATAGTCATCCTATTATGGTGTGACATTTGATGTTATCAAAGTACTCTTCCAGTGTTAATGATTGACATGATCTCAGGATTAGTGTTAATTCGTATGACATATTATAACAATGTAAACATAATGAATTTTATCGTATTACTATACTTCGGGTGACTGTTCATCATATCATTCCACCAATATTGTGACCCCCGTTATTAACGACATCCAATGTACATGATCAGGAAACCTTTAATCATCTTGTTAATCAACAAGATAGTTTATGTCAACACCTGGATTTTTAATCCCAGATGCCTGTTATGCCATACCTCGCAATCCCAGGATTACCATTTTTATGATACATAACAGAATTCGTACCACAGTACATCATCCCTTACAAACTATAATAAATGTCTTACAAATAAAATATCTCATGATCCAGTCTTAATACAATCAATGCAGCAGAAATTAAACATAGCGGGGCTTCAGCTTCAGGGTTACAGACAATGCTGACGATGGGAGATGATCCTAGCTGTCATAGACCTCCTGCTGTCCATCATCCTGGTAGTCCTCCTCATAGTTTGGCCATGGGAATATCCAGGGACAAAGCCATGAGTACTCTTTAAGTACTCGCAAACTATCACTAACAAGTAAAGTAGTTCGAGTAGGAATCCTAAGCTCTAGGTTTATTTACAAAAAGGCAGGTTTATTTCATACTGAGTTCAGAAGTAAAGAAAACTAGTTTAATGTTCTACAACACCTAAGTGGGAACTTAGTTTCCATGTTCACAACCCTATTGTGGTCAAGTCAAAGTCATAGTTTATTTCACAAGTCATTTTGAAAACATCTGACGACGGAACAATATGGCCACTCCAACTGTCCATGACCGCGGACACGGCTATTCGAATAGTTTGACACTCTTCAGAGGTGGTACACTTTCACCACAACATTCGATACATCCGTCAAGGAATATCCAGAATCATCATACTTAGTATGCGGATAATCAATCCTAACCTTTCAATTACACACCCTAGTATAGGCACCTCTCCTATGAGTTTGGCCTCCCAGCCATGGACATCTGCCATCCTGGGAACTACATAGGTGGACACTCACATTCACGAGGTAGCCTCAGCTCAACCTCTTTCCGCAAGGGAACCCAGACTAAGACATATAAACTTCCAGTTAAGCCCTACCCAATTCAGGTATTGTGGTTGTATAGTAAAATTGGAATGGTATCGCATCCGAACCCAACCATCAGTTTTTATAAAGGGTCAAGGCTCATGCCTCAATATTTTCATCATCAAATCATCTTGTGTTCATAACGCATATCAAAATATTTCAATAGAATGAATCCTCATTCCAGGGTTTTCATAATCATTTTCACCAAGTATTCCCATCTAACGTGATCAACTTTTATGCTTAGCACTAGCCACTAAAGTTGAGGGTATTCACTAATGAGGGGTGCTAATCAAGTGTAACTATACAACTCTAGTTTTATGCCTTTTGATGACATCTAGTTCTAACTACTTAGGCCTAGTTTTATATTCTTTATGCTACCTATAGTATCTTTCCAAAACTCACAAATCATTGAGTAATGGTAAAGAACTTTGGTAAAGATAAAAGAATAAAGCTTGCAAGTAGAACTAGGAATTGGTATAATCAAGGTTGCATAACCAAAACATGCCTAATGCATCTTGCATAGGTTATCCTGCATTAGATATCTTGCATAGGTAACATGCTAAGTTCTAGCTTGCCTTGATTGGTGCAGTGGTTGAAGTTTTCTTCTTCTTCGTAGTACTCCTCCTCCTCGTAGCCCGGGTCGGTACTAGCGTCTATAAATACAAACGAGGTACACAATCACCAAACAATACTTAACTACCTCTAGTTGGCACACAAAGGTTTACACTAGATGATCTAGCATCATCATAATCATCTCATGAAATAAAGACCTAGTCTTATCTTTCTTATTTTAGAAAAGTAATTTCTACTCATTAAAAGTACTTAAGATTTAATATTCTCCAATTAAAATAGGGGATCATGTTTACACATGTCATCACCACATATTCTAATACTTGGGAATGTGATTTAAAGTGGTGGTCATATTTTATAAAGTTTTAAATTACTATTCTATACAATTAAAGTGACTAGAAATGCCTATAGAGCATTCTTTTAGTACTAGTCCAAGATCATTGCATGTAAACCTAAATATTTGTACATATTCAGATAGATCTTGTCAAATGTGATTTTTGAGAGTTGGAATCAACTCAAAAGCATTTATGGTTGATTTTTGAAAAATGTTTGAATGTGGAAAAGTCCAAGTCCCATCCAGCTAGGGTCGGCGATGGGGGCGAACGATATTGTAGACGACGGCGGTTCGAACGATGGTCGCGGCGGCTCCTAGGGTGGCTCCAATCGACGGCTCCTCTTCTCCGGGGAAGGGTCAGGGGTGGTTCTGAGAGAGAGGGGAGTGAGATGGTGTGGAGAATGAGGGTTGGGGTGGCCTCTATTTATACACCGACAAGAGAGGCAGAGCGGCATGGTCTGGCTCCTCCGGAGATGTCGTTGTAGTGAGCTACGGGCATAGCTAAGGGTGCTGGTCGACGTAGTGCTCCCTGGCGGTCTTCATGCGCATGATGGCGTGACAAGTGGCGGTTGCAAATGGTTGGGAGCGGTCCGTACTCTGTGCGGGGACGGCGGGTGTTCGATACGGCGTATAGTGGTCTCGTGCCGTGTGGCGGCGAATGGTCGTGTCCTGGGGGTCACATGTGACGCGGTGAGTGCGGGTACGCGTGGAGAGAGCGAGGCGCGGCGTGTGCGCGTGTGTCGACTGTGGTGTTCTCGCATGCTCTCGACATGGCAGACAGAGAAATGGGCGCGGCGTTTCTCGGGTGGTCCACAACTGGGCTGCGGTCGAGGGGTGGACATGGAGTGGCGGTGGATGGTGGCCTGTCTCCTAGACATCATGGATGGGCGCGGGGCTGGCTCCTGCGAGTGGTCCATGTTCCACCGACGGGTGAGCGTCGGGCGACACGACACTGGCGCAAACGGCAGAGGGGGTGTTGGTCGGCTATGTTTCTAGGTGCTGGGGGAGACCAGGGGAGTGAAATGGGTACAAAGGGTTGATCAATTACTGCTCACCACAGTAGAAGTTAGGCAAGGTTTATCTGTGTCCACTAGGTGTTCGATCTAATGGTCGCATGAATTCAAAATTTGAATTTTTGGATGAATTTTGGTGAGTGATCTTGTCATAAGCTTGGTAAGAAATGGGCGACTTTGGACAATCAGTCCACTATGACCCAGATAGAGTCATTTCCCCTACTAGAAGTAGGCAATCCGGTGATAAAGTCCATTCCAACTGAATCCCATTTCCATTCTGGAATCTGTAGAGGTTGCAACAGTCCAGCGGGTCTTTGATTTCCCGCCTTGACTCTCTGACATATATCACACTTGGCGATATAGCTTTCGATTTCTCTCTTCATCTTATGCCACCAGAATTGTTCCTTCAAATCCTGATACATCTTTGTTCCTCCGGGGTGGATAGAATAAAGAGTATCATGGGCCTCTTTCAAAATCACTTCTTGCAATTCCGAATCCGCTGGTACACAAAGGCGTCCTTTGTACCATAGAACTCCTTCTTCATCTTCCGTGAATCCGGGTACTTTGCCTGTACCGATACGATGCTTGATTCCGTCGATACTAGCATTTCCTTTCTGCGCCTCTTTGATCTTACTGATCAGAGTGGGTTGAAGTTCTATGCTAGCCAAAAATCCTTCACTTACTAGTTCCATTATGAAATCTTCCATCTCTTTGTGCAAACTTGGTTGCTCCTTTAGAATCATGGAGTTCAAGCAGCACGACAATCTGCTAAGGGCATCTGCTACCACATTGGATTTATCAGGGTGATAGTGAATGTCCAGATCATAGTCCTTGATTAGCTCAATCCATATTCTCTGTCTCATATTCAACTCCTTCTGAGTGAATATATACTTCAGGCTCTTGTGATCCGAATAAATCTCACAACGGTTTCCCATGAGATAATGCCTCCATGTCTTCAGGGCTAAAACTACGACTGCGAGTTCGAGGTCATGGGTTGGGTAGTTCTGTTCATGTTGCTTCAGTTGTCGGGATAGATAAGATATAACTTTGCCTTCTTGCATTAGCACACATCCGAGGCCGATCCTGGATGCGTCACAATACACATCAAAGGGCTTTGTGATATCTGGCATGATCAAAATTGGGGCTGAAATCAATCTTCTCTTGAGATCTTGAAAAATTGCTTCACATTTGTCCGTCCATTCAAACTTCTTGTCCTTCTTCAGCAATTGAGTCATGGGTCTGGCAATACTCGAGAATCCTTCTACGAACTTGCGGTAGTATCCCGCTAATCCGAGAAATGCACGAACTTGGGTTTGAGTGGTTGGGGCTTGCCAATCTTCGACATCCTTTACCTTCGCAGGGTCAACGGCAATTCCTCCAGCTGATACGATATGTCCGAGGAATCCTACCTCCTGTAACCAGAATTCACATTTGCTAAACTTGGCATACAACTGATGCTCTCTAAGGGTTCCAAGAATGGTCCTTAGGTGTAGCTCATGTTCTTCTTCTGATTTGGAATAAATCAGAATGTCATCGATGAAAACAACGACAAACCTATCCAGGAAGTCCATAAAAATCTTATTCATGAGATTCATGAAATAAGCGGGGGCATTGGTTATTCCAAAAGACATGACAATATACTCGTATAATCCATATCTGGTGGTAAAGGCAGTCTTTGGAATATCCTCTACGCGAATCTTGAGTTGATGATAGCCAGTTCTAAGATCAATCTTAGAAAACACTTTGGCACCAGTCAACTGGTCAAACAGGTCTTCTATCTTTGGCAATTGGTACTTGTTTTTGATAGTGACATCATTCAAGTTCCGATAATCCGTACACAAATGGTTACCTCCATCTTTCTTGTCTACGAACAAAACATGATCTCCATGGTGACGCACTTGGTTGAATCAGTCCAATCTCCAGCATGGCATCCAGTTGCTTTTTTCAGTTCTGCTAGTTCCGACGGGTTCATATTATATGGTCTCTGGGCGATGGGTCCGGTTCCAGGGATTAGTTCAATGATAAACTCGATATCCCGATCTGGGGGCATACCGGGAAAAACATCTGGAAATACGTCAGGGTATTCACAGACTATCCGGACTTGGTCAATGGTAGGCTGGGCTATACTCTTGTTGCACTTGAATTGACGAGGCAAGGTTTCAGACACATGCTCGACTGATATTCCGGCTGTACTGGTCATGGTTATGGCTTTCTTGGCACAGTCAATTAATCCTTTGTGTTTGTACATCCAATCCATTCCTAGTACTACTTCCAAACCTTTAGTTCCGAGTACTATTAGATTAGCATAAAAATCTATGCCATGGATTCGGATAGGAACGACTTTGCAAATTTGCCTAGCTTTGGTGGTTGAACCGGGTATTTGAACAATCATAACATGCTTCAGTTTGATTGGTTGAATCTTACTAGTGCATGCAAATTCTTTAGTGACAAATGAGTGCGATGCTCCAGAATCAAACAACACTCTTGCAAGTACTGAGTTAATAGAAAACATACCCAGCACGACATCTGGCGCTTCCTGGGCTTCTTCAGCATGCATGAAAAAAGACGGCCGTTGCGATTGAGCGAATTCCCTAGGGCAAACCTTCTTCCGGGCTGAACACGACGCTGCTGCTGAGCTGGGGCATTTGCATTGGGGGCTGCGACAATCTTCTTGGGGCACTCATTGGAATAATGACCCTTGGTTCCACATTCATAACAAATCACTTGCAACTTGTCCTTTGCTGCAACAGGCACAACATTGCTTCCAGTCCTTGGGACAGTTGGTGTTGGTGGCGGCATGGTTGTTGTTGAACTTGGGTGGTGCACGGTTGAAATTGCTAGAGTTGCCAGGGTTGTTGTGGTTTCCTCCGGGCCTTGGGTTTCCACGGTTGGGATAGGTCGGACGGTTCATCGGGGGTCTGTTGTTTCTTGGGGAAAATCCTAGAGATGGGTTGGGGCGATACTTTGGTGTCTGGTGGGTTCCTAGTTGATGCATCATGCGGCACTTGCGGTTCTCATTGGCTTGGTTGATCTTTCCTTCCATCTGAATGGCAGAGTCGACTAGGGCTTCAATATCAGCAAAGGGGATATTGACTAACACCGTCTGCATCTCATCGTGCAGACCATTCAGGAATCTCTCTTTCTTCTTGGCTTTAGTGTCGATCTCATCCGGGGCATACCTAGGTAATGACAAAAATCTGTCACGGTATTCCACTACTGTCATCCTTCCTTGCTTCAGTTCTCTGAATTCATCTCTCATCCTCTTGATCAAACCCGGTGGCACATGGGTTCTGCTAAACTTGATATTGAATTCATCCCAAGTCATCATCTGACCTCCGGTCATTGCACGAACGTTGTTCCACCATGCTCTTGCATCTCCGACCAGATAGTGGGTGGCGAACAGAACTTTCTCCTTAGCTTCCACTCCTGCAACTTCCAGATTGTTCTCCATTGTTTGCAGCCAATCATCTGCATCTAGGGGTTCTTCTGAATTAGTGAAAACAGGTGGATTGGTGTTCTGGAAATTTTTGAGCTTAGATCCATGGTTGTCTTGATTTCCATGGCCTTGATTGTTGTTGGCCATCTGGGCTATCTGTTGAAGGGTGGGTAGGTTGGCTTGACATTCGACTCTTTTGGCTTCACGGTCTGAAACCAACATTTGCAAGAGTTGCAACATCGGGTCCGGGGCTGAGTTGCTTCGTCCGCGAGGCATCTAAAGATTGAGATAGATCATGAGAAAAGAGGGAAATTTCTAAGGTTCAGGGTCTTTGAAAAGTTTTTGAAGTTTGACTCAGATTTTGCTAGCAACTTGCTTTTCATTCATTCATTCATAGCACACAATACAACACACACCACAACAAAGAAAAACAAATGGTTTTAAGAACCATTCTATGAAGCTACGATACAGTGGGACCGAGTACAATTCACTAACGGTAGTGCTCAAGTGCTACTACTCCTTGGAGTCGGTGTACTCATCATCCTTCTCCTCCTCCTCATCATCATCATCATCGATGAAGGTGAAATCATCCTCATCGGTGAAGAAATCCATAGCCTGATCCTCCAGAAAGTCATCATCATCGCTGAGATAGGAGTAGGGGTCTCCACGAAGGTCTTCAACGGCATTCTACCTCTCCTCCAACTGCATGTCTCTCTCATGGATGGTCTCCTCCAAATTCGTGATCCGGTGGCAAAGATGGGCAATGATGCACTCCTTATTGTCGAGCTGACGGCGACGAGACTTGCGATCCTTCACTAGCATGGAGAGGGTCTGATCCTTCTTCTTGGCGATGGTGTACTTGTGGTTGGCGTAGGCACGGGCATTGTCCAACTCCTTCTGACGGTCGTACATCATCAAGCTGAGGTGGTCCAATTGACTCTTCAGCTCGTGGTGGTATGGGGCCTCCAATGGCTGTCCCATAACATCACGCCTTGGGTAGAACTCAAAACGGGTACCCTTGATCTGATTGATACTCTGCCCACACAGACGGGCAAGAGCTTCCTGCATGGCCCTGGCCAGTCCATCGAGCCAGTTGTTCTCTCTTAAGGTGAACTGAATTCCTTCTGTAGTGGGAGGTTCAATCTTTCCTCGAAGACTTGCAACAACTAGCCACTGCAGATCTTCTCCTTCCTGATCATTGATCTGAGCTCCGAAGAACTCGGGGTGCAGACGCTCCAGAAGTTCCGAAAGCTGGTCCAAGTCACGCTCAAAGATGAGGTCTCCTCCATTCCCCAACTGCTAAAACTTGCTGTACTTCACGTCCATCTATAAGAATATCGGATGGGTAAGTTAGTAGAGTGATCAAGTGTGTCAAATTTTATGTATTTTGCAAGAATTTTTGAGGAACATGTAATTTTGATGAAAGAATCCAAGTGATAAGAATGGGAATAAGTTTTTGTAAATACTAACTTCCTTTGGTTTTGAAACTAAGTTTTTGATTCAAACGTCCATTCTAACTAGGGTCTCCTATGGTCAGGACCGCTCTGATACCAACTTGTCAACATCCGGACTTTTAATCCCAGATGCCTGTTATGCCATACATCGCAATCCCAGGATTACCATTTTTGCGAGACATAATAGATTTGGATATCACAGTACATCATCCATTACAAACCATACATAAGGTCTTACACAAATAAGGATCTCATGATCCAGTTCTTAATACAACTCAAGCAGCGGAATAACGTAAAGATATCGATAGCGTAGGCGACGCTCCATCTTCGGGGTCATAGGCAATGCTGACGGTGGGAGATGATCCTAGTTGTCGTAACCTTCCTGCGGTCCGTCATCCTGATACTCCTCTTCATAGTCTGGCCACGGGAATAGCCAGGGACAAAACCATGAGTACTCTTTAAGTACTCACAAACTAATACTAACAAGTTAAGGGGTTTTGTGTTGTAGGATACTAAGCTCTAGGGTTGTTTTGCAAAAAGCCAGTTTTACCTCTACTAAGTTCAGAAGCAAACAAAACTAGTTGAAAGTTTTATAACACCTAAGTGGTAATTTGAATTTCATATCACAACTCTGTTGTGGTCAAGTCAAAGTCACAAATCATTTCACAAGGCATTTTGAAAAATCTGACGGGGGAACAGTATGGCCACTCCAACTGTCCATAACCGCGGACGCGGCTATACGAATAGTTTGACACTCTGCAGAGATTGTACACTTTCACCACAACATTTGATACATCCGTCAGGAACAATCCTGAATTCACCATACTCAGTATGCGGATAATCAATCCTAACCTTTCAATTACACGCCCTAGTATAGGCACCTCTCCTGTGAGTTTGGCCTCCCAACCATGACCAACTATCATCTTGGGTACTGCACAGGTGGACAATCTTCACAAGGTAGCCTCACCTCAGACCTTGTCCGCGAGGGAACTCATACTAAGGTATATAAATTTCCAGTCAAGCCCTACCCAATTTTCGGGTATTGTGGTTATACGCTAAAATTGGAATGGTATCGCATCCAGACAACCATTAGTTTTATAAAGGGCTAAGGCTCATGCCTCAACATTTTCATCATCAAAATCATCTAGTGTTCGGAAACACATGTCAAAACATTTCAGTAGAATTACTCATCATTCTAAGGTTTTCATAACCATTTTCACCAAGTATTCCCATCTAAAGTTGGTCAAGTTCTATACTTAGCACTAGCATCTACAAGTGGTGGTAAATACTAATGAGGGGTAGTAAACAAGTGGGGATTTGCTAAGTTCAATCTCATGCCTTAGGATGACATCAAGATTATCTAACTTAGGCCAAATTTTATGCTCTTTATGCTACCTTTAGTTATCTAGAATCTACAAGTCACAATGTAAACTCTAAGAGAAAGCCTTGATAAAGAAAATAAAGTACTTAAGCTTGCAAGTAAAACTAGGATTGGGTTCATCAAATGTATCTAACCAACCATGCTTAATGCAATGCATAGGTTTTCTAAATTTTATAGTTGCAAGGGTTAGCTTGCCTTGTGCAGAGCAGTGGTTGAAGTTCTCCTCGACTTCTTCCTCGTAGTATCCCCCTTCCTCCTCGTATCCTTGTCCAGTACTAGCGTCTATAAATAAGTACGAGGTACACAATCACCAAACAATACTTAACTATTTTTAATCATCACACAAAAAGTCACACTAGATGATCTAGCATCATCACTATTATCACAAGGATTAAAGCACTTGGCTTATTTCTTTTATTTGAGAAAAGTAATTTCTACTCATTGAAAAACTACTTAAGATTTAATATCCTCCAACTCAAACATGGGATCATGTTGACACATGTCATCACCACATATTTCAGTACATGATGTGATTTAAAGTGGTGTGACAATTTAATAAGGTTTAACCTTTTTATTTTAAATAAATAAAGTGACTAAAAATGCCTATGTAGCATTCTTTTATTACTTGAACATTATTACTGCAAGTAAACCCGTATGTTTTTATATATTCTGAAAGGTAGGATCAAATGTGATTTGGAGAGTTGGAATCAACTCAAAAGCTCTTATGATTGAATTTTGAAAAATTTTTGAATGCAGAAAAGCTTCTGCCTTGTTATTTTTACCATGGTTGATCTATAACTCCAAATGATTTGAATCCAACAGGCTTGGATTAGGCATTTCAGTACCTTTCTAACAAAATTGGTTTCATGCATTTTGGTTTAGTGAATCGAGCTGGGTTGATTTTTGAATCTAGGTACAGAACTATGTTTGAAATTAAATGAATAAAGATATATTTGAATTGTTGGGTCGCGCGGGATGTTTTACTGGGCCGACCCACTACACACAGCGCGTACGCGGGCTGGTTAAGTGGTTGTCCCCACGCGTCAGTGGGACGGGGAGGGGCGAAGCAGTACGGGGCATTGTGGACCGTGGGATCTGGTTCTAATCGAACGGATACGATTCATCGTCCACGTCGGGCAGCGCTGGCGAGACAGAACCCTAACGCGGCAGGTGGGGGTCGTGGGAGGCTCACGGGGCTCAGGCGAGGGTCGGCGACGGGGGTGAACTACGAAGTCAACGATGGCGGTTCTCCTGGTACCAGCAGCTTCTCCTGGGGCGGCTCCAATCTACGGCTCCCTTCTTCTCCAGCAGCGGCAGGCTCCGGCCAAATTCCGGCGATGCGCTGCTCGCCTTGCTCCGGGAGTGAGGTGGGGTGGTTCTGTGTGAGAGGGGAGTGAACTGGTGTGGCGAATTCGTGATGGGGAGGGCTCCTTTTATAGGCGAGCGAGAGGGGCAGCACGGCGTGGGCTGAGGTCGTCGAAGGCGATGGTACAGGCGGCTACTGGCATGGGCGACGATAGGGGGCGGTGCGGTGCTCCCTGGCGAAGCTCGACGGCGTGGTCTTGCGGCGCGGGGCGTTGCTGATCGGTCGGAACGTCACAGTGCTCTAAGCGGGTCCGACGACGATTTTCATGTCGCACACCGCGCGTGGTCCGCGCGACGGCGAACGGGCTTGTCTGGCAGGGTGCTGGGGTGATGGTGATCATCCCTGCCAGCAGCGAGGGCTGCGCGTGGTCTGTGGGTGCTGGTCGAACGGGGCGCTCTGGCGCGCTCTCGGCTCGCGCGCAGAGAGGTTTGGCATGGTCGTGTCGTGTGGTCCAGGGGCTGGCATTGCTCGGGGCTGGGACAAAGAGTGGCGGTGGACGGTAGGGTGCTTGCTAGAAATGCTGGCTAGGCTTAGTGTTGCTCGTAGCTTGCTGTCGAAAATGGGGTGGCAAGGTGAGGCTCGGCCTTCTTGCCATTAATGGCATGGTCTTGCTTTCAGTGAGCTAGAGGGGTTAAACTAGTTAGATGATCTACTAAGGGTGTAGTGTGAGCTAGATAGGAAACAATTTAGGCCAAATTTATTGCACACTATAGTGTTTGAGGTTTGTTTGGTTTGTATCTGCAAGGTGTTTGATGAAATGGGCGCAAGAACTTTGAATTTGAATTTTGGATTCAAACTTGGTGGGTTTGCTAGGCACATACTAGGGAGTGTCTGGTTAGTTGGATTAGTCAAGGGGCACTGGTGGTTGGGTTTTGAAAATGGGTGATCTTCACATATGATAAAGATTCAATTTTGAATTGTGATTTGAATGATGTTTCCAAATGTTTCTGCAAGTTTGAAAGGTGGGCTTTGATTTAATTTTACTTGTTATAGCAAGGGGCGAAAAGAGTTGGAAAAGTTTCTGTTTAAATTCTTGAACTAGAAACACTCAAAGTGACCTAGTGAACAAGATTGGCAAAAATGACCATTTGCTTTATTTTATTTGTTTTTTATTTTCTCTTGTTTTGTTTCTGCATGGAAATGTTTTATATGATGTCATCTTTAAACCATTTCTTGCTATTTAGGTTAATCACACAAGTTCATTCATGCATTTATCAAATCATCTCATTCACACATGCATTCATATGATTTTAAATTAATCAAAGTTTTTGTTAACCCTAATTTTAGCGATTAGAGTTTGAGGATCCTTGTGTTATATTTTTTGGATGTTACACTGGGTCATGGGTCTTGCGATGCTCGAGAATCCTTCTACGAACTTGCGGTAATATCCCGCTAATCCGAGAAATGCGCGAACTTGGGTTTGAGTGGTTATCGATTTCCATTCGTCAACATCCTTAATCTTGGTGGGATCGACAACAATTCCTCCTGCCAGCACGATATGTCCTAGGAATCCTACTTCCTTTAACCAGAACTCACATTTGCTAAAGTTGGCATACAATGATGCTCTCTAAGGGTTTCAAGGATGGTCCTAAGGTGTAGCTCATGGTCTTCTCCTGTAAGACCCCACCTTTATAAGGTAAAGGTCACTGTGATTGCAATGCTAGTCCCTAGATCAAATGCTAGCATCCACAGTTTAAGATGAAGTACACAGATACAAAGGTCTTTATTACATCGTCATTCCAGAGATAAACATAGTCTTTTACAACTCAATAGCCAAAGGCTTAATACAATAGTTCATAGCACAAAGTAAATAACTATAAGTCTTCATATTCATGTGCCACAGGCAAGCATGTTGAGTGTAGACTCATAATCCTAATCTCCATCAGAGTAACCTGCAACATCATAAGTTATAGCCACAGTGGTTCAATACATTTGGAATTGTATTGGCAAGTGATACCATAGTAGAATAGTAGATTCTAACATCTATATGAATTTGGCTAAGTGTAGCTTAGGCTTTCTTTGCTCAAAATAGTTTTTTCCTACCAGTTGAAAAACACTAAGTTTTTGTTTGTCAAAAACTCCCAAGGAACCACCAATAGACATTGGTGAACCTTTACCCTTGTTCAACCAAAAGATCTTAACTTAGAAATTGGGATGAGGAGATTCTTGATAACTTCAATGTCTTTGAGGCTCAAATTGTCCGTTGCTGGGGACATGGCTAAGTACTTAGGTTTTACCCTCTCGAGAGGTGGTGCACTTTCCCCACAAGACTCGACATTCATCGACACGAGATCTTTCAGAAGCCTTCCCTTAGACCACCATGGACGCGTTCCATCCTATCACCCTACCACCAACTGTCCATCTGGCTAAGTTATTGCAACCTGTATGATCAAGGCAGAGCCCATATGCCATGTGGTTGCACTAGAAGCTTCTAAACACTAAGTATCTCAAATCCCTTTGTTCCTGGGTGGCTTTCCACAAGTGATATACACAAGGTAAACCATAGGCATGGGCCTTGTTTAACCACTCAACATAAACCATCATACCATTCCACCCAGGTGATTCATTCACTTAGTTGTTTTATTAATCAAAAGACAAGTCAAGGACTTAGCAAAATTTCCATAGCATGAATATATTCCACCCTTGTTTGCTACTATCTAGTCTAAGCATGATAACATATAAGGTACCTTAACTTAGAGAAAATTCTACCAAGACTACAACTACTAGGATTTCGTAAGGCATGGCATATATATACTTAGCAAAAATTCCATGCAAGCCTTATTCAAAAAATATCACTAGTGCATAGTCAAAATAATAGGACAAAATATATGAAGCACCACTTGCCTTGGTAGTAGTTGGGGGAGTAGCAACAATCCTCACACTCATAATCACCAGTAGCACCAAAATCTACACATAAAATGATAGAACCAAATTCACATTCAAATAATCAAGCAAAAATAATATGAATGCATGCAAATGCAATAAAATGGTTTTTTATATACTAGCAAGTCTAATCAAATAGTACTAAACACAAAGCCATCTGTTTAAAGTCTAAACAAACTTAAATTTTCTTTAAAATCATTTCATAAACATTTTATATAGTCAAAATAGGCCCATAAAGTGTTATGCAAATAAACCCATTTTTCTAGAAGCAAAATTCAAATTTAAGCCAACAGTAATGTAGGGCTCATTTTTCTGAATCCAATGATATATTATTTGCATTTTTTTGGATAAAAAAAACAAAAGATATGAATTTTACAAGTTTGCAATTCTAATAGATTCAAAAAATAGATTTTAAATCTAAATTCCAGACACATGGACGCATCTGATTGGCCCATACCGATTTGGCTGGATCGATCAACGAGATCTGCAGGATCTAAATGACGATGTGCAGTTCAGATCTGAGCGTACCCCTTTGCATCTAATTCTAATCTCGAGCGCTGGATCTAGATCCAGCGGATCCTATTGCCCTGACCAAATGCGAGCGGCGCAAGTGGCCACCGCGGCGGCGGCGTCTCTGACAGTGATGCTCCGGCGAGACCAGAGGGGAAAGGAGGGGGTGCTGGCGCTTACCAAGGTCGCGAGGACACGACGATGCTCAACATGGTCGCGGTGGAGGATGGTGCGCATGGACAGGAACAGAATCGCTTGCAGGAGTTCGTCTCGTCATCGGGTACGCGCAGACGTTGACGGAGGCGACGCTACAAGCCACCAGAAGGACAAAAACAAGCAATATTAGATGCGCGGGAGGATGGTGAACACATTAGTAAGAACCAGAGGGCTAGGGGCGGCCAGTTCTCACCGGAATCGATCGCCGGAGAGGCTTGGTACCGCGGCGGTGTGAGTTCGTGTGTGGGCAGCCTAGGGGCTCTCTGTGGGTGTGGCGTGAGGGGAATGAGCGAAAGGAGGAGGGGGTTATGTAGAGGGTATCAGGGGTGGAAATTACTCGTTGAATCAATGTAATTAAGCGCGGCATCAATGCGGCAGTGATGGGGAAAAACGGAAGCGGCGAGGTGGTCATCGACGCTGATTGAGGACGTAGGAGTGACGTGGCTGTGGGGACTAGTCGTCAGCGAGTGGGTGCACGCGCGCGAGGTAGGAAACAGGGGGAGAGGGGGAAACGACCCGGGTGGGCTTTTGGGCCTGTTCTGGTGCTGGGCCGAAAGGTTGGCGCCTGTTTTATTTTTCTTTTAGCATTTTCTTTTTCTGTTTGATTTTTCAGGAATGGTTTTCAAACCTTTTTCAAACTTGTTTGAATTCAAATCTTTTCTAGATTTTTGTAGTGTGATCCTTGCACTCAAATGTGTGTCAAACACTACTGTTTACACAAACAAACCTTGGTCCTTTGAAAATAAGAGAAAAATCATGCCTCATATGAATATTAAAGTGGGCATATAAATGGTTTTGTTTGATTTCAAACTTTGAATTTTTTGTGACAACCCTAAATGCTATGAATATATGAATGCAATGCATGATTTTACAATTCATGATTTTTGGGATGTTACATCTTCTGATTTGGAATAAATCAGAATATCGTCGATAAAAACAACGACAAACTTATCCAGGAAGTTCATAAAAATCTTATTCATGAGGTTCATGAAATAAGCGGTGGCATTGGTTAATCCCAAAGACATGACAGTGTACTCATACAATCCATATCTGGTGGTGAAGGCAGTCTTTGGAATATCCGTTGCGTGAATATTGAGTTGATGATAACCAGTTCTAAGATCAATCTTAGAAAACACTTTGGCACCGGTCAACTGGTCAAACAGGTCTTCTATATTCGGTAGTGGGTACTTTTTCTTAATGGTGACATCATTCAGCTTCCGATAATCCGTGCATAAATGGTTACCTCCATCTTTCTTATCCACAAACACAACAGGCGATTGATGTCTACGCACTTCTATTCTTGTAGACAGTTTTTGGGCCTCCAAGTGCAGAGGTTTGTAGAACAGCAGCAAGTTTCCCTTAAGTGGATTATCCAAGGTTTATCGAACTCAGGGAGGAAGTGGTCAAAGGTATTCCCTCTCAAGCAATCCTTTAATTAAGATACAAGAAGTCTCTTGTGTCCCCAACACACCCAATACACTTGTCAGGTGTATAGGTGCACTAGTTCGGCGAAGAGATAGTGAAATACAAGTGGTAACAGTGCTAGAAAAGAGATTGGCCTAGGGATCATACTTTCACTAGTGAACACTCTCTCATATAAATATCCTCTCTTCATGATACTACTCTTAACTACTCTCCGGTTGGACACTCTAATCATCGGTAGGGCTATAACAGCACTCCTCAAAGTCCGCCTTCCCCAATCTAGATAACCCCACACTGTCACCTTGAGCGCTAGATGGTTCCAACAAACACCACAATTTCATAGACACATCCAACTCCAAATATAACTCATAACAAATATTCAATATAGCCAAAGTGCCACACACGGTATGCACGCTGTCACTTTCACACACGTGGGGAAAAGCATAGATCTATTAAAGCACAAAGAGTATTTATGTAGACTCAAACCTAAGTGCCACCATGGCATGCACGCTGTCACTTTCACACACATGGGGAGAGCAGAGATCTATTAAAGCACTTGAGTAGCAAGGTAGATCTACTTGATTACAAAGCTCATGATCACGATATGACCATGCATAGAGAGAGATGAACACATAGCTCCCGGTAGAGCCCTTAGCCTCGAGGAAGAACTACTCCCTCCTCATCATGGGAATCAGCAACGGTGATGAATATGGCGATGGAGATCGATGGAGATGGTTTTGGATGCACTTCCCCATCCCGTTAGGGTGCCGGAACAGAGACTTTCTGTCCCCCGAATCTCCCCTTTGGTGACGGTGGTGCTACTGAGGTTTTCGTGTATTTCTTCTGGATGCCCTAGGGTTTTTGGGTCGGAGGCTTCTTATAGGCGAAGGGGGAGGCCGAGGAGGCGGCCAGAGGGCTCACATGAAGTAAATATGCCCTAGAGGAAATCATAGAGATGATTATATTTCATATGTATCCATGAGTTATTGTAATGTTCCTTGAATATCCATAGCAGACAACTTGTATTGATTGGCAATTATGTGAATTGTTTGTGAAACTCTTTACTTGTATGGTTATTTAATAGTTGTCCCTAGTCGGAGTTCATGTGAGGACACACATGAATATTATACTAGCACATCGATTGGTTGATGGCTATGTTTCACAAGTCATAGACATGGAGATGTCAAACCAATGATGTGGACACATGTTATGAACATGGGGCTGGACTGACCCAACTTGAGACTGGCAATTAGTTGCAGCTCTCTCTCTACACATCGTGTACGTTTTGTCCTTAGACCTGAGATTGTCGCATGTACTTGATATGTGGATCGACCTACTTTGGGGCTATCAAACGCTGCACCGTAACAAGGTAGTTATAAAGGTAGCTTTCGGGTTTGTCCTGAAGCATGCTGCAAGGCATGGTCAATCAAGATGGGATTTGCCCCTCTCTACTTGAGAGAGATATCTCTGGGCCCCTCGAGTGATCAGATCCAGAAATGCATGGCCGTGCTACATAAGGTTAAGAGTTAACCTAGTAAAGGGATTCCGAATCACCGTATAGAGAAAGGGAGGTCAGCTTGGAGCTAGAACAAATATCGTGAGGCAAAGGGAAAGACATGTACTAAACCTTGTGATGGTTTGTCCGATATGATCTTTGTATGCGTTTAGGAGTTGGCACGTCTTGCTAGAGGCCGCTACCAACTATTGGCAGAATAAGTGTATTCGTGTCATGTCTATACGTATATGAGCCTATAGGGTCACACACTTAAGGGGCTGGAAACCTAATGAGGATTGGATCCGAATTAGACCAGGCTTAGGCTACTAATGGGCTGCTAATGTAGAAGCCCACTAGGGACACCTATATAAGAGAGGGTGGGGCGAGCTGACCAGGGTTAGACCTTAGACCATTCCACCCAGCCGCCACTCCTCACGCCTGTGTTGCATGCGCGGACCTAGCAGTCCGGCGGCTGACGCTTCCACCCTGTACGTGTGGATACCTCGGAGGCACTGCATCTGTAGTGTTTGGACGAGCCGCGCAAGGGGAGCTGCTCATGGGACGAGAACGAGGAGGAGTCGTAGATCGTCTACACTGCCTCGACGCGCTTCATCGATTCCGCAACTGTGCATCTAGTGGTAATCCCGTGATCTATGACAATAGTAATCCTGGTATACACGGTAGAATTTTTTTGATTTGTGCTAGTGTAGCCTACCCGTATCCCTACAGTGGTATCAGAGCCGATGCTGTTCAGTTATAGGTTCGGGACGTTTGCATATGGTGATATGCAGATTGATATGAATGATGTGATCGTTTATATGGCGGTGGTTCAGGATTGATCTATGATCTTGCTTTCCGTGATCGTAATTCTGAGGTTGTCGAACGACTTACCCCTACCTGTCGGTTTCCGCCAGCGGGGTAGACATTGACACATAAATCCTGTTGAATCACGCGAAGATCAATATGATTGATCGAATCGGAACCTAGATCTAAAATTGATGTACCGTGATCAAAGGAGTTTGATTGAATCGGGACAGGAGTCGGTTTATGGTAAATTTGATTTGCCGATCAAAATCCTTAAAGAAAATTGTGAAGATTCGATCTCTCATTTTTCACGGTTTTCCGGACCCCTAGACCCCCCTTAATCGTAGCCCATTTTGTATCTCGTTAAGGTAACTAGGTGCTGCGATGTCACATGATCTGGTAGAATGCGATTCTATGCATAACTTGTTTTGTAGGATGTATGTGATCAATATGGCCCATATATGTATGTGATGCATGTATGAAAATTTGCATGACCTACGTGTCGTGAGTAGGGAAACACGGCTGGAGCCATATGTGTTGTCATTTATTGTAATGGCATGCGTGCCAACTTGTGATGATCCCAATACTATGTAATTTTGATTACTAGCTGTTAGGAGTAATATTAATAGCTTGTATTAGTTCTTGGAGGACTCATCACCTGGAAGATGGCTCACATGGAACATGAAGATGGAGATCATCATGGTGGATAGGTTCTATGGCGATGGAGATCACCATGAGAAAATGGGACATACTGTGTCACATCTATGTGAATGCTATTCTTATGTGTTTTACTACTATGCATGCTTAGATGATAGAAGTAGAACGATCCCTCAGAAAGTTTAAGTTTAACCATGCCCTCCCAACCAAACCTTGCACCATCCTATGCCCTGTACAATCGTTGGTGGGCCTATGAAATTAGGGTGCCGCCGTTTTCCTTGGCTGGATGGGTTTGTATCGGATACCTACACACATAAGGGTTGGTGAGCTTGACAAGGTCATCTTAACAGTTAAGGACCTTGGGGCATAAAGGTTGGGCGCCTAGTTTTGACATAGAGATGTCACCCAACAACAAGAGTCATATGTGATATGATTAGCAAGTGTTGCTTACCGATTTACCTTGTCTTCTAGTAGTGATGCTAAAGCTCACTAGTCGACTTGTTAATTGTGGATCTTGAATCACTTAGTATCAACAGAGGGATATTGATTTACGTGGGAGTATATGCTATTAAATTGTTTAATATGTTTTACTCTTTCATGGTTACATGGCTTAGTATTTTGCATGTTTTCTGTTGTAGATCAATGGCACCGAACACTACATCACCTTTCTCTTTGCGTTCGATTCTTGACAAAGATAAACTAAATGGAACAAACTATTTAGACTGGGTCTGTAACCTGAGAATTGTTCTCAGGTCTGATAAAAAGTAAACGGTTCTGGATAGCCCAATCCCCGATGAACCTGCTGATAATGCATCTGCTGCCCTAAAGAATGCCTACAAGAGAGCATGTGATGATTCTCTTGAGGTTAGCTGTCTTATGCTTGCATGCATGGAACCTGAACTTCAAAAGAAGTTTGAGGACCAGCAGGCGTACGATATGATCATTGCGCTTAAGGACATGTTCCAAGATTAGGCAAGGACTGAGAGGTACAATGTTGCCAAGTCCTTTGTCAAATGCAAGCTGGCAGAGGGAGCAGTTGTAGGCCCCCATGTGATCAAAATGGTTGGTTACAGTCAGACTTTGGAAAAGCTTGGTTTTCCACTAGGCCAAGAGTTGGCCATTGACTTCATTTTGGCGTCTCTTCCATCCAGCTATGGGCAGTTCATTTCGAACTACCATATGCATGGGGTGGAGAAGGGCCTTAATGAGTTATGCGGGATGCTAAAAACAGCAGAAAGTGACATGAAGAAGTGTGCAGGGCATAGCCATGTGATGGCTGTGCAGAACAAGCCTAGCTTCAAGAAAAAGGGTACTTCTTGGAAGAAGAAGAAGGGCAAGGCTAAGGATACGATCCCTAAGCCTGCACCCAAGCAAAAGGCTGGACCTGTAGAAGACACTGAGTGCTTCTTTTGTCATGAACATGGCCACTGGAAAAGAAACTGCAGCAAGTACCAGGCTTCTTTGCTGAAGAGTGGAAGTAAGAGTACTTCCCACTCAGGTACGCTTGTTGTAAATGTTGTGGACATTATTCTCGCTGATTCCTATTTTAACTCTTGGATATTTGATACCGGATCGGTTGCTCATATTTGCAATTCGATGCAGGGGCTAATAAGGACTAGAGAAGTGCAGAAAGGCGAAGTGGATTTTCGCGTCGGAAATAAAGCAAGGGTTGCTGCATTTTTCGTCGGCGTCATGCAACTTCACCTTCCGTCAGGATTTATTATGGAGATAAATAATTGTTATTACATTCCTAGTATGGGTCGAAACATTTTATCACCTTCATGTTTGATGAGGGATGTTATTCATTCGCGAGTGAAAACAATGGTTGTGTAATCTCTAAGAATGATATGTTTATGGCTAATGCTCCCATTGTGAATGGGTTATTTATTTTAAATCTTGATAATGCATCTGTTTACAATGTTAGTGCTAAAAGGCTTCGACCTAATGATTTGAGTCCTACCTATTTATGCATTGTCGTTTGGGGCGTATAAGTGAAAAGCACATGAAGAAGCTCCATGGCGATGGTCTTCTAACTTAGTTTGATTTTTAATCATACGAGACATGTCAAGCTTGTTTACTTGGAAAGATGACCAAGTCGCCTTTTTCGGGTTTACCCGAGAGAGCGAAAGACTTGTTGGAACTCATACATACTGATGTATGTGGACCAATGAGCACGGCATCCAGAGGAGGATATCACTACTTCATTACTTTTACTGATGATTTCAGTAGATATGGTTATGTCTACTTAATGAGGCATAAGTCTGAAACTTTTGAAAAGTTCAAGGAGTTTTAGAGTGAAGTAGAGAATCAACGTAGCAAGAAAATAAAGGCCTTGCGATCTGATCGTGGAGGTGAATATTTGAGTCACGAATTTAGCGATCATCTTAAGAGTTGCAGAATTTTTCCACAACTTACGCCGCCCGGAACGCCTCAAAGGAACGGGGTCTCCGAACGGCGTAATCGAACTTTGTTGGACATGGTTCGATCGATGATGAGCCAGTCGGATTTGCCATTGTCATTTTGGGGTTACACTCTAGAAACGGCAGCTTTCACAGTTAATAGGGTACCATCTAAATCCGTAGTTAAGACACCATATGAGGTGTGGACTGGAAAGAATCCCAGTTTGTCTTTTCTAAAGATTTAGGGTTGTGATGCATTTGTCAAGCGACTTCAGTCGGACAAGCTAACACCCAAATCGGATAAGTGCATTTTCGTGGGATATCCGAGGGAAACCTTAGGGTATTACTTCCACAACCGAGAGGAGGGCAAAGTGTTTGTCGCTCATAGCGGTGTTTTCCTAGAGAAAGAGTTTCTCACAAAGGGAACAAGTGGAAGGTCGGTGCGACTTGAAGAAGTTCAAGATGAGCCAGTTGGGGATGCTTCTACGAGTGATGCTATTGTAGCAGAACAAGTTGAGGAACCCGTGGCAACAGTAGCACCACAACCACGAAGCTTGGCGAGGCTCCGCGAAGCGCGGGAATTATTATTGTTAGACAATGATGAGCCTGCGACCTATGCAGAAGCAATGGTGGACACAAACTCTGAGAAATGGCTGACCGCCATGAGATCCGAGATAGAGTCCATGGGAGACAATCAAGTTTGGAACTTGGTTGACCTGCCTGATGGTTTTAAAGCCATCGAGTGCAAATGGATCTATAAGAAGAAGATTGATATGGATGAAAATGTTCACATCCATAAAGCTCGACTTGTTGCAAAAGGTTTTCGACAAGTTCAAGGAGTTGACTACAACGAGACTTTCTCGCCCGTAGCGATGCTTAAATCTATACGGATAATTCTAGCCATTGCTGCACATTTCGACTATGAAATATGGCAGATGGATGTCAAGACGGCTTTCCTAAATGGAATCCTAACTGAGGACGTGTATATGATGCAACCCGAAGGTTTTGTCGATCCAAACAATGCTGGAAAGGTATGCAAACTTCTGAAGTCCATTTATGGGATGAAGCAAGCATCTCGGAGTTGGAACATTTGATTTGATGAAGTTGTAAAGGAGTTTGGCTTCATAAAAAATGAACAAGAACCTTGTGTTTACAAGAAGGAAAGTGGGAGAGCGCTGGTATTTCTAATCTTATATGTAGATGACATATTGCTGATTGGAAATGACATTCCTATGCTCGAGTCTGTTAAGACCTCCTTGAAAAATAGTTTTTCGATGAAGGACTTGGGAGAAGCGGCATATATTCTGGGCATCAAGATCTATAGAGATAGATCAAAAAGGATAATTGGATTAAGCCAGAGTACATACATTGACAAAGTGTTGAAACGGTTCAGCATGGAAGAGGCTAAGAAGGGGTTCTTGCCCATCTCACGACATTAAACTCAGCAAGACTCAGTGTCCTTCGACTACTGATGAGCGTGAGCGCATGAGCAGGGTTCCATATGCTTCGTCTATTGGATCCATCATGTATGCAATGGTATGTACTCGCCCAGATGTTTCCTATGCTCTAAGTGTTACGAGCAGATACCAGGCTGATCGAGGTGAAGGTCACTGGACAACGGTAAAGAACATCCTTAAGTACTTGAAAAGGACTAAGGATGTGTTCCTAGTTTATGGAGGTAAGGATGAACTCAGTGTAAATGGTTACACAGATGTGAGTTACCTTAACGACTTAGATGATTCGAAATCGCAATCAGGTTATGTGTTTGTCATGAATGGTGGTGCTGTGAGCTGGAAAAGTTCCAAGCAAGATACGGTGACCTCCTCTTCAACAGAAGCTGAATATATGGCTGCCTCGGAGGCCGTAAAGGAAGTTGTTTGGATTAGGAATTTCCTGATCGCTCTCGGTGTGGTTCAGGGCGCGTCCAATCCCTTGGACGTTTATTGTGACAACAATGGTGCTATTGCACAAGCCAAGGAACCTAGACATCACTAGAAGAACAAACATATTCGCATGCGTTACCATCAGATTCGTGAGTTCGTTGAGGATGGTAGTGTCATGATATGCAAAATACATACGGACTCAAATGTTGCTGATCCCTTACGCCTCTCCTGCAGCCCGCGCATGAAGCACACACAAGAGAAATTGGTATTAGATACATTTTAGATTGACTCTAGTGCAAGTGGGAGACTGAAGGAAATATGCCCTAGAGCAATCATAGAGATGATTATATTTCATATGTATCCATGAGTTATTGTAATGTTCCTTGAATATCCATATCAGGCAACTTGTATTGATTGGCAATTATGTGAATTTTTTGTGAAACTCTTTACTTGTATGGTTATTTAATAGTTGTCCCTAGTCGGAGTTCATGTGAGGACACACGTGAATATTAGACTAGCACATCGATTGGTTGATGACTATGTTTCGCAAGTCATAGACATGGAGATGTCAAACCAATGATGTGGACACATGTTATGAACATGGGGTTGGACTGACCCAACTTGAGTCTGGCAATTAGTTGCAGCTCTCTCTCTACACATCATGTACGTTTTGTCCTTAGACCTGAGATTGTCGCATGTACTTGAGATGTGGATCGACCTACTTTGGGGCTATCAAACGCTGCACTGTAACAAGGTAGTTATAAAGGTAGCTTTCGGGTTTGTCCTGAAGCATGCTGCAAGGCATGGTCAATCAAGATGGGATTTGCCCCTCTCTACTTGAGAGAGATATCTATGGGCCCCTCGAGTGATCGGATCCAGAAATGCATGGCCGTGCTACATAAGGTTAAGAGTTAACCTAGTAAAGGGATTCCGAATCACAGTATCGAGAAAGGGAGGTCAGCTTGGAGCTAGACCAAATATCATGAGGCAAAGGGAAAGACATGTACTAAACCTTGTGATGGTTCGTCCGATATGATCTTTGTATGCGTTTAGGAGTTGGCACGTCTTGCTAGAGGCCGCTACCAATTATTGGCAGAATAAGTGTATTCGTGTCATGTCTATACGTATATGAACCTATAGGGTCACACACTTAAGGGACTAGAAACCTAATGAGGATTGGATCCGAATTAGACCAGGCTTAGGCTACTAATGGGCTGCTAATGTAGAAGCCCACTAGGGACTCCTATATAAGAGAGGGTGGGGCAAGCTGACCAGGGTTAGACCTTAGACTATTCCACCCAGCCGCCACTCCTCACGCCTGTGTTGCACGCGCGGACCTAGCAGTCCGGCGGCTGACGCTTCCACCCTATACGTGTGGATACCTCGGAGGCGCTGCATCTGTAGCGTTTGGACGAGCCGTGCAAGGGGAGCTGCTCATGGGACGAGAACGAGGAGGAGTCGTAGATCGTCTGCACTGCCTCGACGCGCTTCATCGATTCCACAACTGCGGGTCTAGTGGTAATCCCGTGATCTATGGCAACAGTAATCCTGGTATACGCGGTAGAAGTTTTTTGATTTGCGCTAGTGTAGCCTACCCGTATCCCTACATCACACCCTCCCCAGGCGCGGGCCAGGCTTGGCCGCGCCCAGGGGGGTCTGGCCACCCTCTAGTGCCTCTCCGTCCCTCCTTCTGGATTCGTGTCCCTCACGGAAAGTTATTGACTTTGACTTTTGTCCCGTCCAATTCCGAGAATATTGATTTTCTGCCTTTCTGGAACCAAAAACAGAAGAAAACAGGCAACTGGCACTGTGGCAACTTGTTAATAGGTTAGTTCCAGAAAAGATATAAAAACACCTCAAAGTGTAGACAAAGCAAAGTAGATACTAAACAAGCATGGAGCATCAAAAATTATAGATACGTTTCTAACGTATCAGTGATCTCCATGGCGACGCACTTGGTTGAATCAAACGTGTATCCAGCATAGCATCCAATTGCTTCTTTAGCTGCATTAATCCAGACGGGTTCATACTATAAGGTCTCTGAGCTATGGGTCCAGTTCCAGGGATTAGTTCAATGATAAACTCGATATCCCGATCTTGGGGCATACCGGGCAGTTCATCTGGGAATACGTCGGGGTATTCATAGACTACTCTGACTTGGTCAATGGTTGGTTGGGCTAGACTCTTGTTGCACTTGAATTAACGGGGCAAAGTCTCAGATACATGCTCTACTGATACTCCAGTGGTACTAGTCATGGTTATGGCTTTCTTGGCACAGTCGATTAATCCTTTATGTTTCGACATCCAATCCTTTCCTAGTACTACTTCCAAACCTTTGGTTCCAAGTACTATTAGATTAGCATAAAAATCTATTCCATGGATTCGAATAGGTACGGCCTTGCAAATTTGTCTAGCTTTGGTGGTTGAACTAGGTATTTGAACTATCATAACATGCTTCAATTTTGTTGGTTGAATCTTACTAGTGCATGCAAATTCTTCTGTAACAAACGAGTGCGATGCTCCAGAATCAGACAACACTCTTGCAAGTAAAGAGTTAACAGAAAACATACCCAACACGACATCTGGCGCTTCCTGAGCTTCTTCAGCATTCATGTAAAACAGACGGCTGTTGCGGTTGAGCGAGTTCCCTGGGGCAAATCTCCTTCCAGGCCGAACACGGCGTTGCTGCCGAGCTGGTGCATTCACATTGGTGGCTGCTGCAAGTTTCTTGGGGCACTCGTTGGAGTAGTGACCCTTGACTCCGCATTCAAAACAAGTAATCAGAGACTTGTCTTTTCCTGCAACAAGCACGACATTGCTTCCAGTCCTTGGGGTAGTATTGTTGTTGTTGTTGTTGTTGTTGTTGTTGTTGTTGTTGTTGTTGTTGTTGTTGTTGTTGTTGTTGTTGTTGTTGTTGTTGTTGTTGTTGTTGTTGTTGTTGTTGTTGTTGTTGTTGTTGTTGTTGTTGTTGTTGTTGTTGTTGTTGTTGTTGTTGTTGTTGTTGTTGTTGTTGTTGTTGTTGTTGTTGTTGTTGTTGTTGTTGTTGTTGTTGTTGTTGTTGTTGTTGTTGTTGTTGTTGTTGTTGTTGTTGTTGTTGTTGTTGTTGTTGTTGTTGTTGTTGTTGTTGTTGTTGTTGTTGTTGTTGTTGTTGTTGTTGTTGTTGTTGTTGTTGTTGTTGTTGTTGTTGTTGTTGTTGTTGTTGTTGTTGTTGTTGTTGTTGTTGTTGTTGTTGTTGTTGTTGTTGTTGTTGTTGTTGTTGTTGTTGTTGTTGTTGTTGTTGTTGTTGTTGTTGTTGTTGTTGTTGTTGTTGTTGTTGTTGTTGTTGTTGTTGTTGTTGTTGTTGTTGTTGTTGTTGTTGTTTCCTTCGGGCCTTGGGTTTCCTCTACCACAGTTGAGATAGTTCGGACGGGACATAGGGGGTCTATTGTTTCTCGGGGCATATCCTGCAGACGGGTTGGGGCGATACTTCGGGATATGGTGGGATCCTGGTTGATGCATCATTCGACGCTTGCAATTCTCGTTGGCTTGGTTGATCTTGACTTCCATCTGGATTGCAGAATCCACTAAGGCTTCAAGGTTATCAAAGGGAATGTTGACCAGCATTGTCTGCATCTCATCATGCAGACCATTCAAGAATCTCTCCTTCTTCTTCGCTTCAGTACCAATCTCATCAGGGGCATACCTAGACAGAGACAAAAATCTATCACGCTACTCTACCACAGTCATCCTTCCCTACTTTAGCTCCTTGAATTCATCCCTAATCCACAGAATCAAACCTTATGGCACATGGGTTCGGCTGAACTTGAGTTTGAATTCATCCCAAGTCATCATCTGTCCTCCATTCATGGTACGGGTGCTATTCCACCAAGCTCTTGCATCACCTACCAGATAATGGTGGAAAACAGTACTTTCTCATTGGCCTCCATTCCCACGACCTCTAAGTTGTTCTCCATGGTCTGCAGCCAGTCATCAGCATCTAATGGCTCTTCAGACTTACTAAATATGGGGGGATTGGTGTTTTGAAAGTTCTTGAGCTTGGATCCATGGTTATCCTGGTTTCCATGGCCTTGATTATTATGGGACATCTGAGCTATCTGTTGAAGGGTGGCTAAATTAGCTTGACGTTCAGCTCTTCCAGCTTCACGGTCGGCAACCAACATTTGTACAATTTGCAGCATTGGATCCTGAGATGAACTGATTACTCCGGGATTTCCACGAGTCATCTGAAGATTGAGATAGGTAGTGAGATAAGAGGCAAATTTCTAAGGTTCGTGGATTTGTTTTTGAAAATCTTTTAAACTTTGAGTTTGACTCTGGTTTTGCCAACTAGCAACTTTCTTTTCATTCATTCATTCCTTCATTCATTCATTCATTCATAGCACCCAATACAAACACACACCACACTAGGGTAACAGATGGTTTTAGGAACCATTTTATGAATCTACGATACAGTGGGACCAGATACAACTCACGCATACGATAGTGCCCTATTGTGACTACTCATCATCAATGAAGGCGGAATCATCATCATCAGTGTGGAAGTCCATGTCGAGGTCCTCCAGGTAGTCATCATCATCACTGAGGTAGGAGTAGGGATCTCCACTGATATCTTCACCTTCCTCCTCCTTCTCTTCAAGTTGCGTCACCTGATCACGGATGGTCCTCTTAAGAGTGGCCACCCTCTTGCAAAGACAATCGATGGTGCGATCCTTCTTGTCACGCTGACAGCGAAGTGAATAGCGCTCCTTGGCAAGGATGGCGAGGGTCTGGTCCTTCCTGACTGCAATGGCATGGTTGTGGTTGGCGTAGGCGCGGGCATTGTCCAACTCGTTCTGCCTATCAAACAACATGAAGTCGAGATGATCCACCTGAGCTTCAGCTCCGGATGGCCTGGCACCTCCAATGGTTGTCCAATAGAATCACGCCTTGCGTAGTAAGCAAAGCAAGTGCCATTGATCTGGTTGATGATTTTCCCACATAGATGGGCAAGAGCCTCCTTCATAGCCCTGGTGAGTTCGTCTAGCCAGTTGTTCTCCCTCAAGATGAATTGGATTTTCTCTGAGGTGGGTGCCTCCATCTTGCCTCTGAGATCTGCAACTATCAGCCATTATAGTTCTCGTCCGGGCTGATCATTGAGCTGTGCCCCAAAGAACTCGGGGTGCGGGCGTTCAAGAAATTCCGAGAGTTGGGTTAAATCGCGCTCGAAGATGAGTTCTCCTCTGTTGCCCAACTGGTAGAACTTGCTATACTTGACTTCCATCTATAAGAATGTAGGATGAGTAGGTTAGTCGGGTGATCAAGTGTGTCAAATTTTATGTAAGATTGCAAGAATTTTTGAGGAACATGAAATTTCTTGAAAGAATCTCAGGGATAAGAATGAGAATAGGTTTTCATACATACTCACTTCTTTTTTTTTGAAACTAAGTTTTCGATTCAAGCGTCCATTCTAACTAGGGCCGCCTATGGTCAGGATGGCTCTGATACCAACTTGTCAACACCCGGATTTTTAATCCCAGATGCCTATTATGCCATACCTTGCAATCCGAGGATTACCATTTTTGTGAGACATAACATAATTGGTACCATAGTACATCATCCATTACAAACCATAATAAAGGTCTTACAAATAAAAGATCTCATGATCCAATCTTAATACAATCAACGCATCAGAAATTAAACGTAGCGGGGCTTCATCTTCAGGGTCACAGGCAATGTTGATAATGGGAGATAATCCTAGCTGTCATAGACCTCCTGCTGTCCATCTTGGTAGTCCTCCTCATAGTCTGGCCATGGGAATAGCCAGGGACAAAGCCATGAGTACTCTTTAAGTACTCGCAAACTATCACTAACAAGTAAAGTAGTTCGAGTAGGAATCCTAAGCTCTAGGTTTATTTGCAAAAATCCATGTTTATTTCATACTGAGTTCAGAAGTAAATGAAACTAGTTTAATGTTCTACAACACCTAAGTGGGAACTTAGTTTCCATGTTCACAACCCTGTTGTGGTCAAGTCAAAGTCATAGTTCATTTCACAAGTCATTTTGAAAACATCTGACGACGGAACAGTCTGGCCACTCCAACTGTCCATGACCGCGGACGCGGCTATTCGAATAGTTTGACACTCTGCAGAGGTGGTACACTTTCACCACAACATTTGATACATCCGTCAGGGACAACCTTGAATCATCATACTTAGTATGCGGATAATCAATCCTAACCTTTCAATTACACACCCTAGTATAGGCACCTCTCCTATGAGTTTGGCCTCCCAGCCATGGACATCTGCCATCCTGGGAACTACATAGGTGGACACTCACATTCACGAGGTAGCCTCAGCTCAACCTCTTTCCGCAAGGGAACCCAGACTAAGACATATAAACTTCCAGTTAAGCCCTACCCAATTCAGGTATTGTGGTTGTATAGTAAAATTGGAATGGTATCGCATCCGAACCCAACCATCAGTTTTTATAAAGGGTCAAGGCTCATGCCTCAATATTTTCATCATCAAATCATCTTGTGTTCATAACGCATATCAAAATATTTCAATAGAATGAATCCTCATTCCAGGGTTTTCATAATCATTTTCACCAAGTATTCCCATCTAACGTGATCAACTTTTATGCTTAGCACTAGCCACTAAAGTTGAGGGTATTCACTAATGAGGGGTGCTAATCAAGTGTAACTATACAACTCTAGTTTTATGCCTTTTGATGACATCTAGTTCTAACTACTTAGGCCTAGTTTTATATTCTTTATGCTACCTATAGTATCTTTCCAAAACTCACAAATCATTGAGTAATGGTAAAGAACTTTGGTAAAGATAAAAGAATAAAGCTTGCAAGTAGAACTAGGAATTGGTATAATCAAGGTTGCATAACCAAAACATGCCTAATGCATCTTGCATAGGTTATCCTACATTAGATAGCTTGCATAGGTAGCATGGAAAGTTCTAGCTTTCCTTGATTGGTGGAGTGGTTGAAGTTTTCTTCTTCTTCTTCTTCTTCTTCTTCTTCTTCTTCTTCTTCTTCTTCTTCTTCTTCTTCTTCTTCTTCTTCTTCTTCTTCTTCTTCTTCTTCTTCTTCTTCTTCTTCTTCTTCGTTCTCCTCCTCCTCGTAGCCCGGGTCGGTACTAGCTTCTATAAATACACACGAGGTACACAATCACCAAACAATACTTAACTACCTCTAGTTGGCACACAAAGGTTTACACTAGATGATCTAGCATCATCACAATCATCACATGAAATAAAGACCTAGTCTTATCTTTCTTATTTTAGAAAAGTAATTTCTACTCATTGAAAGTACTTAAGATTTAATATTCTCCAATGAAAATAGGGGATCATGTTGACACATGTCATCACCACATATTCTAATACTTGGGAATGTGATTTAAAGTGGTGGCCATATTTTATAAAGTATAAAATTACTATTTTATACAATTAAAGTGACTAGAAATCCCTATAGAGCATTCTTTTAGTACTAGTCCAAGATCACTGCATGTAAACCTAAATATTTTTACATATTCAGATAGATCTTATCAAATGTGATTTTTGAGAGTTGGAATTAACTTAAAAGCATTTATGGTTGATTTTTAAAAAATGTTTGAATGTGGAAAAGTCTCTGTCTTGTTAATTTTTACTATAGGTGATCTATAATTTCAAATGGTTTGAATCTAACGGGCTTGGATAGATAATCTGAATATCTTTCTAACAAAATTGGAATCATGCAATTTGGTTCAGCACATCTCCTTGAATTGATTTTTGAATCTACTGACAGAACTAGGGGTTTGAAATAAAAGAAAAACCTAAATTTGAATCGCTGGCTCGCGCGGGAACGATACTGGTCCGGCCCAACTACACTGCGCGCGTGCAGCGGGCTGTTGACAGGCTGGTCCCATGCGTTAGCGGCTCTATCTAACCGAAATGGTAAGTTTCAATCTCAGCCCTACGATTAGACTAAGATCGACGGCGGTGGTTCGTCGTCTCCGTCGCACAGCTCCGACGAGAGACAAACCCTATCGCGACGGTGGGGGTCTGTAGTGGCTTATCAGGGCTCCAGCTAGGGTCGGCGATGGGGGCGAACGACATTGTAGACAACGGCGGTTCGAACGATGGTCGCGACGGATCTTGGCATGGCTCCAATCGATGGCTCCTCTTCTCCTTTGCAGCGGCTGACTCTTTCCAAATTCCGGCGATGCGGTGCTCACCTTGCTCTAGGGAAGGGTCAGGGGTGGTTCTAAGAGAGAGGGGAGTGACATGGTATGGAGAAGAGGGCTGGGGTGGCCTCTATTTATACACCGGCGAGAGGGGCAGAGCAGCATGGTCTGGCTCCTCCGGGGACGTTGTTGCAGTGAGCTACGGGCATGGCTGAGGGTGTTGGTCGACGTAGTGCTTGATACGTCCAATTTGCATCATCGTTCTATATCATAATTTGCCTCTCTTCATTGATATATTTCTTATTAAGAGGTGTTACTCATGTATTTTCATCTGTTTTTGCATGTTGGATGATTCTTGGAGGATGAACTGCCGGAGTCAGGATTCTGATGGAAAAAGAGGTGTTTTGATGCAATTTCGTGATGATCAGAAAAATACCGTAAAAACTACGGAAAATCATATTTTCCCAGAAGACGAAGAATGCCAGAAGGGGAGGCGGAGATGGGCCACAGGGGGTCCACACCTAGGCGTAGGCCACCCTAGGCCGCGCTACATGGGGTGTGGCCCACCTTTGTCTCCGCCCTCTCGCCTATATCTTCTCGAGACCCTAAAACACGGGGAAGCGACCACCAAAAGATTCCGCCGCCTTTGTGGGGCGGAAAACACCGAGAGAGAAAGAGCTCTCTGTCAGACAGATTTCTGCCGGGGAAATTCCTTCCCGGAGAGGGGAGATCGTCGCCATGAACACCTTCATCAAGCTACACTTTATCCGGATCATCATCCACACCATCGTATCCACCAACACCATCATCACCACTCCATCCCGCTGTAACAATTGTGTTGAATACTTGCATAGTTCTTAGGGGAAACTTTCCTGATGTTGATTACTATTGTAGTGATGCTTGTGAGTGGAACCATTGGATTATTGTTTATATTCAGATTGTTATCCATCACCAAATCATCTTTGATCTTGATCCATATGATGTCTTGTGAGTAGTTAGTTTAGTTCTTGAGGAGATGGGAGAAGTCAAGTTGTTAGTAGTGGATTTGTGTTGAGATATTATTCAATGGTTTAGTATTTAAGTTGTGGTGCTATTATTCTAGTGGTGTCATGTGAACGTCGACTACATGATACTTCACCATTTATGGGCCTAGGGGAATGCATTGTGTATTTGGCTACTAATTGTGGGGTTGCCGAACTGACAGAAACCTGAACCCCCGTTAGGACACCATTGCACAAGGGAGCGTAGGATCTTAGAGTTTAAGGCTATGGTTAGGTTTATATCTTAATTGATTTCCTGTAGTTGCGGATGCTTGCAGGGGGTTTAATCACAAGTATGTATTAGTCCAAGTAAGGTCGGTACATTAGCACAGGTTCACCCACACAACACTTACAACACCAAAGAAGACTACTCAACTATTTGAAGCGAAAGCACTTGACAGAATTCCCATGTGTCCTCGAGAACGTTTGGTCTTTATAAGTATTTCCACCGGCTTGTCCTTTGCTAAGAAAGGATTAGGCCACTTGCTGCAATTGTTTGTTGTCTTTATTACTTGCACTTTATTTCTTTGCTTTATCAGAAAACCCCTAAAAATCCATTTGCTAAGTATTTACAGAGATTTCCTGCTCCATACCACTAGTCAACACCTTCTGCTCATTGGGATCGACACTCCTATTTATCAAAAGTACTACGATACACCCCCTATACTTGTGGGTCATCAGTGCTCGCTGGCGGTCTTCATGCGCGTGATGGTGTGACAAGGGGCAGTTGCAAATGGTCGGGCGCGACCCGTACTCTATGCAGGAATGGCGGGTGTTTGATACGGCGTACAGTGGTCTCGTGTCGCGCGGTGGCGAACGGTCGTGTCCTGGGGGTCACTGGTGTCGTGGTGAGTGCGGGTACGCGTGGAGAGAGTGAGGCACGGCGTGTGCGCGCATGTCGGCTACAGTGTTCTCGTGTACTCACGGCATGGCAGATACAGAAATGGGCGCATCGTTTCTCGGGTGGTCCACGGCTAGGCTGCAATCGAGGGGTGGACAGGGAGTGGAGGTGGACGGTGGCATGTCTCCTAGACATCATTACGGGCGCAGGGCTGGCTCCTGCGAGTGGTCCATGCTCGACCGGCGGGTGAGCATCGGGCGGCACGACACTGGCGCAAATGACAAAGGGGGTGCTGGTCGGCTGCGTTGCTAGGTGCTGGGGGAGACCGGGGGAGTGAAATGGGGACAAAGGGTTGATCAATTACTGCTCACCACAGTAGAAGTTAGGCAAGGTTTATCTGTGTCCACCAGGTATTCGATCTAATGGCCGCATGAATTAAAAATTTGAATTTTTGGATGAATTTTGGTGATTGATCTTGTCATAATCTTGGTAGTCTGTGGTTGCTAGGGTTTGCCAAGGGGAATTGGTTTGGTTGGGTTTTGAGAAATGGCCATCTTTGTACCTATTAAGGATTCAATTTTTGAATGCCTCTCAACTGGATTTGAAAATAGTTTCTGTAAGTTTGTGAGTTTTCTTGGGTTTATTGTTACTTTGTCTAGCAAGGGGTGAAAAGAATTGGATTTGTTTATGTTAGAAATCATTTAATAGAGATGCACTAAGTGGGCTAGTGGTTGATTTTGGTCAAAATGACCATTTGATCATATGCCTTCTTATTTGAATTTCCTTTTGTTTTGTTTTGTTTGGAATTGACCTAGATGATATTGTTTTCATTTTTAAACCAATCCTTATCATTCATAGAGATCAAACATGGCAAATGCAATCATTCATGCATTAATCACACACACATGCATTCATATTAATTTTAATAATAAAAGTTTTTGTTAACCGTAAACTTGGGTGATTAGAACTTGATAATCTTGTTTAATATTTTTGAGGTGTTACAGTTTATATGAGAGGCATAACTTGGAAGTCGTATTTTTATTAAACACACACGTATTAACGTTTATAATTAACATAATTATAGCATGAAAAATGAACATTTATCATAAACATGGAATAAGATAATAACCACTTTATTATTGCCTCTCGGGCATATTCCATGATTTGAAGGATTCTGAATTATGTCATTTAATCACGTGTAATTTTCAATGAAAACTAGAATATTATATGGAAGAAAAATCGAATATGGATTTAGAAAGAAGCATATATGGCTGTACTAGCACTACAAGAAATGTTTCCTTTTGCAATGGCTTGGAATGTCGGTCGTCGTAGAAGGAGCGTCTTATGTAACGAAATTCTTGGCTCGACCATGGCCGATGGAAAACTTTTTCCGGTTTCGCGTCCCTCAACTACGACAAAACCGCTAAAAACATGGGCGAAGCTCGACGAGCGCGTGGCAGAAGTAAGATTTCTGGTTCCTCGCGAGATGTTGACTCACCAAAGTATTTTTTTGGCGTATGGGTTTCGGAAGTCAGTGACTCTAGAGGACCATACTTTTGGGTCGTGCCTCCCTGATTTGAACTTGATAACGTTGTTTGATGCCTCTTCCGTTTACTCATGCTGATGGGTCCCACATGTCTGCCTCTCATTAGAAGAATCCTGTGTATGTTGGAATTTTTTTCCTTCCATGTTCCGAACTTGATAGCGTTACTCGATGCATCTGCTGGGTCCCACGTGTCATCCTCACACTAGAAGAAACGTGTGCATGATGGATTTTTTTCCTTCGCTCGTGCCTCCCTGATGTGAACTCAATAACATTGCTCGAACTATCCGCCATTAATCAAGCTGTTGGGTTCCACATGTCAGCCTCTCATTAGAAGAATCGTGTGTATGATGGAACTTTTCCCTTCGCTCTCGCTACCCTGTTTCGAACTTGATAGCGCTGTTAGATGCATCTACCGTTTAATCATGCAGACGTGTCCCACATTTCATCCTCTCATTAGAAGAAATGTGTACATGATGGATTTTTTCCCTTGGCTCGTGCTTTCCTGATTTCAAATCTATAATGTTGCTCGATCTATCTGAGGTTAATCATGTTGTTGGGTCCCACATTCTAGCCTCTCATTAGAAGAATCATGTGTATGATGGAATTTTTTCCTTCGCTCCCGCTACCTTGTTCCGAACTTGATAGCGCTGCTAAATGCATCTACCGTTTAATCACGCGGCTAGGCCCCACATATCATTCTCTTATTAGAAGAAACATGTGTATGATGGATTTTTTCCCTCGATCGCGCCTCCGCGTTAACTTGATAGCGTTGCTCGGCGAATCTGCCATTTGGTCACGCAGCTTGGTCCCATATGTCAGCATCTCATTGGAAAAAAACGTCTGCATGATGGACTTTTTTTATCGTTCGCGCCTCCCTGTTTCAAACTTGGCAACGTTGCTCGATGCAACACCTATATAAGGTCTCGTTGGTGGGTCCCACATGTTAGCCTCTCTGTAGATGCATCTACCGTTTAATCACGCAGCTAGGCCCCACATGTCATCCTCATATTAGAAGAAACGTGTGCATGATGGATTTTTTCCTTGGCTTGTGCCTTCATGTTAACTTGATAGCATTGCTTGCTGCATCAGCTGTTTATTCAGACTGGTGGGTCCCCTATGTCAGCCTCGCATTAGAAGAATTGTGTGTATATAATGGATTTTTTCACTAGCGCTACCCTGTTCCGAACTAGATAGCGTTGCTCGACGAATCTACCGGTTGCCCACGTTGCTGGGTCCCACATGTCAGCATCTCATTAGAAGAAACTTGTGCATGTTAGAATTTTTTGTCGCTCGTGCCTCCCTTATTTGAACTAGCGACATTGCTCGATGCAATCCTATATAAGTGTTGGATATATGCCCAAGAGGCAATAATAAAGTGGTTATTATTATATCTTTGTGTTTATGATAAATGTTTACATCCCATGCTATAATTGTATTAACTGGAAACATTAATACTTGTGTGTTTTGTAAACATAAAGGAGCCCCTAGTAAGCCTCTTGTTGAAACTAGCTTATTGATTAATAGAGATCATGGTTTACTGATCATGGACATTGGATGTCATTAATAACAAGATCATATCATTATGAGAATGATATGATAGACACACACCAATAGTAAGCATATCATAATATCAAGTTGATGGGAGAATACCAATCGGGGTATACCCACGAAGTGGATTCGCCAGCTGGATCGAGCTGACTGAAACCTAGCCCTGAGCGGGTCGACTCGCCAAACTCGGCGACTGGCGCATGTTGGACCCAGACGATTGGCGCCGACTGGAGGCCCAAGAAGGTGACTCCAATAGAAAGCCTACCAAAACACTTGTAAACCCTAACTGGCTGCATATATAAAGCTACCAGGGGCACCCCCACGGAGACATCATATTACATCTTCTCCCACATCTCATTAGACCTAGTCGCTCCCTCCGCCTACGGCGGCTCCCATGTAAACCAATCTATACTCATATACTGGATTGATAGCAGGACGTAGCGATCCTCCACCAAGGGGACGTGAACCTGGGTACATCGTGTGCCAATCTCGCTCTCGGATTCTCCTACGTCGCCTTGCTCCCTCTATGTAAGCTACCCCCAGTAGCATCTGCCGTGCAATACCACGGCAGTTGGCGCCCACCATGGGGCTAGCGGTGCTTGGAGGGTGATAATCCGGACGGAATCCTCAAATTCATCATCAACGGCGGCCAGATCTGGTCGATTAATCGGTGGTGGAGCGCCCAATGTCGTCGTCAACAAATCTTCCAAGATGTTTCCGTATTCCCGCGAGCGCATGGCCGACTCGCCTGCGATCGTGGCCTGTTTCTGCCCAAGCATTGCTAGCGATAAAGGGATCAAGTCCCTCTGTTGTAATCGAGAGCAATTGCAGCTCCAACACGTGAGCTTGTCCCTTGCAATGGGGACATGACTGCTCCACGTTCAGGGCTGGGAATCTCGGGCGATATATGAAACAAGGCTGACTCGTCTTCTACAAGAGTATGATCCGATCGTGTTTCACCAGGTCATGCTAATCTAATCGTCTGTCTTTTCTCTCCTTTATTGATCACAAAGTTAATTAAATATTGTTCTATCTGGATCTAATCCCTACAATTTATTTGATATATGCGTGTCTTGTTTCTACCAATGGAAACGTGATGCAAGATAGGATTTAAGGAACACATGCATGGCAGCTCGGTGACTTCGATATCGCACGTCTCCGCAGCTCCATGACTTCGACATCCTTGATCCGTGCACTCAGGCTCAGCGACCTCGGTGGCGTGTGTATGTACAGTCCTACACAACAATCTTGGCTGGTGCACATACAAATTGTACGTATTGCTGCACCGACCTTATCGCGTCCACTCCATCGGCCCAACGGCTTGATCGACTCCATCACGACGACTCCGTTCCTTCGGGGTCCATGACAACTCCAGCACCGCGGCTCCGCCGATAAAGAAACTTCTCTTCACTCAAGTTTGTCTTTAATTATTTAACGTATTTATTATCATTTACCAAACAATTGTGGATGCATGAACAAGGAAGAGCCAAACTCACCGCCGTGACTTTGTCTGATCGAGCACGTTGCCGTGACTCCGTCTGAGTCGACCTCCACCCGCTCCGACTCTCCATCACGGACTCTCCATGCGCGGGGACTAGTCCATCGCCGACTCGCCACGCCACCGGATAAACGCCACACGTCTTCACCAAAGCAGCCCCGCCACGCGACTTTGTCCGACCAATGGTCCGATCGAGCTCGCTACCACTACTCGCCTGCCGCGGGATCGCCATCGCGACCTCGCCCTTGCGGCTCCAGCGTGTCAAATTCGCCATAGCGCGACCTCCGTCCGCCGCGTTGACTTTACCATAGCGCGACCCCCGTCCAGCGCGTCGACCCTGTGTCCGCCGCGTCGACATCGCCATAGTGCGAACCCCGTCCGCCGCGTCGACCCCGTGTCCGCCGCGTCGACATCGCCATAGCGCGACCTCCGTCCGCCGCGTCGACCCCGTGTCCGCCGCGTCGACTTCGCCATAGCGTGACCACCGTTCGCCGCGTCGACCCCGTGTCCGCCGCGTCGACTTTGCCATAGCACGACCTCCGTCCGCCGCATCGACTCTTTCCGGCTAAACGCTGTGCGACCCCATCCACTACGTCAAATGCGTACACCACGCCTAGTAAGGGACATTCATCGTCCGAGTCGCCAGAGAGGGTCACATGCCACGCTGCATGGACTCACCACTGGGTGTCTCTTCCCCCCGGGAAAAATCTATTCGCCTTTGTCAACCTTTGAAAGAGCGACTCGCAATGGCCAAGTAGTGCGGACGAGGACTCGCAAACCGAGCGTCGGATCGTCCATGAAAAACACTAACCGAGAACCATCATTGGAGTCGCCTTGCTCGACTGGCCTTCCGGGACAAGACAAATGGTAGTGCTACACAAACAGCACCATGTCCTCCTCAACCTTAGACAGTGCGACTCGCATGGCTAAGTACTGCGGACGAGGACTCACAAACCGAGCCTCAGATCGTCCAGGAAGAACGCCAAGCCGAGAGCCATCTTTGGAGTCGCCATGCGACTGCCCCCCCGGGCCAAGACGAGAGACTCGCTAACAAAAACAGCGCAATCAACATCATCGCGGACTTGCAATCATCACGGACTCGCCACACTCGGGGAATCTCCCCTCACAGACTCGCAATCGTCGCGTACTCGCCACACTCGCGACCTCGCCCTCGCGGACTCACTGTCGCGGGCTCGCCGCACTCGGGGACTCGCCACGCTCGGGGACTCGCCGTCACGGACTCGCCATGCTAACAGCTAAGTTTTTTTATACTCGTACATGTTATGGGTTCAAAACATGTATGCATCTTCATTCATTCCTCAAAGCCGACCATGCAGTCGCATATGACCCTTCCAGGGACCAAAATTATACCTGGGATCAGTTTCAGTTTTGTCTGTTGTTTATTCGCGTCTGTCGAAGTAGTGAGGCTGGGTACCAAAAGGCCGACCTTGTCTCCGGGTTCAACAGTCTGGCATCGTGTCCCTGTTACCCGGCAAGCGTTTGATGCTGGAGGTCTGCCTACTCATGAAAAGACACGCATAAACCTTACATACTGCCCGTCGATCCACATAGCAAAAGTGCATTTTCTTCAACGTCCACAATCCGCACGTCTTACAATTGTTCAATAAATATATTATGCAAGTACACCTTAATGCAATTGTATTTTTTCCTCCTCAGCAAAACGGTGTCTTTCTCGTCACTCACCGCACTCGGGGACTCGGTGCTCGCCGGTCACTCGGACTCGCCGCTCGCCGCGCTCGGGGACTCGGCGCTCGCCGGTCGCTCGACCTCGCCACGCTCTGGGACTCGGCGCTTGCCGGTCGCTCGACCTCGCCACACTCGGGGACTCCGCGCTCGCCGGTCGCTCGACCTCGCGGCGCTCGGGGACTCAGCGCTCGCCGGTCGCTCGACCTCGCCGCTCACTGCGCTCGGGTCTCGGCGCTCGCTGGTCGCTCGATCTCGGTGCTCGCCGTGCTCGGGGACTCGGCGCTCGCTGGTCGCTCGACCTCTCCACTCATCGCGCTCGGGGGCTCGGCGCTCGCCGGTCGCTCGACATCGCCACTCGCCGCGCTCGGGGACTCGGCACTCGCCAATCGCTCGACCTCGCCACTCGCCGCGCTCGAGGGCTCGGTGCTCGCCGGTCGCTCGACCTCGCCACTCGCCAGGCTCGGCAGCAACCACTACTATTTTTAGAATATGTATCTCTAAAGAGCCTCAAGTCGCCTCTACAAGCCAACTCGAGCCTCGGGGACTACTCCTAGGCATGCTGCGTGTACGCGTGGTTCCACGACCGCGGCTCGCCCTCGTTGACTCGCCACCGCGCACTCTTCACGCGCGTACTCTCCACACTCAGGGACTCGCGACCACGGACTTGCCCTCGCGTACTCAACACGCTCGGGGACTCACCACCACAGACTTGCCCTCGCGTACTCAACACGCTCGGGGACTCGCCACCGCGGACTCGCCCTCGCGTACTCAACACGCTCGGGGACTCGCCACCGCGTACTCACCCTCGCGTACTCAACACGCTCGGGGACTCGCCCTCACGTACTCAACACGCTCAGGGACTCGGCACGCTCCACGTTTGGGGACTCGCCGCAACTGGCGGCTTCACCGACTCCCTACGTCTTTTGCCAAATGGCCATCACCGTCTGGCTCACGCCGACCACCTCCCGCCTCCCTACGTCTTTATTACGTTTGTTTTGCTACAAGCTTTCAGATACATAGTAACCTAATCCTTCGACCATGAGATCATGTTAATCACCGTCACCGGATGAGTACTTTGATGACATCAAACGCCACTTCCGTAACTGGGTGGTTATAAAGGTGGCATTGGGTATTCTGGATGTACGTGTTGAAGCACATGGAGTGGGATTTGTCCATCCAAATGACGGATAGATATACTTTGGGCCCTCTCGGTGGAATGTCATCCAATTGGCTTGCAAGCATGTGACTATGTCATAAGGGATGTCATATCATGGAATGAGTAAAGAGTACTTATTGGTAACGAGGTTGAACTAGGTACGGAGATACCGACGATGGAACCTCGGATAAGTAAAGTATCGTGCGATAAAGGGAATCGGTATCATATGTGAATGGTTCATTCGATCACAAAGTCATCATTGAATATGTAGGAGCCATTATGGATCTCCAGATCCTGCTATTAGTTATTGAATGGAGAGTTGTCTCGATCATGTCTGCATAGTTCGCGAACCTTAGGGTGACACACTTAAGGTTCGATGTTGTTCAAGTAGATATGGAATATGAGTTAGAGACCGAATGTTGTTCGGAGTCTCAAATTGGATCTAGGACATCACGAGGAGATTTGTAATGGTCCGGAGAATAAGATTCATATAAGGAAAGTCATTTTCCAGGTTTCGGAAATGTTTTGGTGTTTTGATCGGAAGCTTCTAGAATGTTCTAGCGGGACCACTAGTGGGTCTACCACCTCGGGAGGGGTCACTTGGGCTGTGGCATGCTGTGGGGGGGGGGGGGGGGAGGGGCCCTTGGGCCAGCTGCACCAAGCCCAAGTGGCCAAACAGGCCACCATAAGGAAATAGGGGAGAACCCTAAATAAGGAAAAGGGAAGAAAACTTGAGGGGCAAGTTTCCCCTCTCCCTCTTGGCCACCGAATTGGAGGTGGACTCGGCCAGGGCTGGTAACCTTGGCCGCACCCCCTCCCATCTATATAAGGAGGGGCGGGGAGGGTGCACCCCTGCCCCCTCACCTCAACCCTAGCCGCCGCCCCTCTCCCTCTTCCGTCCTCCTGCTCTGGCTTAGGCGAAGCCCTGCAGGTTTTCTCCTCCACCACCACCACCACGCCGTCGTGCTGCTAGAATTCCGAGGGGATCTACTACCTCCGATGCCCGCTGGACTGGGGATAGGAAGGACTTCATTGATTCCATACGTGTGACCGAGTGCGGAAGCGCTGCGAGAACACATTGCCGGACGGATCGTCTACGCGATCTTGAGATCGCCAAGTGATCTACTATGTCAACCACGAGATTGGATCTTGTTAACACTTTGGATCTACGAGGGTTAGTTCTCTTCAATATCGTTGCACCGATCTCGTAGATTAGATCTTGGCTTCTTCATAGAATAGATCTTGGTTTTATGTGTTCGTGTGATAGAATTATTTTGTGACTCTATAATAATAGAGTAAATTGACTAGGATTTGAACTCGAGACCTTGTAGTTGTTAACTATGTGCCTTTCCACCGCGGTTGATACATATTATACATTACAAACGTTAAATGATAATTCTATAACTCACAAATTTGTCTCCTTAAAAAGACTTTCTTTGTCTATGTTTGTCTCCCTTCAAATAATAAGGTGACGCTCCTGGCAGCTCAACTAAAAACTGCTACATATACAGTAGTTTCTACACAAAAATATAGGTAGGCAAAGCTTTTTTTGGTAGGGGGAGGGGGAGCTCTCCTGGCATGTCAATTTGTAAAATGTCACAAAAATGGAGTAGTTTCTTAAAAACATGGGTAGGCAGAGTTTCTTATTTTGAGAGGCGGGGGCAATGCCATAAAGGGCAAAGTAAAAAGAGTTTGCTATTTTGCATGGGCCGCTCTACATGGGTTATACTACATAGGCTATGGTGCATGGGATCCTTTCTCAAAATTCACTAGGATGTGCTCAGCAGTCCCCTGACCCCTAAAAGGCTGAATTTAAATGTCCAGGGCTAAAGAGGGGCCGAATGGGCTAGATTTCTTATTCTGGTATATAAAAATTGCATTGTGTTGTGGCTCAGCCGGATTCGAAACAAAGACCTCAGAGAGGGAGGGGAAAGAACGATAATTCTTTTTGGCAGATATTCATGTAAAATTCAGCAGTACAGAATAAGATAGAAAAATGATCGATAGATTCGCAGTCATCAACACTTGACCAATTCAGCCACATTTCAAAGTGAGTGATTCAGCAATAGAGACACCGAATAAAATAGCTATACAGAGAGAACCAGTTCTTGTTTCAGCTCTAAAACCTTATCGCGGGATCAGTTTGCCCTTTTTCAAACACACTCGACCATTGAAGCATGCAAAACTGAAGATCAAGTCTGTTTTAAGTACCTTCTTCTCACATCAATGCTTGTGTGACCCCTTTATGCAACCCAAAATTCCCAAGTCTGATCTAGATTGTGACAAGGCCATGTTTTAAAAGAAAAGTAAGACTATCTACTGCCATTGGTTTAAACAAGTACCAGTACATCAGTATTAGTTTAACAAAATACTTTAGTAATAGCAAGGAAAGAAGAATTGAGAGATTTAGTAGCTTTTTTGCTTGAAATTTAATAGCAGTACAAGGAGAATCGGTTCTTGTTCCAGCTCAAAAAATCATGGCGCACGATCAGTTTTCCTTGTTCTCCGAACAGACTCGATCATTGGATAAAGAAAAACTGACGATCAAGCCTGCTTATGTGTGAATACCTCCTCTTTACGTCAATGTCTGTGTGACCCCTACATGCAATCCAAAATGCCCAAGACGCATCTAGATAATTGTGACAATGCTAAGTTTCAAAATAAAAGCAAGACAATATGCTGCACTTGATCTAAACAAGTACTCTAATTACATCACTGTTAGTTGTACAAAATATTATACTAGTAGTAATCAAAGAACATTTGACAGATTCAACAGTACAGAATAAGACCGAAAAAATATCTACATATTGCTATTTTATATTCAGTAGTATCACAAACTGGCCGATTAGCAGTACACTAACCAAAAGAATTGATAGATTCAGCAAGGCCTGATTCAAAAGGAAAGCGAGACCATATTCTGCACTAGATAGGTCGATCTGAACAAGTACCAGTACATGGTTATTACTACAAAATAGATTAGCAGAGGAAGAACTCCATGCAAAATACTCAGAACTACCTTAAGCTAGGAACTACTGTTCTTACTAGCATTTGAAAGATTTGGCAGTACAGAATAAGAAAGAAAAATATCGATAGATTCCTATTTTGTAATTAGCCGCACTTAACATGTTTAACAACATTTTAAAGTGTCCGACTCAGCAAAACAGACACTGAAATTCAATAGCAGTACAAAGATAATCAGTTCTTGATTCAGTTTGCCATTTTCTTCGAACACACTCCATCATTGAAGCATGCAAAACTAATGATCAAGACTAATTGATGAGGACATCCCTACGGTTGATACAACCGTTGCACCTACATCCACACCTCCTCATGTTCCACAATTCCAAGGACCTCTCACAAGAGCTCGTGCACGCCAACTAAATTATCAGGTACTTTCGTTTCTTGGAACTATTCCTAATATTCATGAGAATATGATGCTGCCTAAATCAGATGTGTTTATGTTACTTAGGAATGATGGGCCTAGCATGGACGAGAGGGACAAGCATTGGAGCATGATCAAGCATGGAGATGATGGCAACAATCGTGTGAGGATTCAGGATGATGCTGGAAGTGATGATTTCAGATCGTTGAAGCCACCGTAATGAAAAGATGAAGACATGGACGAACTAGAGAGCTACACACTTCAAATTTTCGTCCATGTGATTAGATGGTGCTGCGTCACCTTTAAATATGGGCCAGGCCCATGTAATTTTCGTCCAAATAAAGGGGATAAATTTTTAGAGTCCGTATAGTGGAGGAAACCGGCATAGAGATGGATTTCGACCTCCTTCCCAAGGCTGGCCGAAATTCCCTTCTATTCCTCCATATATACCCAGTTAGGTCATCGTTTAGACCCGAATTTTGTTTAGTAAAAGACTTAGCCACGAGCTACTCTTCTCCATAGGCACAAGTGTCAAATTGACCTTTTGTACTACGCACTTACAGAATCCCACCTCTTCAATCAAGATTTCATCTATATTCGCAATATCTTGATTGCATCTATAATTCTTGCTGGTTCTTCGATTGCTTGCAGGGATTGATCCTCGTGATCAGGTTGATCTAGCTCCGGCGTGATCAATAGCCTCGGAAGTTGGTGTAACGATTGCTAAGGCGCAACGTCTCGTACGTTTGTAGTCGGATTGTCAACGTCGACCTCCACCATAATCGAAAGTTATCGTCTCATCGAAAGATCGGGCACCTTTACCCTATCACTACTTTTGTATGCATACCTTGTTCTTACATCAATGCATGTGTGACCAACATATATGCAACCCAAAATGCCCAAGCCTCATCTAGATTGTGACAAAGCCGCATTTCAAAAGAATAGTAAGACCGACCATCTACTGCCCTTGATCTAAACATGTACCAATACATCAGTACTAGTTCACAAAATACTTTAGTAATAAAAATGACAGAACATTAGACAGATTCACTAGTGTTTGAAATATTCGGTGGTACAGAAGTAAACATAAAAATGTCAACAGATTCCAATTACATAATCAGTGGCACTGGACAGATTGAACAACATTTCAAAGTGACCGATTTAGCAGTACAGATAATGACCAATTTTTTGTACAGATTTAAGAATGCTGACATTGAAAATTCAAAAGATGTAGCAAGGTCATAATTCAAAAGGAAAGAGGGACCATATTTTGGCCATGCTGTTTCAAAAGAAGAGCAAGACCATCTACTGCGCTTGATCTAAACAAGTACCAGTACATCACTATTAGTTCCAAAAAATACTTTAGTTAGCAACCAAACATTTGATGCGACAGAGTCAACTATAGAGCCTCGCTGGGAAACCCCAAGAGGAAGATATCATTGGCATATCAAAAAGTTTTCCCTCAGTTATGAAACCAAGGTTATCGAACCAGAAGGAGCAAGGAAACAACTCCAAGGTGTGATGGTGCTAACGAGGAGCACTTCGTTGGAAACCCCAAGAGCAAGGTGTGAAGCAGCAAGTCTTCCCTCAGTAGAGACCGAGGTTATCGATCCAGAAGGAGGAAGGAAACGTCACACAGGTGTTGCAAGCAACACAAAGACCTACACAACACAAACTCAAGACTTTGTCCCAACAAATCAGTGAGGTTGTCAAGCTCACTGGTTTGCTGTAACAAAGGATAAAACGAACCGTGTGGAAGGTAATGGTTTGTAGCAAGTAAACAAGTAATAGTGGAAGATGTATCAATGGTAAAGATTGGACCGGGGTCCATAGTTCACTAGAGGTGCTCTCCTTAGATAAAAAACATGGCATGAAGGGTAAACAAATGATAGCAGGGCAATTGACAGGAACTGAGCAAGGCATAACAATGCAATTACTACTCAGAAAGATCCTATGAGATTCGATTAGGCAATACAACAAGATACATAGACCGCCATCCAACTGCATCTATGACTAGAAGTCCACCTTTAGGTTATCATCCGAACCCCCTCCAGTATTAGGTTGCAAGTAACATACAAATGCTTTAAGCAAAGTGTGTAAGGTAAACAGTGCACATGTTCCATGAACAAGATACCATTGTTTTCTCCCTAGTGGCAACAACACATCTACAACCGTAGAGATTTCTGTCACTTCCCTTGGAAACTAGAGGCATGAACCCACTATCGAGCATAAATACCCCCTCTTGGAGTCACTAACAACTACTTGGCCAAGATAGCTACTAACAACGGAGAGTATGTAAGATCACAAACAACACAGACATGATAGAATCATAAAGATAAAACGATTAATCAAACCTACATAATGATCTCAATATCCATCGGATAACCGCAAACACAACATGCATGATTACAAATAGATTATATCTTGATCATGAATGGAGCTCATAAGATCTATACATGAAAGCACAAAGGAGGCGATACAACCATCTAGCTACTACATGGACCCATAGTCCAAGGTGGAACTACTCACGCATCATACGGGAGAGAAGGCCTCCGAGATGATCTCCCCTCTGGCAGGGTGCCGGGAAGAACTTCAGACCCCCCCGATCTAGGGATGATGATGGTGGCGGCTACAGACGGTTTCCTAGAGATTTGATCGGGTACTCAGGGTTTCTGCATCGAGGGCTTTTTATAGGAAAAGGGGGAGACCGAGGCGGCGGCCAGGGGTGTCAAACCCTAGCCAGGCGCGGGGTGGGGCCCACCCGCGCCTGGGGTGGGTCTGGCCACCCTGGCCGGCCCCTCTAGCTCTCCTCTAGACTTCTTGTTTCCCAGGAAAGTAATTGACTTCGATGTTTGTCCCGTCCAATTCCGAGAATATTTCTTTACTAACTTTTCTAAAACAAAAAACAGAAGAAAACATACAACTGACACTGTGGCAACTTGTTAGTAGGTTAGTACCAGAAAAGATATAAAAATACATCAAAGTGTGGACAAGGCAAAGAAAAGTAGATACTAAACAAGCATGGAGCATAAAAAATTATAGATACGTTTCCAACGTATCAGCATCCCCAAGCTTAACTCCTGCTCGTCCTCGAGTAGGTAAGTGATAAAAAGAATAATTTTTGAGGTGACATGCACCCTCACAAAGATCCAACCATTTGCAAGCATTGAAAGCTGGGATCAAAGAACTCTAAACATGTGCATGCCATATGGAGTTCTAACAATAGGACATAGTAACTATGCATGCAACATGACAAGCTACAAACAAAGATCATGAATAACATGCATTGAAAAACGTTTGTTTGTTTCACATACAGAAAATATAGCATAGTGGCAATCAACTTGTCCCTCATAGAGTAGCAATATAGATGCATAGGACACCTTCAAAGTTTACAATGGTGACTAGAAACAAGTAGCACAAGAACAAGTAATATCACAATATTCATCAATTAATAAGCTTTGGAACACTGCACACAGAATGACAACTTGCTCTCTTAATGGTGCCTAAAGGTAGAAGGTGGAGACTCAAATAATGGTGGAAGAAAGTCCTTTTTGTAAAGGAAGCAGGGATTACAAGTTTCAAAAAGAGCTTCCAAAAATTATGGTACTTGTTAGCTTTCAGCCCTCATTGCCCCTATCATAAGCATCTTGAAGTGGTTAAAGTTAAAGTGGCAAAGCTGGAGTATATGCTTGACGAAGTATAAGTTGGCAATCTCAAGTCCCTTGAATACGAGGGCCACACCTCACGCATACTCAACTTTGGGTCCAGGTAAGTTCTTGTCATTGTAAGTATTTGCATATTATTGAGAACCGCCAACGGGGTACCCCTGGCACATGGTATAGGAGATTTCCCATAACCAAAATGACAAGGCAAGCAGACAATGAGCATCTCAGCAATCTTTTTATTTACCATACGCATAGATTTTTTATTGAGGATGCTTCATAGATAGCTCACTATGGTGATGATGCAAGTTTCCACCATGATTAGGCATGACTTAGGCTAGCGGCCCAGGCGTTTCTCTAATAGAGGATACAAAATCCATGGACTTACAAGTTCCCTCTTTATTTCACACCGGTGACATCCATAGACAAAATAACATGATATCAACTGAGTAGAAAGTACAAGTGCAATGTTGAAAACGTTCCTCGTGACAGCATGATTCTGCTAATTCCAACTTATAAGTGCAAGCATATACAACAAAGTTGTTACAATGGTTCAAGTTTATTAGGGGCAAAGAATATAAATTGTGCCATAAAGTTCGTGAGGGCTTTAATCACTAAGTTTTCACATAACAAAATAGTTTTTAATTAGAAGATAGATGAAAACAAGAATATACTTGGAATGGTGTAACACACCATGCATAGGAGTTTATAGTGGACACTTTGGAATAACTTGGTTTCTTGGGAGTTGGAAGCATGTGTAGAACTTACTCATACAAGTGGAGGCTGGCAAAATACTGGGAGCAACCAACTAAGAGAGCAATAATGGCCATAATCATATAGTGCAACAAAGCATACTAATCAAAGCAAAGAGTGGTACTACAAGTCAAGGAATAAATGATCATAGAGGCTAGTGGTGACTTGTCATAGTCATAACATGTTGTGAGCATGTGCCAAGTCAACCCAAGCAAAGCATCAAAAGAGAATACCACAATACTATGCTTTTGCATGCTAAAACAACGCATAATTTATTCAAGGCACACTAAGCAATCCAATTGTTTGGAACAAGACATGCTACAACAATAATCACTAAGCATAATGATAAAACAACACCTTTCCAACAGTCACAGGCAATGCAAGCTCCTCTTGCACTTCAAGCAAGAACTTACTACTCCTTTCCAACACCAAGCAAACTTATTTGCAAAACAACACAACGAGAACGGGGATCCGAACTACTTTATTCAAGCAAACTAAATAACCTAAGCAAAGCAAATGAAAACTAAGACGCTCCAAGAACAACACAACTGTGCATGAAACAATAAAAACGAAATGTCTAGACAAACCTGAGCTTTTTATTGATGAAGAAGGGGATGCCTTGGGCATCCCCAAGCTTTGACGCTTGTACCTCTTGGATATTTCTTGGGGTGACATCATGGTGGCATCCCCAAACTTGAGATTTTGTCCATTCTTCATCTCATTGCATCATTCTCTCTCTACACCTGAAAATTTTCCTTCATACAAAACTTCACACAGTCTTCATTAGCAACATTAGTATATTCAAAAGATATTAGACCTCTGGCAAAGCTTTGAAACATCAAGTATTTTAACTAAAAACACAGGCTACTGTAGTAACTCCTTCAAAAAGCTCAATTCACCTAAAGAGAACTCAAAAAGGAATCAATAATGGCAGAAATCTATCAAAACAGACCAGCAGGTAAAAACCGATTTTTTAGAACATCTTATGTTGCTCAAATCAAAAAGTGTTAAACTAATGAAAGTTAGCTAACATACTGGGGGATTTATTCGTAAATTTTGAGATCAATCGGAGTTACAGAGACTCCTCACGAATGTTTTTGGTGGAGGATAGAAATCTGTTTCGGGACAGCAACTCCCCAAATCTTACTTCCCTCTCATTAGAGGTCATTCTTGGCACAAAAAGCAAACATAAAGGATAAGGAGAGGTCATTAATGAAGTAATAACTTCTAAGACTCAAGTAAACTCTTGGGTTATCTCCCAACAAGTACTTTTCTTTAATGCCTTTAAGTTAGGCACAAGAAGCAAGAAGAATCAAATATTTTCAAATGAAGAAGCATTACCCTTCTTGTTCTTTCTTTTCTTGCCTTTATTATTCTCTTTAGGTAAAATATGATTGCTTACCGGAGGATCAAAGTGCATAATGCCTTTTCCCACATCTATTACTGCTCCAAAGTGTTTCACTAGGGATCTTCCTAGTGTGATCTGTCCTTTGCCTACACATTAAATAACAAGATAATCAGTAGACACCATTTTTCCCGAGATTTTCACATCTTCAGCTATTCCAATGGGTAATATAGTGGCATTGTTAGTAAGAGAGATTTCCTATCCTCCTTCAGTAAGCCCCCAAAGACTCAAGGAATCATAAATATCTTTAGGCATGAGGCAAAATTCAGACATGATATCACAGCGAGCATCAAAAAGTGTAGTGTTTATTGAGACTTTAATTGTGGGAAACCACTTTGAAGGCTCAGAATTTATGGGAACATAATCATGTAAGCCCTAAGCGTGTGATAGCAACTATTCATAGCAGCAATACTAGTCTCAAGAGTGTTCAACCTGGCAAAAATATTTGTGAAAGAGGAATCAGACTTGCCAGGTGTACCATAAATCATGATTAATTTCTTTATGGCATCATAAGCTTCGTCCTCAGTACATAGCAAAAAATCTTTCTCAGCCACATCATCCAAAGCATATCTATAACAAAGAGCAATACCGCGGTAGAAACTATCAATAACCAAGCTAAGACTCACCGCAGGCTAAGTTTCCCTCTAGAAAGCAGAGATTCTAGACCAAGCTTCTTTAAAACTTTCTTCACTTTTTTTCTTAAAAGTGGAGATTTCTACCATAGGGGAAATAAATATTGGTCCAAAACCAGACATGGTAGCAACTAGAGCAGGAACTAATTTTTTGTGTTTTTGAATAAAGCAAGAAAACCAAACTAGACTAATTTTTTTGTTTTTTTTAAAAGAGGCAAACAAAACCAAGTAAAAGAAATAAAGCAAACAAAAAACAAAGTAAAGAGAAAGGAAGTGAAGGACTCCCCTTGTGAATACGTCCTTAGCCTCCCCGGCAACAGCGCTAGAAAACTTATTGATGGTGCTGACGTGGAGCACTTCGTTGGAAACCCCAAGAGCAAGGTGTGAAGCAGCAAGCAGCAAGTCTTCCCTCAGTAGAGACCGAGGTTATCGAACCAGAAGGAGGAAGAAAACGTCACATAGGTGTTGCACGCAACGCGGAGACCTCCACAACACAAACTCAAGACTTTGTCCCAACGAATCAGTGAGGTTGTCAAGCTCACCGGTTTGCTGTAACAAAAGATTAAACGAACCGTGGGGAAGGTAATGGTTTGCAGCAAGTAAACAAGTAATAGTGGAACATGTATCAATGATAAAGATTGGACCGGGGTCCATAGTTCACTAGAGGTGCTCTCCTTAGATAAACAACATGGCATGAAGGGTAAACAAATTACAGCAGGGCAATTGACAGGAACTGAGCAAGGCATAACAATGCAATTACTACTCAGAAAGATCCTATGAGATCGATTGGGCAATACAACAATAAACATAGACCGCCATCCAACTACATCTATGACTAGAAGTCCACCTTCAGGTTATCATCCGAACCCCCTCCAGTATTAAGTTGCAAGCAACACACAACTGCTTTAAGCAAAGTGTGTAAGGTAAACAGTCCACATGTTCCATGAACAAGAGACCGTTGTTTTCTCCCTAGTGGCAGCAACACATTTACAACCAAAGAGATTTCTGTCACTTCCCTTGGAAACTAGAGGCATGAACCCACTATCGAGTATAAATACCCCCTCTTGGAGTCACTAGAAACTACTTGGCCAAGATAGCTACTAACAACGGAGAGCATACAAGATCGCAAACAACACAGACATGATAGAATCATATAGATAAAACCATTAATCAAACCAACATAATAATCTAAATATCCATCGGATCCTCGCAAACACAACATACATGATTACAAATAGATTAGATCTTGATCATGAATGGAGCTCACAAGATCTACACATGAAAGCACAAAGGAGGAGATACAACCATCTAGCTACTACATGGACCCATAGTCCAAGGTGGAACTAATTTATTCATCAAACCAAACAAACAAAAACCAAATATGAAAACTAATACGCTCCAAGAACAACACAATAATGCATGAAACAATAAAAATGAAGTATCTAGAAAGAGATCTGATATTTTTATTGATGAAGAAGGGGATACCTTGGGCATCCCCAGGCATTGACGCTTGTACCTCTTGCATATTTCTTGGAGTGACACGGGGTGGCATCCCCAAGGTTTATATTTTGACCATTCTTAATCTCATTATATAATTCTTCCCCTACACTTGAAAATTTCCTTCATACAAAACTTCACACAATCGTCATTAGCAACATTAGTGTATTCAAGATAATAAGCCTTTGTATTTAGTTTCAACACAAGTAAAACTTCCATTAGAACACAAGCTACTGTAGCAATTTATTTTAAAAGCTCAATTGATCAAAGAGAACTCAAAAATAAACCGATTGAGAGGCAAATGAAAATAATGGTAGAAATCTATCAAAACAGACCAGCAGGTGGAAACCGATTTTTTCGAAGACCTTCTGTTGCTCAAATCAAAAAGTGTTTAACTAACGAAAGTTAGATAACAACCTAGGGAATAAGCTTAGAAAATTACAGCTCAATCTGACGTATAGGGATTTTGCATGAATTTTTACAGTAAAGCATAAAAATCTGTTTCGGGACAGCAACTTCCCCAAATCTCACTTCTCTCTCATTAGAGGTTATTCTTGGCACAAAAACCACACAAAAAGGATAAGGAGAGGTTATTACAGAGGCAATAACTTCCAAGACTCAACAAAATAAAAACTTACTGAAATAAAAATAATTTGGGTTATCTCCCAATAGTACTTTTCTTTAACGCCTTTCAGCTAGGCATGATAGTTTGAGAAGATGCTCACATAAGAAATATGAATTGAAGTAAAAGAGAGCATCAAGAAGCAAATTCAAAACACATTTAAGTCTAACCCACTTCCTATGCATAGGAATCTTGTATGCAAATAAATTCACAAAGAACAAGGTGACATGCATAGGAAGATAAAACAAGAGTAACTTCAAAGCTTTTAGCACATAGAGAGGTGTTTTAGTACCATGAAAACTTCTACAACCATATTTTACTCTCTCATAATAACTTTCAGTAGCCTCATGAATAAACTCAACAATATAACTATCACATAAAGCATGCTTTTCATGATCTACAATCACATAATTTTTATCAAGCTCAAAAGTAGTGGGATTAAAACTTTCAAACCCACTTTTAACAATTTTATAACAAGATGACTGATCATTCTCAAGAGGTATGGGGTTCCAAGATAAATCCAAGACCCCTCCAATCTCATTTTCAATAGTAGTACAATTAATATTATCAACCAATATAGGACCATCATCTAGAGCTTTATCATAAACATTTTCTAAGCAAAACTCTTTAGTACCATGCATTTCTAAGTTAGGCACGAATAAAGGATTATCATAGATAACAGGAGCATAATTATTATCACAAGTTTTACCCATAGTAGATATTTCAAAAGAATCCACAGGAACATAACATTCATCCTCCTTTGGTATGCATGGGGGACAATCAAATAATGTAAGGCATAAAGAGTCATTCTCATTAGAAGGTAGGCATGGGTAGCTAATCCATTATTCATCCTTTTGTCCATCACTCTCCTCCTCCTTTTCATCTAATGAGCTTCCAGTTTCAGCAATTTCTTCTTCCATAGGCTCCTGCAAGGCATTAGTCTCTTCCGTTAATGGAAAACATCTATTAAAATATTCAAGAATATAGCCATTTTCTTACTTGTAATTATCAAAGCAGAATTTGAGTATATCATAAACCTCATATTTATAAGGTGCATCATCAGTATTTTCAAGCAAATTAGCAAGTTCGAGTGCACCCTTCCAGGCAATAAATTCTTCAATTTTTTCCACATCATAAAAAGTCATAATTTCTCTTAACATAAGAAGATATGGTAACATTATCATTATACTCACATTGAAAAGGGAGGTGTTTATACCTCCTATAGCAACAAGATTTATCAAAGAAATAAGTAACATTATATGTAGAGCACACATTTCTAGCAATGGTATGCAATTTATTAATTTGTTCCCATAAGTGCTTCCCTTTTCGTGACAAGCGGTGTTCCTCATAATAATATTTTTGTTCTTCCGTGAACCCACCATGCCAATAAGATCTAGTTTCAAAGAAACCAACCATTGATAGAAAGCATGATAAAGCAAGAAAATAACAGACCAACAAATATAACAACTATAGTAGGAACTAATTTTTTGTGTGTTTTTGATAAGAAGAAGCAAACCAAGCAAAACTATTGTTTTCTATTTTTGATAGAAAGAAACAAGCAAAATAAAGCAAAAGAAACTAAGAAAAACAAAAACAAAGTAAAGAGATTGGTTGTGAGAGACTCCCCTTGCGAGAATCTTCTTTCTCCTTGAAAGGTGAATGGCGAGGAGGAAGAGATTGAAGCTATCCTTAAGTCCCCGGCAACGGCGCCAGAAAAAGTCTTGATGCGGCTCAGTCAACAGCCTCGTTGGGAAACCCCAAGAGGAAGGTATGATGAGCACAACAACAAGTTTTCCCTCGGTTATGAAACCAAGGTTATCGAACCAGTAGGAGTAAGGAAACAACTCCATGGTGTTGCTAACAACTTGGAACCTGTACAACACAAACTCAATACTTTGCCCCAACTTACAGTAAGGTTGTCAATCTCACTGGTTTGGTGAAAACAAAGGATTAAACGTATAGTGTGGAAGATAATAGTTTGCTTGCAGAAGGTAAACAAGAACAATAACAGTAGATGATGTATCAATGATAAAGGAATGGTCCGGGGTCCACAGTTCACTAGAGGTGTTCTCCTTAAGATAGATAACATGCTGGGTGAACTAATTACAGCGGGGCAATTGATAGATTGAGAAAGCATAACAATGCATATACTAGACATCTTGACTCATATGAGATTTGATTGGGCATTACAACATAATACATAGACCGTAATCCAACTGCATCTATGACTAATAATCCACCTTCAGGTTATCATCCGAACCCCTTCTAGTATTAAGTTGCAAGCAACAGATAATTGCATTAAGCAATGTGTGTAAAGTAAACAATACAATTGCTCCATGAACAAAAGATTGTTGTTTTATCCCTAGTAGCAACATCACATCTACAACCTTAGAGATTTCTGTCACTTCCCTAGATTACTAGAGGCATGAACCTACTATCGAGCATAAATACTCCCTCTTGGAGTTTCAAGCATCTACTTGGCCAAGATAGCTACTAACAACGAAGAGCATGCAAGATCACAAATACCACAGACATGATAGAATCAATAATCAATCTGACATAGTATCTCAATATCCATCGGATCCCTGCAAACACAACATGTATGATTACAAATAGATGATATTGATCATGAACGGAGCTCACATGATCTAAACATGATAGCACAAAGGAGGAGAAACAACCATCTAGCTACTGTATGGACCCATAGTCCAAGGGTGAACTACTCATGCATCACTTCGGAGGCTGGCATGGTGATGAAGAAGTCCTCCGGGATGATCTCTCCCATCCGGCAGGGTGCCGAGAAGAGCTTAAGATCCTCCCAATCTAGGGACGATGGTGGCGGCGGCTATAGACTGTTTCGTGGAGATTTGATCGGGTGTTTGGGGTTTCTGCATCGGGGTGATTTTATAGGCCAAGGGGCAAGGTCAGTGGGTGCCCGAGGGGCCCACACTATGTGGCGGCATGCCCCTTGGGTCGCGCGGCCCTAGGGTGTGGCCACCTCGTGGCCCCATTTCGGCTGCCCTTTTGACCCCGTCTATGCAAGTTTCAGCGATTCCCGCCAAACCCGCATAGAAACGATTCAAAGGTGCCCACCAGGCACTTTCGTGCGGGTGGAAAACGAAGTAACAACATTACACATCAGTCCTCGATGGGACCCACAGAACAGATATATATACAACAGCGACTCAATGAGTCAAGAATACAGATATAATATACAAAGATCCAAATCACCTTGAAAATGATAGAGCGTCCGACTACGGACAAGATGCAAATGGGGCTAAGAGCCCTGAAGAATACCCAATGGCGTCCATAACCCTGCCCAGGCCAAGCCGGAAGGGTAACCCTGCTAACGACGTCGAAACCTGCTAAAACAAAAGGGGTGCCGACAAAGGGCAAAGGAAAAAGAGGAGCGTCAGTACTACGGCCAGTACACGGCGAGACTAGAATTCGGCGGTCCTCGCCTACATAGGTATGGTGGGCTGAAGCGGCAGCGGCAGCATGCACTAAACAACCTATAGAGACTCGATACAACTGGCGGCTATCAGAGAGGGGCAAGAAAGACCTATTCGAAACCAACCTGATTCTAACACCAAACAAACCCATCCTGGTGTTCCCCCTCGATACCAACCGAGAAAGTCAACCGAGGGACTCACACAGTTGGCAGTTTTATTTACTCAGTTATCGTTGCAGCAATTACTAGTCAGGTATAGCTAGTCATCCGGATAAGATAAGCAGTGGGCAGTTTTAGTTAACCAGTCCGTTGTAGTTGCAACACTTACTAGTCAATTACAATTAGCATGAGATATCCCAAAACCCAGCAGTTGTTGGTACTTTTATTTAGCCATTCCGTTGTAGTGAAGCTGATTACTAGTCATATCGGATACAAGTTAAATTATAACAGTAAACTTTAGTTATAGTTGTCTATGATCAAGCACTGTGCTCCAAGTCGTCCATAACCGCGGACACGGCTTCTCGAAAAGATTTAACCCTGCAGGGGTGCACCAAAGTATCCACACGCACTTCGACCCTTTTTGCCAGATCAATTAACATACACCCATTGGTATGTCGGCGGGGCCTAAGTCATGACGTTTCCCAGACCCAAAGCAAGCACGGGGGGCCACCCCACTAAGTCTACCCGCAACAAAGTCGGCCGGTCTCCGAGACGGACTCAGGGTTTGCGCCAGTGGCTGTAAATGACTGGGAACCCAAAAACTGGGCTTGTCGATACCGCGAAAACACTCCGCTTTCCTAAACAGTACAGTGTGCAGTACCTCGCACAATTTAAATAAAGCAGTAAAACATGGCATAAGTACAGGATAGTAATAAAGCCCCAAACTACTTGTGGCCCCCAGTATAGTACTTTGAAATCAGGTACTAAATCGATGGGGTGCCCATACATCCCACATGTGGTTAGCGCGCTCGATCTCGGAACAGGTGTCATGAACTCGGGGTCCTACAGGACACCAGTGAGCGGTCGGAAACCAAATATAATCTATCACCCACCGGTGCCTCTGCATTTACCTACTTCAATTTTAGTTATTAAACAGTAATTAAAGTAGACGATAATTAAAACCATGATCATCTCCAACCTTAAACATACGGCAATACTACAACAACTGTGGTACTGGACGACACGCAACAGCACTTGAGCAAGCGACTACGACGCGCAAGTCCAACTAGCTACCAAACAACAGGTAATAGGATGTGTCCAAGGCAATATATGGCTGCAAGGGATATCACGGGTACGAAAACTAGAGCAACGCAACACAGATAGCAATAGATCAACAGGAGGGAATAAATACTATAAAAGTAAGATAGGTAGAAAGGGGGGAGGTGCTCGCCTGAAAACATTGTCGAAGGTTCACCCGAAGATTGGGTCGGTACTCGCATCAACTCGACGACCTAATCCGTGAAGAAGCAAAGCACTAGAAGAAACACCGGATGCACTATTTAATACTATGACAGAAGATCGGGCATGATGCATGTATGATGTATGACATGGCAAAGGTGCAATGCAATTAGATCATATTAAGCGGAACCGGGGTCCCGACAAAGAGATAATATGGTTCTAGTTGTTTAGATACCCTGCAATTTAAATGTTGTCTTATCATGTCAAAAGATAGTACCGGTTTGCTACACCAATTTAAATGATGCCAATATAAGACTAGATTTGCCCGCATATGGACCCCATATTTAATTTAGGTGAAACGGCATAAGGCCCCCAAACTACACAAATATGCATGCATGAACAATTAATATGCAACAATTATATAGATGGCATTTATAAAATAGGGTTCTCGGATAAGGGTCACACATTAGGGTCGGGAGATCTTGGGGTTCGATGTGGTTCGGGGTCCGGTCTCAGGGTTCAGGGTTCGACGGGATCGGTCTTCCAACGGTCGATCTTTCCGCTGACGACGAACTTGAGTAGATCGGGTACCGGGGGTCTTCGGATCTGGGAAGTAGATCTTGTCGCACGAGCGTCAATGCTTCCGGGAAGGAGAACTCGTCGTTCAGGGTCTCGGTGTCCAGGGTGAAGTACTCGGCGTCCTCGAGGGAGTACTTGTCGTATCCGTGAAGGAGATCATGTCGGTCCACGGGGTCGGGCTTCGAAGCCAGGAAGGAGTACTTGGCGTTGCCGAGCGGAAGTCTTGATGATCCTCGGGTCCGAGAAGATCTTGTCGCACGGTGTCCGGTTAGGCGAACTTGTCGGTTCCGCGGTTTCGATTGTCGGTGGCGAACTTGGACTTGGCGTGTTGTTTGTTGGCTCGACTACACAGAGAATAACCAAGCTTGATTTCCCATGGGCACGGACACATATCCTCTTCTCAGCACACTTGAAATGTTGGGCTTGTGAATAAACGGGCAAACACAGACACGAAGGACCATGAGGTGGCCTCCAACGCCAGGAACAGGACAGAGAGGGGCTTGCGCCCTGAGCACCGAGGAGGCAGAGGCGAGGAGGACCCGATGAGGAGGGGACTCGACAGAGGCGGCATCCGCGGAGAGCGACGACAGCGGTGGCGGCCGGAACAGAGAGGAAGGCGGCGACGTTCTTCGGTGGGGCCGTCAGGGCGGCGACCCGAGCGGGAGGAGGGGACCACAGGGAGGCAAGCGGACGGGTCGCAGAGCCGCGGGAAGGGGCGATGGGGAGAAGGTCCCTGGAGGCGCCTGGGCTCAGGGGACCGAGGAGGACGGGGCGAGGTCGCCGCGGCGCCGGAGGGAGGCGGCACAGCAGGCGAGGACGGCGAGGCCGGCCGGAGGAGCTCGGCGGCGAGGTGGAGAAGTCCGGCGAGGCGGGGCCAGCAGGGTGAAGGAGGAGCGCGAGAGGAACCGCAGCGGCGGCGTCCAGCGACGGAGGGGGAGGCGGAGCGAGCGAGGCCGGCCGGAGGGGCAGCGTCGAGGAAGCGCGGGGCGCGTGGGGCTCGAGACGAGGGGGCCGCGAGGGGGAGAGAGGAGCGGTCTGGAGGGGACCTGGCGGCGGCTCGCGAGGAGAGGCAGAGGCCGGTGGCGGTGGCGGTTGTCGGGGAGGAAGAGGTGGGCGGCGGCCGGCGGGGAGAGGAGAAGAAGGAGGGAGCCCCAGGCGGCGGTGGCAGAGAGGGGGGAGGAGCGAGGAGGAAGGAGCGGCCGACGGGGGGGGGGGGTCACTACGAGCGCGGGGCTCGGCAAGGCGCAGGGCCGGCGGCCGGCGGCCAGGGAGAGGTCGGACAGGCGGATGCGGGGAGGAGGAAGAAGGCGACAGGGAGGGGTTCACGCGGGGATCCCGCGGGGGTGGGGCCAGGGGAACAGGGGAACATGCGGGGGGGGGGGGGGGAGAACGTGAGGCAGCGGGGGTGGTGGGCCAGAGGGGTGGGTCCAGGCGGCGTGTGGTGGAGGGAGAGAGGGTTCTGGGCCGGATGCGTGCGTGGGGGATGGATGAGGTGGCGGCACAGGATAGGATAGGGGAAGGGGAAGGTGATGTGTCGAGATAGGATAGGTTGGGGTGAGGTGGAGGGGTTTGGGTAGACTAGGATTGGGTAGGAAAAGGTTTAGGTGGTCTGGTTTTGGTACTGGGGGTGGCCGACTGGGTCGGATCGGCCCGGTTCGGCTGCCCCAAAAAAAATAATTAAATATTTTATTTATTTAAAATAGGGCTTTTGCAAACCGTTGATAGACCAAACAAATATTCCGGACAAGCCCGGTGTTTTAATTTGAAATCAAGATGGGGCGTTTAGAAAACAAAACCAGGCTTTTCAAAATAGTTTTATGCAAACAAAAGCAAGATGACATGACGACGCTCAAATGCAAGGCGGCATGATGACATGAGCATGCGGTCATGATGATGCAATGCACAAAACAACGCGATTTTCTAGTAGTGGTTTTGCGGGATGCCACAATTCGACACCACTAACAATGGATCTCGCCCTCGAGATCCGCCTCATGGTACCGGAAGGAAGGTCGGCGATCTGCGTCTTCTCGCTTCGTGTAGATCTTCGCGACACCAGTAACAAGAGGTCGTTGTCCGTGATCGTCGAGAGAACACTCCGGGAACAAAAGGTCGAAGGTAGAGGTATCGACAAATAAAGCCACCTCTAGCTTCGATAGAAAGAGGGAACCGATGCATTCTCATCCACTTCAATGTACAAAAGCGAATAGAAGGGGTAGTCGGCATGGGGGCCAATCCATCACGCACCCAAACTATTACTCTGCACAATCAGTAGAAAAGCGTGCAACCATTCTCGGAATCAGACTGAAGATCTCGATAATCGAGGTTCAGAAACAAAGGAGTGATGCAGACTCTGCATCGGACCTAGCGTAGATGATGTCGTCGCGTCGGAAAACACCGGAAGGCACGAGAAGGAACAAAGAGAAGTCCACCAGACGAAGGATTCCTCGGATAGCATGAAGACCAGATGTAGCAACACCGTTACCAAAGGAGGAAGCGAAACCCTGAAGGTACGATGGAACCCAACCACCAGAAATCCTGGACTCGAAGAGAGAGAAGAGAGCGGATTCAAAACACGCAGAGGTGAGAGGAGAGCAGCAGAGGGGTAAGGAGTAAAATCAGACCTAATCAGAACTATCCAACTGATTTTTCAAAAATAGTTTTGACACTCTGCTTCGGCCGTTAGCTAGGTTATCCTACAGGCTGGACTTGTGGGGTATCGCAACTGCTGGGCTCTGATACCACTCTGTAACACCCTCAGAATCGACCCTATGCAAGTTTCAGCGATTCCCGCCAAACCCGCATAGAAACGATTCAAAGGTGCCCACCAGGCACTTTCGTGCGGGTGGAAAACGAAGTAACAACATTACACATCAGTCCTCGATGGGACCCACAGAACAGATATATATACAACAGCGACTCAATGAGTCAAGAATACATATATAATATACAAAGATCCAAATCACCTTGAAAATGATAGAGCGTCCGACTACGGACAAGATGCAAATGGGGCTAAGAGCCCTGAAGAATAACCAATGGCGTCCATAACCCTGCCCAGGCCAAGCCGGAAGGGTCACCCTGCTAACGACGTCGAAACCTGCTAAAACAAAAGGGGTGCCGACAAAGGGCAAAGGAAAAAGAGGAGCGTCAGTACTAAGGCCAGTACACGGCGAGACTAGAATTCGGCGGTCCTCGCCTACATAGGTATGGTGGGCTGAAGCGGCAGTGGCAGCATGCACTAAACAACCTATAGAGACTCGATACAACTGGCGGCTATCAGAGAGGGGCAAGAAAGACCTATTCGAAACCAACCTGATTCTAACACCAAACAAACCCATCCTGGTGTTCCCCCTCGATACCAACCGAGAAAGTCAACCGAGGGACTCACACAGTTGGCAGTTTTATTTACTCAGTTATCGTTGCAGCAATTACTAGTCAGGTATAGCTAGTCATCCGGATAAGATAAGCAGTGGGCAGTTTTAGTTAACCAGTCCGTTGTAGTTGCAACACTTACTAGTCAATTACAATTAGCATGAGATATCCCAAAACCCAGCAGTTGTTGGTACTTTTATTTAGCCATTCCGTTGTAGTGAAGCTGATTACTAGTCATATCGGATACAAGTTAAATTATAACAGTAAACTTTAGTTATAGTTGTCTATGATCAAGCACTGTGCTCCAAGTCGTCCATAACCGCAGACACGGCTTCTCGAAAAGATTTAACCCTGCAGGGGTGCACCAAAGTATCCACACGCACTTCGACCCTTTATGCCAGATCAATTAACATACACCCATCGGTATGTCGGCGGGGCCTAAGTCATGACGTTTCCCAGACCCAAAGCAAGCACGGGGGGCCACCCCACTAAGTCTACCCGCAACAAAGTCGGCCGGTCTCCGAGACGGACTCAGGGTTTGCGCCAGTGGCTGTAAATGACTGGGAACCCAAAAACTGGGCTTGTCGATACTGCGAAAACACTCCGCTTTCCTAAACAGTACAGTGTGCAGTACCTCGCACAATTTAAATAAAGCAGTAAAACATGGCATAAGTACAGGATAGTAATAAAGCCCCAAACTACTTGTGGCCCCCAGTACAGTACTTTGAAATCAGGTACTAAATCGATGGGGTGCCCATACATCCCACATGTGGTTAGCGCGCTCGATCTCGGAACAGGTGTCATGAACTCGGGGTCCTACAGGACACCAGTGAGCGGTCAGAAACCAAATATAATCTATCACCCACCGGTGCCTCTGCATTTATCTACTTCAATTTTAGTTATTAAAAAGTAATTAAAGTAGACGATAATTAAAACCATGATCATCTCCAACCTTAAACATACGGCAATACTCCAACAACTATGGTACTGGACGACACGCAACAACACTTGAGCAAGCGACTACGACGCGCAAGTCCAACTAGCTACCAAACAACAGGTAATAGGATGTGTCCAAGGCAATATATGGCTGCAAGGGATATCACGGGTACGAAAACTAGAGCAACGCAACACAGATAGCAATAGATCAACAGGAGGGAATAAATACTATAAAAGTAAGATAGGTAGAAAGGGGGGAGGTGCTCGCCTGAAAACATTGTCGAAGGTTCACCCGAAGATCGGGTCGGTACTCGCATCAACTCGACGGCCTAATCCGTGAAGAAGCAAAGCACTAGAAGAAACACCGGATGCACTATTTAATACTATGACAGAAGATCGGGCATGATGCATGTATGATGTATGACATGGCAAAGGTGCAATGCAATTAGATCATATTAAGCGGAACCGGGGTCCCGATAAAGAGATAATATGGTTCTAGTTGTTTAGATACCCTGCAATTTAAATGTTGTCTTATCATGTCAAAAGATAGTACCGGTTTGCTACACCAATTTAAATGATGCCAATATAAGACTAGTTTTGCCCGCATATGGACCCCATATTTAATTTAGGTGAAACGACATAAGGCCCCCAAACCACACAAATATGCATGCATGAACAATTAATATGCAACAATTATATAGATGGCATTTATAAAATAGGGTTCTCGGATAAGGGTCACACATTAGGGTCGGGAGATCTTGGGGTTCGATGTGGTTCGGGGTCCGGTCTCAGGGTTCAGGGTTCGACGGGATCGGTCTTCGAAGGTCAGACACAAGATGAAGAGCTTGGTTTCCAACGGTCGATCTTTCCGCTGACGACGAACTTGAGTAGATCGGGTACCGGGGGTCTTCGGATCTGGGAAGTAGATCTTGTCGCACGAGCGTCAATGCTTCCGGGAAGGAGAACTCGTCGTTCAGGGTCTCGGTGTCCGGGGTGAAGTACTCGGCGTCCTCGAGGGAGTACTTGTCGTATCCGTGAAGGAGATCATGTCGGTCCACGGGGTCGGGCTTCGAAGCCAGGAAGGAGTACTTGGCGTTGCCGAGCGGAAGTCTTGATGATCCTCGGGTCCGAGAAGATCTTGTTGCACGGTGTCCGGTTAGGCGAACTTGTCGGTTCCGCGGTTTCGATTGTCGGTGGCGAACTTGGACTTGGCGTGTTGTTTGTTGGCTCGACTACACAGAAAATAACCAAGCTTGATTTCCCATGGGCACGGACACATATCCTCTTCTCAGCACACTTGAAATGTTGGGCTTGTGAGTAAACGGGCAAACACAGACACGAAGGACCATGGGGTGGCCTCCAACGCCAGGAACAGGACAGAGAGGGGCTTGTGCCCTGAGCACCGAGGAGGCAGAGGCGAGGAGGACCCGATAAGGAGGGGACTCGACAGAGGCGGCATCTGCGGAGAGCGACGACAGCGGTGGCGGCCGGAACAGAGAGGAAGGCGGCGACGTTCTTCGGCGGGGCCGTCAGGGCGGCGACCCGAGCGGGAGGAGGGGACCACGGGGAGGCACGCGGACGGGTCGCAGAGCCGCGGGGAGGGGCGATGGGGAGAAGGTCCCTGGCGGCGCCTGGGCTCAGGGGACCGAGGAGGACGGGGCGAGGTCGCCGCGGCGCTGGAGGGAGGCGGCACAGCAGGCGAGGACGGCGAGGCCGGCCGGAGGAGCTCGGCGGCGAGGTGGAGAAGTCCGGCGAGGCGGGGCCAGCAGGGTGAAGGAGGAGCGTGAGAGGAACCGCAGCGGCGGCGTCCAGCGACGGAGGGGGAGGCGGAGCGAGCGAGGCCGGCCGGAGGGGCGGCGTCGAGGAGGCGCGGGGCGCGTGGGGCTCGAGACGAGGGGGCCGCGAGGGGGAGAGAGGAGCGGTCTGGAGGGGCCCTGGCGGCGGCTCGCGAGGAGAGGCAGAGGCCGGTGGCGGTTGTCGGGGAGGAAGAGGTGGGCGGCGGCCGGCCGGGAGAGGAGAAGAAGGAGGGAGCCCCAGGCGGCGGTGGAAGAGAGGGGGGAGGAGCGAGGAGGAAGGAGCGGCCGACGGGGGGGGGGGGGGGTCACTGCGAGTGCGGGGCTCGGCAAGGCGCAGGGCCGGCGGCCGGCGGAGGGCGGCCAGGGAGAGGACGGACAGGCGGATGCGGGGAGGAGGAAGAAGGCGACAGGGAGGGGTTCACGCGGGGATCCCGCGGGGGTGGGGCCAGGGGAACAGGGGAACATGCGGGAGGGGGGAGAGAACATGAGGCAGCGGGGGTGGTGGGCCAGAGGGGTGGTTCCAGGCGGCGTGTGGTGGAGGGAGAGAGGGTTCTGGGCCGGATGCGTGCGTGGGGGATGGATGAGGTGGCGGCACAGGATAGGATAGGGGAAGGGGGAAGGTGATGTGTCGAGATAGGATAGGTTGGGGTGAGGTGGAGGGGTTTGGGTAGACTAGGATTGGGTAGGAAAAGGTTTAGGTGGTCTGGTTTTGGTACTGGGGGTGGCCGACTGGGTCGGATCGGCCCGGTTCGGCTGCCCCAAAAAAAATAATTAAATATTTTATTTATTTAAAACAGGGCTTTTGCAAACCGTTGATAGACCAAACAAATATTCCGGACAAGCCCGGTGTTTTAATTTGAAATCAAGACGGGGCGTTTAGAAAACAAAACCAGGCTTTTCAAAATAGTTTTATGCAAGCAAATGCAAGATGACATGACGATGCTCAAATGCAAGGCGGCATGATGACATGAGCATACGGTCATGATGATGCAATGCACAAAACAACGCGATTTTCTAGTAGTGGTTTTGCGGGATGCCACATCGCGCCCTTGATCTAAACAAGTATCAGTATATATCGTACAAACTACTCTGAAATACAAGACCTAGTACTATACTGGTAGTACTTTGCAGCCAAAATAGTTCAATTGGGCTGATACCAACTCCGCTATCCTATTACATAGTTGAAAGGATACGGATGTCGCCTAGATTGCAAGGTGAATAGGCGATTAAAACTTTTCCTAGAGTGGATCAACAAAGGAGGAATAAAACTAGCGTTTACTACCGCTCGGCCTAGAAAACAGAAACCTTTCTTTTTAGAATTAAATCGGTGAATATTTAAACGGTCATAACTTTTTAATGGTGACTCTGATTGAACCGATTCAAATTGCGTTGGAAAGAGGACGACAATAGCTACCCTATAAAGGCAAAGCAGTACCATATCGTGCCCTTGATATAAACAAGTATCAGTATATATCGTACAAACTACTCTGAAATACAAGACCTAGTACTATACTGGTAGTACTTTGCAGCCAAAATAGTTCAATAGGGCTAATACCAACTGCACTATCCTATTACATAGTTGAAAGGATACAGATGTCTCCTAGAGGGGGGGGGGGGGTGAATAGGCGATTAAAAGTTTTCCTGGAGTGGCTCAACAAAGGTGGAATAAAACTAGCATTTACTACCGCTCGACCTAGAAAACAGATCCCATTCTTTTTAGAATTAAATCGGTGAATATTCAAACTGTCATAACATTTGAATGGTGACTCTGATTGACCCGATTCAAATTGCGTTGGAAAAAGGACGATCTATAAAGGAAAAGAAGTATCATATCGTTCCCTTGATCTAAACAAGTATCAGTATATATCGTACAAACTATTCTGAAATAAAAGACCTAGTACTATACTGGTAGTACTTTGCAGCCAAAATAGTTCAATAGGGCTGATACCAACTGCACTATCCTATTACATAGTTGAAAGGATACGGATGTCGCCTAGATTAGGAGGTGAATAGGCGACTAAAACTTTTCCTAGAGTGGATCAACAAAGGCGGAATAAAACTAGCATTTACTACCGCTCGGCCCAGAAAACAGATCCCTTTCTTTTTAGAATTAAATCGGTGAATATTGAAACGGTCATAACTTTTGAATGGTGACTCTGATTGACCCGATTCACATTGCATTGGAAAGAGGAGAACAATAGCTACCCTATAAAGGCAAAGAAGTACCATATCGTGCCCTTGATCTAAACAAGTATCAGTATATATCGTACAAACTACTCTGAAATACAAGACCTAGTACTATACTGGTAGTACTTTGCAGCCAAAATAGTTCAATAGGGCTGATATCAAATGCATTATCCTATTACATAGTGGAAAGGATACGAATGTCGCCTAGAGGGGGGGGGGTGAATAGGCGATTAAAACTTTTCCTAGAGTGGCTCAACAAAGGCGGAATAAAACTAGCGTTTACTACCGCTCGACCCAAAAAACAGATCCCTTTCTTTATAGAATCAAATCGGTGAATATTCAAACGGTCATAACTTTTGAATGGTGACTCCGATTGACCCGATTCAAATTGCGTTGGAAAGGGGACGACAATAGCTACCCTATAAAGGCAAAGCAGTACCATATCGCGCCCTTGATCTAAACAAGTATCAGTATATATCGTACAAACTACTCTGATATACAAGACCTAGTACTATACTGGTAGTACTTTGCAGCCAAAATAGTTCAATAGGGCTGATACCAACTCCACTATCCTATTACATAGTTGAAAGGATACGGATGTCGCCTAGATTGCGAGGTGAATAGGCGATTAAAACTTTTCCTAGAGTGGATCAACAAAGGAGGAATAAAACTAGCGTTTACTACCGCTCGGCCTAGAAAACAGAAACCTTTCTTTTTAGAATTAAATCGGTGAATATTCAAACGGTCATAACTTTTTAATGGTGACTCTGATTGAACCGATTCAAATTGCGTTGGAAAGAGGACGACAATAGCTACCCTATAAAGGCAAAGCAGTACCATATCGTGCCCTTGATCTAAACAAGTATCAGTATATATCGTACAAACTACTCTGAAATACAAGACCTAGTACTATACTGGTAGTACTTTGCAGCCAAAATAGTTCAATAGGGCTAATACCAACTGCACTATCCTATTACATAGTTGAAAGGATACAGATGTCTCCTAGAGGGGGGGGGGGTGAATAGGCGAATAAAAGTTTTCCTGGAGTGGCTCAACAAAGGTGGAATAAAACTAGCATTTACTACCGCTCGACCTAGAAAACAGATCCCATTCTTTTTAGAATTAAATCGGTGAATATTCAAACGGTCATAACATTTGAATGGTGACTCTGATTGACCCGATTCAAATTGCGTTGGAAAAAGGAAGATCTATAAAGGCAAAGAAGTATCATATCGTTCCCTTGATCTAAACAAGTATCAGTATATATCATACAAACTATTCTGAAATAAAAGACCTAGTACTATACTGGTAGTACTTTGTAGCCAAAATAGTTCAATAGGGCTGATACCAACTGCACTATCTTGAAAGGATACGGATGTCGCCTAGATTGGGAGGTGAATAGGCGACTAAAACTTTTCCTAGAGTGGATCAACAAAGGCGGAATAAAACTAGCATTTACTACCGCTCGGCCCAGAAAACAGATCCCTTTCTTTTTAGAATTAAATCGGTGAATATTCAAACGGTCATAACTTTTGAATGGTGACTCTGATTGACCCGATTCACATTGCATGGGAAAGAGGACAACAATAGCTACCCTATTAAGGCAAAGCAGTACCATATCGTGCCCTTGATCTAAACAAGTATCAGTATATATCGTACAAACTACTCTGAAATACAAGACCTAGTACTATACTGGTAGTACTTTGCAGCCAAAATAGTTGAATAGGGCTGATATCAAATGCATTATCCTATTACATAGTTGAAAGGATACGAATGTCGCCTAGAGGGGGGGGGTGAATAGGCGATTAAAACTTTTCCTAGAGTGGCTCAACAAAGGCGGAATAAAACTAGCGTTTACTACCGCTCGACCCATAAAACAGATCCCTTTCTTTATAGAATTAAATCGGTGAATATTCAAACGGTCATAACTTTTGAATGGTGACTCCGATTGACCCGATTCAAATTGCATTGGAAAGGGGACGACAATAGCTACCCTATAAAGGCAAAGCAGTACCATATCGTGCCCTTGATCTAAACATGTATCAGTATATATCGTACAAACTACTCTGAAATACAAGATCTAGTACTATACTGGTAGTCCTTTGCAGCCAAAATAGTTTAATAGGGCTGATACGAACTGCACTATCCTATTACATAGTTGAAAGGATACGGATGTCGCCTAGAGGGGGGGATGAATAGGAGATTAAAACTTTTCCTAGAGTGGCTCAACAAAGGCGGAATAAAACTAGCGTTTACTACCGCTCGGCCTAGAAAATAGATCCCTTTCTTTTTAGAATTAAATCGGTGAATATTCAAACGGCCATAACTTTTGAATGGTGACTTCGATTGACCCGATTCAAATTGCGTTGGAAAGAGGACGACAATAGCTACCCTATAAAGGCAAAGCAGTACCATATCGTGCCCTTGATCTAAACAAGTATCAGTATAGATCGTACAAACTATTCTGAAATACAAGACCTAGTACTATACTAGTAGTACTTTGCAGCCAAAATAGTTTAATAGGAATGATACCAACTGCACAATCCTATTACATAGTTGAAAGGATAGGGATGTCTCCTAGAGGGGGGGGGGGATGAATAGGCGATTAAAACTTTTCATAGAGTGGCACAACAAAGGCAGAGTACAACTTGCGTTTACTACCACTCGGCCCAGAAAACAGATCCTTTTCTTTTTAGAATTAAATCGGTGAATATTCAAATGGTCATAACTTTTGAATAGTGACTCTAATTGACCCGATTCAAATTGCATTGGAAAGAGGACGACACTAGCTACCTTATAAAGGCAAAGCAGTACCATATTGTGCCCTTGATCTAAACAAGTACGAGTATATATCGTACAAACTTCTCTGAAATATAAGACCTAGTACTTACTGGTAGTACTTTGCAGCCAAAATAGTTCAATAGGGCTGATACCAACTGCACTATCCTATTACATAGTTGAAAGGATACAGATGTCGCCTAGAGGGGGGGGGGGTGAATAGGCGATTAAAACTTTTCCTAGAGTGGCTCAACAAAGGCGGAATAAAACTAGCGTTTACTACCGCTCGGCCCAGAAAACAGAAACCTTTCTTTTTAGAATTAAATCGGTGAATATTCAAACGGTCATAACTTTTGAATGGTGACTCTGATTGAACCGATTCAAATTGCGTTGGAAAGAGGACGACAATAGCTACCCTATAAAGGCAAAGCAGTACCATATCGTGCCCTTGATCTAAACAAGTATCAATATATATCGTACAAACTACTCTGAAATACAAGACCTAGTACTATAGTGGTAGTACTTTGCAGCCAAAATAGTTCAATAGGGCTAATACCAACTGCACTATCCTATTATATAGTTGAAAGGATACAGATGTCGCCTAGAGGGGGGGGGTGAATAGGCGATTAAAAGTTTTCCTAGAGTGGCTCAACAAAGGTGGAATAAAACTAGCATTTACTACTGCTCGACCTAGAAAACAGATCCCATTCTTTTTAGAATTAAATCGGTGAATATTCAAACGGTCATAACATTTGAATAGTGACTCTGATTGACCCGATTCAAATTGCGTTGGAAAGAGGACGATGTATAAAGGCAAAGAAGTATCATATCGTTCCCTTGATCTAAACAATTATCAGTATATATCGTACAAACTATTCTGAAATAAAAGACCTAGTACTATACTGGTAGTACTTTGCAGCCAAAATAGTTCAATAAGGCTGATACCAACTGCACTATCCTATTACATAGTTGAAAGGATACGAATGTCGCCTAGATTGGGAGGTGAATAGGCGACTAAAACTTTTCCTAGAGTGGATCAACAAAGGCGGAATAAAACTAGCGTTTACTACCGCTCGGCCCAGAAAACAGATCCCTTTTTTTTTTAGAATTAAATCGGTGAATATTCAAACGGTCATAACTTTTGAATGGTGACTCTGATTGACCCGATTCACATTGCATTGGAAAGAGGACAACAATAGCTACCCTATAAAGGCAAAGCAGTACCATATCGTGCCCTTGATCTAAACAAGTATCAGTATATATCGTACAAACTACTCTGAAATACAAGACCTAGTACTATACTGGTAGTACTTTGCAGCCAAAATAGTTCAATAGGGCTGATATCAACTGCATTATCCTATTACATAGTTGAAAGGATACGAATGTCGCCTAGAGGGGGGGGGGGTGAATAGGCGATTAAAACTTTTCCTAGAGTGGCTCAACAAAGGCGGAATAAAACTAGCGTTTACTACCGCTCGACCCAGAAAACAGATCCCTTTCTTTATAGAATTAAATCGGTGAATATTCAAACGGTCATAACTTTTGAATGGTGACTCCGATTGACCCGATTCAAATTGCGTTGGAAAGGGGACGACAATAGCTACCATATAAAGGCAAAGCAGTACCATATCGTGCCCTTGATCTAAACAAGTATCAGTATACATCATACAAACTACTCTGAAATACAAGATCTAGTACTATACTGGTAGTACTTTGCGGCCAAAATAGTTTAATATTGCTGATACCAACTGCACTATCCTATTACATAGTTGAAAGGATACGGATGTCGCCTAGAGGGAGGGATGAATAGGCGATTAAAACTTTTCCTAGAGTGGCTCAACAAAGGCGGAATAAAATTAGCGTTTACTACCGCTCGGCCCAGAAAACAGATCCCTTTCTTTTTAGAATTAAATCGGTGAATATTCAAACGGTCATAACTTTTGAATGGTGACTCTGATTGACCCGATTCAAATTGTATTGGAAAGAGGACGACAATAGCTACCCTATAAAGGCAAAGCAGTACCATATCGTGCCCTTGATCGAAACAAGTACCAGTATATATCGTACAAACTACTCTGAAATGCAAGACCTAGTACTATACTGGTAGTACTTTGCAGCCAAATAGTTTAATAGGGCTGATACCAATTGCACTACCCTATTACATTGTTCAAAGGATACAGATGTCGCCTAGAGGGGGGGGGGGGGTGAATAGGCGATTAAAACTTTTCCTCGAGTGGCTCAACAAAGGCAGAATAAAACTAGCATGTACTACCGCTCGGCCCAGAAACAGATCCCTTTCTTTTTAGAATTAAATCGGTGAATATTCAAACGGTCATAACTTTTGAATGGTGACTCCTATTGACCCGATTCAAATTGCGTTGGAAAGAGGAAGACAATAACTACCCTATAAAGGCAAAGGTGTACCTTATCGTGCCCTTGATCTAAGCAAGTATCAATACATATCGTACAAACTACTCTGAAATATAAGACCTAGTACTATACTGGTAGTACTTTGTAGCCAAAGTAGTTCAATAGGGATGATACCAACTGCACTATCCTAGTACATAGTTGAAAGGATACGGATGTCGCATAGAGGTGGGGGGGGTGAATAGGCGATTAAAACTTTTCCTATAGTGGCTCAACAAAGGCGGAATAAAACTTGCGTTTACTACCGCTCGACCCAGAAAACAGATCCCTTTCTTTTTAGAATTAAATCGGTGAATATTCAAACGGTCATAACTTTTGAATGGTGACTCTGATTGACCCGATTAAAATTGCATTGGAAAGAGGACGCCAATAGCTACCCTATAAAGGCAAAGCAGTACCATATCGTGCCCTTGATCTAAACAATTGCCAGTATATATCGTACAAACTACTCTGAAATACAAGACCTAGTACTATACTGGTAGTACTTTGCAGCCAAAATAGTTCGATAGGGCTGATACCAACTGCACTATCCTATTACATAGTTGAAAGGATACAGATGTCGCCTAGAGGGGGGGTGAATAGGCGATTAAAACTTTTCCTAGAGTGGCTCAACAAAGGCGGAATAAAACTAGCGTTTACTACCGCTCGGCCCAGAAATAGATCCCTTTCTTTTTAGAATTAAATCGTTCAATATTCAAACGGTCATAACTTTTGAATGGTGACTCCTATTGACCCGATTTAAGTCGCGTTGGAAAGAGGACAACAATAGCTACCCTATAAAGGCAAAGCAGTACCATATCGTGCCCATGATCTAAACAAGTATCAGTATATATCGTACAAATTACTCTGAAATACAAGACCTAGTACTATACTGGTAGTACTTTGTAGCCCAAATAGTTCAATAGGGCTGATACCAACTTCACTATCCTAGTATATAGTTGAAAGGATACGGATGTCACATAGAGGTAGGGTGGGGGGGGGGTGAATAGGCGATTAGAACTTTTCCTATAGTGGCTCAACAAAGGCGGAATAAAACTAGCGTTTACTACCACTCGTCCCAGAAACAGATCCCTTTCTTTTTAGAATTAAATCGGTGAATATTCAATGGTCATATCTTTTGAATGGTGACACCGATTGACCCGATTCAAATTGTGTTGGAAAGAGGACGACAATAGCTACCCTATAAAGGCAAAGAAGTACCATATCGTACCCTTGATCTAAACAAGTATCAGTATATATCGAACAAACTACTCTGAAATACAAGACCTAGTACTATACTGGTACTACTTTGCAGCCAAAATAGTTCAATAGGGCTGATACCAACTACACTATCCTATTACATAGTTGAAAGAATACAAATGTCACCTAGAGGGGGGGTGAATAGGCGATTAAAACCTTTCCTGGAGTGGCTCAACAAAGGCGTAATAAAACTAGCGTTTACTACCGCTCGGCCTAGAAAACAGATCCCTTTCTTTTTAGAATTTAGTCGGTGAATATTCAAACGATCATATCTTTTGAATGGTGACTCCGATTGACCCGATTCAAAAAGCGTTGGAAAGAGGACGACAATATCTACCCTATAAAGGCAAAGCAGTACCATATCGTGCCCTTGATCTAAACAAGTATCAGTATATATCGGACAAACTTCTCTGAAATACAAGACCTAGTACTATACTGGTAGTACTTTGCAGCTAAAATAGTTCAATAGGGCTGATATCAACTGCATTATCCTATTCGATAGTTGAAAGGATACAGATGTCGCCTAGAGGGGGGGTGAATAGGCGATTAAAAGTTTTCCTAGAGTGGCTCAACAAAGGCGGAATAAAACTAGCGTTTACTACCGCTCGCCCCAGAAAACAGATCCCTTTATTTTTAGAATTAAATCGGTGAATATTCAAACGGTCATAACTTTTGAATGGTGACTCCGATTGACCCGATTCAAATTGCGTTGGAAAGAGGACGACAATAGCTACCCTATAAAGCAAAGCAGTACCATATCGTTCCCTTGATCTAAACAAGTATCAGTATATATCGTACAAACTACTCTGAAATACAAGACCTAGTACTATATTGGTAGTACTTTGCAGCCAAAATAGTTCAATAGGGCTGATACCAACTTCACTATCCTATTACATAGTTGAAATGATATGGATGCCGCCTAGAGGGGGGGGGGGTGTGGATAGGCGATTAAAACTTTTCCTAGAGTGGCTCAACAAAGGCGGAATAAAACTAGCGTCTACTACCGCTCGGCCCAGAAAACATATCCCTTTCTTTTTAGAATTAAATCGGTGAATATTCAAACGGTCATAACTTTTGAATGGTGACTTTGATGGACCCGATTCAAATTGCGTTGGAAAGAGGACGACAATAGCTACCCTATAAAGGCAAAGCAGTACCATATCGTGCCCTTGATCTAAACAAGTATCAGTATATATCGTACAAACTACTCTGAAATACAAGACCTAGTACTATATTGGTAGTACTTTGCAGCCAAAATAGTTCAATAGGGCTGATACCAACTTCACTATCCTATTACATAGTTGAAATGATATGGATGCCGCCTAGAGGGGGGGGGTGTGGATAGGCGATTCAAACTTTTCCTAGAGTGGCTCAAAAAAGGCGGAATAAAACTAGCGTTTACTACCGCTCGGCCCAGAAAACAGATCCCTTTCTTTTTAGAATTAAATCGGTGAATATTCAAACGCTCATAACTTTTGAATGGTGACTCCTATTGACCCGATTCAAATTGCACTGGAAAGAGGACGACAATAGCTACCCTATAAAGGCAAAGCAGTACAATATAGTGCCCTTGATCTAAACAAGTATCAGTATATATCATACAAACTACTCTAAAATATAAGACCTAGTACTATACTGGTAGTACTTTGCAGCCAAAATAGTTCAATAGGGCTGATACCAACTGCACTATCCTATTACATACTTGAAAGGATACGGATGTCGCCTAGAGGAGGGGGGGCGGGGTAAATAGGCGATTAGAACTTTTCTTAGAGTGGCTCAACAAAGGCTTAATAAAACTAGCGTTTACTACCTCTCGGCCCAGAAAACAGATCCCTTTCCTTTTAGAATTAAATCGGTGAATATTCAAACAGTCATAACTTTTGAATGGTGACTCCAATTGACCCGATTCAAATTGCGTTGGAAAGAGGACGACAATAGCTACCCTATAAAGGGAAAGCAGTACCATATCGTGCCCTTGATCTAAACAAGTATCAGTATATATCGGACAAAATACTCTGAAATACAAGACCTAGTACTATAGTGGTAGTACTTTGTAGCCAAAATAGTTCAATAGGGCTGATACCAACTGCACTATCCTATTAAATATCTGAAAGGATACGGATGTCGCCTAGAGGGGGGATGAATAGGCGATTAAAACTTTTCCTAGAGTGGCTCAACAAAGGCGGAGTAAAACTAGCGTTTACTACCGCTCGGCCCAGAAAACAGATCCCTTTCTTTTTAGAATTAAATCTTTGAATATTCAAACGGTCATAACTTTTGAATGGTGACACCGATTGACCCGATTCAAATTGCGTTGGAAAGGGGACGACAATAGCTACCCTATAAAGGCAAAGCAGTACCATATCGTGCCCTTGATCTAAACAAGTATCAGTATATATCGTACAAACTACACTGAAATACAAGACCTAGTACTATACTGGTAGTACTTTGCAGCCAAAATAGTTCAATAGGGCTGATACCAACTGCACTATCCTATTACATACTTGAAAGGATACGGATGTCGCCTAGAGGAGGGGGGGCGGGGTAAATAGACGATTAAAACTTTTCTTAGAGTGGCTCAACAAAGGCTTAATAAAACTAGCGTTTACTACCGCTCGGCCCAGAAAACAGATCCCTTTCTTTTTAGAATTAAATCGGTGAATATTCAAACAGTCATAACTTTTGAATGGTGACTCCAATTGACCCGATTCAAATTGCGTTGGAAAGAGGACGACAATAGCTACCCTATAAAGGGAAAGCAGTACCATATCGTGCCCTTGATCTAAACAAGTATCAGTATATATCGGACAAACTACTCTGAAATACAAGACCTAGTACTATAGTGGTAGTACTTTGCAGCCAAAATAGTTCAATAGGGCTGATACCAACTGCACTATCCTATTAAATATCTGAAAGGATACGGATGTCTCCTAGAGGGGGGATGAATAGGCGATTAAAACTTTTCCTAGAGTGGCTCAACAAAGGCGGAGTAAAACTAGCGTTTACTACCGCTCGGCCCAGAAAACAGATCCCTTTCTTTTTAGAATTAAATCTTTGAATATTCAAACGGTCATAACTTTTGAATGGTGACTCCGATTGACCCGATTCAAATTGCGTTGGAAAGAGTACGACAATAGCTACCCTATAAAGGCAAAGCAGTACCATATCGTGCCCTTGATCTAAACAAGTATCAGTATATATCGTACAAACTACTCTGAAATACAAGACCTAGTACTATACTGGTAGTACTTTGCAGCCAAAATAGTTCAATAGGGTACCAACTGCAGTATCCTATTACATAGTTGAAAGGATATGGATGCCGCCTAGAGGGGGGGTGTGGATAGGCGATTAAAACTTTTCCTAGAGTGGCTCAACAAAGGCGGAATAAAACTAGCGTCTACTACCGCTCGGCCCAGAAAACATATCCCTTTCTTTTTAGAATTAAATCGTTGAATATTCAAACGGTCATAACTTTTGAATGGTGACTTTGATTGACCCGATTCAAATTGCGTTGGAAAGAGGACGGCAATAGCTACCTTATAAAGGCAAAGCAGTACCATATCGTGCCCTTGATCTAAACAAGTATCAGTATATATCGTATAAACTACTCTGAGATACAAGACCTAGTACTATACTAGTAGTACTTTGCAGCCAAAAGAGTTCAATAGGGCTGATACCAACTGCATTATCCTATTACATAGTTGAAAGGATACAAATGTCGCCTAGAGGGGGGGGGGTGAATACGCGCTTAAATTTTTTCCTAGAGTGGCTCAACAAAGGAGGAATAAAACTAGCGTTTACTACCGCTCGGCCCAGAAAACAAATCCCTTTCTTTTTAGAATTAAATCGGTGAATATTCAAACGGTCATAACTTTTGAATGGTAACTCCGATTGACCCGATTCAAATTGCATTGGAAAGAGGACGACAATAGCTACCCTATAAAGGCAAAGCAAAACAATATCGTGACCTTGATCTAAACAAGTATCAGTATATATCATACAAAATACTCTGAAATATAAGACCTAGTACTATACTGGTAGTACTTTGCAGCCAAAATAGTTCTATAGGGCTGATACCAACTACACTATCCTATTACATACTTGAAAAGATACAAATGTCGCCTAGAGGAGGGGAGGGGGGTGAATAGGCGATTAAAACTTTTCCTATAGTGGCTCAACAAAGGTGGAATAAAACTAGCGTTTACTACCGCTCGGCCCAGAAAACAGATCCCTTTGTTTTTAGAATTAAATCGGTGAATATTCAAACGGTCATAACTTTTGAATGGTGACTCCGATTGACCCGATTCAAATCGCGTTGGAAAGAGGATGACAATAGCTACCCTGTAAAAGCAAAGCAGTACCATATTGTGCCCTTGATCTAAACAAGTATCAGTATATATCGTACAAACTACTCTGAAATACAAGACCTAGTACTATACTGGTAGTACTTTGCAGCCAAAATAGTTCAATAGGGCTGATACCAACTGCACTATCCTATTAAATAGTTGAAAGGATACGAATATCGCCTAGAGGGGGGATGAATAGGCGATTAAAACTTTTCCTAGACTGGCTCAACAAAGGCGGAGTAAAACTAGCTTTTACTACCGCTCGACCCAGAAAACAGATCCCTTTCTTTTTAGAATTAAATCAGTGAATATTCAAACGGTCATAACTTTTGAATGGTGACTCCGATTGACCCGATTCAAATTGTGTTGGAAAGAGGACGACAATAGCTACCCTATAAAGGCAAAGCAGGACCATATCGTGCCCATGATCTAAACAAGTATCAGTATATATCATACAAACTACTCTAAAATACAAGACCTAGTACTATACTGGTAGTACTTTGCAGCCAAAATAGTTTTATAGGGCTGATACCAACTGCACTATCCTATTACATAGTTGAAAGGATACGGATGTCGCCTAGAGGGGGTGAATAGGCGATTAAAACTTTTCCTAGAATGGCTCAACAAAGGCGGAATAAAAATAGCGTTTACTACCGCGCGGCCCAGAAAACAGATCCCTTTCTTTTTAGAATTAAATCGGTGGATATACAAACGATCATAACTTTTGAATGGTGACTCCGATTGACCCGATTCAAATTGCATTGGAAAGAGGACGGCAATAGATACCCTATAAAGGCAAAGCAGTACCATATCGTGCCCTTGATCTAAACAAGTATCCGTATATATCGTACAAACTACTCTGAAATACAAGACCTAGTACTATACTGGTAGTACTTTGCAGCCAAAGTAGTTCAATAGGGCTGATATCAACTGCACTATCCTTATACATAGTTGAAAGGATACAGATGTCGCCTAGAGGGGGGTGGGGTGAATAGGCGATCAAAAATTTTCCTAGAGTGGCTCAACAAAGGCCGAATAAAACTAGCGTTTACTACCGCTCGGCCTAGAAAACAGATCCCTTTCTTTTTAGAATTAAATCGGTGAATATTCAAACGGTCATAACTTTTCAATGGTGACTCCGATTGACCCGATTCAAATTGCATTGGAAAGAGGACGACAATAGCTACCCTATAAAGGCAAAGCAGTACCATATCGTGCCCTTGATCTAAACAAGTATCAGTATATATCGTACAAACTACTCTGAAATACAAGACCTAGTACTATACTGTTAGTACTTTGCAGCCAAAATAGTTCAATAGGGCTGATATCAACTGCACTATCCTATTACATAGTTGAAAGGATATAGATGTCGCCTAGAGGGGGGGGGGGGGTGAATAGGCGATTAAAACTTTTCCTAGAGTGGCTCAACAAAGGCGGAATAAAACTAGCGTTTACTACCGCTCGGTCCAGAAAACAGATCCCTTTCTTTTTAGAATTAAATCGATGAATATTCAAATTGTCATAATTTTTGAATGGTGACTCCGATTGACCCGATTCAAATTGCGTTGGAAAGAGGACGACAATAGCTACCCTATAAAGGTAAAGCAGTACCATATCGTGCCCTTGATCTAAACAAGTATCAGTATATATCGTACAAACTACTCTGAAATACAAGACCTTATACTATACTGGTAGTACTTTGCAGCCAAAATAGTTCAATAGGGCTGATACCAACTGCACTATCCTATTACATAGTTGAAAGGATATGGATATCGCCTAGAGGGGGGAGAGGTGAATAGGCGATTAAAACTTTTCCTAGAGTGTCTCAACAAAGGCGACTAGCGTTTACTACCGCGCGGCCCAGAAAACAGATCCCTTTCTTTGTAGAATTAAATCGGTGAATATTCAAACGGTCATAACTTTTGAATGGTGACTCCGATTGACCCGATTCAAGTTGCGTTGGAAAGAGGACGACAATAGCTACCCTATAAAGGCAAAGCAGTACCATATCGTGCCCTTGATCTAAACAAGTATCAGTATATATCGTATAAACTACTCTGAAATACAAGACCTAGTACTATTCTAGTAGTACTTTGTAGACAAAATAGTTCAATAGGGCTGATACCAACTGCACTATCCTGTTACATAGTTGAAAGGATACATATGTCGCCTAGAGGGGGGGGGGTGAATAGGCGATTAAAACTTTTCCTATAGTGGCTCAACATAGGTGGAGTAAAACTAGCGTTTACTACCGCTCGGCCCAGAAAACAGATCCCTTTGTTTTTAGAATTAAATCGGTGAATATTCAAACGGTCATAACTTTTGAATGGTGACTACGATTGACCCGATTCAAATCGCGTTGGAAAGAGGATGACAATAGCTACCCTATAAAGGCAAAGCAGTACCATATCGTGCCCTTGATCTAAACAAGTATCAGTATATATTGTACAAACTACTCTGAAATGCAAGACCTAGTACTATACTGGTAGTACTTTGCAGCCAAAATAGTTCAATAGGGCTGATACCAACTGCACTATCCTATTAAATAGTTGAAAGGATACGGATGTCGCCTAGAGGGGGGATGAATAGGCGATTAAAACTTTTCCTAGAGTGGCTCAACAAAGGCAGAGTAAAACTAGCGTTTACTACCGCTCGACCCAGAAACAGATCCCTTTCTTTTTCGAATTAAATCGGTGAATATTCAAACGGTCATAACTTTTGAATGGTGACTCCGATTGACCCGATTCAAGTTGCATTGGAAATAGGACGACAATAGCTACCCTATAAAGGCAAAGCAGTACCATAACGTGCCCTTGATCTAAACAAGTATCAGTATATATCGTACAAACTACTCTGAAATACAAGACCTAGTACTATACTGGTAGTACTTTGCAGCCAAAATAGTTCAATAGGGCTGATCCAACCTGCACTATCCTATTAAATGGTTGAAAGGATAGAGATGTTGCCTAGAGGGGGGGGGGGTGAATAGGCGACTAAAAGTTTTCCTAGAGTGGCTCAACAAAGGCGGAATAAAACTAGCGTTTACTACCGCTCGACCCAGAAAACAGACCCCTTCCATTTTACAATTAAATCTGTGAATATTCAAACGGTCATAACTTTTGAATGGTGACTCCGATTGACCCGATTCAAATTGTGTTGGAAAGAGGACGAGAATAGCTACCCTATAAAGGCAAAGCAGGACCATATCGTGCCCTTGATCTAAACAAGTATCAGTATATATCGTACAAACTATTCTGAAATACAAGACCTAGTACTATACTAGTAGTACTTTGCAGCCAAAATAGTTTAATAGGGCTGATACCAACTTCACTATCCTATTACATACTTGAAAGGATACGGATGTCGCCTAGAGGAGGGGGGGCGGGGTAAATAGACGATTAAAACTTTTCTTAGAGTGGCTCAACAAAGGCTTAATAAAACTAGCGTTTACTACCGCTCGGCCCAGAAAACAGATCCCTTTCTTTTTAGAATTAAATCGGTGAATATTCAAACAGTCATAACTTTTGAATGGTGACTCCAATTGACCCGATTCAAATTGCGTTGGAAAGAGGACGACAATAGCTACCCTATAAAGGGAAAGCAGTACCATATCGTGCCCTTGATCTAAACAAGTATCAGTATATATCGGACAAACTACTCTGAAATACAAGACCTAGTACTATAGTGGTAGTACTTTGCAGCCAAAATAGTTCAATAGGGCTGATACCAACTGCACTATCCTATTAAATATCTGAAAGGATACGGATGTCTCCTAGAGGGGGGATGAATAGGCGATTAAAACTTTTCCTAGAGTGGCTCAACAAAGGCGGAGTAAAACTAGCGTTTACTACCGCTCGGCCCAGAAAACAGATCCCTTTCTTTTTAGAATTAAATCTTTGAATATTCAAACGGTCATAACTTTTGAATGGTGACTCCGATTGACCCGATTCAAATTGCGTTGGAAAGAGTACGACAATAGCTACCCTATAAAGGCAAAGCAGTACCATATCGTGCCCTTGATCTAAACAAGTATCAGTATATATCGTACAAACTACTCTGAAATACAAGACCTAGTACTATACTGGTAGTACTTTGCAGCCAAAATAGTTCAATAGGGTACCAACTGCAGTATCCTATTACATAGTTGAAAGGATATGGATGCCGCCTAGAGGGGGGGTGTGGATAGGCGATTAAAACTTTTCCTAGAGTGGCTCAACAAAGGCGGAATAAAACTAGCGTCTACTACCGCTCGGCCCAGAAAACATATCCCTTTCTTTTTAGAATTAAATCGGTGAATATTCAAACGGTCATAACTTTTGAATGGTGACTTTGATTGACCCGATTAAAATTGCGTTGGAAAGAGGACGGCAATAGCTACCTTATAAAGGCAAAGCAGTACCATATCGTGCCCTTGATCTAAACAAGTATCAGTATATATCGTATAAACTACTCTGAGATACAAGACCTAGTACTATACTAGTAGTACTTTGCAGCCAAAAGAGTTCAATAGGGCTGATACCAACTGCATTATCCTATTACATAGTTGAAAGGATACAAATGTCGCCTAGAGGGGGGGGGTGAATAGGCGCTTAAAAATTTTCCTAGAGTGGCTCAACAAAGGAGGAATAAAACTAGCGTTTACTACCGCTCGGCCCAGAAAACAAATCCCTTTCTTTTTAGAATTAAATCGGTGAATATTCAAACGGTCATAACTTTTGAATGGTAACTCCGATTGACCCGATTCAAATTGCATTGGAAAGAGGACGACAATAGCTACCCTATAAAGGCAAAGCAAAACAATATCGTGCCCTTGATCTAAACAAGTATCAGTATATATCATACAAAATACTCTGAAATATAAGACCTAGTACTATACTGGTAGTACTTTGCAGCCAAAATAGTTCTATAGGGCTGATACCAACTACACTATCCTATTACATACTTGAAAAGATACAAATGTCGCCTAGAGGAGGGGAGGGGGGTGAATAGGCGATTAAAACTTTTCCTATAGTGGCTCAACAAAGGTGGAATAAAACTAGCGTTTACTACCGCTCGGCCCAGAAAACAGATCCCTTTGTTTTTAGAATTAAATCGGTGAATATTCAAACGGTCATAACTTTTGAATGGTGACTCCGATTGACCCGATTCAAATCGCGTTGGAAAGAGGATGACAATAGCTACCCTGTAAAAGCAAAGCAGTACCATATTGTGCCCTTGATCTAAACAAGTATCAGTATATATCGTACAAACTACTCTGAAATACAAGACCTAGTACTATACTGGTAGTACTTTGCAGCCAAAATAGTTCAATAGGGCTGATACCAACTGCACTATCCTATTAAATAGTTGAAAGGATACGAATATCGCCTAGAGGGGGGATGAATAGGCGATTAAAACTTTTCCTAGACTGGCTCAACAAAGGCGGAGTAAAACTAGCTTTTACTACCGCTCGACCCAGAAAACAGATCCCTTTCTTTTTAGAATTAAATCAGTGAATATTCAAACGGTCATAACTTTTGAATGGTGACTCCGATTGACCCGATTCAAATTGTGTTGGAAAGAGGACGACAATAGCTACCCTATAAAGGCAAAGCAGGACCATATCGTGCCCATGATCTAAACAAGTATCAATATATATCGTACAAACTACTCTAAAATACAAGACCTAGTACTATACTGGTAGTACTTTGCAGCCAAAATAGTTTTATAGGGCTGATACCAACTGCACTATCCTATTACATAGTTGAAAGGATACGGATGTCGCCTAGAGGGGGTGAATAGGCGATTAAAACTTTTCCTAGAATGGCTCAACAAAGGCGGAATAAAAATAGCGTTTACTACCGCTCGGCCCAGAAAACAGATCCCTTTCTTTTTAGAATTAAATCGGTGGATATACAAACGATCATAACTTTTGAATGGTGACTCCGATTGACCCGATTCAAATTGCATTGGAAAGAGGACGGCAATAGATACCCTATAAAGGCAAAGCAGTACCATATCGTGCCCTTGATCTAAACAAGTATCCGTATATATCGTACAAACTACTCTGAAATACAAGACCTAGTACTATACTGGTAGTACTTTGCAGCCAAAGTAGTTCAATAGGGCTGATATCAACTGCACTATCCTTATACATAGTTGAAAGGATACAGATGTCGCCTAGAGGGGGGTGGGGTGAATAGGCGATCAAAAATTTTCCTAGAGTGGCTCAACAAAGGCCGAATAAAACTAGCGTTTACTACCGCTCGGCCTAGAAAACAGATCCCTTTCTTTTTAGAATTAAATCGGTGAATATTCAAACGGTCATAACTTTTCAATGGTGACTCCGATTGACCCGATTCAAATTGCATTGGAAAGAGGACGACAATAGCTACCCTATAAAGGCAAAGCAGTACCATATCGTGCCCTTGATCTAAACAAGTATCAGTATATATCGTACAAACTACTCTGAAATACAAGACCTAGTACTATACTGTTAGTACTTTGCAGCCAAAATAGTTCAATAGGGCTGATATCAACTGCACTATCCTATTACATAGTTGAAAGGATATAGATGTCGCCTAGAGGGGGGGGGGGTGAATAGGCGATTAAAACTTTTCCTAGAGTGGCTCAACAAAGGCGGAATAAAACTAGCGTTTACTACCGCTCGGTCCAGAAAACAGATCCCTTTCTTTTTAGAATTAAATCGATGAATATTCAAATTGTCATAATTTTTGAATGGTGACTCCGATTGACCCGATTCAAATTGCGTTGGAAAGAGGACGACAATAGCTACCCTATAAAGGTAAAGCAGTACCATATCGTGCCCTTGATCTAAACAAGTATCAGTATATATCGTACAAACTACTCTGAAATACAAGACCTTATACTATACTGGTAGTACTTTGCAGCCAAAATAGTTCAATAGGGCTGATACCAACTGCACTATCCTATTACATAGTTGAAAGGATATGGATATCGCCTAGAGGGGGGAGAGGTGAATAGGCGATTGAAACTTTTCCTAGAGTGTCTCAACAAAGGCGACTAGCGTTTACTACCGCGCGGCCCAGAAAACAGATCCCTTTCTTTGTAGAATTAAATCGGTGAATATTCAAACGGTCATAACTTTTGAATGGTGACTCCGATTGACCCGATTCAAGTTGCGTTGGAAAGAGGACGACAATAGCTACCCTATAAAGGCAAAGCAGTACCATATCGTGCCCTTGATCTAAACAAGTATCAGTATATATCGTATAAACTACTCTGAAATACAAGACCTAGTACTATTCTAGTAGTACTTTGTAGACAAAATAGTTCAATAGGGCTGATACCAACTGCACTATCCTGTTACATAGTTGAAAGGATACATATGTCGCCTAGAGGGGGGGGGGTGAATAGGCGATTAAAACTTTTCCTATAGTGGCTCAACATAGGTGGAGTAAAACTAGCGTTTACTACCGCTCGGCCCAGAAAACAGATCCCTTTGTTTTTAGAATTAAATCGGTGAATATTCAAACGGTCATAACTTTTGAATGGTGACTACGATTGACCCGATTCAAATCGCGTTGGAAAGAGGATGACAATAGCTACCCTATAAAGGCAAAGCAGTACCATATCGTGCCCTTGATCTAAACAAGTATCAGTATATATTGTACAAACTACTCTGAAATGCAAGACCTAGTACTATACTGGTAGTACTTTGCAGCCAAAATAGTTCAATAGGGCTGATACCAACTGCACTATCCTATTAAATAGTTGAAAGGATACGGATGTCGCCTAGAGGGGGGATGAATAGGCGATTAAAACTTTTCCTAGAGTGGCTCAACAAAGGCAGAGTAAAACTAGCGTTTACTACCGCTCGACCCAGAAACAGATCCCTTTCTTTTTCGAATTAAATCGGTGAATATTCAAACGGTCATAACTTTTGAATGGTGACTCCGATTGACCCGATTCAAGTTGCATTGGAAATAGGACGACAATAGCTACCCTATAAAGGCAAAGCAGTACCATAACGTGCCCTTGATCTAAACAAGTATCAGTATATATCGTACAAACTACTCTGAAATACAAGACCTAGTACTATACTGGTAGTACTTTGCAGCCAAAATAGTTCAATAGGGCTGATCCAACCTGCACTATCCTATTAAATGGTTGAAAGGATAGAGATGTTGCCTAGAGGGGGGGGGGTGAATAGGCGACTAAAAGTTTTCCTAGAGTGGCTCAACAAAGGCGGAATAAAACTAGCGTTTACTACCGCTCGACCCAGAAAACAGACCCCTTCCATTTTACAATTAAATCTGTGAATATTCAAACGGTCATAACTTTTGAATGGTGACTCCGATTGACCCGATTCAAATTGTGTTGGAAAGAGGACGAGAATAGCTACCCTATAAAGGCAAAGCAGGACCATATCGTGCCCTTGATCTAAACAAGTATCAGTATATATCGTACAAACTACTCTAAAATACAAGACCTAGTACTATACTGGTAGTACTTTGTAGCCAAAGTAGTTCAATAGTGCTGATACCAACTGCACTATCCTAATACATAGTTGAAAGGATACAGCTGTCTCCTAGAGGGGGGGTGGGGTGAATAGGCGATCAAAACTTTTCCTAGAGTGGCTCAACAAAGGCCGAATAAAACTAGCGTTTACTACCGCTCGGCCCAGAAAACAGATCCCTTTCTTTTTAGAATTAAATCGGTGAATATTCAAACGGTCATAACTTTTGAATGGTGACTCCGATTAACCCGATTCAAATTGCGTTGGAAAGAGGACGACAATAGCTACCCTATAAAGGCAAAGCAGTACCATATCATGCCCTTGATCTAAACAAGTATCAGTATATATCGTACAAACTACTCTGAAATACAAGACCTAGTAGTATACTGGTAGTACTTTGCAGCCAAAATAGTTCCATAGGGCTGATACCAACTTCACTATCCTATTACATAGTTGAAAGGATATAGATGTCGCCTAGAGGGGGGGGGGGTGAATAGGCGATTAAAACTTTTCCTAGAGTGGCTCAACAAAGGCGGAATAAAACTAGCTTTTACTACCGCTCGGTCCAGAAAACAGATCCCTTTCTTTTTAGAATTAAATCGATGAATATTCAAATGGTCATAATTTTTGAATGGTGACTCCGATTGACCCGATTCAAATTGCGTTGGAAAGAGGACGACAATAGCTACCCTATAAAGGTAAAGCAGTACCATATCGTGCCCTTGATCTAAACAAGTATCAGTATATATCGTATAAACTACTCTGAAATACAAGACCTTGTACTATACTGATAGTACTTTGCAGCCAAAATAGTTCAATAGGGCTGATACCAACTGCACTATCCTATCACATAGTTGAAAGGATATGGATATCGCCTAGAGGGGGGGGGGTGAATAGGCGATTAAAACTTTTTCTAGAGTGGCTCAACAAAGGCGACTAGTGTTTACTACTGCTCGGCCCAGAAAACAGATCCCTTTCTTTTTAGAATTAAATCGGTGAATATTCAAACGGTCATAACTTTTGAATGGTGACTCCGATTGACCCGATTCAAATTGCGTTGGAAAGAGGACGACAATAGCTACCCTATAAAGGCAAAGCAGTACCATATCGTGCCCTTGATCTAAACAAGTATCAGTATATATCGTATAAACTACTCTGAAATACAAGACCTAGTACTATACTAGTAGTACTTTGGAGCCAAAATAGTTGAATAGGGCTGATACCAACTGCACTATCCTATTACATAGTTGAAAGGATACATATGTCGCCTAGAGGGGGGGAGGGGTGATTAGGCGATTAAAACTTTTCCTATAGTGGCTCAACAAAGGCGGAATAAAACTAGCGTTTACTACCGGTCGGCCTAGAAAACATATCCCTTTCTTTTTAGAATTAAATCGGTGAATATTAAAACGGTCATAACTTTTGAATGGTGACTCCGATTGACCCGATTCAAATTGCATTGGAAAGAGGACGACAATAGCTACCCTATAAAGGCAAAGCAGTACAATATCATGCCCTTGATCTAAACAAGTATCAGTATATATCATACAAACTACTCTGAAATATAAGACCTAGTACTATACTGGTAGTACTTTGCAGCCAAAATAGTTCAATAGGGCTGATACCAACTACACTATCCTATTACATACTTGAAAGGATACGGATGTCGCCTAGAGGAGGGGGGGGGGTGAATAGGCGATTAAATTTTTTCCTAGAGTGGCTAAACAAAGGCGGAATAAAACTAGCGTTTACTACCGCTCGACCCAGAAAACAGATCCTTTTTTTAGAATTAAATCGGTGAATATTCAAACGGTCATTACTTTTGAATGGTGACTCCGATTGACCCGATTCAAATTGCGTTGGAAAGAGGACGATGATAGCTACCCTATAAAGGCAAAGCAGTACCATATCGTGCCCTTGATCTAAACAAGTATCAGTATATATCGTACAAACTACTCTGAAATACAAGACCTAGTACTATACTGGTAGTACTTTGCAGCCAAAATAGTTCAATAGGGCTGATACCAACTGCACTATCCTATTAAATAGTTGAAAGGATATGGATATCGCCTAGAGGGGGGGGGAGGGTGAATAGGCGACTAAAAGTTTTCCTAGAGTGGCTCAACAAAGGCGGAATAAAACTAGCGTTTACTACCGCTCGACCCAGAAAACAGAACCCTTCCATTTTACAATTAAATCTGTGAATATTCAAACGGTCATAACTTTTGAATGGTGACTCCGATTGACCCGATTCAAATTGTGTTGGAAAGAGGACGACAATAGCTACCCTATAAAGGCAAAGCAGGACCATATCGTGCCCTTGATCTAAACAAGTATCAGTATATATCGTACAAACTACTCTAAAATACAAGACCTAGTACTATACTGGTAGTACTTTGTAGCCAAAGTAGTCCAATAGGGCTGATACCAACTGCACTATCCTAATACATAGTTGAAAGGATACAGCTGTCGCCTAGAGGAGGGGGGGTGGGGTGAATAGGCGATCAAAACTTTTCCTAGAGTGGCTCAACAAAGGCCGAATAAAACTAGCGTTTACTACCGCTCGGCCCAGAAAACAGATCCCTTTCTTTTTAGAATTAAATCGGTGAATATTCAAACGGTCATAACTTTTGAATGGTGACTCCGATTAACCCGATTCAAATTGCGTTGGAAAGAGGACGACAATAGCTACCCTATAAAGGCAAAGCAGTACCATATCATGCCCTTGATCTAAACAAGTATCAGTATATATCGTACAAACTACTCTGAAATACAAGACCTAGTACTATACTGGTAGTACTTTGCAGCCAAAATAGTTCCATAGGGCTGATACCAACTGCACTATCCTATTACATAGTTGAAAGGATATAGATGTCGCCTAGAGGGGGGGTGAATAGGCGATTAAAACTTTTCCTAGAGTGGCTCAACAAAGGCGGAATAAAACTAGCGTTTACTACCGCTCGGTCCAGAAAACAGATCCCTTTCTTTTTAGAATTAAATCGATGAATATTCAAACGGTCATTACTTTTGAATGGTGACTCCGATTGACCCGATTCAAATTGCGTTGGAAAGAGGACGACGATAGCTACCCTATAAAGGCAAAGCAGTACCATATCGTGCCCTTGATCTAAACAAGTATCAGTATATATCGTACAAACTACTCTGAAATACAAGACCTAGTACTATACTGGTAGTACTTTGCAGCCAAAATAGTTCAATAGGGATAATACCAACTGCACTATCCTATTAAATAGTTGAAAGGATACGGATGTCGCCTAGAGGGGGGATAAGGCGATTAAATTTTTTCCTAGAGTGGCTCAACAAAGGCGGAGTAAAACTAGCGTTTACTACCGCTCGACCCAGAAAACAGATCCCTTTCTTTTTAGAATTAAATCGGTGAATATTCAAACGGTCATACCTTTTGAATGGTGACTCCGATTAACCCGATTCAAGTTGCATTGGAAATAGGACGACAATAGCTACCCTATAAAGGCAAAGCAGTACCATAACGTGCCCTTGATCTAAACAAGTATTAATATATATCGTACAAAATACGCTGAAATACAAGACCTAGTACTATACTGGTAGTACTTTGCAGCAAAATAGTTCAATAGGGCTGATCCCAACTGCACTATCCTATTAAATGGTTGAAAGGATACAGATGTCGCCTAGAGGGGGGTGAATAGGCGATTAAAAGTTTTGCTAGAGTGGCTCAACAAAGGCGGAATAAAACTAGCATTTACTACCGCTCGACCCAGAAAACAGACCCCTTCCATTTTAGAATTAAATCAGTTAATATTCAAACGGTCATAACTTTTGAATGGTGACTCCGATTGACCCGATTCAAATTGTGTTGGAAAGAGGACGACAATAGCTACCCTATAAAGGCAAAGCAGGACCATATCGTGCCCTTGATCTAAACAAGTATCAGTATATATCGTACAAACTACTCTAAAATACAAGACCTAGTACTATACTCGTAGTACTTTGCAGCCAAAATAGTTCAATAGGGCAGATACCAACTGCACTATCCTATTACATAGTTGAAAGGATACGGATGTCGCCTAGAGGGGGGTGAATAGGTGATTAAAACTTTTCCTAGAATGGCTCAACAAAGGCGGAATAAAAATAGCGTTTACTACCGCTCGTCCCAGAAAACAGATCCCTTTCTTTTTAGAATTAAATCGGTGAGTATACAAACGATCATAAGTTTTGAATGGTGACTCCGATTGACCCGATTCAAATTGCATTGGAAAGAGGACGACAATAGCTAACCTATAAAGGCAAAGCAGTACCATATCGTGCCCTTGATCTAAACAAGTATCAGTATATATCGTACAAACTACTCTAAAATACAAGACCTAGTACTATACTGGTAGTACTTTGCAGCCAAAGTAGTTCAATAGGGCTGATACCAACTGCACTATCCTAATACATAGTTGAAAGGATACAAATGTCGCCTAGAGGGGGGTTGGGGTGAATAGGCGATCAAAACTTTTCCTATAGTGGCTCAACAAAGGCCGAATAAAACTTGCGTTTACTACCGCTCGGCCCAGAAAACAGATCCCTTTCTTTTTAGAATTAAATCGGTGAATATTCAAACGGTCAAAACTTTTGAAAGGTGACTCCGATTGACCAGATTCAAATTGCGTTGGAAAGAGGACGACAGTAGCTACCCTATAAAGGGAAAGCAGTACCATATCGTTCCCTTGATCTAAACAAGTATCAGTATATATCGTACAAACTAATCTGAAATACAAGACCTAGTACTATACTGGTAGTACTTTGCAGCCAAAATAGTTCAATAGGGCTAATACCAACTGCACTATCCTATTACATAGTTGAAAGGATATAGATGTCGCCTAGAGGGGGGGGTGAATAGGCGATTAAAACTTTTCCTATAGTGGCTCAACAAAGGTGGAATAAAACTAGCGTTTACTACCGCTCGGCCCAGAAAACAGATCCCTTTGTTTTTAGAATTAAATCAGTGAATATTCAAACGGTCATTACTTTTGAATGGTGACTCCGATTGACCCGATTCAAATTGCGTTGGAAAGAGGACGACGATAGCTACCCTATAAAGGCAAAGCAGTACCATATCGTGCCCTTGATCTAAACAAGTATCAGTATATATCGTACAAACTACTCTGAAATACAAGACCTAGTACTATACTGGTAGTACTTTGCAGCCAAAATAGTTCAATAGGGCTGATACCAACTGCACTATCATATTAAATAGTTGAAAGGATACGGATGTCGCCTAGAGGGGGGATGAATAGGCGATTAAAACTTTTCCTAGAGTGGCTCAACAAAGGCGGAGTAAAACTAGCGTTTACTACCGCTCGACCCAGAAAACAGATCCCTTTCTTTTTAGAATTAAATCGGTGAATATACAAACGGTCATAACTTTTGAATGGTGACTCCGATTGACCCGATTCAAGTTGCGTTGGAAATAGGACGACAATAGCTACCCTATAAAGGAAAAGCAGTACCATAACGTGCCCTTGATCTAAACAAGTATTAATATATATCATACAAAATACTTTGAAATACAAGACCTAGTACTATACTGGTAGTACTTTGCAGCCAAAATAGTTCAATAGGGCTGATCCCAACTGCACTATCCTATTAAATGGTTGAAAGGATACAGATGTCGCCTAGAGGGGGGTGAATAGGCGATTAAAAGTTTTCCTAGTGTGGCTCAACAAAGGCGGAATAAAACTAGCGTTTACTACCGCTCGACCCAGAAAACAGACCCCTTCCATTTTAGAATTAAATCAGTGAATATTCAAACGGTCATAACTTTTGAATGGTGACTCCGATTGACCCGATTCAAATTGTGTTGGAAAGAGGACGACAATAGCTACCCTATAAAGGCAAAGCAGGACCATATCGTGTCCTTGATCTAAACAAGTATCAGTATATATCGTATAAACTACTCTAAAATACAAGACCTAGTACTATACTGGTAGTACTTTGCAGCCAAAATAGTTCAATAGGGCTGATACCAACTGCACTATCCTATTACATAGTTGAAAGGACACGGATGTCGCCTAGAGGGGGGTGAATAGGTGATTAAAACTTTTCCTAGAATGGCTCAACAAAAGTGGAATAAAAATAGCGTTTACTACCGCTCGGCCCAGAAAACAGATCCCTTTCTTTTTAGAATTAAATCGGTGAGTATACAAACGATCATAACTTTTGAATGGTGACTCCGATTGACCCGATTCAAATTGCATTGGAAAGAGGACGGCAATAGCTACCCTATAAAGGCAAAGCAGTACCATATTGTGCCCTTGATATAAACAAGTATCAGTATATATCGTACAAACTACTCCAAAATACAAGACCTAGTACTATACTGGTAGTACTTTGCAGCCAAAGTAGTTCAATAGGGCTGATACCAACTGCACTATCCTAATACATAGTTGAAAGGATACAAATGTCGCCTAGAGGGAGGGTGGGGTGAATAGGCGATCAATACTTTTCCTAGAGTGGCTCAACAAAGGCCGAATAAAACTTGCGTTTACTACCGATCGGCCCAGAAAAAAGATCCCTTTATTTTTAGAATTAAATCGGTGAATATTCAAACGGTCATAACTTTTGAAAGTTGACTCCGATTGACCCGATTCAAATTGCGTTGGAAAGAGGACGACAATAGTTACCCTATAAAGGCAAAGCAGTACCATATCGTGCCCTTGATCTAAACAAGTATCAGTATATATCGTATAAACTACTCTGAAATACAAGACCTAGTACTATACTAGTAGTACTTTGCAGCCAAAATAGTTCAATAGGGCTGATACCAAATGCACTATCCTATTACATAGTTGAAAGGATACAAATGTCGCCTAGAGGGGGGGTGGGGGGGGGGTGAATAGGCGATTAAAACTTTTCCTAGACTGGCTCAACAAAGGTGGAATAAAAATAGCGTTTACTACCGGTCGGCCCAGAAAACAGATCCCTTTCTTTTTAGAATTAAATCGGTGAATATTCAAACGGTCATAACTTTTGAATGGTGACTCCGATTGACCCGATTCAAATTGCATTGGAAAGAGGACGACAATAGCTACCCTATAAAGGCAAAGCAGTACAATATCGTGCCCTTGATCTAAACAAGTATCAGTATATATCATACAAACTACTCTCAAATATAAGACCTAGTACTATACTGGTAGTACTTTGCAGCCATAATAGTTCAATAGGGCTGATACCAACTACACTATCCTATTACATATATGAAAGGATACGGATGTCGCCTAGAGGAGGGGGGGGGTGAATAGGCGATTAAAACTTTTCCTAGAGTGGATCAACAAAGGCGGAATAAAACTAGCGTTTACTACCGCTCGGCCCAGAAAACAGATCCCTTTGTTTTTAGAATTAAATCGGTGAATATTCAAACGGTCATTACTTTTGAATGGTGACTCCGATTGACCCGATTCAAATTGCGTTGGAAAGAGGACGACGATAGCTACCCTATAAAGGCAAAGCAGTACCATATCGTGCCCTTGATCTAAACAAGTATCAGTATATATCGTACAAACTACTCTGAAATACAAGACCTAGTACTATACTGGTAGTACTTTGCAGCCAAAATAGTTCAATAGGGCTGATACCAACTGCACTATCCTATTAAATAGTTGAAAGGATACGGATGTCGCCTAGAGGGGGGATGAATAGGCGATTAAAACTTGTCCTAGAGTGGCTCAACAAAGGCGGAGTAAAACTAGCGTTTACTACCGCTCGACCTAGAAAACAGATCCCTTTCTTTTTAGAATTAAATCGGTGAATATTCAAACGGTCATAACTTTTGAATGGTGACTCCGATTGACCCGATTCAAGTTGCGTTGGAAATAGGACGACAATAGCTACCTATAAAGGCAAAGCAGTACCATAACATGCCCTTGATCTAAACAAGTATTAATATATATATCGTACAAAATACTCTGAAATACAAGACCTAGTACTATACTGGTAGTACTTTGCAGCAAAATAGTTCAATAGGGCTGATCCCAACTGCACTATCCTATTAAATGGTTGGAAGGATATAGATGTCGCCTAGAGGGGGGTGAATAGGCAATTAAAAGTTTTCCTAGAGTGGCTCAACAAAGGCGGAATAAAACTAGCATTTACTACCGCTTGACCCAGAAAACAGACCCCTTCCATTTTAGAATTAAATCAGTGAATATTCAAACGGTCATAACTTTTGAATGGTGACTCCGATTGACCCGATTCAAATTGTGTTGGAAAGAGGACGACAATAGCTACCCTATAAAGGCAAAGCAGTACCATATCGTGCCCTTGATCTAAACAAGTATCAGTATATATCGTACAAACTACTCTAAAATACAAGACCTAGTACTATACTGGTAGTACTTTGCAGCCAAAATAGTTCAATAGGGCTAATACCAACTGCACTATCCTATTACATAGTTGAAAGGATATAGATGTCGCCTAGAGGGGGGGGGGGTGAATAATCGATTAAAACTTTTCCTAGAGTGGCTCAACAAAGGCGGAATAAAACTAGCGTTTACTACCGCTCGGCCCAGAAAACAGATCCCTTTCTTTTTAGAATTAAATCGGTGAGTATACAAACGATCATAACTTTTGAATGGTGACTCCGATTGACCCGATTCAAATTGCATTGGAAAGAGGACGGCAATAACTACCCTATAAAGGCAAAGCAGGACCATATCGTGCCCTTGATCTAAACAAGTATCAGTATATATCGTACAAACTACTCTAAAATACAAGACCTAGTACTATACTGGTAGTACTTTGCAGCCAAAATAGTTCAATAGGGCTGATACCAACTGCACTATCCTATTAAATAGTTGAAAGGATACGGATGTCGCCTAGAGGGGGGATGAATAGGCGATTAAAACTTTTCCTAGAGTGGCTCAACAAAGGCGGAGTAAAACTAGCGTTTACTACCGCTCGACCCAGAAAACAGATCCCTTTATTTTTAGAATTAAATCGGTGAATATTCAAACGGTCATAAGTTTTGAATGGTGACTCCGATTGACCCGATTCAAGTTGCGTTGGAAATAGGACGACAATAGCTACCCTATAAAGGAAAAGCAGTACCATAACGTGCCCTTGATCTAAACAAGTATTAATATATATCGTACAAAATACTCTGAAATACAAGACCTAGTACTATACTGGTAGTACTTTGCAGCCAAAATAGTTCAATAGGGCTGATCCCAACTGCACTATCCTATTAAATGGTTGAAAGGATACAGATGTCGCCTAGAGGGGGGTGAATAGGCGATTAAAAGTTTTCCTAGAGTGGCTCAACAAAGGCGGAATAAAACTAGCGTTTACTACCGCTCGACCCAGAAAACAGACCCCTTCCATTTTAGAATTAAATCAGTGAATATTCAAACGGTCATAACTTTTGAATGGTGACTCCGATTGACCCGATTCAAATTGTGTTGGAAAGAGGACGACAATAGCTACCCTATAAAGGCAAAGCAGGACCATATCGTGCCCTTGGTCTAAACAAGTATCAGTATTTATATCGTACAAACTACTCTAAAATACAAGACCTAGTACTATACTGGTAGTACTTTGCAGCAAAAATAGTTCAATAGGGCTGATACCAACTGCACTACCCTATTACATAGTTGAAAGGATACGGATGTCGCCTAGAGGGGGGGGGGGGGTGAATAGGCGATTAAAACTTTTCCTAGACTGGCTCAACAAAGGTGGAATAAAAATAGCGTTTACTACCGCTCGGCCCAGAAAACAGATCCCTTTCTTTTTAGAATTAAATGGGTGAGTATACAAACGATCATAACTTTTGAATGGTGACTCCGATTGATCCGATTCAAATTGCATTGGAAAGAGGACGACAATAGCTACCCTATAAAGGCAAAGCAGTACAATATCGTGCCCTTGATCTAAACAAGTATCAGTATATATCATACAAACTACTCTCAAATATAAGACCTAGTACTATACTGGTAGTACTTTGCAGCCATAATAGTTCAATAGGGCTGATACCAACTACACTATCCTATTACATATATGAAAGGATACGGATGTCGCCTAGAGGAGGGGGGGGGGGGTGAATAGGCGATTAAAACTTTTCCTAGAGTGGCTCAACAAAGGCGGAATAAAACTAGCGTTTACTACCGCTCGGCCCAGAAAACAGATCCCTTTGTTTTTAGAATTAAATCGGTGAATATTCAAACGGTCATTACTTTTGAATGGTGACTCCGATTGACCCGATTCAAATTGCGTTGGAAAGAGGACGACGATAGCTACCCTATAAAGGCAAAGCAGTACCATATCGTGCCCTTGATCTAAACAAGTATCAGTATATATCGTACAAACTACTCTGAAATACAAGACCTAGTACTATACTGGTAGTACTTTGCAGCCAAAATAGTTCAATAGGGCTGATACCAACTGCACTATCCTATTAAATAGTTGAAAGGATACGGATGTCGCCTAGAGGGGGGATGAATAGGCGATTAAAACTTTTCCTAGAGTGGCTCAACAAAGGCGGAGTAAAACTAGCGTTTACTACCGCTCGACCCAGAAAACAGATCCCTTTCTTTTTAGAATTAAATCGGTGAATATTCAAACGGTCATAAGTTTTGAATGGTGACTCCGATTGACCCGATTCAAGTTGCGTTGGAAATAGGACGACAATAGCTACCCTATAAAGGAAAAGCAGTACCATAACGTGCCCTTGATCTAAACAAGTATTAATATATATCGTACAAAATACTCTGAAATACAAGACCTAGTACTATACTGGTAGTACTTTGCAGCCAAAATAGTTCAATAGGGCTGATCCCAACTGCACTATCCTATTAAATGGTTGAAAGGATACAGATGTCGCCTAGAGGGGGGTGAATAGGCGATTAAAAGTTTTCCTAGAGTGGCTCAACAAAGGCGGAATAAAACTAGCGTTTACTACCGCTCGACCCAGAAAACAGACCCCTTCCATTTTAGAATTAAATCAGTGAATATTCAAACGGTCATAACTTCTGAATGGTGACTCCGATTGACCCGATTCAAATTGTGTTGGAAAGAGGACGACAATAGCTACCCTATAAAGGCAAAGCAGGACCATATCGTGCCCTTGGTCTAAACAAGTATCAGTATTTATATCGTACAAACTACTCTAAAATACAAGACCTAGTACTATACTGGTAGTACTTTGCAGCAAAAATAGTTCAATAGGGCTGATACCAACTGCACTACCCTATTACATAGTTGAAAGGATACGGATGTCGCCTAGAGGGGGGGGGGGGTGAATAGGCGATTAAAACTTTTCCTAGACTGGCTCAACAAAGGTGGAATAAAAATAGCGTTTACTACCGCTCGGCCCAGAAAACAGATCCCTTTCTTTTTAGAATTAAATGGGTGAGTATACAAACGATCATAACTTTTGAATGGTGACTCCGATTGATCCGATTCAAATTGCATTGGAAAGAGGACGGCAATAGCTACCCTATAAAGGCAAAGCAGGACCGTATCGTGCCCTTGATCTAAACAAGTATCAGTATATATCGTAGAAACTACTCTAAAATACAAGACCTAGTACTATACTGGTAGTACTTTGCAGCCAAAATAGTTCAATAGGGCTGATACCAACAGCACTATCCTATTACATAGTTGAAAGGATACGGATGTCGCCTAGAGGGGGGTGAATAGGCGATTAAAACTTTTCCTAGAATGGCTCAACAAAGGTGGAATAAAAATAGCGTTTACTACCGCTCGACCCAGAAAACAGATCCCTTTCTTTTTAGAATTAAATCGGTGAGTATACAAACGATCATAACTTTTGATTGGTGACTCCGATTGACTCGATTCAAATTGCATTGGAAAGAGGACGGCAATAGCTACCCTATAAAGGCAAAGCAGTACCATATCGTGCCCTTGATCTAAACAAGTATCAGTATATATCGTACAAACTACTCTAAAATACAAGACCTAGTACTATACTGGTAGTACTTTGCAGCCAAAGTAGTTCAATAGGGCTGATACCAACTGCACTATCCTAATACATTGTTTAAAGGATACAAATGTCGCCTAGAGGGGGGGTGGGGTGAATAGGCGATCAATACTTTTCCTAGAGTGGCTCTAGAAAGGCCGAATAAAACTAGCGTTTACTACCGCTCGGCCCAGAAAACAGATCCCTTTCTTTTTATAATTAAATTGGTGAATATTCAAACGGTCATAACTTTTGAAAGGTGACTCCGATTGACCCGATTCAAATTGCGTTGGAAAGAGGACGACAATAGCTACCCTATAAAGGCAAAGCAGTACCATATCGTGCCCTTGATCTAAACAAGTATCAGTATATATCGTACAAACTACTCTGAAATACAAGACCTAGTACTATACTGGTAGTACTTTATAGCCAAAATAGTTCAATAGGGCTGATACCAAGTACACTATCCTATTACATACTTGAAAGGATACAGATGTCGCCTAGAGGAGGGGGGGTGAATAGGCGATTAAAACTTTGCCTAGAGTGGCTCAACAAAGGCGAAATAAAACTAGCGTTTACTACCGCTCGACCCAGAAAACAGACCCCTTCCATTTTAGAATTAAATCAGTGAATATTCAAACGGTCATAACTTTTGAATGGTGACTCCGATTGACCCGATTCAAATTGTGTTTGAAAGAGGACGACAATAGCTACCCTATAAAGGCAAAGCAGGACCATATCGTGCCCTTGATCTAAACAAGTATCAGTATATATTGTACAAACTACACTAAAATACAAGACCTAGTACTATACTGGTAGTACTTTGCAGCCAAAATAGTTCAATAGGGCTGATACCAACTGCACTATCCTATTACATAGTTGAAAGGATACGGATGTCGCCTAGAGGGGGGCGAATAAGCGATTAAAACTTTTCCTAGAATGGCTCAACAAAGGTGGAATAAAATTAGCGTTTACTACCGCTCGGCCCAGAAAACAGATCCCTTTCTTTTTAGAATTAAATCGGTGAATATACAAACGATCATAACTTTTGAATGGTGACTCCGATTGACCCGATTCAAATTGCATTGGAAAGAGGACGGCAATAGCTACCCTATAAAGGCAAAGCAATACCATATCGTGCCCTTGACCTAAACATGTATCCGTATATATCGTACAAACTACTCTAAAATACAAGACCTAGTACTATACTGGTAGTACTTTGCAGCCAAAGTAGTTCAATAGGGCTGATACCAACTGCACTATCCTAATACATAGTTGAAAGGATACAGATGTCGCCTAGAGGGGGGGGTGGGGTGAATAGGCGATCAAAACTTTTCCTAGAGTGGCTTCACAAAGGCCGAATAAAACTAGCGTTTACTACCGCTCGGCCCAGAAAACAGATCCCTTTCTTTCTAGAATTAAATCGGTGAATATTCAAACGGTCATAACTTTTGAATGGTGACTCCGATTGACCCGATTTAAATTGCGATGGAAAGAGGACGACAATAGCTACCCTATAAAGGCAAAGCAGTACCATATCGTGCCCTTGATCTAAACAAGTATCAGTATATATCGTACAAACTACTTTGAAATGCAAGACCTAGTACTTTACTGGTAGTACTTTGTAGCCAAAATAGTTCAATAGGGCTGATACCAACTACACTATCCTATTACATACTTGAAAGGATACAGATGTCGCCTAGAGGAGGGGGGGGGTGAATAGGCGATTAAAACTTTTCCTAGACTGGCTCAACAAAGGTGGAATAAAAATAGCGTTTACTACCGCTCGGCCCAGAAAACAGATCCCTTTCTTTTTAGAATTAAATCGGTGAGTATACAAACGATCATAACTTTTGAATGGTGACTCCGATTGATCCGATTCAAATTGCATTGGAAAGAGGACGGCAATAGCTACCCTATAAAGGCAAAGAAGGACCGTATCGTGCCCTTGATCTAAACAAGTATCAGTATATATCGTAGAAACTACTCTAAAATACAAGACCTAGTACTATACTGGTAGTACTTTGCAGCCAAAATAGTTCAATAGGGCTGATACCAACTGCACTATCCTATTACATAGTTGAAAGGATACGGATGTCGCCTAGAGGGGGGTGAATAGGCGATTAAAACTTTTCCTAGAATGGCTCAACAAAGGTGGAATAAAAATAGCGTTTACTACCGCTCGGCCCAGAAAACAGATCCCTTTCTTTTTAGAATTAAATCGGTGAGTATACAAACGATCATAACTTTTGATTGGTGACTCCGATTGACCCGATTCAAATTGCATTGGAAAGAGGACGGCAATAGCTACCCTATAAAGGCAAAGCAGTACCATATCGTGCCCTTGATCTAAACAAGTATCAGTATATATCGTACAAACTACTCTAAAATACAAGACCTAGTACTATACTGGTAGTACTTTGCAGCCAAAGTAGTTCAATAGGGCTGATACCAACTGCACTATCCTAATACATTGTTGAAAGGATACAAATGTCACCTAGAGGGGGGGTGGGGTGAATAGGCGATCAATACTTTTCCTAGAGTGGCTCAAGAAAGGCCGAATAAAACTAGCGTTTACTACCGCTCGGCCCAGAAAACAGATCCCTTTCTTTTTAGAATTAAATTGGTGAATATTCAAACGGTCATAACTTTTGAAAGGTGACTCCGATTGACCCGATTCAAATTGCGTTGGAAAGAGGACGACAATAGCTACCCTATAAAGGCAAAGCAGTACCATATCGTGCCCTTGATCTAAACAAGTATCAGTATATATCGTACAAACTACTCTGAAATACAAGACCTAGTACTATACTGGTAGTACTTTGTAGACAAAATAGTTCAATAGGGCTGATACCAACTACACTATCCTATTACATACTTGAAAGGATACAGATGTCGCCTAGAGGAGGGGGGGGGGTGAATAGGCGATTAAAACTTTGCCTAGAGTGGCTCAACAAAGGCGAAATAAAACTAGCGTTTACTACCGCTTGACCCAGAAAACAGACCCCTTCCATTTTAGAATTAAATCAGTGAATATTCAAACGGTCATAACTTTTGAATGGTGACTCCGATTGACCCGATTCAAATTGTGTTTGAAAGAGGACGACAATAGCTACCCTATAAAGGCAAAGCAGGACCATATCGTGCCCTTGATCTAAACAAGTATCAGTATATATTGTACAAACTACACTAAAATACAAGACTTAGTACTATACTGGTAGTACTTTGCAGCCAAAATAGTTCAATAGGGCTGATACCAACTGCACTATCCTATTACATAGTTGAAAGGATACGGATGTCGCCTAGAGGGGGGCGAATAAGCGATTAAAACTTTTCCTAGAATGGATCAACAAAGGTGGAATAAAATTAGCGTTTACTACCGCTCGGCCCAGAAAACAGATCCCTTTCTTTTTAGAATTAAATCGGTGAATATACAAACGATCATAACTTTTGAATGGTGACTCCGATTGACCCGATAAAGGCAAAGCAATACCATATCGTGCCCTTGATCTAAACAAGTATCAGTATATATCGTACAAACTACTCTAAAATACAAGACCTAGTACTATACTGGTAGTACTTTGCAGCCAAATTAGTTCAATAGGGCTGATACCAACTGCACTATCCTAATACATAGTTGAAAGGATACAGATGTCGCCTAGAGGGGGGGGTGGGGTGAATAGGCGATCAAAACTTTTCCTAGAGTGGCTTCACAAAGGCCGAATAAAACTAGCGTTTACTACCGCTCGGCCCAGAAAACAGATCCCTTTCTTTTTAGAATTAAATCGGTGAATATTCAAACGGTCATAACTTTTGAATGGTGACTCCGATTGACCCGATTTAAATTGCGTTGGAAAGAGGACGACAATAGCTACCCTATAAAGGCAAAGCAGTACCATATCGTGCCCTTGATCTAAACAAGTATCAGTATATATCGTACAAACTACTATGAAATGCAAGACCTAGTACTTTACTGGTAGTACTTTGTAGCCAAAATAGTTCAATAGGGCTGATACCAACTACACTATCCTATTACATACTTGAAAGGATACAGATGTCGCCTAGAGGAGGGGGGGGGGTGAATAGGCGATTAAAACTTTTCCTAGAGTGGCTCAACAAAGGCGAAATAAAACTAGCGTTTACTACCGCTCGACCCAGAAAACAGACCCCTTCCATTTTAGAATTAAATCAGTGAATATTCAAACAGTCATAACTTTTGAATGGTGACTCCGATTGACCCGATTCAAATTGTGTTTGAAAGAGGACGACAATAGCTACCCTATAAAGGCAAAGCAGGACCATATCCTGCCCTTGATCTAAACAAGTATCAGTATATATCGTACAAACTACTCTAAAATACAAGACCTAGTACTATACTGGTAGTACTTTGCTGCCAAAATAGTTCAATAGGGCTGATACCAACTGCACTATCCTATTACATAGTTGAAAGGATACGGATGTCGCCTAGAGGGGGGTGAATAGGCGATTAAAACTTTTCCTAGAATGGCTCAACAAAGGCGGAATAAAATTAGCGTTTACTACCGCTCGGCCCAGAAAACAGATCCCTTTCTTTTTAGAATTAAATCGGTGAATATACAAACGATCATAACTTTTGAATGGTGACTCCGATTGACCCGATTCAAATTGCCTTGGAAAGAGGACGGCAATAGCTACCCTATAAAGGCAAAGCAGTACCATATCGTGCCCTTGATCTAAACAAGTATCAGTATATATCGTACAAACTACTCTAAAATACAAGACCTAGTACTATACTGGTAGTACTTTGCAGCCAAAGTAGTTCAATAGGGCTGATACCAGCTGCACTATCCTAATACATAGTTGAAAGGATACATATGTCGCCTAGAAGGGGGGTGGGGTGAATAGGCGATCAAAACTTTTCCTAGAGTGGCTTAACAAAGGCCGAATAAAACTAGCGTTTACTACCGCTCGGCCCAGAAAACAGATCCCTTTCTTTTTAGAATTAAATCGGTGAATATTCAAACGGTCATAACTTTTGAATGGTGACTCCGATTAACCCGATTCAAATTGCGTTGGAAAGAGGACGACAATAGCTACCCTATAAAGGTAAAGCAGTACCATATCGTGCCCTTGATCTAAACAAGTATCATTATATATCGTACAAACTACTCTGAAATACAAGACCTTGTACTATACTGGTAGTACTTTGCAGCCAAAATAGTTCAATAGGGCTGATACCAACTGCACTATCCTATTACATAGTTGAAAGGATATGGATATCGCCTAGAGGGGGGGGTGAATAGGCGATTAAAACTTTTCCTAGAGTGGCCCAACAAAGGCGACTAGCGTTTACTACCGCTCGGCCCAGAAAACAGATCCCTTTGTTTTTAGAATTAAATCGGTGAATATTCAAACGGTCATAACTTTTGAATGGTGACTCCGATTGACCCGATTCAAATTGCGTTGGAAAGAGGACGACAAAAGCTACCCTATAAAGCCAAAGCAGTACCATATCGTGCCCTTGATCTAAACCAGTATCAGTATATATCATACAAACTACTCTGAAATACAAGACCTAGTACTATACTGGTAGTACTTTGCAGCCAAAATAGTTCAATAGGGCTGATACCAACTGCACTATCCTATTAAATAGTTGAAAGGATACGGATGTCGCCTAGAGGGGGGATAAATAGGCGATTAAAACTTTTTCTAGAGTGGCTCAACAAAGGCGGAGTAAAACTAGCGTTTACTATCGCTCGACCCAGAAAACAGATCCCTTTCTTTTTAGAATTAAATTGGTGAATATTCAAACGGTCATAACTTTTGAATGGTGACTCCGATTGACCCGATTCATGTTGCGTTGGAAATAGGACCACAATAGCTACCCTATAAAGGCAAAGCAGTACCATATCGTGCCCTTGATCTAAACAAGTATCAGTATATATCGTACAAACTACTATGAAATACAAGACCTAGTACTATACTGGTAGTACTTTGCAGCCAAAATAGTTCAATAGGGCTGATCCCAACTGCACTATCCTATTAAATAGCTGAAAGGATACAGATGTCGCCTAGAGGGGGGGTGAATAGGCGATTAAAAGTTTTCCTAGAGTGCCTCAACAAAGGCGGAATAAAACTGGCATTTACTACCGCTCGACCCAGAAAACAGACCCCTTCCATTTTAGAATTAAATCAGTGAATATTCAAACGGTCAAAACTTTTGAATGGTCACTCCGATTGACCCGATTCAAATTGTGGTGGAAAGAGGACGACAATAGCTACCCTATAAAGGCAAAGCAGGACCATATCATGCCCTTGATCTAAACAAGTATCAGTATATATCGTACAAACTACTCTAAAATACAAGACCTAGTACTATACTGGTAGTACTTTGCAGCCAAAATAGTTCAATAGGGCTGATACCAACTGCACTATCCTATTACATAGTTGAAAGGATACGGATGTCGCCTAGAGGGGGGTGAATAGGCGATTAAAACTTTTCCTAGAATGGCTCAACAAAGGCGGAATAAAAATAGCGTTTACTACCGCTCGACCCAGAAAATAGATCCCTTTCTTTTTAGAATTAAATCGGTGAGTATACAAACGATCATAACTTTTGAATGGTGACTCCGATTGACCCGATTCAAATTGCATTGGAAAGAGGACGGCAATAGCTACCCTATAACGGCAAAGCAGTACCATATCGTGCCCTTGATCTAAACAAGTATCAGTATATATCGTGCAAACTAATCTAAAATACAAGACCTAGTACGATACTGGTAGTACTTTGCAGCCAAAGTAGTTCAATAGGGCTGATACCAACTGCACTATCCTAATACATAGTTGAAAGGATAAATATGTCGCCTAGAGGGGGGGGTGGGGTGAATAGGCGATCAAAACTTTTCCTAGAGTGGCTCAACAAAGGCAGAATAAAACTAGCGTTTACTACCGCTCGACCCAGAAAACAGATCCCTTTCTTTTTAGAATTAAATCGGTGAATATTCAAACGGTCATAACTTTTGAATGGTGACTCCGATTAACCCGATTCAAATTGCGTTGGAAAGAGGACGACAATAGCTACCCTATAAAGGCAAAGCAGTACCATATCGTGCCCTTGATCTAAACAAGTATCAGTATATATCGTGCAAACTATTCTGAAATACAAGACCTAGTACTATACTGGTAGTACTTTGCAGCCAAAATAGTTCAATAGGGATGATACCAACTGCACTATCCTATTACATAGTTGAAAGGATATAGATGTCGCCTCGAGGGGGGGTGAATAGGCGATTAAAACTTTTCCTAGAGTGGCTCAACAAAGGCGGAATAAAACTAGCGTTTACTACCGCTCGGTCCAGAAAACAGATCCCTTCCTTTTTAGAATTAAATCAATGAATATTCAAACAGCCATAATTTTTGAATGGTGACTCCGATTGACCTGATTCAAATTGCATTGGAAAGAGGACGACAATAGCTACCCTATAAAGGTAAAGCAGTACCATATCGTGCCCTTGATCAAAACAAGTATCAGTATATATCGTACAAACTACTCTGAAATACAAGACCTAGTACTATACTGGTAGTACTTTGCAGCCAAAATAGTTCAATAGGGCTGATACCAACTGCACTATCCTATTACATAGTTGAAAGGATATGGATATCGCGTAGAGGGGGGGGGGGTGAATAGGCGATTAAAACTCTTCCTAGAGTGGCTCAACAAAGGCGACTAGCGTTTACTACCGCTCGGCCCAGAAAACAGATCCCTTTCTTTTTAGAATTAAATCGGTGAATATTCAAACGGTCATAACTTTTGAATGGTGACTCCGATTGACCCGATTCAAGTTGCGTTGGAAAGAGGACGACAATAGCTACCCTATAAATGGAAAGCAGTACCATATCGTGCCCTTGATCTAAAAAGGTATCAGTATATATCCTACAAACTAATCTAAAATACAAGACCTAGTACTATAATGGTAGTACTTTTAACCAAAATAGTTCAATAGGGATGATACCAACTGCACTATCCTATTACATAGTTGAAAGGATATAGATGTCGCCTCGAGGGGGGGTGAATAGGCGATTAAAACGTTTCCTAGAGTGGCTAAACAAAGGCGGAATAAAACTAGCGTTTACTACCGCTCGGCCCAGAAAACAGATTCCTTCTTTTTAGAATTAAATCGGTGAATATTCAAATGGTCATAACTTTTGAATGGTGACTCCGATTGACCCGATTCAAATTTGGTTGGAAAGAGGACGACGATAGCTACCCTATAAAGGCAAATCAATACCTTATCATTCCCTTGATCTAAACAAGTATCAGTATATATCGTACAAACTACTCTGAAAAACAAGACCTAGTACTTTAGTGGTAGTACTTTGCAGCCAAAATAGTTCAATAGGGCAGATACCAACTGCACTATCCTATTACACAGTTGAAAGGATACGGATGTCGCCTAGAGGTGGGGGTGAATAGGCGATTAAAACTTTTCTTAGAGTGGTTCAACAAAGGCGGAATAAAACTAGCATTTACTACCGCTCGGCCCAGAAAACAGATCCCTTTCTTTTTAGAATTAAATCGGTGAATATTCAAACGGTCATAAGTTTTGATATGTGACTCCGATTGACCCGATTCAAATTGCATTGGAAAGAGGACGACAATTGCTACCCTATAAAGGCAAAGCAGTACCATATCGTGCCCTTGATCTAAACAAGTATCAGTATATATCGTACTAACTACTGTGAAATACAAGACCTAGTACTATATTGGTAGTACTTTGTAGCCTAAATAGTTCAATGGGCTGATACCAACTGCACTATCCTATTACATAGTTGAAAGGATACGAATGTCGCCTAGATGGGGGGGTGAATAGGCGATTAAGACTTTTCCTAGAGTGGCTCAACAAAGGCGGAATAAAACTAGCGTTTACTACCACACGGCCCAGAAAACAGATCCCTTTTTTTAGAATTAAATCGGTGAATTTTCAGACGGTCATAACTTTTGAATGGTGACTCCGATTGGCCCGATTCAAATTGCGTTGGAAAGAGGCCGACAATAGCTACCCTATAAAGGCAAAGCAATACCATATCGTGCCCTTGATCCAAACAAGTATCAGTATATATCGTACAAACTACTCTCAAATACAAGACCTAGTACTATACAGGTAGTACTTTGCAGCCAAAATAGTTCAATAGGGTTGATTCCAACTGCACTATCCTATTACATACTTGAAAGGATACGGATGTCGCCTAGAGGGGGGTGAATAGGCGATTAAAAGTTTTCCTAGAGTGGCTCAAAAAAGACGGAATAAAACTAGCGTTTACTGCCGCTCGGCCCAGGAAACAGATCCCTTTCTTTTTAGAATTAAATCGGTGAATATTCAAACGGTCATAACTTTTGAATGTTGACTCCGATTGACCCGATTCAAATTGCGTTGGAAAGAGGACGACAATAGCTACCCTATGAAGGCAAAGCATTACCATATCGTGCCCTTGGTCTAAACAAGTATCAATATATATCGTACAAACTACTCTGAAATACAAGACCTAGTACTATACTGTTAGTACTTTGCAGCCAAAATAGTTCAATAGGGCTGATACCAACTGCATTATCCTATTACATAGTTGAAAGGATAGCTATGTCGCCTAGAGGGGGGTGAATAGGCGATTAAAACTTTTCCTAGAGTGGCTCAACAAAGACGGAATAAAACTAGCGTTTACTACCGCTCGGCCTAGAAAACAGATCCTTTTCTTTTTAGAATTAAATCAGTGAATATTTAAACGGTCATAACTTTTGAATGGTGACTCCGATTGACCCGATTCAAATTGCGTTGGAAAGAGGACGACAATAGCTACCCTATAAAGGCAAAGCAGTACCATAGCGTGCCCTTGATCTAAACAAGTATCAGTATATATCGTATAAACTACCCTGAAATACAAGACCTAGTACTATACTGGTAGTACCTTGCAGCCAAAATAGTTCAATAGGGCTGATACCAACTACACTATCCTATTACATAGTTGAAAGGATACGAATGTCGCCTAGAGGGGATGGGTGAATAGGCGATTAAAACTTTTCCTAGAGTGGCTCAACAAAGGCGGAATAAAACTAGCCTTTACTACCGCTCGGCCCAGAAAACAGATCCCTTTCTTTTTAGAATTAAAACGTTGAATATTCAAACTGTCATAAGTTTTGAATGGTGACTCGGATTGACCCGATTCAAATTGTGTTGGAAAGAGAACGACAATAGCTACCATATAAAGGCAAAGAAGTACCATATCATGCCTTTGATGTGAACAAGTATCAGTATATATCATACAAACTACTCTGAAATACAAGACCAAGTACTATACTGGAAGTACTTTGCAGCCAAAATAGTTCAATAGGGCTGATACCAACTGCACTATCCTATTACATAGTTGAAAGGATACGAATGTCGCCTAGAGGGGGGGGGGGTGAATAGACAATTAAAACTTTTCCTAGAGTGGCTCAACAAAGGCGGAATGAAACTAGCGTTTACTACCGCTCGACCCAGAAAACAGATCTCTTTCTTTTTAGAATTAAATCGATAAATATTCAAACGGTCATAACTTTTGAATGGTGACTCCGATTGACCCGATTCAAATTGCGTTGGAAAGAGGACGACAATAGCTACCATTTAAATGCAAAGCAGTACCATATCGTGCCCTTGATCTAAACAAGTATCAATATATATCTTACAAACTACTCTGAAATACAAGACTTAGTACTATACTGGTAGTACTTTACAGCCAAAATAATTAAATAGGGCTGATACCAACTGCACTATCCTATTACATAGTTGAAAGGATACGAATGTCGCCTAGAGGGGGGGGTGAATAAGCGATTAAAACTTTTCCTAGAGTGGCTCAACAAAGGCAGAATAAAACTAGTGTTTACTACCGCTCGGCCCAGAAAACAGATCCCTTTCTTTTTAGAATTAAATCGGTGAATATTCAAACGGTCATAACTTTTGAATGGTGACTCTGATTGACCCGATTCAAATTGCGTTGGAAAGAGGACGACAATAGCTACCCTATAAAGGCAAAGCAGTACCATATCATGCCCTTGATCTAAACAAGTATTAATATATATCGTACAAAATACTCTGAAATACAAGACCTAGTACTATACTGGTAGTACTTTGCAGCCAAAATAGTTCAATAGGGCTGATCCCAACTGCACTATCCTATTAAATGGTTGAAAGGATACAGATGTCGCCTAGAGGGGGGTGAATAGGCGATTAAAACTTTTCGTAGAGTGGCTCAACAAAGGCGGAATAAAACTAGCGTTTACTACCACTAGGCCCAGAAAACAGATCCCTTTCTTTTTATAATTAAATCGGTGAATATTCAAACAGTCATAACTTTTGAATGGTGACTCCGATTGACCCGATTCAAATTGCATTGGAAAGAGGACAACAATAGATACCCTATAAAGGCAAAGCAGTACCATATTGTGCCCTTGATCTAAACAAGTATCAGTATATAACGTACAAACTACTCTGAAATACAAGACCTAGTACTATACAGGTAGTACTTTGCAGCCAAAATAGTTCAATAGGGCTAATACCAATTGCACTATACCATTACATAGTTGAAAGGATACGGATGTCGCCTAGAGGGGTGGGGGGGGGTGGGGGGTGAATAGGCGATTAAAACTTTTCCTAGAGTGGCTCAACAAAGGCAGAATAAAAGTAGCGTTTACTATCGCTCGGCCCAGAAAACAGATCCCTTTCTTTTTAGAATTAAATCAGTGAATATTCAAACGGTCATAACTTTTGAATGGCGACTCCGATTGACCCGATTCAAATTGCGTTGGAAAGAGGACGATAATAGCTACTCTATAAAGGCAAAGTAGTACCATATCGTGCCCTTGATCTAAAAAAGTATCAGTATATATTGTACAAACTACTCTGAAATACAAGACCTAGTACTATACTGGTAGTACTTTGGAGCCAAAATAGTTCAATAGGGTTGATACCAACTGGACTATCCTATGACATAGGTGAAAGGATACGGATCTCGCCTAGAGGGGGTGCATAGGCGATTAAAACTTTTCCTAGAGTGGCTCAACAAAGACGGAATAAAACTATCGTTTACTACCGATCGGCCCAGAAAACAGATCCCTTTCTTTTTAGAATTAAATCGGGGAGTATTCAAACGGTCATAACTTTTGAATGGTGATTCCGATTGACCCGATTCAAATTGCGTTGGAAAGAGGACGACAATAGCTACCCTATAAAGGCAAATCAGTTCCATATGGTGCCCTTGATCTAAACAAGTATTAGTATATATTGTGCAAACTACTCTGAAATACAAGACCTAGTACTATACTGGTAGTACTTTGCAGCAAAAATAGTTCAATAGGGCTGATACCAAATGCACTATCCTATTACATAGTTGAAAGGATACGAATGTCGCCTAGAGGGGACGGGTGAATAGGCGATTAAAACTTTTCCTAGAGTGGCTCAACAAAGGCGGAATAAAACTAGCCTTTACTACCGCTCGGCCCAGAAAACAGATCCCTTTCTTTTTAGAATTAAAACGTTGAATATTCAAACTGTCATAAGTTTTGAATGGTGACTCCGATTGACCCGATTCAAATTGTGTTGGAAAGAGAACGACAATAGCTACCATATAAAGGCAAAGAAGTACCATATCATGCCTTTGATGTGAACAAGTATCAGTATATATCATACAAACTACTCTGAAATACAAGACCAAGTACTATACTGGAAGTACTTTGCAGCCAAAATAGTTCAATAGGGCTGATACCAACTGCACTATCCTATTACATAGTTGAAAGGATACAGATGTCACCTCGAGGGGGGGGGGTGAATAGGCGATTAAAACTTTTCCTAGCGTGGCTCAACAATGGCGGAATAAAACTAGTGTTTACTACCGCTCGGCCCAGAAAACAGATCCCTTTCTTTTTAGAATTAAATCGGTGAATATTCAAACGGTCATAACTTTTGAATGGTGACTCCGATTGACCCGATTCAAATTGTGTTGGAAAGAGGATGACAATAGCTATCCTATAAAGGCAAAGAAGTACCATGTCGTGCCCTTGATCTAAAAAAGTATCAGTATATATCGTACAAACTACTCTAAAATACAAGACCTAGTACTATACTGGTAGTACTTTGCAGCCAAAATAGTTCAATAGGGCTGATACCAACTGCACTATCCTATTACATAGTTGAAAGGATACCGATGTCGCCTAGAGGGGGGTGAATAGGCGATCAAATTTTTTCCTAGAGTGTCTCAACAAAGACAGAATAAAACTAGCGTTTACTACCGATCGGCCTAGAAAACAGATCCCTTTCTATTTAGAATTAAATCGGTGAATATTCAAACGGTCATAACTTTTGAATGGTGACTCCGATTGACCCGATTCAAATTTGCATTTGAAAGAGGACATCAATAGCTACCCTATAAAGGCAAAGCAGTACCATATCGTGCCCTTGATCTAAACAAGTATCAGTATATATAGTACAAACTACTCTGAAATAGAAGACCTAGTACTATACTGGTAGTACTTTGCAGCCAAAATAGTTCAATAGGGCTGATACCAACTGCACTATCCTATTACATAGTTGAAAGGATACGAATGTCGCCTAGAGGGTGGGGTGAATAGGCGATTAAAAGTTTTCCTAGAGTGGCTCAACAAAGGCGGAATAAAACTAGCGTTTACTACCGCTCGGCCCAGAAAACAGATCCCTTTCTTTTTAGAATTAAATCGGTGAATATTTAAACGGTCATAACTTTTGAATGGTGACTCCGATTGACCCGATTCAAATTACGTTGGAAAGAGGACGACAATAGCTACCCTATAAAGGCAAAGCAGTACCATATCGTGCCCTTGATCTAAGCAAGTATTAGTATATATCATACAAACTACTCTGAAATAGAAGACCTAGTACTATACTGGTAGTACTTTGCAGCCAAAATAGTTCAATTGGGCTGATACCAACTGCACTATCCTATTACATAGTTGAAGGGATACCGATGTCGCCTAGAGGGAGGGTGAATAGGCGATTAATTTTTTTCTAGAGTGGCTCAACAAAGGTGGAATAAAACTAGCGTTTACTACCACTAGGCCCAGAAAACAGATCCCTTTCTTTTTATAATTAAATCGGTGAATATTCAAACAGTCATAACTTTTGAATGGTGACTCCGATTGACCCGATTCAAATTGCATTGGAAAGAGGACAACAATAGATACCCTATAAAGGCAAAGCAGTACCATATTGTGCCCTTGATCTAAACAAGTATCAGTATATAACGTACAAACTACTCTGAAATACAAGACCTAGTACTATACAGGTAGTACTTTGCAGCCAAAATAGTTCAATAGGGCTAATACCAATTGCACTATACCATTACATAGTTGAAAGGATACGGATGTGGCCTAGAGGGGGGGGGGGGTGGGGGTGAATAGGCGATTAAAACTTTTCCTAGAGTGGCTCAACAAAGGCAGAATAAAAGTAGCGTTTACTATCGCTCGGCCCAGAAAACAGATCCCTTTCTTTTTAGAATTAAATCAGTGAATATTCAAACGGTCATAACTTTTGAATGGCGACTCCGATTGACCCGATTCAAATTGCGTTGGAAAGAGGACGATAATAGCTACTCTATAAAGGCAAAGTAGTACCATATCGTGCCCTTGATCTAAAAAAGTATCAGTATATATTGTACAAACTACTCTGAAATACAAGACCTAGTACTATACTGGTAGTACTTTGGAGCCAAAATAGTTCAATAGGGTTGATACCAACTGGACTATCCTATGACATAGGTGAAAGGATACGGATCTCGCCTAGAGGGGGTGCATAGGCGATTAAAACTTTTCCTAGAGTGGCTCAACAAAGACGGAATAAAACTATCGTTTACTACCGATCGGCCCAGAAAACAGATCCCTTTCTTTTTAGAATTAAATCGGGGAATATTCAAACGGTCATAACTTTTGAATGGTGACTCCGATTGACCCGATTCAAATTGCGTTGGAAAGAGGACGACAATAGCTACCCTATAAAGGCAAAGCAGTACCATATCGTGCCCTTGATCTAAACAAGTATTAGCATATATCGTACAAACTACTGTGAAATATAAGACCTAGTACTATACTGGTAATACTTTGCAGCCAAAATAGTTCAATAGGGCTGATACCATTTGCACTATCCTATTACATAGTTGAAAGGATACGAATGTCGCCTAGAGGGGGGGGTGAATAGACAATTAAAACTTTTCCTAGAGTGGCTCAACAAAGGCGGAATAAAACTAGCGTTTACTACCGCTCGACCCAGAAAACAGATCTCTTTCTTTTTAGAATTAAATCCATAAATATTCAAACGGTCATAACTTTTGAATGGTGACTCCGATTGACCCGATTCAAATTGCGTTGGAAAGAGGACGATAATAGTTACCCTTTAAAGGCAAAGCAGTACCATATCATGCCCTTGATCTAAACAAATTTCAGTATATATCATACAAACTACTCTGAAATACAAGACCTAGTACTATACTGGTAGTACTATACAGCCAAAATAGTTCAATAGGGCTGATACCAACTGCACTATCCTATTACATAGTTGAAAGGATACTGATGTCGCCTAGAGGGGAGGGGTGAATAGGCGATAAAACTTTTCCTAGAGTGGCTCAACAAAGGCGGAATCAAACTAGCGTTTACTACCGCTCGACCCAGAAAACAAATCCCTAACTTTTTAGAATTAAATCGGTGAATATGCAAATGGTCATAACTTTTGAATGGTGTCTCCGATTGACCCGATTCAAATTGCGTTGGAAAGGGGACGACAATAGCTACCCTATAAAGGCAAAGCAATACCATATCGTGCCCTTGATCTAAACAAGTATCAGTATATATCGTACAAACTACTTAGAAATGCAAGACCTAGTTCTATACTAGTAGTACTTTGCAACCAAAATAGTTCAATAGGGCTGATACCAACTACACTATCCTATTACATAGTTGAAAGGATACTGATGTCGCCTAGAGGAGGGGGGGTGAATAGGGGATTAAAACTTTTCCTAGACTGGCTCAACAAAGGCGGAATCAAACTAGCGTTTACTACCGCTCGGCCCAGAAAACAGATCCCTTTCTTTTTAGAGTTAAATCGGTGAATATTCAAACGGTCATAACTTTTGAATGGTGACTCCGATTGACCCGATTCAAATTGCGTTGGAAAGTGAACGACAATAGCTACCATATAAAGGCAAAGAAGTACCATATAGTGCCCTTGATCTAAACAAGTATTAGTATATATCATACAAACTACTCTGAAATACAAGACCTAGTACTATACTGGTAGTACTTTGCAGCCAAAATAGGGCTGATACCAACTACACTATCCTATTACATAGTTGAAAGGATACAGATGTCGCCTAGAAATGGTTGAATAGGCGATTAAAACTTTTCCTAGAGTGGCTCAACAAAGGCGGAATAAAACTAGTGTTTACTGCCGCTCGGCCTAGAAAACAGATCGCTTTCATTTTAGAATTAAATCGGTGAATATTCAAATGGTCATAACTTTTGAATGGTGACTCCGATTGACCCGATTCAAATTGCGTTGGAAAGAGGACGACAATAGCTACCCTATAAAGGCAAAGCAGTACCATATCGTGCCCTTGATCTAAAAAAGTATCAGTATATATCGTACAAACTACTCTGAAATACAAGACCTAGTACTATACTGGTAGTACTTTGCAGCCAAAATAGTTCAATAGCGCTGATACCAACTGCACTATCCTATTACATAGTTGAAAGGATACCGATGTCGCCTAGAGGGGGGGATGAATAGGCGATTAATTTTTTTCCTAGAGTGGCTCAACAAAGGCGGAATAAAACAAGCGTTTACTACCGCTCGGCCCAGAAAACAGATCCATTTCTTTTTAGAATTAAATCGGTGAATATTGAAACAGTCATAACTTTTGAATGGTGACTCCGATTGACCCGATTCAAATTGCGTTGGAAAGAGGACGACAATAGCTACCCTATGAAGGCAAAGAAGTACCATATCGTGCCCTTGATCTAAACAAGTATCAGCATATATCATACAAACTACTCTGAAATACAAGACCTAGAACTATACTGGTAGTACTTTCTAGCAAGAATAGTTCAATAGGGCAAATACCAACTGCACTATTCTATTACATAGTTGAAAGGATACGGATGTCGCCTAGAGGGGGAGGGGTGAATAGGCGATTAAAACTTTTCCTAGAGTGGCTCAACAAAGGCGGAATAAAACTAGCGTTTACTACCGCTCGGCCCAGAAAACAGATCCCTTACTTTTTAGAATTAAATCGGTGAATATTCAAACGGTCATAACTTTTGAATGGTGACTCCGATTGACCCGATTCAAATTGTGTTGGAAAGAGGACGACAATAGCTACCATATAAAGGGAAAGAAGTACCATATCATGCCCTTGATATAAACAAATATCAGTATATATCGTACAAACTACTCTGAAATACAAGACCTAGTACTATACTGGTAGTACTTTCCAGCTAGAATAGTTCAATATGGCTGGTACCAACTGCACTATCCTATTACATAGTTGAAAGGATACCGATGCCGTCTAGAGGGGGGTGAATAGGCGATTAAAACTTTTCCTAGAGTGGCTCAACAAAGGCGGAATAAAACTAGCGTTTACTACCGCTCGGCCCAGAAAACAGATCTCTATCTTTTTAGAATTAAATCGGTGAATATTCAAATGGTCATAACTTTTGAATGGTGACTCCGATTGACCCGATTCAAATTGCGTTGGAAACAGGAAGACAATAGCTATCCTATAAAGGTAAAGCAGTACCATATCATGCCCTTGATCTAAAAAAGTATCAGTATATATCGTACAAACTACTCTGAAATACAAGACCTAGTACTACACTGGTAGTACTTTGCAGCCAAAATAGTTCAATAGGGCTGATACGACCTGCACTATCCTATTACATAGTTGAAAGGATACGATTGTCGCCTAGAGGGTAGGGTGAATAGGCGATTAAAACTTTTCCTAGAGTGGTCAACAAAGGCGGAATAAAACTAGCGTTTACTACCGCTCGGCCTAGAAAACAGATTCCTTTCTTTTTAGAATTAAATCAGTGAATATTCAAACGGTCATAACTTTTGAATGGTGACTCCGATTGACCCGATTCAAATTGCGTTGGAAACAGGACGACAATAGCTATCCTATCAAGGCAAAGCAATACCATATTGTGCCCTTGATCTAAAAAAGTATCAGTATATATCGTACAAACTACTCTGAAATACATGACCTAGTACTATGGTAGTACTTTGCAGCCAAAATAGTTCAATAGGGCTGATACCAACTGCACTATCCTATTACATAGTTGAAAGGATATGGATGAATAGGCGATTAAAACTTTTCCTAGAGTGGCTCAACAAAGGCGGAATAATACTAGCGTTTACTACCGCTCGGCCCAGAAAACAGATCCCTTTCTTTTTAGAATTAAATCGGTGAATATTCAAACGGTCATAACTTTTGAATGATGACTCCGATTGACCCGATTCAAATTGCGTTGGAAAGAGAACGACAATAGCTACCCAGTAAAGGCAAAGCAGTACCATATCGTGCCCTTGATCTAAACAAGTATCAGTATATATCGTACAAACTACTCTGAAATACAAGACCTAGTACTATACTGGTAGTACTTTGTAGCCAAAATAATTCAATAGGGCTGATACCAACTGCACTAACCTATTACATTGAAAGGATACGGATGTCGCCTAGAGGGGGGTGAATAGGCGATTAAATTTTTTCCTTGAGTGGCTCAATGAAGGCGGAATAAAACTGGTGTTTACTATCGCTCGGCCCAGAAAACAGATCACTTTCTTTTTAGAATTAAATCGGTGAATATTCAAACGGTCATAACTTTTGAATGATGACTCCGATTGACCCTATTCAAATTACATTGGAAAGAGGACGACAATAGCTACCCTATCAAGGCAAAGCAGTACCATATTGTGCCCTTGATCTAAATAAGTATTAGTATATATCGTACAAACTACTCTGAAATAGAAGACCTAGTACTATACTGGTAGTACTTTGCAGCCAAAATAGTTCAATAGGGCTGATACCAACCGCACTATCCTATTACATAGTTGAAAGGATACGGATGTCGCCTAGAGGGGGGGGTGAATAGGCGATTAAAACTTTTCCTGGAGTGGCTCAACAAAGGCGGACTAAAACTAGCGTTTACTACCGCTCGGCCCAGAAAACAAACCCCTTTCTTTTTATAATTAAATCGGTCAATATTGAAATGGTCATAACTTTTGAATGGTGACTCCGTGACCGGATTCAAATTGTGTTGGAAAGAGGACGACAATAGCTACCCTATAAAGGCAAAGCAGTACCATATCGTGCCCTTGATCTAAACAAGTATCAGGATATATCATACAAACTACTCCGAAATACAAGACCTAGTACTATACAGGTAGTACTTTGCAGCCAAAATAGTTCAATAGGGCTGATACCAATTGCACTATCCTATTACATAGTTGAAAGGATATGGATGTCGCCTAGAGGGGGGGGGGGGTGAATAGGCGATTAAAACTTTTCCTAGAGTGGCTCAACAAAGGCGGAATAAATCTAGCGTTTACTACCGCTCGGCCCAGAAAACAGATCCCTTACTTTTTAGAATTAAATCGGTGAATATTCAAACGGTCATAACTTTTGAATGGTGACTCCGATTGACCCGATTCAAATTGCGTTGGAAAGAGATGACAATAGCTACCATATAAAGGCAAAGAAGTACCATATCATGCCCTTGATATAAACAAATATCAGTATATATCGTACAAACTACTCGGAAATACAAGACCTAGTACTATACTGGTAGTACTTTCCAGCCAGAATAGTTCAATATGGCTGATACCAACTGCACTACCCTATAAAGGCAAAGCAGTACCATATCGTGCCCTTGATCTAAACAAGTATCAGTATATATCATAATAACTACTCTGAAACACAATACCTAGAACTATACTGGTAGTACTTTCCAGCAAGAATAGTTCAATAGGCAAATACCAACTGCACTATTCTATTACATAGTTGAAAGGATACGGATGTCGCCTAGAGGGGGGTGAATAGGCGATTAAAACTTTTCCTAGAGTGGCTCAACAAAGGCGGAATAAAACTAGCGTTTACTACCGCTCGGCCCAGAAAACAGATCCCTTACTTTTTAGAATTAAATCGGTGAATATTCAAACGGTCATAACTTTTGAATGGTGACTCCGATTGACCCGATTCAAATTGCGTTGGAAAGAGGACGAGAATAGCTACCATATAAAGGCAAAGAAGTACCATATCATGCCCTTGATCTAAACAAATATCAGTATATATCGTACAAACTACTCTAAAATACAAGACCTAGTACTATACTGGTAGTACTTTCCAGCCAGAATAGTTCAATATGGCTGATACCAACTGCACTATCCTATTACATAGTTGAAAGGATACCGATGCCGCCTAGAGGGGGCTGAATAGGCGATTAAAACTTTTCCTAGAGTGGCTCAACAAAGGCGGAATAAACCTAGCGTTTACTACCTCTCGGCCCAGAAAACAGATCCCTTTCTTTTTAGAATTAAATCCGTGAATATTCAAACGGTCATAACTTTTGAATGGCGACTCCGATTGACCCGATTCAAATTGCATTGGAAACAGGACGACAATAGCTATCCTATAAAGGCAAAGTAATTCCATATTGTGCCCTTGATCTAAAAAAGTATCAGTATATATCTTACAAACTACTCTAAAATACAAGACCTAGTACTATGGTAGTAGTTCGCAGCCAAAATTGTTCAATAGGGCTGATACCAACTGCACTATCCTATTACATAGTTGAAAGGATACGGATGTCGCCTAGAGGAGGGGTGAATAGGCGATTAAAACTTTTCCTAGAGTGGCTCAACAAAGGCGGAATAAAACTAGCGTTTACTACCGCTCGGCCCAGAAAACAGATCCCTTTCTTTTTAGAACTAAATCGGTGAATCTTTAAACGGTCATAACTTTTGAATGGTGACTCCGATTGACCAGATTCAAATTGCGTTGGAAAGAGGACAACAATAGCTACCCTATAAAGGCAAAGCAGTACCATATCGTGCCCTTGATCTAAACAAGTATCAATATATATCTTACAAACTACTCTGAAATACAAGACCTAGTACTATACTAGTAGTACTTTGTAGCCAAAATAGTTCAATAGGGCTTATACCAACTGCACTATCCTATTACATAGTTGAAAGGATACGGATATCGCATAGAGGGGGGTGAATAGGCGATTAAAACTTTTCCTAGAGTGGCTCAACAAAGGGGGAATAAAACTAGCGCTTACTATCGCTCGGCCCAGAAAACAGATCCCTTTCTGTTTAGAATTAAATCGGTGCATATTCAAACGCTCATAACTTTTGAATGGTGACTCCGATTGACCCGATTCAAATTGCGTTGGAAAGAGGATGACAATAGCTACCCTATAAAGGCAAAGCAGTACCATATCGTGCCCTTGATCTAAACAAGTATCAGTATATATCATACAAACTACTCTGAAATACAAGACCTAGTACTATACTGGTAGTACTTTGCAGCCAAAATAGTTCAATAGGGCTGATACCAACTGCACTAACCTATTACATAGTTGAAAGGATACGGATGTCGCCTAGAGGGGGGTGAATAGGCGATTAAAATTTTTCCTTGAGTGGCTCAACGAAGGCGGAATAAAACTGGTGTTTACTATCGCTCGGCCCAGAAAACAGATCCCTTTCTTTTTAGAATTAAATCAGTGAATATTCAAACGGTCATAACTTTTGAATGATGACTCCGATTGACCCCATTCAAATTACGTTGGAAAGAGGACGACAATAGCTACCCTATAAAGGCAAAGCGGTACCATATCGTGCCCTTGATCTAAAAAAGTATCAGTATATCTCGTACAAACTACTCTGAAATAGAAGACCTAGTACTATACTGGTAGTACTTTGCAGCTAAAATAGTTCAATAGGGCTGATACCAACTGCACTATCCTATTACATAGTTGAAAGGATACGGATGTCGCCTAGAGGGGGGGGGGTGAATAGGCGATTAAAACTTTTCCTAGAGTGGCTCAACAAAGGGGGAATAAAACTAGCGCTTACTATCGCTCGGCCCAGAAAACAGATCCCTTTCTTTTTACAATTAAATCGGTGCATATTCAAACGCTCATAACTTTTGAATGGAGACTCCGATTAACCCGATTCAAATTGCGTTGGAAAGAGGACGACAATAGCTACCCTGTAAAGGCAAAGCAGTACCATATCGTGCCCTTGATCTAAACAAGTATCAGTATATATCATACAAACTACTCTGAAATACAAGACCTAGTACTATACTGGTAGTACTTTGCAGCCAAAATAGTTCAATAGGGCTGATACCAATTGCACTATCCTATTACATAGTTGAAAGGATATGGATGTCGCCTAGAGGGGGGGGTGAATAGGCGATTAAAACTTTTCCTAGAGTGGCTCAACGAAGGCGGAATAAATATAGCGTTTACTACCGCTCGGCCCAGAAAATAGATCCCTTACTTTTTAGAATTAAATCGGTGAATATTCAAACGGTCATAACTTTTGAATGGTGACTTTGACCCGATTCAAATTGCGTTGGAAAGAGGACGACAATAGCTACCATATAAAGGCAAAGAAGTACCATATCATGCCCTTGATCTAAACAAATATCAGTATATATCGTACAAACTACTCTAAAATACAAGACCTAGTACTATACTGGTAGTACTTTCCAGCCAGAATAGTTCAATATGGCTGATACCAACTGCACTACCCTATAAAGGCAAAGCAGTACCATATCGTGCCCTTGATCTAAACAAGTATCAGTATATATATCATACAAACTACTCTGAAATACAAGACCTAGAACTATACTGGTAGTACTTTCCAGCAAGAATAGTTCAATAGGGCAAATACCAACTGCACTATTCTATTACATAGTTGAAAGGATACAGATGTCGCCTAGAGGGGGGGTGAATAGGCGATTAAAACTTTTCCTAGAGTGGCTCAACAAAGGCGGAATAAAACTAGCGTTTACTACCGCTCGGCCCAGAAAATAGATCCCTTACTTGTTAGAATTAAATCGGTGAATATTCAAACGGTCATAACTTTTGAATGGTGACTCCGATTGACCCGATTCAAATTGCGTTGGAAAGAGGACGAGAATAGCTACCATATAAAGGCAAAGAAGTACCATATCATGCCCTTGATCTAAACAAATATCAGTATATATCGTACTAACTACTCTGAAATACAAGACCTAGTACTATACTGGTAGTACTTTCCAACCAGAATAGTTCAATATGGCTGATACCAACTGCACTATCCTATTACATAGTTGAAAGGATACCGATGCCGCCTAGAGGGGGGTGAATAGGAGATTAAAACTTTTCCTAGAGTGGCTCAACAAAGGCGGAATAAAACTAGCGTTTACTACCTCTCGGCCCAGAAAACAGATCCCTTTCTTTTTAGAATTAAATCGATGCATATTCAAATGCTCATAACTTTTGAATGGTGACTCCGATTGACCCGATTCAAATTGCGTTGGAAAGAGGACGACAATAGCTACCCTATAAAGGCAAAGCAATACCATATAATGCCCTTGATCTAAACAAATATCAGTATATATCGTACAAACTACTCTGAAATACAAGACCTAGTACTATACTGGTAGTACTTTGCAGCCAAAATAGTTCAATAGGGCTGATACCAACTGCACTATCCTATTACATAGTTGAAAGGATACTGATGTCGCCTAGAGGGGGGGGGGTGAATAGGTGATTAAAACTTTTCCTAGAGTGGCTCAACAAAGGCGGAATAAAACTAGCGTTTACTACCGCTCGGCCCAGAAAACAGATCCCTTTCTTTTTAGAATTAAATCGGTGAATATTCAAATGGTCATAACTTTTGAATGGTGACTCCGATTGGCCGGATTCAAATTGTGTTGGAAAGAGAACGACAATAGCTACCATATAAAGGAAAATAAGTACCATATCGTGCCCTTGATCTAAAAAAGTATCAGTATATATCATACAAACTACTCTGAAATACAAGACCTAGCACTATACTGGTAGTACTTTGCAGCCAAAATAGTTCAATAGGGCTGATACCAACTGCACTATCCTATTACATAGTCGAAAGGATAAAAATGTCGTCTAGAGGGGGGTGAATAGGCGATTAAAACTTTTCCTAGAGTGGCTCAACAAAGGCGGAATAAAACTAGCGTTTACTACCGCTCGGCCCAGAAAACAAATCCCTTTCTTTTTATAATTAAATCGGCGAATATTCAAACGGTCATAACTTTTGAATGGTGACTCCGATTGACCCGATTCAAATTGTGTTGGAAAGAGGACGACAATAGCTACCCTATAAAGGCAAAGCAGTACCATATCGTGCCCTTGATCTAAACAAGTATCAGGATATATCATACAAACTACTCTGAAATACAAGACCTAGTACTATACAGGTAGTACTTTGCAGCCAAAATAGTTCAATAGGGCTGATACCAATTGCACTATCCTATTACATAGTTGAAAGGATATGGATGTCGCCTAGAGGGGGGGGTGAATAGGCGATTAAAACTTTTCCTAGAGTGGCTCAACGAAGGAGGAATAAATATAGCATTTACTACCGCTCGGCCCAGAAAATAGATCCCTTACTTTTTAGAATTAAATCGGTGAATATTCAAACGGTCATAACTTTTGAATGGTGACTTTGACCCGATTCAAATTGCGTTGGAAAGAGGACGACAATAGCTACCATATAAAGGCAAAGAAGTACCATATCATGCCCTTGATCTAAACAAATATCAGTATATATCGTACAAACTACTCTAAAATACAAGACCTAGTACTATACTGGTAGTACTTTCCAGCCAGAATAGTTCAATATGGCTGATACCAACTGCACTACCCTATAAAGGCAAAGCAGTACCATATCGTGCCCTTGATCTAAACAAGTATCAGTATATATATCATACAAACTACTCTGAAATACAAGACCTAGAACTATACTGGTAGTACTTTCCAGCAAGAATAGTTCAATAGGGCAAATACCAACTGCACTATTCTATTACATAGTTGAAAGGATACAGATGTCGCCTAGAGGGGGGGTGAATAGACGATTAAAACTTTTCCTAGAGTGGCTCAACAAAGGCGGAATAAAACTAGCGTTTACTACCGCTCGGCCCAGAAAACAGATCCCTTACTTTTTAGAATTAAATGGGTGAATATTCAAACGGTCATAACTTTTGAATGGTGACTCCGATTGACCCGATTCAAATTGCGTTGGAAAGAGGACGAGAATAGCTACCATATAAAGGCAAAGAAGTACCATATCATGCCCTTGATCTAAACAAATATCAGTATATATCGTACTAACTACTCTGAAATACAAGACCTAGTACTATACTGGTAGTACTTTCCAACCAGAATAGTTCAATATGGCTGATACCAACTGCACTATCCTATTATATAGTTGAAAGGATACCGATGCCGCCTAGAGGGGGGTGAATAGGAGATTAAAACTTTTCCTAGAGTGGCTCAACAAAGGCGGAATAAAACTAGCGTTTACTACCTCTCGGCCCAGAAAACAGATCCCTTTCTTTTTAGAATTAAATCGGTGCATATTCAAATGCTCATAACTTTTGAATGGTGACTCCGATTGACCCGATTCAAATTGCGTTGGAAAGAGGACGACAATAGCTACCCTATAAAGGCAAAGCAATACCATATAATGCCCTTGATCTAAACAAATATCAGTATATATCGTACAAACTACTCTGAAATACAATACCTAGTACTATACTGGTAGTACTTTGTAGCCAAAATAGTTCAATAGGGCTGATACCAACTGCACTATCCTATTACATAGTTGAAAGGATACTAATGTCGCCTAGAGGGGGGGGGTGAATAGGTGATTAAAACTTTTCCTAGAGTGGCTCAACAAAGGCGGAATAAAACTAGCGTTTACTACCGCTTGGCCCAGAAAACAGATCCCTTTCTTTTTAGAATTAAATCGGTGAATATTCAAATGGTCATAACTTTTGAATGGTGACTCCGATTGACCGGATTCAAATTGTGTTGGAAAGAGAACGACAATAGCTACCATATAAAGGAAAATAAGTACCATATAGTGCCCTTGATCTAAACAAGTATCAGTATGTATCATACAAACTACTCTGAAATACAAGACCTAGCACTATACTGGTAGTACTTTGTAGCCAAAATAGTTCAATAGGGCTGATACCAACTGCACTATCCTATTACATAGTCGAAAGGATAAAAATGTCGTCTAGAGGGGGGTGAATAGGCGATTAAAACTTTTCCTAGAGTGGCTCAACAAAGGCGGAATAAAACTAGTGTTTACTACCGCTCGGTCCAGAAAACAGATCCCTTTATTTTTAGAATTAAATCAGTGAATATTCAAATGGTCATAACTTTTGAATGGTGACTCCGATTGACCCGATTCAAATTGCGTTGGAAAGAGGACGACAGTAGCTACCCTATAAAGGCAAAGCAGTACCATATCATGCCCTTGATCTAAAAAAGTATCAGTATATATCGTACAAACTACTCTAAAATACAAGACCTAGTACTATACTGGTAGTACTTTGCAGCCAAAATAGTTCAACAGGGCTGATACCAACTGCACTATCCTATTACATAGTTGAAAGGATACCGATGTCGCCTAGAGGGGGGGGGGTGAATAGGCGATTAAATTTTTTCCTAGAGTGGATCAACAAAGGCGGAATAAAACTAGCGTTTACTACCGCTCGGCCCATAAAACAGACCCCTTTCTTTTTAGAATTAAATCGGTGAATATTCAAACGGTCATAACTTTTGAATGGTGACTCCGATTGACCCGATTCAAATTTCGTTAGAAAGAGGACGACAATAGCTACCATATAAAGGCAAAGAAGTACCATATCATGGCCTTGATCTAAACAAATATCAGTATATATTGTACAAACTACTCTCTAAGACCTAGTACTATACTGATAGTACTTACAGCCAAAATAGTTCAATAGGGCTGATACCAACTGCACTATCCTATTACATAGTTGAAAGGATACGGATGTCGCCTAGAGGGGGGGTGAATAGGCGATTAAATTTTTTCCTAGAGTGGCTCAACAAAGGCGGAATAAAACTAGCGTTTACTTTAACTCGGCCTAGAAAACAGATCCCTCTCCTTTTAGAATTAAATTGGTGAATATTCAAACGGTCATAACTTTTGAATGGTGACTCCGATTGACCTGATTAAAATTGCGTTGGAAAGAGGACGACAATAGCTACCCTATAAAGGCAAAGCAGTACCATATCGTGCCCTTGATCTAAACAAGTATCAGTATATATTGTACAAACTACTCTGAAATACAAGACCTAGTACTATACTGGTAGTACTTTGCAGCCAAAATAGTTCAATAGGGCGGATACCAACTGCACTATCCTATTACATAGTTGAAAGGATACGGATGTCGTCTAAAGGAGGGGTGAGTAGGCGACTAAAACTTTTCCTAGAGTGGCTCAACAAAGGCGGAATAAAACTTGCGTTTACTACGGCTCGACCCAGAAAACAGCTCCCTTTCTTTTTAGAATTAAATCAGTGAATATTCAAACGGTCATAACTTTTGAATGGTGACTCCGATTGACCCGATTCAAATTGCGTTGGAAAGAGGACGACAATAGCTACCCTATAAAGGAAAATAAGTACCATATCGTGCCCTTGATCTAAACAAGTATTAGTATATATCATACAAACTACTCTGAACTACAAGACATAGTACTATACTGGTAGTACTTTGCAGCCAAAGTAGTTCAATAGGGCTGATACCAACAGCACTATCCTATTACATAGTTGAAAGGATACGGATGTCGCCTAGAGGGGGGTGAATAGGCGATTAAAACTTTTCCTAGGGTGTCTCAACAAAGGCGGAATAAAACTAGCATTTACTACAACTCGGCCCAGAAAACAGATCCCTTTCTTTTTAGAATTAAATAGGTGAATATTCAAATGGTCATAACTTTTGAATGGTGACTCTGATTGACCCGATTCAAATTGCATTGGAAAGAGGACGACAATAGCTACCCATAAAGGCAAAGCAGTACCATATCGTGCCCTTGATCTAAACAAGTATCAGTATATATCCTACAAACAACTCTAAAATACAAGACCTAGTACTATACTGGTAGTACTTTGCAGCCAACATAGTTCAATAGGGCTGATACCAACTTCACTATCCTATTACATAGTTGAAAGGATATGGATGTCTCATAGAGGGGGGGGGTGAATAAGCGATTAAAACTTTTCCTAGAGTGGCTCAACAAAGGCGAAATAAAACTAGCATTTACTATCGCTCGGCCCAGAAAACAGATCCCTTTTTTTGGAATTAAATCGGTGAATATTTAAACGGTCATAACTTTTGAATGGTGACTCCGATTGACCCCATTCAAATTGCGTTGGATAGAGGACGGCAATAGCTACCCTATAAAGGCAAAGCAGTACCATATCATGCCCATTATCTAAACAAGTATCAGTATATATCGTACAAACTACTCTGAAATACAAGACCTAGTACTATATTGGTAGTACTTTGCAGCCAAAATAGTTCAATAGGGCAGATACAAACTACACTATACTATTACATAGTTGAAAGGATACGGATGTCGCATAGAGGGGGGTGAATAGGTGATTAAAATTTTTCCTACAGTGGCTCAATAAAGGAGGAATAAAACTAGCGTTTATTACTGCTCGACCCGGAAAACAGATCCCTTTCTTTTTATAATTAAATCGGTGAATATTCAAACGGTCATAACTTTTGAATGGTGACTCCGATTGACCCGATTCAAATTGCGTTGGAAAGAGGACGGAAAATAGCTACCCCATAAAGGCAAAGCAGTACCATATCGTGCCCTTGATCTAAACAAGTATCAGTATATATCGTATAAACTACTCTGAAATATAATACCTAGTACTATACTGGTAGTACTTTGCATCCAAAATAGTTCAATAGGGCTGATACCAACTGCACTATCCTATTACATAGTTGAAAGGATACCGATGCCGCCTAGAGGGGGGGGGGGTGAATAGGCGATTAAAACTTTTCCTAGAATGGCTCAACACAGGCGGAATAAAACTAGCGTTTACTACGACTCGGCCTAGAAAACAGATACCTTTCTTTTTAGAATTAAATCCGTGAATATTCAAACAGTCATAACTTTTGAATGGTGACTCCGATTGACCCGATTCAAATTGCGTTGGAAAGAGGACGACAATAGCTACCCTATAAAGGAAAATAAGTACCATATCGTGAGTTTGATCTAAACAAGTATTAGTATATATCATACAAACTACTCTGAAATACAAGACTTAGTACTATACTGGTAGTACTTTGCAGCCAAAATAGTTCAATAGGGCTGATACCAACTGCACTATCCTATTACATAGTTGAAAGGATACGGATGTCGCCTAGAGGGGGGTGAATAGGCGATTAAAACTTTTCCTAGGGTGGCTCAACAAAGGCGGAATAAAACTAGAGTTTACTACAAGTCGGCCCAGAAAACAGATCCCTTTCTTTAGAATTAAATAGTTGAATATTCAAACGGTCATAACTTTTGAATGGTGACTCCGATTGACCCGATTCAAATTGCATTGGAAAGAGGACGACAATAGGTACCCATAAAGGCAAAGCAGTACCATATCGTGCCCTTGATCTCAACAAGTATCGATATATACCGTACAAACAACTCTAAAATACAAGACCTAGTACTATACTGGTTGTACTTTACAGCCAAAATAATTCAATAGGGCTGATACCAACTTCACTATCCTATTACATAGTTTAAGGGATATGGATGTCTCCTAGAGGGGGGTGAATAAGCGATTAAAACTTTTCCTAGAGTGGCTCAACAAAGGGGAAATAAAACTAGCATTTACTACCGCTCGGCCCAGAAAACAGATCCCTTTTTTTTGGAATTAAATCTGTGAATATTCAAATGGTCATAACTTTTGAATGGTGGCTCCGATTGACCCGATTCAAATTGCGTTGGAAAGAGGACGGCAATAGCTACCCTATAAAGGCAAAGCAGTACCATATCATTCCCATTATCCAAACAAGTATCAGTATATATCGTACAAAGTACTCTGAAATACAAGACCTAGTACTATATTGGTAGTACTTTGGAGCCAAAATAGTTCAATAGGGCTGATACCAACTACACTATACTATTACATAGTTGAAAGGATACGGATGTCGCCTAGAGGGGGGGGTGAATAGGCGATTAAAACTTTTCCTACAGTGGCTCAACAAAGGCGGAATAAAACTAGCGTTTACTACCGCTCGACCCAGAAAACAGATCCCTTTCTTTTTTATAATTAAATCGGTGAATATTCAAACGGTCATAACTTTTGAATGGTGACTCCGATTGACCTGATTCAAATTGTGTTGGAAAGAGGACGACAATAGCTACCCTATAAAGGAAAATAAGTACCATATCGTGCCCTTGATCTAAACAAGTATTAGTATATATCATACAAACTACTCTGAAATACAAGACCTAGTACTATACTGGTAGTACTTTGCAGCCAAAATAGTTCAATAGGGCTGATACCAACTGCACTATCCTATTACATAGTTGAAAGGATACGGATGTCGCCTAGAGGGGGGGGGGTGAATAGGCGATTAAAACTTTTCCTAGGGTGGCTCAACAAAGGCAGAATAAAACTAGCGTTTACTACAACTCGGCCCAGAAAACAGATCCCTTTCTTTTTAGAATTAAATAGGTGAATATTTAAACGGTCATAACTTTTGAATGGTGACTCCGATTGACCCGATTCAAATTGCATTGGAAAGAGGACGACAATAGCTACCCATAAAGGCAAAGCATTACCATATCGTGCCCTTGATCTAAACAAGTATCAGTATATATCGTACAAACAACTCTAAAATACAAGACCTAGTACTATACTGGTAGTACTTTGCAGCCAAAATAGTTCAATAGGGCTGATACCAACTTAACTATCCTATTACATAGTTGAAAGGATATGGATGTCTCTTAGAGGGAGAGTGAATAAGCGATTAAAACTTTTCCTAGAGTGGCTCAACAAAGGCGAAATAAAACTAGCATTTACTACCGCTCGGCCCAGAAAACAGATCCCTTTTTTTTGGAATTAAATCGGTGAATATTCAAACGGTCATAACTTTTGAATGGTGACTCCGATTGACCCGATTCAAATTGCGTTGGAAAGAGGACGGCAATAGCTACCCTATAAAGGCAAAGTAGTACCATATCATGCCCATTATCTAAACAAGTATCAGTATATATCGTACAAACTACTCTGAAATACAAAACCTAGTACTATATTGGTAGTACTTTGCAGCCAAAATAGTTCAATAGGGCTGATACCAACTACACTATACTATTACATAGTTGAAAGGATACAAATGTCGCATAGAGGGGGGGTGAATAGGCGATTAAATTTTTTCCTACAGTGGCTCAACAAAGGAGGAATAAAACTAGCGTTTATTATAGCTCGACCCAGAAAACAGATCCCTTTCTTTTTATAATTAAATCGGTGAATATTCAAACGGTCATAACTTTTGAATGGTGACTCCGATTGACCCGATTCAAATTTTGTTGGAAAGAGGACGGAAAATAGCTACCCCATAATGGCAAAGCAGTACCATATCGTGCCCTTGATCTAAACAAGTATCAGTATATATCGTATAAACTACTCTGAAATATAATACCTAGTACTATACTGGTAGTACTTTGCATCCAAAATAGTTCAATAGGGTTGATACCAACTGCACTATCCTATTACATAGTTGAAAGGATACCGATGCCGCCTAGAGGGGGGGGGGGTGAATAGGCGATTAAAACTTTTTCTAGAGTGGCTCAACAAAGGCGGAATAAAACTAGCGTTTACTACCGCTCGGCCCAGAAAACAGATACCTTTCTTTTTAGAATTAAATCCGTGAATATTCAAACGGTCATAACTTTTGAATGGTGACTCCCATTGACCCGATTCAAATTGCGTTGGAAAGAGGACGACAATAGCTACCCTATAAAGGAAAATAAGTACCATATCGTGAGTTTGATCTAAACAAGTATTAGTATATATCATACAAACTACTCTGAAATACAAGACCTAGTACTATACTAGTAGTACTTTGCAGCCAAAATAGTTCAATAGGGCTGATACCAACTGCACTATCCTATTACATAGTTGAAAGGATACGGATGTCGCCTAGAGGGGGGGTGAATAGGCGATTAAAACTTTTCCTAGGGTGGCTCAACAAAGGCGAATAAAACTAGCGTTTACTACAAGTCGGCCCAGAAAACAGATCCCTTTCTTTTTAGAATTAAATAGTTGAATATTCAAACGGTCATAACTTTTGAATGGTGACTCCGATTGACCCGATTCAAATTACATTGGAAAGAGGACGACAATAGCTACCCATAAAGGCAAAGCAGTACCATATCGTGCCCTTGATCTCAACAAGTATCGATATATATCGTACAAACAACTCTAAAATACAAGACCTAGTACTATACTGGTTGTACTTTGCAGCCAAAATAATTCAATAGGGCTGATACCAACTTCACTATCCTATTACATAGTTTAAGGGATATGGATGTCTCCTAGAGGGGGGTGAATAAGCGATTAAAACTTTTCCTAGAGTGGCTCAACAAAGGCGAAATAAAACTAGCATTTACTACCGCTCGGCCTAGAAAACAGATCCCTTTTTTTTGGAATTAAATCGGTGAATATTCAAACGGTCATAACTTTTGAATGGTGGCTCCGATTGACCCGATTCAAATTGCGTTGGAAAGAGGACGGCAATAGCTACCCTATAAAGGCAAAGCAGTACCATATCATGCCCATTATCCAAACAAGTATCAGTATATATCGTACAAAGTACTCTGAAATACAAGACCTAGTACTATATTGGTAGTACTTTGGAGCCAAAATAGTTCAATAGGGCTGATACCAACTACACTATACTATTACATAGTTGAAAGGATACGGATGTCGCCTACAGGGGGGGTGAATAGGCGATTAAAACTTTTCCTACAGTGGCTCAACAAAGGCGGAATAAAACTAGCGTTTACTACCGCTCGACCCAGAAAACAGATCCCTTTCTTTTTATAATTAAATCCGTGAATATTCAAACGGTCATAACTTTTGAATGGTGACTCCGATTGACCCGATTCAAATTGCGTTGGAAAGATGACGAAAAATAGCTACCGTATAAAGGCAAAGCAGTACCATATCGTGCCCTTGATCTAAACAAGTATCAGTATATATCGTACAAACTACTCTGAAATATAATACCTAGTACTATACTGGTAGTAATTTGCATCCAAAATAGTTCAATAGGGCTGATACCAACTTCACTATCCTATTACATAGTTGAAAGGATACCGATGCCGCCTAGAGGGGGGTGAATAGGCGATTAAAACTTTTCCTAGAGTGGCTCAACAAAGGCGGAATAAAACTAGCGTTTACTACCGCTTGGCCCAGAAAACAGATCCCTTTCTTTTTAGAATTAAATCCCTGAATATTCAAACGGTCATAACTTTTGAATGGTGACTCCGATTGACCCGATTCAAATTGCGTTGGAAAGAGGACGACAATAGCTACCCTATAAAGGAAAATAAGTACCATATCGTGAGCTTGATCTAAACAAGTATTAGTGTATATCATACAAACTACTCTGAAATACAAGACCTAGTACTATACTGGTAGTACTTTGCAGCCAACATAGTTCAATAGGGCTGATACCAACAGCACTATCCTATTACATAGTTGAAAGGATACAGATGTCGCCTAGAGGGGGGGGGGAATAGGCGATTAAAACTTTTCCTAGGGTGGCTCAACAAAGGCGGAATAAAACTAGCGTTTACTACAACTCGGCCCAGAAAACAGATCCCTTTCTTTTTAGAATTAAATAGGTGAATATTCAAACGGACATAACTTTTGAATGGTGACTCCGATTGACCCGATTCAAATTGCATTGGAAAGGGGACGATAATAGCTACCCATAAAGGCAAAGCAGTACCATATCGTGCCCTTGATCTCAACAAGTATCAGTATATATCGTACAAACAACTCTAAAATACAAGACCTAGTACTATACTGGTTGTACTTTGCAGCCAAAATAATTCAATAGGGCTGATACCAACTTCACTATCCTATTACATAGTTGAAAGGATATGGATGTCTCCTAGAGGGGGGGGGGTGAATAAGCGATTGAAACTTTTCCTAGAGTGGCTCAACAAAGGCGAAATAAAACTAGCATTTACTACCGCTCGGCCCAGAAAACAGATCCCTTTTTTTGGAATTAAATCGGTGAATATTCAAACGGTCATAACTTTTGAATGGTGACTCCGATTGACCCGATTCAAATTGCGTTGGAAAGAGGACGGCAATAGCTACCCTATAAAGGCAAAGCAGTACCATATCATGCCCATTATCTAAATAAGTATTAGTATATATCGTACAAACTACTCTGAAATACAAGACCTAGTACTATATTGGTAGTACTTTGCAGCCAAAATAGTTCAATAGGGCTGATACCAACTACACTATACTATTACATAGTTGAAAGGATACAGATGTCGCCTAGAGGCGGGGGTGAATAGGCGATTAAAACTTTTCCTACAGTGGCTCAACAAAGGCGGAATAAGACTAGCGTTTACTACCGCTCGACCTAGAAAACAGATCCCTTTCTTTTTATAATTAAATCGGTGAATATTCAAACGGTCATAACTTTTGAATGGTGGCTCCGATTGACCCGATTCAAATTGCATTGGAAAGATGACGAAAAATAGCTACCCTATAAAGGCAAAGCAGTACCATATCGTGCCCTTGATCTAAACAAGTATCAGTATATATCGTACAAACTACTCTGAAATATAATACCTAATACTATACTGGTAGTACTTTGCATCCAAATAGTTCAATAAGGCTAATACCAACTGCACTATCCTATTACATAGTTGAAAGGATACCGATGCCGCCTAGAGGGGGGGGGGGGTGAATAGGCGATTAAAACTTTTCCTAGAGTGGCTCAACAAAGGCGGAATAAAACTAGCGTTTACTACCGCTCGGCCCAGAAAACAGATACCTTTCTTTTTAGAATTAAATCCGTGAATATTCAAACGGTCATAACTTTTGAATGGTGACTCCGATTGACCCGATTCAAATTGCGTTGGAAAGAGGACGACAATAGCTACCCTATAAAGGAAAATAAGTACCATATCGTGAGTTTGATCTAAACAAGTATTAGTATATATCATACAAACTACTCTGAAATACAAGACCTAGTACTATACTGGTAGTACTTTGCAGCCAAAATAGTTCAATAGGGCTGATACCAACTGCACTATCCTATTACATAGTTGAAAGGATACGGATGTCGCCTAGAGGGGGGGTGAATAGGCGATTAAAACTTTTCCTAGGGTGGCTCAACAAAGGCGGAATAAAACTAGCGTTTACTACAAGTCGGCCCAGAAAACAGATCCCTTTCTTTTTAGAATTAAATAGTTGAATATTCAAACGGTCATAACTTTTGAATGGTGACTCCGATTGACCCGATTCAAATTGCATTGGAAAGAGGACAATAATAGCTACCCATAAAGGGAAAGCAGTACCATATCGTGCCCTTGATCTCAACAAGTATCGATATATATCGTACAAACAACTCTAAAATACAAGACCTAGTACTATACTGGTTGTACTTTGCAGCCAAAATAATTCAATAGGGCTGATACCAACTTCACTATCCTATTACATAGTTTAAGGGATATGGATGTCTCCTAGAGGGGGGGTGAATAAGCGATTAAAACTTTTCCTAGAGTGGCTCAACAAAGGCGAAATAAAACTAGCATTTACTACCGCTCGGCCCAGAAAATAGATCCCTTTTTTTTGGAATTAAATCGGTAAATATTCAAACGGTCATAACTTTTGAATGGTGGCTCCGATTGACCTGATTCAAATTGCGTTGGAAAGAGGACGGCAATAGCTACCCTATAAAGGCAAAGCAGTACCATATCATGCCCATTATCCAAACAAGTATCAGTATATATCGTACAAAGTACTCTGAAATACAAGACCTAGTACTATATTGGTAGTACTTTGGAGCCAAAATAGTTCAATAGGGCTGATACCAACTATATTATGCTATTACATAGTTGAAAGGATACGGATGTCGCCTAGAGGGGGGGGGGGTGAATAGGCGATTAAAACTTTTCCTACAGTGGCTCAACAAAGGCGGAATAAAACTAGAGTTTACTACCGCTCGACCCAAAAAACAGATCCCTTTCGTTTTATAATTAAATTGGTGAATATTCAAACGGTCATAACTTTTGAATGGTGACTCCGATTGACCCGATTCAAATTGCGTTGGAAAGATGACGAAAAATAGCTACCCTATAAAGGCAAAGCAGTACCATATCGTGCCCTTGATCTAAACAAGTATCAGTATATATCGTACAAACTACTTTGAAATATAATACCTAGTACTATACTGGTAGTACTTTGCATCCAAAATAGTTCAATAGGGCTGATACCAACTGCACTATCCTATTACATAGTTGAAAGGATACCGATGCCGCTTAGAGGGGGGTGAATAGGCGATTAAAACTTTTCCTAGAGTGGCTCAACAAAGGCGGAATAAAACTAGCGTTTACTACCGCTCGGCCCAGAAAACAGATACCTTTCTTTTTAGAATTAAATCCGTGAATATTCAAACGGTCATAACTTTTGAATGGTGACTCCGATTGACCCGATTCAAATTGCGTTGGAAAGAGGACGACAATAGCTACCCTATAAAGGAAAATAAGTACCATATCGTGAGTTTGATCTAAACAAGTATTAGTATATATCATACAAACTACTCTGAAATACAAGACCTAGTACTATACTAGTAGTACTTTGCAGCCAAAATAGTTCAATAGGGCTGATACCAACTGCACTATCCTATTACATAGTTGAAAGGATACGGATGTCGCCTAGAGGGGGGGTGAATAGGCGATTAAAACTTTTCCTAGGGTGGCTCAACAAAGGCGGAATAAAACTAGCGTTTACTACAAGTCGGCCCAGAAAACAGATCCCTTTCTTTTTAGAATTAAATAGTTGAATATTCAAACGGTCATAACTTTTGAATGGTGACTCCGATTGACCCGACTCAAATTGCATTGGAAAGAGGACGACAATAGCTACCCATAAAGGCAAAGCAGTACCATATCGTGCCCTTGACCTCAACAAGTATCGATATATATCGTACAAACAACTCTAAAATACAAGACCTAGTACTATACTGGTTGTACTTTGCAGCCAAAATAATTCAATAGGGCAGATACCAACTTCACTATCCTATTACATAGTTGAAAGGATATGGATGTGTCCTAGAGGGGGGGTGAATAAGCGGTTAAAACTTTTCCTAGAGTGGCTCAACAAAGGCGAAATAAAACTAGCATTTACTACCGCTCGGCCCAGAAAACAGATCCCTTTTTTTGGAATTAAATCGGTGAATATTCAAACGGTCATAACTTTTGAATGGTGGCTCCAATTGACCCGATTCAAATTGCGTTGGAAAGAGGACGACAATAGCTACCCTATAAAGGCAAAGCAGTACCATATCATGCCCATTATCCAAACAAGTATCAGTATATATCGTACAAAGTACTCTGAAATACAAGACCTAGTACTATATTGGTAGTACTTTGCAGCCAAAATAGTTCAATAGGGCTGATACCAACTACACTATACTATTACATAGTTGAAAGGATACGGATGTCGCCTAGAGGGGGGGTGAATAGGCGATTAAAACTTTTCCTACAATGGCTCAACAAAGGCGGAATAAAACTAGCGTTTACTACCGCTCGACCCAGAAAACAGATCCCTTTCTTTTCATAATTAAATCGGTGAATATTCAATCGGTCATAACTTTTGAATGGTGACTCCGATTGACCCAATTCAAATTGCTTTGGAAAGATGACGAAAAATAGCTACCCTATAAAGGCAAAGCAGTACCATATCGTGCCCCTGATCTAAACAAGTATCAGTATATATCGTACAAACTACTCTGAAATATAATACCTAGTACTATACTGGTAGTACTTTGCATCCAAAATAGTTCAATAGGGCTGATACCAACTTCACTATCCTATTACATAGTTGAAAGGATACCGATGCCGCCTAGAGGGGGAGTGAATAGGCGATTAAAACTTTTCCTAGAGTGGCTCAACAAAGGCGTAATAAAACTAGCGTTTACTACCGCTTGGCCCAGAAAACAGATCCCTTTCTTTTTAGAATTAAATCCGTGAATATTCAAACGGTCATAACTTTTGAATGGTGACTCTGATTGACCCGATTCAAATTGCGCTAGAAAGAGGACGACAATAGCTACCCTATAAAGGAAAATAAGTACCATATCGTGAGCTTGATCTAAACAAGTATTAGTATATATCATACAAACTACTCTGAAATACAAGACCTAGTACTATACTGGTAGTACTTTGCAGCCAACATAGTTCAATAGGGCTGATACCAACTGCACTATCCTATTACATAGTTGAAAGGATACAGATGTCGCCTAGAGGGGGGGAATATGCGATTAAAACTTTTCCTAGGGTGGCTCAACAAAGGCGGAATAAAACTAGCGTTTACTACAACTCGGCCCAAAAAACAGATCCCTTTCTTTTTAGAATTAAATAGGTGAATATTCAAACGGTCATAACTTTTGAATGGTGACTCCCATTGACCCGATTCAAATTGCATTGGAAAGAGGACGATAATAGCTACCCATAAAGGCAAAGCAGTACCATATCGGTCCCTTGATCTCAACAAGTATCAGTATATATCATACAAACAATTCTAAAATACAAGACCTAGTATTATACTGGTTGTACTTTGCAGCCAAAATAATTCAATAGGGCTGATACCAACTTCACTATCCTATTACATAGTTGAAAGGATATGGATGACTCCTAGAGGGGGGGTGAATAAGCGATTAAAACTTTTCCTAGATTGGCTCAACAAAGGCGAAATAAAACTAGCATTTACTACCGCTCGGCCCAGAAAACAGATCCCTTTTTTTGGAATTAAATCGGTGAATATTCAAACGGTCATAACTTTTGAATGGTGGCTCCGATTGACCCGATTCAAATTGCGTTGGAAAGAGGACGGCAATAGCTACCCTATAAAGGCCAAGCAGTACCATATCATGCCCATTATCTAAATAAGTATTAGTATATATCGTACAAACTACTCTGAAATACAAGACCTAGTACTATATTGGTAGTACTTTGCATTCAAAATAGTTCAATAGGGCTGATACCAACTACACTATACTATTACATAGTTGAAAGGATACAAATGTCGCCTAGAGGGGGGTGAATAGGCGATTAAAACTTTTCCTACAGTGGCTAAACAAAGGCGGAATAAAACTAGCGTTTACTACCGCTCGACCCAGAAAACAGATCCCTTTCTTTTTATAATTAAATCAGTGAATATTCAAACGGTCATAACTTTTGAATGGTGACTCCGATTGACCCGATTCAAATTGCGTTGGAAAGATGACGAAAAATAGCTACCCTATAAAGGCAAAGCAGTACCATATCGTGCCCTTGATCTAAACAAGTATCAGTATATATCGTACAAACTACTTTGAAATATAATACCTAGTACTATACTGGTAGTACTTTGCATCCAAAATAGTTCAATAGGGCTGATACCAACTGCACTATCCTATTACATAGTTGAAAGGATACCGATGCCGCCTAGAGGGGGGGGGTGAATAGGCGATTAAAACTTTTCCTAGAGTGGCTCAACAAAGGCGGAATAAAACTAGCGTTTACTACCGCTCGGCCCAGAAAAATGAGATCCCTTTCTTTTTAGAATTAAGTAGGTGAATATTCAAACGGTCATAACTTTTGAATGGTGACTCCGATTGACCCGACTCAAATTGCATTGGAAAGAGGACGACAATAGCTACCCATAAAGGCAAAGCAGTACCATATCATGCCCTTGATCTCAACAAGTATCAGTATATATCGTACAAACAACTCTAAAATACAAGACTAATACTATACTGGTTGTACTTTGCAGCCAAAATAGTTCAATAAGGCTGATACCAACTTCACTATCCTATTACATAGTTGAAAGGATATTGATGTCTCCTAGAGGGGGGTCAATAAGCGATTAAAACTTTTCCTAGAGTGGCTGAACAAAGGCGAAATAAAACTAGCATTTACTACCGCTCGGCCCAGAAAACAGATCCCTTTTTTTGGAATTAAATCGGTGAATATTCATACGGTCATAACTTTTGAATGGTGACTCCGATTGACCCGATTCAAATTGCGTTGGAAATAGGATGACAATAGCTACCCTATAAAGGCAAAGCAGTACCATATCATCCCCATTATCTAAACAAGTATCAGTATATATCGTACAAACTAGTATGAAATACAAGACCTACTACTATATTGGTAGTACTTTGCAGCCAAAATAGTTCAATAGGGCAGATACCAACTACACTATACTATTACATAGTTGAAAGGATATGGATGTCGCCTCGAGGGGGGGGTGAATAGGCGATTAAAACTTTTCCTAGAGTGGCGCAACAAAGGCGGAATAAAACTAGCGTTTACTACCGCTCGACCCAGAAAACAGATCCCTTTCTTTTTATAATTAAATCGGTGAATATTCAAACGGTCATAACTTTTGAATGGTGACTCCGATTGACCCGATTCAAATTGCGTTGGAAAGAGGACGAAAAATAGCTACCCTATAAAGGCAAAGAAGTACCATATCGTGCCCTTGATATAAACAAGTATCAGTATATATCGTACAAACTACTCTGAAATATAAGACCTAGTATATACTGGTAGTACTTTGCAGACAAAATAGTTCAATAGGGCTGCCACTAACTACACTATCCTATTACATAGTTGAAAGGATACGGATGTCTCCTAGAGGGGGGTGAATAGGCGATTAAAACTTTTCCTAGAGTGGCTGAACAAAGGCGGAATAAAACTAGCGTTTACTACCGCTCGGCCTAGCAAATAGATCCCTTTCTTTTTAGAATTAAATCGGTGAATATTCAAATGGTCATAACTTTTGAATGGTGATTCCGATTGACCCGATTCAAATTGCGTTGGAAAGAGGACGACAATAGCTACCCTATAAAGGCAAAGCAGTACCATATCGTGCCCTTGATCTAAACAAGTATCAGTATATATTGTACAAACTACTCTGAAATACAAGACCTAGTAGTATACTGCTAGTACTTTGCAGCGAAAATAGTTCAATAGGGCTTATACCAACTATACTATCCTATTGCATAGTTGAAAGGATACAGATGTCGCCTAGAGGGGGGGTGAGTAGGCGATTAAAACTTTTCCTAGAGTGGCTCAACAAAGGAGGAATAAAACTAGCGTTTACTACCGCTCGACCCAGAAAACAGATCCATTTCTTTTTAGAATTAAATCGGTGAATATTCAAACGGTCATAACTTTTGAATGGTGACTCCGATTGACCCGATTCAAGTTGCGTTGGAAATAGGACGACAATAGCAACCCTATAAAGGCAAAGCAGTACCATAACGTGCCCTTGATCTAAACAAGTATCAGTATATATCGTACAAACAACTCTGAAATACAAGACCTAGTACTATACTGGTTGTACTTTGCAGCCAAAATAGTTCAATAGGGCTTACACCAACTGCACTATCCCATTACATAGTTGAAAGGATACGGATGTCGCCTAGAGGGAGGGGGTGAATAGGCGATTAAAACTTTTCCTAGAGTGGCTCAACAAAGGCGGAATAAAACTAGCGTTTACTATCGCTCGGCCCACAAAACAGATCCCTTTCTTTTTAGAATTAAATTGGTGAATATTCAAACGGTCATAACTTTTGAATGGTGACTCCGATTGACCCGATTCAAATTGCGTTGGAAAGAGGACGACAATAGCTACCCTATTAAGGCAAAGCAGTACCATATTGTGCCCTTGATCTAAACAAGTTTCAGTATATATCGTACAAACTACTCTGAAATACAAGACCTAGTACTATACTGGTAGTACTTTGCAGGCAAAATAGTTCAATAGGGCTGATACCAACTGCACTATCCTATTACATAGTTGAAAGGATACAGATATCGCCTAGAGGGGGGGGTGAATAGGCGATTAAAACTTTTCCTAGAGTGGCTCAACAAAGGCGGAATAAAACTAGCGTTTACTACCGCTCGACCCAGAAAACAGATCGCTTTCTTTTTAGAATTAATTCGGTGAATATTCAAACGGTTATAACTTTATAATGGTGACTCCGATTGATCTGATTCAAATTGCGATGGAAAGAGGACGACAATAGCTACCCTATAAAGGCAAAGGCAGTACCATATTGTGCCTTTGATCTAAACAAGTTTCAGTATATATCGTACAAACTACTTTGAAATACAAGACCTAGTACTATACTGGTAGTACTTTGCAGCCAAAATAGTTCAATAGGGCTGATACCAACTGCACTATCCTATTACATAGTTGAAAGGATACAGATGTCGCCTAGAGGGGGGGGGGTGAATATGCGATTAAAACTTTTCCTAGAGTGGCTCAACAAAGGCGGAATAAAACTAGCGTTTACTACCGCTCGGCCCAGAAAACATATCCCTTTCTTTTTAGAATTAAATCGGTGAATATTCAAACGGTCATAACTTTTGAATGGTGACTCCGATTGACCCGATTCAAATTGCGTTGAAAAGAGGACGACAATAGCTACCCTATAAAGGCAAAGTAGTACCATATCGTGCCCTTGATCTAAATAAGTATCAGTATATATATCGTACAAACAACTCTGAAATACAAGCCTAGTACTATACTGGTAGTACTTTGCAGACAAAATAGTTCAATAGGGCTGATACCAACTTCACTATCCTATTACATAGTTGAAAGGATACGGATGTCGCCTAGAGGGGGGTGAATAGGCGATTAAATTTTTTCCTAGAGTGGCTCAACAAAGGCGGAATAAAACTACCGTTTACTACCGTTCGGCCTAGAAAACAGATCCCTTTCTTTTTAGAATTAAATCGGTGAATATTCAAACGGTCATAACTTTTGAATGGTGACTCCGATTGACCCGATTCAAATTGCGTTGGAAAGAGGACGACAATAGCTACCTATAAAGGAAAAGCAGTACCATATCGTGCCCTTGATCTAAACAAGTATCAGTATATATCATACAAACTACTCTGAAATACAAGAGCTAGTACTATACTGGTAGTAGTTTGCAGCCAAAATAGTTCAATAGGGCTGATACCAACAGCACTATCCAATTACATAGTTGAAAGGATACGAATGTCGCCTAGAGGGGGGTGAATAGGCGATTAAAACTTTTTCTAGAGTGGCTCAATAAAGGCGGAATAAAACTAGCGTTTACTATCGCTCGGCCCAGAAAACAGATCCCTTTCTTTTTAGAATTAAATCGGTGAATATTCAAACGGTCATAACTTTTGAATGGTGAATCCGGTTGACCTGATTCAAATTGCGCTAGAAAGAGGACGACAATAGCTACCCTATAAAGGCAAAGCAGTACCATATCGTTCCTTTGATCTAAACAAGTATCAGTATATATCGTACAAACTACTCTAAAATACATGACCTAGTACTATACTGGTAGTACTTTGCAGCCAAAATAGTTCAATAGGGCTGATACCAACTGCACTATCCTATTACATAGTTGAAAGGATATGGATGTCATTTAGAGGAGGGGGTGAATAGGCGATTACAAATTTTCCTAGAGTGGATCAACCAAGGCGGAATAAAACTAGCGTTTACTACCGCTCGACTCAGAAAACAGATTCCTTTCTTTTTAGAATTAAATCGGTGAATATGCAAACGGTCATAACTTTTCAATGGTGACTCCGATTGACCCGATTCAAATTGCCTTGGAAAGAGGACGACAATAGCTACCCTATAAAGGCAAACCAGTACCATATCGTGCCCTTGATCTAAACAAGTATCAGTATATATCGTACAATCTACTCTGAAATACAAGACCTAGTACTATACTGGTAGTACTTTGCAGACAAAATAGTTCAATAGGGCTGATACCAACTGCACTATCCTATTACATAGTTGAAAGGATACGGATGTCGCCTAGAGGGGGGTGAATAGGCGATTAAAACTTTTCCTAAAGTGGCTCAACAAAGGCGGAATAAAACTAACGTTTACTATCGCTCGGCCCATAAAACAGTTCCCTTTCTTTTTAGAATTAAATCGGTGAATATTCAAACGGTCATAACTTTTGAATGGTGACTCCGATTGACCCGATTCAAATTGCGTTGGAAAGAGGACGACAATAGCTACCCTATCAAGGAAAAGCAGTACCATATCATGCCCTTGATCTAAACAAGTATTAGTATATATCATACAAACTAATCTGAAATACAAAACCTAGTACTATACTTGTAGTACTTTGCAGCCAAAATAGTTCAATAGGGCTGATACCAACTGCACTATCCTATTACATAGTTGAAAGGATACGAATGTCGCCTAGAGAAGGGAGGGGGTGAATAGGCGATTAAAACTTTTTCTAGAGTGGCTCAACAAAGGCGGAATAAAACTAGCGTTTACTACCGCTCGGCCCAGAAAACAAATCCCTTTCTTTTTAGAATTAAATCGATGAATATTCAAACGGTCATAACTTTTGAATGGTGACTCCGATTGACCCGATTCAAATTGCCCTGGAAAGAGGACGACAATAGCTACCCTATAAAGGCAAAGCAGTACCATATCGTTCCCTTGATCTAAACAAGTATCAGTATATATCGTATAGACTACTCTGAAATACAAGACCTAGTACTATACTGGTAGTACTTTGCAGCCCAAATAGTTCAATAGGGCTGATACCAACTGCACTATCCTATTACATAGTTGAAAGGATATGGATGTCGTCAAGAGGAGGGGGGGGTGAATAGGCGATTACAAATTTTCCTAAAGTGGCTCAATAAAGGCGGAATAAAACTAGCGTTTACTACCGCTCGGCCCAGAAAACAGATTCCTTTCTTTTTAGAATTAAATCGGAGAATATTCAAACGGTCATAACTTTTGAATGGTGACTCCGATTGACCTGATTCAAATTGCCTTGCAAAGAGGACGACAATAGCTAGCCTATAAAGGCAAAGCAGTACCATATCGTGCCCTTGATCTAAACAAGTATCAGTATATATCGTACAAACTACTCTGAAATACAAGACCTAGTACTATACTGGTAGTACTTTGCAGACAAAATTGTTCAATAGGGCTGATACCAACTGCACTATCCTATTACATAGTTGAAAGGATACGGATGTCGTCTAGAAGGGGGTGAATAGGCGATTAAAACTTTTCCAAGAGTGGCTCAACAAAGGGGGAATAAAACTAACGTTTACTACCGCTCGGCCCAGAAAACAAATCCCTTTCTTTTTAGAATTAAATCGGTGAATATTCAAACAGTCATAACTTTTGAATGGTGACTCCGATTGACCCGATTCAAATTGCGTTGGAAAGAGGACGACAATAGCTACCCTATAAAGGCAAAGCAGTACCGTATCGTGCCCTTGATCTAAACAAGTATCAGTATGTATCGTACAAACTACTCTGAAATACAAGACCTAGTACTATACTGGTAGTACTTTGCAGCCAAAATAGTTCAATAGGGCTGATACCAACTGCACTATCCTATTACATAGTTGAAAGGATACGAATGTCTCCAAGAGGGGGGGGGTGAATAGGCGATTAAAACTTCTCCTAGAGTGGCTCAACAAAGGCGGAATAAAACTAGCGTTTACTACCGCTCGGCCCAGAAAACAGATCCCTTTCTTTTTAGAATTAAATCGGTGAATATTCAAACGGTCATAACTTTTGAATGGTGACTCCGATTGACCCGATTCAAATTGCATTGGAAAGAGGACGACAATAGCTACCCTATAAAGGAAAATTTAGTACTATATCGTTCCCTTGATCTAAACAAGTATCAGTATATATCGTACAAACTACTCTGAAATACAAGACCTAGTACTATACTGGTAGTACTTTGCAGCCAAAATAGTTCAATAGGGCTGATACCAACTGCACTATCCTATTACATAGTTGAAAGGATACGAATGTCTCCAAGAGGGGGGGGTGAATAGGCGATTAAAACTTCTCCTAGAGTGGCTCAACAAAGGCGGAATAAAACTAGCGTTTACTACCGCTCGGCCCAGAAAACAGATCCCTTTCTTTTTAGAATTAAATCGGTGAATATTCAAACGGTCATAACTTTTGAATGGTGACTCCGATTGACCCGATTCAAATTGCATTGGAAAGAGGACGACAATAGCTACCCTATAAAGGAAAATTTAGTACTATATCGTTCCCTTGATCTAAACAAGTATCAGTATATATCGTACAAACTACTCTGAAATACAAGACCTAGTACTATACTGGTAGTACTTTGCAGCCAAAATAGTTTAATAGGGCTGATACCAACTGCACTATCCTATTACATAGTTGAAAGGATATGGATGTCGTCTAGAGGAGGGGGGTGAATAGGCGATTACAACTTTTCCCAGAGTGGCTCAACCAAGGCGGAATAAAACTAGCGTTTACTACCGCTCGGCCCAGAAAACAGATTCCTTTCTTTTTAGAATTAAATCGGTGAATATTCAAACGTTCATAACTTTTGAATGGTGACTCCGATTGACCTGATTCAAATTGCGTTGAAAAGAGGACGACAATAGCTACCCTATAAAGGCAAAGCAGTACCATATCGTGCCCTTGATCTAAACAAGTATCAGTATATATCGTACAAACTACTCTGAAATACAATACCCGGTACTATACTGGTAGTACTTTGCAGCCAAAATAGTTCAATAGGGATGATACCAACTGCACTATCCTATTACATAGTTGAAAGGATACAGATATCGCCTAGAGGGGGGGTGAATAGGCGATTAAAACTTTTCCTAGAGTGGCTCAACAAAGGCGGAATAAAACTAGCGTTTACTACCGCTCGGCCCAGAAAACAGATTCCTTTCTTTTTAGAATTAAATGAGTGAATATTCAAACGGTCATAACTTTTGAATGGAGACGCCGATTGACCAGATTCAAATTGTGTTGGAAAGAGGACGACAATAGCTACCCTATAAAGGCAAAGCAGTACCATATCGTGCCTTTGATATAAACAAGTATAAAAAGTATATATCATACAAACTACTCTGAAATACAAGACCTAGTACTATACTGGTAGTACTTTGCATCCAAAATAGTTCAATAGGGCTGATACCAATTGCACTATCCTATTACATAGTTGAAAAGATACGGATGTCGCCTAGAGGGGTGGTGAATAGGCAGCTAAAACTTTTCGTAGAGTGGGTCAACAAAGGCGGAATAAAACTAGCGTTTACTACCCCTCGACCCAGAAAACAGATCCCTTTCTTTTTAGAATTAAATCGGTGAATATTCAAACGGTCATAACTTTTGAATGGTGACTCCGATTGACCCGATTCAAATTGCGTTGGAAAGAGGACGACAATAGCTATCCTATAAAGGCAAAGCAGTACCATATCGTGCCCTTGATCTAAACAAGTATCAATATATATCGTACAAACTACTCTGAAATACGAGACCTAGTACTATACTGGTAGTACTTTGCAGCCAAAATAGTTCAATAGGGCTGATACCAATTGCACTATCCTATTACACAGTTGAAAGGATACGGGTGTCGCCTAGATGGGGGAGGGGGTGAATAGGCGATTAAAACTTTTCCTAGAGTGGCTCAACAAAGGCGAAATAAAACTAGCGTTTACTACCGTTCGGCCTAGAAAACAGATCCCTTTCTTTTTAGAAATAAATCGGTGAATATTCAAACGGTCATCACTTTTGAATGGTGACTTCGATTGACTTTCAGATCCCAAAATTATCCAAATTTTGTAATGTGAAAAATAAATAAACAAGATAAATAATTGTTGAAATTTAGGGTGAAAAGAAACTTTTTGATTCTAAATGGAAACTTAAAAATCCCATCTTGAACAAAACTTTGGTTAAGGTTTGAATCCAACTAAATTCAAATCAAGTGAAATGCATTCTTCATAATTGCATCTGGAAATTTAAACACTTGAGAAATAAACCAAAACCCTAATGGAATAAAATCATTTCCAAGATATCTCTAAGACCATGGATTTGGATCCATATAAAAATTGTCAACAAACATTTATAAATGATCAAGAATGACAAATATAAATATTATAAAACCATATAAATTAGTTTCACTTAATTTGGAACCATAGATAAAATCTTATGAATTTAATAAGATAAGAAATTGAATTTCCAAAGCTAATAAAGCACCTATCTAAAAATCCATAACAAATGGTGAGCAAGTAATCCTAAAAAGATTTAAAAGGATAAACAAATATTATATAATATTTTACAAATTGGAATCACCAAGTTTGGGCTTATAAATAAAAAGATAAGGATTCTACAAGATAAAGAAACAAATATTAAATGAGGAATATTTAAAGACCAAATTAAATCTTGGCCTAATCCAGAAGCAAATGGAATAAATATAATCCAAATCCAAATAAAATAAAAGGATAAACAATTTTCAATTTAAATAAAATGGCATTAACCAAATTCCATTTCCATTTGAATAAAGACAAAATCCCTATTAGAAATGATTAATTAAATCATGGGAAAATAATATTTGGAATTTACCCAAGTGGAATAAAAGTTGTTTAATTAACTGAAATAAGATCAAAGAAATTTTCCAAATAAAATTTATGGGATTAAAACTATATTTAATTTCATTGGAATAAAGACAAATACCCAATTTAAAATGATTAATAAATCATATTAAGGATATTCCAAATAATTCAAAGTGAATTATTTGACACCCTAATAAATGAATAAAACTTACTGAAAAGATTTTGTTAAAAATTGAAACTAAATAAAGGTTGAAAATATATTTGATCTTATTTGAATTTAAAACAAAGGCCTACTTTAAATAATCAATATATCCTAAAAAGAATAAAAGAATTATTCAAATTTTTTGACTTTAGAATGTGTTAGTAAGCAGTGTTTGATTATTCATAAAGTTTGGTTGAAGTTTGAAATCAAATTGTTGTTTTAAAAGTTTAAACAAAATCAAAACAGATAAATAGAAAAGGAAAAGGAAAAACATTCAGAACAAAAAAAAATGAGCTAAGCCAGCCAGCCCAGCAAGGCCCAACCCAGCCCAGCAGCGCAGCCCATTTCTTTCCCTCCCCCGAAACGTTTTCCACTCAGAAACCTTCCCCCTCAGTCGCTGACCGCTGTCCCCATCTCCCCTCTCTCTCACTCACTGACACCAGGACCCCACTTCCCAGTCTTCTTCCTCACTCACCGCGGTGACCACGCCCCCTCGCCGGCCGTTTCTGCCACCTTAAAAATCAATTCAATACACGTTAATGCTGCATCGATTACTCCCGATGACCAAGCTCATTTAACCACCTCCCTCTCCCCTCCCTTTTCCCCTAGACGCAACACCTCAAGAGCCCCTAGGCTACCCCAATTCCCGCTCAGACCGCCGCTGCCTCCGACGAGCTTCCCGGCGAATTCTGGCGAGCCCAGCTACTCCTCTGCCCCTGGAGCACACGAGCGTGCTCGCCGTCACTAGGCGCACCTGACAGTAGCCATAGCTCATTCACGCGCGCCCTAGAACGTCGCCTCCGACGACGCCAACGCGCCACCGCCTTCGGCATCAACTCCGGCGACGTTTCCTCGTAAGCCCCGTCCACCCCTCTCTCTCCCGATGATACTCCCATACTCGTGACTCTCTTACGCAACTAACTGCGCCTTCGGTTTGTCCTAACACGCCCTACATCGTCGCCTCCGTCGTCGAGCAGACGAGCGCGACGCCAGGCAGAACTCCGGTGAGCAATCCACGTCACCACCGTGCGCCCCTCGACGAGATACTGCCACGTTGAGCATCAGCAAAGCACGGCGATCTCGGTGAGCCCCTCCCCTGTCTCTTTAGCTTCCTGCATCGCCAGCGCCACCCTCGTCTGAGCATGCCATCGCTCGCCACCTCGCCAGCGCCGCCCATCTGAGGTCGAGCTGCCGTGGGCCACTGGATCCAGATCCGAGCGTCACGATAGATGCATAACTGAAGGGGTATGTATCCACCGGAGCCATGCGATACCACTTAAATCCAACGACTGTCCTCTGTCGATCCAACCGAAAAGGTATGGACCAGTAGAATCAAGACACGTGGCCAGAGTCTGATCTGAATTAGAAAATTTGATCTATTAGATGCTAGATTTTGTAAAATTCATAACTTTCAAACCACATGTCCAAATTTTGCAAATTTTATATCAATGGAATCAGCAAGACAAGTACTTTCCAACCATACACTTTGTTTAGTGAATTGATTTTGGAAAAATGGTTGTCTTTGAAGAAACTTGTGTAGGCATAATTTGAATATAAAATTCATTCTAAAATTATTTTTGTGATAAAATCTTTGGAAAATGGATTGTTTTGAACCTACAGACCATTTTTGGTTTTAAAAAATTATTTTGAGATGCTAAGGAAACAAATCTTTGAATAAAAGCATTTCTAGCCAAATAAAAATGTTGATTATGGTTTAAAAATGATTTTGGAGAAAAATCTTTGGGAAATGATTTGGATTAAACTCTCTGACCCCAAACACCAATTTTTAGAATCAAAAATGTATTTGGTGAACCCTATAAAGATTATTACCTTGCTAAAGGCATTTTCAACCACATAAAATATTGATTTGGTTTAAAAATGATTTATAAGTAAAATCTTTTGCAAATTGTTTTGCCACTTATATAAAATGACCAATAAGTGTTTTAGAATGTTTATAACCTATTAGAAACCACTTTTCCAAATAAAACAATCTTTGGCATGCTTGCATGCATTGCTTTGTTTCTATTATTTTATGTGATGTTTGCTTGAATGGTAGATTGAAATTGTGCCTTGATTGATTAAATTGTAGTGACATTTGAAGAGTGTGAATATTGCAAGATCAAGGAGTGAACTTATATTCTCTACCAAAAAGGCAAGTGATGCTTCATACTTTGTCCCATTATTTTCACTTTGCATTAGTGATATTTCTAAGTAGGACTTGCATGGAATTTTTGCTAAGTATAAACTATGCCATGGGAAATCCTAGTAGATGAAACCTTAGTAGAAATTTCCTAAGTTAAGATTCCTACTACTATCATGCTTAGCTTAGCTAGTAGAAAACAAGGGTGGATTATATTCATGATATGGAATATTTCTAAGTCAAAGACTTGTGTTTTGTTTAATAAAACAACTAAGTGAATGAAACACCTGGGTGGAATGGAAGGAATGGTTTGTGTTGAGTGGTTATACAAGGCCCATTTCGATGGTTTACCTTGTGTATCTCATTTGTGGATGGCCACCCAGGAACAAAGAGATTTGAGATGTCAAATGTTGAGAAGCTTCAAGTCCAGCCACGAGGCATTATGGGCTCTGCCTGGATCATATAGGTTGCAATAACTTAGCCAAATGGATAGTTGGTGGTAGGGGTTTGATAGGCTGGAGCGCGTCCATTCTAGTATAAGGGAAGTCTTCTGAAAGATCTTGTCTTGGTGAAACCAAGTCTTGTGGGGAAAGTGCACCACCTCTGCAGAGTGTAAAATCTAAGTACTTAGCCATGTACCTGGTAAAGGACAATTTGAGCATCAAGACATGGAAGCTATCAAGAATCTCCTCATCCCAATTTCTAAATTAAAAACTTGTGGTTGAACAAGGATTAAAGGATCACCAATTTCTATTGGGAGATGCCTTGGGTGATTTTTGACAAACAAAAACTTAGTGTTTTTCCAAAAGATAAGGAAAATCTATTTTGAGCAAAGCAAGCCTAAGCTCCACTTAGCCAAATGCATATAGATGATAGATTCCACTATACTACCATAGTATCACTTGCCAATACAATTCAAATATATTGACCCTTGTGGCTGTAACTTATTATGTTGCAGGTTGTTTGATATTAGTGAAGTGTGTTGATTAGGATTACAAGTCTACAACAAACATGTTTGCCTGTGGCACTTTGAAGATGAAGGACCCCATGCTATAGCTATTTCTGCTGAATTGTAATGAGATAGCCAAATGAGCTATGTAAGATGTAATAAATTATTTTATTCCTGGTTATAAAGTTGTATTATGACCTTTGTTTCTTGATATTACATCTTAACTATGGATGCTAGCTATTGATCCAGGGACTAGCATTGTAAACACAGGGATCTCTACCTTATTAAAGGTTGGGACCCCTTACAGATGGTATGAGAGCACTGTGTTGCCTGTAGGATTGTAACCCTAGGATTGGACATAACCCCTTAGAAAAATAGGAGTTAAATTTGTTCCAAAACTTATTTACAAACAATCTTGTAAACTCTTTCCTGAACCATTTTGGTTTTCATTCTGCATCACTTCCTTTTCAAAACTTGATGGATAAAGCCTCCACCATGAGCAAAGACTTCAACATGAGCAAAGTACTTCACCAACTCAAGTGATTCCAACCGTATTCTCATCAAGGACTTCAACTTGGATATCACTAAGGACTACAAGTGAGACAAGAAATATTGCTCAAGACTTGAAGGCTAAAGAAATACAACTTAGAAGGAATCATCATCACCTTTGAAGTTTTGTGACCAAGATTCAAGAAATTCTCCAAGGATACAAAGATCTTGTTCATGAAGAATCAACTAAGAAGGAAGGAATGATCCCAAGTGAACCATATAGTTGGACCACCATATTAAGTTTAGATCAAACCCACCAACCTATGTGGTGTAGCAAAAATATTTTGTTGCCTAAAAATGTGCTTGAAACTTGTTGTTTGAGTGGAATGTTTGTTTGTGAATTTTTGCACATTGCTTGTGTGAATTGTGATGTGTGTGATTAGAACTATTTCCTTAGAAATCTTTTGCCTATTCTAATCCCAATCCAACCCAAAAAGATGACTACCCCAAGAAACTCCAACATCAAGAATGGTGACAACAACAACAACAACAACAACCAAGAGATCAACATGAGAGAACTCATAGTAACCCAAACCCAGTTGAACCAAGTGACAACTCAATTTTGGGCTAACAACAATGATTTAGACTCAGCCATGCAAAGGTTTTTGGAAACCCAAACCCAATTGTTGCATAGGGTGACAAGTCAAATGATCAACATGGGAAACAACCCTTCCCAAGGAGTCTATGATAACAATGATGTCAAGGATGATATTATAGAAGGAACTCAAGCTTGCAATGTTTGTGGAGACCAGGATCACACTTCCAAAGAGCATGAAGATCAATGCCTCAATTGTGAAGAGAAACATCCAACTAATCAATGCCCCACATCTCAAGCTGCTTGCTTCCTATGTGAAGGTAATAATCATATCCCCATCCAATGTCCCATCTATTCCATAGTTCAACAAAGGAAACAAGGTGGAGTGCAACAACAGATTATAGACTTCCATGAGGGAACAACTTCTACCAAGAAGGGTGAAGACAAAGGAAAATCTCAGCTTGCACCTCCATGCAATATGACTCAATTTGATGGACCAAAGAGGAGACATATGTATTACCCAAGGAAAAGATCAAGGAGACTAGGAAACTTTCCCACCTTTGAGATAAGATATGAAGAGCATGAACAAGAAGCACTCCTAGCTTTGGAGAAACCCAAGAAGAAGAAAGAGAAAAGCCAAGTGCAATGTTGCCATTACAAAGAGATGGGACACTATGCCAATGAATGTCCTGAGAAGAAACAAAAATATAAGGAGATTAACCAAGTGTGGTGCAACAACTGCAAAGAGCTAGGCCATTATGTATCAACTTGTCCACAGAAGATTCGAGAAGAGCTCAATCTGGTCACATGTTACAATTGTGGTAACCAACGACATTATGCAAGCAATTGCCCAGAAAAGATGAAGCACAAGATAAAGCCTATGAAGGATCTCAGCCTTGTCACATGTTTCGAGTGTGGAAACAAAGGACACTATGAATATGTTTGCCCAGAGAGGTTTCATCAAGATCCCAAGCAAGCCAAGAAGTAATCTAGTTGGAAAAATTTTAAGGGTGGTAGTACCCTAGTTGCTTTGAGCCAACTTGTAACCCCTATCTTTCCCAAATCTCGGGACGAGATTTATTTTAAGGGTGGTAGCCTGTCACATCCCAAAATTATCCAAATTTTGTAATGTGAAAAATAAATAAACAAAATAAATAATTGTTGAAATTTAGGGTGAAAAGAAACTTTTTGATTCTAAATGGAAACTTAAAAATCCCATCTTGAACAAAACTTTGGTTAAGGTTTGAATCCAACTAAATTCAAATCAAGTGAAATGCATTCTTCATAATTGCATCTGGAAATTTAAACACTTGAGAAATAAACCAAAACCCTAATGGAATAAAATCATTTCCAAGATATCTCTAAGACCATGGATTTGGATCCATATAAAAATTGTCAACAAACATTTATAAATGATCAAGAATGACAAATATAAATATTATAAAACCATATAAATTCGTTTCACTTAATTTGGAACCATAGATAAAATCTTATGAATTTAATAAGATAAGAAATTGAATTTCCAAAGCTAATAAAGCACCTATCTAAAAATCCATAACAAATGGTGAGCAAGTAATCCTAAAAAGATTTAAAAGGATAAACAAATATTATATAAGATTTTACAAATTGGAATCACCAAGTTTGGGCTTATAAATAAAAAGATAAGGATTCTACAAGATAAAGAAACAAATATTAAATGAGGAATATTTAAAGACCAAATTAAATCTTGGCCTAATCCAGAAGCAAATGGAATAAATATAATCCAAATCCAAATAAAATAAAAGGATAAAGAATTTTCAATTTAAATAAAATGGCATTAACCAAATTCCATTTCCATTTGAATAAAGACAAAATCCCTATTAGAAATGATTAATTAAATCATGGGAAAATAATATTTGGAATTTACCCAAGTGGAATAAAAGTTGTCTAATTAACTTAAATAAGATCAAAGAAATTTTCCAAATAAAATTTATGGGATTAAAACTATATTTCATTTCATTGGAATAAAGACAAATACCCAATTTAAAATGATTAATATATCATATTAAGGATATTCCAAATAATTCAAAGTGAATTATTTGACACCCTAATAAATGAATAAAACTTACTGAAAAGATTTTGTGAAAAATTGAAACTAAATAAAGGTTGAAAATATATTTGATCTTATTTGAATTTAAAACAAAGGCCTATTTTAAATAATCAATATATCCTAAAAAGAATAAAAGAATTATTCAATTTTTTTACTTCAGAATGTGTTAGTAAGCAGTGTTTGATTATTCATAAAGTTTGGTTGAAGTTTGAAATCAAATTGTTGTTTGAAAAGTTTAAACAAAATCAAAAAAGATAAATAGAAAAGGAAAAGGAAAAACATTCAGAACAAAAAAAATGAGCTAAGCCATCCAGCCCAGCAAGGCCCAACCCAGCCCAGCAGCGCAGCCCATTTCTTTCCCTCCCCCGAAACATTTTCCTCTGATAAACCTTCCCCCTCAGTCGCTGACCGCTGGACCCCATCTCCCCTCTCTCTCACCCACTGACACCAAGACCCCACTTCCCAGTCTTCTTCCTCACTCACCGCGGTGACCACGCCCCCTCGTCGGCCGTTTCTGCCACCTTAAAAATCAATTCAATACACGTTAATGCTGCAGCGATTACTCCCGATGACCAAGCTTGTTTAACCACCTCCCTCTCCCCTCCCTTTTCCCCCAGACGCCACACCTCGAGAGCCCCTAGGCTGCCCCTCCCGCTCAGACCGCCGCTGCCTCCGACGAGCTTCCCGGCGAATTCCGGCGAGCCCAGCTACTCCTCTGCCCCTGGAGCACACGAGCGTGCTCGCCGTCACCAGGCGCACCTGACAGTAGCCATAGCTCGTTCACGCGCTCCCTAGAACGTCGCCTCCGACGACGCCAACGTGCCACCGCCTTCGGCATCAACTCCGGCGACGTTTCCCCGTAAGCCCCGTCCATCCCTCTCTCTCCCGATGATGCTCTCATACTCGTTACTCTCTTACGCGACTAACTGCGCCTTCGGTTTGTCCTAGCACACCATACATCGTCGCCTCCGTCGTCGAGCAGACGAGCCCGATGCCAGGCAGAACTGTGGTGAGCAATCCACGTCACCACCGTGCGCCCCTCGACGAGATACTACCACGTAGAGCATCAGAGAAGAACGACGATCTCGGTGAGCCCCTCCCCTGTCTCTTTTGCTTCCTGCATCGCCAGCGCCACCCTCGTCTGAGCACGCCGCCGCTCGCCGCCGCGCCAGCGCCGCCCATCTGAGGTCGAGTTGCTGTGAGCCACTAGATCCAGATCCGAGCGTCACGATAGATTCATAACCGAAGGGGTATGTATCCACCTGAGCCGTGCGATCCCACTTAAATCCAATGGCTGTCCTCTGTCGATCGAACCGAAATGGTACGGACCAGTAGAATCAAGACACGTGGCCAGAGTCTGATCTGAATTAGAAAATTTGATCTATTAGATGCTAGATTTTGTAAAATTCATAAATTTCAAACCACACGTCCAAATTTTGCAAATTTTATATCAATGGAATCAGCAAGACAAGTACTTTCCAACTATACACTTTGTTTAGTGAATTGATTCTGGAAAATGTGTTGTTTTTACAGAAACTTGTGTAGGCATAATTTGAATATAAAATTCATTCTAAAAATATTTTTGTGATAAAATCTTTGGCAAATGGATTGTTTTGAACCTACTGACCATAGAGACCAACTTTTGGTTTAAAAACTTATTTTGAGATGCTAAGGAAATAAATCTTTGAATAAAAGCATTTCTAGCCAAATAAAAATGTTGATTATGGTTTAAAAATGATTTTGGAGAAAAATCTTTAGGAAATGATTTGGATTAAACTCTCTGACTCCAAACACCAAGTTTTAGAATCAAAAATGTATTTGGTGAACCCTATAAAGGTTATTACCTTGCTAAAGGCATTTTCAACCACATAAAATATTGATTTGGTTTAAAAATGATTAATCAGTAAAATCTTTTGCAAATGGTTTTTCCACTTATATAAAATGACCAATAAGTGTTTTAGAATGTTTATAACCTATTAGAAACCACTTTTCCAAATAAAACAATCTTTGGCATGCTTGCATGCATTGCTTTATTTCTATTATTTTATGTGATGTTTGCTTGAATGGTAGATTGAAATTGTGCCTTGCTTGATTAAATTGTAGTGACATTTGAAGAGTGTGAATATTGCAAGATCAAGGAGTGAACTTATATTCTCTACAAAAAAGGCAAGTGATGCTTCATACTTTGTCCCATTATTTCATATGCATTAGTGATATTTCTAAGTAGGACTTGCATGGAATTTTTGCTAAGTATAAACTATGCCATGGGAAATCCTAGTAGATGAAACCTTAGTAGAAATTTCCTAAGTTAAGATTCCTACTACTATCATGCTTAGCTTAGCTAGTATAAAACAAGGGTGGATTATATTCATGCTATGGAATATTTCTAAGTCAAAGACTTGTGTTTTGTTTAATAAAACAACTAAGTGAATGAAACACCTGGGTGGAATGGAAGGAATGGTTTGTGTTGAGTGGTTATACAAGGCCCATTTATATGGTTTACCTTGTGTATCTCACTTGTGGATGGCAACCCAGGAACAAAGAGATTTGAGATGTCAAATGTTGAGAAGCTTCAAGTGCAGCAACTTGGCATTATGGGCTCTGCCTGGATCATATAGGTTGCCATAACTTAGCCAACTGGACAGTTGGTGGTAGGGGTTTGATAGGTTGGAGCGCGTCCATTCTAGTGTAAGGGAAGGCTTCTGAAAGATCTTGTCTTGGTGAAACCAAGTCTTGTGGGGAAAGTGCACCACCTCTGTAGAGTGTAAAATCTAAGTACTTAGCCATGTCCCTGGTAAAGGACAATTTGAGCATCAAGACATGGAAGCTATCAAGAATCTCCTCATCCCAATTTCTAAATTAAAAACTTGTGGTTGAACAAGGGTTAAAGGATCACCAATTTCTATTGGGAGATGCCTTGGGTGATTTTTGACAAACAAAAACTAGTGTTTTTCCAAAAGATAAGGAAAATCTATTTTGAGCAAAGCAAGCCTAAGCTCCACTTAGCCAAATGCATATAGATGACATACTCCACTATACTACCATAGTATCACTTGCCAATACAATTCAAATGTATTGACCCTTGTGGCTGTAACTTATTATGTTGCAGGTTGTTTGATATTAGTGAAGTGTGTTGATTAGGATTACAAGTCTACAACCAACATGTTTGCCTGTGGCACTTTGAAGATGAAGGACCCCATGCTATAGCTATTTCTGCTGAATTGTAATGAGATAGCCAAATGAGCTATGTAAGATGTAATAAATTATTTTATTCCTGGTTATAAAGTTGTATTATGACCTTTGTTTCTTGATATTACATCTTAACTGTGGATGCTAGCTATTGATCCAGTGACTAGCATTGTAAACACAGGGATCTCTACCTTATTAAAGGTTGGGACCCCTTACAGATGGTATGAGAGTACTGTGTTGCCTGTAGGATTGTAACCCTAGGATTGGACATAACCCCTTAGAAAAATAGGAGTTAAATTTGTTCCAAAACTTATTTACAAACAATCTTGTAAACTCTTTCCTCAACCATTTTGGTTTTGATTCTATATCTCTTCCTTTTCAAAACTTGATGGATAAAGCCTCCACCATGAGCAAAGACTTCAACATGAGCAAAGTACTTCACCAACTCAAGTGATTCCAACCTTATTCTCAACAAGGACTTCAACTTGGATATCACTAAGGACTACAAGTGAGACAAGAAATATTGCTCAAGACTTGAAGGCTAAAGAAATACAACTTAGAAGGAATCATCATCACCTTTGAAGTTTTGTGACCAAGATTCAAGAAATTCTCCAAGGATACAAAGATCTTGTTCATGAAGAATCAACTAAGAAGGAAGGAATGATCCCAAGTGAACCATATAGTTGGACCACCATATTAAGTTTAGATCAAACCCACCAACCTATGTGGTGTAGCAAAAATATTTTGTTGCCTAAAAATGTGCTTGAAACTTGTTGTTTGAGTGGAATGTTTGTTTGTGAATGTTTGCACATTGCTTGTGTGAATTGTGATGTTTGCACATAGCGTTTACTACCGTTCGGCCCAGAAAACAGATCCCTTTCTTTTTGGAATTAAACCGGTGAATATTCAAACGGTCATAACTTTTGAATGGTGACTCCGATTGACCCGATTCAAATTGCGTTGGAAAGAGGACGACAATAGCTACCCTATAAAGGCAAAACAGTACCATATCGTGCCCTTGATATAAACAAGTATCATTATATATTGTACAAACTACTCTGAAATACAAGACCTAGTACTACACTGGTAGTATTTTGCAGCCAAAATAGTTTAATAGGGATGATACCAACTGCACTATCCTTTTACATAGTTGAAAGGATACGGATGTCGCCTAGAGGGGGGGTGAATAGGTGATTAAAATTTTCCTAGAGTGGCTCAACAAAGGTGGAATAAAACTAGCGTTTACTATCACTCGGCCCAGAAAATAGATCCCTTTCTTTTTAGAATTAAATCGGTGAATATTCAAACAGTCATAACTTTTGAATGGTGACTCCGATTGACCCGATTCAAATTGCGTTGGAAAGAGGACGACAAAAGCTACCCTATAAAGGCAAAGCAGTACCATATCGTTCCCTTGATCTAAACAAGTATTAGTATATATCATACAAACAACTCTGAAATACAAGACCTATGTAGCGACCTCGGATCGATGAGGATCCTAAGTGCCTGTGATTAACATGCTAGTCCCTGGATCAATAGCTAGCACTCACAGTCGATGAAATATCATGTAAAACACAAAGTCTTTATTACACGGAGAATCCAGAGTATGAATTTATTACAAATTTGCTTAGCATTAAGCTAGCTCAAATAATAGCGGAAACATAAAAGCAGCTTGAGTCCATCAACGCCCCAGGCTTGTCGAGTGTAGACTCGCGATCCCTATGCACCTTTCAATCTTCGGATTCTGCACATAAGACATGCAGCCAACAAGTTGGGTCAATACTTTGAATGTATTGGCAAATTACACCAAGGAGAGAAAAGACTATCTCTACATGCAAGGCTACTTTAGGCTGTAGAGTTCATTTGCTCAAAGCTAGTTTTCTGAAGTAGAGAGAAGAAGAGAAAATTTTCCTACTTTGTAAACAATTGCTTAGATAAAATAAGGTCGAGTGGCACACGAGGATATTATGCACCAAGTGTCCAAACAACCAAACACTTGGATATTACGCACCAAGTGACACTTGGATATTACACACCAAGTTCCCAAAATCCCACCCATTGGCGATATTACGCACGCCATGGGTTTCAAAACTTTGTTTTAGAAAAGAGAGAGGAAGATCCTTCAGAGGCTCCATCCTTCAGATACTCATAGTTGTTCTGTTTCCGTGAACACGGCTGATCGATCAGATTGCATTACTCTCGAGAGTTTGTGCACTTTACCCACAATCCACGATCAAGTCCTTTTACAGACAAGACCATGGCGAGGCTTTCCCTTAGTAGCCCCTCTACCTTCCGGATCCAACCGTGCCAAGAACCTCCAAATGTTGGTACCCAGGTGAGGTTTCCCACTAAGTACTAGGCCAAGACAGAGCCCATAATGTATTGTGTTTGCACTGGAAGCTTCTGAATTCTGAAACATGGCAGACTTCTTTGATTCCTGGGCGTCCGTCCTCCACCAAAATCTCACTCGTTGACCCGACAACCATTCCGCCCAGAAGAAAACTTAGTTTTATTTTGAAGTGGATTTGAGGAGAAAAAGTTTGCTCTAGAGAGCCTTTATACTTAGAAAAATTCTTTGTCTTTCGAACCCCCCAACGGTACTTGTATATATAGCATAGCAAGCAAGCAAAAATAGGGGTAACCTATTAGGAGGGAAAATCCTAAGTATAGAGCTACTCATGGCATACTACAAAATCACCGCACTTGCAAAATAATACTAAGGAAAAAATTCTACTAGAACATCCTACACATGCATACTACAGAATTTTGAAGATCGCATGCATAGAATCAAAACTAGGACAAAAGTTATGAACAAGTGGTGTAACTTGCCTTGATCCGAGCAGCACTCTACACAATAGCACTCCTTAGCGCACTCCAAACAATCTATCGAATCACAAACATAGATCTGATCACAACTTGCTCAAAACATGTCATAGAGATAATCATGCATGCATGCAACATGGTATTTTATGCAAGATTGGTTCTTCTAAATTGACCAAGGTAGCATAATTGAGTTGCAATAGTGTTAAGGGTGTTACTAGGATTGATTTCCCATAGGTTTAGATCTATTTGGGTCACTAATACAATTCATAGGGTTAAAAGGAGATCCAACCATCTAATTAGCCCCAAATTAGATCTAATGATCTTAAGCAAGGTTTCATAATTTTCTCCAGTGGGTATTACGGAAACAAAGTCAACGCAACAAGAATCAACTAAAACGGGGTTCTCATTATTCTTCTATGAATTAAATACTCCAATCTAATGATTAAAATCTACACCTAAAACCCTACTGTAAACTTGGAATATTATTGCAGATCTGGATTCTAAATAAAATTATGAATCCAATGGTATATTATAAGATAAATTTGGCCAAATATTCAATTTTATATGAATTTCGCAAGTTTTAAACTAAATCTGCAAACAGATCTAATCCTATCTTAAAATTCTTGCCAAGTGGCAGCGCCTGATTGGCTCCAGCTAGGCGACGCAGCGCTGACGCGTGCGGCCACGTGGCACGCCGTGACTCGCCGATACCCCTTCGGTACAGCTTCTAATCTTATCCGTAGGTTGTAGATCGAACGCACAAGAGGGCGCGACGGCTTACTGCGGTGGTGACGACGGCGGTGAGCGGCGGCGGTGTCGGTGGAGAAGGGCGGCGGCGCTCTGGTGCTCCTCGGAGAAGGCGGAGAGGTCAGGGACGATCGCCTCCACCACGCGGTTCCTCTCGTTCCCTCAGGTGCGATCTTCTCTTCCCCGAGCGGTGGCGGTGGCTGCTTCTCCTCCGCGGCTCCGGCGAGCAATCGGCGACGGCACGCTGCAGTAAACATCAGACAAGGAGGGTGAGAAGAAACGGTCGAGCGTAAGGTTCATCCTAGGGAGAAGGATAGGGAGAGGGGGAAGCTCCTGTCGTCGATTCCAACTCACTTGGTCGGCGGCAGCTCGAACCAGCGGAAACAGGGGGAGGGCTAGGGTTTCGCGAGTTTGGGGACGGAGGAGAGGGTCGCGCGGCTGAGTATTTATACACTGCCTGGGGGGAGTCCTGGCCGGACACGGAGGGGGGAAGCGTGGCCGACGGTGTCTCTGTCCCATTCTCGTTGGGGGAGAGGAGAGGGATGACAGGTGGGTCCCGTGCGTCGGTGGAGGAGGGGGCAAGCGGGCTGGCAGAGGTGTGTGCCGCGCAGGGCGACAGGGACGGTGAGGGGATATTGGGCTGGGCCCGTTTGCTGGCCTGGTTAAGTTAGTTATGTTTTTTTATTCCTTCTCTTATCAATTTCTGTTTTACTAAAACTTAAATATCTTTTGCATACTAAGTCCAAACTTGTTGAAACTTGTTTCTAAATCTTTATAAAAAAAGGTGGTCAACATAGGACCATGGTTTAATGTTTTTACCTAGTTTTTAGAAGGGTCAATATACTACAACAATAATGCTTACATATGGAAATCTTTAATAGGGTTTTGATAGGTTTAGGTGTTAGGATTTTGTTGCAAAATTTATTTGTAAGATGCAATGGTGCAAGGATGATGCATGCTTCTAGTAACATCATAATATAAAATCTGGGATGTTACAAACCTACCCCCCTTAAGAAGAATCTCGTCCCCGAGATTCGGGTTGGCTAGCAAATAGGGGTGGGTGTTCTTCCTTCAAGTCTTCTTCACGCTCCCACGTAGCTTCTTCCTCGGAGTGGTGGTTCCATTGTACTTTGCAGAATCTTATAGTCTTGGTGCGGGTAATCCTTTTTGTTGTTTCCAGTATTTTGATGGGTTTTTCCTCATAGGTAAGATCATTCTCCAATTGAACCTCATCTAGGGGAACGGTGTATCTTAGCGGTGTTTCGGCCATCTCTGGGTGACACTTCTTTAGTTGCGACACATGAAACACATCATGAACAGTCAGTCCTTCCGGTAACTCCAACTGATAAGCAAATTCTCCTCTATGGGATAAAACCTTATATGGTCCTATGAATCGTGGGGCTAACTTGCCCTTGATTCCGAACCTCTTAACTCCTCGTAGGGGTGAAACTCGGAGATACGCACGGTCCCCTATTTCATAAGCCACATCTCTGCGCTTGGAATCAGCATAACTCTTTTGTCGGGATTGGGCTACCTTTAGCCTATCCTGAATCTGTCGTATCTTTTCTTCGGCATCCTTGATCAAGTCAGGTCCGAATAGTCTACGTTCACCAACTCCACTCCATAGCAGCGGATTCCTACACTTCCTGCCATATAGAACTTCAAACGGAGCTATCTTGATACTTGTCTGGTAGCTGTTGTTGTATGAGAACTCAGCATACGGCAGGTTATCGTCCCAACTAGACCCATAGTCTAGTGCGCAAGCTCTCAACATATCTTCCAAAATTTGATTCACCCTTTCTGTTTGGCCATCCGTTTGCGGGTGGAAGGCAGTACTGAATTCTAGTCGGGTTCCAAGAGACCCATGTAGCTGTCGCCAAAACTTTGAAGTGAACTGGGTTCCTCTATCTGACACAATTCCCTCGGGAACACCATGCAGACTTACAATTCTTAACATGTATATCTTAGCAAGCTTAGCACTTGTATACGTGGTCTTTACGGGGATGAAGTGAGCCACCTTGGTGAAGTGGTCCACCACTACCCAGATAGAATCAAATCCAGAACGAGTCCAGGGCAATCCCGTGATGAAATCCATGCCTACCTTGTCCCACTTCCAGTCGGGTATAGGTAGTGGTTGAAGTAGTCCTGCCGGTTTCTGATGCTCGGCTTTAACTCTATTGCATACATCACACAGAGAAATATACTCTGCAATATCTCTCTTTAGGTTATTCCACCAAAATCTATCCTTCACATCCATGTACATCTTCGTGTTACCTGGATGAATTGAGTATGGCGAATCATGAGCTTCTTGTAAAATCATCTTCCTGATATCGGGGTCATTGGGAATGCACAAACGCTTCCCATACCAGAGGGTTCCTTGTTCGTCCAGACAAAATTCTTTTGTTTTTCCTTCGCTTATCCTGACTCTTATTTCTTCCAACTCTTTATCTCCCTTTTGTGCTTCCTGGATCCTTTCTTGGAAGGTGGACACTATTTACATAGTTGCTACGTGTCCTTTCGGAACTATTTCTAGCCTGAGATCCTTGAATTGCTTGCATAGATCCTCTAGAAGTTCCCCTGCGGTAAGTCCATTCACATACACCTTACGACTTAAGGCATCAGCCACCATGTTTGCCTTTCCGGGATGGTACTGTAAATCCAAGTCATAATCCTTAATTAGCTCAAGCCATCTTCTTTGTCTCATATTCAACTCCTTTTGGGTGAAGATGTACTTCAAACTCTTGTGATCAGTAAACACATCACAATGTTTGCCCATGAGGTAGTGTCTCCATACCTTGAGAGCATGAACCACAGACGCAAGTTCCAGAACATGTGTGGGGTAGTTGTGTTCGTGGTTCTTAAGTTGACGGGAGGCATAGGATACCACTTTCCCATCCTGCATCAATACACTTCCAAGTCCTTGTCGAGAAGCGTCACAATAGACTTGAAAATCCTTTTGGATATCAGGCAGACACAGGACTGGCGCCGTTACAAGGCGTTTCTTCAACTCTTGAAAACTTGCTTCACATGCCTCGGTCCATAGGAATTTCTTTTCCTTCTTCAATAGTTCCGTCATGGGTTTTGCTATTTTGGAAAAGTTTTCAATGAACCTCCGGTAATATCCTGCGAGGCCTAAGAAACTCCTAATATCCCCCACATTCTTGGGTGACTCCCATTCCGTCACGGAAGCTACCTTACTAGGATCTACGGCAACTCCTTTTGCCGACACAACATGACCAAGAAATCCCACTTCCTTTAACCAGAACTCGCACTTGCTGAATTTGGCATACAACTTGTGTTCCCTTAGTTTCTCCATGATAAGGCGCAGATGTTTCTCATGTTCCTTCTCATCCTTAGAGTATATGAGTATATCATCTATGAATACCACGATAAAATTGTCCAAATATTCCATGAACACCTTATTCATCATGGTCATGAAGTACGCTAGGGCATTGGTTAGACCAAACGACATTACGGTGTACTCATATAATCCGTATCTTGTGGTGAATGCTGTTTTGGGCACATCCTGTTCTCGAATCTTTAGCTGAAAGTAGCCGGATCGCAGATCGATCTTTGAGAACACACTGGCTCCCTTTAACTGGTCAAACAAGTCATTGATGTTGGGTAGAGGATACTTATTCTTGATCGTCACTTCGTTCAACGAGCGGTAGTCCACAACCAGCCTCTTGGTTTTATCCTTCTTTTCCACAAATAGGACGGGTTCTCCCCAAGATGACGCGCTGGGTTGGATGAACACCTTGTCCAATTGTTCCCTAAGCTGTTTCTTGAGTTCCTTTATCTCGTCCACATCCATCTTGTATGGTCTCTTAGCTATCGGCCCCGTGCCTGGCATCAAGTCAATGAGGAACTCGATATCACGGTCGGGGGGCATTCCTGGTAGTTCCTCCGGGAAGACATCTGGGTATTCCTTTACAATAGGTACCTCCTCCAAGCTAACCCCCTCAAGAGAGTTCACCATGGCTTCCTTAAGTGCAAAATTTGACTTGATACGAATTCTCTTCCCTTCCGGTGTTGTGAGCGTGACAGTCCTTTTTGCACAATCTATGACTCCTTCATATTCGGTTATCCAGTTCATGCCCAAGATTATGTCTAATCCTTGTGATTCTAGAACTACTAGACTTGTGGGAAAGATTGTGTCCCAATCCTTAGTTCTAGTCCCCGGCAACCGGAGTTTGCCACTATTTCTCCCCCAGGAGAACTTACCCTTAGAGGAAAATTTATAGTCTCCGTTGGTATCTTGCCTCTATACACAAATACCCTTGATATGAATGAATGCGATGCACCAGTATCAAAAAGAACAACTGCGGAAATAGAATTGAGTTTGAACTTACCAATCACAGAGTCTGGTGCATCACAAGCATCCTCCATAGAAACATGATTTACCGTGGCTTTGACAAACGGATTTGGCTTCTTCCCGTTTCCATTGCCATGGTTGTGTCCATTTCCATTCCCATTACCATTGCCATTCTTCTTCTCGGGGAAAGAAGTTGCATAGTGCCCTGTCCTGTTGCACTTAAAGCATGTCACCTCACTGAGATCCTTTCCATTGCTGCCATTCCCATTGCGGTTTTTATGCCCATTGTGTTTGTGGCCGCCATGGTTATGACCGTTATGGTTGTGGCCATTATTGTTATAAGGTGGTGGTGAGGAATTGCGCTGCTTCTGGTATGGAACAGAGTGTTTGTGAGGGTTAGACTTCCTCTTGCGGTTTTCTATGCTCTTCCTTTTGGATTCAACCACAATGGCTCTGTCCAGAAGTTCCTGAAAGTTGTCAAATTTCTGAGCCACAAGCTGAATGGATATCTCATCATTGAGTCCTCTTAGGAACTCCTCCTGTCTCTTGGCATCAGTGGAAACATCGTCGGGTGCATAACGGGCTAGCTTGTTGAAAAGCTCACCATACTCGGTGACAGAACGGTGCAGCTGGTGTAGGTCGCGAAATTCGCGCCTTTTCAGAGTCATGATACCAGCAGCCACATGATGAGTGCGAAAAGCTAACTCAAACTGATCCCAAGTGATAGCATCAATGTCCGGGTGGGCGACTTGGTAGTTATCCCACCATTCTGCAGCAGGCCCTTCAAGCTGGTGTGCGGCGTAACGTACCCTGTCGGCTCCGACAGCTTGCACGGTGTCTAGCTTCTTGTTGATTGTACGTAGCCAGTCATCTGCGATGATTGGTTCAGTGCTGCTAGTGAAGGTAGGTGGGTTCAACCTCAAAAACCGAGTCAAGCGATCCTGTTGAGGTGGTGGCGGAGGTGGTGGTGGTGGCGGGTTGTTGTTGTTTTGCATGTTCTGAGTGAGCAGTTGGATCAGCTGGTTCTGAGTGGCCAAAAGTTGTGCTATTTCTGGAGGGATTTCGGAGTTCGCACGTCTTGGCGGCATCTGTGGGGTTTGAGAGAAAAGTTAAGAAATCGACAGAAAGACTAAGGAGTAAACTCTTACCCTCATGAAAACACACCAAGCACACAAGACACACAAGTCACAATCTTAACACAGAAAACAACCAAGTTTAACTAAACCAAAATTGTCTTGGTACTTATTACAATCGCGAATAACGTTCTACTATAGAATTAAAGGTGGTCCAACTATTACACATCTTCCACGCCTTCCTCTTCCTCGTCCTCGAACGAGTAGCCTTCCTGCTCTAGGGTTGTCTTGTACAATTCCATCTCCTTCGTGGTGGCTTCAAGCTTCTCTGGGAGGTTCTTTATCTCATCCTGCAGCTTCTTGGTAGTGGCTTCCAGCTGCTCCTGAAGTCCCTCCTTATCGCTTTGTAGGTCCTCCACTAAACTTGACTTCTTTGCGGCTTCAAGTTGCTTTGCCAAGTCCCTCTTGGAAGCACGCACATCTTTGATTATCTTGCAAAGGCCTTCGGTTTGCACTTCCGTTCCATCGATCTCCTGCTTGAGTTCTCTAATCCTCTTGTTTTTATTTATCACCATTTTTTCTTGGTTAGCGAACTTCTTCTCTTGGTCCTGGAACTTCATCTCTTGGAGCTTCATTGCCTCCTCCTGCTGCTTGATCATTTCTTCCTTCTCCTTGATGAGGGCGCATAGCTCATCGTTCTTCAACATCTCGAGGAAGGTACCCTTTTCAAGGTCATGGATGTGGCACTCCAAATCTTGATATTGGGTCCTTCGGCGCTTGGTAGAACTCCTTTCTTCAAAGTTTAACTCCATGGGAATTCCTTCCTCATCTCGTCTCCCAAAGAGGCCGCCGCAGTGTCCTTAGAGAGCTTCATGATGACGTCCACATAGGCGACCAATGAGCTGCTGCAAGCTGATGCTAAGGGCCTTCTCCTTGGAATCGCTAACAATGTGGATTGCTATGTCTTCCTCCGGGTTCTTGCCTCGCTCTTTTCCTGGCTGGATGACTTTGACTCCCCAACAGTCGTCCTTGTGGAGCTTCTTCATTGTGCTCCCCTGGATTGTTGGGAGGGGAAGGTCCAAACGTGTGAGTAGGTCCATGAGGCACCCACCAAAGCGAAGGGGCTCGATGTCCGCGACGGTGTCGTAGAGGAAGCTTGTCATCTTTAAGTTAGAAGAATGAAAATTAGATACTTAAATAAGTAGAGGAAAGTAGATACTAGAAGTGCGGAGAATAACTTAGTAGAAAATCATGTAAGGCACAAGTTAGAGGCGGTTCCAATCCTAGGGTCACGTCCTACAGGCAACGATGTGCTCTGATACCATCTGTAGCGACCTCGGATCGATGAGGATCCTAAGTCCCTGTGATTAACATTCTAGTCCCTGGATCAATAGCTAGCACTCACAGTCGATGAAATATCATGTAAAACACAAAGTCTTTATTACACGGAGAATCCAGAGTATGAATTTATTACAAATTTTCTTAGCATTAAGCTAGCTCAAATAACAGCGGAAACATAAAAGCAGCTTGAGTCCATCAACGCCCCAGGCTTGTCGAGTGTAGACTTGCGATCCCTACGCACCTTTCAATCTTAGGATTCTGCACATAAGACGTGCAGCCAACAAGTTGGGTCAATACTTTGAATGTATTGGCAAATTACAGCAAGGAGAGAAAAGACTATCTCTACATGCAAGGCTAGTTTAGGCTATAGAGTTCATTTGCTCAAAGCTAGTTTTCTTAAGTAGAGAGAAGAAGAGAAAATTTTCCTACTTTGTAAACAATTTCTTAGATAAAATAAGGTCGAGTGGCACACGAGGATATTACGCACCAAGTGTCCAAACAACCAAATAGTTGGAAATTACGCACCAAGTGACACTTGGATATTACACACCAAGTTCCCAAAATCCCACCCATTGGCGATATTACGCACGCCATGGGGTTTCAAAACTTTGTTTTAGAAAAGAGAGAGGAAGATCCTTTAGAGGCTCCATCCTTCAGACGCTCATAGTTGTTCTGTTTCCGTGAACACGGCTGATCAATCAGATTGCATTACTCTCGAGAGTTTGTGCACTTTACCCACAATCCACGATCAAGTCCTTTTACAGACAAGACCATGGCGAGGCTGTCCCTTAGTAGCCCCTCTACCTTCCGGATCCAACCGTGCCAAGAACCTCCAAATGTTGGTACCCAGGTGAGGTTTCCCACTAAGTACTAGGCCAAGACAGAGCCCATAATGTATTGTGGTTGCATTGGAAGCTTTTGAATTCTGAAACATGGCAGACTTCTTTGATTCCTGGGCGGTCGTCCTCCACCAAAATCTCACTCGTTGACCCAACAACCATTCTGCCCAGAAGAAAACTTAGTTTTATTTTGAAATGGATTTGAGGAGAAAAAGTTTGCTCTAGAGAGCCTTTATACTTAGAAAAATTCTTTGTCTTTCGAACCCCCCAACGGTACTTGTATATATAGCATATCAAGCAAGCAAAAACAGGGGTAACCTATTAGAGGGAAAATCCTAAGCATAGAGCTCCTATGGCATACTACAAAATCATCGCACTTGCAAAATAATACTAAGGAAAAAAATTCTACTAGAACATCCTACACATGCATACTACAGAATTTTGAAGATCGCATGCATAGAATCAAAACTGGGACAAAAGTTATGAACAAGTGGTGTAACTTGCCTTGATCCGAGCAGCACTCTACACAATAGCACTCCTTAGCGCACTCCGAACAATCTATCGAATCACAAACATAGATCTGATCACAACTTGCTCAAAACATGTCACAGAGATAATCATGCATGCATGCAACATGGTATTTTATGCAATATTGGTTCTTCTAAATTGACCAAGGTAGCATAATTGATTTGCAATAGTGTTAAGGGTGTTACTAGGATTGATTTCCCATAGGTTTAGATCTATTTGGGTCACTAATACAATTCATAGGGTTAAAAGGAGATCCAACCATCTAATTAGCCCCAAATTAGATCTAATGATCTTAAGCAAGGTTTCATAATTTTGTCCAGTGGGTATTACGGAAACAAAGTCAACGCAACAAGAATCAACTAAAACGGGGTTCTAATTATTCTTCTATGAATTAAATACTCCAATCTAATGATTAAAATCTACAGCTAAAACCCTACTGTAAACTTGGAATATTATTGCAGATCTGGATTCTACATAAAATTATGAATCCAACGGTATATTATAAGCTGAATTTGGCCAAATATTCAATTTTATATGAATTTCGCAAGTTTTAAACTAAATCTGCAAACAGATCTAATCCTAACTTAAAATTCTTGCCAAGTGGCAGCGCCTGATTGGCTCCAGCTAGGCGACGCAGCGCTGACGCGGCGCGCTGACGCGTGTGGCCACGTGGCACGCCGTGACTCGCCGATACCCCTTCGGTACAACTTCAAATCTAAGCCGCAGGTTGTAGATCGAACGGACAAGAGGGCGCGACAGCTTACTGCGGTGGTGACGGCGGCGGTGAGCGGCGGCGGTGTCAGTGGAGAAGGGCGGCGGCGCTCTGGTGCTCCTCGAAGAAGGCGGAGAGGTCAGGGACGATCGCCTCCACCTCGCGGTTCCTCTCGTTCCCTCAGGTGCGATCTTCTCTTCCCCGAGCGTTGGTGGTGGCTGCTTCTCCTCCGCGGCTCTGGCGAGCAATCGGCGACGGCACGCTGCAGTAAACATTGGACAAGGAGGGTGAGACGAAACGGTCGAGCGTAAGGGTTATCCTAGGGAGAAGGACAGGGAGAGGGGGAAGCTCCTGTCGTCGATTCCAACTCACTTGGTCGGCGGCAGCTCGAACTAGTGGAAACGGGGGAGGGCTAGGGTTTCGCGAGTTTGGGTATGGAGGAGAGGGTCGCGCGGCTGAGTATTTATACACTGCCTGGGGGGAGTCCTGGCCGGACACGGAGGAGGGGGGGAAGCGTGGCCGAGGTGTCTCTATCCCGTTCTCGTTGGGGGAGAGGAGAGGGATGACAGGTGGGTCCCGTGCGTCGGTGGAGGAGGGGGCAAGGGGGCTGGCAGAGGTGTGTGTGCCGCGCAGGGCGACAGGGACGGTGAGGGGATATTGGGCTGGGCCCGTTTGCTGGCCTGGTTAAGTTAGTTATGTTTTTTTATTCCTTCTCTTATAAATTTCTGTTTTACTAAAACTTAAATATCTTTTGCATACTAAGTCCAAACTTGTTGAAACTCGTTTCTAAATCTTTATAAAAAAAGGTGGTCAACATAGGACCATGGTTTAATGTTTTTACATAGTTTTTAGGAGGGTCAAGCTACTACAACAATAATGCTTACATATGGAAATCTTTAATAGGGTTTTGATAGGTTTAGGTGTTAGGATTTTGTTGAAAAATTTATTTGTAAGATGCAATGATGCAAGGATGATGCATACTTCTAGTACATCATAATATAAAATCAGGGATGTTACAACCTAGTACTATACTGGTAGTACTTTGCAGCCAAAATAGTTCAATAGGGTTGATACCAACTTCATTATCCTATTACATAGTTGAAAGGATACAGATGTCGCCTAGAGGGGGGGTGTGATCAGGCGATTAAAACTTTTCCTAGAGTGGCTCAACAAAGGCGGAATAAAACTAGCATTTACTACTGCTCGACCCAGAAATCAGATCCCTTTCTTTTTAGAATTAAATCAGTGAATATTCAAATGGTCATAACTTTTGAATGGTGACTCCGATTGACCCGATTCAAATTGCGTTGGAAAGAGGACGACAATAGCTACCCTATAAAGGCAAAGCAGTACCATATCGTGCCCTTTGATCTAAACAAGTATCAGTACAAGACGTAGTACTATACTTGTAGTACTTTGTAGCCAAAATAGTTCAATAGGGCTGATACCAACTACACTATCCTATTACATAGTTGAAAGGATACAGATGTCGCCTAGAGGTGGGGTGAATAGGCGATTAAAGCTTTTTCTAGAGTGGCTCAACAAAGGTGGAATAAAACTATCGTTTACTACAACTCATCCCAGAAAATAGATCCCTTTCTTTTTAGAATTAAATCAGTGAATATTCAAACGGTCATAACTTTTGACTGGTGACTCCGATTGACCCGATTCAAATTGCGTTGGAAAGAGGACGACAATAGCTACCCTATAAAGGCAAAGCAGTACCATATTGTGCCCTTGATCTAAACAAGTATCAGTATATATCGTACAAACTGCTCTGAAATACAAGACCTAGTACTATACTGGTAGTACTTTGCAGCCAAAATAGTTCAATAGGGTTGATACCAACTGCACTATCCTATTACATAGTTGAAAGAATATGGATGTCGCCTAGAGGGGGCTGAATAGGCGATTAAAACTTTTCCTAGAGTGGCTAAAAAAGGCAGAATAAAACTAGCGTTTACTACCGCTCGGCCCAGAAAACAGATCCCTTTCTTTTTAGAATTAAATCAGTGAATATTCAAACGGTTATAACTTTTGAATGGTGACTCCGATTGACCCGATTCAAATTGCGTTGGAAAGAGGACGACAATAGTTACCCTATAAAGGCAAAGCAGTACCATATCGTGCCCTTGATCTAAAAAAGTATCAATATATCTCATACAAACTACTCTGAAATACAAGACCTAGTACTATAGTGGTAGTACTTTGCAGCCAAAATAGTTCAATAAGGCTGATACCAAATGCACTATCCTATTACATAGTTGAAAGGATACAGATGTCGCCTAGAGGGGGGGGGGTGAATAGGCGATGAAAACTTTTCCTAGAGTGGCTCAACAAAGGAGGAATAAAACTAGCGTTTACTACAACTCGGCCCAGAAAAAAGATCCCTTTCTTTTTAGAATTAAATCGGTGAATATTCAAACGGTCATAACTTTTGAATGTTGACTCCGATTGACCCGATTCAAATTGCATTGGAAAGAGGACGACAATAGCTACCCTATAAGGGCAAAGCAGTACCATATCATGCTCTTGATATAAACAATTATTAGTATATATCATACAAACTACTCTGAAATACAAGACCTAGTACTATACTGGTAGTACTTTGCAGCCAAAATAGTTTAATAGGGCTGATACCAACTGCACTCTGCTATTACAGTTGAAAGGATACGGATGTCGCCTGGAGGGGGGGTGAACAGGCGATTAAAACTTTTCCTAGAGTGGCTCAACAAAGGCAGAATTAAACTAGCGGTTACTACCGTTCGGCCCAGAAAATAGATCCCTTTCTTTTTTGAATTAAATCGGTGAATATTTAAACGGTCATAACTTTTGAATGGTGACTCGGATTGACCCGATTCAAATTGTGTTGGAAAGAGGTCGACGATAGCTACCCTATAAAGGCAAAGCAGTACCATATCGTGCCCTTGATCTAAACAAGTATTAGTATATATCATACAAACTACTCTGAAATACAAGACCTAGTACTATACTGGTAGTACTTTGCAGCCAAAATAGTTCAATAGGGCTGATACCAACCGCATTATCCTATTACATAGTTGAAAGGATACGGATGTCGCCTACAGGGGGGGTGAATAGGCGATTAAATTTTTTCCTAGAGTGGCTCAACAAAGGCGGAATAAAACTAGCGTTTACTACAACTCGGCCCAGAAAACAAATCCCTTTCTTTTTACAATTAAATCGGTGAATATTCAAACGGTCATAAATTTTAATGGTGACTCCGATTGACCCGTGTCAAATTGCATTGGAAAGAGGATGACAATAGCTACCCTATAAAGGCAAAGCAGTACCATATCGTGCCGTTGATCTAAACAAGTATCAGTATATATCGTACAAACTACTCTGAAATACAAGACCTAGTACTATACTGGTAGTACTTGAAGCTAAAATAGTTCAATAGGGCTGATACCAAGTGCACTATCCTATTACATAGTTGAAAGGATATGGATGTCTCCTAGAGGAGGGGGGTGAATAGGCGATTAAAACTTTTCCTAGAGTGGCTCAACAAAGGCAGAATAAAACTAGCGGTTACTACCATTCGGCCCAGAAAACAGATCCCTTTCTTTTTAGAATTAAATCGGTGAATATTTAAACGGTCATAACTTTTGAATGGTGACTCGGATTGACCCGATGCAAATTGTGTTGGAAAGAGGACGACAATAGCTACCCTATAAAGGCAAAGCAGTACCATATCGTGCCATTGATCTAAACAAGTATCAGTATATATCATACAAACTACTTTGAAATACAAGACCTAGTACTATACTGGTAGTACTTTGCAGCCAAAATAGTTCAATAGGGCTGATACCAACTGCACTATCCTATTAGATAGTTGAAAGGATACGGATGTCGCCTAGAGGGGGGGTGAATAGGCGATTAAAACTTTTCCTAGAGTGGCTCAACAAAGGCGGAATAAAACTAGCGTTTACTACCGCTCGGCCTAGAAAACAGATCCCTTTCTATTTAGAATTAAATCGGTAAATATTCAAACGGTCATAACTTTTGAATGGTGACTCCGATTGACCCGATTCAAATTGCGTTGGAAACAGGACGACGATAGCTACCCTATAAAGGCAAAGCAGTACCATATCGTGCCCTTGATCTAAACAAGTATCAGTATATACCGTACAAACAACTCTGACCGTCTTGGAGGTCATAGAAAGATACGAAGGGCCTACTCTTTTCATTAAAGCCCTACTCTTAATAATAGTGAAAGCCTTCAATAGGGCTGATACCAACTGCACTATCCTATTACATAGTTGAAAGTATATGGATATCTCCTAGAGGGGGGTGAATAGGCGATTAAAACTTTTCCTAGAGTGGCTCAACAAAGGCGAAATAAAACTAGCGTTTACTACCGCTCAGCCCAGAAAACAGATCCCTTTCTTTCTAGAATTAAATCGGTGAATATTCAAACGGTCATAACTTTTGAATGGTGACTCCGATTGACCCGATTCAAATTGCATTGGAAAGAGGACGACAATAGCTACCCTATAAAGGCAAAGCAGTACCATATCGTGCCCTTGATCAAAACAAGTATCAGTATATATCGTACAAACTACTCTGAAATACAAGACCTAGTACTATACTGGTAGTACTTTGCAGCCAAAATAGTTCAATAGGGCTGATACCAACCGCATTATCCTATTACATAGTTGAAAGGATACGGATGTCGCCAAGAGGGGGGTGAATAGGCGATTAAAACTTTTCCTAGAGTGGCTCAACAAAGGCGGAATAAAACTAGCGTTTAATACAACTCAGCCCAGAAAAAAGATCCCTTTCTTTTTAGAATTAAATCGGTGAATATTCAAACGGTCATAACTTTTGAATGTTGACTCCGATTGACCCGATTCAAATTGCATTGGAAAGAGGACGACAATAGATATCCTATAAAGGCAAAGCAGTACCATATCATGCGCTTGATATAAACAATTATCAGTATATATCGTACAAACTACTGTGAAATACAAGACCTAGTACTATACTAGTAGTACTTTGCAGCCAAAATAGTTCAATAGGGCTGATACCAACTGCACTCTGCTATTACATAGTTGAAAGGATACGGATGTCGCCTAGAGGGGGGTGCATAGGCGATTAAAACTTTTCCTAGAGTGGCTCAACAAAGGCGGAATAAAACTAGCGGTTACTACCGTTCGGCCCAGAAAACAGATCCCTTTCTTTTTAGAATTAAATTGGTGAATATTTAAACGGTCATAACTTTTGAATGGTGACTCGGATTGACCCGATTCAAATTGTGTTGGAAAGAGGACGACAATAGCTGCCCTATAAAGGCAAAGCAGTACCATATCGTGCCCTTGATCTAAACAAGTATCAGTATATATCATACAAAATACTCTGAAATACAAGACCTAGTACTATACTGGTAGTACTTTGTAGCCAAAATAGTTCAATAGGGCTGATACCAACTGCACTATCCTATTAGATAGTTGAAAGGATACGGATGTCGCCTAGAGGGGGGTGAATAGGCGATTAAAACTTTTCCTAGAGTGGCTCAACAAAGGCGGAATAAAACTAGCGTTTACTACCGCTCGGCCTAGAAAACTGATCTCTTTCTATTTAGAATTAAATCGGTAAATATTCAAACGGTCATAACTTTTGAATAATGACTCTGATTGACCCGATTCAAATTGCGTTGGAAACAGGACGCCAATAGCTACCCAATAATGTCAAATCTATACCATATCATGCCCTTTATCTAAACAAGTATCAGTATATATTATACAAACTACTCTGAAATACAAGACCTAGTACTATACTGTTAGTACTTTGTAGCGAAAATAGTTCAATATGCCTGATACCAACTATACTATACTATTACATAGTTGAAAGGATACGGATATCGCCTAGAGGGGGGTGAATAGGCGATTAAAACTTTTCCTAGAGTGGCTCAACAAAGGAGGAATAGAACTAGCATTTACTACCGCTCGACCCAGAAAACAGATCCCTTTCTTTTTAGAATTAAATCGGTGAATATTCAAACAGTCATAACTTTTGAATGCTGACTCCGATTGACCCGATTCAAATTGTGATGGAAAGAGGACGACAATAGCTACCCTATAAAGGCAAAGTAGTACCATATCGTGCCCTTGATCTAAACAAGTATCAGTATATATCGTACAAACAACTCTGAAATACAATACCTAATACTATACTGGTAGTACTTTGCAGCCAAAATAGTTCAATAAGGCTGATACCAACTGCACTTTCCTATTACATAGTTGAAATGATATGGATGTCTCCTAGAGGGGGGGTGAATAGGCGATAATTTTTTTTCCTAGAGTGGCTCAACAAAGGCGAAATAAAACTAGCGTTTACTACCGCTCGAAACAGAAACAGATCCCTTTCTTTTTTGAATTAAATCGGTGAATATTCAAACGGTCATAACTTTTGAATGGTGACTCTGATTGACCCGGTTCAAATTGCGTTGGAAAGAGGACGACAATAACTACCCCATAATGGCAAAGCAGTACCATATCATGCCCTTTATCTAAACAAGTATCAGTATATATCATACAAACTACTCTGAAATACAAGACCTAGTACTCAACTGTTAGTACTTTGCAGCCAAAATAGTTCAATAGGGATGATACCAACTACACTATACTATTACATAGTTGAAAGGATACGGATGTCGCCTAGAGGGGGGGGTGAATAGGCGATTAAAACTTTTCCTAGAGTGGCTCAACAAAGGCGGAATAAAACTAGCGTTTACTACCGCTCGACCCAGAAAACAGATCCCTATCTTTTTAGAATTAAATCAGTGAATATTCAAACGGTCATAACTTTTGAATGCTGACTCCGATTGACCCGATTCAAATTGCGATGGAAAGAGGACGACAATAGCTACCCTATCAAGGCAAAGTAGTACCATATCGTGCCCTTGATCTAAACAAGTATCAGTATATATCGTACAAACTACTCTGAAATACAAGACCTAGTACTATACTGGTAGTACTTTGCAGCCAAAATAGTTCAATAGGGCTAATACCAACTGCACTATCCTATTACATAGTTGAAAGGATACGGATGTCGCCTACAGGGGGGTGAATAGGCGATTAAATTTTTTCCTAGAGTGGCTCAACAAAGGCGGAATAAAACTAGCGTTTACTACAACTCGGCCCAGAAAACAAATCCCTTTCTTTTTACAATTAAATCGGTGAATATTCAAACGGTCATAACTTTTTAATGGTGACTCCGATTGACCCGTGTCAAATTGCATTGGAAAGAGGACGACAATAGCTACCCTATAAAGGCAAAGCAGTACCATATCGTGCCGTTGATCTAAACAAGTATCAGTATATATCGTACAAACTACTCTGAAATACAAGACCTAGTACTATACTGGTAGTACTTGAAGCTAAAATAGTTCAATAGGGCTGATACCAACTCCACTATCCTATTACATAGTTGAAAGGATATGGATTTCTCCTAGAGGAGGGGGGTGAATAGGCGATTAAAACTTTTCCTAGAGTGGCTCAACAAAGGCGAAATAAAACTAGAGTTTACTACCGCTCGGCCCAGAAAACATATAACTTTCTTTTTAGAACTAAATCGGTAAATATTCAAACGGTCATAACTTTTGAATGGTGACTCCGATTGACCCGATTCAAATTGCGTTGGAAAGAGGACGACAATAGCTACCCTATAATGGCAAAGCAATACCATATCATGCCCTTTATCTAAACAAGTATCAGTATATATCATAGAAACTACTCTGAAATACAAGACCTAGTACTATAGTGCTAGTACTTTGCAGCCAAAATAGTTCAATAGGGCTGATACCAACTACACTATACTATTACATAGTTGAAAGGATACGGATGTCGCCTAGAGGGGTGTGAATAGGCGATTAAAACTTTTCCTAGAGTGGCTCAACAAAGGCGGAATAAAACTAGCGTTTACTACCGCTCGGCCAAGAAAACAGATTTCTTTCTTTCTAGAATTAAACCGGTGAATATTCAAACGGTCATAACTTTTGAATGGAGACTCCGATTGATCCGATTCAAATTGCGTTGGAAAGAGGACGACAATAGCTACCCTATAAAGGAAAAGAAGTACCATATCGTGCCCTTGATCTAAAGAAGTATCAGTATATATCGTACAAACTACTCTGAAATACAAGATCTAGTACTATACTGGTAGTACTTTGCAGCCAAAATAGTTCAATACGGCTGATACCAACTGCACTATCCTATTACATAGTTGAAAGGATACAGATGTTGCCTAGAGGGGGGGGGTGAATAGGCGATTAAAACTTTTCCTAGAGTGTCTCAACAAAGGCGGAATAAAACTAGCGTTTATTACCGCTCGGCCCGGAAAACAGATTCCTTTCTTTTTAGAATTAAATCAGTGAATATTCAAACGGTCATAACTTTTGAATGGTGACTCCGATTGACCCGATTCAAATTGCGTTGGAAAGAGGACGACTATAGCTTCCCTATAAAGGCAAAGCAGTACCATATCGTGACCTTGATCTAAACAAGTATTAGTATATATCGTACAAACTACTCTAAAATACAAGACCTAGTACTATACTGGTAGTACTTTGCAGCCAAAATAGTTCAATAGGGTTGATACCAACTTCACTATCATATTGCATAGTTGAAAGGATACGGATGTCGCCTAGAGGGGGGGTGAATAGGCGATTAAAACTTTTTGTAGAGTGGCTCAACAAAGGCGGAATAAAACTAGCTTTTCTACTGCTCGGCCTAGAAAATAGATCCTTTCTTTTTAGAATTAAATCGGTGAATATTCAAACGGTCATAACTTTTGAATGGTGACTCCGATTGACCCGAATCAAATTGCGTTGGAAAGAGGACGACAATAGATACCGTATAAAGGCAAATCAGTACCATATCGTGCGCTTGATCTAAACAAGTATCAGTATATATTGTACAAACTACTCTGAAATACAAGACCTAGTACTATACTGGTAGTACTTTGCAGCCAAAATAGTTCAATAGGGATGATACCAACTGCACTATCCTATTACATAGTTGAAAGGATACAGATGTCGCCTAGAGGGGCGGGGGTGAATAGGAGATTAAAACATTTCCTAGAGTGGCTCAATAAAGGCGGAATAAAACTAGCGTTTACTACCGCTCGGCCCAGAAAACAGATCCCTTTCTTTTTAGATTTAAATCGGTGAATATTCAACATAACTTTTGAATGGAGACTCTGATTGACCTGATTAAAATTGCGTTGGAAAGAGAACGACAATAGCTACCCTATAAAGGCAAAGAAGTACCATATCGTGCCCTTGATCTAAACAAGTATCAGTATATATCGTACAAACTACTCTGAAATACAAGACCTAGTACTATACTGCTCGTATTTGTAGCCAAAATAGTTCAATAGCGATGATACCAACTGCACTATCCTATTTCATAGTTGAAGGATAAAGATGTCGCCTAGAGGGGGGGGGGGTGAATAGGCGATTAAAAAATTTCCTAGAGTGGCTCAACAAAGGTGGAATAAAACTAGCGTTTACTACCGCTCGGCCCAGAAAACAGATCCCTTTTTTAGATTTAAATCGGTGAATATTCAATATAAATTTTGAATGGAGACTCCGATTGACCCGATTCAAATTGCGTTGGAATGAGGACGACAATAGCTACCCTATAAAGCCAAAGCAGTACCATATCATGCCCTTGATCTAAACAAGTATCAGTATATATCGTACAAACTACTCTGACATACAAGACCTAGTACTATAGTGCTAGTACTTTGCAGCCAAAATAGTTCAATAGGGCTTATACCAACTTCACTATCCTATTGCATAGTTGAAAGGACACGGATGTTGCCTAGAGGGGGGGGGTGAATAGGCGATTAAAACTTTTCATAAAGTGGCTCAACAAAGGCGGAATAAAACTAGCGTTTACTACCACTCGACACAGAAAACAGATCCCTTTCTTTTTAGAATTAAATCGGTGAATATTCAAACAGTCATAACTTTTGAATGGTGACTCCAATTGACCCGATTCAAATTGCGTTGGAAAGAGGACGACAATAGCTACCCTATAAAGGCAAAGCAGTACCATATCGTGCCCTTGATCTAAACAAGTATCAGTATATATCGTACAAACTACTCTGACATACAAGACCTAGTACTATAGTGCTAGTACTTTGCAGCCAAAATAGTTCAATAGGGCTTATACCAACTTCACTATCCTATTGCATAGTTGAAAGGACACGGATGTTGCCTAGAGGGGGGGGGTGAATAGGCGATTAAAACTTTTCATAAAGTGGCTCAACAAAGGCGGAATAAAACTAGCGTTTACTACCACTCGACACAGAAAACAGATCCCTTTCTTTTTAGAATTAAATCGGTGAATATTCAAACAGTCATAACTTTTGAATGGTGACTCCAATTGACCCGATTCAAATTGCGTTGGAAAGAGGACGACAATAGCTACCCTATAAAGGCAAAGCAGTACCATATCGTGCCCTTGATCTAAACAAGTATCAGTATATATCGTACAAACTAGTTTGAAATACAAGACCTAGTACTATACTGGTAGTACTTTGCAGCCAAAATAGTTCAATAGGGCTGATACCAACTTCACTATCCTATTACATAGTTGAAAGGATACGGATGTCGCCTAGAGGGGGGGGGGTGAATAGGCGATTAAAACTTTTCCTAGAGTGGCTCAACAAAGGTGGAATAAAACTAGTGTTTACTACCGCTCGGCCCAACAAACAGATTCCTTTCTTTTTAAAATTAAATCGGTGAATATTGAAACGGTCATAACTTTTGAATGGTGACTCCGATTGACCTGATTCAAATTGCGTTGGGAAGAGGACGGCAATAGCTACCCTATAAAGGCAAAGCAGTACCATATCGTGACCCTAATCTAAAAAAGTATCAGTATATATCATACAAACTACTCTGAAATACAAGACCTAGTACTATACTGGTAGTACTTTGCAGCCACAATAGTTCAATAGGGTTGATACCAATTGCACTATCCTATTACATAGTTAAAAGGATACAGATGTCTCCTAGAGGGGGGGGGTGAATAGGCGATTAAAAGTTTTCCTAGAGTGGCTCAACAAAGGCGGAATAAAACTAGCGTTTACTACCGCTCGGCACAAAAAACAGATCCCTTTCTTTTTGGAATTAAATCAGTGAATATTCAAATGGTCATAACTTTTGAATGGTGACTCCGATAGACCCGATTCAAATTGCGTTGGAAAGAGGACGACAATAGCTACCCTATAAAGGCAAAGCAGTACCATATCGTGCCCTTTATCTAAACAAGTATCAGTATATATCATACAAACTACTCTGAAATACAAGACCTAGTACTCAACTGTTACTACTTTGCAGCCAAAATAGTTCAATAGGGATGATACCAACTACACTATACTATTACATAGTTGAAAGGATACGGATGTCGCCTAGAGGGGGGGTGAATAGGCGATTAAATGTTTTCCTAGAGTGGCTCAACAAAGGCGGAATAAAACTAGCGTTTACTACAGCTCGGCCCAGAAAACAGATCCCTTTCATTTTAGTATTAAATCGATGAATATTCAAACGGTCATAACTTTTGAATGGTGACTCCGATTGACCCGATTCAAATTGCGTTGGAAAGAGGACGACAATAGCTACCCTATAAAGGCAAAGCAGTACCATATCGTTTCCTTGATCTAAACAAGTATCAGTAAATATCATACAAACTACTCTGAAATACAAGACCTAGTACTATACTGGTAGTACTTTGCAGCAAAAATAGTTCAATAGGGCTGATACCAACTGCACTATCCTATTACATAGTTGAAAGGATACATATGTCTCCAAGAGGGGGGCTGAATAGGCGATTAAAAGTTTTCCTAGAGTGGCTCAACAAAGGCGGAATAAAACTAGCGTTTACTACCGCTCGGCACAGAAAACAGATCCCTTTCTTTTTGGAATTAAATCAGTGAATATTCAAATGGTCATAACTTTTGAATGGTGACTCCGATAGACCCGATTCAAATTGCGTTGGAAAGAGGACGACAATAGCTACCCTATAAAGGCAAAGCAGTACCATATCGTGCCCTTGATCAAAACAAGTATCAGTATATATCGTACAAACTACTCTGAAATACAAGACCTAGTACTATACTGGTAGTACTTTGCAGCCAAAATAGTTCAATAGGGCTGATACCAACTGCACTATCCTATTACATAGTTGAAAGGATACGGATGTCGCCTAGAGGCGGGTGGGGTGAATAGGCGATTAAAACTTTTCCTAGAGTGGCTCAACAAAGGCGGAATAAAACTAGCGTTTACTACCGCTCGACACAGAAAACAGATATCTTTCTTTTTAGAATTAAATCGGTGAATATTCAAACGGTCATAACTTTTGAATGGTGACTCCGATTGACCCAATTCAAATTGCGTTGGAAAGAGGACGACAATAGCTACCATATAAAGGCAAAGTAGTACCATATTATGCCCTTGATCTAAATAAGTATAAAAAGTATATATCGTACAAACTACTCTGAAATACAGGACCTAGTACTATACTGGTAGTACTTTGCATCCAAAATAGTTCAATAGGGCTGATACCAACTGCACTATCCTATTACATAGTTGAAAGGATACAGATGTCGCCTAGAGGGGGGTGAATAGGCGATTAAAACTTTTCCTAGAGTGGCTCAACAAAGGCGGAATAAAACTAGCGTTTACTACCGCTCGGCCTAGAAAACAGATTCCTTTATTTTTAGAATTAAATCAGTGAATATTCAAACGGTCATAACTTTTGAATGGTGACTCCGATTAACCCGATTCAAATTGCGTTGGAAAGAGGACGACAATAGCGATCCTATAAAGGCAAAGCAGTACCATAACGTGCCCTTGATCTAAAGAAGTATCAGTATATATTGTACAAACTACTCTGAAATACAACACCTAGTACTTTACTGGTAGTACTTTGAAGCCAAAATAGTTCAATACGGCTGATACCAACTTCACTATCCTATTCCATAGTTGAAAGTATACAGATGTCGCCTAGAGGGGGGGGGGTGAATAGGCGATTAAAACTTTTCCTAGAGTGGCTCAACATAGGCGGAATAAAACTAGCGTTTACTATCGCTCGGCCCAGAAAATAGATCCCTTTCTTTTTAGAATTAAATCGATGAATATTCAAACGGTCATAACTTTTGAATGGTGACTCCGATTGACCCGATTCAAATTGCATTGGAAAGAGGATGACAATAGCTACCCTATAAAGGCAAAGCAGTACCATATCGTGCCCTTGATCTAAACAAGCATTAGTATATATCATACAAACTACTCTGAAATACAAGACCTAGTACTATACTGGTAGTACTTTGCAGCCAAAATAGTTCAATAGGGATGATACCAACTGCACTATCCTATTACATAGTTGAAAGGATACGGATGTCTCCTAGAGGGGAGGGGTGAATAGGCGATTAAAACTTTTCCTAGAGTGGCTTAACAAAGGCGGAATAAAACTAGCGTTTACTACCACTCGACACAGAAAACATATCCCTTTCTTTTTAGAATTAAATCGGTGAATATTCAAACGGTCATAACTTTTGAATGGTGACTCCAATTGACCCGATTCAAATTGCGTTGGAAAGAGGACGACAATAGCAACCCTATAAAGGCAAAGCAGTACCATATCGTGCCCTTGATGTAAACAAGTATCATTATTTATCGTACAAAATACTCTGAAATACAAGACCTAGTACTATACTTGTAGTACTTTGCAGCCAAAATAGTTTAATAGGGCTGATACCAACTGCACTATCCTATTACATATTTGAAAGGATAAGGATGTCGCCTAGAGGGGGGATGAATAGGCGATTAATTTTTTTTCCTGAGTGGCTCAACAAAGGCGAAATAAAACTAGCATTTACTACCGCTTGGCCTAGAAAACAGAACCCTTTCTTTTTAGAATTATATCGGTGAATATTCAAACGGTCATAACTTTTGAATGGTGACTCCGATTGACCCGATTCAAATTGCGTTGGAAAGAGGACAACAATAGCTACCCTATAAAGGCAAAGCAGTACCATATCGTGCCTTTGATCTAAACAAGTATCAGTATATATCGTACAAACTACTCTGAAATACAAGACCTAGTACTATACTGGTAGTACTTTGCAGCCAAAATAGTTCTATAGGGCTGATACCAACTGCACTATCCTATTACATAGTTGAAAGGATACAGATGACTCCTAGAGGGGGGAGGGTGAATAGGCAATTAAAAGTTTTCCTAGAGTGGCTCAATAAAGGCGGAATAAAACTAGCGTTTACTACCGCTCGACCCAGAAAACAGATCCCTTTCTTTTTAGAATTAAATCTGTGAATATTCAGACGGTCATAACTTTTGAATGGTGACTCCGATTGACCCGATTCAAATTGCGAGGACGACAATAGCTACCCTATAAAGGCAAAGCAGTACCATATCGTGCCCTTGATAAAAACAAGTATCAGTATATATCGTACAAACTACTCTGAAATACAAGACCTAGTACTATACAGGTAGTACTTTGCAGCCAAAATAGTTCAATAGGGCTGATACCAACTGCACTATCCTATTACATAGTTGAAAGGATACGGATGTCGCCTAGAGGGTGGGTGAATAGGCGATTAAAACTTTTCCTAGAGTGGCTCAACAAAGGCGAAATAAAACTAGTGTTTACTACCGCTCGACACGGAAAACAGATCCCTTTCTTTTTAGAATTAAATCGGTGAATATTCAAACGGTCATAACTTTTGAATGGTGACTCCGATTGACCCGAGTCAAATTGAATTGGAAAGAGGACGACAATAGCTACCCTATAAATGCAAAGCAGTACCATATCATGCCCTTGATCTAAATAAGTATAAAAAGTATATATCGTACAAACTACTCTGAAATACAAGACCTAGTACTATACTGGTAGTACTTTGCATCCAAAATAGTTCAATAGGGCTGATACCAATTGCATTATCCTATTACATAGTTGAAAGGATACGGATGTTGAGTAGGGTGGGGGGTGAATAGGCGATTAAATTTTTTCCTAGAGTGGCTCAACAAAGGCGGAATAAAACTAGTGTTTACTACCGCTCGGCCCAAAAAACAGATCCCTTTCTTTTTAGAATTAAATCGGTGAATATTCAAACGGTCATAACTTTTGAATGGTGACTCCGATTGACCCGATTCAAATTGCGTTGGAAAGAGGACGACAATAGCTACCCTATAAAGGCAAAGTAGTACCATATCGTGCCCTTGATCTAAACAAGTATCAGTATATATAATACAAACTACTCCGAAATACAAGACCTAGTACTATACCGGTAGTACTTTGCACCCAAAATAGTTCAATACGGCTTATACCAACTTCACTATCCTATTACATAGTTGAAAGGATACAGATGTCGCCTAGAGGGGGGTGAATAGGCGATTAAAACGTTTCCTAGAGTGGCTCAACAAAGGCGGAATAAAACAAGCGTTTAGTACCGCTCGGCCTAGAAAATAGATCCCTTTATTTTTAGAATTAAATCGGTGAATATTCAAACGGTCATGACTTTTGAATGGTGACTCCGATTAACCCGATTCAAATTGCGTTGGAAAGAGGATGACAAGAGCTACACTATAAAGGCAAAGCAGTACCATATCGTGCCATTGATCTAAACAAGTATCAGTATATATCATACAAACTACTCTGAAATACAAGACCTAGTACTATACCGGTAGGACTTTGCAACTAAAATAGTTCAATGGGGCTGATACCAACTGCACTATCCTATTACATAGTTGAAAGGATACGGATGTCGCCTAGAGGGGGGTGAATAGGCGATTAAATTTTTTCCTAGAGTGGCTCAACAAAGGCGGAATAAAACTAGCGTTTACTACCGCTCGGCCGAGAAAACAGATCCCTTTTTTTTAGAATTAGATCGGGGAATATTCAAACGGTCATAACTTTTGAATGGTGACTCCGATTGACCCGATTCAAATTGTGTTGGAAAGAGGATGACAATAGCTACCCTATAAAGGCAAAGCAGTACCATATCATGCCCTTGATCTAAATAAGTATAAAATGTATATATCGTACAAACTACTTTGAAATACAAGACCTAGTACTATACTGGTCGTACTTTGCATCCAAAATAGTTCAATAGGGCTGATACCAACTGCACTATCCTATTACATAGTTGAAAGGATACAGATGTCGCCTAGAGGGGGGGTGAATAGGCGATTAAAACTTTTCCTAGAGTGGCTAAAACAAAGGCAGAATAAAAATAGCGTTTACTACAGCTCGGCCTAGAAAACAAATCCCTTTCTTTTTAGAATTAAATCGGTGAATATTCAAACGGTCATAACTTTTGAATGGTGACTCTGATTGACAAGATTCAAATTGCGTTGGAAAGAGGACGACAATAGCCATCCTATAAAGGCAAAGCAGTACCTTAACGTGCCCTTGATCTAAAGAAGTATCAGTATATGTCGTACAAACTACTCTGAAATACAAGACCTATTACTATACTGGTAGTACTTTGCAGCCAAATAGTTCAATATGGCTGATACCAAATTCACTATCCTATTACATAGTTGAAAGGATACGGATGTCGCCTAGATGGGGGGTGAATAGGCAATTAAATCTTTTCCTAGAGTGGCTCAACATAGGCGGAATAAAACTAGCGTTTACTACCGCTCGGCCCAGAAAATAAATCCATTTCTTTTTAGAATTAAATCGGTGAATATTCAGACGGTCATAACTTTTGAATGGTGACTCCGATTGACCCGATTCAAATTGCGTTGGAAAGAGGATGCTACCCTATAAAGGCAAAGCAGTACCATATCGTGCCATTGATCTAAACAAGTACCAGTATATATCGTACAAACTACTCTGAAATACAAGACCTAGTACTATAATGGTAGTACTTTGCAACCAAAATAATTCAATGAGGCTGATACCAACTGCACTATCCTATTACATAGTTGAAAGGATACTGATGTCGCCTAAAGGGGGGGTGAATAGGCTATTAAAACTTTTCCTAGAGTGGCTCAACAAAGGCGGAATAAAACTAGCGTTTACTACCGCTCGGCCTAGAAAACATATCCCTTTTTTTTAGAATTAAATCGATGAATATTCAAACGGTCATAACTTTTGAATGGTGACTCCGATTGATCCGATTCAAATTGCGTTGGAAAGAGGATGACAATAGCTACCCTATAAAGGCAAAGTAGTACCATATCATGCCCTTGATCTAAATAAGTATAAAAAGTATATATCGTCCAAACTACTCTGAAATACAAGACCTAGTACTATACCGGTAGTACTTTGCATCCAAAATAGTTCAATAGGGCTGATACCAACTGCACTATCCTATTACATAGTTGAAAGGATACGGATGTCGCCTAGAGGGGGGTGAATAGGCGATTAAAACTTTTCCTAGAGTGGCTCAACAAAGGCGGAATAAAACTAGCGTTTACTACCGCTCGGCCCAGAAAACAAATGCCTTTCTTTTTAGAATTAAATCGGTGAATATTCAAATGGTCATAAGTTTTGAATGGTGACTCCGATTGACCAGATTCAAATTGCGTTGGAAAGAGGACGACAATAGCTATCCTATGAAGGCAAAGCAGTACCATAATGTTCCCTTGATCTAAAGAAGTATCAGTATATATCATACAAACTACTCTGAAATACAAGACCTATTATTATACTGGTAGTACTTTGCAGCCAAAATAGTTCAATACGGCTGATACCAACTTCACTATCCTATTAGATAGTTGAAAGGATACGGATGTCGTCTAGAGGGGGGGGGGGCGAATAGGCGATTAAAACGTTTCCAAGAGTGGCTCAACATAGGCGGAATAAAACTAGCGTTTACTACCGCTCGGCCCAGAAAACAGATCCCTTTATTTTTAGAATTAAATCGGTGAATATTCAAACGGTCATAACTTTTGAATGGTGACTCCGATTGACCCGATTCAAATTGCATTGGAAAGAGGATGACAATAGCTACCCTATAAAGGCAAAGTAGTACCATATCGTGTGATTGATCTAAACAAGTATCAGTATATATCGTACAAACTACTCTGAAATACAAGACCTAGTACTATACTGGTAGTACTTTGCAACCAAAATAGTTCAATGGGGCTGATACCAATGGCACTATCCTATTACATAGTTGAAAGGATACGGATGTCGCCTAGAGGGGGGTGAATAGGCGATTAAAACTTTTCCTAGAGTGGCTCAACAAAGGCGGAAAAAAACTAGCGTTTACTACCGCTCGGCTCAGAAAATAGATCCCTTTCTTTTTAGAATTAAATCGGTGAATATTCAAACGGTCGTAACTTTTGAAAGATGACTCCGATTGACCCGATTCAAATTGCGTTGGAAAGAGGACGACAATAGCTAGCCTATAAAGGCAAAGCAGTACCATATCGTGCCCTTGATCTAAACAAGTATCACTATATATCGTACAAACTACTCTGAAATACAAGACCTAGTTCTATACTGGTAGTACTTTGCAGCCAAAATAGTTCAATACGGCTGATACCAACTTCACTATCCTATTACATAGTTGAAAGGATACGGATGTCGCCTAGAGGGGGGCTAAATATGCGATTAAAACTTTTCCTAGAGTGGCTCAACAAAGGCGGAATAAAACTAGCATTTACTACCGCTCGGCCTAGAAAACAGATCCCTTTATTTTTAGAATTAAATCGGTGAATATTCAAACGGTCATAACTTTTGAATGGTGACTCCGATTGACCCGATTCAAATTGCGTTGGAAAGAGGACGACAATAGCTACACTATAAAGGCAAAACAGTACCATATCGTGCCCTTGATCTAAACAAGTATCAGTATATATGTTACAAACTACTCTGAAATACAAGACCTGGTACTATACTGGTAGTATTTTGCAACCAAAATAGTTCAATTGGGTTGATACAAACTGCACAATCCTATTACATAGTTGAAAGGATACAGATGTCGCCTAGAGGGGGCGTGAATAGGCGATTAAAACTTTTCCTAGAGTGGCTCAACAAAGGCGGAATAAAACTAGCATTTACTACCGCTCAGCCCAGAAAACAGATCCCTTTATTTTTAGAATTAAATCGGTGAATATTCAAACAGTCATAACTTTTGAATGGTGACTCCGATTGACCCGATTCAAATTGCGTTGGAAAGAGGACGATAATAGCTACCCTATAAAGGCAAAACAGTACCATACCGTGCCCTTGATCTAAACAAGTATCAGTATATATCGTACAAACTACTCTGAAATACAAGACCTGATACTATACTGGCAGTACTTTGCAACCAAAATAGTTCAATTGGGCTGATACAAACTGCACATCCTATTACATAGTTGAAAGGATACAGATGTCGCCTAGAGGGGGGTGAATAGGCGATTAAAACTTTTCCTAGAGTGGCTCAACAAAGGTGGAATAAAACTAGCGTTTACTACCGCTCAGCCTAGAAAATATATCCCTTTCTTTTTATAATTAAATCGATGAATATTTAAACGGTCATAACTTTTGTATGGTGACTACGATTGACCCGATTCAAATTGCGTTGGAAAGAGGACGACAATAGCTACCCTATAAAGGCAAAGCAGTACCATATCGTGCCCTTGATCTAAACAAGTATCAGTATATATCGTACAAACTACTCTGGAATACAAGACCTAGTACTATACTGGTAGTACTTTGCAGCCAAAATAGTTCAATAGGGCTGATACCAACTGCACTATTCTATTACATATTTGAAAGGATACGGATATCGCCTAGAGAGGGGGGTGAATAGGCGATTAAATTTTTTCATAGAGTGGCTCAACAAAGGCGGAATAAAACTAGCGTTTACTACCGCTCGGCCCAGAAAACAGATCCCTTTCTTTTTAGAATTAAATCGATGAACATTCAAACGGTCATAACTTTTGAATGGTGACTCCGATTGACCCGATTCAAATTGCGTTGGAAAGAGGACGACAATAGCTACCCTATAAAGGCAAAGCAGTACCATATCGTGCCCTTGATCTAAACAAGTATCAGTATATATCGTACAAACTACTCTGAAATACAAGACCTAGTACTATACTGATAGTACTTTGCAGCCAAAATAATTCAATAGGGATGATACCAACTGCACTATCCTATTACATAGTTGAAAGGATACATATGTCGCCTAGAGGGAGGGTGAATAGGCGATTAAAACTTTTCCTAGAGTGGCTCAACAAAGGCGGAATAAAACTAGCGTTTACTACCGCTCGGCCCAGAAAACAGATCCCTTTCGTTTTAGAATTAAATTGGTGAATATTCAAACGGTCATCACTTTTGAATGGAGACTCCGATTGACCCGATTCAATTTGTGTTGGAAAGAGGACGACAATAGCTACCCTATAAAGGCAAAGCAGTACCATATCGTGCCCTTGACCTAAACAAGTATCAGTATATATCGTACAAACTACTCTAAAATTCAAGACCTAGTACTATACTGGTAGTACTTTGCAGCCAAAATAGTTCAATAGGGCTGATACCAACTACACTATCCTATTGCATAGTTGAAAGGATACGAATGTGGCCTAGAGGGGGGTGAATATGCGATTAAAACTTTTCATAGAGTGTCTCAACAAAGGTAGAATAAAACTAGCATTTACTACCGCTCGGCCTAGAAAACAGATCCCTTTATTTTTAGAATTAAATCGGTGAATATTGAAATGGTCATAACTTTTGAATGGTGACTCCGATTGACCCGATTCAAATTGCGCTGGAAAGAGGACGACAATAGCTACCCTATAAAGGCAAAGAAGTACCATATCATGCCCTTGATCTAAATAAGTATAAAAAGTATATATCGTACAAACTACTCTGAAATACAAGACCTAGTACTATACTGGTAGTACTTTCCATCCAAAATAGTTCAATAGGGCTGATACCAACTGCACTATCCTATTACATAGTTGAAAGGATACGGATGTCGTCTAGAGGGGGGTGAATAGGCGATTAAAACTTTTCCCAGAGTGGCTCAACAAAGGCGGAATAAAACTAGCGTTTACTACCGTTCGACCCAGAAAATAGATCCCTTTCTTTTTAGAATTACATCGGTGAATATTCAAACGGTCATAACTTTTGAATGGTGACTCCGATTGACCCGGTTCAAATTGCGTTGAAAAGAGGACGACAATAGCTATCTTATAAAGGCAAAGCAGTACCATAACGTGCCCTAGATCTAAAGAAGTATCAGTATATATCATACAAACTACTTTGAAATACAAGACCTAGTACTATACAGGTAGTACTTTGCAGCAAAAATAGTTCAATACGGCTGATACCAACATCACTATCCTATTGCATAGTTGAAAGGATACGGATGTCTCCTAGAGGGGGGGGGGGTGAATAGGCGATTAAAACTTTTCCTAGAGTGGCTCAACATAGGCGGAATAAAACTAGCGTTTACTACCGCTCGGCACAGAAAACATATCCCTTTCTTTTTAGAATATTCAAACGGTCATAACTTTTGAATGGTGACTCTGATTGACTCGATTCAAATTGCGTTGGAAAAAGGATGACAATAGCTACCCTATAAAGGCAAAGCAGTACCATATCGTGCCCTTGATCTAAACAAGTATCAGTATATATCGTACAAACTACTCTGAAATACAAGACCTAGTACTATACTGGTAGTACTTTGCAGCCAAAATAGTTCGATAGGGGTGATACCAACTGCACTATCCTATTACATAGTTGAAAGGATACGGATGTCGCCTAGAGGGGGGGGTGAATAGGCAACTAAAACTTTTCCTAGCGTGGCTCAACAAAGGCGGAATAAAACTAGCGTTTACTACCGCTCGGGCCAGAAAACAGATCCCTTTATTTTTAGAATTAAATCGATGAATATTCAAACGGTCATAACTTTTGAATGGAGACTCCGATTGACCCGATTCAAATTGCATTGGAAAGAGGACGACAATAGCTACCCTATAAAGGCAAAGCAGTACCATATCGTGCCCTTGATCTAAACAAGTATCAGTATATATCGTACAAACTACTCTGAAATACAAGACCTAGTACTATACTGGTAGTACTTTGCAGCCAAAATAGTTCAATAGGGGTGATACCAACTGCACTATCCTATTACATAGTTGAAATGATACGGATGTCGCCTAGAGGGGGGGTGAATAGGCAACTAAAACTTTTCCTAGCGTGGCTCAACAAAGGCGGAATAAAACTAGCGTTTACTACCGCTCGGGCCAGAAAACAGATCCCTTTCTTTTTAGAATTAAATCGATGAATATTCAAACGGTCATAACTTTTGAATGGAGACTTCGATTGACCCGATTCAAATTGCATTGGAAAGAGAACGACAATAGCTACCCTATAAAGGCAAAGCAGTACCATATCGTGCCCTTGATCTAAACAAGTATCAGTATATATCATACAAACTACTCTGAAATACAAGACCTAGTACTATACTGGTAGTACTTTGCAGCCAAAATAGTTCAATAGGGATGATACCAACTGCACTATCCTAATGCACTATCCTAGAGGATGGGTGAATAGGGGATTAAAACTTTTCATAGAGTGCCTCAACAAAGGCGGAATAAAACTAGCGTTTACTACCGCTCGGCCCAGAAAACAGATCCCTTTCTTTTTAGAACTAAATCGGTGAATATTCAAACGGTCATAACTTTTGAATGGTGACTCCGATTGACCCGATTCAAATTGCGTTGGAAAGAGGACGACAATAGCTACCCTATAAAGGAAAAGCAGTACCATATCATGCCCTTGATCTAAATAAGTATAAAAATTATATATCGTACAAACTACTCTGAAATACAAGACCTAGTACTATACTGGTAGTACTTTGCATCCAAAATAGTTCAATAGGGCTGATACCATCTGCACTATCCTATTACATTGTTGAAAGGATACAGATGTCGCCTAGAGGGGGGTGTATAGGCGATTAAAACTTTTCCTAGAGTGGCTCAACAAAGGCGGAATAAAACTAGCGTTTACTACCACTCGGCCCAGAAAACAGATCCCTTTCTTCTTAGAATTAAATCGGTGAATATTCAAACGGTCATAACTTTTGAATGGTGACTCCGATTGACCGGATTCAAATTGCGTTGGAAAGAGGACGACAATAGCTATCCTATAAAGGCAAAGCAGTACCATAACGTGCCCTTGATCTAAAGAAGTATAAGTATATATCGTACAAACTACTCTGAAATACAAGACCTAGTACTATACTGGTAGTACTTTGCAGCCAAAATAGTTCAATACGGCTGATACCAACGTCACTATCCTATTACATAGTTGAAAGGATACAGATGTCGCCTAGAGGGGGGGTGAATAGGCGATTAAAACATTTCCTAGAGTGGCTCAACATAGGCGGAATAAAACTAGCGTTTACTACCGCTCGGCCCAAAAAATAGATCATTTTCTTTTTAGAATTAAATCGGTGAATATTCAAACGGTCATAACTTTTGAATGGTTACTCCGATTGACCCGATTCAAATTGCGTTGGAAAGAGGATGACAATAGCTACCCTATAAAGGCAAAGAACTACCATATCGTGCCCTTGATATAAACAAGTATCAGTATATATCGTACAAACTACTCTGAAATACAAGACCTAGTACTATTCTGGTAGTACTTTGCAACCAAAATAGTTCAGTAGGGCTGATACCAACTGCACTATCCTATTACATAGTTGAAAGGATACGGATGTCGCCTAGAGGGGGGGTGAATAGGCGATTAAATTTTTTCCTAGGTGGCTCAACAAACGCGGAATAAAACTAGCGTTTACTACCGCTCGGCCTAGAAAACAGATCCCTTTCTTTTTAGAATTAAATCGGTAAATATTCAAACGGTCATAACTTTTGAATGGTGGCTCCGATTGACCCGATTCAAATTGCGCTGGAAAGAGGATGGCAATAGCTAACCTATAAATGCAAAGCAGTACCATATCGTGTCGTTGATCTAAAGAAGTATTAGTATATATCATACAAACTACTCTGAAATACATGACCTAGTACTATACTTGTAGTACTTTGCAGCCAAAATAGTTCAATAGGGATGATACCAACTGCACTATCCTATTGCATAGTTGAAAGGATACGGATGTCGCCTAGAGGATGGGTGAATAGGGGATTAAAACTTTTCATAGAGTGGCTCAACAAAGGCGGAATAAAACTAGCGTTTACTACCGCTCGGCCCAGAAAACAGATCCCTTTCTTTTTAGAATTAAATCGGTGAATATTGAAACGGTCATAACTTTTGAATGGTGACTCCGATTGACCCGATTCAAATTGCGTTGGAAAGAGGACGACAATAGCTACCCTATAAAGGCAAAGCAGTACCATATCATGCCCTTGATCTAAATAAGTATAAAAAGTATATATCGTACAAACTACTCTGAAATACAAGACCTAGTACTATACTGGTAGTACTTTGCATCCAAAATAGTTCAATAGGGCTGATACCTGAAAGTACAAAGTAAGTCACCTAGAGGGGGGGTGAATAGGCTTTTAATATTATTACGGTTTAGGCTCAAGTAAATGCGGAATAAAACTAACATTTAATTTATTGAGCACAAAACGTAGCCACTAAGTTCACCTAGGTGCACCAACAACCTATGCTAAGCAATACAAGCAACAAGGTGATAGCAAGGTATAAATACTTCAAGCACGATGGCTATCACAATGTAAAGTGCATAAGTAAAGGGTTTGGTTGAGAGATAACCGATGGACGCGGAGATGAAGATTTGTTTCCCGAAGTTCACTTCCAAAGAAGCTACGTCTCCGTTGGAGAGGTGCGATGGCGCAATGCTCTCCGAACGCCACAAATGGCTCACCTCGAGGTGTGGTGGCTCGATGCTCACCCAACGCCACACAAGGCCTCACCCCGGATGCGGAAGCACGCAACTCACCGACGCCACAAAAGGCTCACCCTATTCTCCCAAGTGCGCACCATAAAAGGCGGGCACTTGCTCCACTATGGGACGCTTGAGGGCGGTCACCGAACCCGTACAAGATTGGGGCTAACTCCACAACTCAATTGGAGGCTCCCAACAACAAAGCCACAACAGGCCAACAATGCCACAAAAGGCCACAAGACCACAAAAGGTCAACAAGACCACAAAAGGTCAACAATCCAACCACACAACCGTCTAGGGTTCCAAGGAACCCAAGAGAAACAAGCTCTCAAGCTTGAACTCGCCGAATCTCCGAGGAGAACTCAAACCTATGCACCAAATGCAAGGGCAAGTCCTTCTCCCCCAAATTCCAACAAAGCTACAAAATCTATTGGGGAATAGGGGAGGAAGAACACAAGAGTAGAACTCAAACCTATGCACCAAATGCAAGGGCAAGTCCTTCTCTCCCAAATTCCAACAAAGCTACAAAAGCTATTGGGGGAATAAGGGAGGAAGAACACAAGAGGAGAACACAAACCTCTCCAAGATCTAGATCCCAATGATTCCTTCACAAAGAAGGGATTTGACTTGGGGGGATTGTAGATCTAGATCTCCTCTCTCAAATCCCTCAAAAAGATGCAAGAATCATAGGAGGGGGAAGGGAGAGGGAAAGCTTCTTCAAGGTTGACAATGGAGGAGAGAGAGAAAGCCAAGAACCAAGAAGAAAAACTAGTGCCCACGAAGGGGAAGAGGAGCCCCTTTTAAAGGGCTACCAGATCTGCCCGTTATGGGCATTCGCGACACCTGGCCGGAACTTCCGGTGGGAGGCCGGAATTTCCGGTGGCACCCAGCCAACGGACGAAAACTGCGGAGCGAGAAACTGAAAAAATGAATCATGGCCGGAACTTCCGGCTCTGGGGCGGAAGTTCCGCCCAGCCTGGCTCCAACAGTCATTAGACCCGTTGACGCCCGCTCCAGAAGCGCAACTGGAAGTTCCGGTCAAAACAGACCAGAAGTTCCGATGAACTTCCGAGCAAGTTTCGACAAAGTTCCGGCAAATAGAACGCTTCAAAACAGAAGGTTACTGAGCCTTCACCGGAACCTGGGGCGGAACAAGGGGCGGAACTTATGAGACGCAAGCGAGTCTAACCGGAAGTTCCGGCCTCCAGGCGGAAGTTCCGCTCAAGAACTTTTGCCAGGACAAGTTCCGATGCAAGTTCCGGCCAAGTTCCGGCCAAGTTCCGGCCAAGTTCTGGCAAATAGCACACTTCAAAACAGAAGGTTACTGAACCGCCACCGGAACTTGGGCGGAACTAGCGTTGGAACAAACTGTAGAACAGCCCGCAGAAAGAAGTTTGAGCGGAACTTCCGGTCAGGGAAATTCCAGAAACCAGAAAACCAGAAATGCAATAACTTTTGCATCCGAACTCCAAATGGGATGAAACCAATTTTGTTGGAAAGATAACGACGAATAGAATCCCCCAAGGTGTGGAGCCGGAAAACTCGCAAGATCAAAAACCGCAATAAGATATGCAAGTGAAATCCTTAGATGATGAACTAGAGCTTGTTATGATGATGACCACAAGCTCTAGATCCTCTCATGGACAAGAACCAAATAACAACCAAGAAAGATGATGCTATGAATGCAAAGGTTTGAGCTCTCTCCAAACGATGCAAACGAGACACCCGCTTGAGAGCCCCTCTTGATAGAACGGCTATCTATCCTAAACCCGGTCTCCCAACTAACAACACGAGACCGGCAAAAGAGAAGCCCTATCAACATACCTTTGCCTTGAGCGTCCCACTTGAACTTGATGTAGACTGTCTTGTTCTTCTATAGTGGGAACACCTTTCTTGTTTGCTCTTGCTCGCTCTTGATTGATGAAGACTTGCAAAATGCTCCCCCATATTCCATGGGGAAACCTCTTCTTTGAACTTGTCTTCATCATTCCATGAGCACGAGGATGGCAAGCTTCAAGCATGAGATCTTCTAGAGATGGCGCATCTTGAGCTCGTCCTTCTTCATACTTACTTGAGGTTGATCCATCTTGATGCAACTCTTTGCACATGCCTTGATCGACCTTCAAGCTCCTTCTTTCTTCATGATTCCAATGGGCACAAAGCCCTTGGACATTTCTTCATCTTCCAACCTTGAGACCAACACATGGCCCAAGCGATGCCAATGGACAAACCTACAAGTGAAACTCAATTTACACATTAGTCCATAGAGATTGTCATTAATTACCAAAACCACACATGGGGGCATACATGCCCTTTCAATCTCCCTCATTTTGGTAATTGATGACAATCCCTTAGCGAGGGTTTAAATATGACAATTAACGACCAAAGCGGTTGCCCCAACATCACATACTACACAAGTATGTGATGTTGGTACAACCACAATATATAGAGCAAACTCCCCCACAATCTATGCATGTGTGATGAACTTGAATTTCATTGCATAGATTGCCAACCGTTACCGTTGGTTGAGTTTCCTCTATATATTCAACATGCAAAGCAAACACAAAGATGCAAGAGCATGAGAGGCAAATGCTTAAGAACACACTCAAAGCAAAGGCCAACTTCCCTTAAACCCTCCAAAACTTCCCCCCCATTGGCATCGATTGCCAAAATGGGTGAAAAGTTCTAGACGGCCAACATAGTGAGAATTCCTCCAAAGGTGTGCATATGCACAAGGCAAATGACGAGAACTAGGGAGGAAGTAAAACTATATTGAGGACCCAAAGAAAGCAAAAAGAAAAGAAAGAAAAGAAAAGGGCTTCAACAAATGAAGCGAGCAATCAAAAGATCCAAAAGAAACAAATGAAACACCAACAAATGATGTCAAAAAGGAAACAACAACTGAAAAGTGTTTAAATAAAAATAGAGAAGCTCCCCAAAATCTGTGCAAAGATTAGAATACTTGTATTGAATACAATATGCACAAATATGGAATCCTTGCTCCCCCATAAGCATTTAAACCACAAGAAACGAGAAAGAAGGAACATGTGCATCATTAAATGAATTATAGAAGCTCCCCAAGGATTGTGCACAAATTATAGTATTTATATTTGGAAAAAACATGCACAACCATGGAATCCTCACTCCTTCAAAACCATTTAGTAATGCACACAAAAAACAATAATTTTGAAACCATCGAAGAATCAAAATGAAGTAAGAGGTGATTTCCAAGAAATGCAAAAACAACCAAATATTGATCTTCTCTTGTGTGTATAAATTTTTAGGTGGAAAATATCACAAAGACATATAACCACAAAGAAACATGCACACACAAAATAGATACTCAATAAAGCACATGAAGACCCAAAAAGAAGTCGTAGAATATATCAATAAGATGTTTTGCTTGAAAGCATGCCCAAGGGCTCAAATATATCTTATTGTACATCAATGAGCTTCAAACACCAACATACCCCATACAACACAACTATTCTCAAGGGAAGAAGAGGATAGAAGGAATATATGGGGAAAGGCAACAAGTATCACAAAATAGAAATCAACTTGGAAAAAATTCTCACTATTGCATATGAGGGATATTGAGGAAACGATATGCAACAAAATTGCTAGATTGACATATTTGGGATTAGTGAATCATGAGCATGATTTAGTATAGTCCCCATTATATGCACTCATCTCAACATACACACATTTGCAATAGAGAGAACTCTTCAAAGCCAAAGCAAGAAACCCTACATATGGAAGAACACAAAATCATGCCAATAAGCAACCTACACAAGGTTGGGAACAAGATATGTATGCATGAGAGATAGATACTTGTTACCGAGATATAATTGGTAGGATGAAGATGATATGAATTCGTTGATCATCCTAGCTTGCATCCAACTAACATGTAGACACCACTTCATCCTTGTTCAAGATACAAGCACCCAATATATATCCCCAATGTACCTAAAACACAATTAAGTACACTATGGTCCCCAAACAAATTGGGTCCAAAGTAGTTAGTGAAACTACAATACATAGGAGAGCCCCCACACAAATATGTGCATATTGATATGAAATTGAATTTCATGCACATCTTAGCCCATTAGGATTTGGTGGAGTTTCCCCTATATATTGGATCAAAGAAAGCAAGCATGCCATAATATATACAAGAAGTAAATCAGTGAATATTCAAACGGTCATAACTTTTGAATGGTGACTTTGATTGACCCGATTCAAATTGCGTTGGAAAGAGGATGACAATAGCTACCCTATAAAGGCAAAGCAGTACCATATCGTGCCCTTGATCTAAACAAGTATCAGTATATATCGTACAAACTACTCTGAAATACAAGACCTAGTACTATACTGGTAGTACTTTGCAGCCAAAATAGTTCAATAGGGGTGATACCAACTGCACTATCCTATTACATAATTGAAAGGATACGGATGTCGCCTAGAGGGGGGGGGGGTGAATAGGCAACTAAAACTTTTCCTAGCGTGGCTCAACAAAGGCGGAATAAAACTAGCGTTTACTACCGCTCGGCCCAGAAAACAGATCCCTTTCTTTTTAGAATTAAATCGATGAATATTCAAACGGTCATAACTTTTGAATGGAGACTAAGATTGACCCGATTCAAATTGCATTGGAAAGAGGACGACAATAGCTACCCTATAAAGGCAAAGCAGTACCATATCGTGCCCTTGATCTAAACAAGTATCAGTATATATCATACAAACTACTCTGAAATACAAGACCTAGTACTATACTGGTAGTACTTTGCAGCCAAAATAGTTCAATAGGGATGATACCAACTGCACTATCCTATTGCATAGTTGAAAGGATACGGATGTCGCCTAGAGGATGGGTGAATAGGGGATTAAAACTTTTCATAGAGTGGCTCAACAAAGGCGGAATAAAACTAGCGTTTACTATCGCTCGGCCCAGAAAACAGATCCCTTTCTTTTTAGAATTAAATTGGTGAATATTGAAACGGTCATAACTTTTGAATGGTGACTCCGATTGACCCGATTCAAATTGCGTCGGAAAGAGGACGACAATAGCTACCCTATAAAGGCAAAGCAGTACCATATCATGCCCTTGATCTAAATAAGTAAAAAAAGTATATATCATACAAACTACTCTGAAATACAAGACCTAGTACTATACTGGTAGTACTTTGCATCCAAAATAGTTCAATAGGGCTGATACCAACTGCACTATCCTATTACATTGTTGAAAGGATACAGATGTCGCCTAGAGGGGGGTGTATAGGCGATTAAAACTTTTCCCAGAGTGGCTCAACAAAGGCGGAATAAAACTAGCGTTTACTACCGCTCGGCCCAGAAAACAGATCCCTTTCTTCTTAGAATTAAATCGGTGAATATTCAAACGGTCATAACTTTTGAATGGTGACTCCGATTGACCCGATTCAAATTGCGTTGGAAAGAGGACGACAATAGCTATCCTATAAAGGCAAAGCAGTACCATAACGTGCCCTTGATCTAAAGAAGTATCAGTATATATCGTACAAACTACTCTGAAATACAAGACCTAGTACTATACTGGTAGTACTTTGCAGCCAAAATAGTTCAATACGGCTGATACCAACGTCACTATCCTATTACATAGTTGAAAGGATACAGATGTCGCCTAGAGGGGAGGGTGAATAGGCGATTAAAACATTTCCTAGAGTGGCTCAACATAGGCGGAATAAAACTAGCGTTTACTATCGCTCGGCCCAAAAAATAGATCATTTTATTTTTAGAATTAAATCGGTGAATATTCAAACGGTCATAACTTTTGAATGGTGACTCCGATTGACCCGATTCAAATTGCGTTGGAAAGAGGATGACAATAGCTACCCTATAAAGGCAAAGAAGTACCATATCGTGCCCTTGATATAAACAAGTATCAGTATATATCGTACAAACTACTCTGAAATACAAGACCTAGTACTATTCTGGTAGTACTTTCCAACCAAAATAGTTCAATAGGGCTGATTCCAACTGCACTATCCTATTACATAGTTGAAAGGATACGTACGTCGCCTAGAGAGGGGTGAATAGGCGATTAAAACATTTCCTAGAGTGGCTCAACAAAGGCGGAAAAAACTAACGTTTACTACCGCTCGACCCAGAAAACAGATCCCTTTCTTTTTATAATTAAATCGATGAATATTCAAACGGTCATAACTTTTGAATGGTGACTCCGATTGGCCCGATTCAAATTGCGTTGGAAAGAGGACGACAGTAGCTACCCTATAAAGGCAAAGCAGTACCATATCGTGCCCTTGATCTAAACAAGTATCAGTATATATCGTACAAACTACTCTGAAATACAAGACCTAGTACTATACTTGTAGTACTTTGCATGTAAAATAGTTGAATAGGGGTGATACCAACTTCACTATCCTATTACATAGTTGAAAGGATACAGAGGTCGCCTAGAGGGGGGGTGAATAGGCGATTAAAACTTTTCCTAGAGTGGCTCAACGAAGGTGGAATAAAACTAGTGTTACTACCGCTCGACCCAGAAAACAGATTCCTTTCTTTTTAGAATTAAATCGGTGAATATTGAAACGGTCATAACTTTTGAATGGTGACTCCGATTGACCTGATTCAAATTGCGTTGGAAAGAGGACGACAATAGCTACCCTATAAAGGCAAAGCAGTACCATATCGTGACCTTGATCTAAAAAAGTATCAGTATATATCATACAAACTACTCTGAAATACAAGACCCAATACTATACTGGTAGTACTTTGCAACCAAAATAGTTCAATAGGGCTGATACCAACTGCACTATCCTATTACATAATTGAAAGGATACATATGTCGCCTAGAGGGGGGGTGAATAGGCGAATAAAACTTTTCCTAGAGTGGCTCAACAAAGGCGGAATAAAACTAGCGTTTACTACCGCTCGGCCTAGAAAACAGATCACTTTATTTTTTGAATTAAATCGGTGAATATTGAAACGGCCATAACTTTTGCGTTGGAAAGAGGACGACAATTGGTACCCTATAAAGGCAAAGCAGTACCATATCGTGTCCTTGATCTAAACAAGTATCAGTATATATCATACAAACTACTCTGAAATACAAGACCTAGTACTATACTGGTAGTACTTTGCAGCCAAAATAGTTCAATAGGGCTGATTCCAACTGCACTATCCTATTACATAGTTGAAAGGATACGTACGTCGCCTAGAGAGGGGTGAATAGGCGATTAAAACATTTCCTAGAGTGGCTCAACAAAGGCGGAAAAAACTAACGTTTACTACCGCTCGACCCAGAAAACAGATCTCTTTCTTTTTATAATTAAATCGATGAATATTCAAACGGTCATAACTTTTGAATGGTGACTCCGATTGGCCCGATTCAAATTGCGTTGGAAAGAGGACAACAATAGCTACCCTATAAAGGCAAAGCAGTACCATATCATGCCCTTGATCTAAACAAGTATCAGTATATATCATACAAAATACTCTGAAATACAAGACCTAGTACTATACTGGTAGTGCTTTGCAGCCAAAATAGTTCAATAGGGTTGATACCAACTACAATATCCTATTACATAGTTGAAAGGATACAGATGTTTCCTAGAGGTGGGGTAAATAGGCGATTAAAACTTTTCCTAGAGTGGCTCAACGAAGGCGGAATAAAACTAGCGTTTACTACCGCTCGGCCCAGAAAACATATCCCTTTCTTTTTAGAATTAAATCGGTGAATATTCAAACGGTCATAACTTTCGAATGGTGACTCCGATTGACCCGATTCAAATTGCGTTGGAAAGAGGACGACAATCGCTACCCTATAAAGGCAAAGCAGTACCATATCGTGCCCTTGATCTAAACAAGTATCATTATATATCGTACAAACTACTCTGAAATACAAGACCTAGTACTATACTGGTAGTACTTTGCAGCCAAAATAGTTCAATAGGGCTGATACCAACTTCACTATCCTATTACATAGTTGAAAGGATATGGATGTCGCCTAGAGGGGGGTGAATACGCGATTAAAACTTTTCCTAGAGTGGCTCAACAAAGGCGGAATAAAACTAGCGTTTACTACCGCTCAGCCCAGAAAACAGATTCCTTTCTTTTTAGAATAAAATCGGTGAATATTCAAACGGTCATAAGTTTTGAATGGTGACTCCGATTCAACCGATTCAAATTGCGTTGGAAAGAGGACGACAATAGCTACCCTATAAAGGCAAAGCAGTACCATATCGTGCCCTTGATCTAAACAAGTATCAGTATATATTGTACAAACTACTCCGAAATACAAGACATAGTACTATACTGGTAGTACTTTGCAGCCAAAATAGTTCAATAGGGCTGATTCCAACTGCACTATCCTATTACATAGTTGAACGGATACGTACGTTGCCTAGAGAGGGGTGAATAGGCGATTAAAACTTTTCCTAGAGTGGCTCAACAAAGGCGGAATAAAACTAACATTTACTACCGCTCGGCCCAGAAAACAGATCCCTTTCTTTTTAGAATTAAATCGGTGAATATTCAAACGGTCATAACTGTTGAATGGTGACTCCGATTGACCCGACTCAAATTGCGTTGGAAAGAGGACGACAATAGCTACCATATAAAGGAAAAAGCAGTACCATATCGTGCCCTTGATCTAAACAAGTATCACTATATATCGTACAAACTACTCTGAAATACAAGACCTAGTACTATACTGCTAGTACTTTCCAGCCAAAATAGTTCAATACGGCTGATACCAACTTCACTATCCTATTACATAGGTGAAAGGATACGGATGTTTCCTAGAGGGGGGTAAATAGGCGATTAAATCTTTTCCTAGAGTGGCTCAACGAAGGCGGAATAAAACTAGCGTTTACTATCGCTCGGCCCAGAAAACAGATCCCTTTCTTTTTAGAATTAAATCGGTGAATATTCAAATGGTCATAACTTTTGAATGGTGACTCCGATTGACCCGATTCAAATTGTGTTGGAAAGAGGACGACAATAGCTACCCTATAAAGGCAAAGCAGTACCATATCGTGCCCTTGATCTAAACAAGTATCAGTATATATCGTCCAAAGTACTCTGAAATACAAGACCTAGTACTATACTGGTAGTACTTTGCAGCCAAAATAGTTCAATAGGGCTGATACCAACTTCACTATCCTATTACATAGTTGAAAGGATATGGATGTCGCCTAGAGGGGGGTGAATACGCGATTAAAACTTTTCCTAGAGTGGATCAACAAAGGTGGAATAAAACTAGCGTTTACTACCGCTCGGCCCAGAAAACATATCCCTTTCTTTTTAGAATTAAATCGGTGAATATTCAAACGGTCATAACTTTTGAATGGTGACTCCAATTGACCCGGTTCAAATTGCGTTGGAAAGAGGACGGCAATAGCTACCCTATAAAGGCAAAGCAGTACCATATCGTGCCCTTGATCTAAGCAAGTATCAGTACATATCGTACAAACTACTCTGAAATACAAGACCTAGTACTATACTGGTTGTACTTTACAGCCAAAATAGTTCAATAGGGCTGATTCCAACTGCACTATCCTATTACATAGTTGAACGGATACGTACGTCGCCTAGAGAGGGGTGAATAGGCGATTAAAACTTTTCCTAGAGTGGCTCAACAAAGGCGGAAAAAAACTAACATTTACTACCGCTCGGCCCAGAAAACAGATCCCTTTCCTTTTAGAATTAAATCGATAAATATTCAAACGGTCATAACTTTTGAATGGTGACTCCGATTGACCCGATTCAAATTGCGTTGGAAAGAGGACGACAATAGCTACCATATAAAGGCAAAGCAGTACCATATTGTGCCCTTGATCTAAACAAGTATCACTATATATCGTACAAACTACTCTGAAATACAAGACCTAGTACTATACTGGTAGTACTTTCCAGCCAAAATAGTTCAATACGGCTGATACCAACTGCACTATCCTATTACATAGGTGAAAGGATACGGATGTTTCCTAGAGGGGGGTAAATAGGCGATTAAATCTTTTCCTAGAGTGGCTCAACGAAAGCGGAATAAAACTAGCGTTTACTACCGCTCGGCCCAGAAAACAGATCCCTTTCTTTTTAGAATTAAATCGGTGAATATTCAAATGGTCATAACTTTTGAATGGTGACTCCGATTGACCCGATTCAAATTGTGTTGGAAAGAGGACGACAATAGCTACCCTATAAAGGCAAAGCAGTACCATATCGTGCCCTTTATCTAAACAAGTATTAGTATATATCGTCCAAACTACTCTGAAATACAAGACCTAGTACTATACTGGTAGTACTTTGCAGCCAAAATAGTTCAATAGGGCTGATACCAACTTCACTATCCTATTACATAGTTGAAAGGATATGGATGTCACCTAGAGGGGGGTGAATACGCGATTAAAACTTTTCCTAGAGTGGATCAACAAAGGCGGAATAAAACTAGCGTTTACTACCGCTCGGCCCAGAAAACAGATCCCTTTCTTTTTAGAATTAAATCGGTGAATATTCAAACGGTCATAACTTTTGAATGGTGACTCCGATTCACCCGATTCAAATTGCATTGGAAAGAGGACGATAATAGCTACCCTATAAAGGCAAAGCAGTACCATATCATGCCCTTTATCTAAACAAGTATAAGTATATATCGTACAAACTACTCTGAAATACAAGACCTAGTACTATACTGGTAGTACATTGCAGCCAAAATAGTTCAATAGGGCTGATTCCAACTGCACTATCCTATTACATAGTTGAAAGGATACGTACGTCGCCTAGAGGGTGGGGGGTGAATAGGAGATTAAAACTTTTCCTAAAGTGGCTCAACAAAGGCAGAATAATACTAGCGTTTACTACCGCTCGGCCCAGAAAACAGATCCCTTTCTTTTTAGAATTAAATCGGTGAATATTCAAACGGTCATAACTTTTGAATGGTCACTCCAATTGACCCGGTTCAAATTGCGTTGGAAAGAGGAGGGCAATAGCTACCCTATAAAGGCAAAGCAGTACCATATCTTGCCCTTGATCTAAACAAGTATCAGTATATATCATACAAACTACTCCAAAATACAAGACCTAGTACTATACTGGTAGTACTTTGCAGCCAAAATAGTTCAATAGGGCTCATACCATCTTCACTATCCTATAACATAGTTGAAAGGATTCGGATGTCGCCTAGAGGGGGGGAGGGGTGAATAGGCTATTAAAACTTTTCCTAGAGTGGCTCAACAAAGGCGGAATAAAACTAGCTTTAGTACCGCTCGACCCAGAAAACAGATCCCTTTCTTTTTAGAATTAAATCGGTGAATATTCAAACGGTCATAACTTTTGAATAGTGACTCCGATTGACTTGATTCAAATAGCGTTAGAAAGAGGACGAAAATAGCTACACTATAAAGGCAAAGCAGTACCATATCGTGCCCTTGATCTAAACAAGTATCGGTATATATCGTACAAACTACTCTAAAATACAAGACCTAGTACTATACCGGTAGTACTTTGCAGCCAAAATAGTTCAATAGGGCTAATACCAACTGCACTATCCTATTACATAGTTGAAAGGATACGGATGTCGCCTAGAGGGGGGGGTGAATAGGCGATTAAAACTTTTCCTAGAGTGGCTAAACAAAGGTGGAATAAAACTAGCGTTTACTACCGCTCGGCCCAGAAAACAGATCCCTTTCTTTTTAGAATTAAATCGGTGAATATTCAAACGGTCATTACTTTTGAATGGTGACTCCGATTGACCCGATTCAAATTGTGTTGGAAAGAGAACGACAATAGCTACCCTATAAAGGCAAAGCAGTACCATATCGTGCCCTTGATCTAAACAAGTATCAGGATATATCGTACAAACTACTCTGAAATACAAGACCTAGTACTATACTGGTAGTACTTTGCAGCCAAAATAGTTCAATAGGGCTGATACCAACTTCACTATCCTATTACATAGTTGAAAGGATATGGATGTCGCCTAGAGGGGGGTGAATATGCGATTAAAACTTTTCCTAGAGTGGCTCAACAAAGGTGGAATAAAACTAGCGTTTACTACCGCTCGGCCCAGAAAACAGATCCCTTTCTTTTTAGAATTAAATCGGTGAATATTCAAACGGTCATAACTTTTGAATGGTGACTCCAATTGACCCGGTTCAAATTGCGTTGGAAAGAGGACGGCAATATCTACCCTATAAAGGCAAAGCAGTACCATATCGTGCCCTTGATCTAAACAAGTATCAGTATATATTGTACAAACTACTCCGAAATACAAGACATAGTACTATACTGGTAGTACTTTGCAGCCAAAATAGTTCAATAGGTCTGATACCATCTTCACTATCCTATTACATAGTTGAAAGGATACGGATGTCGTCTAGAGGGGGGTGAATACGCGATTAAAACTTTTCCTAGAGTGGCTCAACAAAGGCGGAATAAAACTAGCGTTTACTACCGCTCGGCCGAGAAAACATATCCCTTTCTTTTTAGAATTAAATAGGTTAATATTAGAATGGTCATAACTTTTGAATGGTGACTCCGTTTGACCCGATTCAAATTGCGTTGGAAAGAGGACGGCAATAGCTACCCTACAAAGGCATAGCAGTACCATATCGTGCCCTTGATCTAAACAAGTATCAGTATATATCATACAAACTACTCTGAAATACAAGACCTAGTACTATACTGGTAGTACTTTGCAGCCAAAATAGTTCAATACGGCTGATACCAACTGCACTATCCTATTACATAGGTGAAAGGATACGGATGTTGCCTAGAGGGGGGGGGGTAAATAGGCGATTAAAACTTTTCCTAGAGTGGCTCAACGAAGGCGGAATAAAACTAGCGTTTACTACCGCTCGGCCCAGAAAACAGATCCCTTTCTTTTTAGAATTAAATCGGTGAATATTCAAATGGTCATAACTTTTGAATGGTGACTCTGATTGACCCTATTCAAATTGTGTTGGAAAGAGGACGATAATAGCTACCCTATAAAGGCAAAGCAGTACCATATCGTGCCCTTGATCTGTAAGGTTCCCAACCTTTAATAAGGTAGAGTCCCCTATGTTTACAATGCTAGTCCCTGGATCAATAGCTAGCATCCATAGTTAAGATGTAATATCAAGAAACAAAGGTCATAATACAACTTTATAACCAGAATAACATAATTTATTACATCTTACATAGCTCATATGGATATTACATTACATTGCAGCAGAATATCTATAAGCATGGGGTCCTTCATCTTTAAAGTGCCACAGGCAAACATGTTGGTTGTAGACTTGTAATCCTAATCAATCAACTTCGCTAATATCAAACAAACCTGCAACATAACAAGTTACAGCCACAAGGGTCAATACATTTGAATTGTATTGGCAAGTTTCACTACTATGTAGAATATAAGTGGATCCTATCATTACATGCATATTTGGCTAAGTAGAGTTTTAGGCTCATTTGAAGAAAGCAATAGTTTATCCTATCTTTTCAAAATAGTTTTTGATCTTTTGTCACATCTTTCTGAACTCCTTGGTAAATCCCCAAGTGTTTCAATTCCTTGTCAAAATCTCTTGAGCTCCTTGGTAAATCCCCAAGGGCTTCAAGTCCTTGTCAAAATCTCTTGAGCTCCTTGGTAAATCCCCAAGTGCTTCAAGTTTTTATCAAAATCCCTTGAGCTCCTTGGTAAAACCCCAAGTGCTTCAAGCCTTTGTTGTCACTTAAAAGTTTTTCTTTTAGAAATTGGAATGTCGAGATTTCCCATAGCTTCCGGCCTTTAGTTGCTCAATATTGTCCATAACCGGGGACACGGCTAAGTACTTAGAATTTTTATCTTCTGCAGAAGTTGTACACTTTACCCACATGACACAATCTCATCTTGTTGCCACCAGTGGCCGCTGGATAAGTACTCACCAAGATGGAGTACCGACAGATTGAGAATGTGACGAAGTCTTTCCATACGGTCCTCCCATACACATTGCTAGCTTGTCTTCAGGCACCCATGTAGGGTTCCGAGTTCCCTCATTTTCAGTTAACCTGAAGACCAATGCATGGGTCTTCCCAATGTAGTTGACTAAGCCAGAGCCATAATAGCATGTGGCTGTACACGGAAGCCACTGTTGGAGAAACATGTTCAATCTCTAAGTCCCTGGGTGGTTTTCATCTGGTGCACAACAAAAAGAGATTGCCATAAACATGGTTCCTCTTGTTGCCACCTTGTCCAAAACTTGAGTATCCTTGTCCACCCAGGTGGTTCATTGAGTAATTGTTTTATTATATAAAAACACAAGTCTTTTCTCAACTTCATAAAAATCTCAACATGTATCTCTTCTCAAAATATGTAGCATGGCTAAGCATTTTTCAAATACATTGTTTTCACTAAGGAATATATAAGGGTATCCTATTAGGATTTAGCATAGCATATAGTATAGAAATCCTTTTCATGCATGTTTCAAAATCCACTAAGTATAATGAAAATAGTAGGACTTTAGATGATAGTGTCACTTGCCTTTTTTGGTAGAGAATGTTGGTTCACTTCTTGATCTTGCTAATCTCACACTCTTCTAACTTCACTACAAGTCAAACAAGCAAACACAAATTCAACTAGCATTCCAAAACAATATTCAATCAAATTAATCACACATAAACTCATAGAAACCAAGTCATGCATGCAAGCATGCAAAAGGTAGTTTTATTTGCAAAGGTGGTTTCTACTAGGCTCTAAACATTGTAAGGTTCAAAGTGGTCATTTTCTAAAGTGGCAAAGTCATTTGCAAAAGGGTTTTATCTAAAGACTATTTTTAAATCCAATCATTATTTCATGTGGTGGAATTTTTTTTTTAGCAAAGTAACAACTTTATATTGTTCACCAAATAAGTTGTTAATTCACAAAACTTGGTGTTTTGGGTCAGTAGGTTTGAATCAAAACATTGTCCAAAGGTTTTTCTCAAAAATCATTTCCATAACAAAACCAATATTTTTATTTGACTAGAAATGGGCTAATCCAAGTTCTTATTCCTAAACTTCACAAAATTCATTTTTAAATCCATGGGTTGGTTCCTAGGGTCAGTAGTTTCACAACAAACCAATTTGCAAAGATTTCATCCTCAAAAACATTTTGGAATAATTTTTATAACCTAAACAAGCATACAAATGTTTTTGCAAAAACAAACAATCTAACAGAAACTTTTTACTAAACAAATTGCATGGTCGGCTAGGGCTTGTCTCACTGATTCCATTGATATAAAGTTTGTAATTTTTGGACGTGTGGATCAAAAGTTACAAGGTTTTCAAATTTGCATCTAAATCAGATTTCAAATTCTATTTTAAACAGAACTGGTGCCACGCGGCGCAATACTATTGGGCGGTACCGGTTCGCACGGATCGCGCAACTACAGCCGTTGGATCTAAGTGAGACGGTGCGGTTCAGATTAGCCTGCACCTCTTCGTTTAATGAATCTATCTAGGCCGCCAGATGGAAATCTAACGGTGCGGGTTGATTTGACCAAACACGAGCAGCGCCGACGGTGGCTAGCGCCAGCGCACGGTCAGGCGGTGGCGCTACGGCAGCTACAGGAAGCAAGGAAGAGGTTGGCGAGGATTACCAGACTCGTAGAGGCTTGCTGAAGCTCGAGGTGGTACTGGCTAGCGAAGGGGCGCACTGGAGTGGAAGTAATTGCTCGCCGGAGACGATGGCGGCTTCAGGCGGTTCTGGTGGTCGTCGGGGACGACGTTGTAGATCACCCTAAGACGAACGGGTGGTACGGTTAGAAGCGTGCTGTTCTGGAGAAGATGGGAGCATCATCGAGGAGTGCTGGGGCGGTCGATACTTACCAGGGGAGGTCGCCGGAGAAGGAAGCAGACGCGGCGGCGCTCCGAGGTTGTCGAAGCCGACGTTCTGTGGCGCCCGCGAGTGAACGGACAGTACATGGAGAAGCGCCAGGGGCAGGGGAGTGTGTGAGCTTGGTCGAGGAGGCAAGGAGCGGTGCCTACTGGCCGGAATTGTTTGCGGAGCTCGCCGGAGCAGTGAGAGCGCGGGATCGAATTGGGGCAGCCTAGAGGCAGAGGGAGAGAGCTGTCTGGGGGAAAGAGAGGTAAGACGCGGGCGGTTAAATGTGCGTGGTAGCGGGGTGGAGTAATGCGGTATTTAACGCGAATTGATCGCCAGCGTTACTGACCGCAACGGCAGGGAGTGATCAGGGGGAAGACGATGAACAAGAGAGGTGGGACCCTGTCGTCAGTGGGGGGAAGAGAGGGGAAGAGGGGCCACTGGTCAGTGTCTGCGCGGGTATGAGTTTAAGTGGAAAACGATTCGCAGAGAGGGGGAGGGAAACTGGGCTGCGAATGGGCTTCTTGGGCCAGGTGGGTTGGGTCAGGTCTGGTTCTATTTTTTTTCTTTCTGAATGTTTTTCTTTTTCTATTTTGATTTTCTGTTTTGAATTTCAAACAACAAACCAAACATTCAAATCAATTCAAAACTCCTCCAAACCTTGCCTTGGGTTTTGGTTCTGTTTAATAGAAAATAATCCAAGTCCCAAGATAAAATAATTTTATTCTTTTTAGGACCCATTAATAATTAAATAAAATGGACCCTAGTTATTTAATTCAAATAGAATTTGCTTTAATAAAATCTTTATCTTTTTGAAATCTAAGTATAAAACCAAAACACTTTCAGTAGGTTTTATTTGTGAATAAAAAAAATATTTAGAAAACTTATTTAAAATAAATTAATAAGTTTTGATGTTTTAATTAAAATAGTAAAACCTTTATTTTTATTAAACTTGGATATTAAATCCTTATTATTTTATTTAATAAACCTTTACTAATTTTATCAAATAGAAATATTTTATTTCAAAGGTTTGGCCAAGTTTTAGTTTGGCTTTATAAAATAATCCTTATTTATATTTCTATAATTTCCTTTTGAAAACCAAATCTTTCTATTAAAAGATTCAAAAATAGTAATTCCAAATATTTTTTTAGCTTTATTGTTTATTTATATTTTTAAATCCCTTTAGGATTTTATTTGATCCAAATAGGTTTTGAAAGTTTCCAATTGGATTCAAAAAGTTTCTTCTCACCTTGAAATTCAACAAAGTTTTATTTTATTCATTTATTTTTTACATTACAAGATTTGGAAAATCTTGGGATGTGACAGATCTAAACAAGTATCAGTATATATCGTACAAACTACTCTGAAATACAAGACCTAGTACTATATTAGTAGTACTTTGCAGCCAAAATAGTTCAATAGGGCTGAGACCAACTTCACTATCCTATTACATAGTTGAAAGGATACAGATGTTGCCTAGAGGGGGGGGGGTAAATAGGCGATTAAAACTTTTCCTAGAGTGGCTCAACAAAGGTGGAATAAAACTAGCGTTTACTACCCCTCGGCCCAGAAAACAGATCCCTTTCTTTTTAGAATTAAATCGGTGAATATTCAAACGGTCATAACTTTTGAATGGTGATTCCGATTGACCCGATTCAAATTGCTTTGGAAAGAGGACGACAATAGCTACCCTATAAAGGCAAAGCAGTACCATATCGTGCCCTTGATATAAACAAGTATCAGTATATATCGTACAAACTACTCCGAAATACAAGACCTAGTACTATACTGGTAGTACTTTGCAGCCAAAATAGTTCAATAGGGCTGATACCAACTGCACTATCCTATTACATAGTTGAAAGGATACAGATGTTGCCTAGAGGGGGGGGGGGGGTAAATAGGCGATTAAAACTTTTCCTAGAGTGGCTCAACAAAGGCGGAATAAAACTAGCGTTTACTACCGCTCGACCCAGAAACAAATCCCTTTCTTTTTAGAATTAAATCGGTGAATATTCGAACGGTCATAACTTTTGAATAGTGACTCCGATTGACCCAATTCAAATTGCTTTGGAAAGAGGACGACAATAGCTACCCTATAAAGGCAAAGCAGTACCATATCGTGCCCTTGATCTAAACAAGTATCAGGATATATTGTACAAACTACTCTGAAATACAAGACCTAGTACTATACTGGTAGTACTTTGCAGCCAAAATAGTTCAATAGGGCTGATACCAACTTGACTATCCTATTACATAGTTGAAAGGATATGGATGTCGCCTAGAGGGGGGTGAATATGCGATTAAAACTTTTCCTAGAGTAGCTCAAGAAAGGCGGAATAAAACTAGCATTTACTACCGCTCGGCCCAGAAAACAGATCCCTTTCTTTTTAGAATTAAATCGGTGAATATTAAAATGGTCATAACTTTTGAATGGTGACTCCGATTGACCCGATTCAATTTACGTTGGAAAGAGGACGACAGTAGCTACCATATAACGGCAAAGAAGTACCATATCGTGCCCTTGATCTAAAAAAGTATGAGTATATATCGTACAAACTACTCTGAAATACAAGACCTAGTACTATACTGGGAGTACTTTGCAGCCAAAATAGTTCAATAGGGTTGATACCAACTGCACTATCCTATTACATAGTTGAAAGGATACGGATGTCGCCTAGAGGGTGGGGGTGAATAGGCGATTAAAACTTTTCCTAGAGTGGCTCAACAAAGGCAGAATAAAACTAGCGTTTACTACCGCTTGGCCCAGAAAACAGATCCCTTTCTTTTTAGAATTAAATCGGTGAATATTCAAATGGTCATAACTTTTGAATGGTGACTCCAATTGACCCGGTTCAAATTGCGTTGGAAAGAGGACGACAATAGCTACCCTATAAAGGCAAAGCAGTACCATATCGTGCCCTTGATCTAAACAAGTATCAGTATATATCGTAGAAACTACTCCGAAATACAAGACCTAGTACTATACTGGTAGTACTTTGCAGCCAAAATAGTTCAATAGGGCTGATACCATCTTCACTATCCTATTACATAGTTGAAAGGATACGGATGTCGCCTAGAGGGGGGGGAGAGGTGAATAGGCGATTAAAACTTTTCCTAGAGTGGCTCAACAAAGGCGGAATAAAACTAGCTTTAGTACCACTCGACCCAGAAAACAGATCCCTTTCTTTTTAGAATTAAATCGGTGAATATTCAAACGGTCATAACTTTTGAATGGTGACTCCGATTGACTCGATTCAAATTGCGTTAGAAAGATGACGAAAATAGCTACCCTATAAAGGCAAAGCAGTACCATATCGCGCCCTTGATCTAAACAAGAATCAGTATATATCGTACAAACTACTCTAAAATACAAGACCTAGTACTATACGGGTAGTACTTTGCATCCAAAATAGTTCAATAGAGCTGATAGCAACTGCACTATCCTATTACATAGTTGAAAGGATACGGATGTCGCCTAGAGGGGGGGTGAATAGGCGATTAAAATTTATCCTAGAGTGGCTTAACAAAGGTGGAATAAAACTAGCGTTTACTACCGCTCGGCCCAGAAAACAGATCCCTTTCTTTTTAGAATTAAATCGGTAAATATTCAAACGGTCATAACTTTTGTATGGTGACTCCGATTGACCCGATTCAAATTGTGTTGGAAAGAGGACGACAATAGCTACCCTATAAAGGCAAAGCAGTACCATATCATGCCCTTGATCTAAAAAAGTATCAGTATATATCGTACAAACTACTCTGAAATACAAGACCCAGTACTATACTGGTAGTACTTTGCAGCCAAAATAGTTCAATAGGGCTGATTCCAACTGCACTATCCTATTACATACTTGAAACGATATGTACGTCACCTAGAGAGGGGTGAATAGGCGATTAAAACATTTCCTAGAGTGGCTCAACAAAGGTGGAATAAATCTAACGTTTACTACCGCTCGGCCTAGAAAACATATCCCTTTCTTTTTAGAATTAAATCGGTGAATATTCAAACGGTCATAACTTTTGAATGGTGACTCCGATTAACCTGATTCAAATTGCGTTGGAAAGAGGACGACAATAGCTACCCTATAAAGGCAAAGCAGTACCATATCGTGTCGTTTATCTAAACAAGTATCAGCATATATCGTACAAACTACTCTGAAATACAAGACCTAGTACTATATTGATAGTACTTTGCAGCCAAAATAGTTCAATAGGGTTGATACCAACTGCACTATCCTATTACATAGTTGAAAGGATACGGATGTTGCCTAGAGGGGAGGGTAAATAGGCGATTAAAACTTTTTCTAGAGTGGCTCAACAAAGGCGGAATAAAACTAGCGTTTACTACCGCTCGGCCCAAAAAACAGATCCCTTTCTTTTTAGAATTAAATCGGTGAATATTCAAACAGTCATAACTTTTGAATGGTGACTCCGATTGACCCGATTCAAATTGCGTTGGGAAGAGGACGACAATAGCTACCCTATAAAGGTAAAGCAGTACATATCGTGCCCTTGATCTAAACAAGTATCATTATATATCGTACAAACTACTCTGAAATACAAGACCTAGTACTATACTGGTAGTAGTTTGCAGCCAAAATAGTTCAATAGGGCTGATACCAACTTCACTATCCTATTACATAGTTGAAAGGATATGGATGTCGCCTAGAGGGGGGTGAATACGCGATTAAATTTTTTCCTAGAGTGGCTCAACAAAGGCGGAATAAAACAAGCGTTTACTACCGCTCGGCCCAGTAAACAGATCCCTTTCTTTTTAGAATTAAATCGTTGAATATTAAAATGGTCATAACTTTTGAATGGTGACTCCGATTGACCCGATTAAAACTGCGTTGGAAAGAGGACGACAATAGCTACCCTATAAAGGCAAAGCAGTACCATATCGTGCCCTTGATCTAAACAAGTATCAGTATATATCATACAAACTACTCTGAAATACAAGACCTAGTACTATAGTGGGAGTACTTTGCAGGCAAAATAGTTCAATAGGGTTGATACCAACTGCACTATCCTATTACATAGTTGAAAGGATACGGATGTCGCCTAGAGGGTGGGGGGTGAATAGGCGATTAAAACTTTTCCTAGAGTGGCACAACAAAGGCGAAAAAAAACTAGCGTTTACAACCGCTCGGCCTGTAGGGGTTCGTAGCATGGAAAACAAAAAATTTTCTATCGCATACAAACAAACAAGCCAAGATCTATCTACTAGATTGTAGCAACGAGTCGATGGAATAACTTACCCTCAAAGATTCCAAAGCGGTTAACGAGAGCAGATTCTCGTGGGTGATGTAGTCGTACTCTTTCCGATCTCAAGATCGCGTAGACGATCCTTCCGGCGCCACGTTCCGGCAGCGCTCCCGCAGTCGGTCACACGTTCGGTACTCGACGAAGACCTTCCTCTCCCTTGTTCCAGCAGGCAGCGGAGGTTGTAGCACTCTCCTCGCGATTCCGGCAGCACAACGGCGTGGTACCGGAAGTAGAGGGGAAATCCCGCAGGGCTTCGCCTTAAGCCGGAGCGAGTATGGTGGATTATGAGAGAGGGCTATTAGTGGTCTAGAGATTAGACACACCAATTAGAAGGCTCTAAACCGCAGGCTAAAGCAATTAGAAGCTCTAAACCAAAACGGCTCTAAACCGGAGATTAGAGGTGGAAACTTGTGTGTCTAGGAGGGAGCCCTGCCCCTCCTTTTATGGGTGGGGAGGCGCGGCCAGGGGAGGGGAGTCCCTCCCCAAGTCGGCCTTGGGCTGGGCGCCGGCTTGGAGGAGTGGGACTCCTCCTCCAAGTTGGTTCCAACTCCTCTTGCTTGTTTCCCACAGTTTCCTGTTTCCCACAGTTTCCTGTTTTAGCCGTTTGACTTTCAAACTGGCAATTTGACTTTCATGTTTTTGGAACAGCAAGAACACTTAGTACATGATGCAATCATTCAATGACACACTCATGTACCCTCCCCCCCCGGAGTGCCGGACAATCCGGAACCTTCTAGAACATTCCCGATGAAAACACCGGAATCATTCCCGAACTCCGAAACGGGACTTTCCTTATATGAATCTTATTCTCCGGACCATTCCGGATCACCTCGTGATATCCCGGATCCCATCCGAGACTCCGAACAACATTCGGTCTCTTTCTCATAATACCATAACTACTCAAAACAACGTCGAATCCTTAAGTGTGTCTCCCTACGGTTCGTGAATTATGCGGACATGATCGAGACACTTCTCCGAACAATAACCAATAGAGGAATCTGGAAATTCATATGGCTCCCACATATTTCTACGATTACTTTGCGATCGAATGAACCACTTACATACGGTACCAATTTCCCTTTGTCTCACGATATGTTACTTATCCGAGGTTATGATCGTCGGTATCTCTGCATACCTAGTTCAACCTCGTTACTGATAAGTACTCTTTTATCGTTCCCGTGATATGTGATCCCTTGTGACCAAGTCACATGCTTGCAAGCCAATTGGATGACATTTCACCGAGAGGGCCCAGAGTATATCTATCCGTCATGTGGATGGACAAATCCCACTCTTGATCCATGTGTTTCAACCAATACTTTCCGAACACTTAATGCCACCTTTATAGCCACCCAGTTACGGTGTGGTGTTTGATGTCATCAAAGCATCCATCCGGTAAAGGTGATATGCATGATCTCATGGTCGAAGGAATTAGGTTACTATGTATCAGAAAGCATATAGCAATTGAACTATTGAAATGACTTGATCTTTATGCTACGCTTGTCTATAGGAGTATGTCCACCATATCATTCTCCTAACGATATGATCTTGTTGTTGATAACATCTCAATGTTCATGATATGGAAACCATGATCATATATTAACCAACAAGCTAGTTTAACAAGAGGCTTTACTAGGGACTCTTATTTTAGTTTACAAATCACACAAGTATTAATGTTTCCGGTTAATACAATTATAGCATGGTATGTAAACATTTATCATAAGTGTGAAGATATGATAATAACCACTTTATTATTGCCTCTTGGGCATATCTCCAACACGGCCTAGAAAACAGATCCCTTTCTTTTTAGAATTAAATCGGTGAATATTCAAACGGTCATAACTTTTGAATGGTAACACCAATTGACCCGATTCAAATTGCGTTGGAAAGAGGACGACAATAGCTACCCTATAAAGGAAAAGAAGTACCATATCGTGCCCTTGATCTAAACAAGTATTAGTATATATCCTACAAACTACTCTGAAATACAAGACCTAGTACTATACTAGTAATACTTTGTAGCCAAAATAGTTCAATAGGGCTGATACCAATTTCACTATCCTAATACATAGTTGAAAGGATACGGATGTCGCCTAGAGGGGGGAAGGGCGAATAGGCGATTAAAACTTTTCCTAGAGTGGCTCAGCAAAGGCGGAATAAAACTAGCTTTTACTACCGCTCGACCCATAAAACAGATCCCTTTCTTTTTAGAATTAAATCGGTGAATATTCAAACGGTCATAACTTTTGAATGGTGGCTCCGATTGACTCGATTCAAATTGTGTTAGAAAGAGGACGAAAATAGCTACCCTATAAAGGCAAAGCAGTACCATATCGTGCCCTTGATCTAAACAAGTATCAGTATATATCGTACAAACTACTCTAAAATACAAGACCTAGTACTATACGGGTAGTACTTTGCAGCCAAAAAAGTTTAATAGGGCTGATACCAACTGCTCTATCCTATTACATAGTTGAAAGGATACGGATGTCGCCTAGAGGGGGGGTGAATAGGAGATTAAAACTTTTCCTAGAGTGGCTCAACAAAGGCGGAATAAAACTAGCGTTTACTACCGCTCGGCCCAGAAAACAGATCCCTTTATTTTTAGAATTAAATCGGTGAATATTTTTCAAACGGTCATAACTTTTGAATGGTGACTCCAATTGACCCGATTCAAATTGCGTTGGAAAGAGGACGACAATAGCTACCCTATAAAGGCAAAGCAGTACCATATCATGCCCTTGATCTAAACAAGTATCAGTATATATCGTACAAACTACTCTGAAATACAAGACCTAGTACTATACTAGTAGTACTTTGCAGCCAAAATAGTTCAATAGAGCTGATTCCAACTGCACTATCCTATTACATAGTTGAAATGATACGGATGTTGCCTAGAGGGGAGGGTAAATAGGCGATTAAAACGTTTCCTAGAGTGGCTCAACAAAGGCGGAATAAAACTAGCGTTTACTACCGCTCGGCCCAGAAAACAGATCCCTTTCTTTTTAGAATAAATCGGTGAATATTCAAACGGTAATAACTTTTGAATGGTGACTCCGATTGACCCGATTCAAATTGTGTTGGAAAGAGGACGACAATAGCTACCCTATAAAGGCAAAGCAGTACCATATCGTGCCCTTGATCTAAACAAGTATCAGTATATATCGTACAAACTACTCTGAAATACAAGACCTAGTACTATAGTGGGAGTACTTTGCAGGCAAAATAGTTCAATAGGGTTGATACCAACTGCACTATCCTATTACATAGTTGAAAGGATACGAATGTCGCCTAGAGGGTGGGGGGTGAATAGGCGATTAAAACTTTTCCTAGAGTGGCACAACAAAGGCGAAAAAAAACTAGCGTTTACTACCGCTCGGCCCAGAAAACAGATCCCTTTCTTTTTAGAATTAAATCGGTGAATATTCAAACCGTCATAACTTTTGAATGGTAACTCCAATTGACCCGATTCAAATGCGTTGGAAAGAGGATGACAATAGCTACCCTATAAAGGCAAAGGAGTACCATATCGTGCCCTTGATCTAAACAAGTATTAGTATATATCCTACAAACTACTCTGAAATACCTGACCTAGTACTATACTAGTAATACTTTGCAGCCAAAATAGTTCAATAGGGCTGATACCAACTTCACTATCCTAATACATAGTTGAAAGGATACGGATGTCGCCTAGAGGGGGGTGGGGAGGGGCGAATAGGCGATTAAAACTTTTCCTAGAGTGGCTCAACAAAGGCGGAATAAAACTAGCGTTTACTACTGCTCGGCCCAGAAAACAGATCCCTTTCTTTTTAGAATTAAATCGGTGAATATTCAAACGGTCATAACTTTTGAATGGTGACTCCGATTGACTCGATTCAAATTGCGTTAGAAAGAGGACAAAAATAGCTACCCTATAAAGGCAAAGCAGTACCATATCGTGCCCTTGATCTAAACAAGTATCAGTATATATCGTACAAACTACTCTGAAATACAAGACCTAGTACTATACTAGTAATACTTTGCATCCAAAATAGTTCAATAGGGTTGATACCAACTACACTATCCTATTACATAGTTGAAAGGATACAGATGTTGCCTAGAGGGGAGGGTAAATAGGCGATTAAAACTTTTCATAGAGTGGCTCAACAAAGGCGGAATAAAATTAGCGTTTACTACCGCTCGGCCCAGAAAACAGATCCCTTTCTTTTTAGAATTAAATCGGTGAATATTCAAACGGTCATAACTTTTGAATGGTGACTCCGATTGACCCGATTCAAATTGCGTTGGAAAGAGGACGACAATAGCTACCCTATAAAGGCAAAGCAGTACCATATCGTGCCCTTGATCTAAACAAGTATCAGTATATATCGTACAAACTACTCTGAAATACAAGACCTAGTACTATACTAGTATTACTTTGTAGCCCAAATAGTCCAATAGGGTTGATACCAACTGCACTATCCTATTACATAGTTGAAATAATACGGATGTTGCCTAGAGGGGAGGGTAAATAGGCGATTAAAACTTTTTCTAGAGTGGCTCAACAAAGGCGGAATAAAACTAGCATTTAGTACCGCTCGGCCCAGAAAACAAATCCCTTTCTTTTTAGAATTAAATCGGTGAATATTCAAACGGTCATAACTTTTGAATGGTGACTCCGATTGACCCGATTCAAATTGCGTTGGAAAGAGGACGACAATAGCTACCCTATAAATACAAAGCAGTACCATATCGTGCCCTTGATCTAAACAAGTATCAGTATATATCATACAAACTACTCTGAAATACAAGACCTAGTACTATACTGGTAGTACTTTGCAGCCAAAATAGTTCAATAGGGCTGATACCAACTTCACCATCCTATTACATAGTTGAAAGGATATGGATGTCGCCTAGAGGGGGGTGAATACGCGATTAAATTTTTTCCTAGAGTGGCTCAACAAAGGCGGAATAAAACTAGCGTTTACTACCGCTCGGCCCAGAAAACAGATCCCTTTCTTTTTAGAATTAAATCGGTGAATATTAAAATGGTCATAACTTTTGAATGGTGACTCCGATTGACCCGATTCAAATTGCGTTGGAAAGAGGACGACAATAGCTACCCTATAAAGGCAAAGTAGTACCATATCGTGCCCTTGATCTAAACAAGTATCAGTATATATCGTACAAACTACTCTGAAATACAAGACCTAGTACTATAGTGGGAGTACTTTGCAGGCAAAATAGTTTAATAGGGTTGATACCAACTGCACTATCCTATTACATAGTTGAAAGGATACGGATGTCGCCTAGAGGGTGGGGGGTGAATAGGCGATTAAAACTTTTCCTAGAGTGGAACAACAAAGGCGAAAAAAAACTAGCGTTTACTACCGCTCGGCCCAGAAAACAGATCCCTTTCTTTTTAGAATTAAATCGGTGAATATTCAAACGGTCATAACTTTTGAATGGTAACTCCAATTGACCCGATTCAAATTGCGTTGGAAAGAGGACGACAATAGCTACCCTATAAAGACAAAGGAGTACCATATCGTGCCCTTGATCTCAACAAGTATTAGTATATATCCTACAAACTACTCTGAAATACAAGACCTAGTACTATACTAGTAATACTTTGCAGCCTAAATAGTTCAATAGGGCTGATACCAACTTCACTATCCTAATACATAGATGAAAGGATACAGATGTCGCCTAGAGGGGGGGGGAGGGGCGAATAGGCAATTAAAACTATTCCTAGAGTGGCTCAACAAAGGCGGAATAAAACTAGCGTTTACTACCGCTCGACCTAGAAAACAGATCCCTTTCTTTTTAGAATTAAATCGGTGAATATTCAAACGGTCATAACTTTTGAATGGTGACTCCGATTGACTCGATTCAAATTGCATTAGAAAGAGGACGAAAATAGCTACCCTATAAAGGCAAAGCAGTACCATATCGTGCCCTTGATCTAAACAAGTATCAGTATATATCGTACAAACTACTCTGAAATACAAGACCTAGTACTATACTAGTAATACTTTGCAGCCAAAATAGTTCAATAGGGTTGATACCAACTGCACTATCCTATTACATAGTTGAAAGGATACGGATGTTGCCTAGAGGGGAGGGTAAATAGGCGATTAAAACTTTTCCTAGAGTGGCTCAACAAAGGCGGAATAAAATTAGCTTTACTACCGCTCGGCCCAGAAAACAGATCCCTTTCTTTTTAGAATTAAATCGGTGAATTTTCAAACGGTCATAACTCTTGAATGGTGACATCGATTGACCCGATTCAAACTGCGTTGGAAAGAGGACGACAATAGCTACCCTATAAAGGAAAAGCAGTACCATATCGTGCCCTTGATCTAAACAAGTATCAGTATATATTGTACAAACTACTCTGAAATACAAGACCTAGTACTATACTAGTAATACTTTGCAGCCAAAATAGTTCAATAGGGTTGATACCAAATGCACTATCCTATTACATTGTTGAAAGGATACGGATTTTGCCTAGAGGGGAGGGTAAATAGGCGATTAAAACTTTTCCTAGAGTGGCTCAACAAAGGCGAAATAAAACTAGAGTTTACTACTGCTCGACCCAGAAAACAGATCCCTTTCTTTTTAGAATTAAATCGGTGAATATTCAAACGGTCATAACTTTTGAATGGTGACTCCGATTGACCCGATTCAAATTGCGTTGGAAAGATGACGACAATAGCTACCTTATAAAGGCAAAGCAGTACCATATCGTTCCCTTGATCTAAACAAGTATCGGTATATATCGTACAAACAACTCTAAAATACAAGACCTAGTACTATACTGGTAGTACTTTGCAGCCAAAATAGTTCAATAGGGCTGATACCAACTTCACTATCCTATTACATAGTTGAAAGGATATGGATGTCGCCTAGAGGGGGTGAATACGCGATTAAATTTTTTCCTAGAGTGGCTCAACAAAGGCGGAATAAAACTACCATTTACTACCGCTCGGCGCAGAAAACAGATCCCTTTCTTTTTAGAATTAAATCGGTGAATATTAAAATGGTCATAACTTTTGAATGGTGACTCTGATTGACCCGATTCAAATTGTGTTGGAAAGAGGACGAGAATGGCTACCCTATAAAGGCAAAGCAGTACCATATCGTGCCCTTGATCTAAACAAGTATCAGTATATATCGTACAAAATACTCTGAAATACAAGACCTAGTACTATAGTGGGAGTACTTTGCAGGCAAAATAGTTCAATAGGGTTGATACCAACTGCACTATCCTATTACATAGTTGAAAGGATACGGATGTACGGGTTCCGCACTTCGTGGGAGAAAGGGAGGAGAGGAGAGGAAGGTGGCTAGCTAGGCCGGCCTGGTTGGCTCTGGCTACATTTTTTAAGCAAAAGATTTTTATTTATTTTATGTTTTTGATCATTTGACAAATACCAAAGCATTTGCAAATGTTAAAATATTGCAAGGACCCTTGTAACAATTTGGGTTCCATACATTTTGGTAATTTTCGAAATTCAAAACATTTGGGAGTGTTTCGAAAAAAGGGAGAAAACTAGGATTTAGGGTTTTATTTATTTTCTTCAATGCACAATTTAAATAATGATGCTTATGCAATGCACAATCCAACCCTAATTAATAATTAGCTAGAACTGGGGTGTTACAGCTCTATCCCCCTTACGAGAATCTCGACCCGAGATTCCAAAGGTAGGAAAAGAGACAGAAAGAGAAAGAAACAGGGTCACTCTGAAGATAAGAGGGAACACACTAAGCAGCACACAGAGTATCTCATGGTCAACTCATGGATGAAGTGTTTAGAAAAAACTCTGAGATGACGACATGAAACACGCCAAGGTAACAGAGGAAACTAGAGGAGATGGTTTTCAAGTTGATAGATAGATGGTCGTCATTAGGATTGAGACCATGGAACCTCAGAAGAGTTTAAGCTTCTGAAAAAGAGAGCTTTCAACAGAAAGAACACGACCACATACTTCGATAGGGAACCTCTACTAAACGGCTTAAGTAGAGATTTTAGGTTGCAAAGATATGGATCAACAAAACCAAGATGTTGAACTACTTTTGAAACAGAAGGGTCACTCTTTCATCCAATAGAAGGCTTAAGATAGAGAGGTGTTTTGTGGCGAGGACTCATAAGAGCCACAAGGAAACATGTAACAAGAGAAACTTTTGATTACCAAAACCATAGTTGCTCTTAGAACATGGCTGGGAAAATGAAGGGAAACTCTTTATTCATCCAATACTATCAAGATCTTTGTCAAAGATCATGATATCACTTTACACCACTAGATGAATTTGTAAGGAGATTCCTGATGACACAAGGAAAAGAAATTTCATTCTCAGACTTCAATTGTTCGGCACAACATAACGCTTGACAACACAAAAGGGTCTGGAGGATCGATCAAGAGACATTTAGCAACACTACTTTAAATGTTCTCCTTGATGTTCGAGACACGAAGTATCAAGTAAAGGTCGGGCTTCGGATACAAAGAATCCATAAGCACAACTCCTATAATTAATTATAGAAGAAGCCTCATGAAGAATGGTTGTTATTGCTGAATCACGGGAATATAACAAAAGATATTTCCGGCTAAATATGTCAACCATTACATCAATCTTACCAGATTTTCAAAAATACCTATGTCAAAACCTTGAGGAGCACTAACCATCATCGCTGCTTGAGATTCAGCTTGGGTTAGGTGGAATGATATTTCAGACTCAACATGTCCGAATAGAAAATTTGCAACATTTACCACAAACGTAAAGTTACTAGAGTCTCAAGATAGGAACTACAGTGTAAAGCTCCAAAGAATGAGCTAGATTGCTAGACCCATGCATTAGCAACTTGTCGAAAGACAACTACATACATATAAAGTACTAACAATAAAACACATATGTGTCCTTAAGGAACGGAGTTAACTCTTCTCGAATCCACGACGACATCTTTCAACATTTGCAGGTGAATCGGAGAAGGTTACTTCTAACATCCAGAACACATACTTCGAGATGACTCGAAGATGGTTCTCGAAAGTTTCAAACATTAATGCCAAACGTTCCATATGAATCAAATAGAACATGGAGAAGATGAGGATGTCATTGATGGGCTCAACAACAAACTTATCGGAGCACTCCGAAGAGATAGACTCATATGTTGCATGAACAAGGCAAAAATACTGGTTAGATCAAAGGACACGGAGATGTACTTAAGTGAAACATCACGAGTAAACATCATCATCAAGATAGTCCTTGGAACGGAGTTTGATTTGACGATAACCTAAATCAAATCAAAGGTGGGGAAGATAACACATCCACAAAGGAAATAATATCTTTCTTCAACACTAACGAAACTAGACATCCCTTTAAGGTGGAACTGAGTCGGATAGAACTTTTGTCTTACAACTCTCCAAGTTGTTGTTTAAGCTCAACCAACTAGTTCAGGGTTATCCAGTAAGGATCCTTGGAGGAAAGAGCAGTTCAGAGAACTTGCTTGCTCAAGAACTTGATAACACGGTCATGTGGCAACATGGTGATACTTCTAGTAGACAACTAGAATATCACGAACCACCGATATGTCACTTAGTTTGAGAGGAAACTTTCTTTGTAAGGCAAGGAGACATAGTCTTAGAGCTTCAGCACAATCGTAACTCTTTGACCGGAGAGAGTTCCAGAATAACGGACTTGGCAGCACAGTCAAACTTCACTTAGTGATAAGGTTAACCGATCACGCTGAGAATGACTCAAATGTCCTTAGAGTTCAAAACAATAATAATTGCTAAGAATCTCACATGGCCACATTATTACGCACACGCATCACTTACGAGCGCGAAAGCTCGAGGAAGGGTGGGTAATTATGTGTAAGAGCATCACTTCATTAAGGGGTCATGAAACTCAGCACGACCTCTTAATATAAAAGGGTGTGGTACTTTAAGATAGAACAGATGGGAGACAATCAATGCCTCTTAATTTGCGTATTACAACACTATGACCTGGTCTTAGAAATGACGAGGTACTGGAGTTTGTTTCTCCTGACATCCCGAAATGGTTTGTCATGACGAACCACAAGAGTATCTTGGATCGAAAGACAACAATGCACATTTACTACTTGGCTACCAACTGGTAAACAAAGGTCGGAAAACAACAAGGGGGAAGGAACATGCTAAGGTTAGAATCCCAAAATGTGGATGCATAGATTAACAATCTTCCAAAAACCAATGCAAAGACAGGTGAGGTGTGGCAGAGTCACGGGTATAGATGCGATACTCACGAGGAGTACTCTTGTCGTGATCTATTTGGTTCCAGTAAAAAACATCTGCCATAGCATGTGGTAGGGGAAGTCCTTAGTTGTCGCAATTCAATCGCGACAAATACCACAAACTTGGAGACTAGAATTGTAGTACTAGCCATCCTGAGGTAATGTGTGAATATTAACGGCAGGGTCAAAGGTCAGCTTCATGTACAAGATTCACAACACTAGAATCCAGCACAATCAGGGATCTTAGGTTCAAGTCCAAGGGTTAAAACCCGAGAAAAGAAGTAACTACTACTTGAGTGACTTAGCGTGCACTACAAGATAGTAATCATAAGGTAGCTTCTGAAAGAAGAAACCACTTCTGAAGTACCCAGCAAACAAAAAGGGGGCACACGTGGTGAAAGGAAACCTCGAAGCCTGGAACAGAACACAAAAGATCCAACAATATAATATTGTGGGTCTAAAGTCTAGAGAGATCACGATAGAAAGGAATCTTTCAAAATAAACGGAGCAAGGGAACAAGGGATTCATAACACACACAACTCTAGAGAACTCAACACTAGGTCAACTGGCTGAGAATCGACATGCATAGAAGGCACCTACGTTTTGAAAGACCAGAAGAGATATCAAAACTTTTCCAAAGTCAACACCAAATAAGATAACCTAGAGTTAGAGCAAAACTGGATAAGGAGAAAAGAAGCATACTAGAGTTTTCGCAAATACTATTCAGCTTTCAAAATAGTTTTCACAAACACTAGACTCAATATCGACCAATAGCAAGGTTTTCATACGGTCGGTACTGCTCCGATACCAAAAACTATGACACCCCGGGATCAGGGCTAAACAAATCACAGACCTCCGTGTGACATATGCTTAACCTTGAGCTCGAGGATATCCAGTGAAGAATCGATAAAGCAACAGTGACCCTACGACACGAAATTTATTACAACAAGCTCATATATAAGCAGAGAACCAAATTATTACAAGCAGAGGTCACTGGCCACAAACACCAAGCAATGGAAGGCAAATTATGCTATTAAGTATAGCAAACTTAACAAATGGCCTAAGAGGACTAAAGCATAACGATGACGTCCATGCCCATAGATTCCTGGCTGCTGGCCGGGAACCCCAAGCTACTCGTCGATGTCGATGTAGTACGGAACTCGTCTTCAGGTGAACACTTACTCTGCCAAAAGTATCAACAAAGCAAGGGTGAGTACAGGGTATACTCCGCAAGACTTATGGCTGGTGGAGTTGTTTTGCATAAAGCCACTTTTGTTTATAAAAACAAGAGGGAGAATAACCTCGTCTAGTCAGAGTATTTTAAAAGGGGATAAGAGAGCGACATCTCCGAAGTATTGATCATCATCTTTTGTTATCCACCGAATCATCATCATCTCCTGAACTAGGATCACCCCCTCGTACCCATGAGGAAGCATCCTTAACAATCATTAGTTGCTAAGTTTTACGATTAGGTTCATGTTCTTTATGATATCCAGTCCGTTCCCAAGTCATCCATAACTGTGGACACGACTTTCCGAAAGATTATTACCCTGCAGGGGTGTACAACTTTACCCACACGTACCAACCGACTCTTAATGCCAGATCATTAGCCCTCTTGCTTGGAAGGCCGGCAGAGGGTGTGGTTGGACACGACCTTTACCTTGCTTTCGCCGAGACCATGAGGCACGCAATAAGTATGGTTTTGCCGTAACGGGTCAAATCCCTAAGCCGGTACATAAAGATGTGAGGCGAGGTTGGTTTACCAGGGGCGCCATCAACCCCAAGCAACCCGGTACACGCTTCCCTACCTGTATGAATACACCTCCTTCTTTCGAAAACATTTTCAATGCGTATGTCAAATGGAACGCCCGAACTATGTGACTCATGGAATCTACTATCATCTTAGCATGTTTAATGTCAAAAGTTATGGCCTCCCATACAAGCCTTAGCATGTTTAATCTCATATCACTAATATCATCTTATCACGTTCTCCTGTCATACTAGATTATCTACATGTGATGCATCATCTGGATGGACCAGACTCAACAGCTATGCATGGCTAAGAAGGACACACATATGATCTCTAGCAGTGCACACACGCCAAACATAGTTATGCTAGGAGCAGTGGATCAGGTAATATAAGCTCAAAGGGAGTAATGCAATAGATAGGATACTCTATCTATCAATAAAAGACCACAGTAGAATCCTATGCAACATGGCAGAATTGAAATGCTTTCGAAATCATAGGATTATATCATGGTGGGGCTATGCTTTCGAGGCTCAGGGTGGCCGGAGATGGCGGGGCACCGGCGAGGTTAGAAGCAAGGATTTCGGCTAGGAGGGGAAAACAGGGAAGAAGGAAGTAGGGTTCGTCCAGCGGCTCGAGGAAGTACTTGTAGACAGCCAAGAGCGGCGGCGAGTATCCTTTCAACTATTTAATAGGATAGTGCAGTTGGCATCATCCCTATTGAACTATTTTGGCTGCAAATTACTACCGGTATAGTACTAGGTCTTGTATTTCAGAGTTCTTTGTACGATATATACTGATACTTGTTTAGTTCAAGGACACGATATGGTACTGCTTTGCCTTTATAGGGTAGCTATTGTCGTCCTCTTTCCAACACAATTTGAATCGAGTCAATCGGAGTCACCATTCAAAAGTTATGACCGTTTGAATATTCACCGATTTAATTCTAAAAAGAAAGGGATCTGTTTTCTGGGCCGAGCGGTAGTAAACGCTAGTTTTATTCCGCCTTTGTTGAGCCACTCAAGGAAAAGTTTTAATCGCTTATTCACCCCCCTCTAGGCGACATCTGTATCCTTTAAACTATGTAATAGAATAGTGCAGTTGGTATCAGCCCTATTGAACTATTTTGGCTGCAAAATACTACCAGTATAGTACTAGGTCTTGTATTTCAGAGTAGTTTGTACGATATATACTGATACTTGTTTAGATCAAGGGCACGATATGGTACTGCTTTGCCTTTATAGGGTAGCTATTGTCGTCCTCTTTCCAACGCAAATTGAATCGGGTCAATTGGAGTCACCATTCAAAAGTTATAACCGTTTGAATATTCACCGATTTAATTCTAATAAGAAAGGGATCTGTTTTCTGGGCCGAGCGGTAGTAAACGCTAGTTTTATTCTGCCTTTGTTGAGCCACTCTAGGAAAAAAATTTAATCGCCTATTCACCCCCCTCTAGGCGACATCCGTATCCTTGAAACTATGTAATAGGATAGTGCAGTTGGTATCAACCCTATTGAACTATTTTGGCTACAAAATACTACCAGTATAGTACTAGGTCTTGTATTTCAGAGTAGTTTATACGATATATACTGATACTTGTTTAGATCAAGGGTACGATATGGTCCTGCTTTGCCTTGATAGGGTAGCTATTGTCGTCCTCTTTCCAATGCAATTTGAATCGGGTCAATCGGAGTCACCATTCAAAAGTTATGACCCTTTGAATATTCACCGATTTAATTCTAAAAAGAAAGGGATTTGTTTTCTGGGCCGAGCGGTAGTAAACGCTAGTTTTATTCCGCCTTTGTTGAGCCACTCTAGGAAAAATTTTTAATCGCCTATTCACCCCCCCTCTAGGCGACATCCGTATCCTTGAAACTATGTAATAGGATAGTGCAGTTGGTATCAGCCCTATTGAACTATTTTGGCTGCAAAATACTACCAGTATAGTACTAGGTCTCGTATTTCAGAGTAGTTTGTACGATATATACTGACACTTGTTTAGATCAAGGGCACGATATGGTCCTGCTTTGCCTTGATAGGGTAGCTATTGTCGTCCTCTTTCCAACGCAATTTGAATCGGGTCAATCGGAGTCACCATTCAAAAGTTATGACCCTTTGAATATTCACCGATTTAATTCTAAAAAGAAACGAATTTGTTTTCTGGGCCGAGCGGTAGTAAATGCTAGTTTTATTCCGCCTTTGTTGAGCCACTCTAGGAAAACTTTTAATCGCCTATTCACCCCCCCTCTAGGCGACATCTGTATCCTTTAAACTATGTAATAGGATAGTGAAGTTGGTATCAGCCCTATTGAACTATTTTGGCTGCAAAATACTACCAGTATAGTACTAGGTCTTGTATTTCAGAGTAGTTTGTACGATATATACTGATACTTGTTTAGATCAAGGGCACGATATGGTACTGCTTTTCCTTTATTGGGTAGCTATTGTGGTCCTCTTTCCAACGCAATTTGAATCGGGTCAATCGGAGTCACCATTCAAAAGTTATGACCATTTGAATATTCACCGATTTAATTCTAAAAAGAAAGGGATCTGTTTTCTGGTCCGAGTGGTAGTAAATGCTAGTTTTATTCCGCCATTGTTGAGCCACTCTAGGAAAAGTTTTAATTTCCTATTCACCCCACTCTAGGTAACATCCGTATCCTTTAAACTATGTGATAGGATAGTGCAGTTGGTATTAGCCCTATTGAACTATTTTGGCTGCAAAGTACTACTAGTCTAGTACTAGGTCTTGTATTTCAAAGTAGTCTGTACGATATATACTAATACTTGTTTAGATCAAGGGCACGATATGGTACTGCTTTGCCTTTATAGGGTAGCTATTATCGTCCTCTTTCCAACGCAAATTGAATCGGGTCAATTGGAGTCACCATTCAAAAGTTATGACCGTTTGAATATTCACCGGTTTAATTCTAATAAGAAAGGGATCTGTTTTCTGGGCCGAGCGGTAGTAAACGCTAGTTTTATTCCGCCTTTGTGGATCCACTCTAGGAAAAAAATTTAATCGCCTATTCACCCCCCTCTAGGCGACATCCATATCCTTGAAACTATGTAATAGGATAGTGCAGTTGGTATCAACCCTATTGAACTTTTTTGGCTGCAAAATACTACCAGTATAGTACTAGGTCTTGTATTTCAGAGTAGTTTGTACGATATATACTGATACTTGTTTAGATCAAGGGCACGATATGGTCCTGCTTTGCCTTGATAGGGTAGCTATTGTCGTCATCTTTCCAATGCAATTTGAATCGGGTCAATCGGAGTCACCATTCAAAAGTTATGACCCTTTGAATATTCACCGATTTAATTCTAAAAAGAAAGGGATTTGTTTTCTGGGCCGAGCGGTAGTAAACGCTAGTTTTATTCCGCCTTTGTTGAGCCACTCTAGGAAATTTTTTTAATCGCCTATTCACCCCCGTCTAGGCGACATCCGTATCTTTGAAACTATGTAATAGGATAGTGCAGTTGGTATCAGCCCTATTGAACTATTTTGGCTGCAAAATACTACCAGTATAGTACCAGGTCTTCTATTTCAGAGTAGTTTGTACGATATATACTAATACTTGTTTAGATCAAGGGCACGATATGGTCCTGCTTTGCCTTGATAGGGTAGCTATTGTCGTCCTCTTTCCAACGCAATTTGAATCGGGTCAATCGGAGTCACCATTCAAAAGTTATGACCATTTGAATATTCACCGATTTAATTCTAAAAAGAAAGGGATCTGTTTTATGGGCCGAGCGATAGTAAATGCTAGTTTTATTCCGCCTTTGTTGAGCCACTCTAGCAAAAGTTTTAATTGCCTATTCACCCCCCCTCTAGGCGACATCCGTATCCTTTAAACTATGTAAAGGATAGTGTAGTTGGTATCAGCCCTATTGAACTATTTTGGCTGAAAATACTACCAGTATAGTACTAGGTTTTGTATTTGAGAGTAGTTTGTACGATATATACTGATACTTGTTTAGATCAAGGGCACGATATGGTACTGCTTTGCCTTTATAGGGTAGGTATTGTCGTCCTCTTTCCAACGCAATTTGAATCGGGTCAATCGGAGTCACCATTCAAAAGTGATGACCGTTTGAATATTCACCGATTTAATTCTAAAAAGAAAGGAATCTGTTTACTGGGCCGAGCGGTAGTAAATGCTGGTTTTATTCTGCCTTTGTTGAGCCACTCTAGGAAAAATTTTAATCGCCTATTCACCCCCCTCTAGGCAACATCCGTATCCTTTAAACTATGTAATAGGATAGTGCAGTTGGTATCAGCCCTATTGAACTATTTTGGCTGCAAAATACTACCAGTATAGTACTAGGTCTTGTATTTCAGAGTAGTTTGTACGATATATACTGATACTTGTCTAGATCAAGGGCACGATATGGTACTGCTTTGCCTTTATAGGGTAGCTATTGTCGTCCTCTTTCCAACGCAATTTGAATCGGGTCAATCGGAATCACCATTCAAAAGTATGACCATTTGAATATTCACCGATTTAATTCTAAAAAGAAAGGGATCTGTTTTCTGGGCCGAGCGGTAGTAAATGCTAGTTTTATTCCGCCTTTGTTGAGCCACTTAGGAAAAGTTTTAATTTCCTATTCACCCCACTCTAGGCGACATCCGTATCCTTTAAACTATGTAATAGGATAGTGCAGTTGGTATTAGCCCTATTGAACTATTTTGGCTGCAAAGTACTACCAATATAGTACTAGGCCTTGTATTTCAGAGTAGTTTGTACGATATATACTGATACTTGTCTAGATCAAGGGCACGATATGGTACTGCTTTGCCTTTAAAGGGAGCTGCTGTCGTCCTCTTTCCAACGCAATTTGAATCGGGTCAATCGAAGTCACCATTCAAAAGTTATGACCGTTTGAATATTCACCGATTTAATTCTAAAAAGAAAGGGATTTGTTTTCTGGGCCGAGCGGTAGTAAACGCTAGTTTTATTCCGCCTTTGTTGAGCCAGTCTAGGAAAAAATTTAATCGCCTATTCACCCCCCCTCTATGCGACATCCGTATCCTTAAAACTATGTAATAGGATAGTGCAGTTGGTATCAGCCCTATTGAACTATTTTGGCTGTAAAATACTACCAGTATAGGACTAGGTCTTGTATTTCAGAGTAGTTTGTACGATATATACCGATACTTGATTAGATCAAGGGCACGATATGGTACTGCTTTGCCTTTATAGGGTAGCTATTGTCGTCCTCTTTCCAACGCAATTTGAATCGGGTCAATCGGAGTCACCATTCAAAAGTTATGACCGTTTGAATATTCACCGATTTAATTCTAAAAAGAAAGGGATTTGTTTTCTAGGCCGAGCGGTAGTAAATGCTAGTTTTATTTCGCCTTTGTTGAGCCACTCTAGGAAAAGTTTTAATCGCCTATTCACCACCCCTCTAGGCGACATCCGTATCCTTTAAACTATGTAATAGGATAGTGCAGTTGGTATCGGCCCTATTGAACTATTTTGGCTGCAAAATAATACCAGTATAGTACTAGGTCTTGTATTTCAGAGTAGTTTGTACGGTATATACTGATACTTTTTTAGATCAAGGGCACGATATGGTACTGCTTTTCCTTTATAGGGTAGCTAATGTCGTCCTCTTTTCAACGCAATTTGAATCGGGTCAATCGGAGTCACCATTCAAAAGTTATGACCGTTTGAATATTCACCGATTTAATTCTAAAAAGAAAGGGATCTGTTTTCTGGGCCGAGCGGTCGTAAATGCTAGTTTTATTCCGCCTTTGTTGAGCCACTCTAGGAAAAAATTTAATCGCATATTCACCCCCTCTAGGCGACATCCGTATCCTTTAAACTATGTAATATGATAGTGTAGTTGGTATTAGCCCTATTGAACTATTTTGGCTGCAAAGTACTACCAGTATAGTACTAGGTCTTGTATTTCAGAGTAGTTTGTACGATATATACTGATACTTGTTTAGATCAAGGGCACGATATGGTACTGCTTTGCCTCTATAGGGTAGCTATTGTCGTCCTCTTTCCAACGCAATTTGAATCGGGTCAATCGAAGTCACCATTCAAAAGTTATGACCGTTTGAATATTCACCGATTTAATTCTAAAAAGAAAGGGATCTGTTTTCTGGGCCGAGCGGTAGTAAACGCTAGTTTTATTCGCCTTTCTTGAGCCACTCTAGGAAAAAAATTAATCGCCTATTCACCCCCCCTCTATGCGACATCCGTATCCTTAAAAATATGTAATAGGATAGTGCAGTTGGTATCAGCCCTATTGAATTATTTTGGCTGCAAAGTACTACAAGTATAGTACTCGATCTTGTATTTCAGAGTAGTTTGTACGATATATACTGATACTTGTTTAGATCAAGGGCACGATATGGTACTGCTTTGCCTTTATAGGGTAGCTATTGTCGTCCTCTTTCCGACGCAATTTGAATCGGGTCAATCAGAGTCACCATTCAAAAGTTATGACCGTTTGAATATTCACCGATTTAATTCTAAAAAGAAAGGGATCTGTTTTCTGTGCCGAGCGGTAGTAAACGCTAGTTTTATTCCGCCTTTGTTGAGCCACTCTAGGAAAAAATTTAATCGCCTATTCACCCCCTCTAGGCGACATCCGTATCCTTTAAACTATGTAATAGGATAGTGCAGTTGGTATTAGCCCTATTGAACTATTTTGGCTGCAAAGTACTACCAGTATAGTACTAGGTCTTGTATTTCAGAGTATTTTGTACGATATATACTGATACTTGTATAGATCAAGGGCACGATATGGTACTGCTTTGCCTTTATAGGGTAGCTATTGTCGTCCTCTTTCCAATGCAATTTGAATCGGGTCAATCGGAGTCACCATTCAAAAGTTATGACCGTTTGAATATTCACCGATTTAATTCTAAAAAGAAAGGTATCTGTTTTCTGGGCCGAGCGGTAGTAAACGCTAGTTTTATTCCGCCTTTGTTGAGCCAGTCTAGGAAAAATTTTAATCGCCTATTCACCCCCCCTCTAGGCGACATCCGTAGCCTTTCAACTATGTAATAGGATAGTGCAGTTGGTATCAGCCCTATTGAACTATTTTGGCTGCAAAATACTACCAGTATAGTACTAGGTCTTGTATTTCAGAGTAGTTTGTACGATATATACCGATACTTGTTTAGATCAAGGGCACGATATGGTACTGCTTTGCCTTTATAGGGTAGCTATTGTCGTCCTCTTTCCAACGCAATTTGAATCGGGTCAATCGGAGTCACCATTCAAAAGTTATGACCGTTTGAATATTCACCGATTTAATTCTAAAAACAAAGGAATTTGTTTTCTGGGCCGAGCGGTAGTAAATGCTGGTTTTATTCCGCCTTTGTTGAGCCACTCTAGGAAAAATTTTAATCGCCTATTCACCCCCCTCTAGGCAACATCCGTATCCTTTAAACTATGTAATAGGATAGTGCAGTTGGTATCAGCCCTATTGAACTATTTCGGCTGCAAAATACTACCAGTATAGTACTAGGTCTTGTATTTTAGAGTAGTTTGTACGATATATACTGATACTTGTCTAGATCAAGGGCACGATATGGTACTGCTTTGCCTTTATAGGGTAGCTATTGTCGTCCTCTTTCCAACGCAATTTGAATCGGGTCAATCGGAGTCACCATTCAAAAGTTATGGCCATTTGAATATTCACCGATTTAATTCTAAAAAGAAAGGGATATGTTTTCTGGCCGAGCGGTAGTAAACGCTAGTTTTATTCCGCCTTTGTTGAGCCACTCTAGGAAAAAAATTAATCGCCTATTCACCCTCCTCTAGGCGACATCCGTATCCTTAAAACTATGTAAAGGATAGTGTAGTTGGTATCAGCCCTATTGAACTATTTTGGCTGCAAAATACTACCAGTATAGTACTCGGTCTTGTATTTTAGAGTAGTTTGTACGATATATACTGATACTTGTTTAGATCAAGGGCATGATATGGTACTGCTTTGCCTTTATAGGGTAGGTATTGTCGTCCTCTTTCCAACGCAATTTGAATCGGGTCAATCGGAGTCACCATTCAAAAGTTATGACCGTTTGAATATTCACCGATTTAATTCTAAAAAGAAAGGGATTTGTTTTCTGGGCCGAGCGGTAGTAAACGCTAGTTTTATTCCGCCTTTGTTGAGCCACTCTAGGAAAAGTTTTAATCGCATATTCACCTCCCCTCTAGGCGACATCCGTATCCTTTAAACTATGAAATAGGATAGTGCAGTTGGTATCAGCCCTATTGAACTATTTTGGCTGCAAAATACTACCAGTTTAGTACTAGGTCTTGTATTTCAGAGTAGTTTGTATGATATATACTGATACTTGTTTAGATCAAGGTAACGATATGGTACTGCTTTGACTTTATAGGGTAGCTACTATCGTCCTCTTTCCAACGCAATTTGAATCGGGTCAATCGGAGTCACCATTCAAAAGTTATGACCGTTTGAATATTCACCGATTTAATTCTAAAAAGAAAGGGATCTATTTACTGGGCCGAGCGGTAGTAAACGCTAGTTTTATTCCGCCTTTGTTGAGCCACTCTAGGAAAAGTTTTAATCGCCTATTCACCCCCCCTCTATGCGACATCCATATCCTTAAAACTATGTAATAGGATACTGTAGTTGGTATCAGCCCTATTGAATTATTTTGGCTGCAAAATACTACCAGTATAGTACAAGGTCTTGTATTTCAGAGTAGTTTGTATGATATATACTGATACTTGTTTAGATCAAGGGCACGATATGGTACTGCTTTGCCATTATAGGGTAGCTACTGTCGTCCTCTTTTCAACGCAATTTGAATCGGGTCAATCGGAGTCACCATTCAAAAGTTATGACCGTTTGAATATGCACCGATTTAATTCTAAAAAGAAAGGGATCTGTTTTCTAGGCCGAGCGGTAGTAAACGCTAGTTTTATTCCGCCTTTGTTGAGCCACTCTAGGAAATATTTTAATCGCCTATTCACCCCCTCTAGGAGACATCCGTATCCTTTAAACTATGTAATAGGATAGTGCAGTTGGTATTTGCCCTATTGAACTATTTTTGCTGCAAAGTACTGCCAGTATAGTACTAGGTCTTGTATTTCAGAGTAGTTTGTACGATATATACCGATACTTGTTTAGATCAAGGGCACGATATGGTACTGCTTTGCCTTTATAGGGTAGCTATTGTCGTCCTCTTTCCAACGCAATTTGAATCGGGTCAATCGGAGTCACCATTCAAAAGTTATGACCGTTTGAATATTCACCGATTTAATTCTAAAAACAAAGGAATTTGTTTTCTGGGCCGAGCGGTAGTAAATGCTGGTTTTATTCCGCCTTTGTTGAGCCACTCTAGGAAAAATTTTAATCGCCTATTCACCCCCCTCTAGGCAACATCCGTATCCTTTAAACTATGTAATAGGATAGTGCAGTTGGTATCAGCCCTATTGAACTATTTCGGCTGCAAAATACTACCAGTATAGTACTAGGTCTTGTATTTTAGAGTAGTTTGTACGATATATACTGATACTTGTCTAGATCAAGGGCACGATATGGTACTGCTTTGCCTTTATAGGGTAGCTATTGTCGTCCTCTTTCCAACGCAATTTGAATCGGGTCAATCGGAGTCACCATTCAAAAGTTATGGCCATTTGAATATTCACCGATTTAATTCTAAAAAGAAAGGGATATGTTTTCTGGCCGAGCGGTAGTAAACGCTAGTTTTATTCCGCCTTTGTTGAGCCACTCTAGGAAAAAAATTAATCGCCTATTCACCCTCCTCTAGGCGACATCCGTATCCTTAAAACTATGTAAAGGATAGTGTAGTTGGTATCAGCCCTATTGAACTATTTTGGCTGCAAAATACTACCAGTATAGTACTCGGTCTTGTATTTTAGAGTAGTTTGTACGATATATACTGATACTTGTTTAGATCAAGGGCACGATATGGTACTGCTTTGCCTTTATAGGGTAGGTATTGTCGTCCTCTTTCCAACGCAATTTGAATCGGGTCAATCGGAGTCACCATTCAAAAGTTATGACCGTTTGAATATTCACCGATTTAATTCTAAAAAGAAAGGGATTTGTTTTCTGGGCCGAGCGGTAGTAAACGCTAGTTTTATTCCGCCTTTGTTGAGCCACTCTAGGAAAAGTTTTAATCGCATATTCACCTCCCCTCTAGGCGACATCCGTATCCTTTAAACTATGAAATAGGATAGTGCAGTTGGTATCAGCCCTATTGAACTATTTTGGCTGCAAAATACTACCAGTTTAGTACTAGGTCTTGTATTTCAGAGTAGTTTGTATGATATATACTGATACTTGTTTAGATCAAGGTAACGATATGGTACTGCTTTGACTTTATAGGGTAGCTACTATCGTCCTCTTTCCAACGCAATTTGAATCGGGTCAATCGGAGTCACCATTCAAAAGTTATGACCGTTTGAATATTCACCGATTTAATTCTAAAAAGAAAGGGATCTATTTACTGGGCCGAGCGGTAGTAAACGCTAGTTTTATTCCGCCTTTGTTGAGCCACTCTAGGAAAAGTTTTAATCGCCTATTCACCCCCCCTCTATGCGACATCCATATCCTTAAAACTATGTAATAGGATACTGTAGTTGGTATCAGCCCTATTGAACTATTTTGGCTGCAAAATACTACCAGTATAGTACAAGGTCTTGTATTTCAGAGTAGTTTGTATGATATATACTGATACTTGTTTAGATCAAGGGCACGATATGGTACTGCTTTGCCATTATAGGGTAGCTACTGTCGTCCTCTTTTCAACGCAATTTGAATCGGGTCAATCGGAGTCACCATTCAAAAGTTATGACCGTTTGAATATGCACCGATTTAATTCTAAAAAGAAAGGGATCTGTTTTCTAGGCCGAGCGGTAGTAAACGCTAGTTTTATTCCGCCTTTGTTGAGCCACTCTAGGAAATATTTTAATCGCCTATTCACCCCCTCTAGGAGACATCCGTATCCTTTAAACTATGTAATAGGATAGTGCAGTTGGTATTTGCCCTATTGAACTATTTTTGCTGCAAAGTACTGCCAGTATAGTACTAGGTCTTGTATTTCAGAGTAGTTTGTACGATATATACTGATACTTGTTTAGATCAAGGGCACGATATGGTACTGCTTTGCCTTTATAGGGTAGCTATTGTCGTCCTCTTTCCAACGCAATTTGAATCGAGTCAATCGAAGTCACCATTCAAAAGTTATGACCGTTTGAATATTCACCGATTTAATTCTAAAAAGAAAGGGATCTGTTTTCTGGGCCGAGCGGTAGTAAACGCTAGTTTTATTCCGCCTTTGTTGAGCCACTCTAGGAAAAAATTTAATTGCCTATTCACCCCCCCTCTATGCGACATCCGCATCCTTAAAACTATGTAATAGGATAGTGCAGTTGGTATCAGCCCTATTGAACTATTTTGGCTGCAAAGTACTACCAGTATAGTGCTCGGTCTTGTATTTCAGAGTAGTTTGTACGATATATACTGATACTTGTTTAGATCAAGGGCACGATATGGTACTGCTTTGCCTTTATAGGGTAGCTATTTTCGTCCTCTTTCCAACGCAATTTGAATCGGGTCAATCGAAGTCACCATTGAAAAGTTATGACCGTTTCAATATTCACCGATTTAATTCTAAAAACAAAGGGATCTGTTTTCTGGGCCGAGCGGTAGTAAACGCTAGTTTTATTCCGCCTTTGTTGAGCCACTCTAGGAAAAAATTTAATCGCATATTCACCCCCCTCTATGCGACATCCGTATCCTTAAAACTATGTAATAGGATAGTGCAGTTGGTGTCAGCCCTATTGAACTATTTTGGCTGTAAAGTACTACCAGTATAGTACTCGGTCTTGTATTTCAGAGTAGTTTGTACGATATATACTGATACTTGTTTAGATCAAGGGAACGATATGGTACTGCTTTGCCTTTATAGGGTAGCTATTGTCGTCCTCTTACCGACGCAATTTGAATCGGGTCAATCGGAGTCACCATTCAAAAGTTATGACCGATTGAATATTCACCGATTTAATTCTAAAAAGAAAGGGATCTGTTTTCTGTGCCGAGCGGTAGTAAAAGCTAGTTTTATTCCGCCTTTGTTGAGCCACTCTAGGAAAAGTTTTAATCGCCTATTCACCCCCCTCTAGGCGACATCCGTATCCTTTAAACTATGTAATAGGATAGTGAAGTTGGTATCAGCCCTATTGAACTATTTTGGCTGCAAAATACTACCAGTGTAGTACTAGGTCTTCTATTTCAGAGTAGTTTGTATGATATATACTACTTGTTTAGATCAAGGGCACGATATGGTACTGATTTGCCTTTATAGGGTAGTTATTGTCGTCCTCTTTATAACGCAATTTTTATCGAGTCAATCGGAGTCACCATTCAAAAGATATGACCGTTTGAATATTCACCGATTTAATTCTAAAAAGAAAGGGATCTGTTTTCTAGGCCGAGCGGTAGTAAACGCTAGTTTTATTCCGCCATTGTTGAGCCACTCTAGGAAAAGTTTTAATCGCCTATTCACCCCCTCTAGGTGACATCCGTATCCTTTCCACTATGTAAGAGGATAGTGCAGTTGGTATCAGCCCTATTGAACTATTTTGGCTGCAAAGTACTACCAGTATAGTACTAGGTCTTGTCTTTCAGAGTTGTTTGTATGATATATACTGATACTTGTTTAGATCAAGGGCACGATATGGTACTGCTTTGCCTTTATAGGGTAGCTATTGTCGTCCTATTTCCAACGCAATTTGAATCGGCTCAATCGGAGTCACCATTCAAAAGTTATGACCGTTTGAATATTCATCGATTTAATTCTAAAAAGAAAGGTATATGTTTTCTGGCCGAGACGGTAGTAAACGCTAGTTTTATTCCGCCTTTGTTGAGCCACTCTAGGAAAAGTTTTAATCGCCTATTCACCCCCCTCTAGGCGACATCTGTATCCTTTCAACTATGTAATAGGATAGTGCAGTTCGTATCAGCCCAATTGAACTATTTTGGCTGCAAAATACTACCAGTATAGTACTAGGTCTTGTATTTCAGAGTAGTTTGTCCGGTATATACTGATACTTGTTTATATCAAGGGCACGATATGGTACTGCTTTTCCTTTATAGGGTAGCTATTGTCGTCCTCTATCCGACGCAATTTGAAGCGGGTCATTCGGAGTCACCATTCAAAAGTTATGACCGTTTGAATATTCACCGATTTAATTCTAAAAAGAAAGGGATCTGTTTTCTGTGCCGAGCGGTAGTAAACGCTAGTTTTGTTCCGCATTTGTTGAGCCACTCTAGGAAAAGTTTTAATCGCCTATTCACCCCCCCTCTAGGCGACATCCGTATCCTTTAAACTATGTAATAGGATAGTGAAGTTGGTATCAGCCCTATTGAACTATTTTGGCTGCAAAACACTACCAGTGTAGTACTAGGTCTTCTATTTCAGAGTAGTTTGTATGATATATACTACTTGTTTAGATCAAGGGCACGATATGGTACCGATTTTCCTTTATAGGGTAGCTATTGTCGTCCTCTTTCCAACACAATTTGAATCGGGTCAATCGGAGTCACCATTCAAAAGATATGACCGTTTGAATATTCACCGATTTAATTCTAAAAAGAAAGGGATCTATTTTCTAGGCGGAGCGGTAGTAAACGCTAGTTTTATTCCGCCATTGTTGAGCCACTCTAGGAAAAGTTTTAATCGCCTATTCACCCCCTCTAGGTGACATCCGTATCCTTTCAACTATGTAAGAGGATAGTGCAGTTGGTATCAGCCCTATTGAACTATTTTGGCTGCAAAGTACTACCAGTATAGTACTAGGTCTTGTATTTCAGAGTAGTTTGTATGATATATACTGATACTTGTTTAGATCAAGGGAACGATATGGTACGTCTTTGCCTTTATAGGGTAGCTATTGTCGTCCTATTTCCAATGCAATTTGAATCGGCTCAATCGGAGTCACCATTCAAAAGTTATGACCGTTTGAATATTCACCGATTTAATTCTAAAAAGAAAGGTATCTGTTTTCTGGCCGAGACGGTAGTAAACGCTAGTATTATTCCGCCTTTGTTGAGCCACTCTAGGAAAAGTTTTAATCGCCTATTCACCCCCCCCCCTAGGCGACATCTGTATCCTTTCAACTATGTAATAGGTTAGTGCAGTTCGTATCAGCCCAATTGAACTATTTTGGCTGCAAAATACTACCAGTATAGTACTAGGTCTTGTATTTTAGAGTAGTTTGTCCGGTATATACTGATACTTGTTTATATCAAGGGCACGATATGGTACTGCTTTGCCTTTATATGGTAGCTATTGTCGTCCTCTTTCCAACACAATTTGAATCGGGTCAATCGGAGTCACCATTCAAAATTTATGACCGTTTTAATATTCATCGATTTAATTCTAAAAACAAAGGGATCTGTTGTCTGGGTCCAGCGGTAGTAAACTCTAGTTTTATTCCGCCTTTGTTGAGCCACTCTAGGAAAAGTTTTAATCGCCTATTCACCCCCCCTCTTGGCAACATCTGTATCCTTTCAACTATATAATAGGATAGTGCAGTTGGTATCAGCCCTATTGAACTATTTTGGCTGCAAAATACTACCAGTATAGTACTAGGTCTTGTATTTCAGAGTAGTTTGTACGATATATACAGATACTTGTTTAGAACAAGGGCACGATATGGTACTGCTTTTCCTTTATAGGGTAGCTATTGTCGCCCTCTTTCCAACGCAATTTGAATCGGGTCAATCGGAGTCACCATTCAAAAGTTATGACCGTTTGAATATTCACCGATTTAATTCTAAAAAGAAAGGATCTGCTTTCTGGGCCGAGCGGTAGTAAACGCTAGTTTTATTCCGCCTTTGTTGAGCCACTCTAGGAAAAGTTTTAATCGCCTATTCACCCTTCCTCTAGGTGACATCCGTATCCTTTCAACTATGTAATAGGATAGTGTAGTTGGTATCAGCCCTATTGAACTATTTTGGCTGCAAAATACTACCAGTGTAGTACTAGGTCTTCTATTTCAGAGTAGTTTGTATGATATATACTACTTGTTTAGATCAAGGGCATGATATTGTACTACTTTGCCTTTATAGGGTAGCTATTGTCGTCCTCTTTCCAACGCAATTTGAATCGGGTCAATCGGAGTCACCATTCAAAAGATATGACCCTTTGAATATTCACCGATTTAATTATAAAAAGAAAGGGATCTGTTTTCTAGGCCGGGCGATGGTAAACGCTAGTTTTATTCTGCCATTGTTGAGCCAATCTAGGAAAAGTTTTAATCCCCTATTCACCCCCCTCTAGGCGACATCCGTAGCCTTTCAACTATGAAATAGGATAGTGCAGTTGGTATCAACCCTATTGAACTATTTTGGCTGCAAAATACTACCAGTATAGTACGAGGTCTTGTATTTCAAAGTAGTTTGTACGATATATACTGATACTTGTTTAGATCAAGGGAACGATATGGTACTGCTTTGCCTTTATATGGTAGCTATTGTCGTCCTCTTTCCAACACAATTTGAATCGGGTCAATCGGAGTCACCATTCAAAAGTTATGACCGTTTGAATATTCACCGATTTAATTCGAAAAAGAAAGGGATCTGTTTTCTGGGCCGAGCGGTAGAAAATGCTAGTTTTATTCCGCCTTTGTTGAGCCACTCTAGGAAAAGTTTTAATCGCCTATTCACCCCGCCCTCTAGGCGACATCCGTATCCTTTCAACTATGTAATAGGATAGTGCAGTTGGTATCAGCCCTATTGAACTATTTTGGCTGCAAAGTACTACCAGTATAGTACTAGGTCTTGTATTTCAGAGTAGTTTACAAGATATATACTGATACTTGTTTAGATCAAGGGCACGATATGGTACTGCTTTGCCTTCATAGGGTAGCTATTGTCGTCCTCTTTCCAACGCAATTTGAATCGGGTCAATCGGATTCACCATTCAAAAGTTATGACCGTTTGAATATTCACCGATTTAATTCTAAAAAGAAAGGGATCTGTTTTCTGGGCCAAGCGGTAGTAAACGCTAGTTTTATTCCTCCTTTGTTGAGCCACTCTAGGAAAAAAATTAATCGCCTATTCACCCCCCCCCTCTATGCGACATCCGTATCCTTAAAACTATGTAATAGGATAGTGCAGTTGGTATCAACCCTATTGAACTATTTTGGCTGCAAAGTACTACCAGTATAGTACTCGGTCTTCTATTTCAGAGTAGTTTGTACGATATATACTGATACTTGTTTAGATCAAGGGCACGATATGGTACTGCTTTGCCTTTATAGGGTAGCTATTGTCGTCCTCTTTCCAACGCAATTTGAATCGGGTCAATCGGAGTCACCATTCAAAAGTTATGACCGTTTGAATATTCACCGATTTAATTCTAAAAAGAAAGGGATCTGTTTTCTGGGCCGAGCGGTAGTAAATGCTAGTTTTATTCCGCCTTTGTTGAGCCACTCTAGGAAAAGTTTTAATCGCCTATTCACCCCCCCTTTAGGCGACGTCCGTAGCCTTTCAACTATGTAATAGGATAGTGCAGTTGGTATCAGCCCTATTGAACTATTTTGGCTGCAAAATACTACCAGTGTAGTACTAGCTCTTCTATTTCAGAGTAGTTTGTACGATATATACTACTTGTTTAGATCAAGGGCACGATATGGTACTGATTTGCCTTTATAGGGTAGCTATTGTCGTCCTCTTTCCAACGCAATTTGAATCGGGTCAATCGGAGTCACCATTCAAAAGATATGACCGTTTGAATATTCACCGATTTAATTCTAAAAAGAAAGGGATCTGTTTTCTAGGCCGAGCGGTAGTAAACGCTAGTTTTATTCCGCCATGTTGAGCCACTGTAGGAAAAGTTTTAATCGCCTATTCACCCACCTCTAGGCGATATCCGTATCCTTTCAACTATGTAAGAGGATAGTGCAGTTGGTATCAGCCCTATTGAACTATTTTGGCTGCAAAGTACTACCAGTATAGTACTAGGTCTTGTATTTCAGAGTAGTTTGGATTATATATACTGATACTTGTTTAGATCAAGGGCACGATATGGTACTGCTTTGCCTTTATAGGGTAGCTATTGTCGTTCTATTTCCAACGCAATTTGAATCGGGTCAATCGGAGTCACCATTCAAAAGTTATGACCGTTTGAATATTCACCGATTTAATTCTAAAAAGAAAGGTATCTGTTTTCTGGCCGAGACGGTAGTAAACGCTAGTTTTATTCCGCCTTTGTTGAGCCACTCTAGGAAAAGTTTTAATCGCCTATTCACCCCCCCCTCTAGGCGACATCTGTATCCTTTCAACTATGTAATAGGATAGTGCAGTTGGTATCAGCCCTATTGAACTATTTTGGCTGCAAAATACTACCAGTATAGTACTAGGTCTTGTATTTCAGAGTAGTTTGTCCGATATATACTGATACTTGTTTAGATCAAGGGCACGATATGGTACTGCTTTGCCTTTATATGGTAGCTATTGTCGTCCTCTTTCCAACACAATTTGAATCGGTCAATCGGAGTCACCATTCAAAAGTTATGACCGTTTGAATATTCACCGATTTAATTCTAAAAAGAAAGGGATCTGTTTTCTGGGTCGAGCGGTAGTAAACTCTAGTTTTATTCCGCCTTTATTGAGCCACTCTAGGAAAAGTTTTAATCGCCTATTCACCCCCCCTCTAGGCAACATCCGTATCCTTTCAACTATATAATAGGATAGTGCAGTTGGTATCAGCCCTATTGAACTATTTTGGCTGCAAAATACTACCAGTATAGTACTAGGTCTTGTATTTCAGAGTAGTTTGTACGATATATACAGATACTTGTTTAGATGAAGGGCACGATATGGTACTGCTTTTCCTTTATAGGGTAGCTATTGTCGCCCTCTTTCCAACGCAATTTGAATCGGGTCAATCGGAGTCACCATTCAAAAGTTATGACTGTTTGAATATTCACCGATTTAATTCTAAAAAGAAAGGGATCATTTTTCTGGGTCGAGCGGTAGTAAACGCTAGTTTTATTCCGCCTTTGTTGAGCCACTCTAGGAAATGTTTTAATCGCCTATTCATCCCCCCTCTAGGCGACATCCGTATCCTTAAACTATATAATATGATAGTGCAGTTGGTATCAGCCCTATTGAACTATTTTGGCTGCAAAATACTACCAGTGTAGTACTAGGTCTTTTATTTCAGAATAGTTTGTTCGATATATACTACTTGTTTAGATCAAGGGCCCGATATGGTACTGATTTGCCTTTATATGGTAGCCATTGTCGTCCTCTTTCCAACGCAATTTGAATCGGGTCAATCGGAGTCACCATTCAAAAGATATGACCGTTTGAATATTCACCGATTTAATTATAAAAAGAAAGGGATCTGTTTTCTAGGCCGAGCGGCAGTAAACGCTAGTTTTATTCCGCCTTTGTTGAGCCACTCTAGGAAAAGTTTTAATCCCCTATTCACCCCCCTCTAGGCGACATCCGTAGCCTTTCAACTATGTAATAGGATAGTGCAGTTGGTATCAGCCTTATTGAACTATTTTGGCTGCAAAATACTACCAGTATAGTACGAGGTCTTGTATTTCAGAGTAGTTTGTACGATATATACTGATACTTATTTAGATCAAGGGCACGATATGGTACTGCTTTGCCTTTATATGGTAGCTATTGTCGTCCTCTTTCCAACGCAATTTGAATCGGGTCAATCGGAGTCACCATTCAAAAGTTATGACCGTTTGAATATTCACCGATTTAATTCTAAAAAGAAAGGGATCTGTTTTCTGGGCCGAGGGGTAGTAAACGCTAGTTTTATTCCGCCTTTGTTGAGCCACTCTAGGAAAAGTTTTAATCGCCTATTCACCCCTCCTCTAGGCGACATCTGTATCCTTTCAACTATGTAATAGGATAGTGCAGTTTCTATCAGCCCTATTGAACTATTTTGGCTGCAAAGTACTACCAGTATAGTACTAGATCTTGTATTTCAGAGTAGTTGGTTCGATATACATTGATACTTGTTTAGATCAAGGGCACGATATGGTACTGCTTTGCCTTTATAGGGTAGCTACAGTCGTCCTCTTTCCAACGCAATTAGAATCGGGTCAATCGGAGTCACCATTCAAAAGTTATGACCGTTTGAATATTCACTGATTTAATTCTAAAAAGAAAGGGATCTGTTTTCTAGGCCGAGCGGCAGTAAACGCTAGTTTTATTCCGCCTTTGTTGAGCCACTCTAGGAAAAGTTTTAATCCCCTATTCACCCCCCTCTAGGCGACATCCGTAGCCTTTCAACTATGTAATAGGATAGTGCAGTTGGTATCAGCCTTATTGAACTATTTTGGCTGCAAAATACTACCAGTATAGTACGAGGTCTTGTATTTCAGAGTAGTTTGTACGATATATACTGATACTTATTTAGATCAAGGGCACGATATGGTACTGCTTTGCCTTTATATGGTAGCTATTGTCGTCCTCTTTCCAACGCAATTTGAATCGGGTCAATCGGAGTCACCATTCAAAAGTTATGACCGTTTGAATATTCACCGATTTAATTCTAAAAAGAAAGGGATCTGTTTTCTGGGCCGAGGGGTAGTAAACGCTAGTTTTATTCCGCCTTTGTTGAGCCACTCTAGGAAAAGTTTTAATCGCCTATTCACCCCTCCTCTAGGCGACATCTGTATCCTTTCAACTATGTAATAGGATAGTGCAGTTTCTATCAGCCCTATTGAACTATTTTGGCTGCAAAGTACTACCAGTATAGTACTAGATCTTGTATTTCAGAGTAGTTGGTTCGATATACATTGATACTTGTTTAGATCAAGGGCACGATATGGTACTGCTTTGCCTTTATAGGGTAGCTACAGTCGTCCTCTTTCCAACGCAATTAGAATCGGGTCAATCGGAGTCACCATTCAAAAGTTATGACCGTTTGAATATTCACTGATTTAATTCTAAAAAGAAAGGGATCTGTTTTCTGGGCCGAGCGGTAGTAAATGCAAGTTTTATTCCGCCTAGGTTGAGCCACTCTAGGAAAAGTTTTAATCGCCTATTCACCCCGCCCTCTAGGCGACATCCGTATCCTTTCAACTATGTAATAGGATAGTGCAGTTGGTATCAGCCCTATTGAACTATTTTGGCTGCAAAGTACTACCATTATAGTACTAGGTCTTGTATTTTAGAGTAGTTTGTACGATATATACTGATACTTATTTAGATCAAGGGCACAATATGGTACTGCTTTGCCTTTATAGGGTAGCTATTTTCGTCCTCTTTCCAACGCAATTTGAATCAGGTCAATCGGAGTCACCATTCAAAAGTTATGACCGTTTGAATATTCACCGATTTAATTCTAACAAGGAAGGGATCTGTTTTCTGGGCCGAGGGGTAGTAAACGCTAGTTTTATTCCGCCTTTGTTGAGCCACTCTAGGAAAAGTTTTAATCGCCTATTCACCCCCCCTCTAGGCGACATCCGTATCCTTTCAACTATGTAATAGGATAGTGCAGTTGGTATCAGCCCTATTGAACTATTTTGGCTGCAAAGTACTAGCAGTATAGTACTAGGTACTGTATTTCAGAGTAGTTTGTATGATATATACTGATACTTGTTTAAATCAAGGGCATGATATGGTACTGCTTTTCCTTTATAGGGTAGCTATTGTCGCCCTGTTTCCAACTTAATTTGATCGGGTCAATCGGAGTCACCATTCAAAAGTTATGACCGTTTGAATATTCACCAATTTAATTCTAAAAAGAAAGGGATCTATTTTCTGGGCCGAGGGGTAGTAAACGCTAGTTTTATTCCGCCTTTGTTGAGCCAATCTAGGAAAAGTTGTAATCGCCTATTCACCCCCCCTCTAGGCGAAATCTGTATCCTTTCAACTATGTAATAGGATAGTGCAGTTGGTATCAGCCCTATTGAACTATTTTGGCTGCAAAATACTACCAGTATAGTACTAGGTCTTGTATTTTAGAGTAGTTTGTACGATATATACTGATACTTGTTTAGATCAAGGTAACGATATGGTACTACTTTGCCTTTATAGGGTAGCTATTGTCGTCCTCTTTCCAACGCAATTTGAATCGGGTCAATCGGAGTCACCATTCGAAAGTTATGACCGTTTGAATATTCACCGATTTAATTCTAAAAAGAAAGGGATCTGTTTTCTGGGCCGAGGGGTAGTAAATGCTATTTTTATTCCGCCTTTGTTGAGCCAATCTAGGAAAAGTTCTAATCGCCTATTCACCCCCCCTCTAGGCGACATCCGTATCCTTTCAACTATGTAATAGGATAGTGCAGTTGGTATCAGCCCTATTGAACTATTTTGGCTGCAAAATACTACCAGTATAGTACTAGGTCTTGTATTTCAGAGTTGTTTGTACGATATATACTGATACTTGTTTATATCAAGGTAACGATATGGTACTGCTTTGCCTTTATAGGGTAGCTATTGTCGTCCTCTTTCCAACGCAATTTGAATCGGGTCAATCGGAGTCACCATTCAAAAGTTATGACCGTTTGAATATTCACCGATTTAATTCTAAAAAGAAAGGGATGTGTTTTCTGGGCCGAGCGGTAGTAAACGCTAGTTTTATTCCGCCTTTGTTGAGCCAGTCTAGGAAAAGTTTTAATTGCCTATTCACCCCCCCTCTAGGCGACATCCGTATCCTTTAAACTATGTAATAGGATAGTGCAGTTGGTATCAGCCCTATTGAACTATTTTGGCTGCAAAATACTACCAGTGTAGTACTAGGTCTTTTATTTCAGAATAGTTTGTTCGATATATACTACTTGTTTAGATCAAGGGCACGATATGGTACTGCTTTGCCTTTATATGGTAGCCATTGTCGTCCTCTTTCCAACGCAATTTGAATCGGGTCAATCGAAGTCACCATTCAAAAGATATGACCGTTTGAATATTCACCGATTTAATTATAAAAAGAAAGGGATCTGTTTTCTAGGCCGAGCGGCAGTAAACGCTAGTTTTATTCCGCCTTTGTTGAGCCACTCTAGGAAAAGTTTTAATCCCCTATTCACCCCCCTCTAGGCGACATCCGTAGCCTTTCAACTATGTAATAGGATAGTGCAGTTGGTATCAGCCTTATTGAACTATTTTGGCTGCAAAATACTACCAGTATAGTACGAGGTCTTGTATTTCAGAGTAGTTTGTACGATATATACTGATACTTATTTAGATCAAGGGCACGATATGGTACTGCTTTGCCTTTATATGGTAGCTATTGTCGTCCTCTTTCCAACGCAATTTGAATCGGGTCAATCGGAGTCACCATTCAAAAGTTATGACCGTTTGAATATTCACCGATTTAATTCTAAAAAGAAAGGGATCTGTTTTCTGGGCCGAGGGGTAGTAAACGCTAGTTTTATTCCGCCTTTGTTGAGCCACTCTAGGAAAAGTTTTAATCGCCTATTCACCCCTCCTCTAGGCGACATCTGTATCCTTTCAACTATGTAATAGGATAGTGCAGTTGCTATCAGCCCTATTGAACTATTTTGGCTGCAAAGTACTACCAGTATAGTACTAGATCTTGTATTTCAGAGTAGTTGGTTCGATATACATTGATACTTGTTTAGATCAAGGGCACGATATGGTACTGCTTTGCCTTTATAGGGTAGCTACAGTCGTCCTCTTTCCAACGCAATTTGAATCGGGTCAATCGGAGTCACCATTCAAAAGTTATGACCGTTTGAATATTCACTGATTTAATTCTAAAAAGAAAGGGATCTGTTTTCTGGGCCGAGCGGTAGTAAACGCAAGTTTTATTCCACCTAGGTTGAGCCACTCTAGGAAAAGTTTTAATCGCCTATTCACCCCGCCCTCTAGGCGACATCCGTATCCTTTCAACTATGTAATAGGATAGTGCAGTTGGTATCAGCCCTATTGAACTATTTTGGCTGCAAAGTACTACCATTATAGTACTAGGTCTTGTATTTTAGAGTAGTTTGTACGATATATACTGATACTTGTTTAGATCAAGGGCACAATATGGTACTGCTTTGCCTTTATAGGGTAGCTATTTTCGTCCTCTTTCCAACGCAATTTGAATCGGGTCAATCGGAGTCACCATTCAAAAGTTATGACCGTTTGAATATTCACCGATTTAATTCTAAAAAGGAAGGGATCTGTTTTCTGGGCCGAGGGGTAGTAAACGCTAGTTTTATTCTGCCTTTGTTGAGCCACTCTAGGAAAAGTTTTAATCGCCTATTCACCCCCCTCTAGGCGACATCCGTATCCTTTCAACTATGTAATAGGATAGTGCAGTTGGTATCAGCCCTATTGAACTATTTAGGCTGCAAAGTACTAGCAGTATAGTACTAGGTACTGTATTTCAGAGTAGTTTGTATGATATATACTGATACTTGTTTAAATCAAGGGCATGATATTGTACTGCTTTTCCTTTATAGGGTAGCTATTGTCGCCCTCTTTCCAACTTAATTTGATCGGGTCAATCGGAGTCACCATTCAAAAGTTATGACCGTTTGAATATTCACCAATTTAATTCTAAAAAGAAAGGGATCTATTTTCTGGGCCGAGGGGTAGTAAACGCTAGTTTTATTCCGCCTTTGTTGAGCCAATCTAGGAAAAGTTGTAATCGCCTATTCACCCCCCCTCTAGGCGAAATCTGTATCCTTTCAACTATGTAATAGGATAGTGCAGTTGGTATCAGCCCTATTGAACTATTTTGGCTGCAAAATACTACCAGTATAGTACTAGGTCTTGTATTTCAGAGTAGTTTGTACGATATATACTGATACTTGTTTAGATCAAGGTAACGATATGGTACTACTTTGCCTTTATAGGGTAGCTATTGTCGTCCTCTTTCCAACGCAATTTGAATCGGGTCAATCGGAGTCACCATTCAAAAGTTATGACCGTTTGAATATTCACCGATTTAATTCTAAAAAGAAAGGGATCTGTTTTCTGGGCCGAGGGGTAGTAAACGCTATTTTTTTTCCGCCTTTGTTGAGCCAATCTAGGAAAAGTTCTAATCGCCTATTCACCCCCCCTCTAGGCGACATCCGTATCCTTTCAACTATGTAATAGGATAGTGCAGTTGGTATCAGCCCTATTGAACTATTTTGGCTGCAAAATACTACCAGTATAGTACTAGGTCTTGTATTTCAGAGTTGTTTGTACGATATATACTGATACTTGTTTATATCAAGGTAACGATATGGTACTGCTTTGCCTTTATAGGGTAGCTATTGTCGTCCTCTTTCCAACACAATTTGAATCGGGTCAATCGGAGTCACCATTCAAAAGTTATGACCGTTTGAATATTCACCGATTTAATTCTAAAAAGAAAGGGATCTGTTTTCTGGGCCGAGCGGTAGTAAACGCTAGTTTTATTCCGCCTTTGTTGAGCCAGTCTAGGAAAAGTTTTAATTGCCTATTCACCCCCCCTCTAGGCGACATCCGTATCCTTTAAACTATGTAATAGGATAGTGCAGTTGGTATCAGCCCTATTGAACTATTTTGGCTGCAAAATACTACCAGTGTAGTACTAGGTCTTTTATTTCAGACTAGTTTGTTCCATATATACTACTTGTTTAGATCAAGGGCACAATATGGTACTGCTTCGCCTTTATATGTTAGCCATTGTCGTCCTCTTTCCAACACAATTTGAATCGGGTCAATCGGTGTCACCATTCAAAAGTTATGACCGTTTGAATATTCACCGATTTAATTCTAAAAAGAAAGGGATATGTTTTCTGGGCCGAGCGGTAGTAAACGCTAGTTTTATTCTGCCTTTGTTGAGCCACTCTAGGAAAAATTCTAGGAAAAATTTTAATCGCCTATTCACCCCCCCTCTAGGCGACATCCGTAGCCTTTCAACTATGTAATAGGATAGTGCAGTTGGTATCAGCCCTATTGAACTATTTTAGCTGCAAAATACTACCAGTATAGTACTAGGTCTTGTATTTTAGAGTAGTTTGTATGATATATACTAATACTTGTTTAGATCAAGGGCACGATATGGTACTGCTTTGCCTTTATATGGTAGCTATTGTCGTCCTCTTTCCAACACAATTTGAATCGGGTCAATCGGAGTCACCATTCAAAAGTTTTGACCGTTTGAATATTCACCGATTTAATTCTAAAAAGAAAGGGATCTGTTTTCTGGGTCGAGCAGTAGTAAACGCTAGTTTTATTCTGCCTTTGTTGAGCCACTCTACGAAAAGTTTTAATCGCCTATTCACCCCCCTCTAGGCGACATCCGTATCCTTTCAACTATGTAATAGGATAGTGCAGTTGGTATCAGCCCTATTGAACTATTTTGGCTGCAAAATACTACCAGTGTAGTACTAGGTCTTCTATTTCAGAGTAGTTTGTATGATATATACTACTTGTTTAGATCAAGGGCATGATATGGTACTGCTTTGCCTTTATAGGGTACCTATTGTCGTCCTCTTTCCAACGCAATTTGAATCGGGTCAATCGGAGTCACCATTCAAAAGATATGACCGTTGAATATTCACCGATTTAATTATAAAAAGAAAGGGATCTGTTTTCTAGGCCGAGCGATAGTAAACGCTATTTTTATTCTGCCATTGTGGAGCCACTCTAGGAAAATTTTTAATCCCCTAATCACCCCCCTCTAGGCGACATCTGTAGCCTTTCAACTATGTAATAGGATAGTGCAGTTGGTATCAGCCCTATTGAACTATTTTGGCTGCAAAATACTACCAGTATAGTACGAGGTCTTGTATTTCAGAGTAGTTTGTACGATATATACTGATACTTGTTTAGATCAAGGGCACGATATGGTACTGCTTTGCCTTTATATGGTAGCTATTGTCGTCCGCTTTCCAACACAATTTGAATCGGGTCAATCGGAGTCACCATTCAAAAGTTTTGACCGTTTTAATATTCACCGATTTAATTATAAAAAGAAAGGGATCTGTTTTCTGGGCCAAGCGGTAGTAAATGCTAGTTTTATTGCGCCTTTGTTGAGCCACTCTAGGAAAAGTTTTAATCGCCTATTCACCCCGCCCTCTAGGCGACATCCGTATCCTTTCAACTATGTAATATGATAGTGCAGTTGGTATCAGCCCTATTAAACTATTTTGGCTGCAAAGTACTACCAGTATAGTACTAGGTCTTGTATTTTAGAGTAGTTTGTACGATATATACTGATACTTGTTTAGATCAAGGGCACGATATGGTACTGCTTTGCCTTTATAGGGTAGCTATTTTCGTCCTCTTTCCAACGCAATTTGAATCGGGTCAATCGGAGTCACCATTCAAAAGTTATGACCGTTTGAATATTCACCGATTTAATTCTAAAAAGGAAGGGATCTGTTTTCTGGGCCGAGGGGTAGTAAACGCTAGTTTTATTGCGCCTTTGTTGAGCCACTCTAGGAAAAGTTTTAATCGCCTATTCACCCCCCTCTAGGCGACATGCGTATCCTTTCAACTATGTAATAGGATAGTGCAGTTGGTATCAGCCCTATTAAACTATTTTGGCTGCAAAGTACTAGCAGTATAGTACTAGGTACTGTATTTCAGAGTAGTTTGTATGATATATACTGATACTTGTTTAAATCAAGGGCATGATATGGTACTGCTTTTCCTTTATAGGGTAGCTATTGTCGCCCTCTTTCCAACTTAATTTGATCGGGTTAATCAGAGTCACCATTCAAAAGTTATGACCGTTTGAATATTCACCGATTTAATTCTAAAAAGAAAGGGATCTGTTTTCTGGGCCGAGGGGTAGTAAACGCTAGTTTTATTCCGCCTTTGTTGAGCCAATCTAGGAAAAGTTGTAATCGCCTATTCACCCCCCCTCTAGGCGACATCTGTATCCTTTCAACTATGTAATAGGATAGTGCAGTTGGTATCAGCCCTATTGAACTATTTTGGCTGCAAAGTACTACCAGTATAGTACTAGGTCTTATATTTCAGAGTAGTTTGTTCGATATATACTGATACTTGTTTAGATCAAGGGCACGATATGGTACTGCTTTGACTTTATAGGGTAGCTATAGTCGTCCTCTTTCCAATGCAATTTAAATCGGGTCAATCGGAGTCACCATTCAAAAGTTATGACCGTTTGAATATTCACTGATTTAATTCTAAAAAGAAAGGGATCTGTTTTCTGGGATGAGCGGTAGTAAACACAAGTTTTATTCCGCCTAGGTTGAGCCACTCTGGAAAAAATTTTAATCGCCTATTCACCCCCTCCCCTCTAGGCGACATCCGTAGCCTTTCAACTATGTAATAGGATAGTGTAGTTGGTGTCAGCCCTATTGAACTATTTTGGCTTCAAAATACTACTAGTATAGTACGAGGTCTTGTATTTCAGAGTAGTTTGTACGATATATACTGATACTTGTTTAGATCAAGGGCATGATATGGTACTGCTTTGTCGTTATATGGTAGCTATTGTCGTCCTCTTTCCAACACAATTTGAATCTTGTCAATCGGAGTCACCATTCAAAAGTTATGACCGATTGAATATTCAACGATTTAATTCTAAAAAGAAAGGGATCTGTTTTCTGGGCCGAGCGGTACTAAACGCTAGTTTTATTCCGCCTTTGTTAAGCAACTCTAGGAAAAGTTTTAATCGCCTATTCACCCCCCTCTAGGCAACATCAGTATCCTTTCAACTATGTAATAGGATAGTGCAGTTGGTATCAGCCCTATTGAACTATTTTGGCTGCAAAGTACTACCAGTATAGAACTAGGTATTGTATTTCAGAGTAGTTTGTACGATATATACAGATACTTGGTTAGATCAAGGGAGCGATATGGTATTGCTTTGCCTTTACAGGGTAGCTATTGTCGTCCTATTTTCAACGCAATTTGATTCGGGTCAATCGGAGTCACCATTCAAAAGTTATGACTGTTTGAATATTCACCGATTTAATTCTAAAAAGAAAGGGATCTGTTTTCTGGGCCGAGCGGTAGTAAATGCTAGTTTTATTCCGCCTTTGTTGAGCCACTCTAGGAAAAGTTTTAATCGCCTATTCACCCCCCTCTAGGCGATATCCGTAGCCTTTCAACTATGTAATAGGGTAGTGCAGTTGGTATCAGCCCTATTGAACTATTTGGCTTCAAAATACTACCAGTATAGTGCGAGGTCTTGTATTTCAGAGTAGTTTGTATGATATATACTGATACTTGTTTAGATCAAGGGCACGATATGGTACTGCTTTGCCTTTATATTGTAGCTATTGTCGTCCTCTTTCCAACACAATTTGAATCGGGTCAATGGGAATGACCATTCAAAAGTTATGACCGTTTGAATATTCACCGATTTAATTCTAAAAAGAAAGGGATCTGTTTTCTGGGCCCAGCGGTAGTAAACGCTAGTTTTGTTCCGCCTTTGTTGAGCCACTCTAGGAAAAGTTTTAATTGCGTATTCACCCCCCCTCTAGGCGACATCCGTATCCTTTAAACTATGTAATAGGATAGTGCAGTTGGTATCAGCCCTATTGAACTATCTTGGCTGCAAAGTACTACCAGTATAGTACTAGTTATTGTATTTCAGAGTAGTTTGTATGATATATACTGATACTTGTTTAGATCAAGTGCACGATATGGTACTGCTTTGCCTTTATAGGGTAGCTATTGTCATCCTCTTTCCAACGCAATTTGAATCGGGTCAATCGGAGTCACCATTCAAAAGTTATGACCGTTTGAATATTCACCGATTTAATTCTAAAAAGAAAGGGATCTGTTTTCTGGGCCGAGGGGTAGTAAACGCTATTTTTATTCCGCCTTTGTTGAGCCACTCTAGGAAAAGTTTTAATCGCCTATTCACCCCCCTCTAGGCGACATGCGTATCCTTTCAACTATGTAATAGGATAGTGCAGTTGGTATCAGCCCTATTAAACTATTTTGGCTGCAAAGTACTAGCAGTATAGTACTGGGTACTGTATTTCAGAGTAGTTTGTATGATATATACTGATACTTGTTTAAATCAAGGGCATGATATGGTACTGCTTTTCCTTTATAGGGTAGCTATTGTCGCCCTCTTTCCAACTTAATTTGATCGGGTTAATCGGAGTCACCATTCAAAAGTTATGACCGTTTGAATATTCACCGATTTAATTCTAAAAAGAAAGGGATCTGTTTTCTGGGTCGAGGGGTAGTAAACGCTAGTTTTATTCCGCCTTTGTTGAGCCAATCTAGGAAAAGTTGTAATCGCCTATTCACCCCCCCTCTAGGCGACATCTGTATCCTTTCAACTATGTAATAGGATAGTGCAGTTGGTATCAGCCCTATTGAACTATTTTGGCTGCAAAGTACTACCAGTATAGTACTAGGTCTTGTATTTCAGAGTAGTTTGTTCGATATATACTGATACTTGTTTAGATCAAGGGCACGATATGGTACTGCTTTGACTTTATAGGGTAGCTATAGTCGTCCTCTTTCCAATGCAATTTGAATCGGGTCAATCGGAGTCACCATTCAAAAGTTATGACCGTTTGAATATTCACTGATTTAATTCTAAAAAGAAAGGGATCTGTTTTCTGGGATGAGCGGTAGTAAACACAAGTTTTATTCCGCCTAGGTTGAGCCACTCTGGAAAAAATTATAATCGCCTATTCACCCCCTCCCCTCTAGGCGACATCCGTAGCCTTTCAACTATGTAATAGGATAGTGTAGTTGGTGTCAGCCCTATTGAACTATTTTGGCTTCAAAATACTACTAGTATAGTACGAGGTCTTGTATTTCAGAGTAGTTTGTACGATATATACTGATACTTGTTTAGATCAAGGGCATGATATGGTACTGCTTTGTCGTTTTATGGTAGCTATTGTCGTCCTCTTTCCAACACAATTTGAATCTTGTCAATCGGAGTCACCATTCAAAAGTTATGACCGTTTGAATATTCAACGATTTAATTCTAAAAAGAAAGGGATCTGTTTTCTGGGCCGAGCGGTAGTAAACGCTAGTTTTATTCCGCCTTTGTTAAGCAACTCTAGGAAAAGTTTTAATCGCCTATTCACCCCCCTCTAGGCAACATCAGTATCCTTTCAACTATGTAATAGGATAGTGCAGTTGGTATCAGCCCTATTGAACTATTTTGGCTGCAAAGTACTACCAGTATAGAACTAGGTATTGTATTTCAGAGTAGTTTGTACGATATATACAGATACTTGTTTAGATCAAGGGAGCGATATGGTATTGCTTTGCCTTTACAGGGTAGCTATTGTCGTCCTATTTTCAACGCAATTTGATTCGGGTCAATCGGAGTCACCATTCAAAAGTTATGACTGTTTGAATATTCACCGATTTAATTCTAAAAAGAAAGGGATCTGTTTTCTGGGCCGAGCGGTAGTAAATGCTAGTTTTATTCCGCCTTTGTTGAGCCACTCTAGGAAAAGTTTTAATCGCCTATTCACCCCCCTCTAGGCGATATCCGTAGCCTTTCAACTATGTAATAGGGTAGTGCAGTTGGTATCAGCCCTATTGAACTATTTGGCTTCAAAATACTACCAGTATAGTGCGAGGTCTTGTATTTCAGAGTAGTTTGTATGATATATACTGATACTTGTTTAGATCAAGGGCACGATATGGTACTGCTTTGCCTTTATATTGTAGCTATTGTCGTCCTCTTTCCAACACAATTTGAATCGGGTCAATCGGAATGACCATTCAAAAGTTATGACCGTTTGAATATTCACCGATTTAATTCTAAAAAGAAAGGGATCTGTTTTCTGGGCCGAGCGGTAGTAAACGCTAGTTTTGTTCCGCCTTTGTTGAGCCACTCTAGGAAATTTTTAATTGCGTATTCACCCCCCCTCTAGGCGACATCCGTATCCTTTAAACTATGTAATAGGATAGTGCAGTTGGTATCAGCCCTATTGAACTATCTTGGCTGCAAAGTACTACCAGTATAGTACTAGTTATTGTATTTCAGAGTAGTTTGTATGATATATACTGATACTTGTTTAGATCAAGTGCACGATATGGTACTGCTTTGCCTTTATAGGGTAGCTATTGTCATCCTCTTTCCAACGCAATTTGAATCGGGTCAATCGGAGTCACCATTCAAAAGTTATGACCGTTTGAATATTCACCGATTTAATTCTAAAAAGAAAGGGATCTGTTTTCTGGGCCGAGGGGTAGTAAACGCTATTTTTATTCCGCCTTTGTTGATCCACTCTAGGAAAAGTTTTAATCGCCTATTCAGCCCCCTCTAGGCAACATCTGTATCCTTTCAACTATGTAATAGGATAGTGCAGTTGGTATCAGCCCTATTGAACTATTTTGGCTGCAAAGTACTACCAGTATAGTACTAGGTCTTGTATTTCAGAGTAGTTTGTACGATATATACTGATACTTGTTTAGATCAAGGGCACGATATGGTACTACTTTGCCTTTAGAGGGTAGCTATTGTCGTCCTCTTTCCAATGCAATATGAATCGGGCCAATCGGATTCACCATTCAAAAGTTATGACCGTTTGAATATTCACCGATTTAATTCTAAAAAGAAAGGGATCTGTTTTCTAGGCCGAGTGGTAGTAAACGCTAGTTTTATTCCGCCTTTGTTGTGCCACTCTAGGAAAATTTTAATCGCCTATTCACCCCCCTCTAGGCGACATCTGTATCCTTTCAACTATGTAATAGGATAGTGAAGTGGGTATCATCCCTATTGAACTATTTTGGCTGCAAAGTACTACCAGTATAGTACTAGGTCTTGTATTTCAGAGTAGTTTGTACGATATATACTAATACTTGTTTAGATCAAGGGCACGATATGGTACTGCTTTGCCTTTATAGAGTAGCTATTATCGTCCTCTTTCGAACGCAATTTCAATCGGGTCAATCGGAGTCACCATTCAAAAGTTATGACCGTTTGAATATTCACCGATTTAAATCTAAACAGAAAGGGATCTGCTTTCTGGGCCGAGCGTTAGTAAACGCTAGTTTTATTCCGCCTTTGTTGAGCCACTCTAGGAAAAGTTTTAATCGCCTATTCAACCCCCCCTCTAGGCGACATCCGTATCCTTTCAACTATGTAATGGGATAGTGCAGTTGGTATCAGCCCTATTCAGTTATTTTGGCTGCAAAGTGCTACCAGTATAGTACTAGGTCTTATATTTCAGAGTAGTTTGTACGATATATACTGATACTTGTTTAGATCATGGGCACAATATGGTACTGCTTTGCCTTTATAGGGTAGCTATTGTCGTCCTCTTTCCAACGCAATTTGAATCGGGTCAATCGAGTCACCATTCAAAGGTTATGACCGTTTGAATATTCACCGATTTATTTCTAAAAAGAATGGGATCTGTTTTCTGGGCCGAGCGGTAGTAAACGCTAGTTTTGTTCCGCCTTTGTTGAGTCACTCTAGGAAAAGTTTTAATCGCCTATTCACCCCCCTCTAGGCGACATCTCTTTCCTTTCAACTATGGAATAGGATAGTGCAGTTGGTATCAGCCCTATTGAACTATTTTGGCTGCAAAGTACTACCAGTGTGGTACTAGGTCTTGTATTTCAGAGTAGTTTGTACGATATATACTGATACTTTTTTAGATCAGGGGCACGATATGGTACTGCTTTTCCTTTATAGGGTAGCTATTGTCGTCCTCTTTCCAACGCAATTTGAATCGGGTCAATCGGAGTCACCATTCAAAAGTTATGACCGTTTGAATATTCACCGATTTAATTCTAAAAAGAAAGCGATCTGTTTTCTTGGCTGAGAGGTAGTAAACGCTAGTTTTATTCCGCCTTTGTTGAGCCACTTTAGGAAAAGTTTTAATCGCCTATTCAACCCCCCTCTAGGCGAAATCCGTATCCTTTCAATAATGTGAATGGATAGTGCAGTTGGTATCAGCCTGAACTATTTTGGCTGCAAAGTACTACTAGTATAGTACTAGGTCTTGTATTTCAGAGTAGTTTGTACGATATATACTGATACTTGTTTAGATCAAGGGCACGATATGGTACTGCTTTGGCTTTATAGGGTAGCTATTGTCGTCCTCTTTCCAATGCAATTTGAATCGGGTCAATCGGAGTCACCATTCAAAAGTTATGACCGTTTGAATATTCACCGATTTAATTCTAAAAAGAAAGGGATCTGTTTTCTGGCCAAGCGGTAGTAAACGCTAGTTTTATTCCGCCTTTGTTGAGCCACTCTAGGAAAAGTTTTAATCGCCTATTCACCCCCCTCTAGGCGACATCCGTATCCTTTCAACTATGTAATAGGATAGTGCAGTTGGTATCAGCCCTATTGAACTATTTTGGCTGCAAAGTACTACCAGTATAGTACTAGGTCTTGTATTTCAGTGCAGTTTTTACGATATATACTGATACTTGTTTAGATCAAGGGAATGATATGGTACTGCTTTGGCTTTATAGGTTATCTATTGTCATCCTCTTTCCAACGCAATTTGAATCGGGTCAATCGGAGTCACCATTCAAAAGTTATGACCGTTTGAATATTCACCGATTTAATTCTAAAAAGAAAGGTGTAACACTACGGTTCTGAAAAGACCGTAGCTTCTATGTGACATGCCAATCCCTGGATCGGTTCATTGGCCCACAATAGAATAAGATGAATAACATAGCAAAATATCCGTCTATCATAAATAACGAAGATCCAGAGTATCATTATTACAATAAAAGCTTATCTCAAGGCTAGCTCAAATTATCCAAGTAGCAACATAAATATAGTAAATCCTCCATCCTTCAAATTTCCCACAAGTGAACAAGTGCCGAGTGGAGTACCGTGGCCTAAATCGATTACTCAGAATCGGGATATCCTGCAACATGAAATGTAGCAGCCCCGAAGGGTCAATACATGAAATGTATGGCAAGTAGAGCTATTAAAGGAGACAATAGAGCTACGAAACTACATGCATATTTGGCAAGTGGAGCTGTGGCTAGCTTGCATTTGCAAATACCTTTGTCCTACTTTTCTAAACAGTTTTTGATTTTCTTTGAAAAGATCCCAATTAAGTTAACCCATCAACATTAAAGAAATTATGAAATTACAATGAGCGAGAAACATGTCATGGAATCAATATCAAGAACTCAGACGTCCATAACCGGGGACATGGCTAATCAATTAGATTATACACCCTGCAGGGGTTAGTACACTTTACCCATGTGACTTGGCCAGCCCAGCTCGTACCACCACTCTCATATTGGGTGATGATAGGGAGAAGTCCAAGAAGGGACCGTTCGGGAAGTAGCTCCCCAAACCCGACACGCACCGGTCCAACCTACCAAAATTCTACATCTCTGGATACGTGGGTTCGAGTTACCCCAACCTGCTGAGTCCAACCAACCGCCCATTCCATTATTGGCACATGGTTGTACACGTAAGCTACAAAATAAAGAAGCCAATCATTCTCTCTTGATACCTGGGTGCCTTTCCGCAATTATACCACCAAAAATTATCAATCCCATCACACCCAGGAGATTCATTGATTAAGTTGTTTTAGTTTCCGCAAACCAACACATCTAGAAACAACTTCAGTGATGTAACCCAGCCCTCGTTAATCATAGCATGGCTAAGCACATCTACCAACGGTGGTTCATCTACAGGAAAAGCCCTACCACATAATGGGACATAGCATAGCGATAGTAATATCCTACACATGCATACACAAAATACACGACAATGCATTGAAATAGTAGGACAACATCATGACCAAGGTAGCATCTACTTGCCTTGGCTGTAGCGGTCGGAAGAACAATCCACACACGAGCAAACGTTGCACTCGTCACAATCTACACGATACAATTGCAATCATAAACAAACCATCCACAATCATATGCAAACAAAGACGATGCAAGATGCATGCATGACAAGTTGAATAACGCTACCGTAGCATCACATAATCTTATTCAGTATAACTACTATATGCATGCATGGAAATTATTTTGAGTGCAAAGAAAAAAAAAGCATGAAATTTATAATGCTCAAATAATAGAGCTAGAAACTAAATAATTAGCCACTGCTAACATACTGTTTGTAAAATCTTGGAAAATTTCCACTGCGTAGGCAACTCATAATAGAATCAGTACCAATTGGAATTTCTCAAAAAGGATTTATATAATTCCCTGAGTAATTAAAATACTACAGTAAGCCTTTAAATAGATTCTGCAAATTCCAATAATGTAAGCCTAACTTTTTAATTCACTATAAGATTCCCCTTGTTCTACTGATTCCAGGGACATCTTATTTGCAATTTTTGGAGTACAGAACTTATTCTATGAATTTATCACTCTAAAAAGGGCATTAACTCATTTAATTAACCAGGACAAAACCTTGCTGTAAAAGTGTAAAACAACTGTATAGCAATATTCTACATGAGACACTGAATCCATACATATTTTATTTGCAATTTTTGGCCTAGTGGATTTGAAGATATGAATTTTACATTTTTAGATAATTTCTACCAATTTAAATCAAATTAAAAATACACAGTCAAAGTTTGACTGGCTGACCGCGCTGACCTGTCAGCGGTCAGAGTGATCGGTCAACGGTCCATCTGGACCGTCTGTTCCAGATCGGAGGGCAGGGGAGGATCACCGGAGCTGGCGAGGTGAGGCGGCGGTGGCGGTTCGGGTGGCGACGTCGGCGGCGGGTCAGGCGACTCCGGTGACGGCGGCTGGAGGGACGGTGCTCGGGGCGACGCGGCGGCGCTTGGCGTGGTGACGGCGACGGGCGGCGACGATCGGCGGCTGGAGCGCGGGCGGCGGTGGCGCGCTCCGGCGAGCAATTCCCGTCGGCGGCGATGTCTGCAGAGGGGGAAAAGGCGGTGGCGCGGGTCAGTCAGCGGCGGCGGAGCTTGCGAGGGAGGAGAGATGGCACGGGGTGGCGGCGCGTTACCTCGTCTGCGAGGTCGGCGGCGGCGAGACGGCGATGTCAGCGGCAGAGGAGCTCGGAGCGAGCTAGGGTTCGAGAGGGGGGAAAAAGGGTCGCGGCTAGAAGGTTTAAGGGGGTGGCTCGGGCGGAGTCCTTCACGGAAACAGCCGCGCGAAAATCGGGCGGCGACGGCGCTGTCCGCGTCCGGTACGGGCGGCGGCGGCGGGGCTGGCGGCGCCTAGCTATCGGGCTGGGCCGGCTGGGCCACAGGCAGGCCGACTTGCTGCAGTGCTGCATTTTTTATTCCTTTTCTTTTTCTTTTCCCTGCCGAATTTTTAACTGAATTTTTGACAGAAACTGTCTAGAATAAGCCCAAAATTCAGTTTGCCATAACTTCTTCTATGAAGCTCCGATTTGGGCGATTCAAAGTGCTACGGGTTCATGGCGGAACCCTTTATCCACCCGTGCCTTCCATATACCCAAAATATAATGTTTTTAAAAGAGGCATGGTAAAACCTAGTGTTCAAGTGTAGGTGTCAAAATGCAAATGCAATTGGTTTGTTTTGCCAAAATCTTTTCAAACTGAAATTTTACAAAGATGATCATGATGAAATGCCATGAATGTTATGCAGTACGAAATCTAAAATTTGGGATGTGACAAGACTAACCCCCTTAAGATGAATCTCGTCCCCGAGATTCGGCGTGGCTAGCAGATAGGTATGGGTGGTCCTCTCGGATGTCATCCTCACGCTCCCATGTGGGTTCCTCTTCGGTGTGGTGGCTCCATTGCACCTTGCAAAACCTGATCGTCTTGGTATGGGTAACCCTCTCCGCTGTCTCTAGAATCTTGACCGGCTTCTCCTCATAGGTTAAGTCATTCTCAAGCTGAACCTCCTCTAGTGACACTATGTCTCTCAATGGTGTATCCACCATCTCCAGATGGAACTTCTTCAGCTGGGACACGTGGAACATATTGTGGATGGCGGACAGAGCCTCTGGCAACTACAACTGATAAGCAACCTCTCCTTTGTGTGTTAAGACCCGATATGGTCCAATAAACCGAGGTGCCAGCTTACCCTTGATTCCAAATCTCTTAATTCCACGCAGCGGTGACACTCTGAGGTATGCTCTATCACCTATCTCATACACCACTTCCTTGCGCTTGGCGTCAGCATAGCTCTTCTCTTGATTGTGCTACCTTCAGTCTGTCCCTGATCAAGGCGACCTTCTCCTCAGCGTCCTTGATCAAATCAGGTCCAAACAGCTGACGTTCTCCCACTCCATCCCATAGCAATGGTGTCTGGCACCGTTTCCCGCATAGCACATCGAACGGTGACGTCTTGATGCTGGTTTGATAGTTGTTGTTGTAGGAAAATTCAGCATACGACAAATTCTCATCCCAACTAGAACCATGAGCCAAAGCGCAAACTCTCAGCATATCCTCCAAAACTGAGTTACCCTCTCGGTCTGTCCATCAGTCTGGGGGTGGAATGTTGTGCTAAACTCCAACCTAGTCCCCAATGACTCGTGCAGCAGGCGCCAAAAGTGTGAGGTAAATTGGGTGCCTCTATCAGATACAATGCTCTTAGGAACTCCATGTAGGCACACAATTCTGTCCATATAAATCTTGGCTAACTTTGCACTCGTGTAGGTCGTCTTCACCTGTATAAAGTGGGCTACCTTGGTCAAATGGTCGACCACTACCCAAATGGAGTCATATCCCGACTTGGTCCTGGGCAATCCTATGATAAAATCCATTCCCACTCTATCCCACTTCCAATCCGGCACAGGCAATGGCAGTAGCAGTCCTCCTGGCTTCTGGTGTTCCGCCTTCACTCGGCTACATACATAACATAAGCCAATATGCTCGGCGATGTCTCCCTTCATGTTGTTCCACCAAAATCTGTCCTTTAGATCCATATACATCTTCGTATTGCCCGGATGTATGGAGTATGGCGAGTCATGAGCTTCCTGCAGAATCAACTTCCTTATCTCCGGGTCGTTGGGCACACACAAACGATCTCCATACCACAAGGTACCATGCTCATCCTCGCGAATATCCTTTTCTCGATTTTCCTTCATCTTTTCCTTTATCTCCTCTATTTCTTTGTCTCCTACCTGATCCTTCTTGATCATGTCCTGTAGCGTTGGTTGGACTTCCATGGCTGGCAAATATCCTTCAGACACTACCTCCAGTCTAAGGTCCTTGAGTTGCTTGCACAAATCCTCGGGCAATTCCCCAACAGTCAATCCATTGGCATAGACCTTCCGGCTCAGAGCATCTGCTACTACATTGGCTTTTCCTAGGTGGTATTGTAGATTCATATCATAATCCTTAATAAGTTCCAACCATCTCCTTTGCCTCATGTTCAGTTCCTTCAGTGTAAATATGTATTTCAGGCTCTTGTCGTCAGTGTACACATCATAGTGTTTGCCCATTAGGTAGTGCCTCCATACTTTGAGCGCATGAACAGCTGATGCTAATTCCAGGTCATGTGTGGGATAATTCCTCTCATGGTGTTTAAGTTGTCGCGAGGCATATGACACCACTCTCCCATCTTGCATCAGCACACTCCCAAGTCCCTGTCGAGAAGCATCACAGTACACTTGGAAATCCTTCTGAAGATCTGGTAAACACATAACAGGTGCGATCACTAGTCGACGCTTCAGTTCCTGAAAGCTGGCTTCACACGCATCCGTCCACTCAAACTTCCTCTCCTTCTTCAGAAGTTCTGTCATTGGTTTAGCAATCTTGGAGAAATTTTCAATGAATCTCCTATAATATCCAGCAAGTCCCAAAAATCTCCGAATATCTCCCACATTCTTGGGTGCTTCCCACAAAGTTACTGCAGTCACCTTGTTAGGATCAACAGCGACTCCTTCCCCTGACACCACGTGTCCAAGAAATCCAATAGTGTTAAGCCAGAATTCACAATTACTGAATTTGGCATACAGCTTGTGCTCCCTCAGCTTCTCCATAATCAGTCGCAGATGTTTCTCATGCTCAGCATCATCCTTGGAATATATCAGTATGTCATCAATAAAAACCACCAAGAACTTGTCCAAGTACTCCATGAATACCTTGTTCATCATGGTCATGAAATACACCGGAGCATTCGTTATTCCAAAAGACATAACTGTATACTCATATAAACCATACCTAGTAGTGAAAGCAGTTTTTGGTATGTCCTCCTCCCCGATCTTCAATTGGAAATAACCCGATCGCAGATCAATTTTGCTAAACACCTTTGCTCATTCCAGTTGATCAAACAAATCATTTATGTTCGGCAGGGGGTATTTGTTCTTGATGGTCACTTCATTCAGCGAGCGGTAGTCCACCACTAACCTCTTGCTGCTGTCTTTCTTCTCCACAAACAGAACGGGTGCACCCCATGACGACGAACTAGGTTGAATAAATCCCTTGTCCAACTACTCCTTTAGCTATTTCTTCAATTCCTTTAGCTCATCCACATCCATCTTGTATGGTCTCTTTGATATAGGTCTTGTACCCGGCATCAGATCGATGAGAAACTCCACATCCCTGTCAGGTGGCATCCCTGGTAGCTCTTCCGGAAACAAGTCGGGGTACTCCTTAATCACAGGCACAGTATCCATGCTAACCCCCTTAAGAGAATTCAGCTTACACCTTCCCGGTCGCACAACCGACTTGAACCTAATCCTCTTACCATCCGGGGTTTTGAGTGAAACTGCTCGCTGTGCACAATCTATGTGTCCCCCATGCATAGACATCCAATCCATGCCCAAAATCACATCTAAACCTTGTGATTCCAATACTACCAGATGTGCAATAAAATTGTGTGCTCCAATCCTCACAGTTAAGTCGCGGCATTCCGCGCTAGCTATCATATCCCCTCCAGGTGAGCTTACTCTAATAGACCCTTTTAGAGACTCCGTAGGTAAATTATACTTATCCACAAATGCCCTTGATATGAATGAATGCGATGCACCAGTATCGAAAAGTATAAGTGCAGGCTGAGTGTTGATTGGAAACTTACCAATCACAAGATCAGGCTCATCTGGGATCTCCTCCACATTCATGTGGTTCACTGTGGCCTTCTGGTTGTTGTCTGGCTTCAGTCCCTTCTTCTCCGGACAATTGTCTGCATAATGTCCCTTCTGGCCACACTTGAAGCATGTCACCTCACTCATGTCCTTCTTCACAAAGCTGCGATCACGGTTGCGGTCATGTCCACTGTGTCCTCCAGAATGGTGAGTGTGTCCTCCCTTGTGGCTGTGGCGGTTGCTCTTGTGGCTATCATGGCGATGTCCATCGCCTCCATGGTTGTGGCGGTCATGGCTTCCATGGTGCCCATGGTCACTTCCCCCATGCTTGGAGTATCCATCATAAGAAGTGCGAGACTTGTAGTGAGAACCAGAGTGGTGATTGCTGCTCTTTCTCTTGCGGTTTTCCACCTGCTTGTGCTTCCCTTCCAAGATCCTGGCCTTGTCCATAAGCTCCTGGAAAGTGGGACAGTAAACCACTAGCAGATGCACTGAAAGCTCATCACTGAGGCCATCCAGGAATCTCTCCCTCCTTTTTGCATCAGTGTCAACATCCTCAGGTGCATAACGAGACAGGTTGTTGAACTCCTCAATATACTCAGCCACGGTACGGTTGGTTTGCGCAAATTGCGAAATTCCTTACTTTTCAGCCTCAGAACTCCTGAAGATACGTGGTTGGTCCTAAAACCTTCCTCAAACATTGCCCAAGTCACAGTGTCCAGAGGGTGGGTGATCTGAAAAGTGTCCCACCACGAAGCGGCTGGTCCCTCCAGTAGGTGAGCGGCAAACCTCACCTTCTCAGCATCTGTGCACCCAACAGTTACCAGATCCTTGTTGACTGAACGCAACCAGTCGAGAGCAACCATCGGCTCCGTTGCATTAGAGAACTTCGCTGGCCTTAACCTCAGAAACCTAGTAAGTGCATCTCCCTGAGGCTGGTTGTTCCCATTGTTGTTGTTGTTGTTGTTGTTGTTCTGAGCTTCCATGAACTAGGTCATAACTTGGGTCAGCTGTGCCTGAGCTGCCATAAGTTGCTCCAACTCAGTGGGTTGACGGCGGGGAGGCATCTGCGGTTCAGCACAGGTAAGTTTAGAAAGAATCGATTACGAAAACAGGATTCTACCCATGCATTATGACCAAACAACAACAAAACAATCACAGATAATCTCAAGCAAGCAACACATCAGCAAACAAATGATCCAGCAACATCCCAGGGGTTATCCTAGCAGTATATGTCTACTGGAATAGTTTTTAGAAGAGTTGGCAATAGTTATCTAGATAAAAGGTCAACAAAGCATTAAAACAGAAATCTGCCAGAACAGTCCAGCAGTGTTCACGAATTTTTCTACCTGACTTAAACTCGTCAGGAATTTTTGCTGATTTTTGTGTATACAGTACAGAGAGTTTCGAACCAACCCTATTTGTTTCCGATTTTTCCCAGTTACCAGTAAAATATGAAAATTCGTGCAGTACAGCTGTGTCAGCAGAAAACTGCATCAGGAAAAACTCAGATATCAACCAAACTTGCCATAACTCTTCCATAAAATTCGCACAAATAATCCTGGGATATTAGAGTACACATAGGAGCAACTAAACACTCTTAAACTAACAGTAATTAAGTTTTACATCGATCGAGACTAATCCTAACGATTCTGGATCCTCCACTTGGGAGGCATAAAATCTCGAACTCCACCTCTTCTGGATCCTCCTCTTCTTCATTCTCTGCTGCAGCTGCAACAGCTTCATATCCTCCACCATCATCGTCTCCATCATCATCATCCTCATCCTCATCCTCATCATCGTTCCCACTGTCATCATCATCATCATTGTTTCCATCATCTCCATTGTCATCATCAGAGGGTGGATTCAGCTGTTCTTGGAGAGCGGCAATCTGGGCTGTCATCTCTTCAATAGTTTGATCCCTTTCCTGGACGGTACCTTGCAGCTGTTGTATGGTATGATTGTTTTCCTGCACGGTCCCATTAAGCTGCGCTATGGTTGCATCCCTGCCTATCAGGGCATTCTTCAGAACATCCACAGCTTCATGCAAGGTCTCTATCTCCAGTCCTTGGACCACCATACCATTGCTGGAAAAATCTGCTATCTCCTTTACCATCACCACTTTCTCAGCTAGAGCTCCATTCTCACTTTTCATATCCTCTATGTGCCTCCGACGGGGCGGCATGTTGTTCCTGTCGCCCGGGGTAACCACAATGTTCCTTCCTCATCACGCCTCCCGTAGTCACGGTAGGGTGAGTCTGCTGGCAGCAGGTGTCAGACAAGATGGCACTGGCGTGACAGGGCTTCATGCAGGGCCAAGTTTATTCCAAGTCCCCAGTTGCAGTATGTCTTGGTGTAGATCAGATGCACAGGGTTTGGCAAGGCGGCATCCCTGAAGATGAAAGTGGTGATCTCCCATGCATCCTCGCCATATCCATAGGTGTACAGCCTTCTTCCCTTAAACATGGGTAGTGGCAATCCCAATGACCGCGAGAGCTGTGCTAGCTGTCTTGCAAAGGGCCTTGGTGACTCCATAGTTGCATACTCAGTCCTGACTTCTCCCATCTATTAATTAAAATGGGAAAGTGTGAGAATAACATATGGTAAGAACTTACGAGAGTGAAAGGCATAAGATGAAAGACAAAGTTAATATAAGCTTTAATAATTCTATGGCTTCCTAATCCAAACCTAGGTCACGATCCTACAGTCGACACACGGGCTCTGATACCATCTTCTAACACTACGGTTCTGAAAAGACCGTAGCTTCTATGCAACATGCCAATCCCTGGATCGGTTCATTGGCCCACAATAGAATAAGATGAATAACATAGCAAAATATCAGTGTATCATAAATAACGAAGATCCAGAGTATCATTATTACAATAAAAGCTTAGCTCAAGGCTAGCTCAAATTATCCAAGTAGCAACATAAATATAGTAAATCCTCCATCCTTCAAATTGCCCACAAGTGAACAAGTGTCGAGTGGAGTACCGTGGCCTAAATCGATTGCTCAGAATCGGAATATCCTGCAACATGAAACGTAGCAGCCCCGAAGGGTCAATACATGGAATGTATGGCAAGTAGAGCTATTAAAGGAGACAATAGAGCTAAAAACTACATGCATATTTGGCAAGTGGAGCTGTGGTTAGCTTGCATTTGCAAATACCAATGTCCTACTTTCGTAAACAGTTTTTGATTTTCTTGGAAAAGATCCCAATTAAGTTAACCCATCAACATTAAAGCAATTATGAAATTGGAATGAGCGAGAAACATGTCATGGAATCAATATCAAGCAACTCAGACGTCCATAAACGGGGACACGGCTAATCGATTAGATTATACACCCTGCAGGGGTTAGTACACTTTACCCATGTGACTTGGCCAGCCCAGCTCATACCACCACTCTCATATTGGGTGATGATAGGGAGAAGTCCAAGAAGGGACCGTTCGGGAAGTAGCTCCCCAAACCCGACACGCACCGGTCCAACCTACCAAAAATTCTACATCTCTGGATACGTGGGTTCGAGTTACCACAACCTACTGAGTCCAACCAACCGCCCATTCCATTACTGGCACATGGTTGTACACGTAACCTACAAAATAAAGAAGCCAATCATTCTCTCTTGATACCTGGGTGCCTTTCTGCAATGATACCACCAAAAATTATCAATTCCATCACACCCAGGAGATTCATTGATTAAGTTGTTTTAGTTTCCGCAAACCAATACATTTAGAAACAACTACAGTGATGTAACCCAGACCTCGTTCATCATATCATGGCTAAGCACATTTACCAACGGTGGTTCATCTACAGGAAAAGCCCTACCACATAATAGGACATATCATAGCGATAGTAATATCCTACACATGCATACACAAAATACACTACAATGCATTAAAAATAGTAGGACAACATCATGAACAAGGTAGCATCTACTTGCCTTGGCTGTAGCGGTCGGAAGAACAATCCACACACGAGCAAACATTGCACTCGTCACAATCTACACGATACAATTGCAATCATAAACAAACCATCCACAATCATATGCAAACAAAGACGATGCAAGATGCATGCATGACAAGTTGAATAACGCTACCATAGCATCACATAATCTTATTCAGTATAACTACTGTATGCATGCATGGAAATTATTTTGACTGCAAAGAAAACAAAGCATGCAATTTATAATGCTCAAATAATAGAGCTAGAAACTAAATAATTAGCCACTGCTAACATACTGTTTGTAAAATCTTGGAAAATTTCCACTGCGTAGGCAACTCATAATAGAATTAGTACCAATTGGAATTTCTCAAAAAGGATTTATATAATTCCCTGATTAATTAAAATACTACAGTAAGCATTTAAATAGATTCTGCAAATTCCAATACTGTAAGCCTAACTTTTTAATTCACTGTAAGATTCCCCTTGTTCTACTTATTCCAGGGACATCTTATTTGCAATTTTTGGAGTACAGAACTTATTCTATGAATTTATTACTCTAAAAAGGGCATTAACTCATTTAATTAACCAAGACAAAACCTTGCTATCAAAGTTTGACTGGCTGACCGCGCTGACGTGGAGCGTTGACCAGTCAGCGGTCAGAGTGATCGGTCAACGGTCCATCTAGACCGTCTGTTGCAGATCGGAGGGCAGGGGCAGGCGACGGCGGCGGGACGGTGCTCGGGGCGACGTGACGGCACTTGGCATGGTGACGACGACGGGCGGCGCGTCCGAGGGCGGCGACGATCGGCGGCTGGAGCGCGGGCGGCGGTGGCACGCTCCGGCGAGCAATTCCCGTCGGCGGCGGCGTCTGCAAAGGGGGAAAAGGCGGCGGCGCAGGTCAGTCGGCAGCGGAGGAGCTCGCGAGGGAGGAGTGAGGGCGCGGGGTGTCGGCGTGTTACCTCGTTTGCGAGGTCGGCGGCGGCGAGACGGCGATGTCGGCGGCGGTGGAGCTCAGAGCGAGCTAGGGTTCGAGAGGGGGGAAAGGGTCGCGGCTAGAAGGTTTAAGGGGGCGGCTCAGGCGGAGTCCTTCACGGAAACGGCCGCGCGAAAATCGGGCGGCGACGGCGCTGTCCGTGTCAGGTACGGGCGGCGGCGGCGCGCTGACAGGTGGACTCCACCTGTCGGTGGCTGGCGGCGGGGCTGGCGGTGCCTAGCTATCGGCCGCGCGCGCGCTGCTGGCTGCTGCGCGCGGGCTGCTACGCGGCTGGGCCGGCTGGGCCGCAGGCAGGCCGGCTTGCTGCAGCGCTGCGTTTTATTTTTTTATTCCTTTTCTTTTTCTTTTCCCTGCCGAATTTTTAACTGAATTTTTGACAGAAACTGTCTAGAATAAGCCCGAAATTCAGTTTGCCATAACTTCTTCTATGAAGCTCCGATTTGGGCGATTCAAAGTGCTACGGGTTCGTGGCGGAATCCTCTATGCACCTGTGCCTTCAATATACCCAAAATATAATGTTTTTAATAGAGGCAGGGTAAATCCTAGTGTTCAAGTGTAGGTGTCAAAATGAAAATGCAAGTGGTTTGTTTTGCCAAAATCTTTTTAAACTGAAATTTTGCAAAGATGATCATGATGCACTGCCATGAATGTTATGCAGTACCAAATATAAAATTTGGGATGTGACAAAAGGGATCTGTTTTCTGGACCGAGTGGTAGTAAACGCTAGTTTTATTCCGCCTTTGTTGAGCCACTCTAGAAAAAGTTTTAATCGCCTATTCACCCCCCCTCTAGGCGACATCCGTATCCTTTCAACTATGTAATAGGATAGTGCAGTTGGTATCAGCCCTATTGAACTATTTCGGCTGCAAAGTACTACCAGTATAGTACTAGGTCTTGTATTTCAGAGTAGTTGGTTCGATATATACTGATACTTGTTTAGATCAAGGGCACGATATGGCACTGCTTTGCCTTTATAGTGTAGCTATTGTTGTCCTCTTTCCAACGCAATTTGAATCGGGTCAATCGGAGTAACCATTCAAAGGTTATGACCGTTTGAATATTCACCGATTTAATTGTAAAAAGAAAGGGATCTGTTTTCTAGGCCAAGTGGTAGTAAATGCTAGTGTTATTCCGCCTTTGTTGAGCCACTCTAGGAAAAAATTTAATCGCCTATTCACCCTCCTTTAGGCGACATCTGTTTCCTTTAAACTATGTAATAGGATAGTGCAGTTGGTATCAGCCCTATTGAACTATTTTGGCTGCAAAGTACTACCAGTATAGTACTAGGTCTTGTATTTCAGAGTAGTTTGTACGATATATACTGATACTTGTTTAGATCAAGGGCACGATATGGTAATGCTTTGCCTTTATAGGGTAGCTATTGTCGTCCTCTTTCCAACGCAATTTGAATCGGGTCAATCGGAGTCACCATTCAAAAGTTATGACCATTTGAATATTCACCGATTTAATTCTAAAAAGAAAGGAATCTGTTTTCTGGGCCGAGCGGTAATAAACGCTAGTTTTATTCCGCCTTTGTTGATCCACTCTAGGAAAAGTTTTAATCGCCTATTCACCCCGCCTTTAGGCGACATCTGTTTCCTTTCAACTATGTAATCGGATAGTGCGGTTGGTATCAGCCCTATTGAACTATTTTGGCTGCAAAGTACTACCAGTATAGTACTAGGTCTTGTATTTCAGAGTAGTTTGTACGATATATACTCATACTTGTTTAGATCAAGGGCATGATATGGTACTGCTTTGTCTTTATAGGGTAGGTATTGTCGTCCTCTTTCCAACGCAATTTGAACCGGGTCAATCGGAGTCACCATTCAAAAGTTATGACCGTTTGAATATTCACCGATTTAATTCTAAAAAGAAAGGGATCTGTTTTCTGGGCCGAGCGGTAGTAAACGCTAGTTTTATTCCGCCTTTGTTGAGCCACTCTAGGAAAAGTTTTAATCACCTATTCACCCCCCTCTGGAATCTTGCAGTCCAGCTGCTCAAGACGTTGAGTGTAGCCCGACATCTTAATGGCGTGATCACTAACGGAACTCCCTTCCTCCATCTTGCTGTTAAAGAATTTCTGAGAGATCTCATATCTCTCAGAACGGGCCTGAGTCTGAAACATGGTTTTCAGTTCCTCAAGAATCTCAAAGGGCCCGGCGAACTCCTCAAAACGATTTTGAAGGTCCGATTCCATAGCAAACAACATGGTGCTATTAATCTGTAAGGTTCCCAACCTTTAATAAGGTAGAGATCCCTGTGTTTACAATGCTAGTCCTTGGATCAATATCTAGCATCCACAGTTAAGATGTAATATCAAGAAACAAAGGTCATAATACAACTCTATAACCAGGAATAACATAATTTATTACATCTTACATAGCTCATTTGGCTATTACATTACATTGCAGCAGAATATCTATAAGCATGGGGTCCTTCATCTTCAAAGTGCCACAGGCAGACATGTTGGTTATAGACTTGTAATCCTAATCATTTAACTTCACTAATATCAATCAAACCTGCAACATAACAAGTTACAGCCACCAGGGTCAATACATTTTAATTATATTGGCAAGTGATACTATGGTAGTATAGTGGAGTCTATCATCTATATGCATTTGGCTAAGTGGAGCTTAGGCTTGCTTTGCTCAAAATAGATTTTCCTTATCATTTGAAAGCACTAAGTTTTTGCTTGACAAAATCATTCCCAAGGCATCCCCAATAGAAATTGGTGATCCTTTCAACCCCTTGTTCAACCACAAGTTTTTAACTTAGAAATTTGGATGATGAGATTCTTGATAGCTTCCATGTCTTGATGCTCAAATTGTCCTTTTCCAGGGACATGGCTAAGTACTTAGATTTTACACTCTGCAGAGGTGGTGCACTTTCCCCACAAGACTTGGTGTCACCAAGACAAGATCTTTCAGAAGCCTTCCCTTAGACCAGAATGGACGCGTTCCAACCTATCATTCCCCTACCACCAACTGTCCATTTGGCTAAGTTATTGCAACCTATATGATCCAGGCAGAACCCATAATGCCAAGTGGCTGCACTTGAAGCTTCTCAAGTTTTGACATCTCAAATCTCTTTGTTCCTGGGTGGCCATCCACAAGTGAGATACACAAGGTTCACCAGTCCCCTGGCCTTGTGTAACCACTCAACATAAACCATTCCTTCCATTCCACCCAGGTGATTCATTTACTTAGTTGTTTTATTAAACAAAACACAAGTCCTCAGACTTAGAAATTTTTCCATAGTATGAATATACATTCCACCCTTGTTTTCTACTAGCTAAGCTAAGCATGATAGTAATAGGGATCTTAACTTAGTAAATTTCTACTAAGGTTTCTTCTACTAGGTTTTCCCATAGCATAGTTTATACTTAGCAAAATTCCATGCAAGCCCTACTTAGAAATACCACTAATGCATAGTGGAAATAACGGAACAAAAGTATGAAGCATCACTTGCCTTTTTGGTAGAGTGTATAAGTTTACTCCTTGATCTTTGCAATGTTCACACACTTAAAGTCACTACAATTCAATCAAGCAAACAATATTTCAAACTACCATTCAAGAAATTCAACACATAAAATAATAATAACAAAACAATGCATGCAAGCATGCTAAAGATTGTTTTATTTGTAAAAGTGGTTTCTAATGGGTCATAAACATTTGAAAACACCTAATGGTCATTTTATAAAGTGGCAAAATCATTTGTATAAGATTTTACTTCATAAACCATTTTTAGACCAAATCATTATTTCATGTGGTGAAGAAATGCTTTTAATAAGGCAAAATTCTATAGGTTTCACAAAATATGCTTTCAAACCATATAATCTTGTGATTAGGCCCAGAGAGTTTATTTCCAAAACATTTTCCAAAGGTTTTCCTCCAAAATCATTTTTATCAATTAAACCATATTTTTATTTGACTAGAAATGGTTTAAATCCAAAGTTTATTCTTTTGATTCACCAAATACATTTTTGAAACCACCATTTGTTTCCTATGGTCAGTAGGTTCAAAACAAACCATTTGCCAAAGATTTTATCCTCAAAATTATTTTAGAAAAAATTTTATATTCTAAACAAGCATACATAATTTTCTGCATAAACAAACATTTTACCAGAAGCTTTTTACTAAACAAAGAGCATGGTTGGCTAGGTCTTGTTTTTCTAAATCCATTGATATAAAGTTTGCAAAATTTGGACGTGTAGATTAAAAGTTATAGATTTTACAAAATCTAGCATCTAATAGATCAAATCTGTTTTAATTCAAATCAACAGAGCCACGTGTCTTATTTCTATTCGCCCATACCACTTCGGTTGGATCGAGCTCTGGCAGCCGTCGGATTTAAGTTACATCGCACGGTGCACATGTGTTACTTACACCTTCGTCTAGTTTCTATCCTACCCGCTGGATCTTAATCTTACGGCGCACAGCACACTTGCCAGAGTCGGGCGGCGCTGGCGGCGGCAGGTGGCGGCGGCGTGTCTGGCTACGGCGTCGCGGCGGTTACTGGAAGCGAGGGAGAGAAGGGTGTGGCTCACCAGGTTCGCAGTGGCGTGGGGAATCTCAACGTGGTCTTCGGGTAGCAGGGGACGCACGGGGTCGATGAGAATCGCTCGTCGGAGTTGAGCCGTGCCTCGGGTGCGGTCATACGTCGACGGGGGCGAGTCTCTGGGACGCAAACGAGAAAAATAATGCATTAGGAAGGTGCGAACGAGTTCAAGGATCGCGAGAATACTCACCAGTGAGCAAGGGGCGCACGGGTTGGGCGTCAGTAGCTCGCCGGAGAGGTAGCAGGCGGCGGCGCTTGCTCAGTGATGGTGTTGTTGACGATTCACTACACGCGTGGATGAATGGAAGGTACTGTGAGGTGCGCCAGAGGTTGGGGAAGATGCTCATGTGCTCGAGGAGACGAGGGGCAGAGGAGGCTGGCCGGAATCGACGCCGGAACTCGTCGGGGCAGTGGAGCTTCGTAGAGAAATTAGGACGGACTAGGGGCGCGCTAAGGTGGGGAACAGAGGGGGAAACGTAGAGGGAATGCTGGCGATTAAGAGAGCATGGTCTGGGGGCGGAATCATTGCGTCATTCAAGACAATTGACGACGCAATCAAATCAGCAGTAACGGGAGGAAGAACAGGTCGCGGGTTGACGACAAGGTGAGCTGGCGGTGGGGTCCGCTTGGCAGCGTGAGAGAGGAGTGGGGAGATGGGGTCCACGCGTCATACACTGTGCGGGTAGGATATTTGGTCTGAAGCGTTTTTCTGTGGGTGGGGAGAGGAACTGGGCTGGACTGGGCTTAGTGGGCTCGCTGTCTGGTTCCATTTTTTTTGTTCCTGATTCTTTTTCTTTTTCTCATTTGGTTTTTCTGTTTTGATTTTGATCAACCAATTTAAACACTCATTTGATTTCAAAACTTTGCCAGATTTTGTGTAGGTTTAAATATTCATTAACAAAACATTCTGAAATCATTTTTAGAATAATTTACTAATTCTTTTTAAGGTCTTTTTAATTATTCAAAAAAGGCTCTAGTTTTGAATCATATAAGATTTAATAATATTATTAAACACCATTTAATTTCTTTAAACTTTCCAAAACCTTTCAGTAGGTTTTTATTTGATTATTTGGGTTCAAATAATTTATCTTGAATTGTTTGGAATAATTTAATATGATTTATTAATCATTTAAGATTGGGTATTTGTTTTAATTCCAATGGGATTAAATATAGTTTTAATTCCCTAAAGTTTATTTGGAAGATTTATTTGATTTAAGTTGATTAAACAACTTTTGTTTCACTTGGGTAAATTCCAAATATCATTTTCTCATGATTTAAATGATCATTCTTATTAGAGATTTGCCTTTCTCAAAATAGGGATAGAATGCTTTAATGCCATTTTATTTTATTTTGGGAATTCTTTATCCTTTTATTTTATTTAATTTGGATTCTAATTCATTCCATTTGATTAATATATTTGGCCAAGATTTGATTTGTTCTTTAAATATTCTTTATTTAATAATTCTTTCTTCATCTTATAAAATCCATATCTTTTTATTTATAGATCCAAACTTGGTGATTCCAATTTGTAAAATCTTGTTTAATATTTGTTTATCCTTTTAATTCACTTTAGGATCATTTGCTCATCAATTGGTTTGGATTTATAGATAGGTTCTTTATTAGCTTTGGAAATTTAATTTCCTTATCTTATTATATTCATAAGATTTTATTTATGGCTCCAATTTAAGTGAATCCAATTTATATGGTCTTATAACATTTTTATTTGTCTTTCTTGATCATTTGTGAATGTTTGTTGACAAATTTTTATATGGATAAAATCCACAGGCTTGGAGATACTTGGAAATGATTTATATTCCATTAGGGTTTTAGGGTTTGGATTTGTTTTCCAAGTGTTTAAATTTCCAGATACATTCATTGGGGAATGCAATTCACATGATTTGGATTTTGTTAAATTCAAACTTTAATTAAAGTTTGTTCAAGATGGGATTTTAAGTTTCCTTTTAGAAATAAAAGTTTCTTTTCACCCTGATTTTCAACAATAATTTATTTTGTTTATTTATTTTTCACATTACAAGATTTGGAAAATCTTGGGATGTGACATAATCACACCATAATCATCTTTGTGTGATTGATAAACATCTTTTTCATCAGCCGGCGCATCTACAGCAGGGGCGTCACCTAGAGCTTTCTCAAGGACATAGTCCTTTTGTCCGCCAGCGAGAATGATTCTCAGATTGCGGAACTAGTTGGTGAAGTTAGACCCATTGTTCTTAAGCTTTTCTTTCTCAGCAAAAACGTTGAAACTGAAGTTGGACTTAGCCATTTGATCTACAAAATTTGCAAGTACAATTTAGACTATGTTCATGATAACTAGTTCAACTTAATCAAATTACTAGATGAACTCCCACTAAATTCAACATCCCTCAAGTTGTTTAGTGAACATGATCCAAATTCACCACACCTAATCCGATCTTCACGAGAAGAGATGTGGTTTCAATGGTGGACAACAAAGTGTCGATCATATCTTTCATATGACTCATGCTTAACCTTTCGGTTCGTGTGTTCCGAGGCCATGTCTATACATGCTAGGCTCGTCAAGTCAAACCCAAGTATTTCCGCGTGTGCAAAACTGGCTTGCACCCGTTGTATGTGAACGTAGAGTTTATAGCACCCGATCATCACGTGGTGCTTGAACATGACGAACTTTCGCAACGGTGCATACATGGGGAGAACACAGTTTATCTTGATCTTTAAGTGAGGAATCATCTTATAATGCTACCGTCGCGATCTAAGCATAATAAGATACATAAAAGGATAAACATCACATGCATATAATTTTATGTGACATGGTATAGCCAATCTCCACGCAATGATCTCCATCTTGTGCATGCCAGCATGATCTCCATCACTCCACCATGATTGCCTCCACCACGAATAGCAACTACAACTATTGCTAACTACTTAGCGATAAAGTAAAGCTATTACATGGCGTATAAGAAGTTGACACACAGGTCATACACAATTATAAAGACAACCATATGGCTCCTGCCGGTTGTGTACTCATCGACATGCAAGTCGTGAAATATTACAAAACATGACCATTGCATACAACATACACATCACATCTTGGGCCATACCATATCACAGAAACACTCCCTGCAAAAAACAAGTTAGACGCCTCTACTTTGTTGTTGCATGTTTTATGTGGCTTATGGAGTAACAAGCTAAGAACGATTCTTACCTACGGAAATCCACAACAGTGATATTATGGTTGCTAAAATCCGGTGTAAATCCCATGACAACTATAGTGACATAAACTGGCATCCACCAGCCGCATGTGTGGAACAAGCCACACGTCAAGTGCGGAGCCGGTCTCACAAACGAGGTTGCGTAAAGTTGGCCTGGACCGCTTCGATCTCACTATCCCGCGTCATAAGAATTACACAACAAGAGGCTTGCAACAGAAAATATCAACGCCCGCAACAAGCATGTTGTGTTCTACTCGTGAAACACATCTACGCATAGATCTAGCTCTGATACCACTGAAGGGTTTCGTAGCATAGTAAATCAAAATTTTCTACGGATGCAAATGAGGAAGCCAAGATCTAATCTAGGAGATGCAAACAACGAGGAGGGATAGATGAGATCTTCATACCCTTGAAGAAATCGCACAGCGGAACGTTCAACGGAACGTGGTTGATGTAGTCATACTAGCCCTCTACTCCTCACGATCCGATCTGATCCAACGCCGCAAGTGGCGATGCCTCCGAGAGATGCACACGTACGGCACCTCGACGTCTCCTCCTTCCTAGGTCCAGCAAGTGGGGTGGAGAGATAGATTGGATCTACAACACGACGCCATGGTGCAAAGGTGGAGAGTTTCTGCGGCAGGGCTTCGCCTACGCGCAGTCGGGAGAGAGAGAGAGAGAGGAGGGCAGCAGGTAGGCGGCTAGGGTTGGAGGAGGTGTGGGGGGAGGGTGCGCCCCTGTCCTCTTTATAAAGAGGGCTGGCCGGCTGCCCTTGCCCCTCCTCCAAACCCTAGGGCCGGCGGCCACATGGGTGGAGTGGGGGGCAACTTCCCCCCCCTTCTAGAAGCTCTCCCTAGGGTTTCCCTAGGGCTTGGCCGACTGGGCCTATGGGGCCTTGTGCCCCTGGACCAATGCGGCCAGGACACTCCCTCGTAGGCCCATGCCCCCTCCCGACAAGTAGGGCCACGTTGGTCCCACTCCGGAAGCTTCTAGAACCTTTCGGTACAATACCGAACATTCTGAAACAATTCCGAAATCCAAAAACTGCTTGGCCTTATATGAATCTTATTCTCCGGACCATTCCGGAACCTCTCGCGATGTCCTGGATCTCATCCGAGACTCCGAACAAAAACTCATAAACCAATTATCCATTCTATCCTAGCGTCGAGACACGTTAAGTGTGTGATCCTATGGGTTCGAGAATATGCAGACATGATCTTCCATCAATAATCAACAGTGGGGTCTGGAAACCCATATTGACTCGCACATATTCATCGATGATCATATCGGATGAACCACGATGCCAGGATTCAATTAATCCCATATATATATATATTCCCTTCGTCACGCGATATTTTACTTGCCCGAGATTCGATCGTTGGCATCGGCATACCTAGTTCAATCTCGTTCACAGCAAGTACTTTACTCCTTCCGTAATCCAATATCACTTTGTGATAAATCCTTAACCATTTGCTTGCAAGCGGTGTTGATATCGATTACCGAGTGGGCCCAAAGTATATCTCTCCGACTTGGGAGGGACAAATCCCATCTCGATACATACAACCCAACAAGTACTTTCCGATCACCTGAGAGACACCTTTATGATCACCCTCTCATAGGATGACATTTGATGACCTCAAAGCTTTCTTCCGATACCAGGGAGTTGCATTATCTCATGGTCTAAGGAATACAATATTTGACATAAGAAAAAGCTTCGCAAAGATGAACACGATGACATGATCTAATTGCTCATCTTAATTTGGGTCTGTCCATCATATCATTCTCCCAATGACATGATCTCATTATGAATCGACAACTCATGTCTATGATCAGGAAACCTTAACCATCATTAATCAATGAGCTAGTCCATAGAGGCGTACTAGGGACACGGTGTTGTTCAAAGACCACACAAGTATCAAAGTTTCCTCTTAATACAAATCTAGCATGTAATATAAACTTTATCATGAACAAGAATTATAATAATAACATCTTTATTATTGCCTCTAGGGTATAATTCCAACATAGGCGACATCCGTATCCTTTCAACTATGTAATAGGATAGTGCAGTTGGTATCAGCCCTATGAACTATTTTGGTTGCAAAGTACTACCAGTATAGTACTAGGTCTTGTATTTTAGAGTAGTTTGTACAATATATATTGATACTTGTTTAGATCAAGGGCACGATATGGTACTGCTCTGACTTTCTAGGGTATCTATTGTCGTCCTCTTTCCAACGCAATTTGACTCGGGTCAATCGGAGTCACCATTCAAAAGTTATGACCGTTTGAATATTCACCGATTTGATTCTAAAAAGAAATGGATCTGTTTTCTGGGCCGAGCGGTAGTAAACGCTAGTTTTATTCCGCCTTTGTTGAGCCACTCTAGGAAAAGTTTTAATCTCCTATTCACCCCCCTCTAGGCGACGTTTGTATCCTTTCAACTATGTAATAGGATAGTGCAATTGGTATCAACCCTATTGAACTATTTTGGCTGCAAAGTACTACCAGTATAGTACTAGGTCTTGTATTTCAGAGTAGTTTGTACGATATATACTGATACTTGTTTAGATCAAGGCACGATATGGTACTGCTTTGTCTTTATAGGGTAGCTATTGTCGTCCTCTTTCCAACGCAATTTGAATCGGGTCAATCGGAGTCACCATTCAAAATTATGACCGTTTGAATATTCACCGATTTAATTCTAAAAAGAAAGAGATCTATTTTCTGGGCCGAGCGGTAGTAAACGCTAGTTTTATTCCGCCTATGTTGAGCCACAATAGGAAAAGTTTTAATCGCCTATTCACCCCCCTCTCTAGGCGACATCCGTATCCTTTCAACTATGTAATAGGATAGTGCGGTTGGTATTAGCCCTATTGAACTATTTTGGCTGCAAAGTACTACCAGTATAGTACTAGGTCTTGTATTTCAGAGTTGTTTGTACGATATATACTGATACTTGTTCAGATCAAGGGCACGATATGGTAGTGCTTTGCCTTTATAGGGTAGCTATTGTCGTCCTATTTCCAACGCAATTTGAATCGGGTCAATCGGAGCCACCATTCAAAAGTTATGACTGTTTAAATATTCACCGATTTAATTCTAAAAAGAAAGGGATTTGTTTTCTGGGCCAAGCGTTAGTAAACGCTAGTTTTATTCCTCCTTTGTTGACCCACTCAGGGAAAAGTTTTAATCGCCTATTCACCCCCCCTCTAGGCGACATCCGTATCCTTTCAACTATGTAATAGGATAATGCGGTTGGTTTCAGCCCTATTGAACTATTTTGGCTGCAATGTACTGCCAGTATAGTACTAGGTCTTGTATGTCAGAGTAGTTTGTATGATATATACTGATACTTGTTTAGATCAAGGGCACGATATGGTACTGCTTTACCTTTATAGGGTAGCTATTGTCGTCCTCTTTCCAACGCAATTTGAATCGGGTCAATCGGAGTCACCATTCAAAAGTTATGACCGTTTGAATATTCACCGATTTAATTCTAAAAAGAAAGGGATCTGTTTTTTGGGCCGAGCGGTAGTAAACGCTAGTTTTATTCCGCCTTTGTTGAGACACTCTATGAAAAGTTTTAATCGCCAATTCATCCCCCCTCTAGGCGACATCTGTATCCGTTCAACTATGTAATAGGATAGTGCAGTTGGTATCAGCCCTATTGAACTATTTTGGCTGCAAAGTACTACCAGTATAGTACTAGGTCTTGTATTTTAGACTAGTTTGTACGATATATACTGATACTTGTTTAGATCAAGGGCATGATATGGTACTGCTTTGCCTTTATAGGGCAGCAATTGTCGTCCTCTTTCCAACGCAATTTGACTCGGGTCAATCGGAGTCACCATTCAAAAGTTATGACCGTTTGAATATTCACCGATTTAATTCTAAAAAGAAAGAGATCTGTTTTCTGGGCCGAGCGGTAGTAAACGCTAGTATTATTCCGCCTTTGTTGAGCCACTCTAGGAAAAGTTTTAATCGCCTATTCACCCCCCTCTAGGTGACATCCGTATCCTTTCAACTATGTAATAGGATAGTGCAGTTGGTATCAGCCCTATTGAACTATTTTGGCTGCAAAGTACTACCAGTATAGTACTAGGTCTTGTATTTTAGAGTAGTTTGTACGATATATGCTGATACTTGTTTAGATCAAGGGCACGATATGGTACTGCTTTGCCTTTATAGGGCAGCTATTGTCGTCCTCTTTCCAACGCAATCTGACTCGGGTCAATCGGAGTCACCATTCAAAAGTTATGACCGTTTGAATATTCACCGATTTAATTCTAAAAAGAAAGAGATCTATTTTCTGGGCCGAGCGGTAGTAAACGCTAGTTTTATTCCGCCTATGTTGAGCCACACTAGGAAAAGTTTTAATCGCCTATTCACCCCCTCTCTAGGCGACATCCGTATCCTTTCAACTATGTAATAGGATAGTGCGGTTGGTATTAGCCCTATTGAACTATTTTGGCTGCAAAGTACTACCAGTATAGTACTAGGTCTTGTATTTCAGAGTTGTTTGTACGATATATACTGATACTTGTTCAGATCAAGGGCACGATATGGTACTGCTTTGCCTTTATAGGGCAGCTATTGTCGTCCTCTTTCCAATGCAATATGAATCAGGTCAATCGGAGTCACCATTCAAAAGTTATGACTGTTTGAATATTCACCGATTTAATTCTAAAAAGAAAGAGATCTGTTTTCTGGGCTGAGCGGTAGTAAACGCTAGTTTTATTCCGCCTTTGTTGAGCCACTCTAGGAAAAAATTTAATCGCCTATTCACCCCCCCCTCTAGGCGACATCCGTATCCTTTCAACTATGTAATAGGATAGTGCAGTTGGTATCAGCCCTATTGAACTATTTTGGCTGCAAAGTACTACCAGTATAGTACTAGGTCTTGCATTTCAGAGTAGTTTGTACGATATATACTGATACTTGCTTAGATCAAGGCACGATATGTTACTGCTTTGCCTTTATAGGGTAGCTATTGTCGTCCTCTTTCCAACGCAATTTGAATCGGGTCAATCGGAGTCACAATTCAAAAGTTATGACCGTTTGAATATTCACCGATTTAATTCTAAAAAGAAAAAGATCTGTTATCTAGGCAGATCGGTAGTAAACGCTAGTTTTATTCCGCCTTTGTTGAGCCACTCTAGGAAAAGTTTTAATCGCCTATTCACCCCCCCTCTAGGCGATATCCGTATCCTTTCAACTATGTAATAGGATAGTGCAGTTGGTATCAGCCCTATTGAACTATTTTGGCTGCAAAGTACTACCAGTATATTACTAGGTCTTGTATTTTAGAGTAGTTTGTACGATATATGCTGATACTTGTTTGGATCAAGGGCACGATATGGTACTGCTTTGCCTTTATAGGGCAGCTATTGTTGTCCTCTTTCCAATGCAATATGAATCAGGTCAATCGGAGTCACCATTCAAAAGTTATGACCGTTTGAATATTCACCGATTTAATTCTAAAAAGAAAGAGATCTGTTTTCTGGGCCGAGCGGTAGTAAACGCTAGTTTTATTCCGCCTTTGTTGAGCCACTCTAGGAAAAGTTTTAATCGCCTATTCACCCCCCATCTAGGCGACATCCGTATCCTTTCAACTATGTAATACGATAGTGCAGTTGGTATCAGCCCTATTGAACTATTTTGGCTGCAAAGTACTACCAGTATAGTACTAGGTCTTGTATTTTAGAGTAGTTTGTACGATATATACTGATACTTGTTTAGATCAAGGGCACGATATGGTACTGCTTTGCCTTTATAGGGCAGCTATTGTTGTCCTCTTTCCAACGCAATCTGACTCGGGTCAATCGGAGTCACCATTCAAAAGTTATGACCATTTGAATATTCACCGATTTAATTCTAAAAAGAAAAAGATTTGTTTTCTGGGCCGAGCGGTAGTAAACGCTAGTTTTATTCCGCCTTTGTTGAGCCACTCTAGGAAAAGTTTTAATCGCCTATTCACCCCCCTCTAGGCGACATCCGTATCCTTTCAACTATGTAATAGGATAGTGTAGTTGGTATCAGCCCTATTGAACTATTTTGGCTGCAAAGTACTACCAGTATAGTACTAGGTCTTGTATTTTAGAGTAGTTTGTACGATATATACTGATACTTGTTTAGATCAAGGGCATGACATGGTACTGCTTTGCCTTTATAGGGCAGCTATTGTCGTCCTCTTTCCAACGCAATTTGAATCGGGTCAATCGGAGTTACCATTCAAAAGTTATGACCGTTTGAATATTCAACGATTTAATTCTAAAAAGAAAGAGATCTGTTTTCTGGGCCGAGCGGTAGTAAATGCTAGGTTTATTCCGCCTTTGTTGAGCCACTCTAGGAAAAGTTTTAATCGCCTATTCACCCCCCCTCTAGGCGACATCCGTATCCTTTGAACTATGTAATAGGATAATGCAGTTGGTATCAGCCCTATTGAACTATTTTGGCTGCAAAGTACTACCAGTATAGTACTAGGTCTTGTATTTCAGAGTAGTTTGTACGATATATACTGATACTTGCTTAGATCAAGGCACGACATGGTACTGCTTTGCATTTATAGGGTAGCTATTGTCGTCCTCATTCCAACGCAAATTGAATCGGGTCAATCGGAGTCACCATTCAAAAGTTATGACCGTTTGAATATTCACCGATTTAATTCTAAAAAGAAAAAGATCTGTTATCTGGGCCGAGCGGTAGTAAACCATAGTTTTATTCCGCCTTTGTTGAGCCACTCTAGGAAATTTTTTAATCGCCTTTTCACCCTCCTCTAGGTGACATCCCTATCCTTTCAACTATGTAATAGGATAGTGCGGTTGGTATCAGCCCTATTGAACTATTTTGGCTGCAAAGTACTACCAGTGTAGTACTTGGTCTTGTATTTCAGAGTAGTTTGTATGATATATACTGATACTTGTTTAGATCAAGTGCATGATATGGTACTGCTTTGCCTTTATAGGGTTGCTATTGTCGTCCTCTTTCCAACGCAATTTGAATCGGGTCAATCGGAGTCACCATTCAAAAGTAATGACCGTTTGAATATTCACCGATTTAATTCTAAAAAGAAAGAGATCACTTTTCTGGGCCGAGCGGTAGTAAACGCTAGTTTTATTCCGCCTTTGTTGAGCCACTCTAGGAAAACTTTTAATCGCCTATTCACCCCCCCTCTAGGCGACATCCGTATCCTTTCAACTATGTAATAGGATAGTGCAGTTGGTATCAGCCCTATTGAACTATTTTGGCTGCAGAGTACTACCAGTATAGTACTAGGTCTTGTATTTTAGAGTAGTTTGTACGATATATGCTGATACTTGTTTAGATCAAGGGCACAATATGGTACTGCTTTGCCTTTATAGGGCAGCTATTGTCATCCTCTGTCCAACACAATCTAACTCGGGTCAATCGGAGTCACCATTCAAAAGTAATGACCGTTTGAATATTCACCTATTTAATTCTAAAAAGAAAGAGATCTGTTTTCTGGGCCGAGCGGTAGTAAACGCTAGTTTTATTCCGCCTTTGTTGAGCCACTCTAGGAAAATTTTTAATCGCCTATTCACCCCCCTCTAGGCGACATCCGTATCCTTTCAACTATGTAATAGGATAGAGCAGTTGGTATCAGCCCTATTGAACTATTTTGGCTGCAAAGTACTACCAGTATAGTACTAGGTCTTGTATTTTAGAGTAGTTTGTACGATATATACTGATACTTGTTTAGATCAAGGGCATGATATGGTACTGCTTTGCCTTTATAGGGCAGCTATTGTCGTCCTCTTTCCAACGCAATTTGACTCGAGTCAATCGGAGTCACCATTCAAAAGTTATGACCGTTTGAATATTCAACGATTTAATTCTAAAAAGAAAGAGATCTGTTTTCTGGGCCGAGCGGTAGTAAATTCTAGGTTTATTCCGCCTTTGTTGAGCCACTCTAGGAAAAGTTTTAATCGCCTATTCACCCCCCCTCTAGGCGACATCCGTATCCTTTGAACTATGTAATAGGATAATGCAGTTGGTATCAGCCCTATTGAACTATTTTGGCTGCAAAGTACTACCAGTATAGTACTAGGTCTTGTATTTCAGAGTAGTTTGTACGATATATACTGATACTTGCTTAGATCAAGGCACGACATGGTACTGCTTTGCATTTATAGGGTAGCTATTGTCGTCCTCATTCCAACGCAAATTGAATCGGGTCAATCGGAGTCACCATTCAAAAGTTATGACCGTTTGAATATTCACCGATTTAATTCTAAAAAGAAAAAGATCTGTTATCTGGGCCGAGCGGTAGTAAACCATAGTTTTATTCCGCCTTTGTTGAGCCACTCTAGGAAATTTTTTAATCGCCTTTTCACCCTCCTCTAGGTGACATCCCTATCCTTTCAACTATGTAATAGGATAGTGCGGTTGGTATCAGCCCTATTGAACTATTTTGGCTGCAAAGTACTACCAGTGTAGTACTTGGTCTTGTATTTCAGAGTAGTTTGTATGATATATACTGATACTTGTTTAGATCAAGTGCATGATATGGTACTGCTTTGCCTTTATAGGGTTGCTATTGTCGTCCTCTTTCCAACGCAATTTGAATCGGGTCAATCGGAGTCACCATTCAAAAGTAATGACCGTTTGAATATTCACCGATTTAATTCTAAAAAGAAAGAGATCACTTTTCTGGGCCGAGCGGTAGTAAACGCTAGTTTTATTCCGCCTTTGTTGAGCCACTCTAGGAAAACTTTTAATCGCCTATTCACCCCCCCTCTAGGCGACATCCGTATCCTTTCAACTATGTAATAGGATAGTGCAGTTGGTATCAGCCCTATTGAACTATTTTGGCTGCAGAGTACTACCAGTATAGTACTAGGTCTTGTATTTTAGAGTAGTTTGTACGATATATGCTGATACTTGTTTAGATCAAGGGCACAATATGGTACTGCTTTGCCTTTATAGGGCAGCTATTGTCATCCTCTGTCCAACACAATCTAACTCGGGTCAATCGGAGTCACCATTCAAAAGTAATGACCGTTTGAATATTCACCTATTTAATTCTAAAAAGAAAGAGATCTGTTTTCTGGGCCGAGCGGTAGTAAACGCTAGTTTTATTCCGCCTTTGTTGAGCCACTCTAGGAAAATTTTTAATCGCCTATTCACCCCCCTCTAGGCGACATCCGTATCCTTTCAACTATGTAATAGGATAGAGCAGTTGGTATCAGCCCTATTGAACTATTTTGGCTGCAAAGTACTACCAGTATAGTACTAGGTCTTGTATTTTAGAGTAGTTTGTACGATATATACTGATACTTGTTTAGATCAAGGGCATGATATGGTACTGCTTTGCCTTTATAGGGCAGCTATTGTCGTCCTCTTTCCAACGCAATTTGACTCGAGTCAATCGGAGTCACCATTCAAAAGTTATGACCGTTTGAATATTCAACGATTTAATTCTAAAAAGAAAGAGATCTGTTTTCTGGGCCGAGCGGTAGTAAATTCTAGGTTTATTCCGCCTTTGTTGAGCCACTCTAGGAAAATTTTAATCGCCTATTCACCCCCCCTCTAGGCGACATCCGTATCCTTTGAACTATGTAATAGGATAGTGCAGTTGGTATCAGCCCTATTGAACTATTTTGGCTGCAAAGTACTACCAGTATAGTACTAGGTCTTGTATTTCAGAGTAGTTTGTACGATATATACTGATACTTGCTTAGATCAAGGCACGATATGGTACTGCTTTGCATTTATAGGGTATCTATTGTCGTCCTCTTTCCAACGCAATTTGAATCGGTTCAATCGGAGTCACCATTCAAAAGTTATTGCCGTTTGAATATTCACCGGTTTAATTCTAAAAAGAAAAAGTTCTGTTATCTGGGCCGATCGGTAGTAAACCATAGTTTTATTCCGCCTTTGTTGAGCCACTCTAGGAAATTTTTTAATCGCCTTTTCACCCCCCTCTAGGCGACATCCCTATCCTTTCAACTATGTAATAGGATAGTGCGGTTGGTATCATCCCTATTGAACTATTTTGGCTGCAAAGTACTACCAGTATAGTACTTGGTCTTGTATTTCAGAGTAGTTTGTATGATATATACTGATACTTGTTTAGATAAAGTGCATGATATGGTACTGATTTGCCTTTATAGGGTTACTATTGTCGTCCTCTTTCCAATGCAATTTGAATCGGGTCAATCGGAGTCACCATTCAAAAGTTATGACCGTCTGAATATTCACCGATTTAATTCTAAAAAGAAAGACATCTGTTTGCTGGGCCGAACGGTAGTAAACGCTAGTTTTATTCCGCCTTTGTTGAGCCACTCTAGGAAAAGTTTTAATCGCCTATTCACCCCCCTCTAGGCGACATCTGTATCCTTTCAACTATGTAATAGGATAGTGCAGTTGGTATCAGCCCTATTGAACTATTTTGGCTGCAAAGTACTACAAGTATAGTACTAGGTCTTGTATTTTAGAGTAGTTTGTACGATATATGCTGATACTTGTTTGGATCAAGGGCACGATATGGTACTGCTTTGCCTTTATAGGGCAGCTATTGTCGTCCTCTTTCCAACGCAATCTGACTCGGGTCAATCGGAGTCACCATTCAAAAGTTATGACCGTTTGAATATTCACCGATTTAATTCTAAAAAGAAAGAGATCTGTTTTCTGGGCCGAGCGGTAGTAAACGCTAGTTTTATTCCGCCTTTGTTGAGCCACTCTAGGAAAAGTTTTAATCGCCTATTCACCCCCCTCTAGGCGACATCTGTATCCTTTCAACTATGTAATAGGATAGTGCGGTTGGTATCAGCCCTATTGAACTATTTTGGCTGCAAAGTACTACCAGTATAGTACTTGGTCTTGTATTTCAGAGTATTCTGTACGATATATAATGATACTTGTTTAGATCAAGGGCACGATATGGTACTGCTTTGCCTTTATAGGGTAGCTATTGTCGTCCTCTTTCCAACGCAATTTGAATCGGGTCAATCGGAGTCACCATTCAAAAGTTATGACTGTTTGAATATTCACCGATTTAATTCTAAAAAGAAAGGGATCTGTTTTCTGGGCCGAGCGGCAGTAAACGCTAGTTTTTTTCCGCCTTTGTTGAGCCACTCTAGGATAAGTTTTAATTTCCTATTCACCCCCCCTCTAGGTGACATCCATATCCTTTCAACTATGTAATAGGATAGTGCGGTTGGTATCAACCCTATTGAACTATTTTGGCTGCAAAGTACTACCAGTATAGTACTTGGTCTTGTATTTTAGAGTAGTTTGTACGATATATACTGATACTTGTTTAGATCAAGTGCATGATATGGTACTGCTTTGCCTTTATAGGGGTGCTATTGTCGTCCTCTTTCCAACGCAATTTGAATCGGGTCAATCGGAGTCACCATTCAAAAGTTATGACCGTTTGAATATTCACCGATTTAATTCTAAAAAGAAAGACATTTGTTTTCTGGGCCGAACGGTAGTAAACGCTAGTTTTATTTCGCCTTTGTTGAGCCACTCTAGGAAAAGTTTTAATCGCATATTCACCCCCCCTCTAGGCGACATCTGTATCCTTTCAACTATGTAATAGGATAGTGCAGTTGGTATCAGCCCTATTGAACTATTTTGGCTGCAAAGTACTACCAGTATAGTACTAGGTCTTGTATTTCGGATTAGTTTGTACGATATATGCTGATACTTGTTTAGATCAAGGGCACGATATGGTACTGCTTTGCCTTTATAGGGTATCTATTGTCGTCCTCTTTCCAACGCAATCTGACTCGGGTCAATCGGAGTCACCATTCAAAAGTTATGACCGTTTGAATATTCACCGATTTAATTCTAAAAAGAAAGAGATCTGTTTTTTGGGCCGAGCGGTAGTAAACGCTAGTTTTATTCCGCCTTTGTTGAGCCACTCTAGGAAAAGTTTTAATCGCCTATTCACCCCCCTCTAGGCGACATCCGTATCCTTTGAACTATGTAATAGGATAGTGGAGTTGGTATCAGCCCTATTGAACTATTTTGGCTGCAAAGTACTACCAGTATAGTACTAGGTCTTGTATTTCGGATTAGTTTGTACGATATATACTGATACTTGTTTAGATCAAGGGAACGATATGGTACTGCTTTGCCTTTATAGGGTAGTTATTGTCGTCCTCTTTCCAACGCAATTTGAAGCGGGTCAATCGGAGTCACCATTCAAAAGTTATGACCGTTTGAATATTCACCGATTTAATTCTCAAAAGAAAGAGATCTGTTTTCTGGGCCGAGTGGTAGTAAAGGCTAGTTTTATTCCGCCTTTGTTGAGCCAGTCTAGGAAAAGTTTTAATCGCCTATTCACCCCCCTCTAGGCGACATCTGTATCCTTTCAACTATGTAATAGGATAGTGCGGTTGGTATCAGCCCTATTGAACTATTTTGGCTGCAAAGTACTACCAGTATAGTACTTGGTCTTGTATTTTAGAGTAGTCTGTACGATATATACTGATACTTGTTTAGATCAAGGGCACGATATGGTACTGCTTTGCCTTTATAGGGTAGCTATTGTCGTCCTCTTTCCAACGCAATTTGAATCGGGTCAATCGGAGTAACCATTCAAAAGTTATGACTGTTTGAATATTCACCGATTTAATTCTAAAAAGAAAGGGATTTGTTTTCTGGGCCGAGCGGCAGTAAACGCTAGTTTTATTCCGCCTTTGTTGAGCCACTCTAGGAAAAGTTTTAATCGCCTATTCACCCCCCCTCTAGGCGACATCCGTATCCTTTCAACTATGTAATAGGATAGAGCAGTTGGTATCAGCCCTATTGAACTATTTTGGCTGCAAAGTACTACCAGTATAGTACTAGGTCTTGTATTTTAGAGTAGTTTGTATGATATATACTGATACTTGTTTAGATCAAGGGCATGATATGGTACTGCTTTTCCTTTATAGGGCAGCTATTGTCGTCCTCTTTCCAACGCAATTTGACTCGAGTCAATCGGAGTCACCATTCAAAAGTTATGACCGTTTGAATATTCAACGATTTAATTCTGAAAAGAAAGAGATTTGTTTTCTGGGACGAGCGGTAGTAAATGCTAGGTTTATTCCGCCTTTGTTGAGCCACTCTAGGAAAATTTTAATCGCCTATTCACCCCCCCTCTAGGCGACATCCGTATCCTTTGAACTATGTAATAGGATAGTGCAGTTGGTATCAGCCCTATTGAACTATTTTGGCTGCAAAGTACTACCAGTATAGTACTAGGTCTTGTATTTCAGAGTAGTTTGTACGATATATACTGATACTTGCTTAGATCAAGGCACGATATGGTACTGCTTTGCATTTATAGGGTAGCTATTGTCGTCCTCTTTCCAACGCAATTTGAATCGGGTCAATCGGAGTCACCATTCAAAAGTTATTGCCGTTTGAATATTCACCGATTTAATTCTAAAAAGAAAAAGTTCTGTTATCTGGGCCGATCGGTAGTAAACCATAGTTTTATGCCGCCTTTGTTGAGCCACTCTAGGAAATTTTTTAATCGCCTTTTCACCCCCCTCTAGGCGACATCCCTGTCCTTTCAACTATGTAATAGGATAGTGCGGTTGGTATCAGCCCTATTGAACTATTTTGGCTGCAAAGTACTACCAGTATAGTACTTGGTCTTGTATTTCAGAGTAGTTTGTACGATATATACTAATACTTGTTTAGATCAAGTGCATGATATGGTACTGATTTGCCTTTATAGGGTTGCTATTGTCGTCCTCTTTCCAACGCAATTTGAATCGGGTCAATCGGAGTCACCATTCAAAAGTTATGAACGTTTGAATATTCACCGATTTAATTCTAAAAAGAAAGACATCTGTTTGCTGGGCCGAACGGTAGTAAACGCTAGTTTTATTCCGCCTTTGTTGAGCCACTCTAGGAAAAGTTTTAATCGCCTATTCACCCCCCTCTAGGCGACATCTGTATCCTTTCAACTATGTAATAGGATAGTGCAGTTGGTATCAGCCCTATTGAACTATTTTGGCTGCAAAGTACTACAAGTATAGTACTAGGTCTTGTATTTTAGAGTAGTTTGTACGATATATGCTGATACTTGTTTAGATCAAGGGCACGATATGGTACTGCTTTGCCTTTATAGGGCAGCTATTGTCGTCCTCTTTCCAACGCAATCTGACTTGGGTCAATCGGAGTCACCATTCAAAAGTTATGACCGTTTGAATATTCACCGATCTAATTCTAAAAAGAAAGAGATCTGTTTTCTGGGCCGAGCGGTAGTAAACGCTAGTTTTATTCCGCCTTTGTTGAGCCACTCTAGGAAAAGTTTTAATCGCCTATTCACCCCCCCTCTAGGCGACATCTGTATCCTTTCAACTATGAAATAGGATAGTGCGGTTGGTATCAGCCCAATTGAACTATTTTGGCTGCAAAGTACTACCAGTATAGTACTTGGTCTTGTATTTCAGAGTAGTCTGTACGATATATAATGATACTTGTTTAGATCAAGGGCACGATATGGTACTGCTTTGCCTTTATAGGGTAGCTATTGTCGTCCTCTTTCCAACACAATTTGAATCGGGTCAATCGGAGTCACCATTCAAAAGTTATGACTGTTTGAATATTCACCGATTTAATTCTAAAAAGAAAGGGATCTGTTTTCTGGGCCGAGCGGCAGTAAATGCTAGTTTTTTTCCGCCTTTGTTGAGCCACTCTAGGATAAGTTTTAATTGCCTATTCACCCCCCTCTAGGTGACATCCATATCCTTTCAACTATGTAATAGGATAGTGCGGTTGGTATCAACCCTATTGAACTATTTTGGCTGCAAAGTACTACCAGTATAGTACTTGGTCTTGTATTTCAGAGTAGTTTGTACGATATATACTGATACTTGTTTAGATCAAGTGCATGATATGGTACTGCTTTGCCTTTATAGGGGTGCTATTGTCGTCCTCTTTCCAACGCAATTTGAATCGGGTCAATCGGAGTCACCATTCAAAAGTTATGACCGTTTGAATATTCACCGATTTAATTCTAAAAAGAAAGAGATCTGTTTTCTGGGCCGAGCGGTAGTAAACGCTAGGTTTATTCCGCCTTTGTTGAGCCACTCTAGGAAAAGTTTTAATCGCCTATTCACCCCCCCCCTCTGGGCGACATCCGTATCCTTTCAACTATGTAATAGGATAGTGCAGTTGGTATCAGCCCTATTGAACTATTTTGGCTGCAAAGTACTACCAGTATAGTACTAGGTCTTGTATTTCGGATTAGTTTGTACGATATATACTGATACTTGTTTAGATCAAGGGAATGATATGGTACTGCTTTGCCTTTATAGGGTAGTTATTGTCGTCCTCTTTCCAACGCAATTTGAATCGGGTCAATCAGAGTCACCATTCAAAAGTTATGACCGTTTGAATATTCACCGATTTAATTCTAAAAAGAAAGAGATCTGTTTTCTAGGCCGAGCGATAGTAAAGGCTAGTTTTATTCCGCCTTTGTTGAGCCACTCTAGGAAAAGTTTTAATCGCCTATTCACCCCCCTCTAGGCGACATCCGTATCCTTTCAACTATGTCATAGGATAGTGCGGTTGGTATCAGCCCTATTGAACTATTTTGGCTGCAAAGTACTACCAGTATAGTACTTGGTCTTGTATTTCAGAGTAGTCTGTACGATATATACTGATACTTGTTTAGATCAAGGGCACGATATGGTACTGCTTTGCCTTTATAGGGTAGCTATTGTCGTCCTCTCTCCAACGCAATTTGAATCGGTTCAATCGGAGTCACCATTCAAAAGTTATGACTGTTTGAATATTCACCGATTTAATTCTAAAAAGAAAGGGATATGTTTTCTGGGCCGAGCGGCAGTAAACTCTAGTTTTTTCCGCCTTTGTTGAGCCACTCTAGGATAAGTTTTAATTGCCTATTTACCCCCCCTCTAGGTGACATCCATATTCTTTCAACTATGTAATAGGATAGTGCGGTTGGTATCAGCCCTATTGAACTATTTTGGCTGCAAAGTACTACCAGTATAGTACTTGGTCTTGTATTTCAGAGTAGTTTGTACGATATATACTGATACTTGTTTAGATCAAGTGCATGATATGGTACTGCTTTGCCTTTATAGGGTTTCTATTGTCGTCCTCTTTCCAACGCAATTTGAATCGGGTCTATCGGAGTCACCATTCAAAAGTTATGACCGTTTGAATATTCACCGATTTAATTCTAAAAAGAAAGACATCTGTTTTCTGGGCCGAACGGTAGTAAACGCTAGTTTTATTCCTCCTTTGTTGAGCCACTCTAGGAAAAGTTTTAATCGCCTATTCACCCCCCCCTCTAGGTGACATCTGTATCCTTTCAACTATGTAATAGGATAGTGTAGTTGGTATCAGCCCTATTGAACTATTTTGGCTACAAAGTACTACCAGTATAGTACTAGGTCTTGTATTTTAGAGTAGTTTGTACGATATATGCTGATACTTGTTTAGATCAAGGGCACGATATGGTACTGCTTTGCCTTTATAGGGTAGCTATTGTCGTCCTCTTTCCAACGCAATCTGACTCGGGTCAATCAGAGTCACCATTCAAAAGTTATGACCGTTTGAATATTCACCGATTTAATTCTAAAAAGAAAGAGATCTGTTTTTTGGGCCGAGCGGTAGTAAACGCTAGTTTTATTCCGCCTTTGTTGAGCCACTCTAGGAAAAGTTTTAATCGCCTATTCACCCCCCTCTAGGCGACATCCGTATCCTCTCAACTATGTAATAGGATAGTGCAGTTGGTATCAGCCCTATTGAACTATTTTGGCTGCAAAGTACTACCAGTATAGTACTAGGTCTTGTATGGATTAGTTTGTACGATATATACTGATACTTGTTTAGATCAAGGGAACGATATGGTACTGCTTTGCCTTTATAGGGTAGTTATTGTCGTCCTCTTTCCAACGCAATTTGAATCGGGTCAATCGGAGTCACCATTCAAAAGTTATGACCGTTTGAATATTCACCGATTTAATTCTCAAAAGAAAGAGATCTGTTTTCTGGGCCGAGCGGTAGTAAAGGCTAGTTTTATTCCGCCTTTGTTGAGCCAGTCTAGGAATAGTTTTAATCGCCTATTCACCCCCCTCTAGGCGACATCCGTATCCTTTCAACTATGTAATAGGATAGTGCGGTTGGTATCAGCCCTATTGAACTATTTTGGCTGCAAAGTACTACCAGTATAGTACTTGGTCTTGTATTTTAGAGTAGTCTGTACGATATATACTGATACTTGTTTAGATCAAGGGCATGATATGGTACTGCTTTGCCTTTATAGGGTATCTATTGTCGTCCTCTTTCCAACGCAATTTGAATCGGGTCAATCGGATTGACCATTCAAAAGTTATGACTGTTTGAATATTCACCGATTTAATTCTAAAAAGAAAGGGATCTGTTTTCTGGGCCGAGCGGCAGTAAACGCTAGTTTTTTTCCGCCTTTGTTGAGCCACTCTAGGATAAGTTTTAATTGCCTATTCACCCCCCTTCTAGGTGACATCCATATCCTTTCAACTATGTAATAGGATAGTGCGGTTGGTATCAGCCCTATTGAACTATTTTGGCTGCAAAGTACTACCAGTATAGTACTAGGTCTTGTATTTCAGAGTAGTTTGTACGATATATACTGATACTTGTATAGATCAAGGGAACGATATGGTACTGCCTTGCCTTTATAGGGTAGCTATTGTCGTCCTCTTTCCAACGCAATTTGAATCGGGTCAATCGGAGTCACCATTCAAAAGTTATGACCGTTTGAGTATTGACTGATTTAATTCTAAAAAGAAAATCCGTTTTCTGGGCCGAGCGATAGTAAACGCTAGTTTTGTTCCGCCTTTGTTGAGCCACTCTAGAAAAAGTTTTAATCGCCTATTCACCCCCTCTAGGCGACATCCGTATACTTTCAACTATGTAATAGGATAGTGCAGTTGGTATCAGCCCTATTGAACTATTTTGGCTGCAAAGTACTACCAGTATAGTACTAGGTCTTTTATTTTAGAGTAGTTTGTACGATATATATGGATACTTTTTTAGATCAAGGCCCGATATGGTACTGATTTGCCTTTATTGGGTAGCTATTGTCGTTCTCTTACCAAAGCAATTTGAATCGGGTCAATCGGAGTCACCATTCAAAAGTTATGACCGTTTGAATATTCACCGATTTAATTCTAAAAAGAATAAGATCTGTTATCTGGGCCGATCGGTAGTAAACGCTAGTTTTATTCCGCCTTTGTTGAGCCACTCTAGGAAAAGTTTTAATCGCCTATTCACCCTCCTCTATGCGACATACGTATCCTTTCAACCATGTAATAGGATAGTGCGGTTGGTATCAGCCCTATTGAACTATTTTGGCTGCAAAGTACTGCCAGTATAGTACTTGGTCTTGTATTTTAGAGTAGTTTATACGATATATACTGATACTTGTTTAGATCAAGGGCACGATATGGTACTGCTTTGCCTTTATAGGGTAGCTATTGTCGTCCTCTTTCCAACGCAATTCGAATCGGGTCAATCGGAGTCACAATTCAAAAGTTATGACCGTTTGAATATTCCCCAATTTAATTCTAAAAAGAAAAAGATCTGTTATCTGGGCCGATCGGTAGTAAACGCTAGTTTTATTCCGCCTTTGTTGAGCCACTCTAGGAAAAAATTTAATCGCCTTTTCACCCCCCTCTAGGCGACATCCCTATCCTTTCAACTATGTAATAGGATTGTGCGGTTGGTATCAGCCCTATTGAACTATTTTGGCTGCAAAGTACTACCAGTATAGTACTAGGTCTTGTATTTCAGAGTAGTTTGTATGATATATACTGATACTTGTTTAGATCAAAGGAACGATATGGTACTGCTTTGCCTTTATAGGGTAGCTATTGTCGTCCTCTTTCCAACGTAGTTTGAATCGGGTCAATCGGAGTCACCATTCAAAAGTTATGACCGTTTGAATATTCACCGATTTAATTCTAAAAAGAAAGAGACCTGTTTTCTGGGCCGAGCGGTAGTAAACGCTAGTTTTATTCCGCCTTTGTTGAGCCACTCTAGGAAAAGTTTTAATCGCCTATTCACCCCCCCTCTAGGCGACATCCGTATCCTTTCAACTATGTAATATGATAATGCGGTTGGTATCAGCCCTATTGAACTATTTTGGCGGCAATGTACTGCCAGTATAGTACTAGGTCTTGTATGTTAGAGTAGTTTGTACGATATATACTGATACTTGTTTAGATCAAGGGCACGATATGGTACTCCTTTGCCTTTATAGGGTAGCTATTGTCGTCCTCTTTCCAACGCAATTTGAATCGGGTCAATCGGAGTCACCATTCAAAAGTTATGACCGTTTGAATATTCACCTATTTAATTCTAAAAAGAAAGGGATCTGTTTTTTGGGCCGAGTGGTAGTAAACGCTAGTTTTATTCCACCTTTGTTGAGACACTCTATGAAAAGTTTTAATCGCCAATTCATCCCCATCTCTAGGCGACATTTGTATCCGTTCAACTATGTAATAGGATAGTGCAGTTGGTATCAGCCCTATTGAACTATTTTGGCTGCAAAGTACTACCAGTATAGTACTAGGTCTTGTATTTCAGAGTAGTTTGTACGATATATACTGATACTTGTTTAGATCAAGGCACGATATGGTACTGCTTTGCCTTTATAGGGTAGCTATTTTCGTCCTCTTTCCAACGCAATTTGACTCGGGTCAATCGGAGTCACCATTCAAAAGATATGACCGTTTGAATATTCACCGATTTAATTCCAAAAAGAAAAATATCTGTTATCTGGGCCGATCGGTAGTAAACGCTAGTTTTATTCCACCTTTGTTGAGCTACACTAGGAAAAGTTTTAATCGCCTATTCACCCCCCTCTAGGCGACATCCGTATCCTTTCAACTATGTAATAGGATAGTGCGGTTGGTATCAGCCCTATTGAACTATTTTGGCTGCAAAGTACTACGAGTATAGTACTTGGTCTTGTATTTCAGAGTAGTCTGTACGATATATACTGATACTTGTTTAGATCAAGGGCACGATATGGTACTGCTTTGCCTTTATAGGGTAGCTATTGTCGTCCTCTTTCCAACGCAATTTGAATCGGGTCAATCGGAGTCACTATTCAAAAGTGATGACTGTTTGAATATTCACCGATTTAATTCTAAAAAGAAAGGGATCTGTTTTCTGGGCCGAGCGGCAGTAAACGCTAGTTTTTTTCCGCCTTTGTTGAGCCACTCTAGGATAAGTTTTAATTGCCTATTCACCCCCCCTCTAGGTGACATCCATATTCTTTCAACTATGTAATAGGATAGTGCGGTTGGTATCAGCCCTATTGAACTATTTTGGCTGCAAAGTACTACCAGTATAGTACTTGGTCTTGTATTTCAGAGTAGTTTGTACGATATATACTGATACTTATTTAGCTCAAGTGCATGATATGGTACTGCTTTGCCTTTATAGGGTTGCTATTGTCGTCCTCTTTCCAACGCAATTTGAATCGGGTCAATCGGAGTCACCATTCAAAAGTTATGACCGTTTGAATATTCACCGATTTAATTCTAAAAAGAAAATCTGTTTTCTGGGCCGAGCGGTAGTAAACGCTAGTTTTGTTTCGCCTTTGTTGATCCACTCTAGAAAAAGTTTTAATCGCCTATTCACCCCCTCTAGGCGACATCCGTATCCTTTCAACTATGTAATAGGATAGTGCAGTTGGTATCAGCCCTATTGAACTATTTTGGCTGCAAAGTACTACCAGTATAGTACTAGGTCTTTTATTTTAGAGTAGTTTGTACGATATATATGGATACTTGTTTAGATCAAGGCACGATATGGTACTGCTTTGCCTTTATTGGGTAGCTATTGTCGTTCTCTTTCCAAAGCAATTTGAATCGGGTCAATCGGAGTCACCATTCAAAAGTTATGACCGTTTGAATATTCACCGATTTAATTCTAAAAAGAATAAGATCTGTTATCTGGGCCGATCGGTAGTAAACTCTAGTTTTATTCCGCCTTTGTTGAGCCACTCTAGGAAAAGTTTTAATCGCCTATTCACCCTCCCCTATGCGACATACGTATCCTTTCAACCATGTAATAGGATAGTGCGGCTGGTATCAGCCCTATTGAACTATTTTGGCTACAAAGTACTGCCAGTATAGTACTTGGTCTTGTATTTTAGAGTAGTTTGTACGATATATACTGATACTTGTTTAGATCAAGGGCACGATATGGTACTGCTTTGCCTTTATAGGGTAGCTATTGTCGTCCTCTTTCCAACGCAATTTGAATCGGGTCAATCGGAGTCACAATTCAAAAGGTATGACCGTTTGAATATTCACCGATTTAATTCTAAAAAGAAAAAGATCTGTTATCTGGGCCGATCGGTAGTAAACGCTAATTTTATTCCGCCTTTGTTGAGCCAATCTAGGAAAAAATTTAATCGCCTTTTCACCCCCCTCTAGGCGACATCCCTATCCTTTCAACTATGTAATAGGATTGTGCGGTTGGTATCAGCCCTATTGAACTATTTTGGCTGCAAAGTACTACCAGTATAGTACTAGGTCTTGTATTTCAGAGTAGTTTGTACGATATATACTGATACTTGTTTAGATCAAGGGAACTATATGGTACTGCTTTGCCTTTATAGGGTAGCTATTGCCGTCCTCTTTCCAACGTAATTTTAATCGGGTCAATCGGAGTCACCATTCAAAAGTTATGACCGTTTGAATATTCACCAATTTAATTCTAAAAAGAAAGAGACCTATTTTCTGGGCCGAGCGGTAGTAAACGCTAGTTTTATTCCGCCTTTGTTGAGCCACTCTAGGAAAAGTTTTGATCGCCTATTCACCCCCCCTCTAGGCGATATCCGTATCCTTTCAACTATGTAATATGATAATGCGGTTGGTATCAGCCCCATTGAACTATTTTGGCTGCAATGTACTGCCAGTATAGTACTAGGTCTTGTATGTCAGAGTAGTTTGTACGATATATACTGATACTTGTTTAGATCAAGGGCACGATATGGTACTTCTTTGCCTTTATAGGGTAGATATTGTCGTCCTCTTTCCAACGCAATTTGAATCGGGTCAATCGGAGTCACCATTCAAAAGTTATGACTGTTTGAATATTCACCTATTTAATTCTAAAAAGAAAGGGATCTGTTTTTTGGGCCGAGTGGTAGTAAACGCTAGTTTTATTCCGCCTTTGTTGAGACACTCTATGAAAAGTTTTAATCGCCAGTTCATCCCCATCTCTAGGCGACATCTGTATCCGTTCAACTATGTAATAGGATAGTGCAGTTGGTATCAGCCCTATTGAACTATTTTGGCTGCAAAGTACTACCAGTATAGTACTAGGTCTTGTATTTCAGAGTAGTTTGTACGATATATACTAATACTTGTTTAGATCAAGGCACGATATGGTACTGCTTTGCCTTTATAGGGTAGCTATTTTCGTCCTCTTTCCAACGCAATTTGACTCGGGTCAATCGGAGTCACCATTCAAAAGAAATGACCGTTTGAATATTCACCGATTTAATTCTAAAAAGAAAAAGATCTGTTATCTGGGCCGATCGGTAGTAAACGCTAGGTTTATTCCACCTTTGTTGAGCTACTCTAGGAAAAGTTTTAATCGCCTATTCACCCCCCTCTAGGCGACATCCGTATCCTTTCAACTATGTAATAGGATAGTGCGGTTGGTATCAGCCCTATTGAACTATTTTGTCTGCAAAGTACTACCAGTATAGTACTTGGTCTTGTATTTCAGAGTAGTCTGTACGATATATACTGATACTTGTTTAGATCAAGGGCACGATATGGTACTGCTTTGCCTTTATAGGGTAGCTATTGTCGTCCTCTTTCCAACGCAATTTGAATCGGGTCAATCGGAGTCACCATTCAAAAGTTATGACTGTTTGAATATTCACCGATTTAATTCTAAAAAGAAAGGGATCTGTTTTCTGGGCCGAGCGGCAGTAAACGCTAGTTTTTTTCCGCCTTTGTTGAGCCACTCTAGGATAAGTTTTAATTGCCTATTCACCCCCCTCTAGGTGACATCCATATTCTTTCAACTATGTAATAGGATAGTGCGGTTGGTATCAGCCCTATTGAACTATTTTGGCTGCAAAGTACTACCAGTATAGTACTTGGTCTTGTATTTCAGAGTAGTTTGTACGATATATACTGATACTTGTTTAGATCAAGTGCATGATATGGTACTGCTTTGCCTTTATAGGGTTGCTATTGTCGTCCTCTTTCCAACGCAATTTGAATCGGGTCAATCGGAGTCACCATTCAAAATTTATGACCGTTTAAATATTCACCGATTTAATTCTAAAAAGAAAGACATCTGTTTTCTGGGCCGAACGGTAGTAAACGCTAGTTTTATTCCGCCTTTGTTGAGCCACTCTAGGAAAAGTTTTAATCGCCTATTCACCCCCCCTCTAGGCGACATCTGTATCCTTTCAACTATGTAATAGGATAGTGCAGTTGGTATCAACCCTATTGAACTATTTTGGCTGCAAAGTACTACCAGTATAGTACTAGGTCTTGTATTTTAGAGTAGTTTGTACGATATATGCTGATACTTGTTTAGATCAAGGGCACAATATGGTACTGCTTTGCCTTTATAGGGTAGCTATTGTCGTCCTCTTACCAACGCAATCTGACTCGGGTCAATCGGAGTCACCATTCAAAAGTTATGACCGTTTGAATATTCACCGATTTAATTCTAAAAAGAAAGAGATCTTTTTTTTGGGCCGAGCGGTAGTAAACGCTAGTTTTATTCCGCCTTTGTTGAGCCACTCTAGGAAAAGTTTTAATCGCCTATTCACCCCCCCTCTAGGCGACATCCGTATCCTTTCAACTATGTAATAGGATAGTGCAGTTGGTATCAGCCCTATTGAACTATTTTGGCTGCAAAGTACTACCAGAATAGTACTAGGTCTTGTATTGCGGATTAGTTTCTACGATATATACTGATACTTGTTTAGATCAAGGGAACGATATGGTACTGCTTTGCCTTTATAGGGTAGCTATTGTCGTCCTCTTTCCAACGCAATTTGAATCAGGTCAATCGGAGTCACCATTCAAAAGTTATGACTGTTTGAATATTCACCGATTTAATTCTAAAAAGAAAGGGATCTGTTTTCTGGGCCGAGCGGCAGTAAACGCTAGTTTTTTTCCGCCTTTGTTGAGTCACTCTAGGATAAGTTTTAATTGCCTATTCACACCCCTTCTAGGTGACATCCATATCCTTTCAACTATGTAATAGGATAGTGCGGTTGGTATCAGCCCTATTGAACTATTTTGGCTGCAAAGTAGTACCAGTATAGTACTAGGTCTTGTCTTTCAGAGTAGTTTGTACGATATATACTGATACTTGTTTAGATCAAGGGAACGATATGGTACTGCCTTGCCTTTATAGAATAGCTATTCTCGTCCTCTTTCCAACGCAATTTGAATCGGGTCAATCGGAGTCACCATTCAAAAGTTATGACCGTTTGAATATTCACCGATTTAATTCTAAAAAGAAAATCTGTTTTCTGGGCCGAGCGGTAGTAAACGCTAGTTTTGTTCCGCCTTTGTTGAGCCACTCTAGAAAAAGTTTTAATCGCCTATTCACCCCCTCTAGGCGACATCCGTATCCTTTCAACTATGTAATAGGATAGTGCAGTTGGTATCAGCCCTATTGAACTATTTTGGCTGCAAAGTACTACCAGTATAGTACTAGGTCTTTTATTTTAGAGTAGTTTGTACGATATATACGGATACTTGTTTAGGTCAAGGCACGATATGGTACTGCTTTGTCTTTATTGGGTAGCTATTGTCGTTCTCTTTCCAAAGCAATTTGAATCGGGTCAATCGGAGTCACCATTCAAAAGTTATGACCGTTTGAATATTCACCGATTTAATTCTAAAAAGAAAAAGATCTGTTATCTGGGCCGATCGGTAGTAAACGCTATTTTTATTCCGCCTTTGTTGAGCCACTCTAGGAAAAGTTTTAATCGCCTATTCACCCTCCTCTATGCGACATACGTATCCTTTCAACCATGTAATAGGATAGTGTGGTTGGTATCAACCCTATTGAACTATTTTGGCTGCAAAGTACTGCCAGTATAGTACTTGGTCTTGTATTTTAGAGTAGTTTGTACGATATATACTGATACTTGTTTAGATCAAGGGCACGATATGGTACTGCTTTGCCTTTATAGGGTAGCTATTGTCGTCCTCTTTCCAACGCAATTCGAATCGGGTCAATCGGAGTCACAATTCAAAAGTTATGACGTTTTGAATATTCACCGATTTAATTCTAAAAAGAAAAAGATCTGTTATCTGGGCCGATCGGTAGTAAACGCTAGTTTTATTCCGCCTTTGTTGAGCCACTCTAGGAAAAAATTTAATTGCCTTTTCACCCCCCTCTAGGCGACATGCCTATCCTTTCAACTATGTAATAGGATTGTGCGGTTGGTATCAGCCCTATTGAACTATTTTGGCTGCAAAGTATTACCAGTATAGTACTAGGTCTTGTATTTCAGAGTAGTTTGTACGATATATACTGATACTTGTTTAGATCAAGGGAATGATATGGTACTGCTTTGCCTTTATAGGGTAGCTATTGTCGTCCTCTTTCCAACGTAATTTGAATCGGGTCAATCGGAGTCACCATTCAAAAGTTATGACCGTTTGAATATTCACCGATTTAATTCTAAAAAGAAAGAGACCTGTTTTCTGGGCCGAGCGGTAGTAAACGCTAGTTATATTCCGCCTTTGTTGAGCCACTCTAGGAAAAGTTTTAATCGCCTATTCACCCCCCTCTAGGCGACATCCGTATCCTTTCAACTATGTAATATGATAATGCGGTTGGTATCAGCCCTATTGAACTATTTTGGCTGCAATGTACTGCCAGTATAGTACTAGGTCTTGTATGTCAGAGTAGTTTGTACGATATATACTGATACTTGTTTAGATCAAGGGCACGATATGGTACTTCTTTGCCTTTATAGGGTAGCTATTGTCGTCCTCTTTCCAACGCAATTTGAATCGGGTCAATCGGAGTCACCATTCAAAAGTTATGACCGTTTGAATATTCACCTATTTAATTCTAAAAAGAAAGGGATCTGTTTTTTGGGCCGAGTGGTAGTAAACGCTAGTTTTATTCCGCCTTTTTTGAGCCACTCTAGGACAAGTTTTAATCGCCAATTCATTCCCCCCTCTAGGCGACATCTGTATCCGTTCAACAATGTAATAGGATAGTGCAGTTGGTATCAGCCCTATTGAACTATTTTGGCTGCAAAGTACTACCAGTATAGTACTAGGTCTTTTATTTCAGAGTAGTTTGTACGATATATACTGATACTTTTTTAGATCAAGGCACGATATGGTACTGCTTTGCCTTTATAGGGTTGCTATTTTCGTCCTCTTTCCAACGCAATTTGACTCGGGTCAATCGGAGTCACCATTCAAAAGATATGACCGTTTGAATATTCACCGATTTAATTCTAAAAAGAAAAAGATCTGTTATCTGGGCCGATCGGTAGTAAACGCTAGTTTTATTCCACCTTTGTTGAGCTACTCTAGGAAAAGTTTTAATCGCCTATTCACCCCCCTCTAGGCGACATCCGTATCCTTTCAACTATGTAATTCGATAGTGCGGTTGGTATCAGCCCTATTGAACTATTTTGGCTGCAAAGTACTACCAGTATAGTACTTGGTCTTGTATTTCAGAGTAGTTTGTACGATATATACTGATACTTGTTTAGATCAAGGGCACGATATCGTACTGCTTTGCCATTATAGGGTAGCTATTGTCGTCCTCTTTCCAACGCAATTTGAATCGGGTTAATCGGAGTCACCATTCAAAAGTTATGACTGTTTGAATATTCACCGATTTAATTCTAAAAAGAAAGGGATCTGTTTTCTGGACTGAGCTGCAGTAAACGCTAGTTTTATTCCGCCTTTGTTGAGCCACTCTAGGACAAGTTTTAATCGCCTATTCACCCCCCCCCCCCTCTAGGTGACATTCATATCCTTTCAACTATGTAATAGGATAGTGCGGTTCGTATCAGCCCTATTGAACTATTTTGGCTGCAAAGTACTACCAGTATAGTACTAGGTCTTGTATTTCAGAGTAGTTTGTACGATATATACTGATACTTGTTTAGATCAAGGGAACGATATGGTACTGCTTTGCCTTTATAGGGTAGCTATTGTCGTCCTCTTTCCAACGCAATTTGAATCGGGTCAATCGGAGTCACCATTCAAAAGTTATGACCGTCTGAATATTCACCGATTTAATTCTAAAAAGAAAGAGATCTGTTTTCTGGGCCGAGCGGTAGTAAACGCTAGTTTTGTTCCGCTTTTGTTGATCCACTCTAGGAAAAGTTTTAATCGCCTATTCACCCCCTCTAGGCGACATCCGTATCCTTTCAACTATGTAATAGGATAGTGCAGTTGGTATCAGCCCTATTGAACTATTTTGGCTGCAAAGTACTACCAGTATAGTACTAGGTCTTGTATTTTAGAGTAGTTTGTACGATATATACGGATACTTGTTTAGATCACGGCACGATATGGTACTGCTTTGCCTTTATAGGGTAGCTATTGTCGTTCTCTTTCCAACGCAATTTGAATCGGGTCAATCGGAGTCACCATTCAAAAGTTATGACCGTTTGAATATTCACCGATTTAATTCTAAAAAGAAAAAGATCTGTTATCTGGGCCGATCGGTAGTAAACGCTAGTTTTATTCCGCCTTTGTTGAGCCACTCTAGGACAAGTTTTAATCGCCAATTCATCCCCCCATCTAGGCGACATCTGTATCCGTTCAACTATGTAATAGGATAGTGCAGTTGGTATCAGCCCTATTGAACTATTTTGGCTGCAAAGTACTACCAGTATAGTACTAGGTCTTGTATTTCAGAGTAGTTTGTACGATATATACTGATACTTGTTTAGATCAAGGCACGATATGGTACTGCTTTGCCTTTATAGGGTAGCTATTTTCGTCCTCTTTCCAACGCAATTTGACTCGGGTCAATCGGAGTCACCATTCAAAAGATATGACCGTTTGAATATTCACCGATTTAATTCTAAAAAGAAAAAGATCTGTTATCTGGGCCGATCGGTAGTAAACGCTAGTTTTATTCCACCTTTGTTGAGCTACTCTAGGAAAAGTTTTAATCGCCTATTCACCCCCCCTCTAGGCGACATCCGTATCCTTTCAACTATGTAATTCGATAGTGCGGTTGGTATCAGCCCTATTGAACTATTTTGGCTGCAAAGTACTACCAGTATAGTACTTGGTCTTGTATTTCAGAGTAGTTTGTACGATATATACTGATACTTGTTTAGATCAAGGGCACGATATGGTACTGCTTTGCCTTTATAGGATAGCTATTGTCGTCCTCTTTCCAACGCAATTTGAATCGGGTCAATCGGAGTCACCATTCAAAAGTTATGACTGTTTGAATATTCACCAATTTAATTCTAAAAAGAAAGAGATATGTTTTCTGGGCCGAGTGGTAGTAAACGCTAGATTTATTCCGCCTTTGTTGAGCCACTCTAGGAAAAGTTTTAATCGCCTATTCACCCCCCTCTAGGCGACATCCGTATCCTTTCAACTATGTAATAGGATAGTGCAGTTGGTATCAGCCCTATTGAACTATTTTGGCTGCAAAGTACTACCAGTATAGTACTAGGTCTTGTATTTCAGAGTAGTTTGTACGATATATACTGATACTTGCTTAGATCAAGGCACGATATGGTACTGCTTTGCCTTTATAGGGTAGCTATTGTCGTCCTCTTTCCAACACAATTTGAATCGGGTCAATCGGAGTCACAATTCAAAAGTGATGACCGTTTGAATATTCACCGATTTAATTCTAAAAAGAAAAAGATCTGTTATCTGGGCCGATCGGTAGTAAACGCTAGTTTTATTCCGCCTTTGTTGAGCCACTCTAGGAAAAAATTTAATCACCTTTTCACCCCCCTCTAGGCGACATCCCTATCCTTTCAACTATGTAAAACGATAGTGCGGTTGGTATCAGCCCTATTGAACTATTTTGGCTGCAAAGTACTACCAGTATAGTACTTGGTCTTGTATTTCAGAGTAGTTTGTACGATATATACTGATACTTGTTTAGATCAAGTGCACGATATGGCACTGCTTTGCCTTTATAGGGTAGCTATTGTCGTCCTCTTTCCAACGCAATTTGAATCGGGTCAATCGGAGTCACCATTCAAAAGTTATGACCGTTTGAATATTCACCGATTTAATTCAAAAAAGAAAGAGATCTGTTTTTTGGGCCGAGTGGTAGTAAACGCTAGTTTTATTCCGCCTTTGTTGAGACACTCTATGAAAAGTTTTAATTGCCAATTGATCCCCACCTCTAGCCGACATCTGTATCCGTTCAACTATGTAATAGGATAGTGCAGTTGGTATCAGCCCTATTAAACTATTTTGGCTGCAAAGTACTACCAGTATAGTACTAGGACTTGTATTTCAGAGTAGTTTGTATGATATATACTGATACTTGTTTAGATCAAGGCACGATATGGTACTGCTTTGCCTTTATAGGGTAGCTATTTTCATCCTCTTTCCAACGCAATTTGACTCGGGTCAATCGGAGTCACCATTCAAAGGTTATGACCGTTTGAATATTCACCGATTTAATTCTAAAAAGAAAAAGATCTGTTATCTGGGACGATCGGTAGTAAACGCTAGTTTTGTTCCGCTTTTGTTGATCCACTCTAGGAAAAGTTTTAATCGCCTATTCACCCCCCCTCTCGGCGACATCCATATCCTTTCAACTATGTAATAGGATAGTGCGGTTGGTATCAACCCTATTGAACTATTTTGGCTGCAAAGTACTACAAGTATAGTACTTGGTCTTGTATTTCAGAGTAGTTTGTACGATATATACTGATACTTGTTTAGATCAAGGGCACGATATGGTACTGCTTTGCCTTTATAGGGTAGCTATTGTCGTCATCTTTCCAACGCAATTTGAATCGGGTCAATCGGAGTCACCATTCAAAAGTTATGACTGTTTGAATATTCACCGATTTTATTCTAAAAAGAAAGGGATATGTTTTCTGGGCCGAGCGGTAGTAAACGCTAGTTTGGTTCTGGTTTTGTTGATCCACTCTAGGAAAAGTTTTAATCGCCTATTCACCCCCCTCTAGGCGACATCCGTATCCTTTCAACTATGTAATAGGATAGTGCAGTTGGTATCAGCCCTATTGAACTATTTTGGCTGCAAAGTACTACCAGTATAGTACTAGGTCTTGTATTTTAGAGTAGTTTGTACGATATATACGAATACTTGTTTAGATCAAGGCACGATATGGTACTGCTTTGCCTTTATAGGGCAGCTATTGTCGTCCTCTTTCCAATGCAATATGAATCAGGTCAATCGGAGTCACCATTCAAAAGTTATGACCGTTTGAATATTCACCGATTTAATTCTAAAAAGAAAGAGATATGTTTTCTGGGCCGAGCGGTAGTAAACGCTAGTTTTATTCCGCCTTTGTTGAGCCAACCTAGGAAAAGTTTTAATCGCCAGTTCATCCCCCCCTCTAGGCGACATCTGTATCCGTTCAACTATGTAATAGGATAGTGCAGTTGGTATCAGCCCTATTGAACTATTTTGGCTGCAAAGTACTACCAGTATAGTGCTAGGTGTTGTATTTCAGAGTAGTTTGTACGATATATACTGATACTTGTTTAGATAAAGGGCACGATATGGTACTGCTTTGCCTTTATAGGGTAGCTATTGTCGTCCTCTTTCAACGCAATTTGAATCGGGTCAATCGGAGTCACCATTCAAAAGTTATGTGCGTTTGAATATTCACCGATTTAATTCTAAAAAGAAAGAGATCTGTTTTCTGGGCCGAGCGGTAGTAAACGCTAGTTTTATTCCGCCTTTGTTGAGCCACTTTAGGAAAAGTTTTAATCGCCTATTCACCCCCCTCTAGGCGACATCCGTATCCTTTCAACTATGTAATAGGATAGTGCAGTTGGTATCAGCCCTATTGAACTATTTTGGCTGCAAAGTACTACCAGTATAGTACTAGGTCTCGTATTTTAGAGTAGTTTGTACGATATATACTGATACTTGTTTAGATAAAGGCACGATATGGTACTGCTTTGCCTTTATAGGGTAGCTATTGTCGTTCTCTTTCCAACATAATTTGAATCGGGTCAATCGGAGTCACCATTCAAAAGTTATGACCGTTTGAATATTCACCGATTTAATTCTAAAAAGAAAAAGATCTGTTATCTGGGCCGATCGGTAGTAAACGCTAGTTTTATTCCGCCTTTTTTGAGCCACTCTAGGACAAGTTTTAATCGCCAATTCATTCCCCCCTCTAGGCGACATCTGTATCCGTTCAACTATGTAATAGGATAGTGCAGTTGGTATCAGCCCTATTGAACTATTTTGGCTGCAAAGTACTACCAGTATAGTACTAGGTCTTATATTTCAGAGTAGTTTGTACGATATATAGTGATACTTGTTTAGATAAAGGGCACGATATGGTACTTCTTTGCCTTTATAGGGTAGCTATTGTCGTCCTCTTTCCAACGCAATTTGAATCGGGTCAATCGGAGTCACAATTGAAAAGTTATGACCGTTTGAATATTCACCGATTTAATTCTAAAAAGAAAAAGATCTGTTATCTGGGCCGATCGGTAGTAAATGCTAGTTTTATTCCGCCTTTGTTGAGCCACTCTAGGAAAAGTTTTAATCGCCTATTCATCCCCCCTCTAGGCGACATCCGTATCCTTTCAACTATGTAATCGGATAGTGCAGTTGGTATCAACCCTATTGAACTATTTTGGCTGCAAAGTACTACCAGTATAGTACTTGGTCTTGTATTTCAAAGTAGTTTGTACGATATATACTGATACTTGTTTAGATCAAGTGCACGATATGGCACTGCTTTGCCTTTATAGGGTAGCTATTGTCGTCCTCTTTCCAACGCAATTTGAATCGGAGTCACCATTCAAAAGTTATGACCGTTTGAATATTCACCGATTTAATTCTAAAAAGAAAGGGATCTGTTTTCAGGGCCGAGCGGTAGTAAACGCTAGTTTTATTCCGCCTTTGTTGAGCCACTCTAGGAAAAGTTTTAATCGCCTATTCACCCCCCCTCTAGGCGACATCCGTATCCTTTGAAGTATGTAATAGGATAGTGCAGTTGGTATCAGCCCTATTGAACTATTTTGGCTGCACAGTACTACCAGTATATTACTAGGTCTTGTATTTTAGAGTAGTTTGTACGGTATATACTGATACTTTCTTAGATCAAGGCACGATATGGTACTGCTTTGCATTTATAGGGTAGCTATTGTCGTCCTCTTTCCAACGCAATTTTAATCGGGTCAATCGGGGTCACCATTCAAAAGTTATGACCGTTTGAATATTCACCGATTTAATTCTAAAAAGAAAAAGATCTGTTATCTGGGTCGATCGGTAGTAAACGCTAGTTTTATTCCGCCTTTGTTGAGCCACTCTAGGAAAAGTTTTAATCGCCTATTCACCCCCCTCTAGGCGACATCCCTATCCTTTCAACTATGTAATAGGATAGTGCGGTTGGTATTAGCCCTATTGAACTATTTTGGCTGCAAAGTACTACCAGTATAGTACTAGGTCTTGTATTTCAGAGTAGTTTGTACGATATATACTGATACTTGTTTAGATCAAGTGCACGATATGGTACTGCTTTGCCTTTATAGGGTAGCTATTGTCGTCCTCTTTCCAACGCAATTTGAATCGGGTCAATCGGAGTCACCATTCAAAAGTTATGACCGTTTGAATATTCACAGATTTAATTCTAAAAAGAAAGAGATCTGTTTTCTGGGTCGAGCGGTAGTAAACGCTAGTTTTATTCCGCCTTTGTTGAGCCACTCTAGGAAGTTTTAATCGCCTATTCACCTCCCCTCTAGGCGAGATCCGTATCCTTTCAACTATGTAATAGGATAGTGCAGTTGGTATCAGCCCTATTGAACTATTTTGGCTGCAAAGTACTACCAGTATAGTACTAGGTCTTGTATTTTAGAGTAGTTTGTACGATATATGCTGATACTTCTTTAGATCAAGGGCACGATATGGTACTGCTTTGCATTTATAGGGTAGCTATTGTCGTCCTCTTTCCAACGCAATCTGACTCGGGTCAATCGGGGTCACCATTCAAAAGTTATGACCGTTTGAATATTCACCGATTTAATTCTAAAAGAAAGAGATCTGTTTTCTGGGTCGAGCGGTAGTAAACGCTAGTTTTATTCCGCCTTTGTTGAGTCACTCTAGGAAGTTTTAATCGCCTATTCACCCCCCCTCTAGGCGACATCCGTATCCTTTCAACTATGTAATAGGATAGTGCAGTTGGTATCAGCCCTATTGAACTATTTTGGCTGCAAAGTACTACCAGTATAGTACTTGGTCTTGTATTTCAGATTAGTTTGTACGATATATACTGATACTTGTTTAGATCAAGGCACGATATGGTACTGCTTTGCCTTTATAGGGTAGCTATTGTCGTCCTCTTTCCAACGCAATTTGACTCGGGTCAATCGGAGTCACCATTCAAAAGTTATGACTGTTTGAATATTCACCGATTTAATTCTAAAAAGAAAAAAAGATCTGTTATCTGGGCCGATCGGTAGTAAACGCTAGTTTTATTCCACCTTTGTTGAGCCACTCTAGGAAAAGTTTTAATCGCCTATTCACCCCATCCTCTAGGCGACATCCGTATCCTTTCAACTATGTAATAGGATAGTGCGGTTGGTATCAGCCCTATTGAACTATTTTGGCTGCAAAGTACTACCAGTATAGTACTTGCTCTTGTATTTTAGAGTAGTTTGTACGATATATGCTGATACTTGTTTAGATCAAGGGAACGATATGGTACTGGTTTGCCTTTATAGGCTAGCTATTGTCGTCCTCTTCCCAACGCAATTTGAATCAGGTTAATCGGAGTCACCATTCAAAAGTTATGACTGTTTGAATATTCACCGATTTAATTCTAAAAAGAAAGGGATCTGTTTTCTGGGCCGAGCGGCAGTAAACGCTAGTTTTTTCCGCCTTTGTTGAGCCACTATAGGATAAGTTTTAATCGCCTATTTACCCCCCCCCCCTCTAGGTGACATCCATATCCTTTCAACTATGTAATAGGATAGTGCGGTTGGTATCAGCCCTATTGAACTATTTTGGCTGCAAAGTACTACCAGTATAGTACTAGTTCTTGTATTTCAGAGTAGTTTGTACGATATATACTGATACTTGTTTAGATCAAGGGAACGATATGGTACTGCTTTGCCTTTATAGGGTAGCTATTGTTGTTCTCTTTCCAACATAATTTGAATCGGGTCAATCGGAGTCACCATTCAAAAGTTATGACCGTTTGAATATTCACCGATTTAATTCTAAAAAGAAAAAGATCTGTTATCTGGGCCGATCGGTAGTAAACGCTAGTTTTATTCCGCCTTTTTTGAGCCACTCTAGGACAAGTTTTAATCGCCAATTCATTCCCCCTCTAGGCGACATCTGTATCCGTTCAACTATGTAATAGGATAGTGCAGTTGGTATCAGCCCTATTGAACTATTTTGGCTGCAAAGTACTACCAGTATAGTACTAGGTCTTATATTTCAGAGTAGTTTGTACGATATATACTGATACTTGTTTAGATAAAGGGCACGATATGGTACTTCTTTGCCTTTATAGGGTAGCTATTGTCGTCATCTTTCAACGCAATTTGAATCGGGTCAATCGGAGTCACCATTCAAAAGTTATGACCGTTTGAATATTCACCGATTTAATTCTAAAAAGAAAGAGATCTGTTTTCTGGGCCGAGCGGTAGTAAACGCTAGTTTTATTCCGCCTTTATTGAGCCACTTTAGGAAAAGTTTTAATCGCCTATTCACCCCCCTCTAGGCGACACTCGTATCCTTTCAACTATGTAATAGGATAGTGCAGTTGGTATCAGCCCTATTGAACTATTTTGGCTGCAAAGTACTACCAGTATAGTACTAGGTCTTGTATTTTAGAGTAGTTTGTACGATATATACTGATACTTGTTTAGATCAAGGGCATGATATGGTACTGCTTTGCCTTTATAGGGCAGCAATTGTCGTCCTCTTTCCAACGCAATTTGACTCGGGTCAATCAGAGTCACCATTAAAAATTTATGACCGTTTCAATATTCACCGATTTAATTCTAAAAAGAAAGAGATCTGTTTTCTGGGCCGATCGGTAGTAAACGCTAGTTTTATTCCGCCTTTGTTGAGCCACTCTAGAAAAAGTTTTAATCGCCTATTCACCCCCCTCTAGGCGACATCCGTATCCTTTCAACTATGTAATAGGATAGGGCAGTTGGTATCAGCCCTATTGAACTATTTTGGCTGCAAAGTACTACCAGTATAGTACTAGGTCTTGTATTTTAGAGTAGTTTGTACGATATATACTGATACTTGGTTAGATCAAAGGGCATGATATGGTACTGCTTTGCCTTTATAGGGCAGCAATTGTCGTCCTCTTTCCAACGAAATTTGACTCGGGTCAATCAGAGTCACCATTCAAAAGTTATGACCGTTTCAATATTCACCGATTTAATTCTAAAAAGAAAGAGATCTGTTTTCTGGGCCGAGCGGTAGTAAACGCTAGTTTTATTCCGCCTTTATTGAGCCACTTTAGGAAAAGTTTTAATCGCCTATTCACCCCCCCTCTAGGCGACATTCATATCCTTTCAACTATGTAATAGGATAGTGCAGTTGGTATCAGCCCTATTGAACTATTTTGGCTGCAAAGTACTACCAGTATAGTACTAGGTCTTGTATTTTAGAGTAGTTTGTACGATATATACTGATACTTCTTTAGATCAAGGGCATGATATGGTACTGCTTTGCCTTTATAGGGCAGCAATTGCCGTCCTCTTTCCAACGCAATTTGACTCGGGTCAATCAGAGTCACCATTCAAAATTTATGACCGTTTCAATGTTCACCGATTTAATTCTAAAAAGAAAGAGATCTGTTTTCTGGGCCGAGCGGTAGTAAACGCTAGTTTTATTCCGCCTTTGTTGAGCCACTCTAGGAAAAGTTTTAATCGCCTATTCACCCCCCCTCTAGGCGACATCCGTATCCTTTCAACTATGTAATAGGATAGTGCAGTTGGTATCAGCCCTATTGAACTATTTTGGCTGCAAAGTACTACCAGTATAGAACTAGGTTTTGTATTTCAGAGTAGTTTGTACGATATATACTGATACTTGCTTAGATCAAGGCACGATATGGTACTGCTTTGCCTTTATAGGGTAGCTATTGTCGTCCTCTTTCCAACGCAATTTGAATCGGGTCAATCGGAGTCACAATTGAAAAGTTATGACCGTTTGAATATTCACCGATTTAATTCTAAAAAGAAAAAGATCTGTTATCTGGACCGATCGGTAGTAAATGCTAGTTTTATTCCGCCTTTGTTGAGCCACTCTAGGAAAAGTTTTAATCGCCTATTCATCCCCCCTCTAGGCGACATCCGTATCCTTTCAACTATGTAATAGGATAGTGAAGTTGGTATCAACCCTATTGAACTATTTTGGCTGCAAAGTACTACCAGTATAGTACTTGGTCTTGTATTTCAGAGTAGTTTGTACGATATATACTGATACTTGTTTAGATCAAGTGCATGATATGGCACTGCTTTGCCTTTATAGGGTAGCTATTGTTGTCCTCTTTCCAACGCAATTTGAATCGGAGTCACCATTCAAAAGTTATGACCGTTTGAATATTCACCGATTTAATTCTAAAAAGAAAGGGATCTGTTTTCAGGGCCGAGCGGTAGTAAACGCTAGTTTTATTCCGCCTTTGTTGAGCCACTCTAGGAAAAGTTTTAATCGCCTATTCACCCCCCCTCTAGGCGACATCCGTATCCTTTGAAGTATGTAATAGGATAGTGCAGTTGGTATCAGCCCTATTGAACTATTTTGGCCGCAAAGTACTACCAGTATATTACTAGGTCTTGTATTTTAGAGTAGTTTGTACGATATATACTGATACTTTCTTAGATCAAGGCACGATATGGTACTGCTTTGCATTTATAGGGTAGCTATTGTCGTCCTCTTTCCAACGCAATTTTAATCGGGTCAATCGGGGTCACCATTCAAAAGTTATGACCGTTTGAATATTCACCGATTTAATTCTAAAAAGAAAAAGATCTGTTATCTGGGCCGATCGGTAGTAAACGCTAGTTTTATTCCGCCTTTGTTGAGCCACTCTAGGAAAAGTTTTAATCGCCTATTCACCCCCCCTCTAGGCGACATCCCTATCCTTTCAACTATGTAATAGGATAGTGCGGTTGGTATTAGCCCTATTGAACTATTTTGGCTGCAAAGTACTACCAGTATAGTACTAGGTCTTGTATTTCAGAGTAGTTTGTACGATATATACTGATACTTGTTTAGATCAAGTGCATGATATGGTACTGCTTTGCCTTTATAGGGTAGCTATTGTCGTCCTCTTTCCAACGCAATTTGAATCGGGTCAATCGGAGTCACCATTCAAAAGTTATGACCGTTTGAATATTCACAGATTTAATTCTAAAAAGAAAGAGATCTGTTTTCTGGGTCGAGCGGTAGTAAACGCTAGTTTTATTCCGCCTTTGTTGAGCCACTCTAGGAAGTTTTAATCGCCTATTCACCTCCCCTCTAGGCGAGATCCGTATCCTTTCAACTATGTAATAGGATAGTGCAGTTGGTATCAGCCCTATTGAACTATTTTGGCTGCAAAGTACTACCAGTATAGTACTAGGTCTTGTATTTTAGAGTAGTTTGTACGATATATGCTGATACTTCTTTAGATCAAGGGCACGATATGGTACTGCTTTGCATTTATAGGGTAGCTATTGTCGTCCTCTTTCCAACGCAATCTGACTCGGGTCAATCGGGGTCACCATTCAAAAGTTATGACCGTTTGAATATTCACCGATTTAATTCTAAAAGAAAGAGATCTGTTTTCTGGGTCGAGCGGTAGTAAACGCTAGTTTTATTCCGCCTTTGTTGAGTCACTCTAGGAAGTTTTAATCGCCTATTCACCCCCCCTCTAGGCGACATCCGTATCCTTTCAACTATGTAATAGGATAGTGCAGTTGGTATCAGCCCTATTGAACTATTTTGGCTGCAAAGTACTACCAGTATAGTACTTGGTCTTGTATTTCAGATTAGTTTGTACGATATATACTGATACTTGTTTAGATCAAGGCACGATATGGTACTGCTTTGCCTTTATAGGGTAGCTATTGTCGTCCTCTTTCCAACGCAATTTGACTCGGGTCAATCGGAGTCACCATTCAAAAGTTATGACTGTTTGAATATTCACCGATTTAATTCTAAAAAGAAAAAAAGATCTGTTATCTGGGCCGATCGGTAGTAAACGCTAGTTTTATTCCACCTTTGTTGAGCCACTCTAGGAAAAGTTTTAATCGCCTATTCACCCCACCCTCTAGGCGACATCCGTATCCTTTCAACTATGTAATAGGATAGTGCGGTTGGTATCAGCCCTATTGAACTATTTTGGCTGCAAAGTACTACCAGTATAGTACTTGCTCTTGTATTTTAGAGTAGTTTGTACGATATATGCTGATACTTGTTTAGATCAAGGGAACGATATGGTACTGGTTGGCCTTTATAGGCTAGCTATTGTCGTCCTCTTCCCAACGCAATTTGAATCGGGTCAATCGGAGTCACCATTCAAAAGTTATGACTGTTTGAATATTCACCGATTTAATTCTAAAAAGAAAGGGATCTGTTTTCTGGGCCGAGCGGCAGTAAACGCTAGTTTTTTCCGCCTTTGTTGAGCCACTCTAGGATAAGTTTTAATCGCCTATTTACCCCCCCCTCTAGGTGACATCCATATCCTTTCAACTATGTAATAGGATAGTGCGGTTGGTATCAGCCCTATTGAACTATTTTGGCTGCAAAGTACTACCAGTATAGTACTAGTTCTTGTATTTCAGAGTAGTTTGTACGATATATACTGATACTTGTTTAGATCAAGGGAACGATATGGTACTGCTTTGCCTTTATAGGGTAGCTATTGTCGTCCTCTTTCCAACGCAATTTGAATCGGGTCAATCGGATTCACCATTCAAAAGTTATGACCGTTTGAATATTCACCGATTTAATTCTAAAAAGAAAGAGATCTATTTTCTGGGCCGAGCGGTAGTAAACGCTAGTTTTGTTCCGCCTTTGTTGAGCCACTCTAGAAAAAGTTTTAATCGCCTATTCACCCCCCTCTAGGCGACATCCGTATCCTTTCAACTATGTAATAGGATAGTGCAGTTGGTATCAGCCCTATTGAACTATTTTGGCTGCAAAGTACTACCAACATAGTACTAGGTCTTGTATTTTAGAGTAGTTTGTACGATATATACGGATACTTGTTTATATCAAGGCACGATATGGTACTGCTTTGCCTTTATAGGGTAGCTATTGTCGTTCTCTTTCCAACGCAATTTGAATCGGGTCAATCGGAGTCACCATTCAAAAGTTATGACCGTTTGAATATTCACCGATTTAATTCTAAAAAGAAAAAGATCTGTTATCTGGGTCGATCGGTAGTAAACGCTAGTTTTGTTCCGCCTTTGTTGAGCCACTCTAGGAAAAGTTTTAATCGCTTATTCACCCCCCTCTAGGCGACATCCGTATCCTTTCAACTATGTAATAGGATAGTGCAGTTGGTATCAACCCTATTGAACTATTTTGGCTGCAAAGTACTACCAATATAGTACTAGGTCTTGTATTTTAGAGTAGTTTGTATGATATATACGGATACTTGTTTAGATCAAGGCACGATATGGTACTGCTTTGCCTTTATAGGGTAGCTATTGTCGTTCTCTTTCCAACGCAATTTGAATCGGGTCAATCGGAGTCACCATTCAAAAGTTATGACCGTTTGAATATTCACCGATTTAATTCTAAAAAGAAAAAGATCTGTTATCTAGGTCGATCGGTAGTAAACGCTAGTTTTATTCCTCCTTTGTTGAGCCACTCTAGGAAAAGTTTAATCGCCTATTCACCCCCCTCTAGGCGGCATCCGTATCCTTTCAACCATGTAATAGGATAGTGCGGTTGGTATCAGCCCTATTGAACTATTTTGGCTGCAAAGTACTACCAGTATAGTACTTGGTCTTGTATTTTAGAGTAGTTTGTACGATATATACTGATACTTGTTTAGATCAAGGGCACGATATGGTACTGCTTTGCCTTTATAGGGTAGCTATTGTCATCCTCTTCCCAACGCAATTTGAATCGGGTCAATCGGAGTCACCATTCAAAAGTTATGACTGTTTGAATATTCACCGATTTAATTCTAAAAAGAAAGGGATCTGTTTTCTGGGCCGAGCGGCAGTAAACGCTAGTTTTTTCCGCCTTTGTTGAGCCACTCTAGGATAAGTTTTAATCGCCTATTTACCCCCCCCTCTAGGTGACATCCATATCCTTTCAACTATGTAATAGGATAGTGCGGTTGGTATCAGCCCTATTGAACTATTTTGGCTGCAAAGTACTACCAGTATAGTACTAGTTCTTGTATTTCAGAGTAGTTTGTACGATATATACTGATACTTGTTTAGATCAAGGGAACGATATGGTACTGCTTTGCATTTATAGGGTAGCTATTGTCGTCCTCTTTCCAACGCAATTTGAATCGGGTCAATCGGATTCACCATTCAAAAGTTATGACCGTTTGAATATTCACCGATTTAATTCTAAAAAGAAAGAGATCTATTTTCTGGGCCGAGCGGTAGTAAACGCTAGTTTTGTTCCGCCTTTGTTGAGCCACTCTAGAAAAAGTTTTAATCGCCTATTCACCCCCCTCTAGGCGACATCCGTATCCTTTCAACTATGTAATAGGATAGTGCAGTTGGTATCAGCCCTATTGAACTATTTTGGCTGCAAAGTACTACCAACATAGTACTAGGTCTTGTATTTTAGAGTAGTTTGTACGATATATACGGATACTTGTTTATATCAAGGCAAGATATGGTACTGCTTTGCCTTTATAGGGTAGCTATTGTCGTTCTCTTTCCAACGCAATTTGAATCGGGTCAATCGGAGTCACCATTCAAAAGTAATGACCGTTTGAATATTCACCGATTTAATTCTAAAAAGAAAAAGATCTGTTATCTGGGTCGATCGGTAGTAAACGCTAGTTTTGTTCCGCCTTTGTTGAGCCACTCTAGGAAAAGTTTTAATCGCTTATTCACCCCCCTCTAGGCGACATCCGTATCCTTTCAACTATGTAATAGGATAGTGCAGTTGGTATCAACCCTATTGAACTATTTTGGCTGCAAAGTACTACCAATATAGTACTAGGTCTTGTATTTTAGAGTAGTTTGTATGATATATACGGATACTTGTTTAGATCAAGGCACGATATGGTACTGCTTTGCCTTTATAGGGTAGCTATTGTCGTTCTCTTTCCAACGCAATTTGAATCGGGTCAATCGGAGTCACCATTCAAAAGTTATGACCGTTTGAATATTCACCGATTTAATTCTAAAAAGAAAAAGATCTGTTATCTAGGTCGATCGGTAGTAAACGCTAGTTTTATTCCTCCTTTGTTGAGCCACTCAAGGAAAAGTTTAATCGCCTATTCACCCCCCTCTAGGCGGCATCCGTATCCTTTCAACCATGTAATAGGATAGTGCGGTTGGTATCAGCCCTATTGAACTATTTTGGCTGCAAAGTACTACCAGTATAGTACTTGGTCTTGTATTTTAGAGTAGTTTGTACGATATATACTGATACTTGTTTAGATCAAGGGCACGATATGGTACTGCTTTGCCTTTATAGGGTAGCTATTGTCATCCTCTTTCCAACGCAATTTTAATCGGGTCAATCAGAGTCACCATTCAAAAGTTATGACTGTTTGAATATTCACCGATTTAATTCTAAAAAGAAAGGGATCTGTTTTCTGGACCGAGCTGCAGTAAACGCTAGTTTTATTCCGCCTTTGTTGAGCCACTCTAGGACAAGTTGTAATCGCCTATTCACCCCCCCCCCTCTAGGTGACATTCGTATCCTTTCAACTATGTAATAGGATAGTGCGGTTGGTATCAGCCCTATTGAACTATTTTGGCTGCAAAGTACTACCAGTATAGTACTAGGTCTTGTATTTCAGAGTAGTTTGTACGATATATACTGATACTTGTTTAGATCAAGGGAACGATATGGTACTGCTTTGCCTTTATAGGGTAGCTATTGTCGTCCTCTTTCCAACGCAATTTGAATCGGGTCAATCGGAGTCACCATTCAAAAGTTATGACCGTTTGAATATTCACCGATTTAATTCTAAAAAGAAAGGGATCTGTTTTCTGGGCCAAGCGGTAGTAAACGCTAGTTTTATTCCGCCTTTGTTGAGCCACTCTAGGAAAAGTTTTAATCGCCTATTCACCCCCCCTCTAGGCGACATCCGTATCCTTTGAACTATGTAATAGGATAGTGCAGTTGGTATCAGCCCTATTGAACTATTTTGGCTGCAAAGTACTACCAGTATATTACTAGGTCTTGTATTTTAGAGTAGTTTGTACGATATATACTGATACTTGCTTAGATCAAGGCATGATATGGTACTGCTTTGCATTTATAGGGTAGCTATTGTCGTCCTCTTTCCAACGCAATTTTAATCGGGTCAATCGGGGTCACCATTCAAAAGTTATGACCGTTTGAATATTCACCGATTTAATTCTAAAAAGAAAAAGATCTGTTATCTGGGCCGATCGGTAGTAAACGCTAGTTTTATTCCGCCTTTGTTGAGCCACTCTAGGAAAAGTTTTAATCCCCTATTCACCCCCCTCTAGGCGACATCCCTATCCTTTCAACTATGTAATAGGATAGTGCGGTTGGTATCAGCCCTATTGAACTATTTTGGCTGCAAAGTACTACCAGTATAGTACTTGGTCTTGTATTTCAGAGTAGTTTGTACGATATATACTGATACTTGTTTAGATCAAGTGCACGATATGGTACTGCTTTGCCTTTATAGGGTAGCTATTGTCGTCCTCTTTCCAACGCAATTTGAACCGTGTCAATCGGAGTCACCATTCAAAAGTTATGACCGTTTGAATATTCACAGATTTAATTCTAAAAAGAAAGAGATCTGTTTTCTGGGTCGAGCGGTAGTAAACGCTAGTTTTATTCCGCCATTGTTGAGTGACTCTAGGAAGTTTTAATCGCCTATTCACCCCCCCTCTAGGCGACATCCGTATCCTTTCAACTATGTAATAGGATAGTGCAGTTGGTATCAGCCCTATTGAACTATTTTGGCTGCAAATACTACCAGTATAGTACTAGGTCTTGTATTTTAGAGTAGTTTGTACTATATATGCTGATACTTCTTTAGATCAAGGGCACGATATGGTACTGCTTTGCATTTATAGGGTAGCTATTGTCGTCCTCTTTCCAACGCAATCTGACTCGGGTCAATCGGGGTCACCATTCAAAAGTAATGACCGTTTGAATATTCACCGATTTAATTCTAAAAGAAAGAGATCTGTTTTCTGGGCCGAGCGGTAGTAAACGCTAGTTTTATTCCGCCTTTGTTGAGCCACTCTAGGAAAAGTTTTAATCGCCTATTCATCCTCCCTCTAGGCGACACCCGTATCCTTTCAACTATATAATAGGATAGTGCAGTTGGTATCAGCCCTATTGAACTATTTTGGCTACAAAGTACTACCAGTATAGTACTTGGTCTTGTATTTCAGATTATTTTGTACGATATATACTGATACTTGTTTAGATCAACGCACGATATGGTACTGATTTGCCTTTATAGGGTAGCTATTGTCGTCCTCTTTCCAACGCAATTTGACTCGGGTCAATCGGAGTCACCATTCAAAAGTTATGACCGTTTGAATATTCACCGATTTGATTCTAAAAAGAAAAAGATCTGTTATCTGGGCCGATCGGTAGTAAACGCTAGTTTTATTCCACCTTTGTTGAGCCACTCTAGGAAAAGTTTTAATCGCCTATTCACCACCCCTCTAGGCGACATCCGTATCCTTTCAACTATGTAATAGGATAGTGCGGTTGGTATCAGCCCTATTGAACTATTTTGGCTGCAAAGTACTACCAGTATAGTACTAGCTCTTGTATTTTAGAGTAGTTTGTACGATATATGCTGATACTTGTTTAGATCAAGGGAACGATATGGTACTGCTTTGCCTTTATAGGGTAGCTATTGTCGTCCTCTTTCCAACACAATTTGAATCGGGTCAATCGGAGTCACCATTCAAAAGTTATGACTGTTTGAATATTCATCGATTTAATTCTAAAAAGAAAGAGATCTATTTTCTGGGGCCGAGCGGTAGTAAACGCTAGTTTTGTTCCGCCTTTATTGAGCCACTCTAGGAAAAGTTTTAATCGCCTATTCACCCCCCCTCTAGGCGACATCCGTATCCTTTCAATTATGTAATAGGATAGTGCGGTTGGTATCAGCCCTATTGAACTATTTTGGCTGCAAAGTACTACCAATATAGTACTAGGACATGTATTTCAGAGTAGTTTGTACGATATATACTGATACTTGTTTAGATCAAGGGAACGATATGGTACTTCTTTGCTTTATAGGGTAGCTATTGTCGTCCTCTTTCCAACGCAATTTGAATCGGGTCAATCGGAGTCACCATTCAAAAGTTATGACCGTTTGAATATTCACCGATTTAATTCTAAAAAGAAAGAGATCTGTTTTCTGGGCCGAGCGGTAGTAAACGCTAGTTTTGTTCCGCCTTTCTTGAGCCCCTCTAGGAAAAGTTTTAATCGCCTATTCACCCCCCTCTAGGCGACATCCGTATCCTTTCAACTATGTAATAGGATTGTGTAGTTGGTATCAGCCATATTGAACTATTTTGGCTGCAAAGTACTACCAGTATAGTACTAGGTCTTGTATTTTAGAGTAGTTTGTACGATATATACGAATACTTGTTTAGATCAAGGCACGATATGGTACTGTTTGCCTTTATAGGGTAGCTATTGTCGTTCTCTTTCCAACGCAATTTGAATCGGGTCAATCGGAGTCACCATTCAAAAGTTATGACCGTTTGAATATTCACCGATTTAATTCTAAAAAGAAAAAGATCTGTTATCTTGCCCGATCGGTAGTAAACGCTAGTTTTATTCCGCCTTTGTTGAGCCACTCTAGGAAAAGTTTTTAATCGCCTATTCACCCCCTCTAGGCGACATCCGTATCCTTTCAACCATGTAATAGGATAGTGCGGTTGGTATCAGCCCTGTTGAACTATTTTGGCTGCAAAGTACTACCAGTATAGTACTTGGTCTTGTATTTCAGAGTAGTTTGTACGATATATACTGATATTTGTTTAGATCAAGGGCACGATATGGTACTGCTTTGCCTTTATAGGGTAGCTATTGTCGTCCTCTTTCCAACGCAATTTGAATCGGGTCAATCGGAGTCACCGTACAAAAGTTATGACTGTTTGAATATTCACCGATTTAACTCTAAAAAGAAAGAGATCTGTTTTCTGGGCCGAGCGGCAGTAAACGCTAGTTTTTTTCCGCCTTTGTTGAGCCACTATAGGACAAGTTTTAATCGCCTATTCACCCCCCCTCTAGGTGACATCTGTATCCTTTCAACTATGTAATAGGATTGTGCGGTTGGTATCAGCCCTATTGAACTATTTTGGCTACAAAGTACTACCAGTATAGTACTAGGTCTTGTATTTAAGAGTAGTTTGTAGGTTATATACTGATACTTGTTTAGATCAAGGGAACGATATGGTACTGCTTTGCCTTTATAGGGTAGCTATTGTCGTCCTCTTTCCAACGCAATTTGAATCGGGTCAATCGGAGTCACCATTCAAAAGTTATGACCGTTTGAATATTCACCGATTTAATTCTAAAAAGAAAGGGATCTGTTTTCTAGGCCGAGCGGCAGTAAACGATAGTTTTTTTCCGCCTTTGTTGAGCCACTTTAGGACAAGTTTTAATCGCCTATTCACCCCCCCTCTAGGTGACATCCATATACTTTCAACTATGTAATAGGATTGTGCGGTTGGTATCAGCCCTATTGAACTATTTTGGCTGCAAAGTACTACCAGTATAGTACTAGGTCTTGTATTTCAGAGTAATTTGTACGATATATACTGATACTTGTTTAGATCAAGGGAACGATATGGTACTGCTTTGCCTTTATAGGGTAGCTATTGTCGTCCTCTTTCCAACGCAATTTGAATCGGATCAATCAGAGTCACCATTCAAAAGTTATGACCGTTTGAATATTCACCGATTTAATTCTAAAGAGAAAGAGGTCTGTTTTCTAGGCCGAGCGGTAGTAAACACTAGTTTTATTCCGCCTTTGTTGAGCCACTCTAGGAAAAATTTTAATCGCCTATTCACCCCCCTCTAGGCGACATCCGTATCCTTTCAACTATGTAATAGGATAGTGCAGTTGCTATCAGCCCTATTGAACTATTTTGGCTGCAAAGTACTACCAGTATAGTACAAGGTCTTGTATTTCAGAGTAGTTTGTACGATATATACTGATACTTGTTTAGATCAAGGCACGATATGGTACTTCTTTGCCTTTATAGGGTAGCTATTGTCGTCCTCTTTCCAACGCAATTTGAATCGGGTCAATCGGAGTCACCATTCAAAAGTTTGAATATTCACCGATTTAATTCTAAAAAGAAAAAGATCTGTTTTCTAGGCCGAGCGGTAGTAAACCCTAGTTTTATTCCGCCTTTGTTTAGCCACTCTAGGAAAAGTTTTAATCGCCAATTCACCCGCCTCTAGGCGACATCCGTATCATTTCAACTATGCAATAGGATAGTGCGGTTGGTATCAGCCCTATTGAACTATTTTGGCTCCGCCTTTGTTGAGCCACTCTAGGAAAAGTTTTAATCGCCTATTCACCCCCCCTCTAGTTGCCATCCATATCCTTTCAACTATGTAATAGGATAGTGCGGTTGGTATCAGCCCTATTGAACTATTTTGGCTGCAAAGTACTACCAGTATAGTACTAGGTCTTGTATTTCAGAGTAGTTTGTACAATATATACTGATACTTGTTTAGATCAAGGCACGATATGGTACTGCTTTGCCTTTAGAGGGTAGCTATTGTCGTCCTCTTTCCAACACAATTTTAATCGGGTCAATCGGAGTCACCATTCAAAAGTTATGACCGTTTGAGTATTCACCGATTTAATTCTAAAAAGAAAGGGATCTGTTTTCTAGGCCGAGCGGTAGTAAACGCTAGTTTTATTCCGCCTTTTTTGAGCCATTCTAGGAAAAGTTTTAATCACCTATTCACCCCCCCTCTAGGCGACATCCGTATCCTTTTAACTATGTAATAGGATAGTGCAGTTGGTATCTGCCCTATTGAACTATTTTGGCTGCAAAGTACTACCAGTATAGTACTAGGTCTTGTATTTTAGAGTAGTTTGTACGATATATACTGATACTTCTTTAGAATAAGGGCACGATATGGTACTGCTTTGCCTTTATAGGGTAGCTATTGTCGTCCTCTTTCCAACGCAAATTGAATCGGGTCAATCGGAGTCACCATTCAAAAGTTATGGCCATTTGAATATTCACCGATTTAATTCTAAAAAGAAAGGGATCTGTTTTCTGGGACGAGCGGTAGCAAACGCTAGTTTTATTCCGCCTGTGTTGAGCCACTCTAGGAAAAGTTTTAATCGCCTATTCACCCCCCTCTAGGCGACATCCGTATCCTTTCAACTATGTAATAGGATAGTGCAGTTGGTATCACCCCTATTGAACTATTTTGGCTGGAAAGTACTACTAGTGTAGCACTAGGTCTTGTATTTCAGAGTAGTTTGTACGATATATACTGATACTTTTTTATATCAAGGGAACAATATGGTACTTCTTTGCCTTTATAGGGTAGCTATTGTCGTCCTCTTTCCAACGCAATTTAACTCGGGTCAATCGGAGTCACCATTCAAAAGTTATGACCGTTTGAATATTCACCGATTTAATTCTAAAAAGAAAGGGATCTGTTTTCTTGGCCGAGCGGTAGTAAACGCTAGTTTTATTCCGCCTTTGTTGAGCCACTCTAGGAAAAGTTTTAATCGCTTATACACCCCCTCTAGGCGACATCCGTATCCTTTCAGCAATGTAATAGGATGGTGCAGTTGGTATCAGCCCTATTGAACTATTTTGGCCGTAAAGTACTACTAGTATAGTACTAGGTTTTCTATTTCAGAGTAGTTTGTACGATATATACTGATACTTATTTAGATCAAGGCACGATATGGTACTGCTTTGCCTTTATAGGGTAGCTATTTTCGTCCTCTTTCCAACGCAATTTGAATCAGGTCAATAGGAGTCACCATTCAAAAGTTATGACCGTCTGAATATTCACCGATTTAATTCTAAAAAGAAAGAGATCTGTTTTCTAGGCCGAGCGGTAGTAAACACTAGTTTTATTCCGCCTTTGTTGAGCCACTCTAGGAAAAGTTTTAATCGCCCATTCACCCCCCTTCTAGGCGACATCCGTATCCTTTCAACTATGTAATAGGATAGTGTGGTTGGTATCAGCCCTATGAAACTATTTTGGCTGCAAAGTACTGCAAGTATAGTACTAGGTCTTGTATTTCAGAGTAGTTTGTATGATATATACTGATACTTGTTTAGATCAAGGGCACGATATGGTATTGTTTTGCCTTTATAGGGTAGCTATTATCGTCCTCTTTCCAACGCAATTTGACTTGGGTCAATCGGAGTCACCATTCAAAAGTTATGACTGTTTGAATATTCACCGATTTAATTCTAAAAAGAAAGGGATCTGTTTTCTGGGCCGAGCGGCAGTAAACGCTAGTTTTTTTCCGCCTTTGTTGAGCCACTCTAGGAAAAGTTTTAATCGCCTATTCACCCCCCCTCTAGGTGACATCCGTATCCTTTCAACTATGTAATAGGATAGTGCGGTTGGTATCATCCCTATTAAACTATTTTGGCTGCAAAGTACTGCCAGTATAGTACTAGGTCTTCTATTTCAGAGTAGTTTGTACGATATATACTGATACTTGTTTAGATCAAGGGCACGATATGGTACTGCTTTGCCTTTATAGGGTAGCTATTGTCGTCCTCTTTCCAACACAATTTTAATCGGGTTAATCGGAGTCACCATTCAAAAGTTATGACCGTTTGAATATTCACCGATTTAATTCTAAAAAGAAAGGGATCTGTTTTCTGGGACGAGCGGTATTAAACGCTAGTTTTATTCCGCCTTTGTTGAGCCACTCTAGGAAAAGTTTTAATCGCCTATTCTCCCCCCTCTAGGCGACATCCATATCCTTTCAACTATGTAATAGGATAGTGCAGTTGGTATGAGCCCTATTGTACTATTTTTGCTGCAAAGTACTACCAGTATAGTACTAGGTCTTCTATTTTAGAGTAGTTTGTACGATATATATACTGATACTTGTTTAGAATAAGGGCACGATATGGTACTGCTTTGCCTTTATAGGGTAGCTATTGTCGTCCTCTTGCCAACGCAATTTGAATCGGGTCAATCGGAGTCACCATTCAAAAGTTATGACCATTTGAATATTCACCGATTTAATTCTAAAAAGAAAGGGATATGTTTTCTGGTCCGAGCAGTAGTAAACGCTAGTTTTATTCCTCCTTTGTTGATCCACTCTAGGAAAATTTTTAATCGCCTATTCACCCCCCTCTAGGCGACACCGTATCCTTTCAACTATGTAATAGGATAGTGTAGTCGGTATCATCCCTATTGAACTATTTTGGATGCAAAGTACTACCAGTATAGCACTAGGTCTTATATTTCAGAGTAGTTTGTACGATATATACTGATACTTGTTTAGATCAAGGGCACGATATGGTACTGCTTTCCCTTTATAGGGTAGCTATTGTCGTCCTCTTTCCAACGCAATTTGACTCGGGTCAATAGGAGTCACCATTCAAAAGTTATGACCGTTTGAATATTCACCGATTTAATTCTAAAAAGAAAGGGATCTGTTTTCTGGGCCGAGCGGTAGTAAACACTTGTTTTATTCCGCCTTTGTTGAGTCACTCTAGGAAAAGTTTTAATCGCCTATTCACCCCCCTCTAGGCGACATCCGTATCCTTTCAACTATGTAATATGATAGTTCAGTCGGTATCAGCCCTATTGAACTATTTTGGCTGCAAAGTACTACTAGTATAGTACTAGGTCTTGTATTTCAGAGTAGTTTGTACGATATATACTCATAGTTGTTTAGATCAAGGGCACGATATGGTAATGCTTTGCCTTTATAGGGTGGCTATTGTCGTCCTCTTTCCAACCCAATTTGAATCGGGTCAATCGGAGTCACCATTCAAAAGTTATGATTGTTTGAATATTCAACGATTTAATTCTAAAAACAAAGGGATATGTTTTCTGGGCCGAGCGGTAGTAAACGCTAGTTTTATTCCGTCTTTGTTGAGCCACTCTAGGAGAAGTTTTAATCGCCTATTCACCCCCCTCCCTCTAGGTGACATTCGTATCCTTTCAACTATGTAATAGGATAGTGCGGTTGGTATCAGCCCTATTGAACTATTTTGGCTGCAAAGTACTACCAGTATAGTACTAGGTCTTGTATTTCAGAGTAGTTTGTATGATATATACTGATACTTGTTTAGATCAAGGGCATGATATGGTACTACTTTACCTTTATAGGGTAGCTATTGTCGTCCTCTTTCCAACGCATTTTGAATCGGGTCAATCGGAGTCACCATTCAAAAGCTATGACCATTTGAATATTCACCGATTTAATTCTAAAAAGAAAGGGATCTATTTTCTGGGCCGAGCGGTAGTAAACGCTAGTTTTATTCCGCCTTTGTTGAGCCACTCTAGGAAAAGTTTTAATCGCCTTTTCACCCCTCTCTAGGCGACATCCGTATCTTTTCAACTATGTAATAGGATAGTGCAGTCGGTATTTGCCCTATTGAACTATTTTGGCTGCAAAGTACTACCAGTATAGTACTAGGTCTTGTATTTCAGAGTAGTTTGTACGATATATACTGATACTTGTTTAGATCAAGGGCACGATATGGTACTACTTTGCCTTTATAGGGTAGCTATTGTCGTCCTCTTTCCAACGCAAATTGAATCGGGTCAATCGGAGTCACCATTCAAAAGTTATGGCCATTTGAATATTCACCGATTTAATTCTAAAAAGAAAGGGATCTGTTTTCTGGGACGAGCGGTAGTAAACGCTAGTTTTATTCCGCCTGTGTTGAGCCACTCTAGGAAAAGTTTTAATCGCCTATTCACCCCCCTCTAGGCGACATCCGTATCCTTTCAACTATGTAATAGGATAGTGCAGTTGGTATCACCCCTATTAAACTATTTTGGCTGGAAAGTACTACTAGTGTAGCACTAGGTCTTGTATTTCAGAGTAGTTTGTACGATATATACTGATACTTGTTTATATCAAGGGAACAATATGGTACTTCTTTGCCTTTATAGGGTAGCTATTGTCGTCCTCTTTCCAACGCAATTTGAATCGGGTCAATCGGAGTCACCATTCAAAAGTTATGACCGTTTGAATATTCACCGATTTAATTCTAAAAAGAAAGGGATCTGTTTTTTGGGCCGAGCGGTTGTAAATGCTAGTTTTATTCCACCTTTGTTGAGAACCTCTAGGAAAAGTTTTAATCGCCTATTCACCCCCCTCTAGGCGACATCCGTATCCTTTCAACTATGTAATAGGATAGTGCGGTTGGTATCAGCCCTATTGAACTATTTTGGCTGCAAAGTACTACCAGTATAGTACTAGGTCTTGTATTTCAGAGTAATTTGTACGATATAGACTGATACTTGTTTAGATCAAGGGCACGATATGGTACTGCTTTGCCTTTATAGGGTAGCTATTGTCGTCCTCTTTCCAACGCAATTTGAATCGGGTCAATCGGAGTCACCATTCAAAAGTTATGACCGTTTGAATATTCACCGATTTAATTCTAAAAAGAAAGGGATATGTTTTCTGGGCCGAGCGGTAGTAAACGCTAGTTTTATTCCGTCTTTGTTGAGCCACTCTAGGAGAAGTTTTAATCGCCTATTCACTCCCCTCCCTCTAGGTGACATTCGTATCCTTTCAACTATGTAATAGGATAGTGCGGTTGGTATCAGCCCTATTGAACTATTTTGGCTGCAAAGTACTACCAGTATAGTACTAGGTCTTGTATTTCAGAGTAGTTTGTATGATATATACTGATACTTGTTTAGATCAAGGGCATGATATGGTACTACTTTACCTTTATAGGGTAGCTATTGTCGTCCTCTTTCCAACGCATTTTGAATCGGGTCAATCGGAGTCACCATTCAAAAGCTATGACCATTTGAATATTCACCGATTTAATTCTAAAAAGAAAGGGATCTATTTTCTGGGCCGAGCGGTAGTAAACGCTAGTTTTATTCCGCCTTTGTTGAGCCACTCTAGGAAAAGTTTTAATCGCCTTTTCACCCCTCTCTAGGCGACATCCGTATCTTTTCAACTATGTAATAGGATAGTGCAGTCGGTATTTGCCCTATTGAACTATTTTGGCTGCAAAGTACTACCAGTATAGTACTAGGTCTTCTATTTCAGAGTAGTTTGTACGATATATACTGATACTTGTTTAGATCAAGGGCACGATATGGTACTACTTTGCCTTTATAGGGTAGCTATTGTCGTCCTCTTTCCAACGCAAATTGAATCGGGTCAATCGGAGTCACCATTCAAAAGTTATGGCCATTTGAATATTCACCGATTTAATTCTAAAAAGAAAGGGATCTGTTTTCTGGGACGAGCGGTAGTAAACGCTAGTTTTATTCCGCCTGTGTTGAGCCACTCTAGGAAAAGTTTTAATCGCCTATTCACCCCCCTCTAGGCGACATCCGTATCCTTTCAACTATGTAATAGGATAGTGCAGTTGGTATCACCCCTATTAAACTATTTTGGCTGGAAAGTACTACTAGTGTAGCACTAGGTCTTGTATTTCAGAGTAGTTTGTACGATATATACTGATACTTGTTTATATCAAGGGAACAATATGGTACTTCTTTGCCTTTATAGGGTAGCTATTGTCGTCCTCTTTCCAACGCAATTTGAATCGGGTCAATCGGAGTCACCATTCAAAAGTTATGACCGTTTGAATATTCACCGATTTAATTCTAAAAAGAAAGGGATCTGTTTTTTGGGCCGAGCGGTTGTAAATGCTAGTTTTATTCCAGCTTTGTTGAGAACCTCTAGGAAAAGTTTTAATCGCCTATTCACCCCCCTCTAGGCGACATCCGTATCCTTTCAACTATGTAATAGGATAGTGCGGTTGGTATCAGCCCTATTGAACTATTTTGGCTGCAAAGTACTACCAGTATAGTACTAGGTCTTGTATTTCAGAGTAATTTGTACGATATAGACTGATACTTGTTTAGATCAAGGGCACGATATGGTACTGCTTTGCCTTTATAGGGTAGCTATTGTCGTCCTCTTTCCAACGCAATTTGAATCGGGTCAATCGGAGTCACCATTCAAAAGTTATGACCGTTTGAATATTCACCGATTTAATTCTAAAAAGAAAGGGATATGTTTTCTGGGCCGAGCGGTAGTAAACGCTAGTTTTATTCCGCCTTTGTTGAGCCACTCTAGGAAAAGTTTTAATCGCCTATTCACCCCCTCCCTCTAGGTGACATTCGTATCCTTTCAACTATGTAATAGGATAGTGCGGTTGGTATCAGCCCTATTGAACTATTTTGGCTGCAAAGTACTACCAGTATAGTACTAGGTCTTGTATTTCAGAGTAGTTTGTATGATATTTACTGATACTTGTTTAGATCAAGGGCACGATATGGTACTACTTTACCTTTATAGGGTAGCTATTGTCGTCCTCTTTCCAACGCATTTTGAATCGGGTCAATCGGAGTCACCATTCAAAAGCTATGACCATTTGAATATTCACCGATTTAATTCTAAAAAGAAAGGGATCTATTTTCTGGGCCGAGCGGTAGTAAACGCTAGTTTTATTCCGCCTTTGTTGAGCCACTCTAGGAAAAGTTTTAATCGCCTTTTCACCCCCTCTCTAGGCGACATCCGTATCTTTTCAACTATGTAATAGGATAGTGCAGTCGGTATTTGCCCTATTGAACTATTTTGGCTGCAAAGTACTACAAGTATAGTACTAGGTCTTGTATTTCAGAGTAGTTTGTACGATATATACTGATACTTGTTTAGATCAAGGGCACGATATGGTACTACTTTGCCTTTATAGGGTAGCTATTGTCGTCCTCTTTCCAACGCAAATTGAATCGGGTCAATCGGAGTCACCATTCAAAAGTTATGGACATTTGAATATTCACCGATTTAATTCTAAAAAGAAAGGGATCTGTTTTCTGGGACGAGCGGTAGTAAACGCTAGTTTTATTCCGCCTGTGTTGATCCACTCTAGGAAAAGTTTTAATCGCCTATTCCCCCCCCTGTAGGCGACATCCGTATCCTTTCAACTATGTAATAGGATAGTGCAGTTGGTATCACCCCTATTGAACTATTTTGGCTCGAAATTAATACTAGTGTAGCACTAGGTCTTGTATTTCAGAGTAGTTTGTACGATATATACTGATACTTGTTTAGATCAAGGGAACAATATGGTACTTCTTTGCCTTTATAGGGTAGCTATTGTCGTCCTCTTTCCAACGCAATTTGACTCGGGTCAATAGGAGTCACCATTCAAAAGTTATGACCGTTTGAATATTCACCGATTTAATTCTGAAAAGAAAGGGATCTGTTTTTTGGGCCGAGCGGTAGTAAACGTTAGTTTTATTCCACCTTTGTTGAGAACCTCTAGGAAAAGTTTTAATCGCCTATTCACCCCCCCTCTAGGCCACATCCGTATCCTTTCAACTATGTAATAGGATAGTGCGGTTGGTATCAGCCCTATTGAACTATTTTGGCTGCAAAGTACTACCAGTATAGTACTAGGTCTTGTATTTCAGAGTAATTTGTACGATATAGACTGATACTTGTTTAGATCAAGAGCACGATATGGTACTGCTTTGCCTTTATAGGGTAGCTATTGTCGTCCTCTTTCCAACGCAATTTGAATCGAGTCAATCGGAGTAACCATTCAAAAGTTATGACCGTTTGAATATTCACCGATTTAATTCTAAAAAGAAAGGGATCTGTTTTCTGGGTCGAGCGGTAGTAAACGCTAGTTTTATTCCTCCTTTGTTGAGCCCCTCTAGGAAAAGTTTTAATCTCCTATTCACCCTCCTCTAGGCGACATCCGTATCCTTTCAACTATGTAATAGGATAGTGCGGTTGGTATCGGCCCTATTGAGCTATTTTGGCTGCAAAGTACTACCAGTATAGTACTAGGTCTTGTATTTCATAGTTTGTACGATATATACAGATACTTGTTTAGATCAAGGGCACGATATGGTACTGCTTTACCTTTATAGGGTAGCTATTGTCGTCCTCTTTCCAACGCAATTTGAATTGGGTCAATCGGAGTCACCATTCAAAAGTTATGGCCATTTGAATATTCACCGATTTAATTCTAAAAAGAAAGGGATCTGTTTTCTGGGTCGAGCGGTAGTAAACGCTAGTTTTATTCCGCCTGTGTTGAGGCACACTAGGAAAAGTTTTAATCGCCTATTCACCCCCCCTCTAGGCGACATCTGTATCCTTTCAACTATCTAATAGGATAGTGCAGTTGGTATCAACCCTATTGAACTATTTTGGCTGCAAAGTACTACTAGTGTAGTACTAGGTCTTGTATTTCAGAGTAGTTTGTACGATATATACTGATACTTGTATAGATCAAGGGAACAATATGGTACTTCTTTGCCTTTATAGGGTATCTATTGTCGTCCTCTTTCCAACGCAATTTGAATCGGGTCAATCGGAGTCACCATTCAAAAGTTATGGCCATTTGAATATTCACCGATTTAATTCTCAAAAGAAAGGGATCTGTTTTCTGGGCCGAGCGGTAGTAAATGCTAGTTTTATTCCGCCTTTGTTGAGCCACTCTAGGAAAAGTTTTAATCGCCTATTCACCCCCCTCTAGGCGACATCCGTATCCTTTCAACTATGTAATAGGATAGTGCGGTTTGTATCAGCCCTATTGAACTATTTTGGCTGCAAAGTACTACCAGTATAGTACTAGGTCTTGTATTTCAGAGTAGTTTGTACAATGTATGCTTATACTTGTTTAGATCAAGGGCACGATATGGTACTGCTTTGCCTTTATAGGGTAGCTATTGTCGTCCTCTTTCCAACGCAATTTGAATCGGGTCAATCGGAGTCACCATTCAAAAGTTATGACCGTTTGAATATTCACCGATTTAATTCTGAAAAGAAAGAAATCTGTTTTCTGGGCCGAGCGGTAGTAAACGCTAGTTTTATTCCGCCTTTGATGAGCCACTCTAGGAAAAGTTTTAATCGCCTATTCACCTCCCCTCTAGGCGACATCCGTATCCTTTCAACTATGTAATAGGATAGTGTAGTCGGTATCATCCGTATTGAACTATTTTGGCTGCCAAGTGCTAGCAGTATAGTACTAGGTCTGGTATTTCAGAGTAGTTTGTACGATATATACTGATACTTGTTTAGATCAAGGGCACGATATGGTACTACTTAGCCTTTATAGGGTAGCTATTATCGTCCTCTTAGCAACGCAATTTGAATCGCGTCAATCAGAGTCACCATTCAAAAGTTATGACCGTTTGAATATTCACCGATTTAATTCTAAAAAGAAAGGGATCTGTTTTCTGGGCCGAGCGGTAGTAAACGCTAGTTTTATTCCGCCTTTGTTGAGCCACTCTAGGAAAAGTTTTAATCGCCTATTCACCCCCCCTCTAGGCGACATCCGTATCCTTTCAACTATGTAATAGGATAGTGCGGTTGGTATCAACCCTATTGAACTATTTTGGCTGCAAAGTACTACCAGTATAGTACCAGGTCTTGTATTTCAGAGTAATTTGTACGATATAGACTGATACTTGTTTAGATCAAGAGCACGATATGGTACTGCTTTGCCTTTATAGGGTAGCTATTGTCGTCCTCTTTCCAACGCAATTTGAATCGGGTCAATCGGAGTAACCATTCAAAAGTTATGACCGTTTGAATATTCACCGATTTAATTCTAAAAAGAAAGGGATCTGTTTTCTGGGTCGAGCGGTAGTAAATGCTAGTTTTATTCCTCCTTTGTTGAGCCCCTCTAGGAAAAGTTTTAATCTCCTATTCACCCTCCTCTAGGCGACATCCGTATCCTTTCAACTATGTAATAGGATAGTGCGGTTGGTATCAGCCCTATTGAGCTATTTTGGCTGCAAAGTACTACCAGTATAGTACTAGGTCTTGTATTTCATAGTTTGTACGATATATACAGATACTTGTTTAGATCAAGGGCACGATATGGTACTGCTTTACCTTTATAGGGTAGCTATTGTCGTCCTCTTTCCAACGCAATTTGAATCGGGTCAATCGGAGTCACCATTCAAAAGTTATGGCCATTTGAATATTCACCGATTTAATTCTAAAAAGAAAGGGATCTGTTTTCTGGGCCGAGCGGTAGTAAACGCTAGTTTTATTCCGCCTGTGTTGAGGCACTCTAGGAAAAGTTTTAATTGCCTATTCACCGCCCCTCTAGGCGACATCCGTATCCTTTCAACTATCTAATAGGATAGTGCAGTTGGTATCAACCCTATTGAACTATTTTGGCTGCAAAGTACTACTAGTGTAGTACTAGGTCTTGTATTTCAGAGTAGTTTGTACGATATATACTGATACTTGTATAGATCAAGGGAACAATATGGTACTTCTTTGCCTTTATAGGGTATCTATTGTCGTCCTCTTTCCAACGCAATTTGAATCGGGTCAATCGGAGTCACGATTCAAAAGTTATGGCCATTTGAATAGTCACCGATTTAATTCTAAAAAGAAAGGGATCTGTTTTCTGGGCCGAGCGGTAGTAAACGCTAGTTTTATTCCGCCTTTGTTGAGCCACTCTAGGAAAAGTTTTAATCGCCTATTCACCCCCCTCTAGGCGACATCCGTATCCTTTCAACTATGTAATAGGATAATGCGGTTTGTATCAGCCCTATTGAACTATTTTGGCTGCAAAGTACTACCAGTATAGTACTAGGTCTTGTATTTCATAGTAGTTCGTACAATGTATGCTTATACTTGTTTAGATCAAGGGCACGATATGGTACTGCTTTGCCTTTATAGGGTAGCTATTGTCGTCCTCTTTCCAACGCAATTTGAATCGGGTCAATCGGAGTCACCATTCAAAAGTTATGACCGTTTGAATATTCACCGATTTAATTCTAAAAAGAAAGAAATCTGTTTTCTGGGCCGAGCGGTAGTAAACGCTACTTTTATTCCGCCTTTGTTGAGCCACTCTAGGAAAAGTTTTAATCGCCTATTCACCTCCCCTCTAGGCGACATCCGTATCCTTTCAACTATGTAATAGGATAGTGTAGTCGGTATCATCCGTATTGAACTATTTTGGCTGCAAAGTGCTAGCAGTATAGTACTAGGTCTGCTATTTCAGAGTAGTTTGTACGATATATACTGATACTTGTTTAGATCAAGGGCACGATATGGTACTACTTAGCCTTTATAGGGTAGCTATTATCGTCCTCTTAGCAACGCAATTTGAATCGCGTCAATCAGAGTCACCATTCAAAAGTTATGACCGTTTGAATATTCACCGATTTAATTCTAAAAAGAAAGGGATCTGTTTTCTGGGCCGAGCGGTAGTAAACGATTGTTTTATTCCGCCTTTGTTGAGCAACTCTAGGAAAAGTTTTAATCGCCTATTCACCCCCCCCCCTCTAGGCGACATCCGTATCCTTTCAACTATGTAATAGGATAGTGCGGTTGGTATCAGCCCTATTGAACTATTTTGGCTGCAAAGTACTACCAGTATAGTACCAGGTCTTGTATTTCAGAGTACTTTGTACGATATAGACTGATACTTGTTTAGATCAAGAGCACGATATGGTACTGCTTTGCCTTTATAGGGTAGCTATTGTCGTCCTCTTTCCAACGCAATTTGAATCGGGTCAATCGGAGTAACCATTCAAAAGTTATGACCGTTTGAAATATTCACCGATTTAATTCTAAAAAGAAAGGGATCTGTTTTCTGGGTCGAGCGGTACTAAACGCTAGTTTTATTCCTCCTTTGTTGAGCCCCTCTAGGAAAAGTTTTAATCTCCTATTCACCCTCCTCTAGGCGACATCCGTATCCTTTCAACTATGTAATAGGATAGTGCGGTTGGTATCAGCCCTATTGAACTATTTTGGCTGCAAAGTACTACCAGTATAGTACTAGGTCTTGTATTTCATAGTTTGTACGATATATACAGATACTTGTTTAGATCAAGTGCACGATATGGTACTGCTTTACCTTTATAGGGTAGCTATTGTCGTCCTCTTTCCAACGCAATTTGAATCGGGTCAATCGGAGTCACCATTCAAAAGTTATGGCCATTTGAATATTCACCGATTTAATTCTAAAAAGAAAGGGATCTGTTTTCTGGGCCGAGCGGTAGTAAACGCTAGTTTTATTCCGCCTGTGTTGAGGCACTCTAGGAAAAGTTTTAATCGCCTATTCACCCCCCTCTAGGCGACATCCGTATCCTTTCAACTATCTAATAGGATAGTGCAGTTGGTATCAACCCTATTGAACTATTTTGGCTGCAAAGTACTACTAGTGTAGTACTAGGTCTTGTATTTCAGAGTAGTTTGTACGATATATACTGATACTTGTATAGATCAAGGGAACAATATGGTACTTCTTTGCCTTTATAGGGTATCTATTGTCGTCCTCTTTCCAACGCAATTTGAATCGGGTCAATCGGAGTCACCATTCAAAAGTTATGGCCATTGGAATATTCACCGATTTAATTCTCAAAAGAAAGGGATCTGTTTTCTGGGCCGAGCGGTAGTAAACGCTAGTTTTATTCCGCCTTTGTTGAGCCACTCTAGGAAAAGTTTTAATCGCCTATTCACCCCCCTCTAGGCGACATCCGTATCCTTTCAACTATGTAATAGGATAGTGCGGTTTGTATCAGCCCTATTGAACTATTTTGGCTGCAAAGTACTACCAGTATAGTACTAGGTCTTGTATTTCAGAGTAGTTTGTACAATGTATGCTTATACTTGTTTAGATCAAGGGCACGATATGGTACTGCTTTGCCTTTATAGGGTAGCTATTGTCGTCCTCTTTCCAACGCAATTTGAATCGGGTCAATCGAAGTCACCATTCAAAAGTTATGACCGTTTGAATATTCACCGATTTAATTCTAAAAAGAAAGAAATCTGTTTTCTGGGCCGAGCGGTAGTAAACGCTAGTTTTATTCCGCCTTTGTTGAGCCACTCTAGGAAAAGTTTTAATCGCCTATTCACCTCCCCTCTAGGCGACATCCGTATCCTTTCAACTATGTAATAGGATAGTGTAGTCGGTATCATCCGTATTGAACTATTTTGGCTGCAAAGTGCTAGCAGTATAGTACTAGGTCTGGTATTTCAGAGTAGTTTGTACGATATATACTGATACTTGTTTAGATCAAGGACACGATATGGTACTACTTAGCCTTTATAGGGTAGCTATTATCGTCCTCTTAGCAACGCAATTTGAATCGCGTCAATCGGAGTCACCGTTCAAAAGTTATGACCATTTGAATATTCACCGATTTAATTCTAAAAAGAAAGGGATCTGTTTTCTGGGCCGAGCGGTAGTAAACGATTGTTTTATTCCGCCTTTGTTGAGCCACTCTAGGAAAAGTTTTAATCGCCTATTCACCCCCCTCTAGGCGACATCCGTATCCTTTCAACTATGTAATAGGATAGTGCAGTTGGTATCAGCCCTATTGAACTATTTTGGCTGCAAAGTACTACCAATATAGTACTAGGTCTTGTATTTCAGAGTAGTTTTTACGATATATACTGATACTTGTTTAGATCAAGGGCACGATATGGTACTGCTTTGCCTTTATAGGGTAGCTATTGTCGTCCTCTTTCCAACGCAATTTGAATCGGGTCAATCGGAGTCACCATTCAAAAGTTATGACCGTTTTAATACTCACTGATTTAATTCTAAAAAGAAAGGGATCTGTTTTCTAGGCCGAGCGGTAGTAAACGCTAGTTTTATTCCGCCATTGTTGAGCCACTCTAGGAAAAGTTTTAATCGCCTATTCACCCCCCTCTAGGCGAAATCCGTATCCTTTCAACTATGTAATAGGATAGTGCGGTTGGTATCAGCCCTATTGAACTATTTTGGCTGCAAAGTACTACAATTTTGGCTGCAAAGTACTACTAGTCTAGTACTAGGTCTTGTATTTCAGAGTAGTTTGTACGATATATACTGATACTTGTTTAGATCAAAGGCACGATATGGTACTGCTTTGCCTTTATAGGGTAGCTATTGTCGTCCTCTTTCCAACGCAATTTGAATCGGGTCAATCGGAATCACCATTCAAAAGTTATGACCGTTTGAATATTCATCGATTTAATTCTAAAAAGAAAGGGATCTGTTTTCTGGGCCTAGCTGTAGTAAACGCTAGTTTTATTCCGCCTTTGTTGATCCACTCTAGGAAAAGTTTTAATCGCCTATTCACCCCCCTCTAGGCGACATCCGTATCCTTTCAACTATGTAATAGGATTGTGCGGTTGGTATCATCCCTATTGAACTATTTTGGCTGCAATGTACTACCAGTGGAGTACTAGGTCTTGTATTTTAGAGTAGTTTATACGATATATACTGATACTTGTTTAGATCAAGGGCACGATATGGTACAACTTTGCCTTTATAGGGTAGCTATTGTCATCCTCTTTCCAACGCAATTTAAATCGGGTCAATCGGAGTCACCATTCAAAAGTTATGACCGTTTGAATATTCACGGATTTAATTCTAAAAAGAAAGAAATCTGTTTTCTGGGCCGAGCGGTAGTAAACGCTAGTTTTATTCCGCCTTTGTTGAGCCACTCTAGGAAAAGTTTTAATCGCCTATTCACCCCCCTCTAGGCGACATCCGTTTCCTTTCAACTATGTAATAGGATAGTGCAGTCGGTATCATCCATATTGAACTATTTTGGCTGCAAAGTGCTAGCAGTATAGTACCAGGTCTGGTATTTCAGAGTAGTTTGTACTATATATACTGATACTTGTTTAGATCAAGGGCACGATATGGTACTACTTAGCCTTTATAGGGTAGCTATTATCGTCCTCTTTCCAACGCAATTTGAATCGCGTCAATCAGGGTCACCATTCAAAAGTTATGACCATTTGAATATTCACCGATTTAATTCTAAAAAGAAAGGGATCTGTTTTCTGGGCCGAGCGGTAGTAAACGATAGTTTTATTCCGCCTTTGTTGAGCCACTCTAGGAAAAGTTTTAATCGCCTATTCACCCCCCTCTAGGCGACATCCGTATCCTTTCAACTATGTAATAGGATAGTGCAGTTGGTATCAGCCCTATTGAACTATTTTGGCTGCAAAGTACTACCAATATAGTACTAGGTCTTGTATTTCAGAGTAGTTTTTACGATATATACTGATACTTGTTTAGATCAAGGGCACGACATGGTACTGCTTTGCCTTTATAGGGTAGCTATTGTCGTCCTCTTTCCAACGCAATTTGAATCGGGTCAATCGGAGTCACCATTCAAAAGTTATGACCGTTTTAATACTCGCTGATTTAATTCTAAAAAGAAAGGGATCTGTTTTCTAGGCCGAGCGGTAGTAAACGCTAGTTTTATTCCGCCATTGTTGAGCCACTCTAGGAAATGTTATAATCGCCTATTCACCCCCCCTCTAGGCGAAATCCGTATCCTTTCAACTATGTAATAGGATAGTGCGGTTGGTATCAGCCCTATTGAACTATTTTGGCTGCAAAGTACTACTAGTATAGTACTAGGTCTTGTATTTCAGAGTAGTTTGTACGATATATACTGATACTTGTTTAGATCAAGGGAACGATATGGTACTGCTTTGCCTTTATAGGGTAGCTATTGTCGTCCTCTTTCCAACGCAATTTGAATCGGGTCAATCGGAATCACCATTCAAAAGTTATGACCGTTTGAATATTCATCGATTTAATTCTAAAAAGAAAGGGATCTGTTTTCTGGGCCTAGCGGTAGTAAACGCTAGTTTTATTCCGCCTTTGTTGATCCACTCTAGGAAAAGTTTTAATCGCCTATTCACCCCCCTCTAGGCGACATCCGTATCCTTTCAACTATGTAATAGGATAGTGCGGTTGGTATCATCCCTATTGAACTATTTTGGCTGCAATGTACTACCAGTGTAGTACTAGGTCTTGTATTTTAGAGTAGTGTATACGATATATACTGATACTTGTTTAGATCAAGGGCACGATATGGTACAACTTTGCCTTTATAGGGTAGCTATTGTCATCCTCTTTCCAACGCAATTTAAATCGGGTCAATCAGAGTCACCATTCAAAAGTTATGACCATTTGAATATTCACCGATTTAATTCTAAAAAGAAAGGGATCTGTTTTCTGGGCCGAGCGGTAGTAAACGATAGTTTTATTCCGCCTTTGTTGAGCCACTCTAGGAGAAGTTTTAATCGCCTATTCACCCCCCTCTAGGCGACATCCGTATCCTTTCAACTATGTAATAGGATAGTGCAGTTGGTATCAGCCCTATTGAACTATTTTGGCTGCAAAGTACTACCAATATAGTACTAGGTCTTGTATTTCAGAGTAGTTTTTACGATATATACTGATACTTGTTTAGATCAAGGGCACGATATGGTACTGCTTTGCCTTTATAGGGTAGCTATTGTCGTCCTCTTTCCAACGCAATTTGAATCGGGTCAATCGGAGTCACCATTCAAAAGTTATGACCGTTTTAATACTCGCTGATTTAATTCTAAAAAGAAAGGGATCTGTTTTCTAGGCCGAGCGGTAGTAAACGCTAGTTTTATTCCGCCATTGTTGAGCCACTCTAGGAAATGTTATAATCGCCTATTCACCCCCCTCTAGGCGAAATCCGTATCCTTTCAACTATGGCGGTTGGTATCAGCCCTATTGAACTATTTTGGCTGCAAAGTCCTACTAGTATAGTACTAGGTCTTGTATTTCAGAGTAGTTTGAACGATATATACTGATACTTGTTTAGATCAAGGGAACGATATGGTACTGCTTTGCCTTTATAGGGTAGCTATTGTCGTCCTCTTTCCAACGCAATTTGAATCGGGTCAATCGGAATCACCATTCAAAAGTTATGACCGTTTGAATATTCATCGATTTAATTCTAAAAAGAAAGGGATCTGTTTTCTGGGCCTAGCGGTAGTAAACGCTAGTTTTATTCCTTCTTTGTTGATCCACTCTAGAAAAAGTTTTAATCGCCTATTCACCCCCGTCTAGGCGACATCCGTATCCTTTCAACTATGTAATAGGATAGTGCGGTTGGTATCATCCCTATTGAACTATTTTGGCTGCAATGTACTACCAGTGTAGTACTAGGTCTTGTATTTTAGAGTAGTTTGTACGATATATACTGATACTTGTTTAGATCAAGGGCACGATATGGTACAGCTTTGCCTTTATAGGGTAGCTATTGTCATCCTCTTTCCAATGCAATTTAAATCGGGTCAATCGGAGTCACCATTCAAAAGTTATGACCGTTTAAATATTCACGGATTTAATTCTAAAAAGAAAGGGATCTGTTTTCTGGGCCGAGCGGTAGTAACCGCTAGTTTTATTCCGCCTTTGTTGAGCCACTCTAGGAAAAGTTTTAATCGCCTATCCACCCCCCCTCTAGGCAACATCCGTATCCTTTCAACTATGTAATAGGATAGTGAGGTTGGTATCAGCCCTATTGAACTATTTTGGATGCAAAGTACTTCCAGTATAGTACTAGGTCTTGTATTTCGGAGTAGTTTGTACGATATATACTAATACTTGTTTAGATAAAGGGCACGATATGGTACTGCTTTGCCTTTATAGGGTAGCTATTGTCGTCGTCTTTCCAACGCAATTTGACTCGGGTCAATTGGAGTCACCATTCAAAAAATTTATGACCGTTTGAATATTCACCATTTTAATTCTAAAAAGAAAGGGATCTGTTTTCTGGGCCGGGCGGTAATAAACACTAGTTTTATTCCGCCTTTGTTGAGCCACTCTAGGAAAAGTTTTAATCGCCTATTCACCCCCCCTCTAGGCGACATCTTTTTCCTTTCAACTATGTAATAGGATAGTGCGGTTGGTATCAGCCCTATTGAACTATTTTGGCTGCAAAGTACTACTAGTATAGTACTAGGTCTTGTATTTAAGAGTAGTTTGCACGATATATACTGATACTTGTTTAGATCAAGGGCACGATATGGTACTGCTTTTCCTTTATAGGGTAGCTATTGTCGTCCTCTTTCCAACGCAATTTCAATTGGGTCAATCGGAATCACCATTCAAAAGTTATGACCGTTTGAATATTCATCGATTTAATTCTAAAAAGAAAGGGATCTGTTTTCTGGGCCTAGCGGTAGTAAACGCTAGTTTTATTCCGGCTTTGTTGATCCACTCTAGAAAAAGTTTTAATCGCCTATTCACCCCCCTCTAGGCCACATCCGTATCCTTTCAACTATGTAATAGGATAGTGCGGTTGGTATCATCCCTATTGAACTATTTTGGCTGCAATGTACTACCAGTGTAGTACTAGGTCTTGTATTTTAGAGTAGTTTGTACGATATATACTGATACTTGTT